>OU015602.1:11440451-12880903 GCA_907165245.1 Habrosyne pyritoides | reverse complement strand
TGTAAGGTCAAGCCGACGGCACAGAACTGAAATAATGAACTTTAAGCCTTTCATAGTGAGAAACTACTTTCATAGTGTGTCTAGAACCAATGTTGGAGTAAATAGCATTTATACAAGACTTTGTAATGAGCATTATATATAATAAGACTCAGAAAACAGATATCTTATTATTATATATATACCATATTATCTTGTTCTTGTACAAGTTATAAAATATTTCTTTTAAGTTCAGTATGTTAAAATTTTTTAATTACCAAGTCGTTTACTTACCTTTTGTTCCCGCACTGCACTAATTTAAATTAGTTTTAATAGCATGCTGTGTTTGAATATACGTTGGTAAACCGAAATATAAATAAATAAAAACCTTCACATTTTTATCACAGACCCTATTTTTCATAAATAAGCGTGTTATATCTCGATGGAACAAGAACATTTTTTTTGCAATCACAATGTTACACGCTTTTATTTTTTAAAAACCACCACCACTCACCAACCCATCAAAAACGGTCCACCCATCAATACGAATCAAATTCGGAGCGGTTATGTCGTTTAACTTTTGAGTTCCTATGGCCATATTCCAGCTTCATTATCAGACCCTGGTATCTAGCACTATCTAGCACCAAAGTAATTATTATTAAAAAGTATTCGTCAAGACAGATCAGACTTGTGCAAACCCGTGTGGGTTGTGTCGTTTAACTACCGAGTTATCGCCACCTTCCGGTTCCATCATCAGGTCAGCCTCATGTCATAATAATTTTGCATTTTCATCCGATTTATACATTCATGCAAAATTTCAGCTCAGTGGATAACCGGAAAACAGATCAGGTTTTACTTGCAAGATTTGATTACAGACAAAGATCGGTTTTACCCACGGCCACCGGCCGCCAGTCGCAGGTAGAAAATATGGACGAGACGTTTATTGAACATGAAGACAAAAATACAAACATTTTAAGTAAATCGAGCTCGTTAAGCGAGCATGATATGATTACAGAGCTTTTATATGAGAAGCAGTATCAATCGGATGAGTTACATGACAATGAGAAGGACGAACAGATGCAGAGACCCACTAAAAGAGACAGAGAAGATGAAACCGGAGAATGGAAGTTAATTCAAAATAAAGAAAAAAAATATAAAACGGGGATTGAAGGTGACAATATTCAAATTTATATATCATCCAACGAAAGAATGCCGAAACAGTTCACCTTGGCGAGATTGTTTAAAAATGAGGGAATTGCTAATATCGAAAAGGAAAGGTATATTAACCCATTTAAGATCCAAGTAGATATGGCATGTGATAACAATGATGAAAGGTTGGAAAAATGCAAGGATTTCAACGACAGAGGATGGAGAATCCAAAGGGCTATGGAAGTTAATCTATGCTACGGGGTTAACAGAGACATAGATTTAGATATAGAAGAGGAAGCGATTGCTGATAGTATATCATGCCCAGAACCTGGAAAACTTGTATCTGCCAACAGACTTATGTGTCGAAATCCTGATTCTGTGGGGTGGAAGCCTAGTGAATCAGTCCGTCTATGCATTAAGGGTTCATTTCGTCCAGCTTACGTATATATACACCGATTACGAATCAAGGTCGATCCTTACGTCTACCCAGTGACGCAATGCTCTCGCTGTTGGAAGCTCGGTCATACGTTCAAAAGATGTTCCTCAACTAAAGTCGTATGCCCGAAGTGTAGTAATAACCACACCAACTGTGACACTACTTTATATAAATGCATTAATTGTGGTGGACAACACATGGCGTTATTTCGATCCTGTCCAGCATATCAAAAGGAGAGGCGGCTTAGGGAACTAATGGCTGAATTCAATTGCACTTACCGCTCAGCATAATGAAGAAAATACATAGCCCCAACGGAAAAGAAAACCTTCCGGAAAGTCATACGCAGAAGCTGCATCAACTACCCTTGCTCAAGAGCCTTATTTTGAAGTGGTAAAGACTAAACCGACCGTAAACAAGGATAGTATCAAAAAATCTACCCTGAGCACTCCTAAAAAGCAGAGACAGTCTCAGGCGGACGACCCTTTTGCATTTGAACACATACATCACTTTAACATTGACCCACCAGACTCTCCAGATCCGAAAGAAGAAGACGAGAAAAAGAAGAAAGATGTCACATTTAGCGAACTGTTACGACGATTGAGAGACATTTTATTTCTAAGAAAAGATTCGTTTCAAATAAAAATGCAAAGTATTAGGTTGGGGAAAAAGTCTTTTCGCATTATAGTATGTATGAACTTGTAATAAAATCTCTTTGGCTATACTATTTGTATCTGGCTGGTTTTGGTATCATTGAAAGTTTAAATTTTAAAGAACATAATTCCAAATTCAAATTAGGAAAATGTGTGAAATGCATTTGTGTTTCGTACCGCCAAGATGAGTGAATCTAATGAAGAAATTCGATTCATTTTAAAATTTTACTACAAAAAAGGTAAAAATGCAACGCAAGCCGCGAAAAAAACAATTTGCGATGTTTATGGACCTAGTGCAGTGTCTGTAAGAGTAGCACAAATTTGGTTTAAGCGTTTTCAATCCGGAAATTTTGATGTCAAAGATGCACGTCGCTCTGGTCGCCCCATTACGGATAAAATGGATGCCATTTTTGAAAAAGTGGAGTAAGATCGGCATATCAGTAGTTACGACGTAGCTGAAGAACTGGGAATTGACCACAAAACAGTTTTGGCGCATTTGAAAAAAACTGGGTACACAAAAAAGCTAGATATTTGGGTACCTCACGAGCTCACTGAAAGAAACCTAATGAACCGTGTACTCATTTGTGATTCTTTATTACGAAATCATGAAACCGAACCATTTTTGAAGAAGCTGATAACTGGTGATGAAAAGTGGATCACGTACGACAAGAACGTGCGAAAAAGGACGTGGTCAAAGGCCGGTCAGGCTTCACAGACTGTGGTGAAACCCGGGTTAACTCGCAACAAGGTGATGCTGTGTGTGTGGTGGGATTGGAAGGGCATTATTCATTATGTTACCACCAGGCATTGATTCTGAACTCTACTGCGAACAACTGATGAGATTAAAGCAAGAAGTTGAGAGAAAGCGGCCGGAATTAATCAACAGAAGGGGTGTGGTTTTTCATCATGATAACGCTAGACCTCACACATCTTTAGCCACTCAGCAAAAATTAAGAGAGTTTGGCTGGGAGGTATTAATGCATCCGCCGTATAGTCCTGACCTTGCACCTTCAGATTTCCACCTGTTTCGGTCTCTTCAGAATTCTGTAGACAGTGTCAGGTTAACATCACGAGAGGACTGTCAAAACCACTTGTCGCAGTATTTTGATCAGAAGTCCCAAAATTTCTATAGCAATAGGATCATGTCCCTACCTACAAGATGGCGAAAAGTTATCGAACAAAATGGTACCTACATACATTAGTTAAATGTAAATAAACTTTATTAAAAATGTTTTGAATTTTCTTAAAAAATGCGAAGGAACTTTTTCCCCAACCTATTATAATTAAGATCTGTACAGAATGGGTGATTCTAGTTGTAGTTGAAAACATTTCAGACTGGCCTATATTGAAGTCACTAGTAGATTTTTTTTTATTCGTTATAATGGCTAGATATCCTAATTTTATACAATGGAATGCACAAAGCCTTCGTCCTAAGTTATTATCATTAGAACAAATACTTTCCCGCGAGAAGATCCACATTGCTGCACTCAATGAGACCTGGTTGGAGCCCGACAGTGATTTAAAGGTAAACGGCTAAAATATTTTTCGAAAAGCTAGATATGATTCTCATGGGGGTGTGGCGATATTGGTACATAACTCTGTTAAAGCGAGCTTGTATAAAGTAAACAATGTTAATACGGGTATAGAAATCATAATTATTCAAATTCATAACTGTGAGTACATTAAATATTTTGCATCTATATACTGTGCACCTTCTGTGCGTACTAGCCGCGCAAACTGGAATAGCATATTTGATATTGTACCAAGAAAAGCCGTCATAGCTGGGGATTTTAATGGACACCACGTGAACTGGTCTCACAAAACAGACGTAAGAGGTGCTCAAATTCATGACGTTCTGTTAGAAATTAACTTTATGTGTTTAAATGACAAAGTCTATCCAACACGTATACAATTAGTAAATAATATGTTACAGCAGTCCTCTCCGGGTCTGACGTTGCTATGAGGTTTGACTGGAGCACTCTTAATGAAACTTTAGGTAGTGATCATTTAATTATTAAAGCTACGACACTTATACATAAAAACTCAGATTATTTAGAATCCAAGCGCAATTTTAAAAAAGCTGATTGGATTTCATACACGGAACTACTGGATACACTTTTTTCTGACTTTAATTTATGCAACGGAGATAGCCCTCAAATCATGTATAACAATTTCATAAAGTGTATAAATATAGCTGCAGACCGGTTTATACCATTGTTAAGAATTAATCGCAATCCTAATGATAAATTTATACCAAAACCGTATTGGAATCCCTCTTTGTCAAAGATAATAGCTGAGCGTCGCCTAGCGCTTGCTCTATTGCGACGGAACCCCACACCGCATAACTTATCAAAATTACAAGAGAAAATTCGCGAGGCTCAAAGGTTGATTCGTCAAGCACGAGATAACTCGTGGCATGACTTCTGTAACTCTCTTAACGGTTCTGTAACTCAAAGCGAAATGTGGCGTCGGCTAAAGTGGTTAAAAGGCTATAAAGCTCCTTACGCTCATGTCAATAAGGAATTGGTAAAGCAATTACTTTGTAATTTAACACCAGACTACGTCCTGCCTAATGATCCGCAGTTTCTAAACATCAAAACTAGTTTAGATACGCCAATTACTATCCAAGAATTAAACGGTTGTATGCGTCATAAAGACACATCCCCAGGAAGCGACCAAATATCGTACTCAATGCTATGCCATCTTCCCTGTAATGGAAAAACCATTCTATTGATACTATTCAATACAATTTATACATCTAGTTATGTCCCCGTACAATGGATAGATATTTCGATAATGCCGATACCTAAGCCTGGCCGCGACCCTCAATCACCTGGATACCTTCGTCCTATATCTATGATATCCTGCCTGTGTAAAACATTTCACAGCATTTTATTAATAAATAATTAGAGTGGTATATTGAGAGGAATAACTTTTTATCATCGGATACTACTGGCTTTAGGCGATGTCGATCAACATTAGATAATCTTACAAAATTAGTTTCCAGGATACAATCCAGCTTTTCCCACAATCAAGCGACCGTAGCTGCCTTCATAGATATAGATAACGCTTACAATAACGTCGACATCAAGAGTTTGATACACGTAATGCAAAGCATAGGAATCAGTGCATTTATATGTAGGTATTTATGGAATTTTTTAAAAGAGAGGCATATGGCTGTTCTGATAGATTCAAATAGTTACCGAAGAAGTACGTGTCGGGGTCTAGCGCAAGGCGATCCTTTGTTTCCTCTGCTTTTTAATCTAGCAACCATTTCAATATGTAAAAGTATAAAAAATGTTTTCACCTCTCAGTATGCCGACGATTTTGTGCTTTACACAAATTGTATTAATATAGAAGATAGCAGAAACCAATTGCAATGTTACTCATATCAATCGGATTAGAAATCTCTCCTACAAAAAGTAAGATATGCATTTTTAAAAGAGGCTTTCGCAAGGAGTTCATTGATATATCAATTAATGGGGTTTCAGTACAAGTCGTTGATCATGTAAAATATTTAGGGTTATGGTTAGATAGATCACTTCGATGGTACAAGCATATTAATGAATTAAAGGAGAAATGCTTAAAAATATTTTATATCTTTAAGGCTCTGTCTGGTTCCGGTTGTGGTGTCCATCCGACTATTCTAAGACGTATATACATAGCTATGATTCGTAGTAGGTTAGATTATGCAAGCCCATTGTATGGAAACAGCTGTATAAGTAATGTCGACAAATTAGATAGAATTCAAAATCAATGTATGCGGGTTATCGGAGGATTCATTAAAAGTACTACTATACATGTAATGGAATCCGAACTACAGCTACAACCACTAAGAATTCGGAGATATTACCTCGCTAGCAAATTCTGGTTGAAAAATAAATCATTTTCAGATAACAACATAATAACAGTTTTAGAAAACTTGAGCTCACTTTGTCCGGGTATGTATTGGAGACGTAAAAATATTCCATTATTAATTTTAGTTTTAAACACGATTACCTAAAATGTAAACCCATTCATTCCAGTAAACAATTAGAGATGTATTCGTTGGATAGATGGGTCAGCAATGTGGATCTTGCATCAGTAGTGGATCGTATCAATGAAAACAGATTTGTATGACATTCATAAACTCAAAATATTCCGATTTTTATCAATTATATACATATGGGTCCATAGATAATAGTGGATGTAGTGGTATCGGCCTTTACGACCCACAGACAAATAGTTCTTCTAAATTAAGTACTAATGTTAAGATCTCAATTATGTATATAGAATTGATTGCAATAGCCGAGGCTATTTCATATGTTGATTCCCTTTAGGCTGATAGGTACGTCATCTTAACAGACTTCAAAAGTGCGATCAAGCATCTGGCTCGATGCACCTCGAATAGTCGAGGCACACCGATAGCCACCATACGTACACCATTTTGGAGTCTTTACGTAAGTTGATGGATAAAAATATTACTGTCAAAATACAATGGGTACCGTCCCACATCGGCATACCGGGGAATGATGAAGCCGATCGCCTCGCTAGGGAAGCCGTTACGGATGGGGTATCGTTCGATTGTTTGCTCTTGTTTACTGATATCCTGTATTTAATAAAAAAGAAGTGTAATGAGATGTGGAAGGAATATTTTGACGAGAGATCATTGACCAGGGGTATATGGTTTAGGACAATCCAACCCTGTCTGCCACGTTCACCATGGTTCACTGGATCTTCTCTATCCAGATCCGATATTGTGACTGCCCTGCGGCTGCGGTCCGGGCACATTCCTCTAAACAATTTTGCATTTCTAATCTGTCTATTACACCAAATTGTGTTGAGTGTGATGTTGTAGAAGACGTGTACCACATTATGGTGGAATGGGTACGGAACGAAGCAGAGAGATTAGATTTAAGACAGAATGGAATTTATCTCCAAGAACTAGGTAAATGTAACAGTATCCTGGCACACCCGTTATCGGACGAAGCCAAGATGCTATACAAGCTTGTTCAATTAGGCATTAAAAGACGACGTATTGTATAAGATAAGTGTACCTACGAGGGTGACATGATCATGTTTGATCAAACCCTCTATAAAATGATTAATAAAGATTTAAAAAAAAAAAATAGACAAACGAAACGACTATACTTACATATATTAAAAGAGCAAGAACCAAGTAAACAAGTCATAGTAACACTAGTTATTAAATATTTAATGTCTATCCATTATATGCGATGGAGTGGTGCTAAAGCACTAGGTACCTACTCATTAAAAACATTGGTAATGCGTTAGGAGACTCATACGTAAGGCATAGCTTGAGAAAATGAGAGAAAACAGTACAAGACATAAATATTTTAAATTAAAAAAAATGCGACTTATCAGAAATTATTAACATTTTTTTTTGGCAACACTGGGTCCTTCGTTGTTGTTTGTTCCCGATGGACTTTATGTCTATGGTATGGCAGGTAGAGGTAAGGAGATTTATCTGATAGGGGGCCACTTTTTCAATGTTGTTTTCAGGCTGTACACAGTTCGAAAACCGTCCACGATAGCGCTGGCATCGGATCGGGGTATGGTGTGAATGTAGCAGTTGTAGACGCATTGAAATGAGGCAAGATACAAAATTTTATATCTTTGATGACTAAAGTTGTTAGTATCAGTACCAAATACACAATTTTAACAATCTACGTTGTCAAAAATAATTTTATAAATATAACCAAAAATAACCTCAAATAACTTTTGGAGCTTTTTTCTTTAAAATTTAGCCTAATGTTATAACTGTGGCGCCGCCCTAATTTAACGCATTACGACGACAGTTTATGAAAAACAAAGATAGTTCTATCCTTACCTCTACCTTCTATAGTCTATGGTCATAAAAAAAAAAGTCGATTGATCGACTGTCACTGTCAGTCAGGTCAGTCAGATAGCCAAGCAAGTCAGTGAACGTAAAATAATAAAAGATTGAACAGAAACAGGAGATAATAACTATTCAAACTAGATACAACTTTGAATGTTAAAGCGAAACTCTACTATATAACAGTTAAATAGCTATAAGAAAAATATGGAATTGGTAAGTAGTATTCACCAATTAATGTGTATCGGCAGCATGACGCCTTTAAACGCATTTTAAAAGCATGTTGAGCTGACCTGTCTTTGTGGCTGATTTCATACTTTCGACAAATTTCCATCTAATCCTCCTTAAATAATAGGGCTGGTTCTATAGTAAAATTTAGATTGGGACATTTACTAGGTATGTAGGTGTCAGAACTAACACGTGAAGTAGCGAGTAGTTGAAGCGATGATAGTGACGTCGATGCGTTGATGAAAGTATTGGATTCGAAATGTAAATGGATTCTGAGCTCATGCCCATCTTCAGACCTACATTAACGGACCATCATAACAAATTTGTTGCCAAATGCCTTCCGGTGTGTTCCAATAGTTGTACTAGTAAGGTGATACTTTAAATAACTTTACTATATATTGTGTTTTGACATATGTTTATTTTATTAAAACAGTCACATTTAATTGTACAGTAGAATCTCACTAATCCGGCACTTCAATAGACCAACATTTACATACTATCCAGTAATTCAAACATTCCAATAATCTGGCACTCTCTGGCTTTTAATAGTGCTGGATTACTGAGATTCTTCTGTAATTATATACAGTCATTGAGACAGTTCATCCAAGCTGGCACTGACTGTATTAAATGGCAAGGTTTCATAACCATGAAAACAATAATATATTGCATATTGATAATAATTGATACATACATTGAGCACATATTCATGCTGTACATCATACTCTTTACCTTAGATTTGAAAATGTTCTATAGGTGACAGGGATCACTTACCATCAAGTAGACCAAAAGCCAGTAGAGCTCCTATTGCAGAGTTCATCCAGGGATGTACTACAACCTTACTCATTAGCGATGCCCCTGGTGTTGTAAATGTCCATAGGCGGTGGTACCACATACCTATTCCACTGTTTGTCTGGCTAATTAGCATAATCTATATCTATACTAATATTATAAAGAGGAAAGATTTGTTTGTTTGTAATGAATAGGCTCCGAAACTACTGGACCGATTTCAAAAATTCTTTCATCTTTGGAAAGCTACATTATCCCCGAGTAACATAGGCTATAAAAAAAATTAGGGATACTTACTAAAACTCCAATAATGTAACATAATGTGTAAAAAAATGACCTGAAAAATTCCTTACTCCTTACTTTCTTATTCCTGCGAAAACTATTGATGATAGAATGAACAAAATAATAATGTAACATACCTCGTGGGTACAACGCGGGTGAAACCGCGGGGGACAGCTATAACTAATAAATACTAACCTTATAATATTATTTTGATTGCGACAGCTATGAAAGCTTGTTGCCAACCAGGGAGTGGCTCATGGTGTAAATGCTCATTGAATATGGGGAAACATCTGTTAATCTTTTCATTGGTGCATTTTTTTTAAACATTATTATTTTGTATGATATATATTAATCTATACTAATATAATATTATCAAGAGGAAAGATTTGTATGTAAGTTTGTTTGTTACTCTTTCATGCAAAAACTGCTAAACGGATATGGATGAAACTTAGCACATAGATAGAGCATATCCTGGAATGAAAAATTTATGCCACTTGGGCCGACAAACAAGCAGACGGTCCACCTGATGGTAAGTGGTCACCGCCGCCTATGAACATTTGCAACACTAGGAGCATCGCCAATGCGTTGTCGACCCTGAGACGTGAAGTTGTTAAGTCTCATGTGCCTGTAATTTCACCGGCCCCCTTACCTTTCTAACCGAAACACAGTAATACAATTGCATTACTGCTTCACGGCGGAAATGGGTAAGGTGGTAGTACTTCCCCGGACGAACTCTGCACTAAGAGCTCTACTACTACTAAATCCTACTCCTAATATTAAAATGCGAAAGCTCGTGTGTAGGTAAAGATGTATGGATGTTTGGTAATTTTTCTTTGCAAAATCTATGGAACTGATTTTACTTATTTATTTTTTATTTATTTATTTAAAGGATCGCCAACAAATGATACACAGTTATACAATAAAGGATGTTACAATAATACGTGCCTTGTGCTCATTCAGTTATAAAATACAACTAACACAGATTTGAATAAAAACTGGAATAAATATAGGCAAATTTTTATTCGATTGTCTTTAACGGGAAAATGTAATATCCTTCGGGGACGTGGGTGAAACCGCGGGAGACATTGTCACGGTTGCCGTTACTCGCTTGCGTGTGCGTGCGAGCTATTCGGTGCAGGAGCACATCGATGATCTCGTCCATTGTCAGTTGCAGGGCGGAGACACGCACGCATTGCAGCCGCCGCTGCCGACGCCCCCCGCGGCCGCGCTGTTCGCGCCGCCCGCGCCCCCCGCCGGCCTGGCGCCCCCCGCGGCCCCCGCGGCCCCCGCGGCCCCGGCGCCGCTGGCGGCCCCCGCGCCCCCCGCGGCCCCCGCGGCCCAGTTCGTCGCCGGTGAGTATTGCCGAGTGCGTCGCGCGTCACTCGCTGCGGAGCGCGTCTAACGCCGCTGGCTGTGCTCGCTGTTCCAGGCGCCGACTGCCGCCCACATGTCGCTCCCGTACACTACACCACTGTACTGGTACACCAACACCAGCACCAGCCTCAGCACCGCACCGAGCACCGGCCGCAGCGCGCCAGTGCCTCGAGCCCACGGCGTATCTCGTTTCGAAACAGTCCTGAGTGATCAGTGTTTCTGCTTTCTGTTTCAGGCTAGATATAAGTTAGGTTTTTGCTTAGGCGCGTCGACGGCGCGTCGGCAGAGGCTGCGGCGCCGGCTGCTCTCCGCCGGTCTCACAATGTACCTACTTCATTTATCCGCATCGTACCCCTCGTGTCCGGAGTGTGAGCGAGCGAGCGCCCCGCCGCCGCCGCCCGCCGACCGACGACGCGACCGAGCGAGCGAGCGAGAGGACGGATGGCCAGTGTGCACGTGTGCGAGGGAGAGCGCGTCGGCAGCCGGTCGGCGCGGGGCGGCGGCGGGCGCGCGAGTGCGAGCGGCGCGTGACTGTGCGCGTGCGAGCGTCCACTGCTGCCGCCGGGAGTGCGGGGAGCTCGCGGTAATCGCGTCGATGTGTGTTTCAGGTGGCTTCCTCGCCGCGCCCGTCTACGACTTGCACCAGGTCGGAGATGTGTTCACAGGTAACTATCACACCGTGCTACCGCCGCACACCCCGATCGAGCTACCACTACACCGATAGATATTCGCTTCTCAGAAATATATAATAAATACATAGATATTTTTTATCAATTTGCAATTTTATCGCGAGTAGGCAGATAGTTGGATAGTAGTGGTAGTTCGACGGGCGCGCGACTAGTGAGAGCGCTGTGCCCGCGCAGGTCCCGGCGCCAAGTGGTCGGTGCTGCCGGCCATCCTCGGCGGCTCGCTGGCGCGCCTGGCCACGGAGCACGTGGACGCGGTGGCGCGCGCCAACAAGTACGCCATGGAGCAGAGCATCAAGATGGTGCTCATGAAGCAGACGCTCGCGCACCAGCAGCAGCAGATGGCGTCGCAGCGCACGCAGGTGCAGCGTCAGCAGGCCCTCGCGCTCATGTGTAGGTGAGTGTCCCCTCCCCTCCCCCTCCCCTCCCCTCCCCCTCCCCAGCGCCGCGCCCGCAGTGATGACAGCGATGTGCGGAGGCTCCCGCCTCGCGCCGGTCGAGCCTGTGACTCGTTTAGCTGAAAAGATCTGAGCCGGCGACGGTGCGCTAGCGGGGTATAATATACGAGTACGTGTAGGTGACGCGTGCGGTCGCTACGCACGGGTGTTTACGTGCATATGTCGCAGGGTGTACGTGGGGTCGATCTCGTTCGAGCTGAAGGAGGACACGATCCGGCAGGCGTTCCTGCCGTTCGGGCCGATCAAGTCCATCAACATGTCGTGGGACCCGGTGACACAGAAGCACAAGGGCTTCGCGTTCGTGGAGTACGAGATCCCGGAGGCGGCCCAGCTGAGCCTGGAGCAGATGAACGGGGTGATGCTGGGCGGACGCAACATCAAGGTGGTGGGCCGCCCCTCCAACATGCCGCAGGCGCAGGCCGTCATCGACGAGATCCAGGAGGAGGCCAAGCAGTACAACCGCATCTACGTAGCCTCCATACACCCCGAGCTCACCGAGGACGACATTAAAAAGTAACTATGATCTATGTGCTTCATATTTTATTACTATTTTTTATTTTTTCCTCACGTCTCTGTCAAATCCGAATATATTTTAATTTTGATTTTGTTTATAAAAAAACCCTAATTGAAAAAAATACCTACCAAAATAGGTATTATCCAATAAAGTACAAAACGATGGAGTATTTTTTTTCTAAACGTGTATGTACTTTATTATGAATTCAATTATTTCTGTCAATATATATAATGATTCAATTAGTTTATAGTATAATCGAAATTTTTCTTTGAATTCGTTGACAGTATTAAAAAACATAAATAATAGGTACATTAAATTGAATAGTGGGTATTTAGCGTTAGCATAGGCTAGTAAATGTGGCTGCAATATTGTACACACAAAAGGCCCAATTTTTTTCATCCGGAGTACTTTATCCGTGGGACGGATGGAGAAAGTCGTCACGTAACATAGAAGTAACGCGGTGTGGTCCCGCAGCGTGTTCGAGGCGTTCGGTCCGATCACGTACTGCAAGGTGGCGTACGGGGCGTCGGCGCACAAACACAAGGGGTACGGGTTCATCGAGTACGCCACGCTCGCGGCCGCGCTCGAGGCCATCGCCTCCATGAACCTGTTCGACCTCGGCGGCCAGTACCTGCGCGTGGGCCGCGCCATCACCCCCCCCAACGCGCTGGCCGGGCCCCCGCAGCCCTCCGCCATGCCCACCGCCGCCGCCGTGGCCGCCGCCGCCGCCACCGCCAAGATCCAGGCCATGGACGCGGTCGCCAGCACCGCGGCCGTGGCGCTCGGGCTCGCGCAGCTGCCCGCGCTGCCCGCGCTGCCCGCGCTGCCCGCGCTGGCCGCGCTGCCCGCGCTGCCCGCGCTGCCGCTGCCCGCCGCGCCGCCGCCGGCCGCCATCCCGCCGCCCGGCGTGGTGATCCCCGACGCCGCGCCCTCGGACGCCACGCAGCAGCAGGCGGCGCTGCAGCGCAAGCTGCTCGACACCTCCCCGGACACGCTGCAGCAGCAGGAGTCGCTGTCCATCTCCGGCCAGTCGGCGCGCCACCTCGTCATGCAGCGGCTCATGCGGCGGCGCGTGTCGCGCACGGTGCTGCTCTGCAACATGGTGTCGGCCGAGGAGGTGGACGAGGCGCTGCACCACGAGATCCAGGAGGAGTGCTCCAAGTGGGGCCGCGTGGACCGCCTCGTCATCTACAACGAGCGCCAGACCGAGGACGACGACCCCGCGCACGCCGACGTCAAGATCTTCGTGCAGTTCTCCGAGGCGGAGGGTGAGTGTGGCGCGTGTCGCGTGACGCGTGACGCGTGTGGCGTGTGGCGTGTGGCGGGCAGCGTGTAGTGTCACGGTGCGTGTTGTTGCAGAGGCGGTGGCGGCGGCGAGCGCGCTCAACGGGCGCTACTTCGGCGGGCGCACGGTGCGCGCGGCGCTCTACGACCAGGACCTGTTCGAGCACGGCGACCTGTCCGGCTAGCGGCCGGCCGCCGGCGGCCGAGGGCCGGGGCCCGGCGACCGACGGCCGGGGCCCGGCGACCGAGGGCCGGGGCCCGGCGACCGACGGCCGGGGCCCGGCGACCGACGGCCGGGGCCCGGCGACCGACGGCCGGGGCCCGGCGACCGGCGGCCGGGGCCCGGCGACCGACGGCCGGGGCCCGGCGACCGAGGGCCGGGGCCCGGCGACCGACGGCCGGGGCCCGGCGACCGACGGCCGGGGCCTGGCGACCGACGGCCGGCGGCTGGCGACCGGCGACTTGTGACTAGCCGACTCGAGCGCGCGCGCAACTCTAGAATAAACCCGACTAGTTTTTAAGGATAAGATGTACATTGACGAGAGTGACCAATAAAGTACATCACTCGTAAATTGTCGTTTCGATACCTCGCCGTGGTAGTATTTCCGTATAAAGTAAGTAATAATGATCTACTCTTCTATTATTGTGACCCTTGTTGTTGAGTAAATATTTGCATATTAAGGGTGTTGTGATTTTTTACCCACGACGGAACGGAGCAGGTATATGCGTTTAGGGTGAGAGATTTTTGTGCAAAGTAATGTTCCCACCTATCTTCTAAACTAATGATCCGATTTTGGCTTTGTGGTTTGTGTTTGATGAGTTCATGTTCTTAGACAGGTGTCATGGCTGTAACTCACTAGGGGGGCCCACAATATTAGTGCAAAACAATGTTGCAATATAATCAAAACGAAATGTCCGATTACAATTATGTTTTCAGCAATGTGTACGTGGTAGCTTAATGCATGTTCCCAAATAATAAAAAATACGTCTAGTTCACTAGAGGGCGCTACAATATTAGTGCAAAATAATATTAAAACGAATTTCCGATTTCAATGCGGTTTTCAGCAATTTGTTCGTAGTTGATTGCTGCATGGTCTAAGATAAGTCTTATGATATTAACTCAGTAGGGGGCGCTGCTATATTAGTGTGAAACGATTATATTGCAATATTATTGAAATTAGAACGTATTGTCTGATTTCAATGCGGATTTCAGGAATGAGTTCGTTGGTGATTGGTGCATGTTCTCAGATGAGTGTTATAGAGGTAACTTTTAACAATGTTTAATGTAATAGTCTGAGTAAAATTTCAAAATTATTGCATAGCGATACCTAGACCGCGTATTTGTAATAGATTTTAGAGCCTTTACGAGCTTTTTTCTATTTTATCATCATCACTTTGCGATCGGCGTTAAGTGCTTCTCAATCGTTCTAATTCTTCCAACGCTATGCTATTATGTGGGATAGGTCTTACCGACGCATTATATGGATTATAATTCGTATATGCTCTCTAAAAAGTCTGAAATAAAATTAAGCAAAATTAAAAATTTTGAAAAAAACCCACGACGGGAAAGAACTCATCGAAAAAGAATAAAATAACTCAAAACCCCCGACGTAATCCAATTATTATGTACCGAAATATTATAATAGACGTAAAAATAATTTCTAAAAAAAAAGAGTTGATATCTCGAGAAATCGGTAATACTTATTTATACTTAAGTACCTAAACAATGAATATCGATGTTCATAGTTTTTTGCTAACGTGTCTGTTTCTCGAAGATATACTTAAATGTAGCGATAATAATTTTACCATAATATCCGTCGGGGGCTGCCATTAACCCAGCTAATGTTTTTCTAGTGACGTGAATACAATTATTGAAGAACTAGCTGACCCGACAGACGTTGTCCTGTCTTAACAATGAATATTGAATTGGAATCTTCTGTTTGAATCGACTGTGAAATGTGCAATAAGAAATTAATTATTTTATCAATATAATTCCGACCCATGCCTCTATTTTAAACAATATTTGCAGCGCGCATTCTGTCAATTGCGCCAACTGTCTAACGACTAACAATAATTTCAAACAGGTTAGGTACATTAAAAAAGTTTATAATGTCAAAAACGCTAGTTAAGTGGTTAAGTTTTATTAAATTTTCTAATTATCAGCGCAACTTTCTTAATTTTTTCGTTCATAAGAACCATCTCCTGACAATAACGAACACAACAAAAAAAGAATTAGCGAAATCGGTCCAGCCGTCCATGCGTGATGCCGTGACCAAGGGAAATAGGGATTCATTTATATATATATAGATTGTAGATGTTTAACGGCGACATAAATTACACTTATGAGTATGATTAAATTTTTGTTGAAATTTCATATAGGAAAGGTTAAAATGGAAATCCTTAAAATAAAATAAAAATCTTAAAAACTGTAACACGAGAGCTAAATAGACAAGAAACGAGTAAGTCTCCGATTGCTATCATCGTCATATTGAGTAAGAGACTTGCTCTTGATAAATTATTTATTTATTTTTTTAATTAAATTATTTTAATTAATCAATTAAAGTTATCTATGCACTTTCGCCATTTTATCGGTAGTTAATTGATTTAATTCTTTCCTGAAAAAATCGAATTAATCAAATCCTGAAGGCGGTTTTGACAGCTTCATCGGAATTGATTTTTTGGAGACGTTCCAACCGCAACTCCTCTAATTTAGCGGCCGTCTGCTGTGCAGTATGTACCCAGTCTTGCGTTGTCGTGAAGCAGCAGTGGGCTAGAGCAACTGACTTGTCTGGGTTGCTTAACGCCTAGCTTTTCCGCCATGGTTTGAAATTGTTGTCAATACAGATCTGCCGTAATCTTAGGATCAGGCCAGATCTTAGGAAGCTGCAGTAGATGACACCAGCCCTGGTCAACCAGACACTTATTATAAGCCCTTTATCCTGAACTACATGGTTAAATGATGTGTTGTGTTATGGTTTCATTATAGAATGTCCCGCAGTTCAGCGTGCCTCTTGGCAAAGGCTTCCTCTAATATTTTCCACCGAGTTCTGTCTCTCGCTACTCTTCTCCAGTGGTTCAGACATTTACTAGTACCTTTTTCTAAGTCAACTTTCGCATAGGGCATTTCTCGCAGGTTCTACTGGGTTCAAACATTTATTATATTTGTTTTCCTCAAAGAGAGTTGGCATCATGGCAAGCGACCGGCTGTTAAAAATCACCCAATTCTCACACACAATACACATGTAGGTATCACGCTAAGGCGCTAAGCGTGAGAAGATGACACCTCCTCAAAGAGCCCCTGTGCCCTCGTCGTCGCCCCGTCGCCGCCCCGTCGCCGACCCGTCGCCGACACGTCGTCCCCGACCCTTCGTCGCCGCGTCACCTTGCTGCCTGCGGCGCACTCTGCGTAGAACAAATAAATAAATCAAACTCCTCATCCGCGGGAGGTGATCCCTTTGTTACGCTTTAATTTTGATTTACTATTTTTGAGGGGTCTCGGAAATATTTAAATAAAATTACACTTATCGAGTCGGGGAGCCCCCCCCGGTGGTAGAGCGTCGTGTCAGGCGGGTCTGAGTAGGCGCGATCGTTCAAACTCGTCAATACAATAAAAAAAAAATGATTAGGGTCTCGCTATTCCAGTCCAGGGGTTCCGGCGACAAACTATGATTAACGATTTATGATTCTGGAGCTAAAACAATAACGAGGCTGGTTGGCGTGACTTGACTTACTTGACTTAATGTCCTATGTCCCCTGGATGGGGCAGAGGGCGTCCACAGTACGTTGCCATCCCGAACGGTCTTGGGCTTCGAGCTTTACTTGCTACAACATGGTTGGCGTAGTGGTTACATATAGGTAGGTACCCTAACTCTCTAACTGTGAAGCCACAGGTCGTGCGTGGGCTCCATTCCCACCCAGGACAATCGTTTATGCGCATGAACATTAAGGGTATGTCTGTATGGTTTTCGTCTGGGTGTGTATGTAACTACCTATGAATGCAAAAAGTATTAGGTGTATCAGTTAATCGGTTACCATAGTAGGTACGCTCATAGTAATAAGTTCTGTTTAGTTTGGGATATAATTAAACCGTTTTTAATTATAATATTTTAATGAGAATCCCAATAAGATACCTTACCGTAGGTACTACTAATGTACTAAGTTTGGATTTAGATGAAACTTGGCACATAGATGGTCCATATAACCTTAACATGTAAGATACTTTTGTTTTTTGAACCCGGGAATATGTAATATCCGCCCGGAACGTGGTTAAAACCACAGGGAATGCTAGTACACAGAATATTAATATAATAGGATGGAGTGGTCACGCGATTGAAGTAGGCCTGGATCGGCGCGGCATGCGGTGCGGGCGGCTGCCAGCTGACGCTTCACTTATCAGTTTCTAATTAATCTACATTCGCCAGCGTTAGGGAAAACATGGCCCCCGCGCTGTTCAGTTCTCTTACTGGCATGTTTTTAATTATTGTTATGTTGTGTAAGTGCTAATGAAACACGCAAGCCCTCGCGTTGCACTCCTGCCCCATTAACCGCTACACTGATCCCACTAAAAGATTTATTACCTACAGTGCAAACACCGCGCCTGGTGGTCACTACAGTTCGTAAAACCTGCTTACTATCAGCTAAATATTTATTAAACGAGCGATTGTTGCGTTACAATTCATGGGTAGGTAACTATATATTACCTAATATAATCCTGTTCAACGTTCAGTGTAGTAGCAACATAAATGATTTATTAAGACTCGCTCGATCCTAGGTCAGTGTCGAATTACACGTTTGCCAGAAACGAGGGACCGATCTAAAAAAATCATTCCTTTTAAAGGGCCGGTAAGCCCCGCCAAACTTTGCCGATTTGTCACTGCATCGCAAATAACGATTTATTACAATTTTCGCAAATATTGTGCGCCCAGTAGTCTACCTACACTTATTTAAAAAATAGGTTTAGTTTGAAGTTAGGACGTAACCTTCGAAAAAATCATTCTATTTAATAAATTATTTTACCAATATTATGAATGGACCTATAGAGTGGACATACAATGTAGATATTAACCACGTTAAATAAATATAATACAGGCGTAAATAGATTGAAACATAGTTAACACCAATATACAAATAACAGATACAAATAACAGATTTGAACATATAGTAAAGCTTAGAAAGCCTGTTTAAAAGTCCGCAACGTAGTGCAACGTATGTTAAGGTTAATTCAAAAATCGATTAAATATGACAAAATACCTGTATTTCAAATATTGTTATTCAGGTAAGTAATGTTTGAATCGCTACTAGAATGGTGCTAGAGAGCAACAGAGTGTAAGGGATCGGAGGATCCCTCTACTTGTGCAAATATTTGCCGGATGACGTCGGGTGCGGGCACCCCACTCGTGCATTGTATCACTCATAAAATTACCCTATTTTAGGAGACCACGTGCACGTGCAGCTCTTTCTGCTAACTTGTATGCAACAATAAAGAAGCCAATAACCCGCTTATTGTTCATCGAAAGGGTTTAACGGTAGCGGAGAGCGGTGCGGTGGTCTCGTCTCAATGAGCTCCACCGCGCGTGTGTGTGAGTTTTGCCTTGGCGAAATTTTAAACTATGGAAATGCACTGAACTTCTTTATGATGTGTTTCTTTGAATACTTTCATTTTTTATTCGAGATTGGACGGGAAATCTGGTGTGATTCGTATGCGTTACATAACACTCTCATGCTAGATACGCGAAGGTAGATAGAGTACTGTGGTATAGTGTAACGTTAATGTTTACCGTAATGGCGAAATTTAAATCTATTAGAATCATTAGGATGTTAAATAAGATCTTACATTTCTTGGGATGCTATACCTGTTATTCCAAGGCATGCGCTACCTATGAGGCAAGTTTCATACAAATTCGTGAAACAGTGTTGGCGAAGTCATCAAGGACTTTCGCGTTCATAATTTAGTAGCATAGACATAACTCATTATGAGTTGAGAGCGGGATTCTAGGTTTACTGGGGAAGGTCCCTAGAGTCAATGATTCTGTACTCGAAATTATTCCCTCTGATCTGTCTCCGGAATTGGTATTGTGCCCGAGAGACTACGACGATATCCTGTCCCAAAGGTACATAAATTATTTTTAGTAGAATGTGGGTCTCACTACTCTGACCTCTGAATACCTCTTCACGTTTGACTTATTTAGAATAGCAGGTAGTTATTAACTAGGCAAGGGTATAGTATGGTACGAGTATTGGAATAGGGATGGGCGACCCGCGTAGAGGCCACGCACGGGAAGCCCGGAGGAGCGCGCATCGAACAGCACAACAACAACATAATATAGTTTGTTCAGGCAGCTTAGTGTCGCGCGCGTCGATTGCGCGGGAGCACGTGTCCTCCGCTTCGCGTAGCGCCAGTGTTGTGCCGAGAGCGCGCGCGTGTGCGCCGCGAGACACGCATTGCCTGTGCTCAGTGCTAACTCGCTCTCTGTCAATGTTAGATGACTCTTATTGACATTATTGTTCTGTTTGTGATATTCAAGTTATCGGATACATCCTCCCGAGACACCTGCCACTCCAATATAACGCTTTATTATAAGATTATGTAAGTACACTCTGGCGTTTTGAGACAATAGGTGGATATACAAATGGGCTCCTATTCTTTCTTTTTGTGTATAAGCTTAAGTTTACATATTACAATATGATATGACCAAACATGGTAAACACACGACGATTAGCAGTGAACTGGCTCTCGAGTATTGCTGCGTGCACATACCGATGGGTTCGATAATAAAAAGTTTCTAATACAAGTCATTTATTATAATACTAATGTAACATCTTATTGGTAACGTATTATCAGTACAAAGGGTCAATCAAAAATATTCAAGACGTGTAATAGTTCGTGTATAATTTGTCAAAATCCTGTAGCGCGAAATTCATTAAATAAAAGGTGGAAAGTGTTGTTACTGAGAAATGGTTCATATTAGTTAGATTCCTTGGTTTTTGATAGGTCTTCATGTAGTCAGGCTCATTATAACGCACAGCCTCGCTGGGTTAGAGCACGGGCACCATCCTCTGGGGGCGAGCCCGCCAATTTAAACAAAATGTCAGATTCAGATCATAAATAAAAAAAAAACATATAAAGAATATTTTGAAAAAAAAATAAGGAGCGTATTCATTAATCATTATAAAGACGATAAAGTAGTATCGAAATACCTGCTCCCTTCACAATTTATATCTTTTTTTGTTTGATTGACTGGTAGTAGCTTCAATGACTTCGACTTTCATACATCCCCTCCGCGGGCCTGGACCACCTAAGTATCTTTATTCGGGTGCCTAAACTGAATTAAGCCGAAACTAGATTTTGTTAAATTTTTATGTGGGCTATAGGAACGTTAATGATTAATTATGTCTGTATTTGACTAAGACCTTAAACCGGTGTTTCATTGGTCCTATCGATGTCTTTCGGCAGCTGCACTTGAGTCAGTCTCCTCGGCTTTGAGAGCTTACCACCATCGGCTGCATCATCGCTTGCCATGTTAAGATGGACCCTGACTGCTGAGACACCGAACCGAGCTCGTGGGCCCTATCCCACCCACGACAAACATTTGTGCAATAGAATTTCCGTATGTTATTTGTTTAAAAAGTAGTACATTAGTTATCTGGTAACACAGTTTACACTCTGAAAAATTTTGGTTCGGCTGCTCGTGTGTTAAAGAAAATGTCCAAGGATATTATTTTTAACTAAGTGTGGTCACTATTGGTCGGGAGGGTGGTCGGAGGCAGCAGCAGCAGCGGCAGCGGCAGCGGCGGCATGCAGGCACAGTTCCCACACAACCTACATTATTGTATAGTAGAAAACAGCGGCCGTGCTGCTTCAAAACATTTTTTTTTATTATGAATGGGTTTGCGTTTGGACTTCTAGTGGCCCCAGAAGGAGTTATGACGAGGCCGAGGGTGTAGCACGCTTACCCAGAAAATGCCTATTCACTCTGGTCTTGAATAAATCCAGGTTAAAGCTGTCGGGAAACACTGCTATTTTTGTGACATAGTTGTGTATATATATGTGTGTGTGTGTGTGTGCGTCCCCGTACTACTTTTTCCGGTTTCCCGCGATACTTGGCAGTAGCGTGAGCTCGGAAAAGTGTGCGATTTTTCCGGTTCGGCCAATATTATTGAAATTATTTTTATGTTTAAAAAAATATATATTGTGGCAAGTTAATGCTTATTTCTAGTATTGATTGTAGTATATTAATATTATCACTCTTTTTTACACAAAGACTCATATTTTGATGTACAAATATGTACTATGTTTGTAAATATACCTACTATGATGTCACTGTGAAGATATCGATTTGTTTGAATATTTCTCTGAGGGAAGCTCGATGACTCAAATTATTAATAGCTCGTATTGCTCTTTTTTCGCAAAAAAAAATTATAATTTTAATATTATTAGCAGCTTAACCCCGGAGCTAAATATCATGTCGAGCTTAGGACAAAGCGCTATCAAAGTAGCAAAATAAAAGCAGAAAACTAATGTAACCGTAGGTATCTAATGTAACCTGTATCTAACATCTGTAATTTGTGTGATTTGAGGTACGGCCTAGTTGTTACAGTAGATAATACAAGTTCTATTGTACTGATGCTTATGCACCGTTTATATCGTCCTAATTGTATTTCAGTCAATCGACACCATAATAATAGTGAGATGTCAATAAACAGTACAATTCCACAGGTATTTCTGACGGAAAAGAGAAGGTCATGTACATATTACATTAAAAATACAAAATGTCCTAGGATTGAGCCCTGCGGCACAGTATGTGCACCGTTAGCTCCATCGAGGAGAAGTCCGTCGGCCACCACGCGGACGCAGTGCGGGCTCAGTCCGGGTTCGTGGACTTCATATGCCTTTGAATGTGTCCTCTCAGGCGGGCAGGCTTCACGGAAAAATGTGGTTAATCTGAAGGTGCTCCTGTGTAACTCATAACTGAATGATAAATATGCGGTAGTCTTTGTAGTACCGCTCCACGCACCGTAAATTAAGTAAATCTCTTCATTATTGGTACGTATAGCGCGACACAGCGGTCGCGGCCAGGTGCGAGAGAACGGTGCTGAGAGCGCGCGGTGTCACGCTGCCGATATTTAGCTAACCTTTGCGCGGTATTCTCGGCGCAGCTATTTGCGGTACAAATAGAGCGGCACGCTTCACGCACGCTCCGACACGCGGGACAACCGCGTACAGAAGTGGAAGTAGGCAGGAGCGTGCGGCCGTGAAGGGCAGCGTGTAGATCATCGGATTGTTTATAGGTCTCGTGCGTATGTACAACGATCAGAAGTGATGTTTAGTAGTTTGTAGAATGGAAGCATAAATACAGGAGGTAGCGGGAACTGGAGTGTTTGTTTGTGAAGGAGTTTACGCGGGCGTGCCGGTGCGCGGGTGGGCTGCACGAGCTGGGTGTGCGCCGCGCCGGACACGACACGACACGAGCCCGACGCGACGCGAGGCACGACCCCGCCGAATGTGACACTAACTGCGCGTACGCACTACACGCTGTCATGCGCGGGCTAGCCTAGGTTTGCGGTTTGTGAAATGTTATGACTTCATAAACTCAACACGAAATGATATGCTTCTTAAAATCTTAGCGCTTATTATACATTCCGAAAAGTAACTACCTACATAAATGCACTGAGAAACGTGTACGACCGGAGATGACACATCTGTGCCAGCTGTGTCCCCACTACGGCTCTTGTTACTTGTACTTTAATGTTTAAGAAAAAATACGGCGATTTAAGATTTGTAATAGACGGGGTACGTGAAGTGCGAATGAATTTCGTAGGTAGCTTTAGTTCATGCTTTAAATAGGAAAGAATTACGATTGTAAAATATAACGAAAGCTGAATAAGTATCAATAGCAGACGCGATCTGTTTGCGTTCCGTATCGTCATAAACGACATAATGTTACAAAATGTGTCCGTCGTGAAATACACCAGATGGCTTTAGTTTCGACATTTCGTGTGATACGTATTTATTTAATTATATGGTAATTATAATAAGTCGAATAATATTGTTTGTGGCATGTGCGGCACTGTGGCTAACATAATAGATACATAATAAGCGGTCGGAGAGCGGGCTGTTAGAACCTCCAATTTCTGTATTTTTGGATAAAGTACACGCCTATATTTTTTCTAAAAAGTGACAGAATTTCTTAAATGGAGCTTTATAGGTAATTCCTTAATTACAACATTTAGTCAATATCTGTCATCAACTACCAACAGCAAATAATGGATTTTTCCGCATTTATTGCTGTGGATAGTCTAGTGTGTACGACCATAATTTCATAGTGAATGATGATGATGAGCCGATGGTGGTAAGCACACAAAGTCTACAAGAAAATTGCCTATGGAGTGCTACTTCGGGTGCCCCAGGTGGCACATGTAACATTTTTGATTGTAGACAAGTCAGGCGGGTACAAAAAAATTGCCTGCCACAGCGTTATGGTTTCATCCCAATAATTACCAGATCAAACTTGTAATACTCGTGCAACGAGCCCTTAAATGTTGGTAAGGTAAGCGAGTGGTGCGGAGAGTGCGTGGTGTCGCGGGCTATGTTTGGGTACACACACACACACACACACACACATAGACACACAGTGTAGACAGTGGCAACAATAGCAACAAATGGCATTCCTTGTAGGAATGCTCCTTGTTGCTATACTCCTTGGACGACGTCGCGGCGATGCGGCGATGCGGCGATGCGGCGACGGCGCGGGCTCTACACTTAGTGACCGCATGCGCACGCGGCGCGCGGCACGTACGCACCGATCAGTATTGTTAGATTGCAATTACCTACACTTACTATCAGACTTCCAACACTGATCCAAATAAGTAGTGACAATACCGCTCATAATTTATACTCAATCTAGTTACTGTCGTTAGAATAGCAACACCTACGGCTAGTCTGCCGCGGTTCATCCGCGTTCCCCAGGGATGTTATATTTTCCTGGGATTAAAAGGTCCATGTTATAAACTATATGTGTGCCAAGTTTCATCCAAATCCGTTTAGTTGTTTCCACGTGAAACAAAATTATCCATCCTTCCATCCAAACTTTATACAAAGACTAAATATCTTCAAAGGTGAACTATAAAGTGACGAGGACTTTCAACGCTGTGTGATATAGACACATCAGCTACCAAGCTGCTCGTCTATAAATAAATAAATAATAATAATAATAATAATAATATTAATTTTTATTTCCTTTCTCCATACAAACTAGATATTTTTGAACAAGGCTTAAAAATGACTTATAATATTAAAGTTTGCTGGAGAAACTGGTTTCCAAGCTAAGCCGAGGCCCGTGTTATGGAAACCAGTCTCTTCCACCTCGGACTCTCATAAAATCTCTAAAAACAAATACAAATTACTACATGGTATGTACCTACTACTAAAGAATGAAATATTTGAGTAAGGAAAATTGTGTAGGGGAGTTTGTATGTGCTTGTGAATGTGTGTATGAGTGAGAGTGAGTGAAATGATTAGTGAATGATTATGTGCAATTTATTACCCTTTTTAAAGTCGCGGGGAAAAACAGCTGTCGACAAGAGTGGGACTGTATTAAATAGTATATCTGATTGCCCTTACGTGTTGTAAATTGCCTTAGGATCGAGAGCCCAGTGTCTTGAAAGAGACAAATAAATTTATATTCAGACATATAAAAGGGAATGTGTAATTTGCGTTCGCAAATAATTACAGGAGAAATATTATTTAGTGAGTTCAAGAATGCATTCAGTCTCACAATAGTCTAGGTTGAGCAGATAATTATAAACTACTATTTTGCATTCGTGGTAAGATTTTTTGTATAAGCTCAAATTAATGTTTATTTTATTATAAACAAAGGTACCCAAAAAACAGAAGAATCGGCGTGAGAACGACGTTTTAGGAATGATGTCCCGTGGAATGTCTTTCCTACGCCTGACCAGTAGGGTAGGTAAATGTATGTTTCGTGAATGCTGTAACAGAATAATCTGTTGAATATAAATCTGTCTCACAGTCAAAACTTCACAGAACTTATACAGATCAGTAGTCGGGTATCGATATGGTTTAAACGTACTAACTTTTAAGACAGCTCTTTGCGCACGTTCCAACTTGATAATATTCGTTTTGGACGTACCCCCCCAGGCAGTAATACAATAAGTCAAGATAGATTGGCAGAGGGCAAGGTATACTTGTTTTAAAATATTACCGTCAGCTACATACCGCAATTTTTTGAACAAATACATCAGTTTACGAATACGGCAATTAAGGAGCTCAATATGACATTGAAAAGTTAAATAATGATCAAGAGTTATCCCTAAATACTTATAATTATCAGTTTTACCAATGGTTGGGCAGTTACAATTCGAGGACGAATTTGAGTCATGTATGTGTGCGTAAATTTTCTAAAGGTATATATCTCTGTTCCTAATCGTAAATGCCATATATTTAGACTTATCGACATTAAGTGTGAGTGCGTTTTCTCTTAGCGAATCGTATAGTTGGTCAAATCCTTTTTGAGCTAGATTGTAAGTCTCTTTCTAACTATCAGCAGTAAATACGATTGCGGTATCATCAGCGTAAGCATACACTTTACCGTTTGTGAGATTAATATTGCAAATGTCATTTATGTAGACTAGGAAGAGGGATGGCCCTAGAATGCTGCCCTGAGGGACACCGTATCTGATTTCTAATAATGAGCTTAAATAACTACCGATGTTCACCTGTTGGGTACGTTTTGTTAAGTAATCGGTAAAGAGGGCAAGTTGTAAGCCTCTGATACCAAGTGATTCAAGCTTAGACAAAAGTCTAGGGATTGAAACCGTGTCAAAGGCTTTAGCCAGATCTAGAAAGAGTGCAATGCACTTTTTACCTATGTCAAGCTCCCTAACTATTGTGTCAACTAGTGCATTTACAGCGTCTGAGGTCGACTTTCCTGATCGAAAGCCATATGGGTTGGTAGACAAAATCCCTTTTTCCTCAAAAAATTTAACGATGCGATTATTCATTATGCGCTCAAGGATTTTCGACAAGGACGTCAAGACTGAGATAGGACGGTAGTTATTGACACGATTTTTCTCCCCAGACTTATATATAGGATGAACAAGTGCATGCTTGAATCTCTTAGGAAATATACCTTTATTTATGCACATGTTAAATATGTATGTTAAAGGATGAACTATTGCTTTTTTATTTTGCTTCAGTATATTTGCAGATATACCGTGTAAATAGTATGTGACGGGGTTTCACAAACATAACCTAAAACTAGAATGCCACCTCAATTAATATACAATAACAGAGATCCTGAATACTTTATTTATAATCAGATAACTCAGTGCAAGTGTATAGTGTATACGTCTATATATTGTGTAGTCGGCTCTTGTGACACTCTAGATATGAGTTGGGGTGGAAATTTTCGTCGCCGCTATGTAATGAAGTGTTATCAAACATTTGTTTAATGAATCTTAGGAACATAAACGGAAATCAGTGCGGAGTCCGGTGTTCGGTGCTCGGTGCTGGTGCTGGTGTGGGAACCGCGCCCTTTATAGGTCAATAAAATGTAAATAGTGAGCACATGTGGTCGCGCGTTGCGCGTTGAGAGCTCTTCAGATTATCTTAATGAGCGGTTGTCGTCGCGCGCGTGGCGGCGCCCGGTGTGGCGCGCGGTTCCCACGCGGCCGCCCCGGCGCGCCCGGTGTGCACACCCACTGGTTACAATTGTCACAAACAAATAACACGTCCGGCGCTTCAGAAATGTACAGTATACCTACATTTAGACAAGCTACCACTACCTACACACTAGAACAGGTAGCCAGATAGCCAATCACTTCTAATATCTCCTGAATATGGTCGTGTGGTAGGTAAATATACAGACGTTCTCACAGGCCACAATTACTGCAGTAGAAAATTATACAACGACGCAAGGAACACAAAACTTTGCGAATTTCATTGGTCCCTTAAAAAGACATCAACGACGTTCATGTTGGTTTCGACTTTATTTTGTTTTTTCAACATTTTATATTACTAATGGTAACGATCATCTGCTTACAATAAAATGTAAGGCCATATTAAATATATTCTTACAATGAGACGTTCAGAACTTGCAGATGACGATACTCTTTAAACTCAGAAATTAGGTTATTAATGTTCAAAACTTAATGGAGTAAGTATATGAAAGAGATCGTACTGGCGTGTTACAATAAATAATGTTGTTACAGATATCGGATCGGCATCGGTGGTCTAGTGCGTGCTCCGTGGGATGGAGGAGCTGCGGACGCGAGGCTGCGCGCTGCGTCGGTGCTGCCGGGTCGCCGGCCGGGAAGTGATACACTGCCTGCTGTGAGAGGTGTCGTGCAGCTGCCGCAGCTAGAGACCAGGCTATGTGCGTGTGCGTGTGTGTGTGCGCGCGACTGCTGCTGCTGGTCGCGCTCGCAGGTATACTTCACCTTCTGCTTTGTGTTAGCTTATCGTAATTTACACTCTATGCAGGAAATAGAGAATCGAAGAGTGAGAACGAAAGTTGTGCGAGCGAGGAAGTAAAATGTCAATCAATCCTTAATGACATTACATTCCTATTTTATTTTGATAAATGTTTCATAAATCACTGCTTAGTTCCGATGGGATCGTTACCGAGCGTGTCTCCCGCGCCACACTCGCGCCACTCCCGCTACTCGCGTGCTATACGCCAGGCGCCTCTCGATCCCATAAACGCTTTTATGTGAAACACTCAAGCAGTTGTATTTCATTTACCGATTTGATCGGTGCCCTGAGTCACGTCCTACTGCTTCAGGCCGGGGGCGGCCCCGCGAGCCGCCCGCGCCGCGTCAGCGCTCGATCGCGCAATGCTATTTATTTACGTAAACTCATACCGACCGAGAGCAGCTCACACGAAGTATGTTACTCGAATGAAATAACTTTGATGTCGGTAAACTGCTCAATTAAACAAACAAAGCGCTCCCGATCGACGCGGACGGAGATCTTTTAATCGTCCCTGTAGATGTAGCACTTCACTGAACTGCTGAAATAAATATGTACGTACGAAAGTATTATTGAGTGGGTATTCTTATTTCAAGAGCAGATCAGTTGAGCCGATCATCAAGTTTGTTATGGAACTGTTCTTGCGTTGGGTGTCAGTGCTATCGAGAACTAACTAACGAGAACACCAGCCAGCCAGCCAGTTGACGAACACTATGAGTAGTGGGCCAGGCCGATCACAGTCACGGTCACAGTCGGGGGTATATTATTTATAAATGTTTATTGTACATAAGAATAAATATTATGTTGATATTTTTAATAAAGATTCATAGTAGCCGACTAAACGCCGACTATTCGGAACATACCTACTCCTAATAGATTGAAAAAAAATAATTTCAAATGTTGTTAATTTATCAAAACATTAACTGACTTTTCATTGCCTGACAGTGCATTGTTTGAACGCACCCTGCAATAATAATCACAATAAATATCCGGAAACGATCTTCACACGCGCCCGTCTGAGTAGAACGCTCTACACTAAGTAGAACCTGTGCTATACATTGAAATTGATTTGCTTTCTGAAACTGATATATTACATCAGCAAATTGTTGAATATATATTTAGTCAGACTATTCATAAGTGTTTGTGAAGGCCTATTTGATTAAAAAAAATTAAGTTTTAACTGTCCCTCGCGGTTCCAATAAAAATATTACAAAAAAAAATTACATACAGATCCTACAGTTTGATATCGTAGACACCCTTGTATATAAATGTTTACCTTGGGCGGGAATCAAACCCACGCCCTGCGGCAATATATAATGTGGCAGTCAGGGTGTATAACCATCAAGACATCCGGCCCGTCATTGCCATTAGTGCGCAGATTCGCGGAAAGGGTACACGAGATGAATCTCGCGGAAGTATGATCGGCACGCGTGGATCGTCGGGCGAGGGTGGGGAGGATGGCACGGGGGGACAAAAGCGACAAATTCCTCGAGTGTTGAGTCAGCGACCAACGCGCCACACGTGTGCGGGGAGGCCGCCTGCTGGTGGTTCCACGCTTGTCATCTCTATTTAGATATACTCTAACATATTTTAAAAGATAATAAACATGGCGCCCGCGTTACAGTACTACACAGCATCTCACATATGATAAAAATATAAAAATACTACATATAAAAATAACGAATAATTTGAAAACAAACATGTCAAAACATTTCGCTATCTATTATATCGCTCGACACCACGTTTGAAACTAAAGCGGTCGCCGCCGCGCCGGTCGCCACGCACAACGCACGCGCAAGCTACGAGAAAACGGATGGAACTTTTAAAACAAATATATAAAATGAAGTTGTAATCGTTCTAAAAATATAATCATTTCATCAATGAATTATGTGCGCCGGGCCGCTTCTATAGCGGGAGACGGTTCGTATGTCGTTGTCCACATAAAAGTCGACGGGGGGGTCAGCTGCGTGGCTCGGTGGCGCCTCTACTGTAAACATCTCTAATTAGTCCTTTCATGTTCACTGGCTGCGGCCGCGCGGCCCGTCGTTGCCCAAGCGGCATATTGTATAGCGTTTGTTTGGCGATTAACGACGGCCCCGCAGTGGCCTCACTTACTTTTTTTGACAGTTGAGTCAGCTGACTCGTGTAAACTATTACTTTGAAATAAGACGTACTAATTATAGTAGATTTACGGCTGAAACAAACTCTCGAGTTTTGAGGATTGGAGCTTTGTTCGTTAGTGTCAGTCGTTCATCATTGAATCCCTGCACAATAGGCAGAAACATTTCGTAGATACCGAAGAATATACCGCCGTTGTAGCTAAGAGCCCGATAGGGCATAGGCACATAGTCTTACAGTTACCGGCGGCATGCTGAGAGAATACAGATACATAATAGTATAACAATATGTAACTCGGTACAACAGCACTCCACACGCCGGCCGCGGCGCCACCCGCGGCGGGACGACCCTCGCTTCGCCGAATGTTTCCCGCGCTGCACGTGATCGCGGCGTCACGCCTAATAACGTGATATTTGACACTTTAAATACTCAGAAGTGCCACCGAAATCCGCCTTATTTTAAAAGAGTAGGTTTCTATTTTTGTACTCTTCAATTGTAAGTAGCGAGACCAGACGAAGTTTTGATGTCAAAAGCACGTGAAAGGAACATTATGTTGGGAATCGGATCATTTCTTTTTTTGGATTCCGTCAGTCACCGAACAAAGCAGTAAATCTAATGTGAAGTAGCGTCCATCAGGTGGGTCGTGTGTGTCTGTGTATACGCGTGCGCGTGTGTGCGTGTGTGCGTGTGTCACACCAAGGCGCTGACGGCTGATGGTGATGGAGTTATTTTGGGACATTCGCTCCAGAAACCGTTCTTGGATTGTCAAAATCCGGTATATTTATCACTATTCGAGGAAGTAACTCGCTCTGTGGAATTAATCAAAACAAATAAACATTATAATCATTGTTATAGCACAGATTACTCAATAGTTACTACTCTAAATTCATTACATTCTGAGCTCAACCAAAGAGTATATTATGTAGTCTTAACCGATGGACGAAACTGAAGTCAAAACTGGACCACAATCTTCACCCGATTGTGTGTTTAAGGAGTCCCATACTACTAATACAGCTTCATGTACCTACATGAAGCTGTCAGTGTATCCGCGGTACCGTGTCGCTGCGGCGCGCGGCACGTGGGCGCCCGCTGCGGGCGCGGAACTGCGCGGCGCCCGCATCCGGCCCGCACCTGCGCCCGCGCACATTCATCCCAACCACTACAAATATAATAGCTTTATTAACTAGATGACACGCTGAAACCCTCACCGCACGATGGCATCTAACTTACACCTCAATATGAAAAAGAACACATCATATAATTGGTGTTACGTAAGCTTGTTGAGATAGCTGAGTGTAGTTGATTAGTGACCGTGGTGTCTCTGAGATGGTGCCGCAAAAGGAAAATTTAGATTAATTTTTTCGTTCTTCATCTCTAGATCATAATTTCTTGATCATTGAGAGAAAAAAGTTTGCAGGCGTTTAAAATTATTTCCATTAGTCCAAACCTTTTTTCATCGTGTACCTACCTACATCTGCGGCAGTAAAATTCTTGACATTGAACGCTGTGCATATAAATAGCTGAAGCCATCTGAGCGTTCGTTTTCACTGACGAGAAATATTAAACTCTTTTTGTTCTTTTCCGAAGGCGGATCACTGACAATTTAGTTCACATATCCAATTGAAGGTTGTTACTATATGCAGTGATCGCTTTGACTAAAAGCGATAGACTCGCCTAGAATATTTACCTGAGCTGAGAATTGAATCGATAGGTGTGCACAGCGTGCGTTGTGTATGACGAGGAGACGTGCCTTTCGAGGAAATCCTTAATTAGCACATGGCGCTAACTTTCTGCACTACACGACACGTGCTTGCACTGGAATTCCATTTAGTACAACATTTACATTGTTTCCGTCGTTTCTGCGGAGTGAATCACCCGCAGCGCAGCGGACCGGACGCGGCCACCCGCCCCTCTCGTGCCGATCCGGTTTGACGTGCGACTTGTGTGTACGTATGCTTTCAGTTTACGCGCACCTTATGATGTCATGTTCCATTCATGCAGTGGAATGCGTTGCCGGCCGGCGCGCGGCGGCCTTGCCCCGCTCGCCGAACAGCGCAGCGCTGGGCCTACAGCCGCAGTGGATGCAGTCAGTGCAGGCAGTGCAGGCTCCCCGCGCATTGAATACTATGCACTGTGCACTATGCGCACTAACACCGCGCGCCACCGAGCGCCGCGCGATGCTTGTTCACACGTCACATTCGTTCTGCCTCACTGCGTGTGAATGTTAATCACTTTTACACCATTTGCACACGAGTATTTCACAAAGCGTGCTTGCAGGCGCACTTTGTCTTCATGACATTGTTTGTTGTGCGTTTTGTTCTGATCCATTTTAGTTAAAAATTTAAAGCTTCATCGTCAAAGCACTCACCGTCTTGAAAATATATTTTCTATCATACTACCTACTGCTAGGTCTTAGAGATAAAATATTTATACAAAATGTGCCATTTCATGGACACATATTGCAATGTACTCATTATAGAGCTACGGCTACTGTTGCAGGTGGCGGGGGCTGGGGCGCGGACGGGGAGGTGGTGGTGTCGGGCGGCAGCGGCGGCGTGGGCCCGGCGTTCGCGCCGCGGCAGCGCTCCAGCGCCGTGGCCGCGGTGGGGCAGGCCGCCTCGCTCGACTGCCGCGTGCTTCGGCTCGCCGACAAATCGGTCAGTCACCAAGATTTCGGAATGTAGGCAATATAAACTAGGATGTTCTAAACTCGATTCCTGTCATTTGCTGAGCCCTGTAAACCTCATATTCAAGATTTGCCTAACGATTGTTAAGATTGGGCGCAATAGGTTAGTGACGTTAGTTTTAACTTCCCGCTGTTAGTCTGATCAGTAACGAATAGTTACCAGCCTCATACCCGCTTTTAACATTGTGAATTTTTTTGAAAATGCTTACTTTCAAAATAAATACTAATCGTTTCTATTGGGCATAAAAAATATTTATTGTATATATGTATTAAACTTTAAGGTACTATTCACAACATTTTAAAAACAAAAAATATGTTACTAAACTAAAAATAACAACAATAAACTATTATAACGACAGGCCAGTTGGCTTGGTGGTTAACGCTCTGACTGCCAAACTGAAGGTCGCGGGTTCGATTCCCACCCAGGACAAACATTTGTGTGCATGAACATGTCTGTCTGTTCTGTGTCTGGGTGTAAATATCTATATAAGTATGTATTTAGAAAAAAAAAGTAGTATATGTAGTATATCAGTTGTCTGGTATCCATAGTACAAGCTCTGCTTAGTTTGGGACCAGATGGCCGTGTGTAAAGAATGTCCCGGGATATTTATTTATTTATTTTATTTATTAAAACGCATACTAGGTAATACTTCTCTTAAACATACCAATCTTGTCGGAGTATCACGTATTTGGAACAAAGCATTGTAGTTCAGATGAATTTACAAATTGAACTATTACTGCAGTAATTATTATTGTGAAATATATTTCCTTGTAGCTTCTAATCTTATAAAATACTTTTGCAGGGTATTCTTTGAGTTGAGCCCATTGACCATCATCCTACATTTTCACGGAAAAATTCTGCTAGAGTTTGAAGAACTATATAGAACTAGTTTTCAGCTACTGATCTGTTCAGCAGGGTGCTCCCAAAATCCCTTTGTTTATTCATGTAGGCCTTCATAGGCTCTTATAAATCGACTTTACATGGTTTCTTAAAAATATTACAAAGATATTAAAAAAATATAAATTCACAATAAAAATACTTAAATGGGTAGCTTGCCAGGCGAGCAATTCATTGCCAAAGATTATCATTTCTATATAATCACATAGGTATACTATAAAATCCCTTATGTTATAAATTATTCTTTACCGCCTTTTTAAATGTATGCGTGGGTAATTCTATGGGAAAGTTATTCTTCCTAAAACACAAATGATCGATGATGAACAATAATGCATTAGTCATCGACGATGGAAATAAAAGCTACGAATTAAGAAACGTAAACAAGCCGAAATATCGGATGGATGAATCGACAACGAATGTGAAATGTAAAACGCATTAGTATTAGAAATAGTGCGAGGCGCGTGCCGCCCGGAATGTCTCAGGCTGGGGGCGGTTCGCACGCTCGCACGCTCGCACGCCCGCGGCGACGTCAGCGCTTATTTAAAAAGTCCACCTGACAGTGATCGTGAGCGATCTCAAAAATGCCGGTCATCGACACGCGCGCTGTATTTAGCGACACGCGCGCGCTACTATCGAGCTTTCCCGGAAGCGCCCAGTGCCAAAACACTATAATTTTCGCGAGATGCTCGTACCGCATCATAATAGTATCTTTTTAGTGGAACAAGTATTCGATTTATCGTATAATAAAATTTATCGGCACTTATAACAAATAAATATCCTGTGGCATTCGTCACGCACGATTATCTGATCCCAGATCACGCACATAAACGTTTGAACTGAGTTGGAATCGAAACCATGACCTGTGGCATGGTAGTCAGTATCTCTTACCCCCAAGCCAACTGGACCGTCGCGCACTAAGAAAGTCGCATAGTTTTTTTTGAGGGTTTTACTTCCCAAAGTGTACCTAACTTTATCCATCAAAGGCCAACTGCAATGAAGGTGTATCACGTTTCTACAAAATTACATATATCGTCGGGATGCAAAAGATTTGCTTTTATTGAAAATCGAATGCTACTACTACTATGGTCGCTACTTAGTGCCGCACCACGTGACTGGAAACGCCTTTATAAATAAACTGGATAGAAATAGTTGCGTACGAATATACTATTTTAGCTGCAGCGCGACAGTGCGACAGTGCGACAGTGCGACAGTGCGCTAACAATAAATACTGTATTGTAAGTATGTATGCAATCAAACTGACCCGCGGAATGATCGTTGTTCCGGCTCGCGTCACAGCGTCATTATTCTTACGCATACTTCTAGTTGTTGCGTACTAAAGCATTATGTAATGGTGTTCTACATGTTATCAAAATAATATAATATATTTTTATTCAGAGTTTAATGAAGCGTAGGTATTTTTGCTGTTTCAACTAGACTTAGCTCGATTCGCGCAAACGTACCGGCGTAATACGAGTTAGAATAAGGGATTATTTATGCTACGACTGGTGATCTGTTTGAATATGCACCATTGTTAAAAATTAAAATTTACTTGTTCTACGTTTTGTTAAATTGCGTTTTGCGCGAGGAATTCATTCATCTAAAATCGAAACGCAGAGGGAAGTCTAAGGTAAACCTTATTCTAGAACGTTTAAAAAAAAATAGCGCTGCAAGAACTTAGGGAGGGTAATGGGAAATTGTACGGGAGAAAAATCGCAGTCTACTCATCTGACGTGGCCGCATTTGTTAACTGAATAGATTGACTGATAGACAAGCTTGCAGTAAAGCCGATAGGAAGGCCGGCGCCAAAGTCAGTAAAATTATTAGACGAACTGGTACTGAAGGTGTGTCGTGCGTGGTCCAGGTGTCGTGGGTGCGGTCGAGTGACCTGCAGATCCTGTCGCACGCGGGCGCCGTGTTCACCGCCGACTCGCGCGTGTCCGCCACGTCCGGTGCGGCCGGTGCGGGCGGTGCGGGCGCCGGTGCGGGTGCCGCTGCGGCTGCTGGTGCAGTCAGCCATCACACGCTGCGTATCGAGCGGCTCCGCACCGCCGACGCGGGCAGATACGAGTGCCAGATCAACACCGAGCCCAAGATGAGCCTCTTCTTCAACCTCACCGTGTTGGGTAAGTTGTCGTACGCACTAGTTTACTCTCTTTAGTTTACGCTCTTGTTCGTTTTTATCTTGACTTCGGAATTTAAGTTGTATTTAGTACTCGAAGGTTCACGATAGATTTTCTGCTTCAGATTAAGTTATGTATATTTTAGTCTAGAGTCTAGTATAGAGTCTACCGGAACCAACGCCATGCATGCGTTAACACGATGTACCAGCGAGCTCAAGCGTGTAGGTTATAGCTACTATATATACTAACTATAATATAACTATAATATCTACAAACGATGCATCAACCGACTCGTGACTGTAATGTCGTGTGTACAGACGAGCCCGTGCCGGTGGTGGTGGTGACCGCGGAGGGGGGCGGGGCGGTGCGCGCGCGGGCGGCGGGCGCGGCCACGCTGGCGTGCTCGGCGCGCTACGAGCCGCCGCCGCGTCGCCTGCCGGTGCCGCCGCTCGACATACGCTGGACCAAGGACGACCAACTCATCAACTTACAAGTAAGCTCTACATCTTATGAAGGCAGTATCACAGTCCCTCACTGTATGATAATTAAACCAAACTTAAGACTATAGGTTGTTAAATAGGAGTATCCTAGGTAAACCCCGCTAGTTGTAATGAATCGATGATCATTTTCTTGCCTCAAAACCTGCGTGCATCATGAGCGACTATGTCCTATGATAAAGGATTTCATTGATCGTGGTGGTGTGTCACAGAGCTCGCGCGGCGGCGTGTCCCTGGACACGGAGCGGTGGTCGGATCGCGCCGTGTCGCGGCTCACGCTGGCGGCGCTGAGCGCGCGCGACGCCGGGCTGTACGCCTGCGCCGCCGGGGACGCCCGCGCCACGCTGCGCCTGACTGTCAGCGACGCCGACCCAGGTATGCCTTGTATACTCTCTTATCATCGAGGACATTCAGTACTAATACTAGTAAATTATTTCGATAATTTCCCGTTATGATAGGAGGGTAGTAAACGTGCTTAACGTTGACAGATGAAGAGTTGAACGTGATGCAGCGCGACCAGTCGGCCGTGGCGCGCGTGAGCTCGGCCGGCCGGCCCCGCGGGCGCTGCTGGCTCGCCCTCGCGCTGGCGCCGCTGCTGGCCGCGACCGCGCGCCTCTAGCCCCGCCGGCGGACTCACTCTGTATATTTTGCACTGTACATATTGTAAATATTATTTATAGATCTACGTGCGAGCGCACCTAAATAAATACTACGATAGTGACGAGTGTAAGTTGTTTCCATTTGATAAATTCTGATACATATCTAGCGGTGGGCGGCGGCACGCGAGCGGCGCCGGGCGCGGAGCCGGATATATCGCGACCGAATAAGAAAGCTATTAGAGGCGCCTACTATTAGCGAGATGTTTGTTTAGAGAAGTGGAGCGCGCGGGGCGACCTGTCGCTCACTGTACGCGCTGTTGTTGGCGACCGCGTCGGCACTAGTGAGTAATGTGCACAACAATGCGCACCTTGCGGAGCCTTAGCGGGCTCCACACTCGCACCGCATAAGCTCTGCATAAACCGCTGTCGCGTTGCGCGTCACAGAACTGACAGTTAGGTACAATTTTGAACGACGAATGATCGACGCCCCCTCTGCAGGAACAGCTGTGTCACATAAACATGCTTGGGAGCTCAACAACCGCTATTATTTTGTTTATCGATGTAAAATATTACCCGGATATTGAATCGACTATAGAAACGCATTTAAACAAAGTATTTGTCTTGAGACCGTTTGACCACATGTTGTTACACCTATCCGCACACTAGTGGTTTTTTACAGATTACTTTACTCTTCTTATAACTATGGTTAAACATAGGTAACATGGCATATGACAATATCTAGTGGACGGACCCTTCCACTAAGGTAGATTCTATTACATTATTCTGGTATTCTATGATAATCACATTATCTACTAAATTAAAGTTCTATTCTTTATCGTACACACGAGGAAACTGACACTGTGACGACACTTGTTAAAGTTCTTTAATAGTAGGCAAGATGACCACTTACATGAGGTGTATGCATTATGCTACACATGTTCTTCAAAAAGAGGACAAACCATTGTAAATGTAGACTAGGACATCTTCTTGTAGTATGTAAGATTCACCGGAACGTAAATAGGGAAATATAGAAGAAGTATGGAAGTTCTAAAGGAGTATAGAAGATGTATAAGTATAGAAATTCTATAGAAAGTGTATAGAAGCGGCACTCTGAAACAATAACACGAGTACGCTGTAAATCAGGAGACAATTACCATGAGGATTGGTTCTAAAGAAGTGACCGAAGTAAAGGAGCTTACCAGCCGCTTCTATTTTGCATAATGCTCACTCCTCGCGAGCATCCTTGATGTCAGGTGGAAGGTCGGTTTGGCCACCATAATGAAACCAAAATGAAGACCCAAAGGAAACGGTCACAGACGAAAGATGCGCTGTCAAAGACAACTAATTCCTCAATACCGAAACTGATATTTATAATATTTTGTATAAAGAAAACAACAATTAACCACTTGATAATTATCCCCAATTTTCACTGTAACTAAATATGTAATAAACCTGAAACAAACCAAAAATAAAGATCCAACCAACCATTTCAATGAGGTGATCAATATCGGAAATCGATAACGATTTTTAAACGAATACAAAAAAATCAATTTAATTGATTTCAGAACTAAACGTCAATCCAAATGTCAAAACAATCCGATGACAAAACAAATGAATGTATTACTTGTAAACAATTACAAGTTCTTATTTAAATATATGAAATTTCTATATTCTAACAACAAATCAATATTGTAAAAAAAGAACAACATGCACAATGTCACGATCGTTATTTGATATGTAGTCGCAACCACAGAAGCCACACATCGGTATCGAGCTGGGGATCGACCTGCGAGTACCTCGAGCAGTAGATCTGGCGTTATCTAAAGACCATCAGCTCTATCGGCACTCAATATATCGAATAGCGCTTAAACAAATTGTTACGCAAAACACACCGAGACAGACTTTCAGAACAACTTACAAATCTAATGATACCTCATTGACCTAAATCCGTTGAGGAATCAAAGCAGGTCGATTTTATTTAATGTGTGAGAAGAGTGGTCATCAAATCGATTTATAGTTATTTTCGCCCATTTGGTAAAATATGATTGTCTATTTTGGTTCATTTGATAATTAAGATACAAAGCGTGACCGCGACGGCTACATGTGCTGTGCGTGCGCTCAGGTACAGCGGCGCAGCGAGCCGCCAAGCTGTAACTATATAAATAACCAATATGGATAGGGAGCTAGTGAGTTACATTTCCATATGATTTGCCCATGTGGCAGATATTATTACAGCGACAATTGTACGAAACTAAACTTTAAGGACCGTGACTGCCACCATGTTAGCACTGCATCTTTAAAAAAAGGCGCTGGGAAAAAATAATTGAGAAAAAAATTTGACTTAGGCAAATTATTGGAACACTTTACAAATTTTAAAGCGATCCTGACGATGATAAACAACTTATCCGCCACGACGTTTTCCTGGGATAAAAATATTGCCTATGTCCCTCTTCATGCTACAGGCTATGTATGTGCCAAATTTTGCATAATCGGTTCAGTAATTTTTCGGTGAAAGTGTAACAAGTTGAGGTGTGGAGGTCAGTAATGAAACACGTCAATCCTGTTTACTAGTTGTATTAAGACTAAAAACTCAACGTTCGCACATCATACATACACACACATCAATATAGTTACTTACTATACTATTGCACCAGCTCAAAGTAAACAAACAAAAACCATGGGTAGTGTGGTTCAATATTTATTATTTAGTCTAAATATAAAAATAAACATATTTGAATTGTATCTTTCGAATCCTGTAGATCCACATATATTTTTATCTCTTTTTAGTGGCGCTTGTTCGTCTCATTGAGATTCAAATCACGGTCCCGATTAGTTATAAAGCGGAATGTGTTGTGTTGTGTTGTGAGCAGCTCTTGATCGTCTATTGTTATCATCGGTGGGTCCAGCGCGAGTGTAGTACTATGTGCGAGGAGCGCGTGTCGGCCGCGGTGCCAACTGCCCAGCGAGCGTCCCGATACAGAAATATGATGATTGCGATGCCAACCGGCACCGGATCCTAATGCCACTCGCTCTCTGCCGCCGCCCACTAACGCACCACCAACAAACGTTCACAAAATACATTCTAACATTTCGTGAAGTATTTTTTGAAACACCACGTGATGTTCTACGGTAATTGCGAGCAATAAGCTTGACATATAATAATCTGAATTTGGCGTCGGGCAAAAGGTTGTGTAGGTTTTCAGGTATTCAATATAATGTGATTTTTCAGCACTTGTACGGTCGGCCACCCGCCTGACGCTCTGAAGGAATGCTTTGCCGCTATCATATAGCATTGTGGGCATGGCACTTAATGTTAACAGTTAATTACATTGTTAATAAAAAGCACCGAGCTAATAGATTGAGCTATTAAAGAATTAGACGTTAAAGGTATTTGAACAATCCGGGACGGCCTAGAGCACAGAGTCCCGAGCACCTGGCGGCATAACTAATCCAGTTCAGTGTTTAAGCGTCCCCGATACTGTATACGCACTTACAGCCGTGAAGCTATTGAAGAGACGCCAATTTGTATTTGAAGGTCACGTTGAAATGGACGATTGGAAGTACCTAGAAGAAATACCGGCTTCGGTATTTCGTCTAGGTACTTCAAATCGTCTATATATATATATATCTGATTGATAAACAAATAAAATATATCGACAGTTTGGGGGGGAATATTTAATTGATTTAATAGATAATTATATTATTATACAATAATAATTTAATTGTCCCGATCACCTTCTTGCTCCTTGTCTTTAAGATGTAGGATATCGGCGATCATATACTTACACGTAGTGTGTAATGTAGTTGTGTAAAAAATGTAGTTACTAGTATGGTAGCTGCAAAATTTCCAGGGAGATTTCACAAAGATTTGATAGTTTTAATACCTAAACATTGTGCTTTTGGCAACAACATATAAAGGTGGGGATGAATGGATGTTTCGATAATGTGTGAAGCGGGCGCGGCTCGGTGCGGCTCGTGCGAGCTTTACAGCTCTGTTTCTAGATGAATACGCACTGATTCGCATTTGATATTTGTCGGGTGGATGAGCTCGATATGTGCCTTCATGGTCGCCTTATCCCGACGTGGTAAAGTTCCATATTGCGTGTCGATGTGTTGCGAGTGTTTTCGGTCACGTCGATGCACCAGTGCGGACTGAACGGGCGCAGTACTGCACTTGCGGGATCTATTTATGTGACGCTACGATTCACTTGCATTCAACAAATTTCACGATAATCCTGTTGTTATAACAAACGCGAAGTGCGGAGCCGATCGCCGACTGATGTGTTCTCGATTAACATAAATCTACGTTTTGAAAAATATTTTCATCACTCGGAAACGAGGGGAAAACCCGCAGGCGGATACTAGAATTTTAAAATGTGAAAAAAGTAAAATAAACTGACATTGCCGGTTCTTCTTAGTTACGAGCTGGCCAATAGGCTAATAGCCATAAGGCTTAACAGAATAAATGGCCTTAAATTAGACACATGCGCATGTGTAGTATATATCTGTGAGTCCACTGTGCGGCCGTTCAGTCCGGGAACATCGCGCTACAAGCGTTTACGACGCGTTTCCAATTACAAGCATTTTCCGTGACAGTTGAAGGTGACTAATTTGTGGATTAATGGAGTCCGCCATCACACAAAACAGAGCTTTTTTCCTCAGTATAAACTGAGTATGACGAACTAGAACGCTATGTCATTTTGAAATATTTCAGCGGTTTAGTGATTTTGAAATACTACTCACCATTTTTTATTGCAATAATAATATAGCGTGGGACGACTTCCGAAACACATAATACGTGATTTTTCCATGAGAGCGCGTGGGTGCTCCGCGACCATCTTAAATATTTAAAATTGTAAATACTCAGCTTCCTCGCCTCGAGCGGTCAGCCCACCGCGCGTGGGTTCACGTGTAGGTTACGCTTTACAGTTCCGAAGAGGCGACTAAAGACTATACCGATCAAAGCATTCCGAAGGGGCTTGGCGTCAGGCAGGCGCGCGCCCATGACGCCGCTGCCAATTCTCGGTGGACCGAGTGGCGAAGGGCTAAGCATGCATATAGAGCCGATCCTAAATGATCGGGAACAGGAGCGTAGCTCTGCTGGGGACTTTAGGTGTTCAGATCTAAAGAGTTGCGTGTTCAGACTTGTGATTTAGGAGGACTTCATTGCAGCCGCGCCGAACGAATATCACTAAATACACAAATTACATATCGATTCTCACTACCATGCGAGATATCGTTCATACGCCAACACAATCTAGGGATTGTGTTGGCAGCCATTATTACTACAACCTAATTATACTAATATTTTGTGAGGTTTTCTGCTCAAGGGTAGTTTAAAGGCCTAAGGAAATTTGCCACTCCACTAAATTCCCTGTAAAGCACGAAAAAAATTATCATCACGAATTCATTGTTAAGTACAACAAGCTTCTCACACTCAATGCTTCACACTTAATGTGAAGTAAGTAAAGACCTAAATACAGTGACTTAGCGTAGGAGTAAGTCCTCCTATAGGTGTAAGGTGCCGCACCGCCTGTTTTTTCAATGAATATCTTGAGACGTTCTTCACATACGGTAAGCACCTTGTGGGACTGATGACCTGGTCAGAGCCTTTAGAGGGCGTGGAATGCAAGCGTCCCAAGACCGTTCCTTGTGGAAATCTAGGAGAACTAGCCTTTGTCTAGCTATGGGCATCCGTGGGACACAGCCCAGGGAGATGAATCAGATGTTCTTTGCTTATTTGATCTCAAACGAAACAGTGCTTCTACTATACTGTACAATTTTACAACTGTACACTGATATACAGTTGTATAGAAAGTTTTCTAATAACATATTTATATAGACCAAGTAGAAAGCATCCATGCATTTGTGTGCATACTAATGTTTGTCCTGGATGGGTATGAGACATTCGACCTGCGCGTAATACAGGGTACCCACATACCCACCGCGCCAACTGCGCCCCTTTGATCAAGTGCCGGCCGGCCGCGGCCGCGCCGACTCGCGATTGACACGCGGATCTATTCTCGCCCGCCATTATGTAGTTCGATGACGCGGAACCGGCCCGCGTGCGGGTGACGACACACGCCGCTAATTATATCTCATGTTATTTCCCAATCTGGAGATCCTTGCGGAGTTACCGCAGGATTTGTGTGACGCGCTCAACGAATTTACTGGCGTCACTAGATGCTTCGTCCAACAATACAAAATCAAAATTATCCAACTGAAATGTAGCTTATTGTTCTAGACCAGATTGCTACGGCAGGAAAAACAAATCTTCGATGTCATTGCTGATGTTCGAGTAGGATCTTATCGTCCAATATCAATAATTTATCTTTTTAAACTTACCTGGCATTTCATTCTTCTGCCCAATATCTATAATAGCAGCGGTATTGTCTTGAAATCCAATTTTATTTATTGTCACGAAAGTGATAGGTTGCACCTTAAGCGCTCGTAGTAGCGTAGCATGTGTTACAAACGCTACAACAGTGCACCTGCTACGGTCCACGCTACGTGTTGCCGTAGAGGGTCTACAGTGAACGTGCTTATAATGTAGGTAGGTTAGGATACATAATATAATAGTTTTCATACATGTAATCCACTACCAAAATAATCATCAAAATGTAACTTCTTGCACTTTTCCAGTTCGGACGTGGTTCTTTACACAATTGAATTTAAAAGCCGCTCAAGTGCAAGTTGGCCTAGTTGCTTAGGGTTCATACACAAAATATGATTATCAAGTCAAACTAGATTCCTAACAGAGCCTCTCAGATTGTAAGTTGGGCTAACCTTTGGCTTACTACTTAATCTTTCGTGCGCGATATAAATACCTTCTTCAATGAATCGTTGCTAGAAGCTCGACTAACGCATTTATGTGTCAGGCTTTTTGAGTACATGTTTATACTTACAAACATCACATATTACTTTTATAGGCATCAAAGTTTTTGACGTCATTAAAATATTAATGTACATATATATTTATTGAGTGGGTACACCAACAACTTAAGTACCTATGAACATCACAATTATACTATCCATACATGAAGTTATAAAATGTAAAACATACAAAAATAACAGATTTAAGTGAAATTGGGACTACAAAACACACAAACAAAAATGAAGTTAAAATGAAATAAAGATTATAGATAGAGTATATAATCAAGAAATAAAAAATAAAAAAATTGAGAACGCTCTTACCACCGTATAAACTGAGTTATTGAAGTGAAACTTGACAGACAAATAGAATATGTTCCGGGTACAACACCGCTATGTGTATAATTTATTTTTATATATTTATTAGAACATAAATATCGATTGGCGCCACAGCTTGCGCAGAGCGTAAGGCAAGTCGTGTCTGTGCAAATTTGCTACACAGAGCTGATCAGGCGTTCAACGAAAGTGGTCCGAAATAGTGTTACGCAGTGGCTCCTAGTCGCAGAAGTCTCAGGTACATTCTATACTAATCACGTTACTAAAATATCAGTTACTATATGTTTGTTATGAAGGTTAGCTCCACCTTTAAATATATAAAAATTCGTTGTAGTCAATCAAATCATCATCATCATTAAAAGTGAAGTGGAACATTTATAAAGAAAATTATTTACTTGTCTTTAAATAGTCACTTCCAGGCTTTTTAAGTTTAGCAGAGTTTTCAGATAGCGACATAATGACAAATGATACAGTCTCAGATATAGAAGGCCTTGATCTTAATTTTATAATGTCAATGTCAATGTGAGCGCCGCGTCCGCTCGCCGCTCGCCGCTCGCCGCTCGCCGCTCGCTACTCGGCAGGCGCACGCTGCTCCGGCCTGCGCCGCGCTATCTCGCTGTACCAACATCAACACTAAGCAGCATTTTATCTACACCACTCCACGCGTCCACACATTACGATCGTCTTGGTTCTAAAAACAGTCACATCCCGGTACAAACGCGTTCGCTCAACATGATCACCGCCGCCATCGTCGTGCTCGTCGCGGTGACGGTCTACTTGTACCTCACCAGGACCTTCAAGTACTGGGAGATGAGGGGCGTGAAGCACGACAAGCCACTACCGTTGTTCGGCAACAACTTGATGTGCTACCTGATGCAAAGGAGCATCACTCAGGTGGCAGTCGAAACGTATTGGAAATATCCAAATGAGAAAGTCGTCGGATTCTTTCGTTCGAGTCGGCCCGAGTTGGTGATCAGGGACCCAGAGATCGTGAAGCGCATTCTACTCACGGACTTCGCGAATTTCTTCCCTCGTGGCTTGAACCCTCACAAGACCGTTATTGAGCCCCTATTGCGCAACTTGTTCTTCGCGGACGGCGACCTGAGGCGGCTGCTGCGGCAGCGCATGACGCCGGCGTTCACGAGCGGCAAGCTGCGCGCCATGTTCCCGCTGGTGGTGGCGCGCGCCGAGCGGCTGCAGGCGCGCACGCGGACCGCCGCCGCCGCCGCGCGTCCCGTTGACGCGAGGGATCTCATGGCCAGGTACACTACCGACTTCATCGGCGCCTGCGGGTTCGGCCTCGACGCCGATACTCTCAACCAGGAGGACTCTGCCTTTAGAAAACTCGGAGTCAAAATATTTAAAGTCAGTATTCTGGACGGCGTGGTGGCTGTGCTCAAAGAACTATTTCCCGAAACTTGTAAACACCTGAAGTACATGACGAGAGTGGAAGCAGATTTGTCACGGCTCGTGACACAAATTTTGAATCAGAGGAATAATGAACCCTCGGGTAGAAACGATTTCATCGACTTGCTTCTGGAGAGCAAAAAGAAGGGTACAATGGTCGGAGAATCTTTAGAAAAAATTAAACCCGATGGCACTCCAGAGACCGTCAGTTTAGAATTGACCGATGAGTTGATATGCGCCCAAGTATTCGTATTCTTCGCGGCCGGCTTCGAGACGTCGTCGTCCGCTACGAGCTTCACGCTGCACCAGCTCGCCCACAACCCGGACAAGCAGAATAAGGTGCAGGAAGAGATCGATCGCGTCCTCGCCAAATACGACAACAAGTTATGCTATGACGCCATCAAAGAGATGACATACCTGGAGTGGGCGTTTAAAGAGAGCATGAGGCTGTTCCCCTCGCTGGGCTTTCTTATTCGAGAGTGCGTGCACAAATACACGATTCCGGAACTGAACATAACCATCGACGAGGGCGTCAAGATAATCATTCCACTGCAGGCGCTGCACAACGATCCCAAATACTTCGACTGCCCGGACGAATACCGTCCAGAGCGGTTCCATCCGGACGCTTTGAACCCGGACAACAAATATGTTTACTTGCCGTTCGGAGACGGGCCTCGGGCTTGTATCGGTGAGTTACTACACATTATTTATTAAAATTAGAGGTTTATTAGAAGTATTGTATAGCTATGTGAGGTGTGTCTGGTGTGTGCAGGAGCTCGGCTGGGCCTGATGCAGTCCCTGGCGGGGCTGGCGGCGGTGTTGGCGCGGTTCCAGGTGGCGCCAGCTCCGGGAGCGCCGCGCCACCCGCTCGTCGACCCCCGCTCCGATATCGTCCAGACTGTCAAGGGTGGTATCCCTTTGATCTTCAGCGAGAGGAAGTCGCACACCCCCTCGTGATCGTTCATATCGGACAATCAAGATGCAAGAATAAAGTGAACTGACCTTAGGGGTCACTTCTGTAGGTATCTACATTCTGCGTAGACCTGAGCACTGTCGCTATAGAGCAGTGCGTGTTAAATAAGCAAAAATATTAATAGATAAAAGACCCGGGCATCAGGCATGCTATTCAGTATTATGATTATTCTAGAATAGTTTTCAACCTTCTCTTTATTATCCGAATTTAGATAATAATGTTAGTAAAGTTCATATTTCCGTCAAGTCAGAACCATAACAAAACAATATCCGGTTCAAGTGATAGTTATCATCAGCTTCTTTCAATTCACTATTGGGCAAATGGAAAATTTTGTTTGGAAAATGATTATTTATATGATAACACCTTGGCGTGGATAGCTTGTGCGTGTGTGTGTGCGTGTGCATGCGCGTGTGCGTGTGCGGTTCAAACTGATAAGATAGTAGTAGAACTGCGACACTATTTAACTTTCATTGTTAGCATAGTTTTTGTGGTTATTACCATAGTCGGAATAAAAGATAATACAATAAACATTAATTACGTGACTAACATGTCAAACCAGCAACTTTCGATTGAATGTCGTATTGCTAGAGCGTATGGAGTTTGTTTGAAATAGCAAGATAAATATAAAATATATATAATAGCAGTCTTTATTGTACAACCTTCATAAATAGTATTTCTGGTTAAATTGGTAATTAAACATTATAAAGAATAACATTTGGATTATAATTTCATATCTTGTCGTGTATAATGCTGTATCTAGGCCCATTGTTTACATCCGGCCATGATCCTATACTCATATAATGAGATGACTGTTGTACTATATTACTTGTTTTTCATCTAAATACATAGTCACATTGATGTTTACACCTAGCCGAGGACATACCTATGTACATGTTCATTCACACTATTAAATCGACCCTATGACAACCAAGCCTACTACTGGCCCCTCATCAAATAACTGTAAAAACATCAGTATAGTGTCATTTTACCTACTTTATTTTAGTAAATTATAAATGGACATTTTATTCCAATACTAGTTTGCAAGAATGTCGTTAAACTTGAATTAGTTTAACTATTTTGTATTTCATGATTTGGGATCTATTGATTTTAATATAAAACTGCTATCGAACTGCGTACCGTATGTTACCTCATTATAATTAGCGATGCATGCACCTCGAAGTGCGGTAAGATAACAATAATAGTTATTAAAGAGACAATCATATTAACTGTTGCGCAAACAAACATTAGGCACGTTACTCCCTCACATCCTTTTTATCCTACAAATATTATAAATGCGAAAGTTTGTATGTATGGATGTTTGTTACTCATTCACGCAAAAACTACCAAACGGATTTGGATGAAACTTGGCACATATATAGAAAACACCCTGAAAATATATACTTACTTTTTGAAGGAAAATATATCATCACTCGGGAACGCGGGTGAAACCGCGAGGTACAACTGGTATTATATATGCGAATTTTTGTGCATTGGTGTATGGATGTTTGTAACTCTATCACGCAGCAACTACCTAACGGGTTTGGATGAAACTTGGCGCATAGACAGAAAATACCCTGGAATAACATATAGGATCATGACCTAAGTGGTCATGAAATCAACAACAAAAACCGGTCACAGAATTCGACGTCACTGCCAAAAGATCCATCGTCTTAACATGAGCATCAAAATGTGACATGACACTATTTCATAAACTTGTATCGTAGTCGGCAGACGTGAGGAATAATATAACTCTAGTTTGAATATAATTGATTAAATTGTGATTTTAATTAAATTTTCTGTTTATTACCCAATGACTATAAAATTTGTAGTATCAGGTTGTACAATAATTTACTCACCGACTAATAGTTGAATAATATATATGATGGTAAATGATTATAAGTATTTATGATAATTATTTCATTAATGCAAAATAATCTGTCTCTTTGTTCGTTAAATTTTTACGATTATGTGGCTGTACCGATCTTGATGAAATTTGGTATACATAGCAAGTCGAAAAGGGTGTACAAATAAGCCGTGGTAATATAAAGTAGTATGGCGGATTACCATTCTATAGTAAATAATTCATCACAAAAAAAAATATATTTTTAATTTTCTCAATTAACACTCAATTAACGGTTTTTAAGAAAAACAGCTAACCCTAAAGGTTATCTCTAAAACGATATAGCATTTGAAGTAGTACACAAATACATGTAGTTTGAAAACATGCTACTATTGTATCCTATGGGATGAGTAGACCGTTTCTAATTAACCCTTTAGGTATAGTTTCTTTACTTTATAGAAAAGGACATGGGTACTTTATATCGCAGGTGAAATCGCGGGCCATTGGTAGTACACGTTTGGTTTACAAGACGAGACTGTGTCAAATGATAGGGTACGCCCGTCTGACTGATAACACTATTACCTAAGTGTCACGCAGTCGTCGACCCTGTGAGGAATTTAAACGCGAATATATTATTAATATCTTCAGACATTTATTTATGTGGAATAAAAATACGTGTTAAATATAATTAATAAATATATATTAATATTTTGTTAACAAGTGTAACACTATTTCTACAACAATAAATAAGTATAGGGTCGAAAAGGAGGAATAATTCCTCAAACGTAATTATGCAAATTCATGTTTAGACTAATTCTAAATACGAACTTAAAAAATATTTGACCCACGAATGAAGTCAGTCACAGGTAGCAGCTAGTTCTCTATAATTGCGATATCAAGATGTCAAATATATCTTAGTATAATTGGTATTGATTATTTTTATTTTTATTATATTATTGGTTGTTTTCAATCCTGTGGGTCGTGTTCATCTTAAAAATCGTATCTTAATAGCGTTACTAACCTCAACCTTCGTTCTGAACTCATAATCACTGTTATTATAATTCTATTTCTAAATAAATTATTTTTAAAAGCAAGTTTTGTTTTACCATATAGCAAATTTGACGAACGAGTAGCGAGAGTCGTAGTCGTAGTCGTAGTCGTAGTCGTAGTCGCAGGCATCTCTGTCGCCGACCTGAACAGAGACTGTTTATTAGACGGCTTATTACTTGGATTGAGCATCTTATTTTCCCCTTTATATTTCCAACTATCATGAGTTTCTATTGTCATTGCTATTGCGCTTTCAACAGGCGCTAAACGCTTAGGTTTTGTCATTAAACTAGTGAACGGTTCTGACAGGTGCTCAGTGCCATAGGAGGCTGAGGGCGTGGCTCGACTCAGCTCCTAACTCTCATCCTCTGGTGCCCGGAGTCCGGAACAGCGGCTAGTTCACTTATTGCCCAATTATTTAAACTGTTCTCGGCCGCGCGGCATCTAAGTTTTCTGAATGAATCCCCTCGTATATTTGAAACTTATAGGATTGAGTGCATTAAAGTTGGCGATCGGCGATAGTTGCCCGGTTCACTCGGTGAACGCGTCAGGCCCACACTGCTCGCAGCTAGTATTTCTAAATTATTGCCTTGCTTACAGCTTATATAGAGTCGGCGTACTGGACGGTTTCGTCAATTATTACATTTTATTCAAATAAAATAAAAATTCGAAAACAAAAATGTATTCAAAACCGTTTGTTCAGTTTAGGCGTGCCGATGAATAATGCCCAAAGTTGTTGCAGTTACCACTTGCTTGGCCGTCAGTCAATATAAGAAAATTAAAATGAATTTGAACTGCCTTATTTAAGATGCATTACATATGATCAGCGTTAGTATCTTTGTCTTTTTCTTTAGTCGTCAGTGATCGAAGTAGTTGTCGCTATGTGGACCTGGAAGGCGGACCGTGGACCTCATTATCAATATGATTCAGATATTTTAATGATTTTTTATCTCATCTCTCTGGCCTTAGCATTGAAATAATCATGGAACACACAATTCAACCATTTCCAACACATGTAATTAAAGTAAAGGTATATTATATTTATAATTGTACCAAAAAGACAGAGAAAGTAAAACTACATAAATAAAATGATGAATTTATAGTATTTCTTAATTTATTTACTATGCCTAGTCGCAGCTACTTATTACTTACTTAAATAACACCAAAATAACAACGAACGACTTCCATATACAACATATAGACATAGAACATATATTCCTAACCTGTTCTGCTACTACTTCTTCACGTGATAAAAATAATGTAATTCTTAAACGAATTACTAACAGATCAACCGCACTCCACATATTCATTATACGCAGGGAAATGCTAATATAGAACACCGAAAAATTTATAATTTTCTTAAAAACACCTTTGCAATTCTGTATCCTATGTTTCATTCCGAGGTATATTTGTATGATGCGAAGCTTCATTCAAATCCAGTCAGCTTTCAGCAGCAAATTTAAATTCATAATTATTAGCATAAGATACAATTAGAAATCATCATAATGTACTGTTGTCTAGTTCGGAGGAACCCTTTCTGAGGTGGAAGTAGAGTGGGATCCCTCCGATGATATTCTGCACGATGCTGGACTTGGGGTCTGAGATCAGGTTGCGGAGCGTCTCAGGCGCGGGGGACACCGAGAAGTGCGCCAGCACCGCCGCCAGCCCCGCCATCGACTGCATCTGACCGAGCCGACCCCCTGCGGAAGCATCATTCACAATTAATAAATGTTTTATTTTACGGTTATCTGTTCAATCTGTTCTGCATCGCTAAACTTAAGTAAATCTTTTTAATAAGATAACAAGAAAAATAATGTCACAAGTTACGTTCTAGTGAACTTAATTTAGCCACATAGTGTATTAGTGATGTTAACTGATAGGACTGAAAAAATCCCTCACTCTTTTCAACTTTGGGAAACGAGAGAGAGATAGAGAGGATGTAGTTTAGTCAGTTTAGTGTGATACATAATAGAATCGGACCGATGTCAAATTAAATAAACGTCACGGAGATATGACCACTTAGATAGCTGGGTCAAATTGATCAAGAGGACATTTGAAAACAAAATTATAAACGACAATTATGACTTATTGGACTGGATTGACAGCATTATATTTTTTAACATGCATTTACTTCAATTTTATATGCAATTAGTTAATAGTTTTTTTATGTCTAATTAATTATGAAGATATCACATCTTATTGGAAGAAAAGGTTTAAAAGTTTCGGATAGCAGTCAAAACGATTACAAAATAAAGTATGATATTGTGCTTACCTATGCAAGATCGAGGACCATCTCCGAAAGGTAAATAGACGAACTTGTGTCTCTTGGCGACCTCCTCTGGAGAGAATCGCTCCGGCCGGAACTCTGTCGGCTCGTCCCAGTATTTGGGGTCGTTGTGTAGCGCTTGCAGCGGGATGTTCACCTTCACTCCGCTATCGATCGTGATGTCGGTGCCGGGGATCGTGTACTTGCGCACGCACTGGCGCCCCAGGAACCCTGACGACGGGAAGATGCGCATGCCTTCCATCAGCACCCATTCCAAGTACGTCATCTCTTTTATTGCCTCATAGCTAAGTTTATTGTTGTGTTTGGCCAACACTCGATCTATGTCCTCCTGTGCCTTCTTCTGCACCTCCGGGTAGTAGGCCAGCTGGTGCAACGTGAAGCTGGTCGCGGACGACGAGGTCTCGAAGCCGGCTGCGAAAAATATAAACGCTTGTGCAGCTACGAGGATGTCGTCCATCTCGAGCTCGACCGAAGCCGGTTTTCCGTCGGGATTAAAAGTTTCCATTGATTCTATAGTGATTTTCCCTCTGTGTTGCCACTCCATCAAAAAGTCAATGAAATCATTACGACCCGAGGGCTTGTAGTCCCTCTGTTTCTGTATCTGATTCACTAATGCGAGTATATCATCCTCCAGCTCCTGTCCCAAGAACTTCGTGTGCTTGAAGATGTCGGGGAACAATGTTTTGAATACTGTGGTGACGGCACGAGTCATGGTTATGTTGAAAATTTTAGCACCGAGTTTCCTGAACGGAGAATGTTCATCGTTGAGAGTATCAGCGTCGAGGCCAAACCCGCAGGCGCCGATGAAGTCGGTAGTATACCTGGCCATGAGGTCCCTCGCATCGATGGGGCGCGCGGCGGCGGCGGCGGTCCGCGTGCGCGCCTGCAGCCGCTCGGCGCGCGCCACCACCAGCGGGAACATGGCGCGCAGCTTGCCGCTCGTGAACGCCGGCGTCATGCGCTGCCGCAGCAGCCGCCACAGGTCGCCGTCCGCGAAGAACAGGTTGCGCAGCAGGGGTTCGATCACCTTATGTTTGGGTGAGAGACCGCGGGAGTAAAAGTGCGCAAAATCCGTAACTATGATTTGTTTCACCAAATCCGGGTCTCGTATCACCAGTTCAGGTATGGTGCCGCGGTAGTAGCCCACGAAGCGTTCATTCGGATACTTCCAGTACGTGTCGACTGCCATTTGGGTGATGCTCTTCTGCAGAAGGTAACGCTTGGCGTCTGTGCCGAAGATAGGGATGGGCTTGTCATGTTTTACTCCTTTTTCCTTCCAGTAGTTGTGGTTCTTGGTCCCGTACAGGTAGAGCGCCGCGAGCACGACGGCGAGGATAATCACGACGATCATGTTGGGGGAGTTCCGCGCGGTATCGAGCGGCTCGACGGTAATGCCAGGTGTTGCACTGATTGCGGATATATATCACACATTATCGGATATAACGATAATTTCGGCTACACAGATTTTTAACAAAGCAATCTGAACATCAACTTTTCTATATAAAAATCAACTTAATGCCAAAATAAACAAGAATCATTATCAATAATTAATTCAATAATATCGGTCATTAATCATAATCTATAATACAAGATGTAATAGGAAGATTCGGAGAAGTGACACAGCGGTGCGATGTAAGCAAATTTTGTACATGACGTGTATACTGTCAGTCAATGAGTCACACTAGATGCTAGTAACGATGAGCCTTCATATACTTCCTGAAATTGCACATACGCGAGCAATCGAAGGGCAATCCCCGCAGTAGTGTGCAGTTGCGGATGGCGATGATCTCGTCTGAGAGCGGTTCGAGTATACTAAAGGTTGAGTGTTATTCGTGTCGGGCGGAGGTTTTAATTTACGAGAAGGCAGAGTCGCCGCCAGCTCCGCGCAGTGAATTGGCGCTCTATCAAAACTTCGCACATCGCCGAGGTAAAAATAAAGTGTTACGGAGTGGAAAGTGGGACGAAATTGTGTCAGTTATCCTCCCGCGTGCGCTCACAAGATGAACACTTCCGAATTCTAATAGCGTCCGCACCAATTATTTTCTAGCTGCGATGTTGACATCAAACGAGCCGACTACGATACTGGAAGTAGTGTAGAGATAAGGAAAAGTTCTTGTCATCGTTTACTTTATACGCTGTGTGGAAGCGACGTCGAATTCTACTACATCGACTCATCTCTAGGGTATCGAAAGGTGACTGAAATCCTGACAAATCTCTTATGTAATACGAAAAATGGACTGAAAGCATGGAAGCAAATGATTGGCAACAGGGGCGGCAGATAATGATGCCAGCATTTACTTTCAGGCGTTTCAGGTGATGTCAGTTAGCCGGCAACGGGTGTGGTGCGGCTAACATGGTATGATGTCACCATGTGTCTCGGCCTAATAATGCGGTTCTATTCAGTACTTACTGAGTAATGCCGCTGCGGGCGCCGCGACAATCCTATACGAACACGTACATTACTGATGCTCCACTGAACCATAAACATTTGCGGCGTGAAGTTAGCCAATATTGCACTTGTATAATTGTGCTCCAGTTAGAAAGGTAAGGGTGCAGTCACATCTTCAAGTCTCAGTCGGCGACGCAATGGCTCTGCCTTGGTAGTACAAATATATATAGGCGTCGGTGACCACTGACCATACCATCAGGTATTTGTTGTCATATTTGACGTAAAAATGAAGAAAAAGGTTTGAAAATACCAATAATTAAATAATCATATTTAATCCAAAGTAGGTATGTAAATAAAAAGAGCACACGAAACATTCGTGAGTCATATTTATAATTTATCCGAAATAATAAGTACAGTCTTAATTTGTTTTCATATATTGATCAACTTTTCGTGCCGCGGATTCACTCGCGTTCTCGTGGGATCTAATGTAATTTGGGGTATGTACATGTGCATGTACATCCAAAATATTGTACTTTCGAATAGTGAAATAATTTTTGTCACAATTCCGTGGTCCTGAAGATTTTTAATAATAAAAATAATATCCCGGGACCTTCTGTACACACGGCCATCTGATCCTAAACTAAGCAGAGCTTGTACCTACCATACAAACAGATAACTTATTTATTACATATACTTCTTCGTTTTCTAAATGCACACTTATATATATATATTTACACCCAGACACAGAACAACAGACATGTTCATGCACACAATTTTTGGCCTGGGTGGGAATCGAACTCGTGACCTGCGGCCAACTGGTCTGTCAAATTATTAGTTGACATTTTATTATATTTATTTGTTGTTACCTTCCACATATCGTACAAACTCACAAAATTTGCAGATTCACTTTGTAATATTAGTATAGATTAATAGATATAAATATTTTATTTGATTAATAATTGTATGAAATAAACGTTTAATTACTCATGTTAGCACTCGTGGATAAGATAATAATTGCAAAGATAAAACATGTGACAATCAGCAGTAACTAGAAACTTGTGCGCGATAGTGGCATAAGTACTTATAGGGGCTTGTTCTAGTTGTATGTGCTTCACAGACGTGTTATAACTGGTAAGCATTTGAATACGGCGAGAACGAATAAAAAGTGAATGGATTCCGTCATATTTTTTTTGTGTGAAACTTTAATGCATTTGTATCTCCCCTTTGCCTTCATATATTAATATTCAGATATTCAGCAACGCATGCCGGGAACAATTATTGATTTATAATAATGAATAAACTCATGATAATCTAAAAAAAAAAAGAAAAACTTTTGATTGATGAAAACGCTTTAAACGAGCTTAAAAAAAAATGTAAGGTGCCGTATAAAATATTCTGCAATATTTTTAACACAGGCTTATCTAATTCCAAACTAAGCTGAGCCTGTACGTACTATTGTAACCAGTTAACTGATCAACTACAGTTTAGTAACTTTTGGATTCCTCGTTATATATATACAAATTAAGAATGTGCATGTTCACAAAGTGTGGGAATCGAACTCACAACCTGTGGGGTAGCAGTCAGGGTACCTAACCACTACGCAACTGGCTAATATTCAGAGGTAATAATTAATAGTCGATTATCTCTGCCCAGCTGTCTATGGCCACTCAACAGGCTTAGATTGATATAGTTTAATCAGTCATTAAGTTCTTAAGACGTCTCGCAGTGCGGAGTGATCCGGTCGACGCATCAACCCAAATCTGAATGATAGAAAACCTACTCTGATTGGTTCTAGGCTGGATACATTATTACTTATCATAAGTCGAGTAACGCACATCGAGCACGGCGCGATAAGAGGGAATTCTGGCGATTAATGATTAGATGGTAGCGCCTCCCGCGTCACCTGTCCCGTATCCGGGAGATTATGACAACGAAAACAAACAAAACTGATCATGAGTGTGTCAGGCTCTCACAATTAGGGTTCTTTGTTAAAGCAGTAATAGTATAAATTTTATTTATTAATGTATGTGATTGATAATTATATGCGTCAGGTTGGTCTTCGTGAGTGCACTTCTAGGGCCTAAACTAATAAATGGTTTTGAAATTTATTTTGTCGTAAGTATTTTACAAATTATATTAGGAAAGTTTTGAAAGAAAAAGCGTTTTACAAGGTGGTTCATTATATTGAAGATAAAAATGTATGGAAATAGCTGCTCTCTGCACAGTGCACCTCTAATTTTCTTGTTTAAGTTGTAAGTAATTATTGTCATTTTCTATTTTGTAGTCTTGTTATTTGTTTTTTTTTGTTTTTGAATGTTAGCTTTATTAAGTATTTTGTAATTGTTAAATATAAAAATATGTAAAATTGATATTATAAAATAGCCAAAAAGTCAGAATAGATAAAAAAGAATTTAATAAAATAAAAAAGAATGTAACCTTGCTGAGTTTCTTGCCGGTTCTTCTCAGTTGAAGGCTGACTTCCGAACCGGTAGTAGCTTCAGTAACTTTAAATTTGACCTTCATAAGTGCCTTCTGAGGGCCTAAACTGAATAAATGGTTTTGAATTTTGAATTTTTTTTTTTTATTTATCAAACAAACCCTATAAAAAACTTGAACATTAACGTTGTGCATTTTTACCGTCTTACGAATTTTCGATCAGGTCACGTGTCCTGACGCGAGTTTAACATTTTATACCCATCCCAAGAAAAGTGCTCAACGCCGCTAAAGAAGTTTTCACTTCAAAAATAAACATTTTGCCTTTGGAAACCAAACAGAACCGGGGCAGGGAACCGATTTTTGAACATTGTAAGCCTTATATATCGTTAAGGCAGCTGAACATAATATTGTCATCTTTTTTCAAAATGATACGTTAATAATTTTATTATTTAAAAAACTGTTGATACAGAAAATAATCTATGACAGGCGGATGGAAGGCCACACTAGTGATCTAATTTCATCTGTCAGTTAGTCCTTAAGGAACCCTAAAAGTATAATAATAGCTTTCACGCAACTCACAGAATTATAAATGTGAAATGAAGCGACTACAATAACTGCTGTAATTAATGGACTTTTTGGCGAACTATAGCCTTGTATGTGCCACAGTCTTACCATGGTACGTGATGATGTAGCCATTGGTGGCAGCAATGAAAGCCTAGAAATGAACTGGTTCTGCTATGTGCTATGGTCGGCGGAACCTGTTTTTGGGCGGAACCTGAAACTCTCGTCAGCTAGATGATTGTGTAATGCTCTCGGAATCGGAGTTGAGGCGGATTTGTTACTAGATTGACCGTTGGTGGATTGCTATCCCATTCACTCACTTACACGCAGAAAGAGATAACAGTAGTGGGGCCGTCAGTGTATCCGAAAATCAGCTTCGATTTTGAGAGCATCACACAATCGCCCTGCAGGTCATTTGAAGTCACTACCCACTCAACATTACTATAAAATTACTGTAACATAAATATTAGTAAATCTAAAGAATAATTCACTAATAAACGTTGCTTATCTATTTTTTGATATACCTCATAGGTCCACAAACAGGCCGACACGGTCCACCTGCTGGTCAGTGGCTATTTCCATACCAGGGGCATCTTCAATGCAAAATCGTGTAGATGTTAAGTCTTATGGTCTTGAAATTTAGTGACATTTAAATAAAAGTAAATAGTAACAGACATTTGTGCGGGATGTTGTGTGGATGTGGCAGGTCAAGTGTGAATGTTGTGCTCGCTCGACTGCGTCCACACGCCACACGCCACACGCCACACGCCGTACGCCGCACTCCAGGCGCCTTTACCGCATATTCTTTCACTAAACTAACGTACAAAAATAACAATACATACTAAGAATTTTCCTTTATCTTATACCCATGGCTGCTTCTTTGGAAAATATGAATACGTTCATCAAAAAAATATGAAATAAAAAAATTCGGATAGTTATATACTTCGAAGAAACAAAATTACTTCTGTATTCAGTTTTGTAGTATACGTATCGTTGCTATATGAACTGGACGAATATACTGCCATTATAAAATATATATTATTTATAGGTATCTAAATATACATATAAGTAAAATGGTGTTCTTTTGACGCACCATCACCTCAAAACTCCTGAACATAATATCGGGATGGGACTGCTATGATATTGGTTAAAAATGATATTTATAAACACGAGTGAAACCGCGGGAGACAGCTAGTAAGAATATATAAACAGAAGGAACACATTATTAAGGTTGTCATTTCACTGACATTCCATCAGAACAGTTCGTAGCCATTCGTAGCACACATGTAGAGCTCCGTAGATAAGCTACGATTCTTAAAACTCCCTACAGTTATCATTTAACGATCAAAGATCAGACTTAGATAGGCAAAACATTACCGCAGGAAAAGTAAAGATATATAGATGGTGATTTGAATAGTGTCATTAAAATCACAGCGCGATTATAATAATAAATATCCTGAAATAATCTTCACACACCTACTGATACCAAACTAAGTAGAGATACTGTGGAACTCGAATAATTAATTTACTACATATACCTACAATTTTTTAAAGACATTCGTACATATATATTAGCTATTGTCCCGCGGTTTCCCCCGTGTGCCTGAGATTTCTAACCTACATTCCTTTCTTAGCGGATACCTACTCCCTAGGAGGAACATTGGAAGTAAATTTTGAGTTTATCAAATATACATGTACTTTCTGAGATTTCGTAATAATTAGTGAGTGATATAGAACACTTATACCTAGGTATAGAGCAAAGCGACATGCTTAAGGACATAAATGTTTGTCCAGGGTGGGAATCGAACCCAAAACCTGCGATGTAATTGTTAGTGTATCTATCCAGTTCGCCAATTAGTCCGTGTAGAATAAATCCTTACAAGGTATTTATGTGTGATCTATCATATTAAGATGAGTCATTGCTCATCTCAATCATAGACAGGTATCAGATAATATCAGTACATAGATATCGGCTTAACAAAATTGTATCTGGCTAATGGAATTCTACGAACATTGTGATTGAGTATAGATTTCCGTGTATTGTGATGGTGGCATTGCTCCAATAAAGTAAATAAACCTTTGTTTTTTTTAACATGACAAACGAACAGGGAGGCGGTTCACCTGATTAAACATTTGAAAACCGGTCCTCTTCTAGGCTTTGTGACAGTATCCCTGACCATCCTGAGATGGTGGTTGAAGTAAATGCATTCAAAGTATAAAAAAATAGGGATCGGGATAGAGGTGAATGCAAACGACCCAGCAATAGCTGTGTAATTGCTCGAAGCTTTTTATATTTAGCTTTATTCGGATTCCTTTGTCGCGGACAATGTTGGTTTAGAGTCGTAGGGAGCGGAGGGTGGCGGGGCGGCGGGGCAGCGGGGGAGCTCCGTTTTGCATGTCATTGTTGGAATTAAGTCGCCGCGTGGAAGCGAACGGCGCTTTGTGAGTTGAAGGCTCTATTAGCGATACCGAGTGAGTGGCCGACACGTGAGGGCGCCATTGCTAATACAACCTTTGTGGCATTCCGTGTTTGAGTCGGCGCGCGGCGGGAGCAGCGCCGCGGCGTTCGGCGGACAAGTGAACACATTTATATTTTCCTACTTCTCTTCGAGGCTTAGCACTTGCCGTAGAGTAATTGTATTTATAAATATGAATCAGTTTCCGGAAACAAAGGCTTTGAGTATATTATAGTAAAAAAAGTAAGATTACCATACTTCCTTGGGTTCAATTCCCACCAGGACAAACTTGAGTGCATTTCAGCTAACTGTTTCAGAAGTATCAATTATCATGATCTGCCTAGTTTGGGATTACGTAACCGAGTGTGATGAATGTCGCAAGTTATTTATATGTGTAATGATTAAATATGGAATAAAAATAATGAATGTAACGCCTCAATGAACAGAGTGAATAGCCTATCAAAACATACTTACATAACTGTGAATAAATTAAAGAGATATAAAAGCGATGGAATGCTACGATTAGTCACTGCGTTTTGTTCAAATAACATATCAGATTGATTAAATAAATTGTTTAAAGAAAAAAAGTACATTTATCATAAAATTGACACAAAGTATGTTTATCGACAAATCATATTATCGATCAGCGGGAAATACAGGTTATTATTAAAACAACATCATGTTGGCGATCAATCAAAGAGGGCGACATCATTTTGTCATTACATGACTACTACACTATTGACATTACTACACTTCAACTACAACTACAACTAGACACACTCGGGCGGACTAGACGCTGCAATTTGATCGTCAAGTTTATAACATCTCGGGAGATGGAGGCGCAACTGAACAATTCTAAACGTGGAGTAGTGAGTATTTGGAACGGGCATAATGTTATAATGAGGTAAAATTTGTTTCCTTGCTCGGAACTATGTACTTATTCCATATTGAAAATTCTTTCACAGATGAAAGTTACACTGTAATCAAAACCTGTGATCCTAGGAAATTATTAAAACCCTCGGCCAAGAGGAAAAACTCGCGGGCTGAAGCTTGTTCACATTCTTTTTAATTTCACGATTTGATAAACAATTACCAGATACATATTGCGTCGTGTCAAGAAATTAACAGAAATTTGCTATATAATGGGTCTGGAACTAGCCCGAATAATAGAATAGTTAGAGAATAATTAAAGAGAGAGATACAATTAATTATGATGTACAGCTGGTTGCTAACTAGTTGAAGCTCGGAGTTTGCTCGAGCGCTTCTAGCATCTACTACTAGTTCTACGAGTAGGTAGGTCGCATCGCTCGCTGCGAACTCTGCGCTCACAAATATAAAGTTTCAATATCAAAAATCGAGTGGCCCGCGTTGCGGCGCGCGGCGACAAATTGCTCTCATAAAAGTGAGTCGACTTCAACAGCTCCTACTTCGATGCAACACATCACGACCTATTCTAGACTCTACTACGAATATAATAAGGTTAAAGGTACATCGAACGACATGGATGTTGTAAGTTTAAGCCGTACGTGCATTTATGTTTAGCGAGCAGTTTATTTTGTTCAGGTTTGTATCGTTTCAAAAAATACGAATTGAGTCGAAATTATTTCCTTTTCAGCACTAACGTGGTGTCTGTGGATATGTGGTCTAGCAGTTTAAAGAAATCTAAATGTTTGCTGTCAAGCAGGACTTGATCAAGTAAACATTTTTTTTAGGGAACTCTATGTTTAAGTGGTTATTATACATTTATTGAACTTATTACCTGTACTTATTCTGTACTTATTTTCAAAGCAATTAGTTATTACACACATTAGTAAACGTATCTACTTCCATGCAATGTTATTTAATCAAAATAAAAATGAAATGTTGTTTGTTTAGTAAGTCCATCTTTTACAATGGCTAGACAATTTAGTTTTTTTTTTCTTTTAAAATAGTGTTAAAATTAAAATAAGTTTAATGAAAGATGAATTGTATTTTCCAATAACTCATAGCCCAAAAAAATATGTAATTAGTAAAAAAACATTGTTTTTCTATAGATTAACTATACTTATTATATTCACGTACGGTAAGCTTTTAGTTAAAAAGAAAATAAAATGTCCCAACTGATTTATCAACGCCCAGTCTGGGTACATATATTTTTTGACGAACTATACAAAACCTAGATGCCTATCACTCAAGTGGTATTTGGCGATATATTTAATTGTTCATCATTGCAAATCGCGATGACCTGCTCCCCCGCTCCCCCGCGCCCCCTGTGCTATCTTTATTTATGACTCGACCGTGATGAGCTTGGTAAAGCCGCCGGAGTAAGTGGAGGTCACAAACCCGTCGTTGCATTACTTACAATATTCCTTTTTCTCCCGCTACATTAAAATTCCTCGCCAAAGTACATACACTCGCGTGTGCACCAGCCGAGCTATTTTAATTATTCACGAGAAAAAATATAATAAGGAGACCTGGAATGTGTTTTGTCGACTTAGCTAACGGTTAGGCATCTCTGCTATTAAAAATCCTCATGTGAATATGCCCTAAAATGTATACGAGTTGAGTGAACTTACAAAACGTGACGTTTGGGACCCTTGAGAAGCCATTTCTAGGGATTTATATTTTCTAAAGTAATATTCTGTAAACAATAGAGTCATCTTAGAGGTTATATACTCTGAAAAAAAAAAACCTCCAGAAAATTCAAACTTAAATATTTATAGAATTACGGTCGAATTTCGATCACCCGTAGGAACTAAATTGCCGATTGAAACTTCGTAGTTCGGAAAATTAGCTTTATTTGTAGACACATTTTTATTAATTAGAATACCCATATAATTAAAATGGGGAGTGTACCATGTATCATAGGCACACATTGAAGAGTACCAACGGGCGACGCCAGCGCCACCGATATTACGTCGTATTTCATGTAGATTGCGCTTTTACCACGCAGTACATGTGGCCGCTGCACGTTGGAAGCGACTTGTTTAAAATATTACCGAATTTCCGCGACCCTATGTAATGTTGGAAGATTCTTGCTGCGTTCTTTTCATATAACCTGATTTCATGCAATTTTTCTTCTACCTATGACATAATAAAGAGTAATGGGGAACGACTAAAATTATTACAGTAACTATACTCCGACATCATTTGCACCCTGGATGATATAAAACTACGTCGTAGCTTTTTCGTAGCACTACAGTAGTATGGTCTAAACCGGCTCGTAGCAGGTCGTAGTCATCTTGTAGCTAGTTTAACTCTCATTGTAGTTATATCCTAAGATTTCATAAACAAACTAAAAGTAACTGAATATTTATCTATATAATTAAATGAAATCGAATGTAGCGGCAACTACATACATATGCATATACGATAAATTGACATGGCAGGAACCGCGGGAAAAACCAATACTCCATAAATTTATATTAAGAACCTTCAATTCTACAATCATGCTTACTTCAACAGTCATGAAACGTCTGCTTGTTTGTCGCGTTACTAGTCGTAGAGCAGTAGAAGCATTACTGATACCAGTAAAAGTCCCACATCGAGCGAAATAGAACGATTTGAAGTGGCAAGTACCGCGCTACGTCTCTTGCAATTATTTCCATGTAAACACGAGTATGTGGTCCTCGTTAGAGATGTCTTTATTAAGTGGGTGTTTGTATACAGGATGGATGACATCTCATTCGGTCGGATAATCTCCGCAGAGTGCCCCGGGAGCGGTTATTGCGTATCGTGTGTTTGTCTTGTGTTCATTAAGCGGTCGTGTGTGCGGCAGCGGCGCGGCGGCGGCGCGGCGGCCACAGTCTCCGCGCGCCTGATCAGTACCGCAACACTTACAACTACTTACTTTTTATTATAAATAATTATTGAATATCTTACAATATCACGGTAATTCTGCTGGTAATGTCTATAGTTTGCCTGCTCATCAGCCATCTGACAATGAATGGAAAATCGTATATCCAATTAATTGTCACAGTCACACTTAGATGACTTTGGATCTAGACTGAAAATTGCCGATTACTACAAAGAAAATGTTCATGTACACAAATGGTTATTGGTAATTAGGTTCACTTTGAATGGTTATATTTAAGTCAAAAAAGCTTAGATTTTTTTGTTAGCTCAACGTAATCTTCTCCCACGTGACCTATCGCCACAATGTTGTCGTACTGCATCAATGATCGCATCAGCTGTGGTGCAGTCTTGAGAACTCGTGTTTTTGTTTACGTTGCCGCCTTCCCTCCCGCCGCCCCCGGTCTCGCCGCCATGTGACAGGTGTACCCGGCACATGGCATTTCCCGTATTTTGTTACTATTAACACGGTGTTGTTGTAGGTTAACATGACGACAAAACACCTTTGATCTCGTTTATTAACGTGTTTTCTTTATTGTCCTACTGTTACGTAGGTAGCGCGCCCACACGTATGTATCAACCCTTTTAGGAGACGTCAGAAACACGTGTAAGAAACTCATTAGGTAAATGATATGTCTCCGTACTGAATTTATTAGCAAGAAAAAGGCTTATCGACATCGTGCCTACTTAAGGTTGTGTTATTTCTTCTAATATTACAAACGCGAATGTTTGTGACTCAATTACGTAGAATTAGCAAAACGGATTTTATTAATAAATGTCCTGCCACGTTCGTTACCTACGGTACCATAACAAACTAAGCAGAGCTTTGACTATGAAAACCCAGATAACGTACTTATGTAGCCATTAACACTGTGTCTAGGACACAGCAGTGGGAAATGAACCCATCACCTGTGGTGTGGTAGTGAGGTTATCCCGCCACCAAGCCAATTGGCTCACCAAGTCGAATGTCAAGAGTTTAATCAAACTTAGCACAGGAATATTCTGTTTTAGACTAATTAATCTGAACCTAACCTTCGTTTCGAATCACGATTCGAAACTATTATGAAGAGAATGAAGTTATTAGAATGAGGTACTTTTTGATACAGCCCCTTCGAATGTGTATATCAGATGGAGGCGCCACAGTCCTTCGTTCGTTCATTACATAGTTTTAAATTTGACTTTTCCGATTTGGTCAATTTACGACATTTTCGACTTTAACTTTAACATGATGTTTTGAGATTTGTACTTATTTTTGCAATCGGACATTCCACCTGAAATAGTGTATCTAAAATAACTCAACAATATTTACCTTCCCATGCTGTATCATTTGAATTAACTAATACAAGATGACACTTGTGCCAAAGAAGAAATATTTGAAACGAGGTGTCTCAATTGAGTGGTCTCTTGAATGTCATTCTTACGTATCAACATTCACGGTCACGATTGTGAGTTGAGAGACACAACAAATAGACGAAAACTGTTTGCACAATTCATTGCGGCCGCCGTCACACTGGGGGCGAGCAGACAGCGCGCAAGCAGCGAGCCACGGTAATAATGATAATTCGATGTTTTATGGAAGCGCAGGCATAAAATCAAAGGGAAGCACTAGCTGGCCCCCGCGGTTTCACCCGCATTCCCGAGGAAGTGTTTGTATTGATCTCTATTCGTAAAGAGCATCAAAATTATTTAATAAAATTCTAAATATTTTTTTATGGAAATATTATGAATTATCTGCGCAATTTTGCAAGTTCCCGCCAAAAATCTCAGTATATCTAGTCTCAGCTTATCGCCAGCATCGACGCCCCGTTCCTAGCCGAATCTAGTATGAGCCGAACAATGCTCCGGTTTGTTTAGGTATCGCGAATGTGACGTTGACACAAAACCTGTGGAAACCCTTGCCCGAGTGTTTGCACGCGGCGCGGCACTGCGGCGCGGGCGGCTCTACTCCTTTCTCTATTCTTGTGTTTCCATGTTATTGTGGGAACCCTGCTGGTAAATTCCTCAAGTTGATACCACATTTTACTCACTTCTGTTAAATTAAGTTAATTACTATAATTTCAATGATTATTTACGGAATATAGTATTTATACGATGGTAGCATGCAGGTCATTTGTATAAATAAATAAATAAAATAAATATCCTGGGACATTCTTTAAACACGGCCCATCTGATCCCAAACTAAGCAGAGCTTGTACTATGGAACCCAGATAACTGATATACTACATATACTACTATTTTTATTTTTCTAAATACAAACATAAATAAATATTTACAACCAGACACAGAACAAACAGACATGTTAATGCACACAAAATCTTTGTCCTGGGTGGGAATCGAACCCGCGACCTTCGGTTTGGCAGACAGAGCGCTAACCACCAAGCCAACTGGCCAGTCAAATCTGTAAAATGTATCTAAAGAAAAATCGAATATGAATAAATCGATGTCTCAGTTAAGGGCCACGGAGTTTATTATGCAGCCTCGACGAAGGAGGTTTTATTGAACGGTTCGGTAAAATCCTTCATTTCCTTTCATTTGTTAATTTATATTTTAATGATTGCACTACTGCTTTACCTTTTAAATGGATAAGGTACTACTTTTCCTGTCTCTAAAATACTATACTATATAATTAAGATACCGCCATGTAGATTGGAATAATGTAAAATCACACAAAATCAGAAACTGTTAGATACAACCGCTAGTGTGTTGCTTGTACATAGTGTGTCTGTGTGTGCGTGTGTGCTTGTGAGAGAGAGAGAGAGACATGGTGGCCGCTCAGACGGATCCCAGATTAGCGACCTTAAATGCTTTAGAAACTTTTATAACTTTTCTTCCCACACTGAGAGTTGCCTCAGAATTTTTCTCGCTACTACATTTAGGTACACACGAACGTAAATATGGTGCCAAATTTTAATCCCAAATATACCTTCATTCGTTAGATTATAAAAATGAAAAAAGGTTGATAAAAATACATTTATTTTTAGAATCCTGTCATTTTAGAATAGGTACGTAGAGTAAGTCCAGGCATTTTCTATCTTTACGTACAATTTGTTTGATCTTTCTTTTCCTGAACTTGATCATTGGTTCAATTCTCCTATTGGGCAAAAGATACTTTTTAAAGTAGTCACCTATCTTAGAACCAATCAATTGGTTCCTAGCGCTGACCGAACTGTCAGCTTGTAACAGTAACGCTTGCGGTGCTAGTTTTAATCCCCAGAGTGCCGGCCGTGGCACCCAGACTCGGCAGTCGGCACTCCTAGACCAGGGGTGGGGTAAAAATACGCGGATTATTTGGTGGGGGCTTGATTGATGTACCGTCTTTAGAGGCCACTCAACCTGTCTCGATGTTTGAAGCATTATAAATCCATTTGGAGGGTATCTCTACTTAATTTAATGAAATATTTTGATGTGAAAAATATAGTTATTGCTTATTTTTATCATAGACTAGATTTTGAGCAATGTTTTTGTGAACAGGGTTGTCACTGAAGATTATTAATATTTTTTGACAAGCTGGTGTTCCTGCCATATATGGCAAAGGCGTCTTTTTTTACCAAGTTGAGACCTTCTCAGGCATGCACATAACTCCAAAATATTCATAGCAAACGGATAAGTGGTATAAAAGTAACGCATAGAAGATAAATGAACAAGCTATGGCTGACTTCAGAACCGTAGTAGTTTCAGTAACTTTGAACTTCTCGGGCCTTAACAGAATGGTTTAGCTATTTATTTAAACAATATTTTTTATTAGAAGAAACTTTTATTATTTAAAACCTTCGCAAATTGTCATGTAAAGAGCTTTATGGCTATACTATATATGATGAATAAGTATTAAAAACGAATACTCATTACAATAGCAAATTATAATTTAAAGGCAGATGTGCAAATGCCTGCTATTAGGTAATAGTATTCATTTTGTATTAATATTTGATTAATTCACACATCTCTTTCTATTTTAATACGATTGAAAGACAAACAAAGTCATACTTTTATCGCATTGTTTGATGGGGGCGTGTGATGATGTGCACTAAATCACAATAGAAATACATGAGCGACAAACTTTGCCACACCTGACTATTATAAATCTAGAAGATAGGCTTTGGATCACATCCCTAGGATTTTTAAATATTTTTATCCCGAAAAAATAATTACCTTCGAGAACTCGGACAAAACCTCGGAGCAGTTAGTTTACAACATTACTGGGATTATTGTAGATATTTTTAGATAGATATGTAACATGATACGCGGCGATACGGCTCACGTTACCGGACGTGATTGCGTTCGTGATGACGACTGCTCGTCACGACCACACGATAGTACACGACTCGATACGGGCAGCCATCCTCCCGCATGGACGTAAGATGCGAAATAACGCCATGAGCCTACGTCGCGCTTTCGAAGTTCTCTCAGCACTTGGTATATACTTACACGAGTTTGTGAAAAGAAAGTCTATTCCGTGTAAGGATGTAAAAGCCACCAGAGGTTTCACCTTCTAGTCCCATAAAAAAAGCGGCTAGTAATGTTAGACTGCAGTATTTTAGGATTGCCCGGTGGAAGAGTTTCCCTTCTTCTGCATCATCGAAATGTCAATATTTATAAGTGAGGCATGTTTTTGAGTATTACGCATCAAACTGCGGTTTTGTATCTCAAGATAAATAATTTTTAATGAAATAAAATGGTTTTAATTCGAAGGTCCGAGAAAATCCTTCCAATCAATATTGTTACGTCAGTAAAAGAATCATAAAAATACGTCGTAAATTTCCTGAAACTTGGGATCATACAAACATACGGGGGAAGCAGAGTAACACCCATTTAAACAACTAGGTTCTATCCCGCGGGTTTTCCCTTGTCCTTGGTATTATGCTCCTCTGAGATAATCCATGTATGTGTTATCCAAAACATATTCTATCTGTGTTACAATTTTTTTTTAAATCCGTTCATCCGCTACGGAGCTAAGTCGGTAGGGTAAAGAAACATACACACAGTTCGCATTTATAATATTAGTAAGATTAGTTTTGGCAGCAATATGCTACACGTTCAAGTGCAACACACGACCAAATATCGCGGACAATAATGAAAGGGGGTGAGCAAATAATGCGCCCACTACACAACACTCGAGAGGTAGGATAATGCTACAAAAGGTGGCCTCGGTACAGTGTCGCGCGGTGCCTTCGAACCGGCGGAAATTAAGCGACGCCTCGCGCCCGCCTCGGATGCGCCTCGGATGTGCCTCGGAGCTCTACACGCGTGAGTTATTCCACCTATTTGTCGCATAAACTAAATACCTTATTTTGTAACAATATAGTTTCGTGTTTCTCTAAATAGAGTATTCGTTTTCGGAAAATTTTTGGAAACCAAGTTACTCAAGAAACAAAACTCAGTAAATTATTAATCGTTTTATATAATAGAAAAAGTGTGTGCGTGTAACCTTTACGCGCGATTGAAGTAAAACTTAATAATATTAAAAGATTAATCATATTATTATTTAATTATTTTTATTATTCATGTGCTAAAGCACAAATACTATTCAAATGTTATATTAATATTATTCACTCGAAATAGATACTTGAATGTCATAATATTTTTTTACGTATGAAATTATAGGTTTGTAGTAACTATAATGTGAAATGTAAATTTTACTTTCTAAATTTGCTACTTTTCTTGAAAATACAGCATCTATCGTTGTACCAAAACGCGTTGTTGATTGAAGTCGAAAAATATTCATGGATAGATTGATCTATTTTTATTTATTGAAGAAAGAGTAAAAGGTTCCTGGGACTCCGCCATTTCATTTAAGGTTAGATCAGTACATGTCAATATAACCTTGTTATTGAATATTATAGAATGTCGCAATCGTCAGAAAATTTATTAATAAATTATTTATTACAAAATGTGAGGTTTTAATATTTTCGGCCAACTGCACGTTATTCATGTAAACAATGCATAATGTAACTATACAGCATTTGTATATTCGCAGTGTTACCCATACATATATGTATATAGCTAGCTACACGTGGATTAGATCCTTATTTTAAGTTTGCCTTCTATAGCCATTAGAGTATTTGAAGAGAAAAAACGGACGTCAGAAAAAAACAATTAAAATGTCAATATAATTACTTTTAAGTAACGGAATATAAACTAAAATGAACTAATGCAATAACTATTATTATAATATAAGACTGAAAATTATATACATATTATACATGCACAAAGCATAGTAAGACTACTCCCATAAATAAACTATACATTATTTTTCCGAACGTTACTTCCGTCAGAAAAAAAATCTGAGTTACTCCCTAGTCGCGCCTAAAGAAGTTTTACTTCAATAATTTACCAAAGGTAATCGATCTTATGAGCCACAAAATTCTACATAGCTCCAGAAAATCTGCTCTAGCTCCATTGAACCGGCCACTGCAATTCTTTAAATGCGAGCGCTTCTACTGATTCCGCGTAAGCCGGATCTACACTACCCGAGGCAGCTACGTAATTAGAGGCGCCTCGGCCGTGCCTCGTCACTTGGCAATCCGGCGACCGTGACGTCACCCGCACTCGGTAAGTACCTTTATTTTAGTATCACTTTATGTCCAGTGCAGTATATAGCTATGTGTAGTCCGGAGGGGATTTCGTTAAATTACATTCATTGGCTTTTATATTACGTCTCATTGAGTTTCTAATCTGTACTTCTGTTCTAGTGAGATTTTCTTTAATATGGACTTTTTTTAAGCTGCAGACGCGTTTGATGCCGAATGAAAGCCGTCATAGACGTCGAATGCGCTGACGAAAATCGTGTATTTAAGTCCTTCATGTTGAGCATCTGTAGCTAAACCTACCGATATGTTTCGCAATCAGCACTTGAGAGCCAGTTGCCTTCTAGGCGTTGCGTCTTCCACGTCATGCTTACCATGGTGAGGTTATGGTCAAACACAAACCTATATACAAAGTAAAATAAAATGGAAATATGGATTTGGATTCAAGGTAGATGCAATTTGGAACACGTTTAGGTCGATTTCCTATAGCTATAACAAAGATGGTTGAATGTTGTCCGCAACCTATCCGCACGTTAGTGGTATTTTTTAGATAGGTGAGGGTCACTAGCTCGGGGTGCAGGTTGAGAGCCTCCACGTGGCGCACCCTGGGCAACGCCGGTCTCAAGTGCCACAATACACTTGCGGCCGGCGGCTGATCTCAACACACGGGGAAGGGCCCAGTTCTAGTCACCGATCATCTTTGATGGTCGGTGAAGGGAACTGGGCCATATTGGGGGGTTGGCAAGCGGTGCGTCCGGCCCCGTCGGGCCGAGACCCGCTAGAAGGTGAGGTGGGCCCCAGTGAGGGGCGAGGTGGGCCCCAGTGAGGGGGCGACGCTGCTCCTATCCCTCTTTGTATGAGAGGGAACAGGGGATGCAGCGGGTGCGGTGCGTTTGCCAAGTGCACTCGGCTTTTGCCGACGCCGGACAAGAGGATGGAAACCTCTCTAAAAAACAAGGCCATTTCGTGCGACGATGTGCCAGGTGCACTCGGCTTTTGCCGACGTCGGACAATCCGCAATCCCAGTCGGGATCGGAGGCCGCAAGGCCGCGAGGAAGAAAACCTCTATAATAAATAACCCCAATCCCAAGGTCTAGCGTGCCGAGGGGATGAGTGGCCGGGGGGGAACCCGGTCATTAGCGCAGTGGAGGGGACCCCACCCCTAAAAAGGACATAATGGACAAAAAGGCTATTGAAACACTACCCCAGGCGGGTACCCTCCTTTTAAAGGAGGGAGAATCCCGCCCTTCCTCGGAAGGCTGCCCCACCGTATCTGGGGGGGGCAACAATAGTCTCGTGGGTCGGCACAACACCGCCGACTCCCGTCAACCGCGTGCTGGGCAAGAAAGGGAGCTCCGGGTCAGCCTGGAGCAACTGTGCCCCACACGCCAACCGCTTGCCGTCGTCGGAAACGACGGCAACAAGGGCCGGGGAGGCTCAAATCCCGATAGGGACACGGGGAGCTCCTCCAAATTTTGGAGAAAGCGTCCCCGCAGTGGAGAATTGGGGCCGTCAGGGGTCTCCTCTAGCGAGGAGGACCTAACGGCCCCCAAAATAGGAACCGCGCAAAGGGGGCGTGGTCGGGTGGCGCGCGACCTGCGGGGTCGCTTCTTACGCCCCCCCACACCGTTGCCGATGCCCGTAGATGGCGTGGAGAGTGACTCGCGTCACTCTGGAGACAGACCGAGCGACGACTCCGCCGCGTCTGCGTCCCCGCTGTTGCTGCAAAGCAATAGGGCGGAGGCGAGCGCGGCGAAGCGGGCGCAAAGGAAGGCGATCGCAGAAGATGAGGTCAGCGAGATGGCCCGGCTGGCTCGAGAGCGACGCTCTGCACTTGCGGCCACTGGAGAGGGCCTGTCGGCGGTGGCGCTCAGCCGCCAAGTTCTGGGTGGCGTCACAAAATCTGGCAGCCTAAAGGGCACCTTCACGCGCGCCCTGAAGGAGGCGGCAGACGATATTAAGGAGGCGACAGGGGTCCTCCTGAACAGGACGAGCTCGGAGGAGACGGCAAAGTTATGGGAGGAGAACGGCCGTCTCCGCTCCGAGCTGGAGGACCTGCGGCAGGAGCTTGCCGCCCAGAGGGCGGAATGGCAGCAGAGGCGTCCTGCTGCCTCCGGTTCCGCCCCTGTCGCCGACCCGAAACCGTCGGCCACGTCGTCGGGCGAGTCGTCGCGTCCTGCCCCCACACAGCGAACGGACGCGGAGATCGAAAAGATCGTCCGCGTCTGCATGTTGCAGTGTGGGGGCATGGTGAATGCCCGTCTGCAGGGCCTGGAGTCGAGGCTCCTCCCCGCGCAGACCCTCCGTCCGCCGCTCGCTGCGGACAGGAGGAGAATGGAGGAGGCTACGAGGCCAGGCCCTGCAGCCACAGCCGGCAAACCAAAGGGCGGAAAGCCCACATCCGCTCTCCGGACGGCCGCACCCCCGGCGAACGCGCCCTCGGCGGCCGCGTCCGGGTCTCCCGCAGAGACCTGGACGACGGTCGTGAAGAGGGGCCGCCGTAAGAAGAAGGCGGCACCACCGGCACCCGCCAAAGCGCCACCGGCACCAAAGGGGAAAAAAAAGAAGAAGGCCAAAGGACCGCCTAGGGCCCCACGCTCCGCGGCTGTAGTCATCACGCTGCAGCCCGGAGCCGTCAAAAGGGGCATCACATATAGTGCGGTCCTAAAAGAGGCGAAAGAGAAAGTCGCGCTCCCTGACATAGGGATATCGTCGGGCCTCAAGGTGAGGCCGGCGATCACGGGAGCGCGGCTCTTCGAGGTGTCCGGTGACGCCAGCGCGGAGAAGGCGGACGTATTGGCCGCCAAATTGAGGGAGGTCCTCAACCCGGAGGACGTTCGGGTGTCCAGGCCCGTGAAGACCGCAGAACTGCGTGTCGATGGCCTGGACGACTCGACGACCCCGGGTGAGGTCGTGGCGGCCATCGCCCGCTCCGGTGGGTGTTCGCCGGAGGAGGTGCGGACCGGTGAGATCCGCGCCGAGCGATCCGGGCTCGGCACGATCTGGGTGCGGTGCCCGGTGGCGGCGGCGAATAAAGTCGCCGACGCCGGGCGCCTGTTGGTGGGGTGGGCTGCAGCGCGGGTGAAGCGGCTGCAGCCCAGGGCCTTGCGGTGCTACCGTTGCCTGGACATGGGGCATGTCCGGGCACGGTGCACCGCTGAAGTCGACCGCAGCGATTTGTGTTATCGCTGCGGTCAGGCCGGCCACAAGGCGGCGGAGTGCTCGGCGGCGCCGAACTGCAGCCTCTGTACAGCTGCAGGGAGGCCCGCGGGGCACAGGGCGGGGGCAAGGCTTGCGCTGCGCCCGCCCCGAAGAAGAGGAGAGGGGCTGCCAAAGCTGCCGGGGGCTCTTTACCCCCCCCGCAGCCTGGCGGCCCTCAGACCGACCCCCGGCCTAGGGATGGTGCGGAGGGAATGGATTGCGCATAACGGCGCAATACCATTTCCTCCAGGGCAATATCAACCACTGTGCCAGAGCTCAGGATCTCTTGCTCCAGAGCATGGCAGAGTGGTCGATTCGTGCGGCGGTGGTCGCCGAGCCGTATTTCGTCCCCCCCAGGGACAACTGGGTGGGTGACCTTGACGGTTTGGTGGCCATCATCGGTGGGGCTCTGGTCAGTCCTTCCCGAGGTCACGGCTGGGTGGCCGCCCTCGTGGATGGGATCGGCACTGTTGGGGCGTATTTCTCGCCCAACAAGAGCCTCGCCGACTTCGAGGTGTTCCTTGTCGAGTTGGGTGCCGTCGTGGGCCGACTCCACCCTCGCCCCGTGCTGTTGCTGGGTGATCTCAACGCCAAATCTTCGGCGTGGGGATCCCCAGTGACCGATGCTAGGGGCGATGCGCTGGAGGAGTGGGCGGTCGCGACAGGCTTGATCGTCCTCAACCGGGGTTCGGTACACACGTGCGTGCGGCAGCGGGGAGGGTCTATAGTGGACGTTTCGTTCGCTAGCCCCACTGTCGCGAGCCGTGTCTCGGGCTGGCATGTCGCCGTGGAGGTGGAGACGTTGTCGGATCATAGATACATCCGCTTCGACGTCTCCGCCCAGACCACGGGCGGCAGCCGCCCGCCGACCCGGCGATCGGACGGTCCGCGCTGGTCGCGCAAGCGCATCGACAGGGGACTACTCGAGGAGGCCGCCATTGTCCAGGCCTGGGTCCGGGGGTCGAACGGACCCGTCGACGTCGAGCGGGAAGCGCTGTGGTTTCGCGGGGCGATGACGCAAATCAGCGACGCGTCCATGCCCCGCGTCCACGCTCAGTCCGCAAAGCGCCAGGTGTACTGGTGGACCGCCGAGATCGCGCAGCTGCGCGTCGAGTGCGTGGCGGTCAGGCGCCAGTACACCCGATACCGGCGAAGACGTCGACGGGTCCCGGAGGAGGAGGCCGCGCTGTATGAGGTGTACAGCGCGGCGAAGGGGACTCTGTGGCTGGCCATCTGCGAGTCGAAGACGCGTGCCAGGGAGGAGATGTTGGAGACTCTAGACGGAGATCCGTGGGGGCGGCCCTATCGCACGGTCCGAAATCAACTTCGGACCGCGGCGCCCCCGGTCACCGAGAGTCTCCAACCCGAGCTGCTCGAGGAGGTGGTAGCAGCCCTCTTCCCGGCACGAGGCGAGCATACTCCGCCGCAGATGGCATTGCCCTCGGCCGCAGAGTCCACGACGGAGAACGCCATCGACGTCCCTGAGGTGACACACCCAGAGTTGGCGGCTGCCGTGATCCGGCTCCGGGCCAAGAATGTGGCTCCGGGGCCCGATGGGATCCACGGCTGCGTGTTAGCCCTCGCTTTGAAGGAGCTAGAGCCCCAACTGAGAGGGCTCTTCACAGCGTGCCTCGAGCGGGGCCAGTTTCCCAGTCTGTGGAAGGCTGGTCGACTGGTCCTGCTCGGAAAGGCGGGGCGCCCTGCGGACTCACCGTCCGCGTACCGGCCCATAGTGCTGCTGGACGAGGTGGGCAAGTTGTTCGAGAGAGTTCTCTCAGCCCGCCTCGTCAGCCACTTGTGCCAAGAGGGGCCGGACCTGGACGGTAGTCAGTTCGGGTTTCGGCAGGGGCGCTCCACCGTGCACGCTGTGTCACGGGTAAGAGCCCTGGCGGAGGAAGCGGTGTCCCGGGGCGGGGTGATGTTGGCGGTGTCTTTAGACATCGCCAACGCGTTTAACACCCTGCCCTGGAGTTGTATCCGGGAGGCACTGCGATACCATAGAGTGCCTCCTTACCTCCGCCGCATAGTTGGGGCTTATCTGTCCGAGAGGTGTGTCACCTACGAGGGACGTGATGGCGTTCACCAGCGCCCGATGTCGTGCGGTGTTCCACAGGGTTCGGTTCTTGGGCCGCTCCTGTGGAACATCGGCTACGACTGGGTGCTGAGGGGCGAGCTCAGCCCGGGGGTGGACCTGACGTGTTACGCGGACGACACGCTGGTCACCGCCCGGGGGAGCTCGCACAGGGAAGCAGCGTTGCTGGCGACGGCTGCGGTGTCACAGGTGGTGAGCCGCATCCGTCGCCTGGGCCTGGAGGTGGCCCTCAGCAAGTCGGAGGCCATGACGTTCCATGGCCCCCGGCGGGCGCCGCCGCCCGACTCACACATCGTGGTCGGGGGGGTCCGAATCGCTGTCGAGCCCACCATGAAGTACCTAGGATTGGTGCTCGACAGCCGGTGGGACTTCGGACCCCATTTTCGACGGCTGGCGCCCAAGCTGTTGGGCGCGGCGGGAGCGCTCGCAACGCTGCTTCCCAATCTGGGGGGCCCGAGCTCCGTCTGTAGACGGCTCTATACGGGTATCGTGCGATCCATGGCCCTGTACGGGGCCCCGATCTGGGCCCACGACCTGACGGCCGGCTCGATTGCGGTTCTTCGGAAACCGCAAAGAGCCATGGCCGTCAGAGTCATACGGGGGTATCGCACGATCTCGTATGAGGGGGCTTGTGCACTGGCCGGATCCCCGCCCTGGGACCTGGAGGCCAAAGTACTCGCGTCGCTGTATCAGTGGCGCGAGGAAGAGGCGGAGCGGGGCGAACGACCGATGCAGCGTCAAGTCGAGCTGCGTCGGTCTCAGCTCCGCGAGGTCCTAGTGGCGGAATGGCGGGACAGGCTTTCGCGCCCTACCGCCGGCCTCGACATAGTCGGGGCGATCCGGCCGGTGCTCGAGCGCTGGCTCGGGAGGAAGCACGGCTCCCTGTCGTTTCGGGCGACGCAGGTGCTCTCGGGGCACGGTTGCTTCGGGAAGTACCTGTGTCGCATAAACAGGGAGCCGGACGCCCGGTGTCACCACTGCGTCCATTGCCGGGAGGACACGGCGCGGCACACGCTGGCAGAGTGTGCCGCTTGGGAGGAGCCGCGCCGTGCCCTCATCGCCGGAGTAGGCCCGGACCTCTCGCTGCCGGCCGTGATCGAGTCTATGGTCGGCGGCGAAGAGGCCTGGGACGCAGTGGTAACCTTCTGCGAGACGGTTATCTCGCAGAAGGAGGCTGCGGAAAGGGAGAGGGAGATTTCAACCCCTCACCCGATCCGCAGCAGACGCACCGGGCGTCGGCGGAGGGCGGACAACGCCCTCTTCCAGCCCCCCTAAATGGGTCCAGGGGCGTCAGACACGGGGATACGTCTGTCGCCCCACAACATCATAAGGACCCGAGGTGGCGGCGCGCGTGTGATGTTCCACGCGCGCCCCTCAGCGAAGTCGGGGGGGGAGGAGTTAACACCTCGCTCCCCCCCCTCGACCAGACGGGGCCCGCGGTGGCGGGCCGGCACCAGCCGGGGGTTGCGGAAGCTGAATTCGTGCCCGCGACCCTCGGCGCTCAAGTGTGCGAAGGAACATCGGAGGGGTTTTAGTGGGTATACCCTCGGGCCCCTTCTCATTTTTGATATGAGAAGGGGAGTTTGCGAGTGGGAGTCCCACATAACCACCGCGTCTCTCCCCGGGCGCGGTGGTATGCGTAATGCATTTCCCCTCCGAAAAAAAAAAAAAAAAAAAAAAAAAAAGGGTCACTAGCTCAGGGGGTGTGATACCGTACGATGGGTCGTGGAGTTGTCCGTTTACACTCAGGATGGGTGTATGGGTCAGAGTTTGGTGGTTATTCTGTAATTCTAATAGGGCGCCATGCGCTTGAACGCTGGAAAAGATTCTGAAGGGAAACAAACAACAAGTACGTTCCAGTTATGTATTAAACAATTGAAAATCATGAAGTTGTTTTCATCAAATTATGTTAGTTACATGTCCTATTGTGTATATGTTACATCACTATTACTTTAATATTCTTATAACTATGGCTAAACATAGGTAACCTGGAAAATTACAATACCTAGTGGACGTGAAGGTAGATTCTATTGCAATATTCTGGTATTCTATGATAATCACATTGTCTTCTAAATTAAAGTTCTATACTTTATCATACATACACGGGGAAACTGGCACTTGTTAAAGTTCATTAATAGTAGGCAAGATGACCACTTACATGAGGTGTATGCATTATGCTACACATGTTCTTCAAAAGGGGGACAAACCATTGTAAATGTTGGCAAGAGCATCTTCTTGTCATATAAGATTTATTGGAACGTATATAGGGAAGTATAGAAGAAGTATGGAAGATATAGAAGATCTATAGAAGTTCTATAGAAGCGATATAGAAGGAGTATAGAAGGAATATAGAAGCATCAGCCGCTTCTATTTAACATAATGCTTGATCCTCGCGAGCATCCTTGATGGCAGGCGGGCGGTCGGTTTGGCCACCATAACTCTGTTTCATCACGAAAACTTCCTTTGAACTTGGATTTATTTTTATGGACTTTGTTGAGAGACCTCTAAGTTAAAATGAAGACCCAAAGGAAACGGTCACAGACGAAAGATGTGCTGTCAAAGACAATTAATTCCTCTATACCGAAACTAATATTTATAATATTTTTTATAAAGAACACAACAATTAACCACTTGATAATTATCCCCGATTTTCACTGAAACTAAATATGCAATAAACCTGAAACGAACCAAAAATAAAGATCCAACCAACCACTTTAATGAGGTGATCAATATCAGAAATTAATAACGATTTCCAAACGAATACAAAAAAATCTATTTGATTGATTTCAAAACGAAATGTCAATCTAAAGTCAAAACAATCCGATGACAAAACAAATGAATGTATTACTTGAATACAATAACAAGTTCTTATTTAAATATATGAAATTTCTATATTCTAACAACAAATAAATATTGGAATACATATACGTGAAAGTACTGCACCAAATCAGGCATTCCGACGAAGTGACTTCTATCGAAATCCATTGTGTAGTTGTATATTAGCTAAAAAAACACAGTTGCAAAATAACATGCAACAATGTAAAGTCGAAGTGTGGTCGTAACGGCGAGGACTGGCAGCGAGGGAGTCAGACATGGTCAAGTGCTCGCTCAAGTGAGAACAGATCAGACTACTTTGTCCAAACTTCGCGTCACCCCGTACAACAGTTGAATGTTACTTCTGACACCGGACTCTATCTTTAAATCATTTTATTTGCTTATATTTTTTTTGTATTTATGTCTTTAATTAGTTTATATAAAACAAAGTAACAAGGGTTATTAGCTCTCAATATTTAAAAGTATACTGTGAACCGTGACGTACAACGCAAAAAGTAAAACAAGGAATAACGCTACAGACGAAATAATGAGGCGAGACGGCGACGACTACCATCACATGTCACGTTGGGACTTAAATACATTCAGCGAGATGTGCGTTTCAGTAAAGCGACCTCTGCCTAGCTCTTCGAGGATAATGCGCGTTAAGATAGTTGTAAAGTTTAAAGTAAAATATACTTAAATTAAGAAAAAAAAATCATAAACATGACCTTTCAAATAAAAGAAGTGCATTGAAATCGTGACATCCGTTCAGAAGTTACGACGCCGACAATAAACGTTCAAACTAGTAACATCACTCATAATGCACCTGGGATTAATAAAAGTCGTGTTCCCCGCTACTGTACATCGGAAGACGTGTGTAAAGCGCAAGTGCTCGCGATGGAACACGGCGCTCGGCGCGGCCGCGCACATGGACGCGAGCAAGTGACTCCGGCCCGAGCGGAGCGACCGCCTCCGAGCCTTCCATTGTCTAATACGATACGACAACATCACATCACAAGCTTCATTATTATTAAGTAGAGCCCTACTAAGTACTACCTATATCCCTATTGGCGCCGTGAACCAGTTGTACATTTGTATTTGTATTGGAGTTAGAAAGTGAATTTGCAGGCGCATGAGATTTAAGTCACATTTCTTGTTTCAAGGTCGACAACGAATTGTTGGTGGTCTAGGCTATCTATGACTGTCTGCCTATTTATCGGCCTACTTGCTATAGAACGATTGATACTATTATTTGAAAGGGAGTTACATATTTCAATGAAAAATATTTTCTTTTAAAAAGGAATTCGTAAGGAATAGCTTTGTTGTAATTCATTATTAAAATTGATTTGAGAAAATTGTTTCCGGGTCGGTACCCGGTGTACATATACATACGTGTACAACAACGGTGTACGTATACACGACACGGTTGTCGTGGGCACTGCGACAGCGAACCCCGGCACAGCGCTGCAATGTCCAAGTTATATTGCGTTCAGTATTTATTGCTTTCACCTGTCGACCCTCCCGCGCCCCCTTCTGCCTGCCCTTCCCCGTCCCCCCCGACCCCCCCACCGCGCACCATGCACCTTACCAAAGTAAGTACTTTACCGCAAATGTTTGCGCTCCTCGCCGGACGGTGGGGCACAACAAGCCCGCAGACTCCTGACTCCGCCACGCTTCGAGACTCCGCTATTTGGGAGATAAGCTAGTTTAGACCACTAGCGACGTGGTTGTGCAAAACATTCGATACTAACTTTTAAAAGGGAATCTCGGACTACTTCTCCAATTACAATAATAATAACACTTTACTAATTTTCTCATCGTCACATATATTATACAGTGTCATAAAGTTCAAGCAGTTTAGATAGAGATTGATGTGGGTGAAATCAGTATTTTTTATCACTAGGGTTTCCCTCCCAAAGACACCTTATTTATATCCACATTTAATTATTTTAATTGAAAGCTTCACATATCCCGAGTGACAGGGCTATGTTATAATCCCCACGCACATTAGATCCCTCGGCAACGCGGGCGAAACCGCGGAACAGTAGCAAGTGTTAAAGAATTTACCGCGGTAAGAAAGCCATTGCAATAATACGGGGGGCATTTAAAATAATATAAAGATATCATCTGTCATGGCAGACATTGTGCTGCTTTTAAACCGCGGTTTAAGTTGAGTACCTGCACCGCCATCTATTGAAATCATATCATATCGATGAACCATCGTCAAGTACCCAATGTTCTATGAAATAAAGAAACAATTAACATATCATGATAATCTCTTTAGCCGCTACGGGGCTAAAGAACATACATATTCGCATTTATTATATCACTAAGATAATATTAGATCAATAAGAAGGAAGATTTGTTTTTATGGCAGCACATAAACGTGCCATACTTAAGTTTTACAGTTGAGATAGTCCGCAGGCACCTAAGTACCTACCGAAGTAATCGAAAGTTGTTAAAAGAAAAATATGATCACATCTCGTCTAGGGAATACTTTATTATCCATTTAAGTGGTTGGTTATGTTAAGTAAGGCCAATATTTTCCCCTGGACGGGTCCCATCAGAATCGATGAACCGTGCAAATTGAGGAGGTAACTCACAAAGTCCGCAGATAATATAAATCAAAGGCCAACGAAAGTTGGCGGATTAATATTAATTTATTGAGGAAATTTTCAATATTCACTTGTAGGAGGCGGCGGCCTCATTATGCGTCGAGCAAATAAATTAATATCGAGAGAAAGATAAAGTAAATCTGATAGAATTTGCTATCAATTACAACTTACAAATATTTTAGAAAATTTTAGAAGTAGTGCAGTGTATTTTTATGGAATAGACAAACAATAACAAAAGTATATTTTCTTAGAGCAGACTGATTCGCAGTCATCATTTCTCTAGTGATGCTATATAAGGTGGTTAATGAAATTATATGAAATCTAGCAGTCCCCATGGTTTACCCATGTTCTCCAGAGATGTATCATATGTGTTCAAAAGATCTTCCGCCAGGCTAGGTGATCATGCCTGGGGACCGCGGTCCTCTGTTGATGTTGGATGCTTGTATATACGAGTAGGTCTAATCCTGAGATAATCTTGATATCGCGATGTAGGACTGTCGCGTGTTTCTACTCGTTCATAGATGTTCCACATGAGTGTGGCGCGGGCGGTGAAGGATTTGTAGGCGTGTTCATAGATCTCGCCACATCATCATCATCATCATCAGCCTATCTCCGTCCACTGCTGGACATAGGCCTCACCTATGGCACGCCACTGAGCTCGATCTTCAGCTCTTTGTTTCCAACCGCTGCCAGCCAGCTTGCGTATATCATCGCTCCATCTAGCTGGAGGGCGCCCTACACTACGTCTACCGAGCCGTGGTCTCCACTCTAGAACACGTCTACCCCAACGGTTATCGGTTCTGCGACAGATGTGACCAGCCCACTGCCACTTCAGCTTGCTAATCCTTTGAGCTATGTCGATAACTTTGGTTCTCTGACGGATGACTTCATTTCGAATTCGATCCTTCAGAGAGACTCCGAGCATAGCTCTCTCCATAGCTCGCTGAGCGACTTTGAGTTGGTGAACCAGTCGCACCGTCAGTGTCCACGTCTCGGCTCCGTAAGTCATAACAGGTAGGACGCACTCGTTAAAGACTTTCGTCTTTAGACATTGGGGTATGGGCGATGAAAAGACTCGACGAAGTTTTCCAAATGCTGCCCACCCTAGCTGTACTCTTCCGCGAGCTTCCTTCTCGATGTTGTGTCTACCCAATTGCAAGATTTGCCCAAGGTAGACGTATTCGTGAACAACTTCGAGAGGAACCCCGTCAAGGGCAACCGGTTCCGGAATAACATGCTCGTTGAACATGATCTTGGTTTTATCCAAGTTCATCCGGAGACCGATGCGTGCAGAAGAATCAGCCAGGGTAGTCAGCATGAATTGGAGATCTTGCACGGTTTCAGCCGTGATGACGATATCATCCGCAAATCTAAGGTGTGAGAGGTACTCGCCGTTAATATTTATGCCCCGTCCTTTCCAATTTAGGGACTTGAACATATCCTCCAGAGTGTTAGTGAACAATTTGGGGGAAATAACGTCCCCTTGTCTCACTCCTCTATGTAAGGGGATATGTTCAGTCTGCTGATTTTGTACTTGGACGGTCATAGTCGCGGTGTCATACAGTCCTCTCAGCACTTGGACGTATCGCCAATCAACTTGGCACCGTTGCAAAGACTCCAGAACAGACCAGGTTTCAACGGAGTCAAAGGCTTTCATAGTCCACAAACGCAAGGCACAGGGGCTGGTTATACTCTTCGGTCTTCTGTATAACCTGCCGCACTGTGTGAATGTGGTATATGGTGCCGTATCCTCCTCGAAACCCAGCCTGCTCCGGAGGCTGAAACTCGTCGAGTCTACGCGCGAGACGATTTGTGATGACTCTCGAAAACAGCTTATAGACGTGGCTCAAGAGTGAAATGGGTCGATAGTTCTTCAAAAGGGTTTTGTCACCTTTTTTGAAGAACATAACGACCACACTCTTACTCCACGCCTTCGGAGTTCTCCCCGAAAAGAGGACGGAATTAAATATACGCTGAAGCTGAAGTAGCGTTGGAGTTCCACCAGCTTTTAAGAGCTCCGATGTAATTCCATCCTCCCCGGGGGCTTTTCCGTTTTTAAGCTGTCTGAGAGCCATCATGACCTCGTCCAGGCTGACCTCTGGCAGATCCTCAGTGTAATGGCGGGTCAGAGTGGCCCTGGGATCCTCGGGATGGGGTTGAAGACGAGACGCTTGCGAGGTATATAGTTGGCCGTAGAAGTCTTCCACCTCCCTAAGTATCTCCGGCTTAGAAGCGACGAGATTCCCGCTCGATGTGGTCAACTTCGTCAGATGGCTTCGACCGAGCTGTTGAACAAAGACTCTAGACCCCCGGTTTCGCTCAATCGCTTCTTGAATAGAGCGTGTGTTGGAGCTCCGGAGGTCACGTCTTACCAGCCGAGAGATTTTTTTGTTCAAAGCTCGTTGATCTGACGTAGTGACTGCGGGATTTTCTCGTCGCTTTTGCATTAGCTGCAGAGATTCTTTTGAAAGCTTAGACCTCTTACCGGCACCTCGCGTCTCGCAGAATTTCTTCCCCTCCTCCCCGAGGATTCCTACCACTCGGTCGAGATCCTGGTCGACATCAACGTCGATTGTGGTTTCCAAGGCAGCGAATCGGTTCTCCAGTTTCAACTGGAACGTTTCAGACCCAACCACGGATTGGAGCATATTAAGCCGGAGCGTAGATTTCATTAGACGGACTCGTTCAAGCTTACAGTTTATATCTAGAGTGCCTCGGACCAGTCGGTGATCACTTCCGGTTTTGAACCTAGTGATCACTGATACATCTCTAAATATACGCTTTTTGTCCGTCATAATGAAATCAATCTCATTTTTGGTCACAGCGTCGGGGCTTTGCCACGTCCACTTCCGCCGGGGTTTCTTCTGAAAGAAAGAATTCATCAGAAAAAACCCTTCTTTCTCCAGGAAGTTGACGAGCATTTGCCCCCTATGGTTCCTGCTTCCAAATCCGTGTGGTCCTACTACCGATTCGCCGCTTGTTTGTACTCCCACTTTAGCGTTGAGACCATGACAACGTTGAAGTGGGCCTTTTGGGTGGTGTATAAAGCCTTGGAAATGTCCTCGTACATTTCCTCCACTTCATCATCCGAGTGTGCCGAAGTCGGTGCGTATACTTGGATAACCTTGAGGCTATACCTCTCGGTGAGTTTGATCACAAGATACGCTACCCTAGTCGACACACTGGAGATTTCTATGACGTTGTCAGAGAGGGCCTTGTGTACCAAGAACCCGACGCCGCCTTGGGATGGTTGGTCTCCCTCTCTGAAGTACATAAGATGGCCTGATTCTAGGGTTACAGTATCCTCCCCCTCTCTTCGGACTTCACATAGCCCCAAAATATGCCATCTTATGTTCCTCAGCTCCTCTTCGAGTTGCGCCAGATGTTCGTCGAGCCGTAGCGTGCGTCCGTTGTACGTAGCCAGAGTCAGTCGGTGTTGGCGGCCTACCGTAGCCCGGGGATTCTTAGCACCCCCTACCCCGCCGTGACCATGACCGCCGCCTTGGCCAGGAATAGCGGGGCGACCGGGAACTGGGGGCCGTTGTTGTGGTGAGCTACCCATGATGGTTTATGCCCGTAATCACCACACGCTGGGCAGGCGGGTTGGGTGATCGCAGAACGTAGCTCTCGCACCGGTGACGCTGCTGCCCGTCACCGGCCTGTGCCATTTAACTACGTTGTTTAGAATGGTTATACCGCCATTAGTCGGTCGCCAGAGCCTCGTTCGCTGGTCGGCAGGATGCATCACGGGCAGGTGAGGTTGGCTGGGAGCACTAAGATGACATTGTGCTCCCTTACATTACCTCGCCACATATTGTATGTTTAATCCAGGTTCAATCCGTTCATCCAATTCCGTTTTGTAGATTTGGCGTGAAAGACCGCGTTACATCACAAACTATCGCATTTATAATATTTTAGGATAGGATTTTAAATATAAGCTTCGCAGCTCGAGAATCGAATTAAATTAAGTCATAATAAAGATTACGGATTAAAGAAGACCTTCTTTCACCAGAAATAGTAAACTTTTATACGATCCGTGACTTGGTTTCAGAGAAATTACGCAAACAAACGCGCGGGCAAAAGCGACACTAATAGCAATGCATATTATAATAAAGAGGAGTGACACGGTACACAAAGCGAGCGAGCAATGTAGCTGTCGAGTCGGTTTGTTGCAACAATACATAGTTGCTCGTTTCCTGCAACCAGTTCAAGGAGATGCCGGATACATCCTACAGGACATGGCTTTTGAGGACTTCTGACTTTTGGAATGTAAATACGGCACCAATTTGCACGGTAAAGTACTTTGTAGAACCCGCCTGGCTGGCTGTTACAAATTCACTATTCTAAATGATACGGTAAAGGGACCTGCTCCTCAAAAGCTACCGGAGCACACATATAACTGCATGAGGACAGATTTTTAAAGGTATGTTTCTTTATCAAAAGCTAACTATTATCATAGGGTTCGAATCTACGACTTTCGTCACAGTATTTATGGTACATCACTACTATTGAGCTATCATCGCAAGATTTAACTTAAACAAGTCTTCGATGTAAAAGGGTAATAAGTGTGTCGTGCTCTGGTTATCAAAAACTTTGTAAAAAAATGTGTAAAGAGATACAATGTCTGGCGAAAATAACTATTTTTCTATTTGTATAAATTCTGTAAATAGACATGGTGTTGAAAGAATTGGGATAAGGAACATAATTAGGTTTATTCGTTTTATGTTTGTACGGAATCAACAATAAAAAATAAACTTGTATCATGCAAAAAATTACACATTTGTTGAAAGTTTTTTCGATTTGTTTTTATTAAAAGCCAGGGATTTGCCAATGATTGCTAGAAGACCCCACTCTCAAGAGCCACGTACAGAATAGGCAAATGATCTAGGCGAGACATTACCTATGTACGACCCCTTCGCCGGCGCGACCTAGGGAACGATTAGACTCCAAACTTATATTAACTCCGAAGGTAAAAGGTTAAGTGCGTAAAGGATTCAAAACTTATATTGAGTTTATTTCGGAATTTTCAGGTCGATTTGTTGCGAAGTGTCGGCACTGTGCGTTGGAAACGTTCCAATTGGTGACGTCACGCTCGATTCCGTCGGAAATCATCGGGAAAATGGCGTCAGTGTTCGGGTACTGCAGTTTTATGACACTACCTATAATAATATAGGAGCTATAGCAGCTACAAATGATGCTCTTATATCGCCGCCCGCGCCGTCCGAGAGCCTGGTGGAATGCTGTACGCCTGGGTGGTTGGCTTAGAGGTTAGGTACCTTACCGCCAAGCCATTGGTTGTGTGTTCGATTTCCACCCACGACAAATGTTTGACTACATGTAAGTACATATATCTATTACAGAAACATCTGGTCTTTCGGAATATCTGGTTTATTCTTCCGAGTCAAAGAAGGATTTCGAACAGGTGGTGACTTTAGTAACTTTGACCTTCTTAAGTTCAAGAGCCTAAACTGAATAAATAGTTTATAATTCGAAATACAATTTAATAATTTAGGTTTGTTGCTAGCTCTTTGTATAATTACAAAGTAACTGTCAGATATACATTCGGGTAAACAATTTTATCTGAATTCAAGAACATGGTACAGTAATACTAGACCAAATAATGTTTTAATGAATATTCATATATATGCAATGAAGCACAATTAAGATATTTAAGAAACTCTCGTTATTTGTCTACGCATTAGGTATACATAATTATAGATAATAAAATAATAATTAATATGGATATGGAAAAATTACTATGGAAACCAGACAAGACCTAGTGGTCGATACAAAATGTTACATCTTGTCGACTGAAAACTTGTAAGACTGCATTTGGAATTGTGGAAATAAAATTTTCCATGGATAAGTGACATGACATAGCTTCATTTTTAACGATGACGTCAAAAATCATGCTGTGTATCCCAATGTATGTACATACTATAGATGTACTAGAAACAAGCGCGGTGTCACTCGCGTTGCTACCCGACGCTCGCCGCCGCGGGGATATAATGTAATAATCCGCGTCGGTGCACTGGGGCCGGCGCGGCGCCGCAAGTGCCGATGTACCAATTTAGAAGCCGCGAATCCCTCCGAACATTACATAAACGGCCTAACCCAATATACAATCAAGTAATAATGCTCTTTCGAACCTGCGATATAAAGTACACGTTACTTTGTGTGGGGGGTTGGTAGCAGAAGTATGGGCATGCAGGTGGAGTCGTGGCTGCGGGAAGAAAACACGAAAATTCAGTTTGCGCGCCCCCACCGAGCACCGCCGAGCACCTCCGAACACCACCGAGTGCCGACAAATTACGGCGCGACTACTCCGCCGGCTGTATTAGCACTAATTTGGTGGACGTTGTTACAATTAGAATTGGTGTTCCGAATAACTAGTTCACTCAAATTGCATTTCAGACAATAAATTGGTATTCGTCTTACTCGATTCCTTCATAAGTAGGCCTAGTTGAAAAATTATTTTAATTTCAAAGCCTGTAGTTTGGTTGTTAGCATGGTTAAAGAAGGTGCTGTGGCATCCTAGTTTGACAACGAGATAAAGGAGCATTCGTCAAATCGATACCCATTTGCAAAACAAACGAAACACCAAGAAAATTTCATTTACGTTTCACCCGAATGTCCTTTATAAAGTAATTCCATTGTCTGCGCCATTCTTAAGTACACGGTGTACTTAGGCACAATGGCGCGAACCGCAATAACTCAAAGCGAACGACTTCATGTTGTATCTTAAACAATTTATTTAGGGCGCCCGCCCTCGTCTTACTCAAATTTAAAATTATCATTTGATTTCGCGCCGCCATTGTTCGCAAAAATAACAGAGCAAAGATACGCGCCGGAAGACAAATGTGGAGTGGCTTTGTTTGTGGCGAAATATCATAAAAATATAAGACGATAAAGTGGCGTGATTTATAAACGCTCGTCGCCACCGTCCCGCCGCCGCCCCGTCGCCGCCCCGCCGTCGTCCCGCCGTCGTCCCGCTGCCGCAACGCTCTCGTCTTTATTGTGCTGTGCTATTTGTCTAGCCCTTACCTATTCTGTTTTGTACGTGATAAGAAAGTGAAGACGTACTTGTACCTACGATGCGGTCGAGTGATGAATGTTTAACGATATCTATAATATTTAGCTTGGTCTAATGTTTTATTTCTCGTTTTGTCATCATTGGAGCTAGCAGGTAGACTAACAAGTTGTATGACATGCCTCTCTTTTCTATTATCAACACAGTCTAATTGTTTAAATTTTTATTATTTCATGTTACAGCTACCGTGGTATACACTCTGTGAAAATGTCAACTGTCTACCCATTACGGTTCTTGAGATACAGCCGTAAAGACGAACAGCTTAGGCTTATATAGGGTCCCGTTGTGTTGTAATTAATGTACGGTGTAACTCATTATCATTATAATCAAGTAATTAGATACCTATCTTTGTAAAACAATAAACCAAAACACCGTCACCGTTCACAGTCGGTAGACATACTAATACTAATGGTACGAAGGAAATCCCAGATTTGATGCACTTACATTATCTTGGGCAAACACTAAAAGTGTAAAATTTCCAATAAAGGGTGGTATCAGCAGTTAATCTTTAACTTTAGCAGACGAAGCGCAAGCCGTGGATTCTGTAATACAAACCTAGTCGTTGCTAAGAGAGCGGGCCACTCACATGAGTGCGAAGTTAACGAGAGAGACAGAGCATAGAGTCAGCGCTGGCGTTGTCAAGCTAGTGTCATTTGCTTTACGGAATCAAACCCCTGATGCAGCTCACGTAGAGATGGGATTTCTCATTGTGTTAATATTTCCAGTATGTTCGTTTTGAACTATTATTTGTTGCTTTCGTTGGGTGTATTTATTTACTGTTGCGTGGACAGTAAAATATCTTTGATACTGCTTCTTCTTGCGTTGTCATACTCTACTTAACTAAATTGGATTTGTCTTTCAGGTCATCGAAAGTGGTTTGTATAATTATGTTTAATGAAGTAAAGCGATGTACTACTTTTATGCTTTTATTCTTCGCAATATGAGTGCAGAGGGAAATCTGAACTAGAAAAGAATGTTTGATATTGATGACATGAAATTTACTCATTAGGGATTTATTGTAAACTTTTTGACGGTATAGCCAAATTTCATATATTTTTTGTTGTATAATTAACAAACCTGCGCACTCCAAGCATGGATCGATAAGCTGCCTAATTGAAGAAAGAGTACAAAAATACTTCAAGCAAATATAAATTCTCAGAGTTCCGTACCCAAAGGGTGGCAACAGGACCCTATAACTAAGGCTCCGCTTTCTGTCCGTCTGTACAAGGCTGTATATTTCGAACCGTAGTAGGTAGACTCTAGAATTTTTCACAGACTGTATATAACTATAACCGTTATAACAACAAATTATACATTTTTTATGCCACATGAGCCGACAAACAAGCACACGGTCCACCTGATGGTAAGTGGTCACCGCCGTCTATGGACATTTCCAATACCAAAGCATCGCCAATGCGTTGTGAACTCTGCCTATAATTTCACCGGCCCCCTTACCTTTCTAACCGCAACACAGTAATATAAGTGCACTGCTGCTTCACGTCGGAAATGGGTAAGATGGTACTACTGACTACTCAAACTCACTACATTATACAAGTAACGTGTTTTCTTCGGTGTTTTGTTAAATATTGTAATGTGGCACCATTCGTGTACGAGTCCGTCTCGCACTTGGCTGCTTTTTTATCTTCGACAAAGTTTGAAACACGTGGTTACCTTGAATATTAAGCGATTGATCGGCAAGCGAGCACCGCCGGCTCGCAGGTAGCTCTGAACTTTAATACAGGCGACGTGTCTGGTGCCTCTAATGGGTCTATCCGGGGCAACACGTGGCTCTGGGTGGTTTTGGGAAACTTTATTATAATAATTTAAATCCACTATTTAATATTTGGCCGCGCGTACAAAGTATTCTCTGAGTCTATATAAAACACTAGCTGTTCCTGGCATGCGTTACTATGCGACATTTTTTTTGTGTCAAGCACCTTCGCAGGCGTACACAGCTCACTGAAGTCTCATCGCGATCGGAAAAATAGTATAGAAAGGCTTACAGTCCACAATATATTCAGCCATTTAGTTGTGTTTTGGGACTCTAACAACATTCATGCGTATAATACTAATATTATATGCCTTATGATATTAGTTAAATTATATACCTCTATAAGTGTGTCCTATAAGTAGTTACAAAAAATGTAGGATTTTCGGCACTAGTCCCACTCGGTAATTCCCAATTCTCAACATTTCTAACACCACAATCCCAGGAGGTATTATTAATGCAAACCATTAACAATATCGATTGATGTTAGTACACTAAAACTATGACATCGATGCATAACATTACAAGGCAACTATTTATTTTCGGTTCAAACGAATACCCTTATTCTAAATATATCTTCGATTATATTGCTACTTCTAGATATTCACTGTGAATACCTAGAATATATTCACTGTGTGTAGATTGTTCCCGCAATGAGTAATGTTGGCATCTTATCGAAAATCTCATTATTAGTCCGCTCTACGGAATTAAGAAAAAACATGTCACTCAAATTCATGTTTTCGCTATACCTATACAACTTTTTAAGTGGGCGTGGGTGGCCAAATCCTAAACTTTGAGAAATGGCGTAAAATATTGAATTTCAAGCCCAATATTGATGCACAGTAAAAGTGCAACATTAGATTTAAAAAAAATCTATATTCCGAGCCAAAAATCGTTTCGGTTGATTTTGAAAAAATAACACACTGTATTATTAAAATAAAATACACCTATATATCAGATCTATTCGTGCACAAGTCACGCAGCCTTCTCGTGATCACGCTCAATACAACTTGGGGTGTCATTATGTAAGGTAAAATGATATTAGTTCGAGGATGTTTCGTCATGGCTATGCTCTATCTCTGTCGCTATCTACACATTCACGTGAGAGGTCGCGCCCAGAGGCCTCGTTGAGTCAGCTCGGATAGTCAAATAAAAATTCGCACGAATACTCCCGATATACAACGAAACACATGAAAATATGTTGCTTCCAGTCAATGAAAATTACTAGGTATTGCTAAACTAAATTACTCAGAACATACTGCTGCACCAGAAACGTATGGTTAAATATAGGAAAGCTATGTATCTGCTAAAATAATCCCATAAATTACCTACAGGTACGGTGTGAAGGGAGCTTTCTTCCAAGTTCAATTACAATACATTACGTGTCGCTTCGTCATTCATTAAAACACATTTTCACCTATATAAATACCAACGAGTTAGGAGATGCTGAAAATGATGAGAAAAGCGTGTCTTAATGGCGTGTTTTCATATTAATTTATCAAATCCTACAATAAATGCGAAAGTTTGTGAGGTTGGGTGGATGTATGGATGTTTGTTACCCTTTCATACAAAAACTACAAAATGGATTTAGATGGAACTTAGCTCATGGATAGTTTAACATCTGGATTAACACATAGATATTTTTTATCCCGGGAAAATTAAACATTCCTTGAAAACGAGGATTAAACCGCGGGGGACCACTGATTTCTCATATCTGAGGAGTTACCCGAGTTAGGCATTGGTTTGTGAAATAGGGTAAAAGACCTCGCCACCACTTGCCGAAGCGTCACTCAATATGACGACTCTTTGCGAAGCTACAGAGATTAATTGAACTCTCCAGAGTTCAATTAATCTCTGTAGCTTCTCGTGGATGTCCATAACGTACCAAATAATGGTTAGTAAACGATCACAAAGTATAGCTCTTACCGATATAAGGGTGAGGAGTGCCTCTAGACGAACACATGTGCTCAGTCGGCGAAACGAACGTGTTATATAACAATAATCTTTATTCCATTAGCTCCCGTAGTGCGCCCCTTTAAGAATTACCTCCTAATCAGTGCGAGCGAGACAGCATGCGAGCGAGTGAGACACACTATTACATCAACATAATAACATAACTTCGTAAAATGGGGATTTCCACAGATGAAATAATTTGACAAACAATTCATTCAGCGAGACTGTATTAACGTATCAATAAAATTAATTTTTGCTTTTATAAATAACATATTAGTTGGACTCGGTGCATAAAGCAATGTCATAAATATCAAGTGAATGTAAACCTTCTCTATATACGGACCATTTTGGTGCGGCTCGACGTAGTAAGAACATGTGACATGTAACATGCGAGAGTAATACGAGAACTTCTTCCCAGGAAGTCCATTTAAAATTGCTATCAGATTCAATCACGATAAATCGCTTTCCCCGGATCCGTGATTCAAGTGCTCGGCAACTCGGCAACTCGGCACGGTCGGAAGGCGATACGAGCTGAACTGTTCTGTTATTTCAACGGGTCAGTTCACAGTTCAAGTTATTGGTTTCATGGCTTATATCCGCTATACTTACTTATTGAAAACTTACATTAACTCTTTAAGCTCAAATCGATATTGTACATTCAAAATTGCAAATAATTAATAGGTAGCTAAAGGGGCTAATTCAATTTTAACAAAACGTCGCTACAATTATCTCTTAAGGAGAACGTAAGAGATTTTAACAGTAGAAAGTATTAAAGTAAGTAGTAAAGGCAGCATTCACTGCCTTTATTTAGAGGCCCTAAATAGAGGACTGCCCAGGCCTAAGTGGGATCATTTTATTGTAGGTATTACACACAAACCTTCCGGAAGAAATTCTCTAAATTACACCTAAGGGCAAAAAAGACTAATAGTAAAAGTGACATTGCTTCATGCTAATTTGATATTAGGAATATCTTAGCCAAATCTTTTGTAATTTAATCAAGCATACCTTAATTGACGAACAAGGCATCTGTCAAAAAATTAACTAGTTAATCTTGTTATTCTGTGGTATTAATGAGGGTGCGGGTGCGGCTGCGGCTGCGGTTGCGGACGATAGGCGCGCGGCTATTAGACGTGAATATCGGATGAGAGCCCCCCTGCTCCCCGCCCCGGTCCCCTCGCCCTTGGCCCTTCGTCCCGCGCCCGCGCCGAGGCATTCGTATGCATAGAATATCAGTGTAATTTGCAAGCTCATTGCGCGGATCAACCGGTGATTCCTAAACGTGGAAGTATGTTTTGCACCCGAGTGACGTCTGTTCCGCTGTAGGTGCGTACTTATCGCTATGGAGACAAGAGATCGGATTGGGAACAATTTTGATAATAATGATAATGAAGTTATCAGTACTCGTAATAGTAAGTATCAGTGGATCAGCTGAATTAGATAGTATTTTATTTTACTAACTCTTTTGACACGTCATTAGGCAAGTTATAGTCACTATACTAAATATGTTTATCTTAGTTTTAATATAGATTGACAATTTAATTAAATTAATCAATTATCATAGTAAATATATATCAATTACAATAATAAATAAAGGTTTATAATTTATATGTATAATGTCTAGCTTCATAAGTAGTACTCAATCTCGTCTGTTTACGTGATATGAAATAAAATACAATAATGCACAAGTTACACATGCGTACAGCACAAAACCCTTAAACTTGTTAAGATCTAAGAGTTTCCTTATATAAAACTATGCGCGAGAATTATGAATGGGTCCACAGTGTACCACACCGCGCCACACCGCCCGCGCCGCGCGCCTTTATAATGCAAATTATAGTGATTGTTCCCATCGCGGGGGATTCCACTAATTTACGAGAGATGTGCCACTTCGATATCTGAACACGTCCCGAGGAGATATTTCGAACGTTCGCCGCAAATCCCTTCGGATTGAGAATCGAACAAGTTTTTCAGACAAACGGTCGCCTCTAAAATTGCTTTTGATAAGAAATGTAAACGATAGTAAATAGTTAATCTGTAAATGTTATCGATCTGTGCTTATGTAAATTCTGAGTTGTTTTGTATGGAGTTATCGTCGAGTTTCTTGCGGGTTCTTCTCGGCAAAAGTTATTAAACGAAAGACTGGTCGGTCGGTTCATAGAAATGTTGTTAATAAGTTTTTAATGTAGCGCAGCATCAACTATGTTAAAACTTTAAGGTTACTTGTGAGTGGTCGAGACTTCGAGGAGTAGTTAGTTACGAAAGTAACACAAGATTATAATATTATAATGATAGCTCAGTGGCAGTGCGTTCAAATAGCGAAGGTAACGGGTTCGAATCCAACAGAAAGTTTGAGTTGGTCACCACTGTTCAGTGGTAGGGTAATTGTAGTACCCACCTGCCAGGCTAACATTCTCAAATTGAAAATATGTCGCCAAGTACCCCCTGGGCTCCTTTGATATAAAGTATTCAAGAAAAAAGACAAATTAGCACAACGTTGGTCATATCTTCACTTATTAGAGTGAGATTGTATTCACATTCGAGCATGAACAAAAAATAAATAATATATTGATAATTTAATTAAATCAAGAAAATATTCAGATAGTATTGATAAAAAAAAAAAAAAACACGTATGCAGCTTGGTAAATCCCTTTATTTTTTTTTTTATTTTTTTTTTTATATAAAAACTTGAGCGCATTTGACTAGATCTCACCTGATGGAAAGGCGATGTGGGAACTGACCTAAAACATAGTAGATACTAGATTTGTTCCAAACAGGTGAGAAAAATATAAATCTGCAAATCAGTGAGAAATAAAACATGACTCGTGCCCTTAATATTATATAGCATATACCCAAAATAAATAAAGACCAACAGAAATATGATCCTCTTGTTTAGAGTTGGGAACAAGTAATATAATCGGATTATTTGTTCGGCTCTACTCGGGGCACGTTCGGCGCTGCTCGGCTGTAGATGAATGTGGATTAGATCAACTACCCTCTCCTGGGTATTAGCCGGAATATTGATATAATGCTATTTGCAGTTCAAATTATTTTAAACTAGCTTGTCCTGATTTTTCCGGAGCCTTCATTGTTGTTAAGTTTCATCCGCTCTTAGGTAGATAGTATACAAAGGCATAAGGTACACAAACATTTTTTTTTACTCGTATTTGCATAAAAAATCCCGTCCGAACATTTTTACCACACACCTATTATGGTTTTATACGGGTTCAAAAATATGATTACTTACACAACCGCCATTTTACAGGACCAATATAACGATATGTCTTTGCTCTGTCTGAACACATTTAGATAACTATTAAAAGAATATAGTGACAGACCGTAGTAAAGGAAAATGAGCCAAAAATCACAACACTGTCAACGATGCTGGAGATGGGATTTTCTCAATTTATGTGTTAGTTTTTCTCGTGTGCGCAATAACCCAATAAACTTGATTGTATTAAGAAGACTTTTATTAAAAAAAAAATACCTTGTACTAAAACATTCTAACGACTCTATCCTACTTACTAATATTGCAAATGGATGTTTGTTCCTTTTTAACGCGAAAACTATCAAAAGAATTTGAAGAAGACATGGCGCGTAAAACTTGCGGAAGACATATTCTTGCTTCCTAAACCTTAAAATAGATTATAAATAGTTTTCCCGCTGTGTAGTTATTGACATAGATGACATACAGCTTGACCACTAATCAGACAGTAGTTCATTAGATACAACAGTAGGTAACTAATTTGTATAATCCAAACGCCGCCGCTCGGATCCCTCGCAGGCATTAGGCAGATTACCTTAATCCACTACAGGCACTATTGTGACTATTAGATATTAAATCCAACTAAGCATATTGATTATGTACGTTATTGTCTCTTAGCATAAATGTCAATATTTGTTGGCAGCTTTTATATTGAGGTTTAACTGAATCACCAACATATTAAACGAAGAAAACAGATACTACTGTCTTGAATCTTATTAATTTTATTTACTGATGTTTCAGTTTTAAGGAACTTTCGGTGTTTCCTGTCAAAATATCCCTCATTGTACTTCTAAAGAGGTTGAATATTGAAACTACAAAAATAAAAATAGAACTCAAAACCTTTTATTCAGTTAAGACCCGCGGTGGGCACTTATAAAGAAAGGCCAAAGTTACTGAAGCCATCATCGATTCTATGTGCGAGGTGTGAGACTCCTCCATCTAAAAAGGAAGATCTTCCGCCAGGCTAGGTGATCATGCCTGGGGACCGCGGTCCAACTGTTGATGTTGGATGCTTGTATATATATCAAATCCTGAGAGAATCGCGATGTAGGAATCTCGCGTGTTTCTACTCGTATCGTAGATATCGCCACACTCATCAATAAACAGAAACTACATATTTCCCAAATAGTTATCTCAATTCTTTAACTTACAAGGAAACCCCTATAATCAAATTGACTTGTATAATAAATTTGTAGTTGCATATATATATATATATATATATATATATATAAATCGACTAATATTATTACGTGGTTATAATATATTGATACTACAGGGAAGCAGAGAAACTAATATTGTATAGTATTGTAGCTAATGTTAGCGCTCGCAGTAATACACAAATAATTGAGCGTGTGAACGTTCATATTGCGGATTGTGTCGCGGCTGACACCGTGTCGTTTGGCGTTATTATAAGTTTCGGAAAGGTCAAGGTCGATTGTTAATCACTAAGGTTCAATTACAGTTGCTAGCTAATAATATTGTATTCAATTCTTGTATCAAAAAAATATTAACACCGCTGGCCGCTACACTGTACTGTAATGGGCGAATGGAGTAAGCATAACTTGTAATGCTGTGTCCTGTTCAAAAATAAATAAATCACACATATCCTGGACATTTTTTATACGAATGGGGAACACTGGGCACATCCCTGGGTGGACATGATTCTTGACACACCGCCATCTGAATATGCATAAATCTCTGAAAAAAAACAGATAACTGATATATTAACAATAAAAAAAGACATTAAGACAAACAGGCAGGCGGACCATCTGATGGTAAGTGGTGGAAATCCACGTAGGAGGTATAGACCTCCTACGTTACCGATAGTTCTTCTTTTTCTGTCCATGTAGGCTGACTAATAGGCAGATGTTTAGTGGTCACCGCCACTTATGGACATTTGCAACACCAATGGCATTGCCAATGCGTCGTCGACCCTGAGGCGTGAGTCGTAAGGTTTGCTGGTCGCACTAGGTTGCACTACCGCTTCACGGCGAAAATAGGTATGATGGTAGTCCTTCTAGAACTAACAGCTCTCATACTTCTAAATACATACTTTTATAGATATTTACTCTAAACAGACCCAGAACAAACAGACATGTTGATGCATACAAATGCTTTTCCTAGGTGGGAATTGAACCCATGACTTATCAGGGAGTCTAACGAAAATATAATGCAAGGTCTAATGCTTAAGGTTGTTGCAATCAATTTCATATTGAAACCGGTTGAATATGGATGTTTGGCGATTACCTACGTATGTTTTGAAAGCGGCTTGAATTTATCTTTTATTCTTGAATGTGAGTATGTATCTTCAATGTATTATATTTCTATCAGTTTAAATATTGTATCAAATTGATACTGTTTGCAATATAAATACGTCATCCACGTACAGAAAGCTTTGAATTTTATTCAAAGTGCAAAAATATTTAACGACTACTTGCGAATTCAATGCTTCAAAAGTGTGAGCACGGGCCCATAGCGCGCTATTTACAGTGAAATGCGAAGGTCATAAACTAAATTAAGTGACAAAACATTTCCTACGAAATATTCCTTTAATCAAGTAAAATTATTTCGCGTAAGCGCAAGGCTGGCTTCACCACTAGATCGTTTACGTTAAGACAATTTGTCGTGAAACACGAGTGGTCGGTGCGGAGTCGGCGACGGGGTCTGTCGCGGGGAGTGTCGCGGTAGGGGCTAATGTCAGCGCGCGGGCAATTATATGTAAATCCGAGTCGGCCCCACATTAGCGGATTGTTCGTAGCGTTATATCTGATAATACGAGTTTAAGTGTCGTTCACGTGTAATAGCTAGCTGCGTAGTAGTGGGTACATCATAACGTGACTGTGTAGGTTCGACGCTCGTAACTATTCGAGTGGGGCCACTAAAGCTGCTGTAGTTAGCGTGGTGATTGTGGTACTTGATGGATTTTGTATAACACCATTCTATTTTAGAATTACTTTATATTCTTATCTTAAACCAAATCATGGATTTGCTATAATAAATTGTGTATGTATTTATTTTTTATTTATTTATTATGGAATAAATTAGAGAATTTGATGGACTACGTGCACTTTCATAATACACTTATGACAAGGGTTAAGGCTTACATAAGCACAAATCCACACTAATATTATAAAGAGGTAACATTTGTGTGTATTGATGTAGCTGTAGTTGATTGTCCTTCATGTCATGCCGGACAGCCTTGACGGAGTAAAACAGTCTATTGGGGTCTCGCCTCCATACCGACCGGCATCTCGGTATATTGTCCGCTCGCTTGCCCCGTGGCCTGCAGTGTAGTTGATGGCGGGTCTGAGCCGGCCCGAGTGTCGGCGGATGTTATACGAGTACCTAATGCCGTTATGATTGGAGCCCTCAAGAGGTTGTTACATTAAATTTCAAGATTAATTTCACCGTGTGCTGCGAAATCGTTAATCGCAGTCATTACTTTGAATTGTATTATACATATCGTTAATAAAGTACATACATATATTTTTTATTTGTGTATTGATGTAGATTTAATGAAACAATTTTAATAATGTTTGAAATGCATATGGTTTTATACAACATGATTTATTCACTTTGGACCTGTGGGTGCCCCTAATGAAGGTTACTGAAGTTACCACCGGTTCGGAAGTCAGTCTTTAAAATGGCTTCGTAAATGTTCTTAATAAAGTAGAAAGATCTTTTCAATTTGTGTACCTGTACCCGCGCGTCGGTATCTGACTCGGTTACCGCCACTTTGATAATAAAGTAAGTGGAAGGCGAGCGAGCACATTGCGGTACACACCCAATTTGCAGTGTTTATTTGCGTTTTACTGTGTGCCTCTTTCCTCACACATTGCCTCCTTGCACGGCACTCCACGCATGCTCGGCCTGTCAAAGCGAAAACGAGATAGGAAACTCACCGTTTATACTTTCATATATTACCTGAACACGAAAACGCACTAAAATATACGTAAATTCATAAAAAATAACTCCTAAGAAAAAATATCTCTAAGGTTATTCTGAAAAGTTACAATTAATATTTAATGACACCATTATACTGAGAACTTATTAAACTGTAGCGCTACTAACAAAGTAATAATTTTAAGTGAATAGTTCGCAGAATATAAAGCGTCTTCGTGGAATCTAAAATAGTATTGTTTGGTGCGCTCGATAATAATTATCTGAAATTGTCGCTGAAATCGGAACTGCAAGCTTTTAATTTATGTTTTTTACAGTCGGCCATTGACTCCGGGAGGAGTTTCGATGAGGCAGAGGATATGCCTGAAGGCTTATAGAGGACAAGTCACGGCTCCGCGGCTTGACCTGAGTTGAAATTGATAAAAAGTAGTAATGCATTAGCTTTTAGCGCTGATCTTAATACTTTGTGTCCATTTCATTATTACTGAATGATCAACGACAAACTTTTTAGTTTAAACTCCATCACATCAAGTGTCAAGAATGTTTGAAAAAATATTAATAAGCTTTATAATAATCCCATGTTAGCTAATATGCTATGTAATAATATAGTGTACTAAACATAAGATCAGTTGATTAGCGCAGTGCAGCTGCAGTAACGAATGCTTCTTTTCAAAACTTAAGACCGGTTTGATTCAACCTTAATTTAAATCTTACCCATAAATGTGAATAATACAAAATGCAAATAGTTACCGAAGTGCAATTCTAAACTAGGAATCGGAGACTTTAAGTGGCGACCGGCTCTCAGTGGCAACTTTAATTAAACCTAACTTCTGAGATGACGTCCCACTCAAGATAATCCCGACAAACTTAGTAATGTCCCTCGGCGTAATTTGAGCCCTAATAACGTAGTATTACGGGTGAAAGCGAGTACATTAATAAGTTTGTAAGCTATTAAGCTGTTGCGTCCTGCGGCCAGAGGAGACTAATTCAGAAACAAGATCCAGAAGTGTTGTAGTTCGTTTAATATCTCCGATACACGAATGGTCACTTGACTGGGTTAGAACAAGCTTACGTAACAATTTGTGACACGAAAAGCTTATAATTATCTAGTCGCTAGTCGTGGGTTCGATTCCCACTCAACAATTGTGAGCGTAAAAAATATGTCTGTTTGTTTCGTCGTTTATTATTGGTTAATCGTCTATTATAATTATATATTAATCTGTTGTAAACTCAATCCGTTAATTACACTATTTTTATTCAAATAGGCCTTCACAGGCACTTATGAATGGTCAGTTTCTAACACTGGTTCAGAAGGTTGCTTTTACTGAGAAGAACTGGCAATAAACTCAGTAATTACTCTATTTTAAATAAGATTTTGTACATAAAGATGTCTCCTGCTGGAGCGAGCGCTACACCCAAGCATTTTCGTCATTAAAATAATCGTAGATGTTGTAGAAAGCCTATCGTACTAAAACAGACTTAATTCTTTCCTAAAATATTTGTAAAGGCATGTAGTGTAGGTATATAGATAGCTCAATCATGTTAATGTTGAAACTTGAAGGAATGAAAACTTCTTCGTCTAATGCCTTGTACTCTATAACTGTAACCGGTGGTAAAATTAGTAGTTCCACTTGTGCCTTCCGCGGACCTGAACTAAATAAATGGTTTAGAATTTTGAATTATGTGTACAGTCAGTGGTCCCATAACGCCATTAATACGGGCATCCCTACTAATATTTATAAGTGGGGAAGTGAGTTTGTTTGTCTGTTACTTTGTTCTGGCGCTGTACTGGGCTGTACTGGCACGGTGCTGGTAGACTGCACGATATCTCGTCGACCATTACATTAATTGCTTTTTTTACTCCCGAACAGAATAACCCTTCGTTCATTTAAATTAAACGGCTTCATTAAATATAGCTACGGCCGTTTTGTTCCAGTTGGGAAGGATAAAAATGTAATGTTTTTTGTAGGTGTACTTTTACTGTGAAATGATTAATTGGACGGTTTAGTTACAGTCTGTTAATTAGCTTTGGAGCGAAAGTAGTCTATGGGCGACGCGGGCCGCGTCTCAATCAGCTTTTACTATACTGTAAACAGTATAAAATAAATTAAACTAATTAAACTAAAATAAATTTTACGAATATACTTCGGTGGTACATCAGTATAAAGCTCGGCTGAAGTAACTTTCCTTCACTAGAAATAATTGCCTGATTGATGATATGCTCGAGAGGTGAAGACCCCGTGTCACGCTGTGACTAAAAATATATTTGGAGGACTATGGGCGTCAGTACTGAGACCGCTACTTATCTTCTCGGAGAAAAAATTAAGACTACTAATAGAGAAAAAAAACATTAATGAACACACGTAAAAAAACCCACTGACACATCTTTCTGAATGCAAAACGTTGGCACATTTGTATTATCAATAACTTAATAAACCAGAAGCCCGGGCGACTGGACTAGATCCCGGATTCCGGGGCCGGGATTGCAGCGTCCATATCCCGGGATTAAACGTCTGCCTCACGACCGGTGTGCGGACACTGAAGCGGGACTTATTAGTTTCCTTACTAATACTGCTGATATTCATTTTATATCATTAGTCGTGTTTTATAACGAAGTGTTATTTATATTTCATAAGTATATTATTGTTGTCGCGGGTCACAGACCAGACCATTGTTACAGCTCCAGACCGATGTAATGATTTAGAACTTTAAACAAAGGAGTTTAAATATCTATTTGGCATGGTGGTTGGATCACCAACCACCTATAGAATACCTATACCACCACTTGATAGTGATATTATTTTTAGATAATGATTTATATTAAGATATTCTGACTGCTATACCATAAGAGATCAACACCTATGATGAACACTTGTGTGCATAAATATCTATATTAAGATATTCTGACTGCTATACCATAAGAGATCAACACCTATGATGAACACTTGTGTGCATAAATATCTATATTAAGTGTACATTGTTAGTTATCCAGGTTTAAAACAGTAGCATTGCATAGTTTAGAAAAAGGCGTGGGAAGGCAACCTAGTAGATTAATGAACTAACTCCTACTGGTTACTATCTCCTTAAATACTAAAGCTAAACAGCAATTTGGTGACAATTAATTTAACATATTAATGAATAAGTTAATTATAACAGTGGAATGCCAAGCAAAGGGCTCGGCTGAACTCGACCAGGCTCGGCTGTGGCGGAGGAGATCACAGAGCGTGTTATTAATACTTATCAAAGACATTCAGACGTCAAATCGTAATTTGTCAACGAATGACGGCGAAACAACAGTTTATTTAACATTCCCAGCCGCGAAGAGTTTCATTTATCATGCAGACTCGCGCCTCCGACCGGCAAACACTTAAAGGTTACAAACCAAAATTTCGCGTCTCATTATAATTTTGTTAGAGCCGAAACGGAATAATAGGTATTCAGTATATTCATGAAGTTAACTTTGATTTAAAAGTTGCGGCGGAACTTGTGCGGTTCCATTATTCCGAGAATTATTTGAAAGCGTGATATATGAGAGGTAACACCGATTCATCATTTAAGGAACAACTTTTGGTACAATGTTTTCGTTGCCTTTTGCTTGGAGTAAAAATATTTTACTTGAAATTTATATAACAAATCTTTAGTTTCATAGACAGAAGGCTTTCTTCAACATAAACGATTGTTTCTTGAATGAAGACAATGCTTTATTGTAGCGCTTGCTCTGGCAGCACACTAAATATGAATAAAGTCGTGTTACTTCATTGAAAGTAATTTCAGTGTTTATTGCTAACTCTTCACAACAAAAGCAACCTTCCGAAACGACGTTAGAGTCTGACAATCATAAATGCCTGCATTGTATTTGAATAAATATACTTATTTACTCTCATTAATGTTGCACTTATGGTGTGGTAGTGGGGACTAAACCCACCATCAACCTATCTCTAGGGTGTCAGAGGAGGACTAACTAGTAGGTATACCGATGTCCACGTGCACTTACACCTTGCACCGAGTGGTCAACAAATATCTGCCGTATCTGTTGTAATAAGTAATGCACCGAATAGAAAGAAAGTGGGATATTGCGCCGATTCCAAAAGTTTGGGAACAGGGGCAGGAAGTTGACTGTTGTATATATATTTAGCCAAAGTAAGTTATCGCCAAGCTTACATTTTTGGTTATAATACATAGAATAATGATGGCTAGTAAATCTTAGATACTAAAACCAAATTAAAAAGCAAACTTCGGCTCAATGCAAGAAAAACCTATAACAGTTAATAAGACCCGACCAAAATGATGAAATATATCACCATGACGAGTTTGAAAACTTTTACTATATCAATAACAATCGGAATCAAGTGCTGCGCGCAGTTCGCGCCACTTTATGAACGAAGTCGCCCGAACTTGCCCGACACTGCAGTTAATAGGGGGACTTAAAATAATGCCACTTGTGTCGGAAAATAGAGAAAATAAGTTAAATTTTTCGACATTTAAAATTAGTAGTATTATGTTGTATTACTGTAAAAATTTGCTATAATTGTCTTTAGTAGAAGTTCTCAGTGTCTTCTCAACTCTTCTTACATCATCGAGATCAAGCTCGTGGAAGGAGCACACCCCCGTAAAACAGGGCCACTGTGTGGCTCTACTACTTTTTCCTAGAGTAGGTATGTATAGAATTCTGACCGATCCGTGAAAGTATCGAGATTCTACTCTATTTATGCAATCCTTTTAAATACCAAGTAAAAAAGATTTAAGCATGGGCACAACATGTATTTTAAAATTCACAAATATGTTTACTTTCACATTTTATGTTTAATACTTTATTTTGATAATGTGATTTATTTGTACTTTTATGCCCTTTTCGAATCAGACAGTACCTTAGGCACGCTATGCCTCTTGTTCAACCTAGAATTTCCTATTGGTTAAGGTCACCCATCAAATCTGCAGTAGGACCCAGAGCTCTAACCCACGCCATAAGTTCCACACTGCGCTTGCCATAATTCTGCATAACATAAAAATTTGGATTTTTCGTCATAACGATTCGTACAAAACTCGAACATAGAATTAATGTGAAACAAAGTTGAAAATAATTCTGGTCCAGGAGACACCTGCGCGCCCCTCCCTCACCTGGTGGGATGGTCCAACTTCGTGAACATCTGTCGTCCACCTAAATGTGTCCATTAACTTTTACACACTAACTTCTTACCCTCGATATTGCCTTTTGTGTCTACGTCTTCGGATTTTACTTACCTGAATAGATTACAAAGGTTGCTGCTAATGTTACAAAAATCTGAAAAACGTGTTTTCTTCTCTTTACGATTCTGTAGAAATATTTATGAATTGTACGTTTTTATCTATACTAATATTATAAAGAAAAAAAAAATTGTATTTTTGTTTGTTTTTAATCATTCTTTCACTATTAGAGAGCCACAGAAGCACACTTGGGTAATTATCTCGGGACAGTACATTCTTCAGGAACACGGCACTCATAAAGCCGCGAGATGGAAGCTAATGTGAAATAAAATTAAAATTTTAGACTAAAGAAGAAATAAAGAAAACCAATATTATAATATCGGAAACTATACTTTCGCCGGACGGTGGTTATCTAACCACCACGTATAACACATAGCATGACTGTGTTGTGTCCAGGCGCACCCATGGGGCTATCTATGTATGTATATGTAAAGTATTCTAAAAGTAGTATATCAGTTTGATTACTATAGTACATTAATTTGTTGCACTGTCTGATCGTGATTAGGTAACCATATGATAAAGAATACCCAGTTTAAGTTAGTAAAGTAACTTTTCGCTTCTTTTATAAATAATAAATAAATATCCTGGGACATTCTTTTACACATGGCCATCTGATCCCAAACTAAGCAGAGCTTGTACTATGGAAACCAGATAACTGATATACTACATATACTACATTTTTTTTTTCTAAATACATACTTATATAGATATTTACACCCAGACACAGAACAAACAGACATGTTCATGCACACAAATGTCTGTCCTGGGTGGGAATCGAACCCGCGGCCTTCGGTTTGGCAGTCAGATGCACACAAATGTCTGTCCTGGGTGGGAATCGACTAATTTTATAGCCTCATTGTAAAATACTTAAGTCAATAGTTATTCAGTACACCTCTTATCTCATCTCATATCTATTTCATAGATCGTTTACGTTAAGATGAACACTGATAATTATTAAACATTCAACATCTTAATATATGTAATAGAAGTGAGTCCTTACTCCTCAAACTACATATATCTTAGTTGTCCCCTGTGCTATGAGGGGCTAGATCATCTCGCCTCTTATTGTTCTGTTTATGATATACCGAAAATTTATACTATATACAGAAAGTACGTCCGTGTATAGCTAGTATCAAAAAGCAGACGGTCCATCTGATGCGTATCACGATGGGATCGCCGACACGTTGTCGACCATCCCATCCCATCTATTGCGCCTCTAATTCCATCGTCCCCTATTATATCAGTAACAGACCTGCTAACAATAAATTAGTTGTAAACTTCCCTACGAGGTAGCTACGTGTGCTCGGAACACTCTGCGTGTTAAATTCGTTATCGCTTATTGTCGTGGAATAAATTAGCAAGTTCCAACATTAGCAAGGGCCGCGGCGGAGTTGCGCGATAAACTAAAAACTGGGCACATTAACTGCCGTACAATTGCCGCACAACTTGTTGAGTTATCACAACTACATAACCGTCACTTGATAGTGGATCTCCCCCGCCGCCAGCCAATGATATTCACCCCTTCCATCCACCGTGTGTGACATCTTTGTTGTGTACATTGGCGGAAATAAATAATTATCCCGGGACATTTTTTACACACGGCTATCTGATCGGGATCCCAATCTAAGAAGAGTTTCTACTATAGACACGATAACTGAAATAACAAAGGGTTGCACTCCGGGAATGCGGGCAGAAGTGAAAAGTTGAACATTAAAGTAGTGCATTTTTACCGTCTTAGAAATTTTCGATCAGGTCACGTGTCCTGACGCGAGTTTAACATTTTATATCCATCCCAAGAAAAGTGCTCAACGAAGAAGTTTTCACTTCAAAAATAATTTTGAAATATACACATCCAGACAGTTTAATGTACACAAAGTATTGTCCGGCGTAAGAATTTAATTCTCGACCTGCAGCGTGGATACCTAGCTACTATGTGAACTAATCCGTCTAATGTATCGGTTTCATTTTTAGACGTCTAAAATTACTAAATAGATAGGCAGAGGTCTCAGAGATGTACTTTTGAGAAAAGAATAATATTTGTTTAGTATTGTCTGTTAATTTCATTAAATGATAATATAAACTCTTGGTAATGAACGTATTTTTATTTCATATCTATGAAAACATTTTAGTAGACGATTTATATGAGATTCTTAATGGCGGCATAAATAACAATACTTCTATTTCTACGAATAATATAAATTTTGCTCGACTTAGTAAGCTGACAACTTGACCTACGTGGGAGCAGTTGAATGCGAAATTGTATTGTTGTTTAGTGATAGCGTAAGGCAGAACAGGAAAGGTCAAAGGACGGGGTCAATAGACGGACATTTTACATTGGTGTCAAAGATAGCTATATGTCGTGGGTTCCACTTCCTCTTCATGGGTCGTTCGGTTTCGTTCAGCACCGTGTGGAACTATCGGATTCAATGTTGAAGCCGATTTAATAGTAGATTGGTGGTCCGTGGCGCGAACAATGTGGGACAGGAGTAGTAGCGCCGTCAATGTAATACAACAGTTACTGCAACGACGATTCCGAGAGTATAACACAATCGCCCTGCTGTTCAAAATATTTTACCACGATCCTATTAATATTGTAAATACGGTAGTTTGTGAGCATAGATGCTTGTTACTTTTTCACGTAAAAACTACCAACCAGATTCAGATGAAACTTGGGACATAGATAGAACATGTCCTAGAATAACATATAAGATACTTTTTATTCAAGGATATAGTAACATCCCTCGGGAACGCGGGTAAAACCGCGCGGGACAGCTAGTAAGTCTATATTTTCCACACGGTGTTTTTCATCACATACACCTCTACTCATTATGAGAATGACCTGGCTTTGTGACTATATTGGGTACATTAATTAATTAATCAATTACCAATAAACAATGCCACAGAATTTAGGAACTCAGTGTTGTGTGTACTGTAACTGTAAATGTAACATTTTTGTTTTTTGTTTGTTCCTTTTTTGTTTGAATTTCTTCATGTTAATATTTTTTTACATACACTATCGTATTAGGGCATTCCTGTAATGATAGTTGTAATTTGTGTAAAATAAATAAATGAATACTGAGATCTTTAGTCACAGAATCACAACAGTAAATTGCCCATAAATAAATTCTTATGCCCCCTTAGTCACTGGCAACAACAGTATAATGCTACAAGAGCTCGTATCGGCCAGTGTCCGCCGCACACATTAGATATACGACAGAAGCCAAAAATAATCACAAAGCAATTATCACACGCACAGCTCATCTCGTCGCCTTAAAATACACCCCAGCTTTGCCCCAGCCATGCCCCAGTACACTCAAGTGATTTACTTCCAATTATTAACCGTTTTACGAATAACTCGGGTCATTACATAAACAATTGTAGCTTTTAGTTTCGCCGTGTTTTACAATTTATCATTGTAATGGGATTTAGATTGAAATTTGATACTTTAATTGAACCGTTTGTTAATTGTTATGAGCTTTGTGATAATCGTGTTATTGTTCTATTTGTACTGTATGTACTGTATATATTTACAATTAAAATAAACCGGGATTTAGAATGAGTAATAATTTTATATCCTTTTTTAAACGATTTTATCCTAAAAAGGAGTTAGTTCTTAATTTGTCATCTGACATGTACCAATGTTGTATTAGGTACTAGCTGTTCCGGACAAGCATTGCAATGCATCTTCGAATGCATTTATCAACAAACAGCGTTTCATTTTTATTTATATAGATACAGTAAATAGTGTGCTAAAATCAAAATGTTGGTTTTAGAATGTTGATGAGTAGATTTTTTATGTGAAGGGGAACTACAAGTATAGTACATAAATGCAATGTAGATGGTAAAATGATATTTCTGCCACACTTGAAAACTAAAAAGAGCAGAAAGATCGTGTGAAGCTCTCGATAAACAACATCCGACCGAAGTATCTCCGTACACTCATAACCACACAACTAGAAATCGCTTTCAATTTGAGAGTTTCATAATTCAGGTGCAGGTTTTGTTTAAGGTTTCGTAACTTAAAAGACCCGAAATGCTTATGTTACAAAAGCAGTTCTTGTGGTACAAACGTATTGTATGTCTTAGAAGAGATTGCGTTGAATTTTGAGCGAGGAACAATAGCGCGCAGCAACCGGACCGATGGCTCGATGCACTTTACGGGAGGCCACTACAGCTATAATCGTCTTGTGGGCTCCGTACAGACCCTAGCCAAGGCTATTGTTTAGGGATTTGCCTTACAACAGGCGCATTGAGTGAAAATCTACCCAACGTGATTTATCACTGACTAGCGATAATAATATAAATCTATTGACAGGCCAGTTGGTTTGGTGGTTAGCTACCCTGACTGCCAACTCGCAGGTCGCGGGTTCGATTTCCACCCAGGACAAACATTTGTGTGCATGAACTTATGAACATGTCCCTGTGTTCTGTGTCTAGGTGTACATATCTATGTATGTAAGTATGTATTTAGAAAAATAAAAAGTAGTATATCAGTTATCTGGTTTTTATAGCACAAGCTCTGCTTTGTTTGCGATCAGATTGCCGTGTGTAGTGAATGTCCTAGGATATTTACTATTAGGTATATACATAAATCTTTCAGAAGAAATTTTCTAAAGTACCGTAAACACTGCATCAAAATCGAATGTGTAGTTTAAAAGATATAGGTGGAGAAACAGAAAATAAATAGTAACTCTAGTATGTCGTCAAATCCCGTCATGCATGGTGTGAGCGACGAAATTGAGTTTGAAATCATAATTTAATTTGGTAAGGGCACTTATAAAAGCCACAACTATTGTGTTGAAAGCTGACAACTGAGAAGATCTGAAAATAATCTGAACAAGGTTGAGTTTTTAAACAGATTTCATTTTTTAAAATACTGTCTATAGGTATTTTAAATGGGAAAGATTGTGATGATAGATGTATGTTACTTTTTCACTCAAAAACTACAGATCGGAGTTCGATGAAACTTGGTGCATGGATAGAGCATGCCCTGGACTACGATATAGGTGCAAACGTAAACGATACACTTATTCTAAGATATTCATTATGATCACCAAATAACCAATATTATTATTCTCCACTCTTAGAAATATTCAAAATCTGTGCATCAATCTGTCGACACAGATTGCAAGTGATTTGCTGATTATGATCCGATCGTTCGTTGAAATGAGTATATTGTACTATACTTAGTAGAGTACAAGCGCTATCCAATGTTAGTGGAGCGCACACACTCGCGGTAATTGCGTGCTCGCTGTGTTGCCAATGCGAAATGTGCTCGGCTTATATAATTTATTTCATATATGGAATCTCTCACATGTGTACCGATCTATTATCTTTGTATGATAATTAGAATACTTGCACAGTAAACAAATATACTGGGAAATTCTCAACACACAGACACAGAAGAACGCACACAAGTATTAATTATTTGTTTAGAGGTAATTGTCGCTGACTCATTTTGAATCAGTGGCTTCCACTGAATCATTCACTATAAATAAAACTAAATACAAAATTCCATTACGCTTATTATTCCCTAAGGGGTAGGCAGATGTTTTAATTTTGAAACCAAAGTGGCTTCGAGTGTCACTCGGGCACGAACTCTCATTTATTACAACAAAACATATTAATTTTATGTGTTCGATATCACTGTCGAATTTAGGACCTCTGATCTCTAACCGAGCTTAAGCCGCCTGACCACTGATTAATATTTTAAGTTACATAATTTACACTTTGATGGGTTAAACACTTCTCATTTTGTAGTTTTTTATACTATGTTTCGGCTTGTGTGTGATCACAATGCCATGGTAAGTAATGATGTGGCACACAAAGCCTAGAAGTGAGCTGGCCCCAAAGTGCAACATTTCGACACGTTCTTGGCCACATATTTTCAACATTAGTGCGGTAGCCAGCCAGCCGGGTACTAAGTACCCTACCACCATATTTTTGCTACTTCACATTGGTTTCTTTTACTTAAAGCTCAAGCTCATTGCAGAAACTGAGTCCACGGCATTGGACCTCTCGTGGTAGTCTGGTGGCTTAAAAACAAAAAAAAATGCGTTCTAAACAGGTCTCAAATGTCGCTTCATATTGATATTCTACGAGCTCGGAACTAACAATTCCTCTTCAAGATGAAGAAATAAATTAGTCTCCAACACTTAACCGCAGCTAATTAAAACGTATTGAGGTGTGACGTGTGAGGGTAAAACAAAGGCAGTACACCTTCTGTATAGCAATTAATTGATTGAGACAGCGTCCGGTGTTTGTCTATACCTCTACACCCTCAGGGGTCGCACGAGTACATCGCGATCAGAGATCAAACGCGCCGCTCTGTTATAATACAGACCTATAGCAGTTACACAGGATACGCTGAATTGAGCATAATCAAGTAGCGCTAAAATTGCAGTACGTGAGACTGTAAGATTGTCATAGGTCATATTATATTATTGAAATAAAGGTGAGATTATAATAATAAAAATAAAGCCTTTTTATTTTCCTTAACATACAGAGTTTAAACTAAGTATAATTTTTGATTATACTAAGATTGTGCATAATGATATGTAATGCACATTAATATACGTGGCCTGGCGGGTATAGGCCGCCTCCAACAGTTTCCAGATTTTTCTTGTCTTTGCTTTCTTTGTCTAGTTGCTTCCAGCATATTTTTTAATATTTTTCGTCTACCCAGCATTCCTTAGGATGGCCTCTAGCTCTCTTACTACGTGGACCTACCTAAATTGTAGATATTATAGATCTGATAGTCTTGCTACGTGGCCAGCCCAAAGTAAGATTACTGTCAAATTAAGATTTAGTTTAAGCTAATATCTAGGTCATATTTATCTCCAGTATTTTTAAATGAAAATCTTTTGGCTTGCTGAGTTTTTCTCTGGTTCTTCTTAGTTGATGGCTGACTTCCGAACTGATGGTAAGTTTCAGCTTCAAAATAACTCTCCACGATCACTTCACGAGCACTTCTAATATGAACAATGGTTTAGGGATGAATTCTTAGTTGAGAGAACTCAGAGCTTACCGAAACAATCCGCATAAGGGTGTAAAACCAATCAAAATTAACTATCCATGTACAACAATGATTGCCATTAGTGAACCAATAATCTCCACTAGAGTATCGCAAAGCTCGCTACCGATTTCTTTGTGACAGCCCTACTTAACAAGGCATTAGGTTGGACTTTAGTTAGTGTTTACTCATGCGGCAGCTCCCGTGCGGTCATCCCGCCGTGCAGTAATTAGCATAATAGAGAGCACGTGAGCAGAGCGCGTTTGTGCTCGTATGCTCAGTGTTCAGTACTCGCCGAGCATTCCGGACCAGTGTCCGATTGTTAAAGAGGATTGCGTGATTTGTCCACAATTATGTTGTCTGTTTGAGAACGCAGAGATAAATTAATATCCCGGGACATTCTTTACACACGGCCATCTGATACCAAACTAAGCAGAGCTTATTAACTATGGAAACTAATATAGTTTGTTACAACAAAAATAAAGACGCACCGGGGCTTAGTGCCAAAGCGGCGTACGCAATTCCGAAGATCGAAATGAAAGAGTGAACGCCCAGAACCAATATATAGTCTCATAGGGATGGGATAGTCCTCGCTTTGAATGATTAGCGGTGACCGATCTCCCACCTTCCTTGACAGGAACATTCGACTAGCGGGTGACCGGTAAAAAAATATCTGTAATACCGCCGCGCAGGAACATCACTCACACACGTCAAAGTGACATTACATGACAGATCGATCCATCAGGTCGATCGATGTAAACAAACCATTTCAAAACATAATTAAATCCAAATTATGTGCAATTATGGATGGTTTGTTGTAAAAAGGAAGCTACGAAATCAAAATTTAAAGTATTGGAATTGATGGTAATATTGGAATGAGCCCACAGGAACCGTAAGTACAGAAATTTTTACGGTGCCGAATTTTCTACGTAACAAGTTGTCGCAAACTACGTCGCGAAATGTACCATAAATTGTAAATAACTAAAACGTCAAACCTTGTTAATATTAAAGACTGGCAACCCAAAAGCCCTGTCACCGGCATTGTCACATTGTGATGTGCAGTGGGATGTGCCTGCTAGCCTCGGATGGATATTAGCAGGGACGTGATCGTTGGATGATGCTCAGAGACTCAGCTATTCATATTGCACAGACAGACATATCATTTGGGTGGACTCAGACGGACGTTGGTAAGGACATGATCGTTGGATCATGCGCAGATACTCAGCTATTCGTATTACTAAGACACAGACAGACATTGGTAAGGAGATGATCGTTGGATTATGCTCCGATGCTCAGCTATTCATGTTATTAAGACTCAGACATACATTGGTAAGGAGATGATCGTTGGATTATGCTCCGATGCTCAGCTATTCATGTTATTAAGACTCAGACATACATTGGTAAGGAGATGATCGTTGGATTATGCTCCGATGCTCAGCTATTCATGTTACTAAGACACAGACAGACATTGGTAAGGAGACGATCATTGGATTATGCTCCGATGCTCAGCTATTCATGTTACTAAGACTCAGACAGACATTGGTAAGGAGACGATCATTGGATTATGCTCCGACGCCCAACTATTCATGTTACTAAGACTCAGATAGACATCAGTAAGGACATGATCCAACGATCATGCGCAGATACTCAGCTATTCGTATTGCTAAGACTCAGACAGACATTGGTAAGGAGATGATCGTTGGATCATGCTCGATACTCAGCCAGTCATATTACTCAGACAGCTATCACTCAGGTAAACTCAGATGGACATGAGAGGAAAGGGGTCGCTATAAGGGGTGGCGGAGGCGACTTAAAAATAGGCCATAAACTATTAACTCAGGCCATTGCTCAGAAGTGTCTCAGTATAGTAAAATGAAGGTTATACCCTCATACATAGTTTGCTCTCAGACAATCACCACTCAGATCAGCTGCATGCATATTATTTGTCAGTTCAGATATGATGCATCAATTCCTGTATAAAATAAGGAGTTGATGTCTACTGCATCTGCGTTGTTAGAAATATAGATTCTCTAGAAACCTGCTCTAGAAATCTGGAATTATTTACTATCTATAGGTACATTTACTTACCTTCAAATATCATTAATAATTCCTATATTTATCAGCTATTCGCTAGACCTATTTTACTTATTAGTACAAGTTTGGCGACAATAGTGAATGATATACAATTATATAGATAGTTACACACATACACAGAACAAACAAACATGTTCATGCACACAAATTCTTGATGGGAATCGAACCCACAATCTGTGGAGTCGGGATCTCTAGCTGTCAAGCTCGATGGCCCGCTTAGATATTTCTAAATTTTTTTCTACTAGTTTCCGCGTATATGTTATTCCAGGGCATAGTCTATCTATGTGCTAAGTTTCATCCAAATCTGTCATATATTCTTTCGTTAAAAAGTAATAATAACCCCTACACTACACTAGCCTAGCCTACACACTGATGTTTCGTATTTTTAATATTATAAGGATATGCCTTTATATGCTCAAAAGTTTTGTTTAAATTTTTACGCCAATAGTAAATTGCACAAAGACTTGTAAAAAAACATGAAAATTCTACCTCGAAAACTGTTTTGAACAAGCGAAATAATGTACTAGCACTTATATATTCTTACCTACGTTGCGGTATAATAATCATTGTAATATAGATCTTATATCAAAACTATAAAGTTGAAAGTCAAGGCTGGCATAGTAAGAAATTGGCGAACTAACTTGTCTAGTTAATCTTAGAGATTTTATGTGACATTTCAAGTTGTGAGATCAGTCTAGCGTTCTAGCCTCAGTTCTAGACTTCAATTAATGAGAGCGCTGGCTTGTTCATAAAATATAAATAAGAGGGGTATTTTTATATATAGTCTTTGGAGAGGGGAGAAATATTGGTAGGGTATTACTGAAATTGAGACCGGAGAATTGCAGGAGTTGATTATGAGCTAGGTTTAATTGTGAAATGACTATTGGAGTTAATATTTATTTTCGAATAACTTCCGTTTTGTACGAAATGTTCATCCAGTATTTCTATTTATAATCGAATTACATTAAAATCTATTAAATTCATGCATTATTGATTTATGAACATCCAAACGTTAACATCTGCATACTCTTAAAAAAAGTTAAAGTTTGTGAGCTTGCTTGTTGAAAGTTTGTACGTAGGTGAAGTCTCATTTCCACGACTCTCTTACCTTTCTTACCGAATCACAGTAATACAAGTGCATTACTGCTTCACGACAGAAATGAGTATGGTAGTAGTACTTGCCGGATGAACTACGCACTAAAGGTTTTATACGGTGATAGTGACTTAGTCTGCAACGTAGAGACGCCTAATGGAAGAATCAGGCCTTTAAGATCAACTCCGGCACTGCTACCAATGCTTATTTTCAAGATATTAGCTTAATAAATTTAGCTATAATTCCATTTAAAATGTTGGCAGATTATCCAATACGGTACTCGTAGCTTTGTCTCACTCTAAGTATCGCTCGCTATGGATGGCGCAACGCAACGGAAATAAACCTGTCAGTGTTGAAGACGATCCTACCTCAAAACTTGCCCTAATCGCACGTAAATTCACAAGAGCTCCGTCGATAATGCCGACTTGATATTATGCAAAAGCCTCACCCCCTTACCACGACACGTCTCTTATTAGCGCTAGAAAGAAACCACGATATAATAATCCAAAGAGTTTGTACCATCTATCCCGCTTGCTCACGCAAGATTCTGCAGTGTAGCAGTACAGTGGTGCAGGCCGGAACACAAGACGTTGTCCGGATACGCATTATGCCCCAACTTAGCTCGCATATTTGCCCAGATTAAGAGATTAACCGACTTTATAGCAGCGTATTGGAGAATTGATTATTTTTTCTTTTTTAACAGTATAAGTTTAGACAATTAGGTAGTTAATACGTGTGGATTAAGCACAATTTAGTTTAAGAGCTTTATAGAAAATTCGCTCGAAAGAACGTTTAAATCCCGTATCGCATTAATAGAGATTATGTTTAGTGCAGTGCATTTATTTTACAATATGAGAAAAAAGACTATAGACTATTAAAAGATTTTGTGAGTTTTTGTAGAGTAACTTTAACATAATATTTTTACTGATATATTTAGAAAGAGTTCATCGTCCAATTATTATAGCCACGCGACTTGCGTAGAGCAGTTTATTTGTAGTCTATAACCAAGAGAGGACAGTTGTATATTCTTAAGGATTCCATAACAATCAATTCTGTCATCGTGACAGTAATCACCCGAATATTGTTTAGGTACAGACGGTCACTGACCCCACTGAGACTTGATTGAGAACGGTTTCTTTTGTCAATTGCCGCTGAAATCTGCAGATGAATGGTTGCAACCGAAATTCATTTTTCAGCTCACTCAGCTTAAAGTCACTGAAAATGAAATCGAAAAATATTTCCAATTGTTACCAACTATCGTTTGGTACATCTTTTCATCTTTAACATTTCACAATTAATTATATTTTTGATCATCCATCAAACTCACATAAATTAATATCGGTGACTGGCATTGGCAGACTTACGCTTCGAAATAAATATAAAAAAAATGTGAACTAAAAATTACGTGCTGATTTTTTTTCATGTAAAGAAATCGGACAAAAACAGGCAGACGGGCCACCCATCGCAAGTCCTCGGGATTACGATGAATATAGTAGGTAGTTCTTCCCCGGACGAACAGCTTTACAACTGAATGAAGATAAGAGAGATAGAAGTTAATTAAAAGACAGATGACTAATTAAAAGACGCTACAAAAGTGATTGTTCATAAGTTTGGAAGATATTCAAGCGACGGTTTTCGAAAGGGTCCAGCACGTCGCAGATCGCGACTTGATCCTAGTTTCAATTAACCGAGTGTGAAAGTTGCTCGCCGCTCCCGCTCGCCGGCCGGGGCCTCCGTAATTAATGTTCTTGATTAAAACTTACTAGCGCCCGCCCCTCCCCGGACACAAGGCTCCTCACCTCACCCCCCCTGACGTCCTAATACACCGAATTTGGTCATAACACCAACTAAATATACCAACGATAAACGTGACTAACTTGACGGATAACTTGGTAAACGGTTTGTACATGTACACACTACTAGCAATACTAGTGCTCGTCCACTGATGAATTTGCATGTTGAAAAGTACTGTTTCCAACTTTTTCTTTATTGATAATATAAAAGCTCGTCTATAGTTACCAAAGTAAATAAGAAACTGAAGAGAAAATTATACTCAAATATTTCATAACAATACTTGTAATATGTTATTAGTCATTCAAAGTGAGCCCAATGAAGTGAGTTAATGATAACATAATGCAAATGGTATGGAGTTAAGTGGAAACAAATATATTCACAAAAAGTGCACATTATTTAGATAGTTTTCTAAGTATCAGTTTTTATTAAACAGTACTCGTATAACTGTTAGATCGCAACTCTGCGCCAATGAAACGTACAAGCGCTAAGTCGGAGGTCCGAGCGCTAAGTTAGATTACTTGCGCAACTCCTTCCGGGTCCACACTTCATCACTCTATTGGCTTAATATCTTAACTAGAGCTTTAGTTTACTTGTTTCATGTTTGTACTAACATTATTGTAGCTTAAAACTCAAAATCTGAACATTTTATTGAGATTTGATCCACTCAGTAAGGTAATATTTTTTATTATATTTTACGACATATTTGTGTTTTTTTTTTGTTAAAAAATTATATCTAGAAGTTACAAAGGGGGACTGCTAAGTACCCTAGAACAATGCAATAGTTTTCTCATAATATTTCCATTACACAAAATAAATCTAACTGTAAGATTCGAACACACGACTTCTTCTGTCTCTACTTCCTTTATAACATACTAGCTGTCTCTCGCGGTTTTACCCGCATTTCCGAGGGATATCATATTTTCCTGGGATAAAAAGAAGCGTATATGTTATTCCAAGATGCTTTATCTATGTGCCAAGTTTCATCCATATCCGTTTAGTAGTTTTTGGGTGAAAGAGTAACAAACATACTTACATACAACTCTTTCCTCTTTATAATATAAAGTATAGATACCCTCAACTCTCAGTTAAACTGGAAAATTCAACTGTCAACAGTGTGCAATGAGCAAAACAAGTTCCTTCCGCTTTGTTACAAATTACTTTGCATTTCCCGTGACGTCGGTGAACTTGGCGAATGTAATTACGTGACTGTCACGACACGTTGGAAATGACGACAGCGTAAATCACAACCATACTATTACTATTATTATTATATTATACACTTGCCGGGCGTGTTGGCTTGGTGGTAGAAGCCCTGACTGCCGCGGGTTGTGCATTCGATTCCCTCCCAGTTGCACACCACCGCAAAATAAAGCAGTGTAACCTATCGATGCTCCTTTGAGGCCAGGTCCCTTATATAGCTAATATAAACTTCATCGACGAGCCGGCGCTACGAAACTTGAAGAGCGGACCTCTCTCGTGACTGCATAGTTAAGAAAGTGACAGAGCATAGAAGTCGCGACAAAATATTGTCAATCTAACGTCAATATAAGATACATTTAGTGAAAGTGGCATTCTTGATAAGTTTGATTGTAATAATTTTATATTAAATATATTAAATAAAAAGATTTTTTGAATCCTTGGCTGTGGTCCCGCTTAATTTGTGCTATGCGTAATATCATATTATAAATATTAAGAAGGTAACAAAGAATTATCTGAAGTAAATCAATTATCTGATTCTGCTTAATTTGGGCCGATCAGGTATTATTTAATATTAAATATAATCTCATTTACCTTACGTAAGCTATTTACGTTTGCGACCGTACAATGTACCGAGTGACCTCTCACGTGTGAACAACAACTGTAATGTAACTGGAATGGTAACGCGTGCAATTGTCCCAGTACTCCAGTTCGACGTGAACGGAGGATTATCCAGCGGTAACGGATCTGTGGCGGGACGCGACGCGATGGATTACTGCGTGATTTCTTACTTGAGTCGAGGGCAGAGCCGCGCTTACGTACGACGCTTAACTAACAGCTGACAAAGTTGCCTCCACTAGTTTGTTGCTATATAAAGATTGCTTCAAAGTTGTGGAATGATTGCTCGTTATGTGTTCACTTACACATTGTTGAAACTAGTTTATTTATTAAATAGCACATAGTATAATAATCATTATAGTTTATTTTAGATTTGAGCGTCAAAAAATTAATTAAAAGCCCAAACTTAAAAATCTTATTAATATTTTTTCCCTTTATTACTATGTAACGGAAAATTGAATTAAATATTTCCAAAGAAGTATTCATTTTAAATACTTAATAATACTTGTTCAGCTTCACGGAGGTGACGATCCATCACAGCGCCGCCGTCAACGCTTCAACGTCTTTCGCTCTACATTTGTCAAAGTGTAAAGCTTGGCCTACAAAATAGTATTTTTGTACTTCAAAACGGTTGTTCCATTTGTAATTTACGCACGGAGATATATCATGTGTTTAAATACAATCTAAATGTCATAAAAAAATAAACAAATTCATGGTTTCCTTACTTTCTACGCTTCATTAAAAGATACATTAACGAATATGTTATACAATGATACGATCATTTTTATCATAAGGATTTGTAAGTATTAATTTAACTAATACTCATTTTTTGAATACGATGTAGACCAAGCTTAGGAGCAGATCGGAATTTAAATGTGAACTGAAAAACGTATCTCCATCGTATTTCAGTGTCGGTGACAAGGCCGAGGCCGAACGCCGAGCGAGGCCGAGTGCGGCCGAGTGCCGAGTAGAGGCCGGCACGGGGCATGGCGGCGCGCCAACCCTCGCTGCCAACTAAAGTTCTTACCTCACCGATTAGTTACTCAAAGTGTTAAACAAAAACGACTTAACTCAGTAACTCGCTTGTTTTCTTTTTGTTTGAGACTCGGTGACGGCCATTCGGTGGGTTATTTCACTGTGGTTTACGGTTCTGGTGGAACTTCTTCTACTGTCATCGCATTGAAATCGTCGTTTTGTGGATGGAATTCACGAAATGTTATTCTATAGTAAAACGTGAGGGCGATGCAAATAGTGTCGTAGCTAACATCGACGAGGTAACAAAGCGTGCGTCGACGCGAGCCGCTCGTGAAGCGAAGCCCGCACGCTGCAGCGCCATCACCGGACACGGTGAAAAATTATAATGCGCGGTGAAACAACACCACTATTCCGATACACCTCCAGCCGAACAGAACTAGACCATATCAACGTGGTAATAGAGGCGCCGTAGCGCGCAGGCGAGCGGAGGCTGCGGTAATCCGCGCCCACGGACTAACTGCTTAATTATGCGACCGCGTACCCCGGATTAAGTTTTTATTTTCGGGCTCCAACATTATAAATTCCTTAGAATATTCTCTTAATGCGGGCTTTGTCTAGGCGAGGGCCATTACTCTTCGTGGCCGGCGTACATGTCTGCAGCAACAAATTAAAGGGGAAATGTACGTTGAAAATAAATAAACACTGCTATCAGTTATAACGAAGCGCCCCGCTCGGTGCTGGCTGCGCTGCGCTGCCTCCGATGGGTTCGTTTTGTTTTTACTAGTGCGAGATAGCATTGAAATAAATAGGTACATAAAGGAATAAACTGTTTTTTATATTTCTGTAAATGCAGTTTGGAAGACTTAAAGTAGAACTTTATTATTGCCATCGCCATCAGTACGCAGACTTTCAAAATAACAGCATCGCTTTTGTTTGTTTTGAGAGTAGGACGGAAAGCAATATTAAAGAAAAACTGGAATTAACACTAAGAGGTGAATTGCCAACACAACCATTTAATAAGTGTATCAAAATAATTTGATAAGAAATTGTTTTAATCGTAAATTATTTATATCAAATATTATGGTTTCCTTGAATTAATCGGATACAGCTAGCTACTCAAAATTTCAATATCATATAACAAGTTATTCTTTATTTATAATTTTTGTATTATATACCTATCCGAAAGTGTATCTATCTGTTTATTACGTTTTATTGGGTAAAGCACTGTCCGCTGAATACAACATAAAAATACAATTTTTGAAAACTTTGTCTGTCGTTATGTTAATTGCTGGAACTGCTAGGCTCGAATGGGGTTCACAGGTAACCGAAATGGTGCTTGGGCAATTGGTTTAATTTCATTAAATCGGCTGAAGAAACAAAAATATCTTGATTTAATATTATCGTTATTATATATATATAATTATTTCGTAAAAATAAAAGGAGTTATATATATTTGTTTTATACCACATGGCAATGGGCCGCCACAAGCAAATGGCCGACCTGATGGTAAGTGGTCACCGCCGCATATAGGACATTTGCAACACCAGTTTGCATCGCCAATGCGTTGTCGACCTTGAGACGCGAAGTTGTAAAGTCTAATTTGCCGGTATTTTCTCCGCCCCTTATCCTTTGAAAGAAGTGGGTGATGATTGCGTCAAGTATTAGCTTTATTTTATCCCCAATATCTCAATTGTATAACTAAACTCGGAGCAGAAACATTGCGCCCGTACATACACATTACGTGAGCTTATACTACAGCTTACGACGACTTAGAGCAATATTATCGGTGGGAGCTGCTGTATTTTGATTGCTCTATAGTTGTTCCATTGTTGCTAACTTGAATTATATTATTAACTCTACATGTTGTGTTTACATAGTGTAATCTTTTTAACTTATATTCGATTTATTCGTTATAGTAATGTTGTTTCCATAGCAAAATATGTTATGATTCCGGTAACGGGAGAAAAATGTTATTCTGTTTAGTTTTTTGAGATAGTTTAAAACATAATCATTAACATTTAAAAATACTAAAAGTAGGCAGTTATTTTCAATAGACAGAAACTAGCCCTTTGGTTCACTCACTGGTCTGACGTATCTTACATTTACTCGGGATAATTTCTGATTTTTCAAGACATGCTCTATCTATGTGCCAAGGGTCACTAAAATGCGTTCAGCCGTTATGGCATGTTTGAATAACAAATATCTATACCTACATCTGTCCTCACAAATTTGAATTGCTTGCCCTCTTAGATTAAGGCTGCCTTTGAATTTCGATTACGCTTTAATAAATCTATTAGGTAAACATTTAAGATTTAAAGACAGGCAAGCAATTACTTCAGTACTTTTTAATAACAAGTAAAAAGAGCATAAAATATACAGGAGAAAGTGTAGCAAAAGACATTTATATATTTGAGTTAGGATTAGTTTGATGCTTTACAGAATTGAGACTACTGTCTGTGTCAACGTCTCAGCGCCGCCGCCGCTTGGCCGCGGGCCAGTGTTGAAAAAACCCCCATTTACCTACATGATTTATGAAGCCTCATCCACTTTAGTTTCCGACTTAACTAGCTGAGGAAATGCAGATTTCTACTCCGTATTCCGGAACGAATCTTGTTTGAGTGGAAATCGAAGCGGACGCGACCGGCTTCAATGTTTATCTGAATGTTTGATGACGTTGTTCACATTACATTGAAGCTTCTTTAAGTTGGCGTTTTATCTGGTTGAGCTGAAAGTTAGATAACATAATGACTATCTCACAGGTGGTTTGATTTCCACTTAGTCGAAGCACATTACACGTCTTTGTTGTTTTAGTGTCATATACTTCCCATATTTTAAGGTGTATGGATGTTTGTTACACTTGTACGGAAAAGCTATCAAACTGGTTTGGATGAAACTTGACACATAGACCCCTGGAATAACATATAGGCTTCTTTTCATCCCGGGAAAATGTTACATCCCTTGGAAACCCGGTTGAAAGCGCGGGGATTAGCTAGTTATCCATAATCGTATTTATTATTTTAACAGTAGTATATCAGTTCTCTGGTAGTTAATAGTCACGAGAAGCTCTATTTGGTTTAGGATTAGATGACCATCTGAATAATGTACTAAATGTAGAGAAGAGTATTCTCAGATTCAATTAGTGAAAGATAAAGACATTGTATTGTAATTATAAGATAATTAAAAGGCCGTCGAACCAACGACCTTGACCCGAGTATCAGCAAATATGACCTCACCACGACAAAGACATAAGCACAAATATCTCAATGTACCAGATACAGTCACATAGTAATAAAATAAACAGCTTAACCAGATGATCCACATATTAGCATGTGCACCAATCTGGAATCAGTTACGTGCAGTAATCCCGATGTGGCGTCGGCGTCGGCGTCGGCGTCAGTGAGCGTCGGTCGGCGTCGGCGGTTATCGCGTATTACTGAACCTACCATGTGTTTGTCCATCGCTGAGTTATGCCAATCTGGCGCATAGCTGCGCTCTAATCTGTTGTCTTAACCGATCGGGGCAACTGTTGTTTAGGGCCGAGGTTCCAACTTGTGTGGTGTGTTATGTATTACAAGATTTTAATCCCTTTCCTCAGTCAAATCAAAGGAATCGTATTGACTCTAAAATCGTGAAAGAGAATTATATTTTTGTAAAAATTCACATTGATATAATTAGCCAATTATATGGTATAGTTCAAGGAAAGTGCTATAGTTGGCATGATTGATAGAGACTTTAACTACTAAGTCATAGGTTGTGGGTTCAATTTGTGAGATATCTGTTTGTTCTGATACATGTCTGTACGTGGACATTAATATCGATGTGTGAAGAATATCCATAATATTATTTATTGGCTTACCCAACATATTCAGTACCACTTAGCTCTGTAATGGCTGATCAAATTTAACTGACTGAAATTTTCCACATGTACGTAGGATTACAACATAGAGTTCATTGTCTCGGAACAACATAAGACCCTTGGGAGCGCGGTTGAAGTCGCGGGGCGGAAGCTAGTCCTACATATTAATGTACAATTTTTCGTGTTGACGGATTAGCTGTTGTTGCCAACGCTTGTAGATTACAGTAAGGGATCACCAGCTCGTGTGTCCGCATACATTGTCGCGGTGACGTCACGCAGCCGCGTGGTGGAGGCACACGGGAGGGCAGTGTGTTCAATCACTTATGATTGCCACTGTATTAACATTCATACAACCATCTAAAGGGCTTAATTTTCAATTTATATGTCGTAATCTTACAGATATTCTAATAATATAAATGTGATAGTTTGTGGGGATGGATGTTTTATTTATTTATGCTTTTATTCTTTCCCGCGCTACTGCTGAGTGGATATGGATGAAACAAGAAAGATAGCTTATAGCCTGGATAAAATTGAATCCTGTGAATATAACACCCCTCGGGAACGCTTGTGTAACAACTTTTATTTTTATCTATAGAAGTGACCATCGGTTCGGATAACAGCCTTCAACTCAGCAAGTTTAAATTGTATATTAAAATGTTATTACCTGAATCTTCATTAAATAGTGTTTAATAATCTTAAAATGACAAACATTAACGTTTACAACAAAACACGAATGAACGCAGCAAGTGCGCGTAGCCAATGCTACGATAGCTACAAATCATCTGTCGTAGCAATGCGTAGCTAAGCTACGACATTCGTAGCACCTTATTAATTTGTGTTCAGAGATATATTTTCGCTCCAATACGTACAACTGAGTTTAACAAAAGCTCTTATATATTTAGATTTCGAGCTTAATTTAACCTACAAAGGCTATAAAATGTCTCTATACAAATTGTAAATCTCTGTAAAGGATAGCGTCGTAGTTAACAATAAATTAGTGATCCAACCGACGTTTCAGTGAAACGAGAAAATGTTCTGTGTGAAGCGAACAAACGAAGCGAATCAAGTATCACTTTTATGTATTCATAATGTTTTGTATGATTGATGGACCGAGTTGTGTAGTAGTTAGATACATTGATTGTCACGACACAGGTAAGTGGTTCGATTCTCAACCTTGACAAATATTCGTGTGCAATGGTGATTCGTGTCCGATTTTGTGTCTGGTTGTTAAAATTTATATAAAAAATATGTATAGCAATTATCTGGTTCCCGAAGCGGAGAAGGTGTGTTAGATTGAGAAGAAATTTGCCAGGATGCTGAATTAAATTTATTTGTTTATTGGTGATAATTGCGGTAATAAACTAATCAGGTTACCGTTGTAAATTTTACATGAGAACAAAGACGTAACTTTAAAATGAACATTCCCAAAAAAGGTACAACACGATCGTTTCGAACGGGACACCCTCCCGTTTTTAACACTTCCCAATTAAAACAAGTCCCATTAACAAACGCCATAAAAAACTTCCGTTGTGCATCAACAGTGGACCGGCCAGCGACCTACATGTGTTCGGAAGACTGATGCCATTTATCCGCACGAAATTGTACTTTTGTTCGTTGGAATCGTTCGCGGTACAATGCTGTCGAAGCGGGAGTGAATGTCGAAGGGGCGCGGTGGAGGGAGTAGTGTACAGCGTGTACGCCGCGTGCGTCGCGGTGGTTGCAGCGGGTGCCGACGCCGGTAATTAAGTGCGACGATAAATTTCGCCGAACGATTCTATGTGTAGTGCCGTTAACAGAATGCTCTATTTGTCTCGGTTGCGCGACGCGACGCGACGCGACGCGACGAGCCGCGCTCACTTGTATACCTCCCGTTAGATTTACTATTATTGTATTCAAACTGAGTTATTAGGGAATATATAAGCACAACGCTTTTATCGACTGAACATATGTCTTTTCAATGCGTATTTACTGCACCGAGCTGATGGAAAGCTTTTGAATAAAGGGTCTCAAGCAGGTACAGCCAGCAAATTAAGTAGCTGACAAAACTTACATATTTCATAAGAAGTAATGGAAAAAAGTGTGGTAAAAATTTTATCTGTGAAAAAATAATTTTAGTAACTAACCGTACTTAAATGAAAAACTTCCTGATATGAAAACTCTTGTCGTCAATGACACAACCTCAATAACTCTTAATTACCTTCCTTTTATAATTACATTTCAATTTAAAAAGATCTCCAATCTGAAATACCGACAACATATTACATGCTACTTAGCCCGAGCTCATTAGATCAAGTCTATTTGAGGTGTCTAAGCAAAGGACGCTGTTTCCCTAAACAATGGTCATTGACCCCGTGTCCGCGCCGAATTATTGTGTAGTCGGCTGTCGGTTCAATCAAATTGATGCTTCATCACACAATGAGAGTTTTTTTCTTTTCCTTTTTCTTCTATCTATATTTTCATTATTTTTATTTTCACAATTATAATTAAACACAAAAAGCATAAAAATAAAACCATTTCATAAATGAAATTGTAGATGTGACAAGCCAGCGGGACCAACGACCGTAGGACGCTGGCGACATTATTTCTAGCTCACAACAATACCAATTGTATAAAATTTATACTATTTTATTTTATTTATACAATTTCTGAATATATTTTTTTCAAACAAAAATGTGGTGTAATTATAACAACCTAAACAAGTATGTTTGTCTACTTTTGCACCGTGCTATGTCCAGAGATCTCTCCATCTCCGATGTAATGAGCTACTTTGTTCACCTTCTTGACACGAGATAAAATTTCAGATCAATCTTGTCCGTTATCATACAATAAAATTACCTAAAAAGACAGTTAATTACAATTAAATAAATAAATATCCTGAGACATAATAAATAAATAAATATCCCGGGACATTCTTTTACACACGGCCACCTGGTCCCAAACTAAGCAGAGCTTGTACTATGGAAACCAGATAACTGATGTACAACATTACTACTTTTTTCTTTTATTTCTAAATACATACTTATATACTCGTAGATATTTACACTCAGACGCACAATAAACAGAAATGTTCATGCACACAAATGTTTGTCCTGAGTGGGAATCGAACCCGCGATCTTCGGCTTGGCAGACAGAGCGTTAACCACCAAGCCAACTGGTCTATATAATTTTTATTTAACTTCAAAGTACGTATGTTTGGTACAAATCTCGCAGCACGATTTTACACCAGGTCCTCCATTCTTTCGAGCTGAAATTGTGCATAAACAGCTGTTTTAGTTGACAGTGCACGACTAGCTAAATTGCTTCATTCTAGATCTACTATGAGGGACCTGATAATATGGCCATTTATTAATTCATGAGCCACCTCCGTGTCATAGGTATGTAATTAGAGGGTTCAGTGCTTTTTGGCTCAAGCTTGTTTTGAAAAATGTTTTTTTAATTGAATATTTTATACATACATTTGTTTCTACGTGACAGCCATTTAATTCCAAATTCGCCCAACACGGGAACATCAGGAGGCTTTAAAATAAATGAATGAATTACTCACATGACTCCAGGAAGCTAATTAGGAAGGAAGGCTTTGAACCGGCTCGTAATACCTCTTGAAGAGGCCTCTGCGTTACACACATGTTGTACTTAGCGTAATGACGTCGCTTTGTGGTGTGTTCAGCTAATTATCAATGTTTTTACATGAAAGCTCTTTCTCTGCCTATATTAGAATTTGCTAATGTGGCGTTATAAGCGCGTCTTATGATAGATAGATCTTACATGCGTCTATAAGGTTTCATTCATCTTACATTTTGTTGGATGGTTAGATAGAGGTTTTTTTTTAATTTCAGCTACAAATAGAAAATCGTGAGCTTAATCTTACTACTGTACGGTGTGGTCAGCATCAGAACAGATCAGCAAAATTTCTGTTCGTTAGAGCTAATTGATTATTTAGGAATGTTATAGTGTAGTATTTTGCAGACTAGTAAATATTTTTGTTAACTAGTCGACTAACATGCAGATGGGCCAACTGATAGAAAGAGGTTATCGCCGCCTATGGTCATTTGCAACTTCGGGGAGAATGGAAATACGTTGGCGGCCTTACCAGTTTACTTTAGTTTTCCATATTATGGACAGGTGTTTTGTCACGGATCCGTTCAGCTGCTTACGTGCTGAGGGTACGTCAGCACGTAAGCAGCTGAACGGATGGCACTTTCTGGTACTAGCAGAAAGTAATAAAAAGGTCCACTACAGTTTCAACTCAAAAGGGTAAAGCCCAGAGGAATCATTCGTTCATTTGTCATTGGGAGGGGGCGGCCGCGGCCGGCGCGCAGTCACCGAGACGCCAATCATCAATTTTCCACGGAAGGTTCCGCCTTTGGTTTCGCTTCGCACTCTCCGGCGGCGGATTAAAGTGGCCGATAATAAATTAGGTGGAATGCGGCCGCCGCGACGTTTTGTCCGCTCAGCTTTACGGATCACCTGTTTGCGGAGCCAATATTCGGCTTAGATCGGTTTTTTTCGAGCGACTCAATTTGAGTTTTTGTTGAGTGCGCGTTGTATTCTCCGAGGGATACATTCGGCCGCAATTTAATTCTACAATTGAATTTCATAAAAATACATGGAAAAGTGTTTTATATATTTCTGTAATTGTGTTTTCCTTTGCACAAAGGCTGGTTTTATTTCGGTTAATTGAAGTATCATTTCATTTGGTTTCGTTCGTTTCATTTGATCATGAAAAGATTTTGTCATTATAATACAGTGTTGACAAATGAAACGTCATTAGTAGAAGCCCCTCCGTCGATGCTATCTAATACACGACTAAATACAATATGTAAGATCAAAACAAGTCTAGAAAGGGGGCAATTTAATTAGCAGCGAACTTCGGAGTACTTTTGATAATGTATCTTCTAGTGCCTATCCACTTACCGAGTATTGCCTGATGTCTTGTTACTTAACGAAATACGTTAACATTTCAAAGAGGGCTCGCGAAAATAAACCCTTATATTTGTTAGAATTTACGTAATAAGATACTGACGAATACTTTACTAATAAGAATGAAGATTTTTTTTCTTGTAAGCGTATTGAAATATAAGGCTTCTCAAGGTTTTCCGTAATATTTTCGAAGAGTACCTAGTTATTTTCGAATATCCGCACTAACATTTTGAAAGTGTATCCGTCTGTTTGTTACATTTTCACTGCTAATGATTGAACCTACAATTAAATGTAACTATGTAATAATGTAATGTAGTAGAGCTTATATTCTATTTGTGTATTCGAAAGATTTATTAACCTTTTCCTACTTTTGATCCTCATTTACAATTAACATATTCACACGTGAAATACTAACAACTGAGTGTACAACAAAGTGCCGACATTATTTCTAATGTCAATTAACCTTTTCCCCCTCCAGAGAGCTTATTGTAATATATCTGTCTGTGTAAAGGTATCGACTCCTAATTCACGGCGTTCGGTCCCAAATTAAATTAAAATTCGTTTAATAAAAACAGTAAATTCACCGGGTGTCGTTCATTGGGGAAGGTACACCGGGGCCAATTATTGAAGAACACGTTTCGATTTAATAAAGCAATTTAGAAAAAGGCCAATTTGCATCCGAATGAGGCAAGGGTTGGGAGAAATCCGCAGTCGGTTCGAGGACGGCGAGCGTCGCCCGGGGCGCGGGCTAGTGTAATATTTAAAGGGTATCCTCGTTGATGTAACGTGATTGTAGGCAGGACAGCTATCGCCCACTTAACTTGTTGAACAACCATTTCGATTCAATCATTTTATTTCCGAGAATTGGCGTACAGTTGCGATGAAAAGTTTCCATCATAATAAATAATACCTTGTATTATGTTTATGAATCTCAATCACCGTGTGCCTGTTGAATGCTTTCTGTACATTCAATATAATAAGTGATTTGGAAGTTTTTTGAAAGCTAACACGCTTGCATAAAACGCCAACACTTTTGGGAATGGCTCCGTGGCCCACTCGGTGGGCGGTGTAAAGTGCACGTGGCCGTCGATATACTCTTCAGTCCCCTCTTGCAGCGCTCTAGAGATGAGCCCCCGTGTCATCGCTGCTGCTATCTCACAGAATTCAACTCTATGACATTAACCCATACAAAGTGACTAAAGTATGGATTAAGCCTACTTATTTAATTAAACATCAAACGTAGATTAAGTATTATATTATACATAATTGATCAAGAAGTAATTATTTACCATAAGGTGATTTTTTTTTCAGTTTCAAAATGTTCTCTTGCATAATAATATAAACAAACAACTACAATTCGACATCAATAACGGATAATATTTTCATATGTTCGAAATTGAAAAAGGAACGCGTCTTGTGTCCTGTGTCCTGGCTCGTAAGGCGACATTCACACATACGGCACGGCGCGGCACGTCCCATCGCCCGCCGTTAGGATTCGCCTCGCGACGGTATTGTTTCTGTATCGTCGCATAATTCGACGATTCGAATGCCCCCTCCCCCGCCCGGCGACCCCCGACCCACCCGCGCCCTATAATTGACCAATGGAAAAAATCGTCCGATTCCGAATACAATAATCGTTCGCATTGAATAACAACGAGTGAGAGAATCGACACGGCGCGGGGTCAGAATGTCCTTTATTAATAAATTCTATTAGCTATCATAGGATGACGCGAACTTTCTCCTTTAGCATTTTATTTTCATTTGTACACATAAAGCTCGTAACAGCGTTAATAAAATACTTTGAGAATATGATTATTGTAATGGAGTTTCAGACGACAGAGACGAGCCGCGTTCATTACTTATCATATCATCTACAAATAGACCTCTCTATAAAATTAATAAAAGTCAACTGGATAAGCTCTCTTTCTATTTGCGTAAAGGTACTGTCATTACTAGCTTATACCCCCCGTTTTCACTCTTGTTTGCGAGAAAAAAAGTTCGCTTATATAACGAAATGTTTTTTTCATACATGAAATTGTCCATCCTGACGGCAAGCCCCAAATCAAGTCGTTAAGTTGGGTGGATAAAGAATGAAAATAGTTAGAAAGATACTTGCAAGTTACTAATAAAAAAAACATTTAGTGCTCAAACGTATATTCTGTTTGCTAGTAGAACTCATAGTTTTAATGAAATCAAACTTACCTATTCCATTAGACACATTACAAATAAACAGTACGATAAACTAGGCAAGCTTCGAATTATCACGAAGTGAAAAAATAATACAAAATGTTCAATGACACTTATAAAATATAATATATAAATTATTTAGTTGCGTATTAGGAAAAGCTCCTGTATTAACTAGCTACGCCCCGTGGCGCCACCCACGACCCGGAGGTAAGATGATTTTCTAGGAAAAAAAGTACACGTCGACCTTCTAACATCGTTACTTTAATGTTTCTCAGAAACCGAAACAGTCATTTCAAAATAAAAAAGATCTTTAATAAGGATGGCCTGCCTTCGATTCCCGTGCCAGCAAGGGTACTTATTTAGAAATAGCCGTGCCCGCAACCTTACACGTGTACTTAAAATTAAGGTATAATATGTTTTCGTGACCCCGTTTTCATGAAGTAAAAGCCTTTATGTTTGCTCGTGCTACGCTCCAGTTACTAGTGAATACCCCATTATTATACAATTCATTTAGTAACTTCATATATTCATTTCGGAATTATTTCAATGAACAGAATAGACGGTTTTACACTTTCATTCTAGAACTAGTATAGTAGATAGAAGTTAGAATATGTTTACCTGAATACCGGGAGACGGCGGCATGTCCACCCGTTGTCATGTAGGGTACAGAGATTCTAATGATAAAAAACTGCATCATTATTTAAAATAGATGGAATAAAGTTCAATTTTTTATAAAAAAGATAAAGAATGGAGAAAGAAGCCAGGCACGTGGCAAACAAAAATATATAATCCACAATATCACACGTAACGTTGGACTCTCGCCCTTACACCCCATCACAGACGACGACGCCAAGTTTCTATAAAAACAAATAAGGCCGATAGCTTCCGCCGGCTCTCTCGATTTTCAGTCGTAACTCCAAATTGATCGTCACGTGACACTCGAGGCTTAACACCCCCTCCCGCGGGCTGCCGCGCCCCGCTGCCCCTTGGGTCCTCGTAAACCGAGATATGGTCGATCCAACGCCGCTCCACCGACTGGCATCGCACAAGTTCCCATAACACCCAAAGAACGAGGTCGGTCTACGTGGAAACTTCCTTGAGTTAACAATCGCTCGTTACATAGAATTATATCATTATGCAACTTTAAGCAGTCGACTCGGTGAGTCGGTGTTTACTTTACAAGTGAAATGCAGTCGGCGAGGAGCGCCGCCCGCGCCGGCGGACGTGGCTCAAATACTTACTAGCTTCTGTCTCACTGTTCCACACGTGTTCTCGAGGGATCTAAGATTTGTTCCGGGATAAGTCACATGAGTTAAATAAATATTTTGAAGCCCTTATCCCCGATGAGGTAGTTAGAGGACTCAGTAATGAGGCCCTCATTCCACCGAGGAAATAGGTCCCAAATTTATGGATGATCTTCATGGCAGTTTTTTCTTTATCGCAAATTATTATAATTACTTTTTTAAGTTTTGGTAGGGAAACAAGCAGACGTATCGCCGGATGGTAAGCTATTACCGCCGCCCATGGACACTTGCAACACCAGAGGAGTCACAAGTGTGTTGCCGGCCTTTTAAAAAGGAGTACGCTCTCTTCTTGAAAATAATACCCTAAACGCACAATAAGGCATATATATAAAATTTGCGATGAATTTAAAAGTATATAAATTATACTTTTAAGCTATAGAATGAGTTTGTCAATTCCATAAGTATGTTATTTAAAAATGATTGTACATTTTTAAAAAGACTTAACTCTATTAAAATGTTAACGAGACAAAGCGTAGTCTCATAGTTTTATCAAGATTGATTCTGAATGCGTTTCAAGCCGAAGACCGCATCGATTAGCGACGAACAATATCGGAGGTGCGCCTCTAGATTATACAATTACAATCGACCTACTCACATTAATTATGTATATGTATTGTGGGTGGAATCAGAGCCACTCACGCCATTGCACCTAGAAAGTGAAGCGAAGTGTTAAACTTACAATAGATTACAAAGCACAGGTATGTGGTTGTGGAGGGTGTTTTATATAGAGGTGTGAGCGGCGCGGCAACACATCGGCCACGGTCGGTTAGTCGCGGCATCCCGCCATACCGCGGTTCATTTGCTCTCAATACCGCCCGGAGAGAGCGCGGCGATGCGCCGCCGAACTCGTGGGGCAATATCACACTCATATATGGTGTACGCGGTATCTTATATAAATAATGTTTAACTTGAGCCGCAGGTTGCTTGGGTGGCTTCAGGTAACAAATTCAGTTTGAACAACTTATGCAACCGAATGTTAAAATTTATATCACAATTTTTTAATTAAAACATTTGAAATATTAAGGGTTGCCGTAGTAGCTTGTACCCACACTATAATAGACGATAATTATATGTGAAGAATGGCTCTAGATATTAATATTTTTACAATTATGATATGCATAACATGGTCCTGCTCAGTTTAATAAAAGGCATTAAATAAAAAAACGGCTATTTATATGTATAAGGTACTACTTAGGCGCAACGGTTTAAAAAATATGATAGAATTGTTTTTATAATAATGATTAATATCACAAATGACTTCAACATCAACATGACACAAAAATCTCAAGCACTTAAGTTACATTTACTCTGACTATAACATCATTTGGAGAGACTTCTATTGCTGAGAAGATTGAGAAATAAACATGATATATAAGACGACCTAATAAAAAGCTAGTATGGTAGCACCAAGTAGAAGAAGCTACAGCGTAGCGTCGTAGCGGGTCTACGAGCACTGTGGGCGTACTGTGTATACGTTGTCAAAACACGATGTTTGATCACGCAACATTATCGCTGGCGTATGTGCGACTGATTGCACTGCCATTAATTGCTTAGTGACGCGAGCCGGCGCGGGCGGCGCGGGCGGAGCGGCCGAGTGCGACAGTCATTACGTAGCACCAATTTGTGCCCATTCACTCGGCTCGATGACGACGCACTGTCTGCCAACACCCAACATCCAACAGCCGGCATTACAGCAATTTTATACAATTCACGTGTAAGTGGTTATAATGGGTGCAGGCGACATTCAACTTTAAAGTCTGACGCCTACTTGTTTTGTAGTAATGGAGTCTTCTTAAGAGAGGGGTTGTTGCAAGGGTGTCATGATTGTTAGCGCTGATGGTCTCGACGAGGTTTTAAGTATTATATAAAATGACAATGTGCTAGACGTAATACTTATTTCTTGGTAAACAAAAAGTTTATATATCTGAAAACTAGCTGGGATGCAACACATCCCAGGATGTGTGGCATCGAGAGTTAAGGTTTTGAGTTCATAAAAATCGCATGGAAAAGAAATACATTAAATTATGTGTATTATACTGTCGTGAATATTTTCTTTCACCTAGAACGTTATTCAATCATCCAACAGTTTTCAAGTGATGCTCTTACTAACGCTCACAAAAAATAATTATATATATTATCTTAAGAGTGGAAGCGTCATGTCTCTGCGTCCTACTTCAAACGAGACCGAAGTTCAACCCACAAAATTTTAGCGGTTTATATCTCGAGTGCAAAATGAAGCTCAAGTTTTAAGGCAATAGAAACCTTGTATAAGTTATTTATTATTTAGAGTCGCTAGCGTTTGGTAACACTTACTTCTACGGATATCATTTAAAGTGAGACTTTAGCAACGTTTATTCTTTACAAACTATTCATCTCATTAGTTTCAGTATTGTTCCTTTCTTTTATTTTTTTTAAACCACATAGATCAACTATCAGGCAGGCGGTCTACCTGATAGTATGTGGACATTTGCTACACCAGGGCATCGCAAATTCAACAAGTCTCGTTTGTGTGTAATATCACCGACCCCCTTACCTTTCTAACCGAATCACAGTAATACAAGTGCACTACTGCTTCACGGTGGAGTTGTGTAAGGTGTAGTACTTCCCGGGACAAACTCTGCACGATGAGCTCTACTACTGTACATCTATTTATATATACTTCACCTGACACTCAATTAATTGAATACTTATATGGGGTCACTTCATACGTTTATTTTTAACAATAAATATATATTGTGAAACATTCTTTACGAACCCTTATCTGATCCCAAATTAAACAGAGCATGTATTATTGCAACCAGCTAACAGAACAAACTAACATGTTAATGAACACAAATGTTTGTACTGGGTGGTAGTCGAACCGATGACATGTAACCAGCCATCGTCTAAGTATCAATAATAATAAGCTACCATCCCGCGGCTTTGCACGTGTTCCCGTGAGGTCTAACGTCCGGGTTTAACATAGCGTATAGTGTAGCTTTCCATAAGATTAATAATAAGCTACCATCCCGCGGCTTTGCACGTGTTCCCGTGAGGTCTAACGTCCGGGTTTAACATAGCGTATAGTGTAGCTTTCCATAAGATTAATAATAAGCTACCATCCCGCGGCTTTGCACGTGTTCCCGTGAGGTCTAACGTATCCGGGTTTAACATAGCGTATAGTGTAGCTTTCCATAAGATTAATAATAAGCTACCATCCCGCGGCTTTGCACGTGTTCCCGTGAGGTCTAACGTATCCGGGTTTAACATAGCGTATAGTGTAGCTTTCCATAAGATTAATAATAATGTTATAGAACTGTATAAGAAAAACTATTATTACTTATTATTAGTTTTATTTTGATTATTACTGCAACACTACAACTACAATCTTCACATCACAAGAACTCATGTCTAGAAAAAGTTTGGCACAAAATTACAGCTATTACGTGTACGATCTAGATTATTTTGCATGAAAGGTTTGGTAGAAGACCCAGAACCATCCTATAATTTAAAAATGGTAACAAAATAAAGGCACATACACACAATAGGAGGATCTTAAGGGCACGTACACAGCGGCACAAAGCATTAATTCAGCGAGTCAACACTCGGCCAGGTGGCGGCGTGCGGTAATCGAATGGGATTGGTTTCAGTCGCCGGTGTGACCTCTCCCTGATTTACAGCCTCCCCCTACTCGTGCCGCACCCCCCCTGGCCTTGGGGACCGGATCTCACGTAGCCTCTTGGGTTGAGTCAAGACATTGCACCGGATGATATTGTTCCGGGGAACTAACTTGACAACTACGGACTGTGACAGATAGATTACTGTTTATTTCCTATGGAAATTGTGACGTTTCAGTTATTGTATATATGTATGTTAACATGGATTTAGTAGCCTTTGTAATAACTAGTGTCCAGCAGCTTCACTTGGATTCTCAACTTATCTCGTATTTTCCGCATAAATTAAAAAATTCAAAACCATTCATTCAGTTTAGGCCCTGTATGTATGTATGTGTGTATGTATTATGATTTCTGTAATTTTTATCCTGAGACATTCTTTACACATTACCATCTGACCCCAAACTTTGCAGTTTGTACTATGGAAACCTGATGACTGATAAACTACATATTTTATAAAAAAAATCGATGTGCATATTTATTTACACCCAACCACACAATAAATATACGTGTCCATGGACACAAATGTTTGTCCTGGATGGAAGTTAGGATCTCTAACCAATAAACCTACTGGCTTGTCAAAGTTCCATGAAGTAATGGAACAATCCAATTAATATTTGAACAAATAAAAAAAAAATGGAAAATTAGAGTATTAACACGAACCATATTATTATGCCATCGCGCCTCCAGGTCAAAGGTCAAATCTTAAATACGAATAAAAGAGAAGCGAGTAAAAACATAATGAAGACTTAACGAAAATGAAAATTGGATCCTTAACCTTCCTACTTCGTAATTTAATGCGGCTTAATTCATTTGAGAAATACGTAGGAAGAATAAATAAAGTATCTAAAATCTACGCCTACGTCTAGTGATTTATTAATTTAAGTTATAATTATATTATTATAGTGTTGCCAAGGCCACGAGTCAAGGGTCCCTGGCTTAAAGGGATTTGGACCCGTGTCCATATTTTTATCAAATTAACGGTTAAAGGAATAATTTTTTTCAAAGAAAATACAAATTAAATATAAATAAAGTAACAATTAATTGTTTAATACGTGTGGGTTGGTAGTGAAACATGTTTACAAACAAGCGCGCATACTACCTACAAAAGATAGTGACAATTTTATAATCAAGTAAAAAAAAACATTAATAATTATTAAAGTATTCTCGTATTATTATAATATAATAGTATTATTATAATTATATAGAGTAGTAGAGCTCTTAGTGCAGAGTTCGTCCGGGGAAGTACTACCTTACCCATTTCCGCCGTGAAGCAGTAGTGCAATTGTATTACTGTGTTTCGGTTAGAAAGGTAAGGGGGCCGGTGAAATTACAGGCACATGAGACTTAACAACTTCATGTCTCAGGGTCGACAACGCATTGGCGATACTCCTAGTGTTGGAAATGCCCATAGGCGGCGGTGACCACTTACCATCAGGTGGACCGTTTGCTTGTTTGTCGGCTCAAGTGGCATAAAAAAAATATATATATATTATTGCTAGGTATATTGTAGTGTTTCCTTGACTGACACCGCCTCCAAAAATAACAATAATTGTAACTACATTATATTATCGTAATTATTGATTGGTAAAATTAAATTAAGAATTGATTGGGACCATTCTGGAAGCACCAGCTTTCAAATAAAAAAGAATAATTAAAATCGCTTCGCCCGGTCGAAAGTTATGAGACGAATTGAGAACCTCCTCCTTTTTTGAAGTCGGTTAAAAAGTTGAAAACATTCTGTTATATATTCTTTTTTATTGTGAGTTTTTTCTTTTGTATTTTTTTATATAATATTTTTTCCTTGTTATCAGCTTGACTCCTAAGTGGTACAATCAATCGTGATGAAATTTGACAAACACGTAGCCGGTGTCATGGAGAATGACGTAGGATTATTTAATTCCAGTAAATATGTCCCAACGGTAAAACTGCGAGCGGAAGCTAGTATTAGAATAAACGCGAATATTGGATCCGTAAGTATTGAGTTTTATCTAATCGGCCAGTATCGGCCTACTTGGCACGAGAGCCGCCTCTCTAGTCGCCAAGTGTCCGATACTGTGCCAGGATCACCCATTGCTTTTCCTGCCCCAATAACGTCGCATGACTATCAATAGGCTAAGTTATTAAGTTATTGCTTGAATCACTTTAACTTGATGAACTAGGTTCGCTCAACTGCGAATGAATTAAGATTTTCCCATGAGACTTGTTTGTTTGGTGTCTAAAACGGTCATTTGAGGAGAATTGCCCTTTATAATTCATATCCCATATTCACTAATGGATCAAAAACTTTTATTTCTTTTCAAAGTAGTAATTTATATATGAAATTCGATTCATATGACCGATTTGGATTTGACGAACTGCATAGGATCTGTGTAATTAAATTCGTTCAGTAATATTTGTTAAGCGGCCATTTTAGACCCCCTCACTTAAACATTGACATAGCCAGTGAGTGCAATGCGACAAAGAAAATTAACTTAAAAACAATCAATATTAGCACCAAAGTTTAGAATTGACAAAGCAATTAAAAGTATCATTGAATATAGGACAAATTAAATACCACATTGCAAAAACAGAGGTTCTGAAAAGGTCATTATAACCATATTGTGGAATGGAAATCATTTTCCGGATTTAAGCAGATCGTTTACATTTAATCAAAATTGAATCCGTTAATTGTATAAAATTAGTGACAACTTTAACAAAAAATATTGAACATTTACATCAGGCTCCGTAGTTTAGAAAATTGGATTTAATTCAGAAATACTTTCAGTGGCTTTTTAGACTACCTAATTACTATGTTATTTCTGTGAGGTTTTGTCATGCTATTTATACCCTGAAAACCTTATTTTCGGAATAAAAAAAGTCTTCGTATTACAGAAGTCATAGATCGTATTACGGATAAACTGTAGGCAGCCACTCCGTAAATAGATTTCAATAACATCAAGACTTACGTCAGAATAATATATGGACTTGATTTACCCCTAATTCAGCTTATACAAACTTCGTCGGCGAACCGCCGCACGGAGGCTTCGTGGAGCTTGCCTCTCATGTGATTGGGTAGTTAGCAAAAGAGATAGAGCATAGATGCCGCGACGAAACATCCTTGAGCTAGTGTCATTTTCCTTACAGAATCGACCCCCTGTTTGTGTGTCGCTGATTTGAGTTGTTTATTTTTTAAATGATATTTGTAGCGCTTGCCTATTGTTATTATTGAACCTTTTAGCCAGATGATTCAGTCTAATAAAAGTAAATAAATTTTCAATGTTCGATAGGATAAGATGTCCAATGTGTTGCTAGACACCTGTATTTACCACATCACAGAGAAATGATTCGATTCCCACCCAGGACATATATTTCTGTGGTCTCCTGCTTCTAACTGAGCCTTTAACCCAATCACCGAGGAAGTGGAAAAAATATCCGATAGTGTCTTCATTATTTGAGACCAAATTTCAATAGATGACTGTTCAATCCATATTCTAATATATATTTTAAATGCAAAAGCGACTTTGTTCGTAGGCTACTCTTTATCTAAACGGAACAACCAATCGTGATAAAATTAATCACGCACATAGCCCATGTTTTAGAGGCTAGTTATTAAGCAAAAGAAAATAATATTTATCCTTTCTGTGAAATGAATGAATGAAAATTAAAATATGTTTATCCAAATAGGCCTTCGCAAGCACTTATGAATGGTCTGACTCTAATACCGGTTCGGATGTTCTTTTTTACAGAGAAGAGCCGGCAATAAACTCAGTAATTTCTCTTTTTAATTAGCTTTATTAAGTCTCACTGACAATACTTGTGTGTAATGAATACCTGATATAGATATACCTGTGTGGATGAATTATATTTGAAATTACATTTACGACGTGTCACAAAATACCCCGTAAAAATATAATTAATTATCAAAGCCAACAACCCTAGTAAGCTGACATGTCAGGGAACCAGATTATTTAACACAAAGGCCTACGTACCTATTTTACCTAAGAATTGTCTACTTTAATAGTTTTTCTATTTTTCATTTATAAAAATCTGTTTTAAAATATTTTTTTGGGGTATGTTATACAGCGTTATTACGGTTAACTTCCTTTCGGCTTTACGGGTAGTTTTGTAACAACCTGTATATCACAATATATGTACGTCACAAAACACTAACGTCGAAATTTAATTAGTTTCTTAAAATGATTCCATCAAACCAACAGTCAACTTGAGTTGAGGACAAAATTGAAGTGGCGAGAACTTTGATCATAAATGTATCCGAACTGCTTCTTGTTTAAGGATCCCTTTGCGATCGAATAGTTAGTTGATTATAATTAAACTTGTTCATTCTACGACTTAATTAAACCGCACTGCTACATACACGCTACGCTGATATTTGATCATTTCTTTTTAATACTACCACCCCAACTCGTCTCTAGGGCTCCTCATACGACAGTATGAGGCGACTAAGGAGTATACCGATGACCACGTGCACTTTACACATTGCACCGAGCGGCCAACAAAAGCATTCCCAAAGAAAGGCATCAGACAGGCGGCCTATCGTAAATAACCTGCTAAAATATTACTACCATAGGATGGACCGAAAGTATGCATTTCCTCAGATTCTTTTCAATAGTTAAGATATTTACGATTAGGCAAAATAATTAAACGGATACATAAATATTTGCTCGTGATTTGATAGAACCTATAAATAGATTTGGAACCTCAAACAAAACGTCTGATGAAGGCTCTCGAGTAAATAGAACATTGTACAATGTTTCTTATTACTTTTTTTACTTCGCTAAAGCAAGTATAAGTGTTGTACAACAAAGACTATTGCTTTCCAGTTGTGTTTGCACATCTGGCGAGACGTTTCAATCATTTCTCAACCACTCTTCTCGCCAGACATTCCTTGAAATTATTCGAATGTGTTCCATTATTGAATATAATTTTATTCTATGTGTTTTAAAGTTTTTAAAATAGAATCGTGGATTTTTACGTTTGATTTGAATATAGGAAGACATAAACAGAGCACTTTTAAATAACTTTCTATATTTAGTCGATAAATATCTAACAACAGGCCAGTTGGCTTGGTGGTTAGCGACTCTGACTGCCAAACTGAAGGTCGCAGTTACCATTCCCTCCCAGGGAAAACATTTGTGTGAATGAACATGTCTGTTTGTTCTGTGCTTGAGTGTAAATATCAATATAAGTACGTATTTAGAAAAAAGAAAAAAAAGTAGTATATCAGTTATCTGGTTTCCATAGTACAAGCTCTGCTTAGTGTGGGACCATATAGCCATGTGTAAAGAATTTCCCGGGATATTTATTAATATATTTGGTAGAAGTTAAGAGTGACTTCACTAAAACTTCAATCTAAACTTTGATTTATGATTAGTAAGTCTAGTTTTATGTTACGTTCAACGACAATTTCCTTATTTACTTATAAAATTGCCGAATTATTCGAAATAGGTACGAGTATTTATTTCCCAGAATTTGAAAATTAAATTCCATGTTTCATTACTAAAATTTATTTGAAATTTGCCAAACCGTAGATACATTTACATTTGTATCAGTCAGTACAATTAAACAGAAACTTCATAGGTAAAAACTTGTTATTATGTATTATTTTGTAGCATCTATAAATAACAAAAATAAAAAAAGGAAAAAATTATTCAGCAAGCAGAAAAATATGATCTGAATTAAGACAAATTATACTTTCATCTCGGACAAACATAAGAGGCCTGAAGAACGCGGGTAAAATCGCGGACGAAAGCTAGCATTTCAATTAATCAACGTCCACGTACGAAGGCTTTATCTTACGAATGAAAACATCCACAAGATACCTACCATTTGAAAAATGATGGTCGAATTAAATCATAAAAACGTTATAAAATGTAAATCCGCCCCTCGCGTGGGCGCCCCCCGCCCCCGCCCGGGCCCCGCGCCCCGCGCCCCGCACTGCGAGACCCGACGACAAACGCAATGAGTTATTTGCGCCGGTTTAGGGTTAAGGCTTTTTGCCCGCGTCGCTATCTCAGAAGGGATATTTATGTTCCGGGGAGGGTCGCGTCGTACGCGCGATGATAATTACAGGGTTGATTGCGCAAATCGCACCATTACACGCTTGTTTTCATGACTGATGGATTTATTGAACGCACTCGTGGGATGCGAATGCAATTATTGAAATAGTTTACGATTTTTCCGGTAATTTTCATTTGAAATGGATTTGGTAAGATTTGTTCTGTCAAATCTTTTACGTAGATTTAACTTGATACAAGCGATTAGTACATTAGAAACAGATCCTTAGTACTAGTAGCCATTAGTACAGTACTAAAGAGAAAAATCATCTTCAATTTATTATAGTTCTCAAACCTTTGCCATAGTTGGTCTTGTGGTAAAGAGTAATGAAAAAAATAAACAATTGTATAACGACCAATGTGTAATAAGAGCAATTGTCGACGTATCTAGTATATTTTAAATATATATATCCCGGTAAATTTGTAAGAAAAAAATGTAAGATTACACCCCTCTTTTTAGCTTGTACCTACATTTATTAGTATTCACTCATTAATCGAAATAAGTTGTTTCACAACAAAGTTCAATAACTACTCAGCTATACTGTACCGACAATAGTTTTTTTTTGTAATCTCAGACTGTTGTATTAATCAAAAAGTTATGTCGGGTGAAACAGATATATGTTATTATATATATAGTCTGTTCATATCAGAAGTTCTATTTGACGGTTATGAATGTTATATGTATTTGAAATAATGGTCAACTTTTAATTCAATTGTTGTACAATATCAAATACCTAAATAAGTCTCATCTATAGGCAAATACAAATTAGCTGTGTACCATTCAAAGTTTTTTGTGGCGTTTTCTTGTTTTGTACCTTTTGGCGAGCTTTGTGTTATCAATTAAACAAAATTTGATACAGTAAATCTTTTTTAACATACAATTTATTTATGTTTTCCTCTCATTTTCAACAATGATTATGATCGACCGGTGAGCGAACAATAGTTGTCAAAGAGTATGCGCTGTGAGTAAATCTTTAATCTATGAATTGTAAATTGTAAGTGTCCTACGTTGATACGCAAGTGCAGCGATAATTCCAACAAATAAATAGCTCCAATCTGTTCGCGCCGCTCGCCGCTCTCCGCCGCCGCTCGCCGCTCGCTGTTTACTCGACGCTACGAATAAATCAACACGAATTTATAACAGCATATTCATGTAACAAATTTTATTATCCAAATCGAAAACCGTATTACAGTGAGCTAATTTGCCGTAGATCTCATTAGCAGATACCCGAATTTATGGAAATGGCCGGAATGAGCGCGGTTCGTAATTGCTTTGCAATGTTTGCTGCGCAGTTTTATGAATACTGAATTTGATGGTTCTGTCGATGTCACATTTTGCATTTTGATTTTATGGCCGGCGTGGTATAATTTGTCTTTTCAATCTTAGATTCCTTCCAAAGATATGCATCCATGTGTCACAGTGCCAAATCTTACTAATATTAAAAATGCTTGAGTCTTTATCACCGTAAGAGTAATGGGTTCTTATGAGTAGAAAGTTGCTATTGTTCTTAGAATAGGGCATTCTTTCCGGGAATTCGAGTGAAACCGCGGGGTGGAAGTTAGTTTCATATATAATTATTCATAGCTTAAATGTTTCTTAATTATCGTTGCAAAAATTATCCAGCAAAATGAAATATTATCAGTAATTGAATACGTATAAATAGAAATGCCATTTCGCAACTAAACTTTCTCTAGCATTAATTGCAAACCGTTTAAAAACTTTATCCCGTCGTTGCAGCGAGGGGGGGGGCTCGGGGGACGCAGGGTGCGCGGGGTGCGCGGGGCGCGCGGGGGTGGAGAGCGGGGCACACTCACACATAGTAGCTGCCATTGCAAACTGAATTACCAAAACTAATAAAATTGCAACAACCAGATTGAATATTCTGCAGATTTAATGCCCACGTCGCGACGCGAAGGAAAATTAATTTGAATTTTCCGTTTTACGGTCTATTTTAAATAAATTAATGAGTAAAAGAAAATTCGTTAGTTTATTTTGTAATGGAACAGCGGTGCATTTAAAGTGATTTAGTATATTGTTGTCACATTGTAGATACTCTTTAATATGGTCGTTTAATTTTATGGTTCTGTACCAAATTGATTTACCAATGGAGCCCTTAATGATGGTGATGTAGAAGAGTAGCATAATATCAAAACATTTTTTTTGCCTAATACTTTATTTGTTTGATTTTTTTTTATGTCAATTAGGCTGACAAATGACTTTATAACATTATTTTACACAATACGTTTCACAAAGAGCTAGCGGTACACTCAAGCATCAAGGTGATAAAATAATCGGTTACCATAATACAAGTAATTTTTTCAGTTTGGAATCAGATAACCGAGTGTGAGGAATCAAGTGTACCAGACTTCTCGGGATATTTATATAAAAAAGAATGAATGAAAATTAAATAGGCCTTTACAAGTAGGACTTATGAATAGTTTGACCCTAATACCGGTTCGGAAGTTCTTTTTACTGAGCGGACCCAGCAATAAACTCAGCAATTACTGTTTTCGCATAAAGTTTGATTTATTATATAAAATGTATTTTGTTGCAATATTAAAAGCGACTCATAATAATCGTACTAGAATTCATTTTTTTTTTTTTTTTTTTTTTTTTATGCTACTTGGGCCGACAAACAAGCAGACGGTCCACCTGATGGTAAATGGTCACCGCCGCCTATGGACATTTGCAACACTAGGAGCATTGCCAATGCGTTGTCGACCCTGAGACGTGAAGTTGTTAAGTCTCATGTGCCTGTAATTTCACCGGCCCCCTTACCTTTCTAACCGAAACACAGTAATACAATAGCACTACTGCTTCACGGCGGAAATGGGTAAGTTGGTAGTACTTCCCCGGACTAACTCTGCACTAAGAGCTCTACTACTCTTTTCATTACATGTATTCCAGTTTCAATCAACTATTTTGTTTGGGGACATGGAGGCATTTATAAAGGTTTATGTTACTGATACTACCACCGGTTGAGAAGTGAACCTTCAACTGAGAAGAACAGGCAAGAAACTCAGCAAGCAGGTTTTTTTATATTTTATCTGGATATTTTTAATGAGGTATTTCGGTAATATGAATATTTTAAAATTTATTTTACCATTAAAAGCTGCATTTCGCACCTGTGGCACGAAATTTTCAATTTAATAATGTACGTTGTAGGTAATACGCTCATGTTTTAAAACTTTTTTATAAACATTTTAAAAACTCAGGATTAGAGGGCTTGGTTACAGAAAACGGTTTTTATTATCGTATATAGAATCAAACACAATTACCAAGGTCTTATTAACTTTAGCTAGTCTGAATTATGGAACAACTAACTTCTTCCTTTGTCATGTATTAATATTATGGACATCCAATTTTGACTCAAACATTCCTGTTTCTTCGTATAAACGTTATCTATATATATAAAAATGAATCCCTAATTCCCTAGGTCACGGCATCATGCATGGACGACTGGACCAATTTCGCTAATTCTTTTTTTGTTGTGTTTGTTATTGTCAGGAGAAGGTTCTTATGAAAGAAAAAATTAAGAAAGTTTCGCGGAAAATTAGAAAATTTAAAAAAACTTAACCACTTTACTAGCGCTTTTGACATTATAAACTTTTTTAATGTCCGTTTGACATTATTGTCAGTCGACAGTTGGCGACATTGACAGAATGCGCGCTGCAAATATCGTTAAAAATAGAAGCATGGGTCGGAATTACATTGATAAAATAATTAATTTATAATTTCTTATTGCACATTTCACAGTCGATTCAATCAGAAGATTCGAATTCAATATTCATTGTTAAGACAGGACGACGTCCGTCGGGTCAGCTAGTTCTACATAAATTATGAATGCAGAAGATTGTGAGAATGGATGAATGTTTGTTACTCTTTCGCGCAAAAAAATCTAAACTGATTTAAATGAAACTTGATAAAACCTAGTTTAACCTGGGATATTTTTTATTCCGGAAAAATAAGACATCTCACGAGAACGCGGGTGAAACCGCGGGGGACACCTTATACTTTTAAGAATGTTTAGTCAAGGTAATGTCATTCTATTTATTTCCATAAATATCTCCCTTAATGATTCACGGGGATCCATTCGGCTGAAGCCGCGGAAGACAACTAGTGTAAGAATAAATAACATCCGTACATAAATTATACAACAGTTTACTTACAAAGAGATTCGGTTTGCTTAGAAAGGTCAACGCTGAAAATAGCTTTGATTCAACAAAGAATGTTCCCCGATACGTTCACTGCGAACATATTGCGTTTTATTTTGCTTTGTCAAACAATTTAACGTGACGTAATCCGCGATGCGGGGAACTCGAGCGGAAAACCGCGCGGTGTATGAAAAAAAAATATCATTTTCCTTCACGTCAGAAAGGATTCCTATGACACCGCTGTCGACATACGATATAGCCGATAATGCCGCATGAAAATGATGAAAACGGCACCGACAAGCTTTTACCGACCGGGTGGACTCTATCGTAAGGCTATAAGGTCTATAATCGTGTGTCAAAAGTGAACAGAAAAGTTTGTCCGCGCAGTAATGTCACGGCAAATGTACCGAGAGCAGTTTTCGGTCAAGTCCCGCTGATCCTATTACGATAGCGGCCTGAAGAGGGCGCTGTTCGACACGAGAGGGTATTTTGGAGACAATAGACCGGCCCGATATACGCCGAGTTATGGATTCATACTTACTCAATGGAAACATGTTTATTTTTCGTAAAAACGTTTTATTTTCGGAGACAAAATAATTTCCGATACTCCGTCGGACGTTGTTGTTTCGGGAGGATGGTGACGCGTAATTTCATATTTTACTTGGACATTCGCTTTATTTTTATTGCATGAATACAAATATAACAAATAATTTGATAAGTGTCTGGGTGTGTGTATATACAGATTATTTTTTACCTGGTTACAATTAAGGAGACCCTGGTCATTTATTTAACTTAAACTTTAACTAAAGACTAAATAAGTATTTTATATGAAATCATATTTACATAATAACGCTGTATAATCCCCTCGGTGGTCGAGCGGTATAAAGCTTGACAAGACCGGTCTAGGGTTCCGTTTCCGGGTTGAGCGAGCAACAATTGACATTTAACTGTTTACATATTCGGGATTGTCAATGTGCTGAAGTGACAATGGCTACCTCTTTGGTCACTATTTGACACAACAGACGGTGTTCTACCCTTTTCCTTTTAAAATTTTCATTTTTTTTATTCTTTAAAAACTTGTACTGGGTATCTATATATATATATATATATAACACCCCAGGTACTCTCAAGAGATGGGGTTATGAACAGCATTGAATTCTTATATATATATATTGGACATGGTATGAAAAAATTCACGTCATCAAAAGAAATGGAAAATAAGAAATGCACATAACGCGTGGCGTCACAAGGCGTCTGATTTACGATGCAATTGCTCGGTGACACACGATCAGAGGTGAGTGAGGACCTCGGCAAGGCGAGGTCGAGGCGAGCGCGAGGCGGAGGCGAAGACGAAGGCGCATTGGGACCAATTTGTTAACAGAAAACCTACGCAACACTTCCATAGTTCAATTACAAAGACGATTTGCGTAAGACATGAAGCTATGCGTACTTAAATACAGTGTACTTGAGTCGTGAGAGAGTTGATGAACTTTGGACGTTTTATTAATCAATAACTATTTTTAGAAGGTTTTAGTTGGCTAGGATAAAGTATTGGTATTTATTGAGATACAGTGGGCGAAGTAAAAGTGTTATTTGTTAGGAACTCGTATTTGCAAGAGTTGAGGGAACGTCTAACTTATACTATAACCTCCCAGAAGAATATTTTCTAAGCGATGGTAAATATCGCATCAAGTTCCAATGGAAACTTAAAAGATTTAAGCGGATAAGCAGACAGCCTCACAAAAAATGTCTTAAACTATTTATACATAAATTATAGAGCTTAAAGAGATTTAATGATAAATTATTATTGACTTTCACTTAGAAATAAATTACTTTATGATTTAAAGGCTCTCAAACAAAATATGTGTTCTTGATTTAATATTTTCTTGATTACAATAATTTTGTTAAGGAAATAAAATATATTTTTGATATAGATTAGATTTGGTGGGCTAATTGGTATGGTGGATTGACTGCCACGCAACAGGTCGTAGGCTCGAGTCCCACCCCGGATAAACATTTGCGTGTGAGAACATGTCTGTTTGTTTTGGTAAATATGTATAAAGTATGTATTTAGAAACAATAAATTAATGAGTATAAGTAGTATATCAGTTATCTGGTTTCCAAAGTACAAGCTCTGCTTAGTTTGGGATCAGATTAGTAGTAGGTAGTGTTTAAAAAATGTCCCGGAATATTTAAGAAATAATATTATTCCGCTTTAAGAGATTGTATATCTAGGCCGGTTACATTTGGACACAACTGTATCACAACCCCTCCCCGAGCATCACATCGACGTCACAGACAGCCGCCGCGGCCACTTCACCAGGCCCCAAGCTCCACTCATTGTATGAGTAAGATGAAAACTTCTTGGGGTTCTGTAGTTATCATGACTGTACCCTTCTAGTTTCGCCACGTCCATCAGAAACTCTTGATACTAAAAATCTGTGATGTGGCGTGGTGTTACATAAAATATGAGGCGTCTATAAGACAGCTGTCTTTGGTGGTTAGACCAACTTATAAAATCTACTTAAATACTGTGGAATCCGACACTGCGCGTGGCCCGCACATGACACGTTCACAGTCATAATAATTTGAAGACTGATCTAATATGTTCAGATTCCGTTATTTTGAGCAAATAAAGATACAACACAGTAGCATAAATTTTACAAAAAAATTGTAAGTATTTCAGTGTAATATAGAATTCATGGATTTTCGATTACCGAATAATTTTTCATGGAAATATGCTGCTGAATAACATCTAGTATAAAAGTCAAAGTGAAAGTAATTTATTCAGTTTCAGCTTTATGAGGGCAATTATGAAGGTACAGCAAAACTACTAAATTTATCTCCGTGAGTTAGCTTTCCATGCCTTGATTGTCAAAGTTCCCGTATCTAGTTCTACGGGAAACTTTACATCGATAAAGCACAAATTAAGCTTGACTTCGCATTGTCGGCCTTGAAGAGAGGGCGGGACTCCAATATATCAGGTATATAATTATCTCGGTACAAAAAATGACGGAATAATAAAGTGTACTAAGAATAGTTGGCATGTTCATAATAAGGGCTTTAGCACACTAAGCGCCTACGAAATCGGTATTAGGTAGTTATTTTCATCTCTCGTATTTTTTTTAAACTATGACAAACTGTCATTACTCTGATAATGGCCCACAGAGGTTTTGCTTCGTCACCCGCAGACCGGAACTTAATTCGGGCCATTGTGCTATAGCCATAATAGAATGATGTAGGCATATGAATTTGCATGAACAAAAATGTGAGTTCGAATAAATAGATGATGGATAAAACAAACACGCTTGAATAAATAAGTATCCTAGGATATTCTTCATACACGGGTACCTAAATTAAGCAGAGCTTGTACTATGGATACCGGATAAAATCGGGAAATTTGTAAGGGTGAATAGATAGATGTTTTTACTCTATTACACGAATACTACAAAATAGACGAAATGTGGCACACAAACAGATTAAAACCTGGATTAACACAGGAATATTTGTATCCCTGGAAAATGTAACACATCTCGGTAACGCGGGATAAACCGCAGCGGACATCTAGTACTACATATACTTTTACATTAATAAATGTATGGGTAAACAATCACGATGTTATTGTGTTCCAGCTAATTACTTCAATTCGATTGTATTTAAAAAATACTAACTTTTTTTTTGAGCCCTCAAATGTAACAATATACAAAATAAATTTCCTTACTCCAAAAGCCGCAGTATTCAAAGAAAAAACAAAGAAATGTATTTAAAGTAAAATGTGTAGCAAAACATTAATCATGTGCCGGAATCGAACGCGGTCCGCTCGAGCGCCTGTCGCGACACACAAAGGAATCATTCTCGAGAGCGTCCTTCTGTACGGAGCTAAGAAAGAAAACAAGGAAATGGTAGTTCAGTGGCATCGACGCCGAATACTATGGTGAAAGTTGTAGGTTGTAATCTCTACAATGAACTTTCGACAACAGAAAGTATTGTGAGAATATCATAGCTCTTTAAAAGGATACTTTATTGTATTCTTCACTCTGGCTAAAAGTTGAAAATCTGTTACTAAGCTCCTACTGTTGTTTCCTAGCAGTTATAATTGACACAAAAAACAAAAATAATTAATGGAAATTATTGGTTGGTAACATATCGGAACAATACACAACAGTAGCTCAATGAAAGCGCAAATTAAATTAAAAATCATAAATTACCAAAAATCCATCAGGTATATGGAAATTACAGTAGCCGAGAATTTTCGGTCTCTATCCGTTTCGTGAATCTTCGGTTTGGGACGCTCGGACAAAAAATAAATTACGCGGGGCGTTCGGCCGGGCTTGATTTACGCGCGACCGTCCCGCTCCTTGCTTTTTGTCCACACCTTACGCTCAACCTGTATTACCTATTGCCCATTGTAATGTCGAACGTTCCGAATCCGTATCAAACGATCTTTAGTGTTCCAAATTCAATGAGCAGACCTTGACATTTGGCTGTACTTACCAGCGTGTTACACGCAAATTTTTGATTATTCCAATTGTCGTGGAAAAGTGGTAAAGTTATTTAACGAAATTAGGTAGTAACAATCATGTTGTGTCATATAAAATCAAATTAAGGGTATAGGTGGATTCAGTAAAGTCGCAATAACGAATAATTAAAAAAGTAAATGGTCGCAATCGTACGCTATTAAGTTAAATGCTGTAAATACAAAAGAGAATGTGCAACGTAAAAACATTGTTATGGGAACAATATCGGGAAATTGAATTTAAAAAAGTGTATAAAGTCGGGACCCGGTCGCAGGACGGCGCGCTGAGTATTTGGCAGGTATTTCACATAACTGGTATTATTGGGCGTTAGCGCGTAATCTCTTTATGCCGCCGGTGGATGGCGCGGGGGTTTTTACGTTTTAATCCGGTCTGGCCCGGGTGTCCGGCACGCCGCGCGCCGTCCGGATATACCAGACGTAACAACTACACTTGATGGACCAAATGAGCTCGTTACCGAACCGGAGTGGACCTAATTAAATGTGAAGTGCTTTCACAACAATGCTTAAGGGTACAGTTTCTTAGTTAAACCGTGATGTTTTATATATTCAAAATATTAATTCAACTATGGCTAGTCCTTACCGTCCTATTAATAATAAAAATAAATTAATGATTTTAAAGCTATATATAAATTATAAAATAGACTCACCCTTCTGCAACCAGCACAGCATTTATAGGTAAGGTAGGTAGGTAGAGTAGTTTTGTGGGAATACATAATCCATGGGGCAGATGGTTCATATTTTGTGCAAAAGCTAAAAAAACTGATAGAAAATAGTCGTGTGGTGAGCACTACAACCATCTCTCAGCATATTACCAATCCCGGGCTAGGGGTGACACGCCTAGCCAGGGAAACGGACCAAAGGGGTTATAGGTAAAGTTTGTTGTCTTATATTTAAATTGTATAGCGAACCGTCCTTTATTTACGAAACCCAATAAAGTGTGTAATATAGTCCACCATGCGGGACCAATGTGACTTAAAGAGACAAAACAAACCTTTGACTCATGATTTCACCCCACGCTCCAAATTATTTAACGCAAATTATTTTCCGGAGATGCCATCTCCGTAGTACTTTATATATTATTAGAACAAAACACCTATCTCGAGGTCAATGCTCGTTACTAACAACATCTCGAGTAAAATCTTATTAAGCGCCAATGCTCCGAACAGAGCATTAGCGTTACAGGCAACATGATCCTGCCTGTCAATAAAAACAAACACGGAAAGTGGAGCCATAAAAAAATCAATAAATTTGTATAATTTATTTTAATATATAATAATACTATACTATTATATATATATTATTAAATATAATATATCTCTTTTGACGATAAAGAGAGTCGTTGAAAAAGGTTAATCTTTTGGTTATTTGTATAATGATGTTAAGGAACTGTATTATAGGTTAACTTTTCTCATCACATTCTTTAAAGAAAGACTGTTGTAGTGGACAAATTATAATGAATATTAAAAACTGCATACATTATCGTTTTATAAATATAAATACACACTTTTAAATAAATTAGCCTACTCATATTACAAATTTTTGTATGTATAGATGATTGTTACTCTGTCACGCAAAAACTACCGGAGAGATTTGGCTAAAACTTGGCACGAATATAGAAAATGCCCTGGATAACACATATGATACTTTTTGTGCCGGGAAAATTTTACATCCCTCGGGAACGCGGGTTACACCTCGAGGGGCAGCTAGAAGATGAAAATAGAGATGACATTACCATTTGCCCAGAGTATATAGAGTCCAAACAACAAATGCGACAAATAAACGAACCAAAATTGTAACAAAAATAGAGTAGAAAGCAGAAACTACTCTGCCTGGAATCATTCGCTGAATCTACTTCAACTAATTTAAACATTCTACTACTAATTTCAATGTGAAAGTTTCACGCTCAAATGGCAGAACGAGTTCAGGTAAAGCTTGGCGCACATATTGTATAAGTTCAGGTTTTTTTAATGTTAAGAAGGCTGACAAACAGGGAATTATCCTGAGACATTTCTTTGACACACGGCTATCTGGTCCCAAGCTAAGTAGAGCTTGTGCTGTGGAAATCAGATAACTGATGTACTTACTACATATAGATATTATATGACAGACCAGTTGAATTGGTGGTTAGAGATCCTGACTGCCAAGCCACAGATCGGTTCCCACCAAGAACAAACATTAGTGTGATTGAACATGTCTGTTTGTTCTTTGTCTGGATGTAAATATCTATGTAAGTATGTATTTAAAACTGTTTTATAATATTAAGTTTCTGGTTTCCGTAGTATTGTTTGAGATCATGTGGCCGTGTGTCAAAAAATGTGCCAGACATGTCAATATACATAGACCCTAGGACCTTGGGTCAGTCAGGGTATCTAAGTACCACCCTAACTGGCCTGTCACATGAACATGGTTGTAGTAAATGAAAATGAAAATGAAAATTCTCCGAAGATCTATTACTTCAAAATTAATTAATATACAGGAAACAATTTATATTGGGAAAACATAAAATCTCTTCGAAACTCGGTTATAACGTAGAGTAAACTATTTTCAAAATAAAAAAGCTAATTTAAGAGACAAACTTAAAACACTACATTACAAAAGACTTGCCGGGAAGAGTACAATAATTAATACTACTCATGTTCCGACAGAGGGCGGAGGAGTAACAGTAGCCGAAGCACTTATGAAGAGTAATGATGCTGTTCCACTGTACCCTGAAGGGGTCCTTCACGTAAAGGTGTGTTCACACCGGGCCAGTGTGTGCAGCCAATAAAGACGCTCGCTTACAAGCTGCACGGTGACCTAATTAACTGCTTCTGTTGTTTGCAATAAAAAAAAACTATTTACTTATTTATTTATTGATTTGTTCGACGAACCAGTTGGTGTTTACGACCCTGACAGTTACGCCACAGTTTGTAGGTTTGATACTCAAGATTCAAGATTAGCCTTTGTGTACATGAACATGCAATCACTTTGCATACGACTCCAGGAAACTCCACACGTTCTTCTGCTGGCGTTTTGCTGGTGCAGTGTGTACAGAGCATTATAAGGATAACACGAGGTTATTGACAAGATCACCTTCTAATATTTCTATAATAAGTCATTACTCTGTATCAGGTGACAAGAGCTGGAGTTCGATGACCTGGCGGGTAAAAAGGAGCTTGAACCCAAAGGTTACTTACTGTAAGTTAATCATTATATACATTAACAGAGTCTGATATAGGTAAGCGTTGAAATGTATAAATAATGAAGCAGGTACTGTGCTATGTGTATCAAATATTAGGTAATTAAGTACACCCTAAATGAGAAAGCTAGAATCAGAGAAAATTTATCCAGGTAGAAGGACCAATATTGTGATTATGAAATTTCCTTTTATTGAATACTGAGAATTTTGTCGATCTACGAGCCATAGCCGAGCTTCCGAAATCCATGCAGAGAGTGAATGAGAAAAAATAACCGACAGCATTTACAAATAAAATAAACATTCTTTAACATATTTACATACCTATAACTATTTAAATAAATATTGTTATAAAAGTATTAAACATGTTTTTCATAATTTGTTATACGATTGAAATTGTTCACATACTTCGAACGTCGCTCCGCAGTATTTGTGGAGGTATTTTAATATAGCTTAAAATTGTTATTAAATGTTGTTGTGACGTGAGACAGAAAATTTTAAATGAACGTAGAAGTCTTAGTGAGGTAGACGAGTTATAAATGTTTCATTGACTTATGTTAGGCCTTCGACTCTCGGGGAGTTATGATATGGCCGAGGATGTACCGTTAGACTTCTCTATGAAATTCTCTTTACTTTTGAAGACATCGAGTTGCACTCCGGCTGGCATGGTGTTCATGGGTTCTATTCCGACTAAAGACGCAAACCCATGTAATTTTTTTATGTGTTTGGGTGAAATTAAATGAAATATATTTGATTAAAAAGGCTTTTACACTCACTTTATAATGATTATTATCCAGCCTCAAAGAAAAAAAATTATTTTGCCGAAAAACGGAATGAAAAAATTAGATATTAATCACATTCTAGCTGTTCACTGCATGCGTCACAATGTCTTCGAATGTTGACATAAGGTCTTGATGGTTTCATAGTAATCCCATAAAAACGACGTTTGGTTTTCCTTGTCTCCTAATTCCAATCTAGCGCCCATAGATTTATATTTCAAAAGTTAGTAGTCCATTAGCCTGTGTTTTGTTTGTTTCAAGATATTACTTGACAATAGGTAGATGTCCGAAAATACTGACACAGATAACGAGTTCCTCACTATGTCGACGTGGATGTGAATCGTGGATGTCGACGACGTGCGAGTGGAAATTATCTCGACTTCTTCTGGTTCCGTGAATAACGGTATGGAGAGAATTTTATTATGCAATTCCTGTGCACACTCTAATATATCCTGTAAAACATGCTCGACACGCAACTGTTCGTAGACGTATAAGACGTGAATTTTTCTCAAAAATATCCAGAAATATTCTTCCCTGGGCATCTGGTCCCAAATATGAATTGATATCTAAGGATATTTATTTCATATCAATTATGCAGAACTTAACTATAAAAACAGATAACTGATATAATACACATACTGCCGTTTTGTCTAAAGACTTATTACACCTTCATATATTTTAATGTGTGGCTGGTTGGGACTCCCACGGGAGAACCGCACGATGCCTACATGGCAGTATCTTTCCATCACGCCAACTGGCGACCCGCCCACACTCATAATACTGCATTTGCAATAACATCAAAATACTGAAAAACAATTGCAATCGTATATTTCCTTGCGTAAAATTAGCCACATCACGTGGCGGCCTCAGTGCGAACATAAAAGGAAATGGTTAATCCAATTACGAGGTGAAAGGCCAATCTGCCTTCTCATAAGGGATAATTATACTAACCTTAGCCTTTTGAACGGCTAATAAAGGCTTCCGGGTGTGATGTGCTAAATAAAACCCGCCTTTATTCTTTGCGAGGGGCTGTGCCCTTGTAATATTATTCTATGCGGAAATTATTGCAGTGACCTATTTAAGAATATGCTACAAATAATTATGTCGATGCTGGTAGCAAAAAACTAAACTGAACAATGTTTTTCACAAGGCAAGTCTGATGTCAGATCGAAATAATTTAAACTTAAATAACTACAGAATAATTATATAACAAATTTAAAAGAAGTAAATAAATTGGAGGTTTAGTAAAAGATTAAATAGTTTTGTGACGACAGAATTGGCACCACTGTATGCACAATATAATTTGTGTTTATAAATGGCTCTATTCAAAAGATTTTATTTATGTGATTCAGGGTGCAGTAGGTTTCAAGGTGTCTTTAAATCTAAATTAACAGCGCGATTGCCAGATGATATATGCAATTGGGAAACGCGGACAAACTGTGGATGAAACTGGCACAAGATAGAGATGAATGATGCGTGAGGATGGAGGCCAATGCCCAGTGGGTTCCCATCAGCTGAACTGATGATCTGAGAACAGTCAGGCGTCAAGCTAGACATGAGACTGGAGCTTCTATTCTTGGAATACACAAGGGATACAGTGTGTCGATATACTTTACAATATGTCAATTAAAAATAAAAGAATGAGGTTAAATATTATTTCACTAAAACGAAAAATACGGCCGAATGCAAAAGTAAACAATAAAGGTGGGATTCCAAGTTATTTTTTCGACATGACAAATTCACACAAGTGACTTTTTGTGCTTTTCTAATGACTATAATAAAATGTGCGTGTTTAAGATACAAACAATAAATAAATTGAAAAAATGATAAGTTTCACAGTTCTTACAAAACCCTAAAAAGCGTTCCATAACGCATCTTTAATCGGAGTTCACCCCTCCGGGGACAGGCGGAAATATTATGCTACGTCACGTCTCGCTCGAAGCAATATCTTCATTTAATTTCCTTTGACGATACAAATATGATTTGTCAATGAAATATGCAAATCTCACTCTTGTGCCTTTGTATCAGATATGTGTGTAATAGACTAATATATTCCAGTGGACATGTAATACATCTGATATTAGTAGTAGTATTCTATAAAATAAACAATACAGCAGATATTTATTAAGTTATATAATAATATATTTAAGAATAAAGAATGTGTATCGTAGGAAACGTGAATACGTTGACTTTACTATATAGCCATAAAGTGTTTTATTATGATAAGATCATTGCGGTTACAAAAAAAAACAACAAATGAGGTAACCGATGTAAGCGTTGGTTAATAATTCATTCATAACCTCCTAGATTATAACCGAAATATAAACCGATTTACTAAATAAGCAAATCGTTTATAGAATTAATTGGTACGTGAGTGTTTTGTGAAACGTAATCAACAACACGTATTAAATACGTGAATGGAACGCATCCGCGCGGTGGAAATGACGGAACGTTTCCGCTCCGTTACACGTAACTAACAAAGTCATTAAAGGCCATGTTTAGCTGCAGTTCAGCTATCAGTGTAAACCCTCCATCATTAATTACAATGTTTATTAACAGTTCAATGTGAACGTACCAATTAATTGCCATGGAATTCAAAGTGAATTATATTAGTTTTCAAATTGAATATTAGTCGAGAGGACTTTGATTAATTTTAAACTGATACTTAGAAATTACTATACATGTAATTGTTACAGAGGCGATAGGCTGTAAACACTCTGTCAAATCTCTTGTTATAATTATTATCCACCTAGAAATATCTACCACATGCAACGATTGCGCCTACATGTGGCTATGCGACGGTTTTTTTTGTCTCAATAACTTTTGCGGGCATGTAAAACAACTCATTAAAGTTTCTATCGGATAAATAGAATAAAGGTAGTATGGTACATATAAACATCAATTTTAATGTATAGAAGATAGAAGATAAACATCCTGGGACATTCTCCATACACGGTTGTCCGATTCGAAACTATCAGACCTTTGAGGAATTGTTCAGTGCTCGGGAATGTTTCAAAAGAAAAAATAAGAACTGCGGTGCATGCCAGGAGCTAGTTTATAATATAAGTGGGCAGACAAGCTACATTCTATCGGTCGACCGCCGCCAGCTGCTTGAACAAAGCGTAAACACGTTTAAAACAAAACAATAACATGGTTACTGCACTTCCCGAGCTCCCAACCCGCCTCACCTTTACCCCATGCGAACTAACACTAAGTACTTAACTCTTCACACGGACTTGGTGCAACTTGTATCAGGAGCTGGCTCTGCTGACGTGAACACTTCAGTTTTTAGTGTTCCATAGTCAAAGTCGGAATTGTGATAGATTTTTGTTGTCTGTTTGTCTGTCGTACATATTTATAACATTCTATTTTCGCATAACACGGGTGTTTAAAAGGTCTTTGAAAAAAATGGAGATTGGATGAAAAAGTAATTTGTCTATTCATATTTATATAATTTGTAATTATTCATTTTTAATTGCCTTTTTAACCATTAATTATTTTTTACATGTGTATTTTTGGGTAGACTCGTATTTATGGGAAACTGTGAAAGAATCACCTTTCTTTATACGACTAAAATGAATCTACATCCTAAAGTGGAAATGTAAAAAGTGAACATTAATTCACATTTGTAGGAGTATACGACTAGCGAAGCAGCTTGTTTTCGTTTTTTAATGTTTATTAAGATAAGCAACCCCTCAGATGAACATCTGTTTCTCTTTCTACTAGTCGAGTAAAAGCGTGAGAGAAAGAGCATGCATTTTTACATAACATGCTGGGATTTAATTCATCTTTGTAATTTGTCTCAATCACCAATGACCATCAAACTAAAGAGTAGGTACGCTGGAAATGATAAATAAAATAAATAAATAAATATCCCGGGACATTCTTTTTACACACGGCCATCTGATCCCAAACTAAGCAGAGCTTGTACTATGGAAACCAGATAACTGATATACTACATATACTATTTTTAATTTTTCTAAATACATACATATATAGATATTTACACCCAGACACAGAACAAACAGACATGTTCATGCACACAAATGTTTGTCCTGGGTGGGAATCGAACCCACGACCTTCGACTTGGCAGTCAGGGTCGCTAACCACCAAGCCAATTGGCCTGTCATATTTTTGAGTCAACGCCAAGAGATATGCGAACGAAAGAAACTAAGTAGTTTTACTCAGAAACTTTTTGTGACTGCTGTCTATACCAGGGGTTATATAGCTTCTTTGCTTTTAGTTTCTATGTTTGGGATATATCTTGCAACATTTTTTTAAAACGGATGTGAAAAGATAATATATACATATCTACCATCTAAAGCAAAATACGTATAGGTCAATTTGAAAAAAAAACATGGTGCCTTAAATACATATTTATTGCCATGTACACAAACAGGCAGATGGTACACCTAGTGGTTAGTGGTCACCGCCGTCTATGAACATTTGCAACACCAAGAATAGTAATGCGTTACCGACCCCGAGATGAGAAGTCGTTTAAGTCTCATGTGCCTGTAATTTTACAGGTCCCCTTAAAACTTTTAAACCGCCTTTTCCTTGAATCAGATTCTAGAAAATACAATTTCTATTCCAGGTAGCACAGAAAATAGCAGGTGTCCAGTGTAATCGCAGGCCACCGCCCGCCGCGGGTCCGACCGCGCCTCTATATCGAACGGGCTCGCTTTTTAACACTTTTAATGGTGTGAAAGGGCCACTATCGCCGGCTCGTTAATCCTCTATGAATACGTATTTCGGAAAGGCCGGGTTTTTTCACGGCGGCCCGAACGCCAGGTGATATACTGACGTCATTATAGCGGGATTTGTATTCGGTAGTGTGCGCTACGTAATGTACGTGGCTATGTACCAGTGGCCGTATTGCAGAACCGATACAGTCTAATATTCAAGGAAAGCTTACTAAAGCCGTCTTATGTATAACTTCTACCTTGTTGCTATGTTAAGTACTTAGTTTTTGCCATTCAAATTTTTATACTTACTACCTATTCAATATTGTATATTTGTATGCACACATTTATCGATTTGTATTTTCACAATTACTGATGTTTGTGAAACCATTATTATTATGCAAACATAATATTTGTACATCAAAATATTAGTCTTTATGTTAAAAAGAGTGATATGCACTCCATCAATACTAGAAATAAGGATAAACTTGTCACTTCTAGACTGCATATGCATATAGACCGCAAAAAGTGCAAGGCTCATTTTTAGGACTAGTGCACGCATCTATAATAAAATCCCTGCTGAAATTTTAAATTTGCCTTTACAAAAATTCAAGAAAAGAATTAAGACTGTTTTAGTACAAAAGGCTTTCTACAACACAAATGATTATTTTAATGACGACAATGCTTGGGTGTAGCGCTCGCTCCAGCAGGACACATCTTTATGTACAAAATCTTATTTTGAAAAGAGTAATTGCTGAGCTTATTGCCGGCTCTTCTCAGTAAAAGCAACCTTCCGAACCGGTGTTAGAGTCTGACCATTCATAAGTGCCTGTGAAGGCCTATTTGAATAAATATTTCATTTCATTTCAGTCTATTTTACAAATTCTTTATTGCTTTAGTCTTTGTTTAACCTTAATAAATTAAAAAAAGATAAAAAGTCTTGTTTAACTAACTAAGACTGGGTTTCGAAAACCTTTACCAACACGTAAAGAATTAGGAATTTAAAAAATATTAATTGCAGTCTATTCTTACTTGAAAAGAAAAACATAATTTTATATCATATTTATTCTGCCTTAGGTTGTTCACTTCTGAATAAAAGTCCCTACAGACTTCCACAGGTTAACAAACTAATACCCCACCACTATAACGAGACTTTTCTTCGTTCGTTAAAGCGAGAGATTTAATACGAAGCCCTATTTCTTTTACAATTTAAATATTTCCACATTTAGGATGAGTACTATCTATTGTAAATCGAGTTTTTAAGCCGCAAATATAGCTTGTATTAAATTTCATGCAAAAATTTACGAATTAGAGGTGAACACACTTCGCGCTGGGTACGGGAGGCTGCAACAACTCAGTCGTAGATGACACGTTCCTTTGTTTCTGTGGTAGAATGTACAACCTCCCTCACACTTGCAGTGCTCGCTCTGCCGTGATGTAACTCGGCTTTATGGGGGAGCGTGGTTTTAACATACGTATGCATATTCTGTTCTGTGTACATTGGAATAAGATGCGTTTTACATAAAATATAGCTTTATTTCTATGAAGCGATAGATTTCGCGAGAATTTTATAATTGGAACAATCCTTTTGGATTGACTGAGATGGTTCCACTGATCTATCATGGTGACCTCGTTACGAGGTTTCGAGACCTAATTCTTATATTGGTGCAGTTGATAGTGAGTGGCTTGAACTCTACAATGAACTTGAGCTTTCAGTGAAGGAAGATATCGTGAGGAAACCATAGCACACACACAAGAAGAAAATCTCTCGACCAGCAAATACCGCTGTGCAGCCGCACTTTAGATCCAGTTCATTACTACTTTGCGTGCTTTGGCTACATAATCACTTACCATGATGAAATGCTTGAACTTAATTTCTCTCCAACAAACTATTTTACTAACTCCCGTCCCTAGATTAAATTAGTCGCGTTCGAGGAATCAATTTTACCTGAATAGGAATCTTATGCATTTTGGAGAATGTAATCTATTTCTGCGTCAAATATCGTTTCAATCAGTTTATCCGTTAAGACCCTTGAGACACAAATATTCAAGCATTCACATTAATAATATTGAAATTTTATGCGTTACTTATTATTATTTGCTTGTTTAGGTTGTAAGTAATTATTGTTATTTTCTATTTTGTAGTGTTATTATTTCTTTTTTGTTTCTGAATGTTACCAATATTAGGTACCGGTATTAGAGTCAGACTATTCATAAGTGCTTGTAAAGGCCTATTTGAATAAATATTTAAATTTCATTTTCATTTCATTTCAAGTATTTTGTAAATATAAAAACAAACAAAATTTTGATATTAAAGAGCGATAAAATCAGACAAAATTTACATAACAAAATATTTAAAAAAAATGTAACCTTGCTGAGTTTCTTGCCGGATCTTCGCAGTTGAAGGCTGACTTCCCAACCAGTGGTAGCTTCAGTAACTTTGATTTATATACGTAATTTGATCTTCATAAGTGCCTTCTGAAACTGAATAAATGGGTTTTAATTTTGATATTTAATACGTCTCTATACAACATCTTCACAGGTTAGGCCTAGAAGTGGATCTAATGTTTTGACGTGTCATCGGTGTGGAGGATCGTGTATATCATCGTCTGTACTGTCGTCACGGCGGATAATGAAGCTCGTTAACGGGTGACGTAGGTACAGTCAAGATAAGAAGCTGAACAAACTCAAAATCACAAAATATTTGTAATCTAATCTATAATTTACATACTTTTGGTTGGCGTTATATTAAGCTAGACGTAGTCCTATTCCTGCCAAATATTGGACATGAATATGTCTGCTTCTTTAGTATAGATGTATTATATTAAAAAGTACCTATGTTATGTATTATATTATCTGCGATTTGATCATTAGACACCATAAAACCAAAATGTCACCGGGTACTTGTTAAAATACTGCAATTATTCAGGAGATGGGAAAATAAAGTAGACAAATATTTTGAATATTTAGATTAGTTTTAGTGTTCAGCTACTTTCGTTGCTGTCTGTATCAGTATCATCACCCACCCTGGGTACCGGTCGGCTCCGATTTACACAAAGCATCAATCACACTCACATACCAAAGAGGGACTAAATATAGCCCCTGAATAATAACCAAGAATACCTGCGGTTTATGACGAAGTTCATAATTTAAAAATAATTGTAGAATGATAAATAAACCTATCCGTAGGCAAACATAGGTCTACCCCATAGATTTCATACTACGAACGGCTCTGGACTGCCTGCATCCAGCAGCTCCCAATGACTCTGACCAGGTCGTTGGTCCAGCTGGTGAGAGGTAGTTTTTCTCTCGGTACTTTCCGGTACGTGGTTACATCGAGAACCTTTCCTTCCCATCAAGTGTCAATTCGAGCGACATGGCTTGTCCAATGTCATTTCAGCTTGTTTTTTTTATTCATTCTACGAATATCTTCGTTTATTGACGTATAGGAAATGAAGTTCCGTTCCCGTTTCAAAGTTTGCTCACTTGACAACGTGAAAATACTGCCATAATTCAAACACTTAAAATATTAATATTACCTGTTCGTAAGTCAGTTACAGTTCCAAAAAATATGACAAAATATTTATCTCAAGTTCATATTCATTTCACACACTCTTAAAATTATTCTCAAAAAGTACAAATCAATTATTGAATTATAATGGCTCTTTGACAAATGAAGAAACATATTCATATGGCTTATAAATAATTTTTATACAGTTGCATATATGTATACAGTGTAAACTCTTTATAACGAAACTCAAGGGACTGAGCATTTTTTGTCGTTATAGAGAGTTATCGTTATATGGAGTGAACAAAAAAAAACAAAACAAAGTGAACAAACCAACCAACTTGGGCTCACTTCAACGTTATAGGGAGTTTATCGTTATAAAGGATAACGTTATAAAGAGTTTACACTGTATTTGTTTGTACCACATTGTCCGACAAACAAACAGACGGTCCACTTGATGGAAAGTGGTCACCGCCGCTTATAGCCATTTGCAGCACTGACATATACGACATGAAGTTCTTGAGTCTCACATGCCTGTTATTTCAGCGGCCCCCTTACCTTTCTAACACACAAAACGCAACACGAAACACAGTAATATAAGTACACTACTGGTTCAGGGCGGAAATGGGTAAGGTGGTAGTACTTCCCCGGACGAACTCTGCACTAAAAGCTCTACTATTTTCATTATTATCATATATAAGGTAATGGTGAAAATGTTAGTAAGGTAATTGATACAAAATAATTAAGTGTGGGTTGAAATCGACTTCCCACACTTGTCAATTACATTTTTACTCATAAATATTAGATACAGTAAAAGCTAAAATAAGGGTGTTCAAAAGCAAAACTATCTACTTCGATTCCCAGAGACATCCAACTCTACATACTCCATCTCAGAAAATCTGTTCAATTTGTTGATACAAATAATTCGCTACAAAAATATACAGTTTCGTATCGACTTCGTCGCGAACAAATACTCGCTGTTTATCACAAAATAAGCTTATTTTATCAACACTGTTTTACGATACGTAACAGAGAGATGATCGAAGTACGCGTGTATCATCTGAGGGGCGGAACAGCTTCCCTTTTCAGCTCTACAAACTTTGTGGCGAGCCGACGCAGTAAGGTCTCGCCTCTCACGTGATCAGCGAGAGAGACAGAGCGAAGACACCACCAAGAAACATAGTCGAGCTAATGTAATTTACCTTACAGAATCAAACTGTAAAAACTACTCCGTGCCAGCCCTACAGACATTCATTGATAGATGATGATAGATATGCCCTTCGCGAATGGAGTGTGCAAACATCACATATTTTTAGGCCACCGATAAATTGTTTCATCGACTAGAAATGTTATGAATCGTAGTTTCATTTCTACGTGCTACATTCAAAAATATTGTCGGAAATATTTTTATTGACTTTGGCCTTTACATTTCTACTAAAATTTATATCAAAAAAATAGAAATATCTTCAAAACGTTTTAACGTACTAATACTACTACTAATAGTTCAGTCGGCCTGCTTGGGTGCTAAGTTATTTGAAACTATGAAATAGATTTTTTTGCAGTTTTCGCACTAAGTTATGAAATTTCTTCAAGAAGCTTTATGTAATAGATTTCTGCACGCTTATTAGCCATGCCAGAGACAAGAAGAAAAACCGTGGTGGCTTGGAAATTAAAACTAAAATTAAAAATATATGAAATATATTAATATGGGAACAGGTGTGGAGTCGCATAGAATGTTCGAAATATCTGATAAATTATCCATCGATGGACAAATGAATTATTTACTACCCTACTGAATAGGCTACAATGCATTCCAAATACAAACATCTCTGCGTCCGAGTCAAGTGACAGATGTAGAGATTTGGCACGAGACAGCGCACGCTTCATATAATATGCATTCAAATCCGGAACCTGAGCCATCCGGACTGCAGCGGACGATCCCCTTACTGGTGCAGGAGCGCATAAAACTCACCTAACAAGATATCTGAATTTAATAGAAAGATTTATCGCTGGCCTGAAGTCCTGTAAAATGAGTTTGATTTGAATAAGGCAAAAATAAACTGTGATCTTTAAGTTGAAAGCTAGATTCTAAGCTATTCCAAATTATATTATTCTATAGCTACTTAAGCTTTTTGTTGCTTAACATTATTATTGCATTAGTAGTGATGTTGGATTGCTGAGATTTTTGCCAATTGTTCTCAATTGATGTCTGCCTCAGTAGCTTAGGCCTTCATATGTGTGCTAAAGCGTGAATAGTACTTTGAGTTTGAAAGTCTCCGTTTTAATGGCGCAGGGCTCCATTCATACCGAGAGCAATAAAAGGCTAATAAAAAATCCCACGATCCCAGTAAAGATAGCCGGAACCAACAGTAGCTTGTAAAACTGTAAAATCTGTAGAGTATGAATATATGCATTCAAATTTTGCGGTTTTTAAAATGGCCGTGAACCGTGGTACATACGTTAACTAATTGACTCAGGCGTGGCGTTGCTGGCGAAAATCCATTATAAGATTATACAAATACTAGAATTAGTTGCTACATATATGTTTTTTAATCTTACCTTCGTTAGTGCACTCCATAATGCTCTCAATATTAGCACCGCGAGTACGTTCATATACGCGGGCCAAACGAAACATCCGCGAGGAATATTAAGTCGCAATTTTAACCAATAAAATAAACAAAGTCGACTGCGAACCAGATTGCACTTTCGTGCTATGACTTCATAATAGACTGACTTATTTATCAAAGTGTATGTACAAGAGATACGAAATCCTACTTTATTGTTATAAATGCAACAGTGAGTTTCTTTGTTCCTTCCATTACGTTTTAAACGAGCAACGAATCGTCTTGATTTTTAACATGGTGAAAGCTCACTGGGAGGAAAAGAACTACATTTTATTATGAAACCATGCGGAAGTTATAATGTGATACACTATTAATCGTGTGGGTATTACATACACGTGTACAAATTAATTTACTAATAAAACAACGTGGGGCTAATTCTATTATAGCACGGTATTACCTAAATCTGACTTCCGAACCGGTAGTAGCTTCAGTAACTTTAAATTTGACCTTCATAAGTGCCTTCCGAGGACCTAAAATGAATAAATGGTTTTGAATTTTAAACTTGCACTTAAGTCACACTCTGATGAGTCATGACTTAAGTAGCCCATTTTTACACTATGACTTAATTGGGTTTAGGTCACACGAGCTATATAATAGTATTCCATACTCGTGACTTAAGCAGTCCATTGCACAGCGTTTAGTACCGTCGCGTCGCTACGTTCGGGCGCTAATATAGTAATGCACTATTTAACAATTGTTTATAAAAAATATTTTTATTTTTATTACTCAGTTAATTGGCGTAAATAAAGTGGGCTTAAATAGTATAATGAGTATATGATAACGTGATCAATGTCTAGAAACCTAACGTGCAAACCAAAGCAGATTCACTTTAAGCGCCAACATATACATAAAACAGGTCCCATCTACCCACAGGTCAGGCCTGTCCAAGCCGCGGACCGCAGCCCCAGCGGGAGGAGTTCGCCAACTGGGACCAGTTGCGGCCCGCAAGTGATTACATACCACTTTAATGTTCCCCAGTCAGCTTGTTTGTTCTATTGAAAACTCCGTTAAAACAAATAGTTATTTGGTCGTCGTAACCTACCTACTTTTATAGAGTTATACAAAATGTACCAAATCTGGTAAACACAGTGTGTTTATATTAAGGCGTAGAATCAAGATTATTTTTGTAAAGTAATAAATATTTGGTGATTTCTGAATTGTTGTTTAGCTGGTACGAAGGAATTGCCCTTTGAACATTTTTTTGTTGCTAGCTGGGATCAAATTCCTGATGAGGAATTTAGCCTTAAGTTATCGGTTTTTTATTTTCTGTTTGTTCATGTATAAAATTCACCTTATTAAAGACTTTTGATGTCATAGCCAGGACATTCTAAAATAATCTTAAAAGGTATTTGAATAGCGACATATTTCCTCCAATTGAATTGAATATTACCAACAAGCGAGATGACAAACACGTTAAACAATGAATATTACAACAAATCACTGGCCGTTAGCAGCTACCTTAACTTGCCTTAACTTAACGAAATATGTTTATTTGTGTTCCTACTAAAGTTCTGCGGAGGCTCGAGTTCGGAACTTAGCTACACTATCCACACCTGTAATGCCCCATTCAATTCTCATCTCTATGCGTTTGTTATAAAGGTGTAATGCGATGTGTTTATTAACTTTGTGGCTGGTAAGTCGTAAAGCCCACTGGCGCAATAAATAAATAGTTGTAGGTTGGAAGTTGGCGTCCGAAGAACTTCGGCACGTCTTTCCGATTCTTCCTACACCTCTTGAATTATTTACCTTTTTAGAGTTCCTTACATTTGAGAGAAAATTCTTGATTTATTTTATCGACACACTGACTTGGTAATAAAGAATAAACTCACAAACCAAACCAAATCTGGTGGGCCTAAAAAATCATAGCCAGTTGAGGCCCTTGAATTTGGAATAGAAACATGCTATATTCATGTAGACCTTGACAGCCTCATATAAATCAATTAAAGAATTATAGAAATAATTAAGAATTTCACAATAAAAGTCAAGCTACTGAAATTGCCATCGGTTTCGGAGTCAGTTTTCAAACAAGCATAATATATATTTCTTTTGATTATCTATCTATAAATCCATCAACATTCTAAAACCTTTTCATAATTTCGCATGCCAAGCACTCCAAAACTGATTTCTATGAAGATAGCAATCTCAAAGCCAATCTTACCCATATCCTTCAATCAATATGATAACTCGTGTGATACTAATTCGATACACAATCATGGAAAGCGCAATCATCTCCAGCAAATAGCGGCTGCCCCAGTGGGGCGCTAAGGATAAATAACCAAAAACATGTTTACCGGGTCTGCGTCCTCCGAAGGCGTTCAGAATGTAATTTCCTTCGGCAATCTGTTCGGGAATATTACCGCCGGTATTTATTCCCGGGCTCATTACAGCCGCGGGATCCAATCGCGGGTTTTCAGTCCCGACGCCGGGATCACATTGGTCGTGGCAACTCCCTAGAGTCGAGTTGAGATTTGAGTCTCCACTCTACGGTGACCTGCGACGTTATACGATCGCTTGCCGAGCGAGGGTCGAAGATAACCGGTGGTTAGGTTATGATTCGATATCGGTTTTATTGGGGGGCGTCATAGGTGCTCCCTCAAGATCGAGGTGTCACAAAATAGTTTTTCCGCTTCGTTATTCCTGCCTCTCCCTATTTATTTCAAATAAAACCGTTACGGCGTGTCTGCCTCGATTTTATATTTACGAAAGAAAATCTTATCGTTTTATCGAGCTAACTCCAATGGCGTTAGAAAAATGACGGTTCAATGCACTAGCAACCAATAAATGTAGTCAAACTAGTAAAGCTAGTAAAATAAGCTAACTAAATAGGAGTTCAATGTAGTTGCTAACGAGTTCGTTTCGCAAGCCAGACGCATAATTGATTGTTAAAAAAGCCTAGCTTCAAAAGTTTCCAATAATCCTACAAATCTGAACAAAGTACTTTTTATATTATTTCACAAGGCTTAAACCAACTAATTTGAATACGCTGCATGTCCGAAGGCAACCTAACAACCGAACTTTTGCAGTTTGCATTATCCCACAGAGTTTCTCAAACTTTTTTCGTGAAATGTATAATTTTTCACCTGCTCTCGGGCGAGGCTCGCAACTTCGACAGCTATCTATAAAAATAAACTACGGCAATGGTGGGGAGCGGGTTGGAAGGTTGGTGAAAAGTTGGTCGAGTTGGTGGAGTTGGCGGAGTTGCCACAATTGGCTTAGCGACGCGTGGAGAGCACGTGTCGGCATCACGGCAACTTGGTGGCGACACGTGACGCGAATTGCAAATGATTCATAATGCTTCACGACCGACGGATTCCGGTTAATGTTCCACCTGCTAACAATTCTTTTATTAAGTTTCCAGAACGCTATTTGCATATTTTGTATTGGTGTGAAATTCCTTACAAAACTGTAACTGTAACTTGCTTGTGACAAAAATTACAACTTCATGAGAACAACCAAAATAACTTAAAAACTACTGGTCATTGTTTGAGCTTTATAGACTTTGCACACGCCACATACTATATCTATGAATGTAGGTTGTGCCATGCCACAAAGCACAGGTTAGCACCTCGCCAGCAAAACTAGCAGGTAACAAGTTAGATTCAAATGTAGTAAGTTGTTCGGGAGCCGCGGTAACTTCGGCCAGGGGATGTCAACCGGCGGCCGCGAGGCGACGTGACTGTTGCTCCGGAACAGTTGGCGACATCTCGACTTTATTCGGCACGTACACTATTAATACCTTAGATTAAAACATTTGTACCGGAAAATATATTGCGTAGGCTCAAAAAGATTTTTTTAGATACAGAAAATTATTATTTCAGGTTAAATAAAAGTTATATATTTTTTTATAGAAACAAAATGTCAACGAAACGTTATCAAAACTTATGCTCGTAGATTGAAATAAAAGCGTTGCTGATATTTAAGGCAATTGTGTTGAAATTTATTATAGACAGATACATTCGCAAATAGACTATTGTCACAATCGAATCAGACATTATACAGTGGCGAATTAGCAATGAGATCAAGATAGTGTCATGTCTGTTGTGGCCGGGCCGGTGCAGCGAGCGGGGCAGCAGGGGCAACAGGGGCCACCGGGGCGGCCGGGGCGATAAGCTGCAATGTGATTGTGTAGCACGACATCGCGTCCCGCGGCGGCTCGCGACAGGATTAATCTAAACAATCTTAACTAAGTTCGGAGCTGTTATACACTCGGGATTCCTCGACGCGGTACCAAGCAATGAACTTAAAGCGGGGCATTATATGGTTCAGAAATGTTACGTATAAAGGTTCTATGTATATGATTACTATGATACGGCTTTGATTCTATGCTTTGAATAACTCAACGATATTTTGTCGCAGTCTCGTTTCTCTGTCTCTTATGCTAATTACCCAATCAGGTGAGAGGTCCACGGTGTAAGGCCTCGTTGTGCTAGCTCATATATGACATTTGTATTAGCTGAATAAGGGAGCTAAAGTGATTTTTTTATTTTTTCTTTTAATGTGGATAGTTAAATGTACTTTGTCAGATGGATTCCGATTACGTACATGATGTTTTTAAACGGTTTTATTTATTCATTTAATGACGTACTGCAAAAGTAAAGAAGGTTAAGAACGTAGTTTTATTGTGATTACATATGGAATATAATAAAAAAAAATATAACTATTTGATCCGGAAACTCAAATTAACTATTTGATCTGTGATAATGTATTATGTAACAAATACTGTTAAATGTCAACAGCCTATAACTTGAAGCAGAAGTTATAGGTGTTGTTGAAGCCAACGGTTGAGTGCACCTGGCCGGGTGCGGCCCTACAATACAAACTAGCATTAAACTAGTATTACAGGACCACTAGTGCGGGCGATGTTCAGTGCCGTGTAAAAAGCACTGGTTGTCTTGCTTGCACAGCGCTCCTATATCTACTATCTTTATGCTTCGCGGTTTCACTATTAAAACCGTGATAAAAATCATTCAATATAGTATTTTTACCTTCTATAAAGAGGTAAAGATAGTTTCTTACACAGAAGCTATGTTATAGTACCGTGGTGCATTCGATTCTAGAGAGTGTTGGCTAAATCGCGGCACGGTAGCAATTTTTCATGCAAACTTACATTTCCTAGGGAGCTCCAATTTGACACCCACACTACAAAAAGATCGCGAAAGCAAACAAGCTTTAAAAATATGGTTCAGTTTTTACGAAGTATTAGTGCGCGAAAACTGCAAAGTTTCTTAAAAAAATTCAACCAAGTAAAAAGTTCCCCGAAGCGTAAGTATCCTAATACATAAGTTTGTTCTATGCAGATGAACGTGTGCGCAATCTGGCGTGCATAATGCGATAGTTCATGACATGGTCTAGACGAGCTGCCGTCTGGCCGCTTCTTGTGCTTAGGGTTGCCATAATAACATATTTGCCAAGAAATATTCAAGAACTAGCTGCCACCTGCGGTTTCACCCGTTTTCCTGAGCTAGTTAGCACCTCGTAGCCTGTATGTTATTCATCAAAATCCATTCCGTAGTCTTTGCGTGAATCAGTAACAAACATTTACATCTTCACTTATTCATTTATTAATCATTTATAATATTAGTAGAATTTACCATTCATTTGTCAGACAGAGGGCGCCATTCTATAAGGTAAAATACACTTATTAGATATTTCGTCACGGCTTCTATGCTCTGTCTCTTTCGCTAACTACTCAATCAAGTAAGTATAAGCTGAATATTTTCTGGAAATGTTCTCCAACATCTGTATTAAGCCTGGTCACCCTACTCGTGCTTAGCTATTATGTAATTTTGTGACGAGCTACTGTTACATTTACATTTACATTTACATTTACATTTACATTTACATTTATTGAAAGTGTTATGGAGATATTATTTGTATAAGCTACTATTTTCGCCTGCAGTTTCACCTACATAGCAAAATATATTTCCTTTTTGTCTTGCATGTAGCGGAGTTATTTATCTGTAGGATCAATAAAGCTTACAATGTGAGAAAAATATTTATCCCGCCCATTATCGTCGAGCAGAGGTCTCGGGTACAAAGACTCAAAATTAACCATAGGTATTTTTAAGTCCCAAAATGACATGTGGTAACCATTATCGCATCTCTCGAGCATATCACCAATCCCGGATGTAGCCTGGTTTTGAAGAAACGATTATTATTTCCATTCGGGAATCGAACCTAAGATTTCATTTCTCTAGCCGAGTTTGGGCAATGAACTACCTACTTACAATAACAATCTGTTTAAATTAAGCGAATATTAAAACCAGTTTACATAGTTTCGTAGTGTTTTCGTAGCACGTATGTAGAAAACCGTAGCACGTACGTAGCGGACCGTAGCAAGCGGTACGCTGCACTCGCTATTTCCTAAATACTAGTTAAATGTACATACTACATGCTATGTATTTTCTTTACACTTGTATTTGTCGGAAAAGCTTAGAAGAGTATCATAGCCATCTGTCTCGTTCCGTCCACTGTTGGACAGAGGTTCGTCACTATATTTGGTTAATAAACGAAGCTTTCTAAAGTCATTGATTTTTTGGGGTCTAAGGTATTGCATGTTCGTTAGTGTTCAAACCTGAGACATTATACACATATGATCACCTGATCACAAAATAAGCAGAGTTTGCATTGGTAACCAGATAATTGATAAAACTACATATACTCCTTTTTGGTTAAATACATACTTATTTGACATTCACTCTCAGATATAGAACAAACACACATATTCAATTCACATAAATGTTTTTCTGAGTAGGAATCGAATCCACAACCTATGGCATAGCAGTCTGGGTCTCTAACTAGTGAGCCAACGTGCTTGTCTGACATTCTGGGAATAACTTAAAATCTTTTAGCTTTTTATTCAGTTCAGAAGAAGCTAGTCTAGAAGCCCAAGAGAAGCACTTACGTAGGTCAAAACTACTGAAATACTGCTCGTTTTTGGAACTTTTAACTAAAAAAGGCTGGCAAGGTATTTTTTGTTATTTACATTCATATCCGTGTACACACGGAGAAAAAAAACTGCGTGTGTGCGCGCATTGGATTCCACCACGGAGGGTTTCATATTATTAGAAACAGACAACTTATGTTTGAATGCAGTAAGATTTATTTTGATGACTTACCCTCTGGTGGAGCATCTACCTGCTTGCCACCTTAGATAAAAAAAGCTTCTATTTTCCCTATATTTTATATCTACAGTACGAAATAGTACACAATGATACCCTTGTATACTTAAGCATTAATATTATACATTGTCTGACTTAAGTGTCCAAGTTATAATGATTAGTTGCAACATAATTCATAATGAGTATACAATTAAGCGCGATGCGGTCATCGCTCCACGGACGGCATTATATCACCGCGCGCAATTTAAACGTCCGCCTCGCCGCTCGCCGGAATAAATTCAGCAAAGTGTCAAACAAGAGGGCAACTTTCGCACCTGGGCTCATGGCCTCACACCGGTGGGAGTGGTCTGAGGGAGGAGCGCTCCGAGGTTTGGTAGGTTGAAATGGAAAGCGGGTCAAGCAACGTGGTGGTGCATATTTTTGACGTTCGTAAATTTCTTCCTACGGCTAAATTGACTATGCCTTAGTTCACAGCAGGTTCAGGCCTAAAAAATTTTTGTAAGTATATATTTTTTTTATACTACATGGACCGACAAACGAGCAGGTGGTCCACCTGATGGTAAGTGGTCACCCCCGCCTATAGACATTTGCAATACGAGGGGCATCGGCCAATGCGTTGTCGGCCCCGAGTCATGAAGTTGATAAGTCCCATATGTCTGTAATTTTACTACAGCTTCACTGCGGATTGCTTTTGCGATGACTTCCCCGGACGAACTCTGATCTAAAAGCTCTACTACTCTATAAAAGATTATTTATACTGATAAACAGATCGTTTTAATCCAACTTCTTATAAATGTGATTTATTACAGGATATTTAGCATATCCTAGTATCTTCAGGTGCTTATATTCCTACTAAGCGCACCGGCGGCAACCTGCGAGGTCCATGTATCTTCAGGTGCTTATATTCCTACTAAGCGCACCGGCGGCGACCTGCGAGGTCCATGTATCTTCAGGTGCTTATATTCCTACTAAGCGCACCGGCGGCGACCTGCGAGGTCCATGTATCTTCAGGTGCTTATATTCCTACTAAGCGCACCGGCGGCGACCTGCGAGGTCCATGTATCTTCAGGTGCTTATATTCCTACTAAGCGCACCGGCGGCGACCTGCGAGGTCCATGTATCTTCAGGTGCTTATATTCCTACTAAGCGCACCGGCGGCGACCTGCGAGGTCCATGTATCTTCAGGTGCTTATATTCCTACTAAGCGCACCGGCGGCGACCTGCGAGGTCCATGTATCTTCAGGTGCTTATATTCCTACTAAGCGCACCGGCGGCGACCTGCGAGGTCCATGTATCTTCAGGTGCTTATATTCCTACTAAGCGCACCGGCGGCGACCTGCGAGGTCCATGTATCTTCAGGTGCTTATATTCCTACTAAGCGCACCGGCGGCGACCTGCGAGGTCCATGTATCTTCAGGTGCTTATATTCCTACTAAGCGCACCGGCGGCGACCTGCGAGGTCCATGTATCTTCAGGTGCTTATATTCCTACTAAGCGCACCGGCGGCGACCTGCGAGGTCCATGTATCTTCAGGTGCTTATATTCCTACTAAGCGCACCGGCGGCGACCTGCGAGGTCCATGTATCTTCATAAGCTTATATCTATTTACGCTCTCAGATAAAAAATACAGCTGCTCTCGTTCCATACCACGCACATTTACATTCCATGTCATAAGTAGCATGTTAACAATGCAAATTTTACCGAGTTTAAAATTCAATTTGTATTTCACAATATTTTTATATAACAATAATATGGAATATAAAGTTATTTTATAAATTGTTTAGCCCGCATCACATTCAAACTTTTATATTATATTAGTACACCATGCCAGTTTCATCTTCCTTGCTGTTCAACAACTATCCATCAATATTAAATTATCTATGCTTCTATAATAAAAAGGGCGGCGGTAATCGCTTAGCATCGGGCGATACGTCTGCTCGTTTGCCTACCTATTATTTCCGAATAGTTCAAAGATATATATTAATGCTCGTGTCAGCAGGATCTAAACACGACCCGCTCCCGCTCATAGCTTGTATCATAGACGAGTCGTTTAAAAACGCCTTAGCTCGGAACATAGGCAAAAAGTTGGGTCGCGCAGGACGCCGCTGCCCTCGGCCTCGGTTACAACAACACTTTTTAAGACACAAATTTAGTTTTAATTTATTCCAAACACGAATGAAACATGGAATACGGTACAGGATGTGACAATTATTATTTGAACAGAACTATGTAAATTAGTGGCTTCTAATAACTACGTTTTCAGCAAAGGATATGTGGTTAAGGCCAGCGTGGTACGGGAGTTTGTAGCGCTGTTACAAATGAAGTAGTAGAGCAAGACTGAATACTCTTTTTACTACTATACTACTAAGTTCTAGCTCTACGAAGCACTAAGGAATGCAGAGATCGTTCCAGAAAGTACCACCACCACATACATTACCGCCGTGAAGCTGTAACACTTTCGGTTATACAGGTAGGGGAGCCGATGACATTCCAGCCACATGAGACTTGATAGCTTTATGTTTCCGGGTGGACAGCGCATTGTCTATATGGACATAGATGGACCGTCTGCCTGTTTGTCGGCCTACTTGAAATATGGTTTGAATTCTATACTTTGTGTGCCAACCTCCTTTGGCCATGATGAAAAACTGGAAAGCACAGATATTGGACTCCCTACTACTAGGGGTTGCGTAAAGTAATGTTAAAATGAACTTAATTTTGTATGCAATTAAATTTATTTTGGGTTGTGTTAACAATGCCCTGCAAAAATTACACTCTATTTGTGACTACACGGACTTCCATTAAACACCTATTTTTAAACGCTCAATGAATATTTCCAATTGGCTTCCAGCCACTGAAATGTTACAATAAGGTTAACAATTTGTTACGGAATCATAAAAAATATAGACCTAGTTGTGTGTATATGTTCGTAGTATATTGAAACTCTGATAAATATATCCTGTTGTTGTTGTATTAAGCTGAGCTCGCTAACAAGACCGACTGACAATATTCACGGTTGAATAACGCGGGGAGTTCAATACACGTGTATCATGATATTCTAGGTATGAAAAATAAGTTTTCTACGACGATTTATTGACTTCTGTTTGTTTATATAGTTTTCTTATAAAGATATTTAATGTAAAAGGCTCCATTTATTTGTATTTATTTTGATTTTTTTAGATAATTTTAGAATTAATCTTTTTGTTTTAGTTTTTTTGACAAATTGATAGGTTAACGGCCCTATGGCCGTTTTGTACAGCTAAGAATGTTATAGGAGAATAAACCTTGTGTGATAATGTTCCTCACCGTGTTTATCCATTTTGGATTATGATAAAAGAACCTTATTTCAATGCTGTAGAACACATTTTGTGTATCATATCCTTAGCTGTCAAAGCGGGTCTTTTACATCTCGACAAACAAAGTTTGTTCTAGAGACGGTGACTATACTCACAGGCAAGCATTTTAAAGCTTGGTCTCTGTACCGAGTTCTCTGTCTACCTTATAAAAGGAATGGACCACGAAGATATTAATTTATATATTATAACTCTAGACAAAAATATAGAGTATTTGAAGAAGTAATTGTTGAAAATGAAATGTTCATTTTATGGGATGTAAACAATTTGGAAAGCTCGTAAAACAAGTAGCGCTATGAAACGAGAGCTTTAAGTTCCGGCTGCGCAAGTCTTTGCTGGTAAACCCTTCCTTAGCTTTCATACTAAGGCTCTGAGAGAACAATAAATATGAAATATTAATTCCTATTCCCACATAAAATATTATACTATAAAAGAATAATGAACACCTTTTGTGCGAACTTTAGCCTTTATGATTATTTTTTTGGTCATTTTCATTAGAAATATTCTCGATAAGTTAGTATAGAAAGTATATTTACTGATAACTTATTACTTTGGTTGTAAATTTATTATTATTGCAATTTGCAATTTATTATTAGCAATGGAACTACCGACACGAAAACAGACAAAACTTGGTCAAGAAGTCATTGAACTTTTTTCTAACTGATTTCAGACTCGGTCTCGAAGTTAAAATATTTATACTGATAAGTTCCTTCACCCCTTAAAATAAACAGCTATCCTTTCTCTGCAAATATTTTACTTGGTCGATGTAAAAGTTATCTCCACCAAAATATTACGAAGAGTAACAATTACAAAGTCAAACGGTAACAAAGGTTAACTTCGCTTTACAAGAAGTTTGTAAGTAAAAATGTTGTTGCAGTTTCAGGAAGAACAATGGATGTAGAAATATAATTAAACACCGTCTATATTATAAGTAACAGCAATGTAAATAAGGGTATTAACACAAAAATTATATGCTGTAAATAGGACGTCGATGTCTAGTATCTATAATATAATTTTCAACATCAACAATATACAACGTGTTACAAAATACCTCGTAAAAATATTATTAATTATAAAAACCTAGTGCTTACTAAGGTTGATTAGACATAACATAGGCTTTGTCATGTCAGGGAACCAGATTATTTAACAGAAAGGTCTACGTACCTAGTTTACCTAATAATTGTCTACCTTAGTAGTTTTTGTATTTTTCATTCATAAAAATCATTTTTTTTTGGGTTATACAGCGTTCTTAAATATTGTGAATGGCAAGGCCTAATAAGGCCCCATTTAACCTCCTTTCAGCTTTACGGGTAGGTTTGTAACACCCTGTATACAATGATAACATTGAACAATCAATCCTACCGGATACCAATTGCTAATTAAATTGATTTGCGAATACGCATTACGGAACTCATGGTTGCTCATTTCCTGCTTCTATTTATTTATGTTTCTTACTTTATGGTATGCAAAGTTATTCATAATTACAATACAAATAATAAATATCCAGGGACATTCTTAAAACACGGCCATCTGATCTCAAACTAAGCAGAGCTTGTACTATGGAAACTACCATATATAAGTGATATACTATAGATTCTTCTTTTTTTCAAAAAACATATTTTTATAGATATTTAGACCCAGACATAAAACAAACAGACATGTTCATGCACACAAATGTTTGTCTTAGGTGGGAATTGAACCCGCGACCTGCGAATTGGCAGTCAAGGTCGCTAACCACCAAACCAACTGGCCTGCATATGCAGTCTTTGCCGACAGCAAAACATCCAAGAGTTTTGGGTTGTATAAACATTCGATATTTAAGCATCTCTCTTAATCTATATCAGAAAGGAGATATAGAGCAGCAAAAAATGAGACTCTTCCATTTAAAAAAGAATCTTCCACAAGGCTAGGTCGTGCCTGGGGATTGCGGTCTCACTATTAATGTTGGAAGCTTGTACATACATATATGGTCAAATTCGGTGTGAAGACTTTGTTAGCGTGATGAAGGATAGTAACATGCATATCCAGACAGATTTCACTACAGAAACAAGCAGACGGCCGGCCCACCTCATGGTATGTGGTCACCGTCTCCAAAAGACAAGGAACATCAAGAGAAGATATATTGCCGACTTAGACATAGCGCAGTAGCCGGTTTAATTATTTAATCTACTGTACACTAATATAGTTCACGCTGAATCAGATCTACTGTAGACTGTAGTGTGGGTGGACGCAATGCAGATGTTTTAATGATAAAGTAATCACAAAGCTTTCTATCAAACGTGACATGTCTCAAACTTATATATTCGATATATAGAGGAAGAGGTGTCTTCCGATCAAACAATTTCCAGATAGTCATTTCAAGTAAAGGCAATTTATTTAATATGAAGTCACCATCTTTCGTTTACTTTAACTTAGATGAGCCGGCGATAAACTTATCAAGGTATGATTTTTATTTTGACATTTTTAACTGTTACTGAACTGGACTGTCCGCTTGTTTGTCGGCCTATGTGGTATAAAAAAAAGATAAAACATGGTAAATGAAGCTACAGAAGAGTTACCTGACGTTGAATATGAGATGTTAATGACCGAGTAGCATTTTAAGGGTTAACATTTAATCCAGAAACATCTTTGATCTGAGAGTATATCCAACTAGAGCTCCCACAAACAATATGTAACCAAACGCACCATTACTCTAAAACCAAGCAACAATGTATGGAATGCACGACCAATTACCCTAGACCCGTTTGAAGCCCTTCAGTTCTTCCTTATCAATACTTGTATCGGCAGAGGATCTATTTTAGAAGATTTCAAGTTATATTGGTTATGTGAAACGGAATAAACTCAGTTTAAGAACCGTAACAGATGAATTTCCAACGAATTGGTTTATAGGTATTACGAGCAGGGATGGTTGATATTTATTATTTAATGTTATGCAGAAGTCAAATTTTAACAAAAGTTCGGTAGGGTAAATAAAATCTCTGGGCACTTTTTTGAAAATTTTCTGATTCTTGAAATTCTTTGTGGAGTCTCTAGCAACGCTATTGGTTCACTTTCGTTCCCAGAATTAATAGTTATTTTTTTAGTTAAATCAATTAGAATAAGGCAAGCGTTGGGTGGGAACTGTCTTCTGACACACAGCTCGCGCTAGTTCTGAAGATATGTAGGTACATATGTAATTGATTCAGCAATAAAAAACATTTTATATTTTTATTATGTTGGCAACTCAGTGCAAGATGTAAAGTGCACGTGATCATCCGTATACTCATTGGTCGCCTATATGACACCCTAAAGACGAGTTGGGGTGGTAGTATTCGTCGCTTCCACACACTTTCAACACCTAGATATGTAGGTACGGTCAGCAATAAAACAAACATACCATGATCAAAAATCACATCTAAACTACAATTATCCATAATAAAAGATAAGGCCGCAATAGACTACATTATCACATTTCTTCATTATGGATTAGTTTTAGTTATTTTATAAACTTGGATCTGTTTAGTTACTTTTGTTACTGACTGTACATCTAAATTCCATGAATTTAGATATATTATTTATTCAATCATTAATCAACATTCAATTACTAGAACAGATATGTAGTACATAGGTTATTAATTTAAGTTTAATAATACTACGTATTCATTTACTACATAACATTGGTACGCTAATGTAATAGCCTAGTCGGAATAATCCCACGCTAAATGAATATTGATTTATATAATAACTACATAGCTGCACTTGTATTACTATGTTTCGGTTAGAAAGGTAAGGGGCCGGAAATTACAGGCACATGAGACTTAACAACTTCACGTCTCAGGGTCGACAACGCATTGGCGATCCCCCTAGTGTTGCAAATGTCCATAGGCGGCGGTAATCACTTACCATCAGGTGGACCGTCCGCTTGTTTGTCGGCCCATGTGGTATAAAAAAAATATACAGATATACCTACCTCATCATGATCATCAAATCAGCCCAGGGATGTCTACTGCTGAACATAGGCCTTCCCCTTGGATTTCCACTAAACATATCTAAATACATAGTTTAAAACGTATGCGGTATGTTCTATTCCTTCGTTCTAAGCTAGTTAACGTAATATTAAATGCAATTTAAGTCCTATTTAGTCCAAATTGCTAGCTACTCTTAAAATGGTCACATAATTACCGTCACACTGTTAGATAAATACATAAAGGCGGTCAATAAATCACGAAAAGTAAAGCCCATATAATTTGTCGAACTTCGTAATAAAACATGAACATAATTTCATATCGGTGTTAGCAGTTGTAAAACAGAATGAGTTGTTGTTTATTACAAATGGTTGGAGGCCTATAAAACAAGTGAACAAACAAAAACAATAGTGAACAAACAAAATCCGACGCGACGCCGAAATACACACGAAGTGCCGGAGCGAAGGGCACAATAAAAGTCAATAAAAGTGAACTGCCGCCTGCCGTGCGCGCCTCCACTACTTATTCTGGAAACTTTAAAGCCGCTGTTCAGGTGAAAACAATGAAATGTTAAGTTTATTCACCTAGTTGTTAATTAATTATAATTAACAGCATAATTATGCATACTGTGTATGAAAATTCATGTTTGAAAAAAAAATATAAAAAATTATATTCGACATAAAATATTATATTTTTGAGTAAATTCGATAAAAATATATGCCAAGGTTATTTACGGACCAATCTTATCCAGCAAATAATTAAATATTTTACTAAGTTAGAACACACATTCTCAAAACCAAGTACCTAACAGCTTATTTAATTAATTTACCTGGGTAAAACATTTTCTTAATTTAAATTTCCCACTCAACAACCAATAAAAACAAACGCCGCTTCAATACTTGCCGTCAGTTACGTACGAAACGCAGAAGTTTACGTGAAAGTGTAGAATAGGGGCACTTGGGGCACAAAGCGGCGAAACTTCGCTCATTAATAGCGCACCTCCCTCGCTCGGAGCAGTTCGGGAGCGGCGCCACGGTTACTCATAATACGGACATCAAACATGTGTACATTGATTCTTGAAGTCAGAATATCAGTTCAGCTTATTCATTCTAATCCTAGCCTACCAATATTACTAGTAAATCCGAAATATGGGGATGAGGAAGGATGGGGATGTATCGATGTTTGTTACACTTTTACCAAAAAACTATTAAACGGATTTTGATGAAGCTATAGATAGTTTATAACCGGGATTAAATATAAGATACTTTTATGCCAGGAAAATGTCACATCCCTAGGAAACGCGGGTGTAACCGCAGAGGACGATAAGTCTATACTTATATTAATGAGAGAGTACACATTTTGTGTACCTATTCGAAGAATATGTTCCTATATAAATAACTAGCTGTCCCCCGCGGTTTTACCCGCGTTCCCGAGGGATAACACATTTTCCCGGGATTAAAAGTAGCTTATATGTTATTCCAGGACATGCTCTATCTATGTGCCAAGTTGCATCCATATCCGTTTTGTAGTTTTTGCGTGAAAGAGTAACAAACATACTTACATACAAATCTTTCCTCTTTATAATATTAGTTTTTTTTTTTTTATGCCACTTGGGCCGACAAACAAGCAGACGGTCCACCTGATGGTAAGTGGTCACCACCGCCTATGGACATTTGCAACACTAGGAGCATCACCAATGCGTTGTCGACCCTAAGACGTGAAGTTGTTAAGTCTCATGTGCCTGTAATTTCACCGGCCCCCTTACCTTTCTAACCGAAACACAGTAATACAATTGCACTACTGCTTCACGGCGGAAATGGGTAAGGTGGTAGTACTTCCCCGGACGAACTCTGCACTAAGAGCTCTACTACTCTAAAATAAGTATAGATAATCTCCTGGGATATTCTTTACACAAGGTCATCTGATCTCAAACTAAGCAGAGCTTGCACTATGAAATCTAGATAACTGATTTCCTACACTACACGTTTTTGTTTTGTTTTTTAATGTTACCTATAAAAAGTATTTTGTAATTGTTAAATATAAAATTATATAAAATTGAAATTATAAAATAGCCAAAAAGTCAGAATAGATAAAAATTTATATAACAAATAAAAAAGAATATAACCTTGCTGAGTTTCTTGCCGGTTCTTCTCAGTTGAAGGCTGACTTCCGAACCGGTTGTAGCTTCAGTAACTTTAAATTTGACCTTCATAAGTGCCCTCCGAAGGCCTAAACTGAATGAATGGTTTAGAATTTTGAATTTTTTTAATTTCTGGGATACATAAAATTACTCGAGGACTGGTGAAAACGGGTCACGTAAAACTAGTAATTTTATAAATACGTTTAGATTTTGATGACTCAATCAAGAATAAACGGCAGAACAGAAATAGTTATTAATTAACACATATGATTAGTTATACCGGGATTAAGGCCTTCGAAAATGCGGAAATAGGTAGTTAATAATTCTATCTTAATTCCTACAAATATTATAAATGTGAATTAAGTTTGTTTGTTACGCTTTCACGCGAAAACTACTTAACCGATCATCATGAAACTTTGTACACATATTCTTGGAGGTATTAGAAAGTAACATAGGGTACTTTATGTGCCGGGAAAATTTGATATCCCTCGGGAACGTGGGTGAAACCGCGGGGGACAGCATGTTATATTATAAATGCTATAGTTTGTGATAAAGGATGTATGAATGTTTGTTACACCTTGAACTTCAAAACGGATTAGGATGAAACTTGGCACGTAGATTAGTTTATAGTCCGAAACTTTTCCCGGGAAAATGTCACATCCCTCGGGAACTCGAGTGTAATTGCAGAGGATAGCTAGAAAGTTTATATGTTTTTATAATGCACTTGTAATATTTGATTGGAGAGCCATTAAAAACTTTCGAAATTCCTGAATCTTTTTATACTCTTTATTATACAGAAATAGATAAATTTTCATGAGTTTATGATTTTGCGTTTGAAATTACTAGTCGAGATCCGGAATCACTGCATCTGTTTTAAAAATTAATTCACTAACCACCTCACCTCATTCCCGAGTGGTATAAGCTCGAAATACATCATACCTCTCGGGAACGCAGAAGAAGACTGAGGCCTCAGACGGCATCAATTACTAAAAAATAATGTAATTATTTTAATTATATCTAAAAATATTCCTTGGAAAGTTCCTCAGACAAAATTAATACAGATAATATAGTCACAACTGCAACGTCGTCACAAAATGATAAAAAGTCGCAAAAGTACGCGTCGGCTCTTTCAGTGATATGTCGAACAGACGCGCGTTTAATTGGCGACACGACATTTCGACGTATCGATGAGTTAACGAGGACTGTGCGAACGATAACGCATTATAACGAAGTGTATACTCCGCTTTGTTTTGTTGCAAATTTGATGACGCTGTTACAAAGCGGAAATTAAGAGCTGACCGCAATTATTTGTGACCTGCGTGATAGTTTATAATTGTTCTGCTATTGTACATTCAACTAAAAAAGATTGCGTTCTGTTGGCTAAACTGAAAACTTTTAAATTTTATTTATAATAAAACATTGTACTTTGTTTAAAAATAGAAAAGTAACTATAGTGTAGCTTAGCTCAGTGGTCATAGGTGAGGCCTATGCCCAGCAGTGGACAGAGATAGGCTGATGATGATGAGTGTAGCTTGAATGGTCCGTATTTAAATAAGATTTCATTATTATTATTTAATATTTTTTTTTAAATTTGTTATTGCCTTAACCATAAAATATCTTAAGTATTCCTAGTCCACGCAAACTTTTTTGTTGACCGTATATACTCGCCCATTAAACTAAATCACCGGTGGCATACTGGAGGTCCAGGGTTTGAGTCCTAGGGCGAACAAGCCACAGTTGCCACATGTTGGAAATGATTAACTGTGACCCAGGGTAGATAATGTGACCAAGAAATGGCGATAATACTAACCACATGTCACGTTAGGACTTACAATTACTTCGGTGGAATGTAGGTCTCTGTACTAAAGCCTTCCACTCTCTTATTATATTTATATAGATATTTATTATAATATTTATGTTCTTCTTGTATGTGTAACTAATCACCTTTATCAAAGTGTATCATTTTAGCAGCGTTACAAGCACACACTTTGTTGTTACAATAGAACAATACAATCGCATAACCACATTTCCTCTCGCTATCAGCGCAACTTTTACCTAACAAGCACTCTTATTTCTAAAGGAACACAACAATATAATACTGACAAGCAGAACTAGGTCGTAACGATACAAAAGAACTTACCCTTTATTCCGAATCCTAACTAATTAGTTAGTCGCTTTTTAAATAGCTTATGAAAGCCAATTAAACTACGTTACGAAGTTGTTTCTTTGCTTTAGAGTTAATGATTTATTGCCGGCGGCTGCGGGGAGGCGATAACGTTCGTTGTAACGAATTAATATTATAGCCACTGATATCGTTAATGAGGAAGGTAGTTCACTACGATAGCCAACAAAACATTCTTCACGCACGGCCTTTTGGTAAAGATGTATCGGTTATAAATCTACTATGTAAATATATATTAGTATAATCCATATCTAATATATAAAATGTTCGTGCCGCGGTATATGTTGCCAAACTCCTCCGAAACGGCTGAACTGATTTATATGAAATTTTGTGTAACTATCGGGTAGGTCTGAGAATCGGCAACATCTATTTTTCATACCCTTAAATGATAAGGGTGACCCATCCTTAAATATTGTATTTGTTTTACAACACTTTTTATTTATTATGATCTAGCATTGAAAAAAACACACAACTACAAATCTTCTATATAAGTAAAATATATTCCTTTGACGCACCATCACCTCAAAACTACTGAACATATCGGAATGGGACTGCTTGCATTCGACGCGGAATTTGGAGTAGATGGTTAAGTTATAAATGATATCAATAAACGCGGGTAAAACCGCGGTGGACAGCTAGTAAAGCAGGTAAAAAAACTGCTGGACGGAAGATAGTATGAAATAGTTATAAAAAGTCTATTGAAAATTTTGTTATCATTTACTTTCCCCCTAAATGCTACCATTAAACTAGTACCCACAATTTAAATAGACAAAAACAATCTGTTGAATTAACAACGCGAACGTTTACTACTTTTTTTGAAGTCAGTTAAATGGCCATAAAATTAATTTAATTCCAGCCGTCCCTCCGGAGGCTTCGGGCTATTTCGAGATTGCTACAGCCCTTCGTTCAGCGAGTAATCAAGCATTATTCAAATTGAGACTAGGATTCAGCGATTTGAGCGAAAATATTTATACGCAATCATCACCCTTCGCCCTTTTATAAGACACCCTTAGGCGACGCTTTTAAAATTTCTCTATGTGCCATTCGGAGATAGACGCTGTCACAAATTATAGGGTGCGGAATAATGTGTCGACAGACAAAATACAGGGTATTAACAAAATTGTTATTCCCAAAATTTCCATTCATAAACCAACTTCCACCCCGCGGTTTCACCCCTGTTAAAGTAACATAAGTAAACGAGCCATAAGAAATAAGCCAAGTATTCTAATACATAAAACCAAATTAAGATTTGTGAATCAATTGCATAGAAAAAGTTCATAAGATGTATAATCACCCATAAGTATGAACAGCCGATAAAACAGCAACCTGTGTATCAAGAAGGATAACACGTTTAGTGCAAACCAACCACAAATAACGCTATAAGCGCAACTCAATAATAAATAGCGATTATCTTTAGGACAGGGAGTCGATGGGCCGCGTGACGTCATGAAATATTCATCAAGCGCCGCGCCGCCGGAGGTGACGTATGCCGTGAGACTGGGTGCGCCCTTTACAATGTTCATTTCCTACAGTTTTTTCAAGGGATTGTCTAACAACAATCATCAGTAACTTGATAAAGGAAAAATATTATTTTATTGAATTTCATTGTGACTTTTAAAATAATTGAACTAAATGGCCTGTTTTGACAGCTTAGAATGTCATAGAATAATCACCTTTATTGTTTTTGAGATAAGATTCAATTTAAATGATGGTTAATAGTATGAAGATGCTATTAAATCTTGTCAAAACGCTATAGGATAAATTTTTCAATATTCCCCTTGACTGTCAAAACGGGGCTATTCGAACTCTTTGTACACCTTCCTAAAGACATTACCTAAATGAACATGAATAATCATAATGTATTGCGTAGTTTAAAATAACTAATCTCTAAAATAGACACATAAATATTGAAATGAACATATATAAATAAAGGACCCGTCAGAAAAAAAAAAGGAATCAGCTCGAAAAATATTTAATACATACTGACACGCCGAAACAAAACGATACATGTGATGTGCCTCTTTCAGTAAATATTTACGATAAGTCTTCTATTTATATATTCGTTTGATAATCTACTCCGAGTAATCGAGTGAGTAATGTTATCGAAGGTCCAGTTTTGTTCGCGTGCACAAAGTCTCAAATCGCTGATGAAAGTTAAGCTGTAATGGTTAATTCATAGCTAAGTTGCAGCGTTCATTCACAACCCAGTTCGGTATCGGATAGAGAGAGGGTGGCTAAAGTCTGGGATTAGGCTTCGCGGAGGAAGCGCGCGCCGGCCGGCAGCCGGCAGCCGCGGGGTTGCAGATTACTTAGTTATTAAATAAGTTGCCAGGTTAGAGAACACGGATTTCTCATGCGAAAAATATAAAGGCTTTAAAAGTTCGTGTACGAAATCAATCCTGGGCTCAACATATTTTAGCCAAAACTAGAGAAATTTCTTTTACGTCACTTGTGACTTCAGGCCATCTGGTTCCAAACAAAGTAGACTATTTAACATCTTCGCAGATATCTGATATATTATAATATTTACTGTGTTAACTACATACTACACCCAAACACAAAATAAGTAGACATTTTCATACACACAATGTTTGTCCCAGATGGAAGTTAACCCACAACCTGCGGTTTGGCACTTTGGGTATGTATCGCGCTAAACGGCACGTAATCAAGAGTTTCCACAACAGAGGAAAAGCCATAACAAAAAAAGAAGAGCGAGAGAGAAAGAAAATTACATGAATTCTAAACCAACGTAAGAGGAATAGCCAATAATTACATAAATACAATTAAGAGTTACATGAGCGACCAAAAAGGTCTATCTCAGAGTATATTTACCCACAGCAGGGGATGTTGAAGCGCTGTTTTTCTGATATACCCAAAACATTTTGTAAAATATGAGTAACTTCAGTGGCTTTACAAACACCATGAAGTTCGCGCTTATGTTCGGGAAAAGTGAGGCAAAGTTAACTTCAAATTAACAATACATGAGGCGATGACGGAGCCTTTTTAACACAGATTTATTTACCAGTACACAACAATAATAGTGAAATGAAATGAAATGAAAATATTTTTATTCAAATAGGCTTTTACTTATGAATAGTTTGACTCTAATTCTAATACCGGTTTGGAAGGTCTACTAATACTTCGCGGCGGAATAATTGTGGTGATAGTTTTTCCAAGGACGTAATCTCTAGGAGATCACTAAAAGTTGACCTCCATTATATTACTATGAAAAAGGTTTCGCTTGGATCTGATTTCACCACAAAGATTTTTTTTGTCCACACGTGACGATGGCCACTTACCATCAGGCTCCTAATGCAGAGGTGGATGTATAAATGTTTGTTACTTTTTCACGCAAATGCTACCTAACGAATTTGAATTACACTTGGTGCATAAATAGAGTATGCTTTGGAATAACATATACAGTACTTTTTATTCCGGGAAAATGTTACATCCCCCGGGAAAGCGGGCAAACTCCGAGGGACAGGCAGATAAATAACTTCTTAAATACTTAATGAGTCATTTTCAGTTTGCTTTAATAATAATAAGCCATCCGTATCTACAGTAATAATCGTTTACTTCACGAGCATAATTAAGATTTAATTTAATAGATGCAGGCGTAAACAAATATACTGCCATCACAAGACAATTATTCAAGATTGTCTCCATGCTTAATTAGGGATCTGTGTTACGTATACAATACGTTGGAATAGCATGTAAGTGTATATTATTATAACGGTGAGAGAGAGAGATAGCATACACAATGTTATATTCCATTTCATGTAATGCTTAATATTATTAAAAAGATTATTTGATGTTTAAAAATTAAATATTTGAAATTAAAGTGAAACAGTCCTTACTGGTTGATGAGTTTAGACTGTACTTGACACTACCCTTTGAAAAATACTCGCCAAGGGTCTACCAGTAGTATAGGAGCTGTAACTACCTATTCTATCCATTCTAACCTAAACACATTCGACCACTCATCACTCCACAGTTTTCACAATCATGGCTACGTCTAGATCATAATCTATGAGTGTGCAAAAAATCATCTAAATCGGTTAAAACTACTATAAAAAATATTGTAAATTTGAATTTAGAAGGTAATTGCAAGAACTATTCAACCAATTTCAATAATTCTGTCACCAACAGAAAGCTCTGTTATTCCCGAGTGACATCCCGGGATACATTAGATCCCTCAAAAAACTCGGGTGAAACCACGGGTCGTTAGCTAGTTCTAAATAAATCAAATAACTCAAATATTTACTCCAAAAATATCCTTCATGTTTAAATGTAAGCAAGACGCAATATTATGCTATGCGACAACAAAACGACCCTTATTAAACAATTGTTTATTTAATTTTCATCTCAAAAAGGCTTAATATAAATGTATTACATTTGTTTTTTATTTGAAAAATGTTGGATATAAATAATATCATTTCTCGTTGTTCCTGAACAAATTCAACTAATCAAGTTTACAATGTTGAACAGATTTTTGAAATAGGTGTTAGCAGTTCCCCGAACGAACTCTGCACTAAGAGCTCTACTTCGAAAACGTACAGTCTCCCTCGACAAAGAAACAAATGAGAGATCGTTACCAAGCCGGTTAATTGTCTGCAACACCGATATCCGGGAATCTGTATCGGTGACAAGAAAGCTTCCTTGAAAACCCTTTTATAAAATAGCGCAATTCCAGGTATGGTTGTGCCAATTTATTTCACATGTGAACTAGCGTGAGAGTCTCATTATTGTACCGTATTTTGTTCTTGTAGTTGTATTTCATTTCTAGTTTACCATATTTTTTATTAGTTACTAACTAAGTTTGACTATATTACCGACGTGTGATAATTTGAAATTAGGGTATCTTTTTAATTTGTAAGTTGATTTTGATACTATATTATAAATAGACGTTGCCCAAAACAATACTCCAGTTAATTATAAAAATCTTAAAATAATCTTCTAGTAGTTTTGGAGAATAGCATGTCTACACAGCTAAATGGACTGTTTTCATTAATTGGTGCTATTGTAATTTTACACTCCTATAATATTTCTTTTGCAAATTATCAATGTAAAGCCACGACGGTATTACAGTTTTATTATAGATTAGAAGAAGATAACGGTTTATTTTAATTTTGCATGTTTAGTTAAAATACTAGTTCAAACTATATAATTACTTTTTGTGCTTATTAAGGACATCATTCGAAGACACTTTCAAATATTTACTAAGGTATAAATTGTATATACTTATATATTAAGAAAAAAAATTGTATAATATATTTACAAACCGAGTTATTTAAAAAACAAAAGTACATACAATCTTTATAACACGTTTATTATATTGTGGAGTGCCCAACTCAAGCGCAAAGAGTCGACAATAAAGAAAGTACGTAACCTTATTAAACATAAAAATAAAAAACACCATTTTCTCGCAAAGTGGACAATTATGTCCGGAGGAGAATCCGGCCGGACAAAAGCAGACACTGACGCACTGGCTAGTGAAAATATTGTTACTGCACTGAAAAAAAAATACATTTCAGTTTCTTTATGACGATATGCTATGGAAACCTTGTTTTTGTCACTCCCACACTTGACCTTTTGATCATTTGTCCTTATCTTACGACCGAGATTAAAGAGTACGCAAAATAACTTTGAATGTCATAATAAAAGGAGGTTCGTTTTTAAGCCACATGCCGACAAACAGGCACACGGTCCACCTGATGGTAAGTGGTCCCTGCAAGATGGACATTTGCAGCATCAGAGATATCACAATGAGACGTGAAGTTGTTAAGTATCATGTGTCTGTAATTTCAACGGCCCACCTGTCTAACCGAAACACAGTTACAAAAGTGCACTACTGCTTTACGGCGGAAATGGGGAAGGTAGTAATACTTGCCCGGACGAACTCTCAGTCTTCTATTCTTCTCTATACTACTTCTTAGATACAGATAAGAAAGACAAAACATTTATTTAAGGCAATTAACAAATAATAACAAACAAATGACACAATATAATATAAAATAACTCAAAAATTAATACATAACGATTGCCATAAAATGGTCCCAACTCAGCAGTTGTTACTGGTTGTTAGCCAGCGCTGATTTTCCGAACGACCGGTTCGTGACGTCACAATTTGGAAAGTACAAGAATAAACAGAATTAAAGAAGATAACGTAGCTAAGCCTGTAGCCTGGTGGATACAAGATGGGGTAGTTAGCGTGGTTGTTAGACCCAAGTGCCAAGCCATAGATTGTGGGTTCGATTCCCACTTTAGACAAACATTAGTGTGTATAACCATGTTTGTTTGTTCTGTGTATAAATATTTTAAAGTAGTTTATCAGTTGTCTGATCACCATAGCCTAAGCTTGCTTGGTTAGCTTATCACAAGTAGGATTTGAACCACTAACATATCGACGATCTTTCGAATACTACTATACTATAAACCACATACAGATCTCGATGTTCGAGTGTATAGTTTGAAGCCACGATCTTTATCAAGGTATTGGACGTCACTATCACATTATTTTGAGTCCAAAATTTTACCTACCTCGGTAGTGTAGTGTCGGAAACAGGAGGGACCGAATAGGACACCGCTTTGAGAATCGCCAAGGGAAAGGCAACCTTCGCACAGCTCCGTCCGGTTTGGCAATCGCGGAAACTGACTAGGAGAGTTAAGCTCAAGATATTCCGGTCCAGCGTGAAAACTGTGTTGGTGTACAGATGCGAGACGTGGAAGGTCACTAAAGACATCACACGCCGGCTCCAGGTCTTCACCAACCGCTGTCTTCGCCGAATTCTCGGTGTATACTGGCCCGACAAAATTTCGAACGTAGACCTGTGGGAACGCTGCGGTGAGACCCCGATTGACCAGCAGATCAAACGCCGCAAGTGGAACTGGATCGGCCACACGCTCCGAAGGGACCATGATCACATTCCAAGGCAAGCCCTAGACTGGAATCCCCAAGGAAAGCGGAAACGTGGCCGCCCTAAGCAGACCTGGCGGCGGACGATCACTGCAGAAGCGAAGGCGATAGGAATGGCCTGGAGCGAAGTAAAGCGCGAAGCCCAAGACCGTTCGGGATGGCAACGTACTGTGGACGCCCTCTGCCCCATCCAGGGGACATAGGACATTAAGTCAAAAGTAAGTCATCACATTATTTTAATTAACAATTAGGAATGGGTGTCGTTCGCCGCGCGACCCGCAGCCAGTGGTCAGATGAGTTATTAAATAAGTTTACCGAATAACTTCCGCGCACAGTTCGGCGACTTTACAACTTAACATTTATTTATAGTGATTTTATACACCGGCCGGACGTAATGGGAAATCTTTGGGCTTGTACTTTGGTTATTGTTTTTAATTCTCCCTCTTACTATAGCTTCCGCCCCAAGCTGTATCCGCGTTTCCTAGCGGTCTAATATTTTTCCCGATTAGAAGTACTCATTACTTTTAAGGCTTTGGTGTCCGTCCGTCCCTCCATCTGTCTGTCAACGGGCTATATGTCATGAACCGTAACGAATAGAACAACTAACAATGAGCCAACAAACTTCAGATATTTTATTAAAAATTCTCTGTGCTAAATGGGATACCTTTTATGAAAAAAAAAAAAATTTAGCTAGATAAAAAAATTGTTAAAACATCGAGCTACTTTAACGCCATCTAGCATTCCAGTAATGAAGTTCCTACCCTGAGTACTGTAATACCGTTTAATTGACTATAGTTTCAGCTGTTTGGAATTTTTATCTGTCATTATATGCAGCATAAAACCATTTGTTTTTTCTTAAGTTAGGTGTTATTTTTGTGGTTAGATGTTTATTCGATATAAATAAATGTGATATTCAAAGCTCAGGAACGCGGGTGAAACCGCGGGGAACAGCTCGTCTATAATAAAGCAATTAAGTTATACTCAAAGGTCCTAAGTTGAATGATTCTAAATCAACTCACTTCTTAGAATAATCTGTAGGCGGTAGATATTAATATTATTATATTATCTCTCATATTAGAACTACAGAGACGGCATAGACTTATGTACTTTGTAGCAATTCGTAGAAAAACGAAGGCTTTAGACAGCTCGTAGAGTAAGTCAGCTGGAGTAACAATGGGCAGGCCTCATCGCTCGGAGGATAACCAGGTGGACTGACGACCTGGTCAGGATCACGGGTGGCTCAAGACCGTTCGAGGTGGCCTATGTTCAGCAGTGGACATCCCTGGGCTGATATGATGATAGTGAGCAATAAGTAGTTTAACAGATAAACATTAAAAATATACCTGTGTCATTAAAAGATGTATCCATCATGTAGAAATATGATAGTAAAGCCTTTTGTTGAGATATTTGTGGCGACATCTATGAACACACCTACAATTCTTCACCGCCCGCACTACAGTGATGTGGCGACATCTATGAACGAGTAGAAACACACGAGAATCCTACATCGCACTATCAAGATTCTCTCAGGATTTGACATATATACAAGGATCCAACATCAACAGTCGGACCGCGGTCCCCAGGCATGATCACCTAGCCTGGCGGAAGATCTTCCCTTTTAAATGGAGGAGTCTCATACCTCGCTCCTCCATATATTTATAAAATACTTGCTACTGTTCGGCTGTTTTACTCGAGTTTCTGAGGGCTCTAAATATATCCTTTAGTTTACACTTTAATAACGCATATATCCGTATAATTACATTTTAATAAAAAAAAGGAGAACGTTAATGGATACGACTAGTTTTAAGTAAGACATGTCCTTGGGGATGTTGGCGCTGCAATGCAAACTTTTTGCGCAAGCTTTCAGCAGGCTAGCTTACCGTTGATTATTATTATTTTAAGATTATAACAAATAGCCTGTATCACTCAGGAATAGTTAAGCTTTCTATAAGTGAATGCATATCTGAAAACGGATGAGTCTCAGATACTACCTCTTACATCCAAACTTGCGAACTTTTTTTTTTTTTTTTTAATTTATTTTGGCACATACAGTCATTTAGTCACAAAATATGTATACAAGTAATGATTATGGTATAAAGACAAGGAGTGCCCAAAAGTTGTTAAGTTCTTGTTTGGGTTCCTTTGACGCACCATCACCTCAAAACTACTGAACATATCGGGATGGGACTACTACCATTAGACACGGATTTTTTTATAAATGGATATAGGCTTTATATGGCATCGATTAAGGCGGGTGAAACCGGGGGCACAGCTAGTATAATATAAGAATGGATTCAGATTATTTTTACTAGAGACCTACCCAGGCTTGGCTTGGTAGGGTAATGTTTTATACTAAGGACTAAATGTTGAATAAGCCATTCCTCTTATTTACCCTGTGTGGTTTTGTTGTAAATGATATTATATTTTATTTACCCATGAATTTATATTCTTAAAAAAAACATTAACCATTAGAAAGAAACTCTCAAAATTATGGTGAAAACCGCATCAAAATCTATTCCGTAGTTAAAATGATATAAGCGGACAAACAGACAAACAAAAACAGTGTATTCTTATACTATTTAGAGATTATATTAGTGTAGATATATGTTTAGATCTTCCCATACTTATATTATGGTTATTGGTAAAGCTACGTCCTTATAAAATTTGTCCGCACAGAATATAGCAAAAGTCCTTTATTCGCTTTCATAGAAATACCTCATAACCTCTCCGATATTTTCAAATATCTAGTTTGATATTAAGTTTCTAGAAACTAGTATAAAATCCTTTTTTTTTGTTGGGAACTTTGACAAAGTTGCCCGTAGCTCCTGCGTAGTGGTTCACGTGAAGAGTTTAATAAGTTGCACTTGATCGATATTGTTGCAGGCGGCGACCTGCAGCTCACCTGGGGGCAGTGGCCTCTGAAGCCGATACACTGGACTTGATCAGAGCTTTTTTATCATGATTGGTAGCTGAATCGCTGAGGTCCAACCGTTTGCTTTGCGTCGCATAAATGTTGACGTGATTACTGTTTTTTACTCAACTATGGCAATGCTATAAAGAACGTTTGTGATATAATAATTCTTTGTATGTATGTGTGTTTGTATTTATGTGTACTTCAAACAGTTTTTAATTCTTTATTCTTTACTTCGGCTTATCGTAATGATGTCTTAGTTAATTGAATATTTAGAAATATTCTATTCTCGTATTTAAAAAAATTCTTAGCTCAGTATTCGTTTAATATAAATCATAATGTTTTATGTTAAACAGATTATATAGATTAATATCATAGTAATATCAAATATACAAAATTTTACAAGATTTTATTTTGTAAGCACAGAATAAGCTCAACAATACGTCGTACAACATGGGTCTCTTGAAAAAAGGCAAAGAGCTCTTCAAAATCTGAAACACATTGGCAATCCCCTTGTCTAATATGACTCGCACGACGGTCTGGCTGCTTAAGAAAATGATTAGATTTAATAGTCAATGTACGTCCGAATAATCAAAATAATCAGGATACACGTCCAGGCCTCGCCGGCGCAGCGGGGGCCGGCGGGCCGACGGGGCCTTTCCTTTCAATTTCATGCCCAATAAATCTGTGTCCTTTTGCGCAACGTTACAATCTGTACCGTGTATTCTATAATAAAATTTGTGGATCAAGAAAGTACTGGATAGGCCGTGTTAACAAATAATGTTCGAAACTTTTTTCTTCTGTTCTTAAAAAGTGCTACTTAAGTAATCTACTTAATTAAATGTAACTACATTTAATAATGAATAAACTCTTTAAACTAAAATCTTTTGTGGTCGTAACCTTTTTAACTGATCCTACTTTTCTAAAGCAAAAAAATAAGAACTCATTTAATAGAAAATGCCTCTTTTTTGCTTGCTTTGAGAATACTTAATTGTTTGTTCGCGGATATAATGGGTCTTGATATTTTATTATATTCGAGTTTGGCTAAAATATGCCGTTGCTCTGTAGTATTTAACAATCGAAGTAATAATATTAATAAATATCATGGGACATTCTTTACAAAATGTGTTTAAATACATGTATAGGTATATTAATAAAAATATTCTCCCTTATTATCCCCAAACAGGTAGGCCTTGTAGTACCTTGACCCACATTACACCGAAGATTATTAAGGCCTCAACGAAACAAATACCTCTCTGTGTAACAAGTGTCTCTCGGGTCGCCGTCAATCGCAGGATATAAGGAATTGTTTCGGACAAAGACATGTCACTGTACCATGCCTGACATGGAAATTGAACTCAGGACCTCTAGTTTCAAAGCCTAGCTGTATACCGTTCGATGACTGAGGATTTTGACATAAAATTTGAGAGTCCATTCCCCCTATCTCCTAATCTAAGACATAAGGCAGCGTGCACGCTAGCGGCAGGTGCGGGATTCCAGTCACGTGAGAACAATCCTTACCGACGACGGAAGTTATTCAATTAGAGGTCTCGCTCCGTGCCGCGGCCGAGTGCGCCTCACGTGGCCTCTCAGTTGCCACCTCCTTGTTCACCAGCCATTGCTAATTAATTCACTTCTCTCTCTTTTAATTGCCTTCCCACCAAATGTCTATTTATATCATTAATATTATAAACTGGCAGTTTCCCGGGGTATTGCCCGCATTCCCGAGGTAAAAAGTAGCCTATGGCCCTCTCCATACCATAGGCTATGCGGGTGTCAAATTTCAGGATGATCGGCTCAGTCGTTTAGCCCTAAAAGCGTAACAAACAAATAAATTTAGTCTCGCATTTATATTATTAGTAAGGATGTGAAAGAAACAATAATTGTGGAAGCAACACCATTTACCGCAGTTTACATACGACAAATATCTTTTTATTTGGGTCTAAACTGCACGTCAGCAGCAAAATCGAATTTGGATACATCTTATGTGCAGTTGACATAAGGCATCGAAACTGCCAAATTCATGCTAGCTATGCGTTTGTATGAACGTCAAGAAATAAATGCTTACCTCTCATTTACCTAAGGTTAAGTCACTTTCAATATTTTTTATGTTATTCTATGTGTTTGTCCAGGTTACAAACTATTCCTGGGCCGAGTTAAATCCCAATCGGTTCAGTAGTTTTGGCGTGAAAGAGTTATAAACAACCATACATCTATTCATTCACTCATCCATCACGAACATTCGCATTTATAATAATCAAGATAATAGATTATTATTATTTCTACCACGTAAATGAAAAGGGTGGAACATATACTTAATGCCAACAACTGTTCAAATTACTGATTTATTTAGCTGCAACAGAATACATATTTGAAATTCACATAATTATCGTCGACTTAAAATATATAAAATTCCAATTACATACATTCGTAAACTAAAATTACAGGAGCATTTCAGCAACAACAAAAACATAATGAAATACATATATTTTTTTTTAATAGAGATTTTAAATATGGTTGGCCGCGTTGCCACTACATCAGTATAATTAAAATTGATACTGAACGAGTAAACTATTTAAAATTTTGATTATTTCACAGCTGCTGTCATCGCGTACCCAATCATACTCGGTTGCCTGGTCAAGGTCACAGTATAAGAAAGGTTACTGGGTAAGAAATCTGCTTGATTTAAATACCTTCATAACCGCAAGTCGTGTTGCGCAATATTTCATTAATATTGCCAAGAACAAAAGGGACAAATCTATCTGTAACTAATATTATAAATTTGAAACTATGTTCTTCGGTTTGTTTCTTTCTTTCAACCAGCGACAGGGCAGCAGAGCTTTAAAGCTTTTAACCCCTAACGGGAATGCGGGTAAAAACGCGGGGGATAGCTAGTATTAAATATTTTGAATATAGCCAAAAAGACATATTATAAAAAATGATACCTTGCCGAGTTTCTTGCCGGTTCTTTTCAGTTGAAGGCTGACGTCTGAACTGGTGGTATATTCAATACCTTTAATCTTAACATTTCATAATATTACAAAATAAGTAATAAACGCAAAAAAATAATAATGGTAACAGGTGTGTTCATAAAATGTGTACACCCTATTGTCCGACCCTTTCCTATTAACCTACTAACATTATAAATGTGAATGTTTGTAAAGAAGGATGTATGGATATTTGTTCCTCTGTCAGAAAAACTACAGAACGAATTTGGGTGAAACTTGACACATAGGTTATAATATAACCTGAATTAACACATGGGATACTTTTAAGCCCGGGAAAATGTAACTTCCCTTGGAATACTATGTTTTTTTTTATACCACCTCAGCCGACAAACAAGCAGACGGTCTACCTGGTGGTAAGTGGTCACCGCCGCCTATGGATATTTGCCACACCAGGGGCATCGCCAATGCGTTGTTGACCCTGAGACGTGAAGTTGTTACCGCGTGGAACAGGTATTAATTAATAATGTCTGCATAATATACAAATTTTAGTGTACATGTTCAATTGAATTGGAATCTGTTACCGATGGTGCAAGAAGTGGACCACAAATGGTCGCCGCCATAATATAATTGAAGACGTTACAGAACTGATAGACTATCTGAGTTCGATACTAGCAAAGGCGGCTGCAGTCACCTCGGTGTTGCGGTTAATATCCGAACCCGGCCATTCAATAGATATTGGAGGCCATTAAACATGCAGTTATATATCTTACAAGCCAAAGTTGTATTGAAAAATATGAAGCCTTTTAATTAAGATTGAGTTTGGAGGTATGATTTTGTATTTTGAGTTATATTTCAACTACATATTATTTGATATTACAGTAATACGACATCAGTTAATTGGTTTTGACTAATATTTAAAATATTATTACTATATTTATGGATAGTAATAGTAAATTAAAATACTTAAATAAGTACATAGACAAAAAAATAGTCCGGTGAACTGAGAACCTCGTCTTTTTCTTGAAGTTCGTTAAAAAGTGATTTATACAGTATTTTCAGGTAAAATTTCCATTTTATTATATTTCAATAATTGGTATCAAATAGCCGGATATGAAGAATTTCTCTGTGTATGTATTTATTTTTACTACAATCTTTAAAGTAAGGTATTTTTTCATAAAATTAAAATAACATTTATTTATTTGACGTTGATCTAGGTCACTTAGATCTAGCTAGTAGGTAGTAGTTTCAGTAACTTTAAATAATCACTTCATAAGTGCCTTCGGAGGGCCTAAACTGAATAAATGGTTCTGAATTTTGATTTTTTTTTAATTCCTCATGTTCCGTGGCCACAGCCTCCATACGGACAAGTATCGAGTTCCAATCGCCCCTCACCTGGCGCCGTTACTGCATAGCCTTATCTTGCCCTAAACATGACTTCATGCGCTACGGCTATGCTACGAGCCGGCTATCCGTAGCGAGTGCTACGAATCGCTACATTCACACTCTGAGTGAATTCCATTGTTATCCATTCAGTTTGTATATCGGTGGACTAGTTTCGCATACATAGATACGTAGGTATGTGTGAACTTATCCGTTTTATATTATTTATCTATACTAATATTATAAATTAGAATGTGTATCTGTAAGCTTATAACGTCTTCATGGTGGCTGTAAAGCACATACGAGTACGTAGTCTATGGTATTGAATAGACGTAGGACATAGCATATAATCAGCAGGTAGAAAGGTAGTATCGTTAAATGAATTATCATTATTATGGTGCATTTAAAAAAAAATAAAGTTTATAATTGGTCTTTCCACATAGCCATATGATTCAAAACTAGCCAGAGCTTGTACTTGAGTAACCAGATAACTAACGTAGTTCATACTTAATTTAAATGCTTTCTCATGTACACGTTAACATATACACATTATTGAAAGCTAAGATAGCATAATATTAAGTTATAATGAGACTAGAACTATTTTAAGTATAGCTAGGTACTACAAAGTACCCTAAGTAATAAATTTTAACTAATTATTAACCAAGCCCGCGCCGATCCCTACGGCGTCAGACGGCTTCATAGTCGTATAAATTCCTATAAAAATCTTAAAAGTTTCTAAAGTGGTATAAACCGCCGTTTAAGGTTTCAACAAAGCTACTCTTGCGTACATATTTGTTGGCTCAACGTACGTCGTTGCGCTGATATCATCAAATCGGTGGAACGTTATATAAACAAAATTAACTATTTACTTTCAATCCGCCGCGTGCGGGTAGTTATATAAAAAATAACGATAACGGACCGAGTGGGGAGCCTCGCTTGTATTCATGCCAGACTCTATGAGACACTAAAAGACACCACCAAATGTATATCTGATCTTTATTTCACGTGCCAGAGTAGAAAAAATCCCAAAGATGTCTTAATATTATATATAAAAGTCAGCTTAGCAGCGTGACTGAATTTGAGTTATTTTAGTACTAAGGGGTACTTGAATAGTTATTAGGTATAATTAGACCCGGTAGGTGGCGCTGTTCTCGAGATCCTGAAAAGTGGCACGACAACATCTGCCTACCGGATCTGGATTATTTTTATAAAATAGTAATAGAAAGATAATTTCCATATATATAAAATAGATTTAGATTAATTATTACACTCATATTAAATAATACTTTCTCGATATTTTATCTCGGGAATACATCAGATCTCTCGAGAGCGCGGATACAGCCGAGTGGAATTTTATATTTAATTAATTTAATTAATCAAATGTCTTTGAAAAATTTCATTCAAGCTTTACACTTATAAAGTATATGTAACAAGTACTGATCAGCGAGAATAATGTCTTAGAGCGTGTTACAAAGACTTCATAATCATTCGTTTAAAAAAGCGCCGTGAAACTTTCACACGAGTAAACACGACCATAAAGCTCTCATTCAATTGAGTCGCAGTACTTAACGCGTACCGAGTCAAAACAAATCCACGCGCACAATAGACACGGCCTCGCAATAAAACCTATAAAATTTATATCTAACCTCAATATCAGAAGAGAGAATACGTAATGAACATTAGGAACAAAGGCGTGTGAAAAGAGCCGATACCGAATTGTGTAGGTGCGAAATTGATACCATCCAACCTAACAATTCTCAACCTTATACTGTCAGAATAAAGTTCTAATTCCCCAGCTGGTACAGTCGTTAGAATGAAACAAAATTATTGCCCAAACAATTTCAACTTAACTACACCTACATACAGCTCATTATCGTCTGAGTGTGAAATGTAAGAATCGAAGATAAGTGAGGTGCCGCGGCTCTCGGACTGAAATATTAGTGTTCTGAAGGTTTTCTTTGAAATCGCGTGTGTTGGTGCAGCGAACTCTTTGTAGCTTCCCGTTTGAACATTTATATCGGCTACGGCGTAGCAGTACTACGGTACTACTAGCGTGCTACGAACCTCTACCTGTTTTTCTATTACGTAGAATATACAATGTTACGTGCATTATTCGAATAAAATAATGATATTCACTTTCTGTATATCTTGGTTACCAAGAGTAGAAAATATTATTCACTAAAAATAGTTTGCATTCATAATTGTACAAGAAACTTTTTTTACATTCGCCGTGTAAATAAATAAAAATATCCTAAAAAAGTAGCAATTTTATTTAATTTTTTAACCTTCTAGCCCCGTATTACGTTAACTGCATAAATAATATTGAATAATATTATTTTAGCTTGTATCATTAATACAACAGAGCTTATGCGATGCTAGAATCTAACACACGACCATCTGTTTAATTTCTAGGAACACGTTATCTCGAAATTCAAGTGAACGCACCAGTTTATTCCAAGAAAAAATTAATAAGCATCTGATGTGTTTCATATAAATTTTATCTCACTGACAAGCGTCGACAGTTTAGCATTGACATTAAGGTATCATCATTACCTGCCTGTCAAGTTCCCAATCATTTGGGGTCAGCGTAATATATTAGCTTACGGTACCATGTATCAAGAAGTTATGAGGATTTATCACAGCCGGTCACCTGCCCAGCGCCGACCCACTCGGTACAAGGTGTATAAGTTCACGTGGTTAACAGTACACTCTTAAGTCACCTCTTGTGACACCTACACCTTACAAGATCCTGGAGTGGTAGTATGCATAACACATAGATAAAATTTCCACTCAACTCTTAAAAGCCTTGCTCATCAAACTGTAAACCAAACTCACGTCCATCATAAATATAAATCAGTTTATCTTAAAACTCTACAGAATAAATGCGGAATTCCTCAAACGACCTCAACTGGCGAAGTAAATAAAAGAATACATTGTAATAAGTTACGCAAGCGACGCGAGGAGAGAAATAATACATGAATATAAGCAAAAACGCTTTGAACCCGCTTCGTTTGATGTACGAGTGTAACATGAAAAAAAAAATTCCGTTGCCATCGTCGAACTTTCTCCTACCCGCAACTTCGAAACTGAATTTACATAAGTACACAGTTCAGGAACGTTAATAAATTAACACCCCCACCTTGCATACGAATCAGACATAAATTGACGTGAAATAGTAATTAAAATTCGATAAAGTAGAGAACTGAAAGACTAACACTTGAGGGCGAGAGAATAGCTATTGAGAGTCAGTGACAGAGAAAGGTTTCTTCAGATGTGATTTTTTGTGTGCCGAATTGCAACAGGGGTAAGCGGGATGTACGCGCAGGAGGGAGGGTCGGCCGGGCTCAGGCGTGCGCACCCGGCAGTGTCTAGCCGGTCGCCGCAGCGAGCGGTCGTCCGCGCCACGCGTTACTTTCGCCCGGTCCCACGTTGGGCGCCATCAATATCTACCGCGAAATCGGCATATTATCGCTTCTCCACGTATTAATGTTGAATGTATGCTACCACTGTGATAAAAGTGCAGTGATGGATCATTAAAAAATATTGTTAAGTGTCTTGTGTTTACATAACAGCGACTAAAAAATATTTACGAACAAACTAAGTACGAAAAATAAATTAACTAAACAAACAAAATCTAATCAGTGGTTCGAAACGTTACAAATTTATGTGAAAGTTACATTTGCTACTGTATAAATAAGTGAAGTGATACGTGATATTGTGACCTTTCAGCGGAACTCGACGGAATCGTAAGTACTTTTTCTATTGTTTGTTTCTAATTAACTTTCCGACTCGAAACGAAAGATTGATAAGGAAAGTTTATAGTTGACTGGGCTTTGCCAATATGTTGTATATGTTTCCGGCGCTGATAAGAAATTCGAAGTATATCGCCGAGAGAAATATGGTCATCAATTTCTTCTCGATCGACGTACATCAATGGATTGCAAGCATTTTGCTATCTATGATGCTTCGTTGCGTAACTTAGCGAATCAATCTCAATTGAGTAAATAGGTCAAGTTGTATTGATGACCAAACTGTTACTTCTTTACTGTCGAGCGATCGTAAAACTCGTCAAGAATTTGGTTTATAGACGGTAAGGGTTCTTGTTACGTGTAATGTAGCATAAATTATTTTTTCGTTAACAATATAAGGAAGACTTTTCAAGTTGTTCTGCAGCTTATTGTATCAAATTGTAAAGAAGAGAGCCACTGAGAAAATTATATGAACATAAAACTTGGGAACAAATTAGACAGCGAAGTGGAGTCGAGTGTCCCTCGAGACCGGGAAGCATTATTTGGTTGCCAACTGAAACTTTTTTTTTCATTTTCCCCGGGGAATTAATTAAGTAAGGATTACTTTGCGAACAATGAGATTCGTTTTTTTGGGTTGTTATCTTCTGTTTTAAAATACCTAAATAGTGTTTCAATTTCTTAATGCAAATAATAATATACGACTTTTAAGTTATATATACGTTGCGTTGGATATTAAGTTATATATTTTAGTATATTTGACCAAAAAAATTTTGAGCTTAGATACAATCAGTTTGGAGCTTTGTGGAGAGTTATGACAAAATCGTTTGTTATTATAGAAGCGATGGTATCTGCGCTATCGAATGCCAAGTGTGTCGTGGGTTTGAATAACAAAATGCGCTTGACATTTCTCTCTAAGCCCGTCTGTCTTTAAGTTTAAATCTGTAGCCACATGAAAAGTAATAATAGTTCCCTTCTAGGTTTTATTTAGATTGGCAACTTATTGGTAATCCCTCAGGTGTGGCTAATGTCTATTTGTGATGGTGTTTAGTTACCATCAGGTGGACAATTTGCTTAGATGAGAAATAGTTTTAAATGAGGAGGATGTAGGAAAAATAGATTAGATGAGCAATGAGATAATTTGCGATAACGGATAGAAAGGCTTCGAAGAATAAGAAAATTAGGAGAATTACGCCAATAAATTCAGAATTGTCTTTAAAAACAAACAAGACGAATTTTAACCCTATTAGAAACCATTTATCACATTGCAAGGAATCCGATAAGTCAAAAAAAGCTGGCACTTGCCGATGAAGATCGGAAGATTAATATTAAATCCGTTTTCCTCCTCTGGAGCGGATTGATTCGAGTGCCAGCCTCGATATATTTAGGGAGGCATTGTGTACTCTTGGGCCATCGCTCAATGGCTTTCATAATACAAATATTGTCGGAAAATACTTATTAAGCCGATGGTCATTTGAAGGACAGCGTCCACGTTAGTTGGGGACACGTGCCGAGATAATGGGGGCTATGAGCATATAGATATCCAATTGGGAATGGCTTTCCGCCGATGAGGGCTATTGAACTTTTAATGTTAAGCTTTGCCAGTAGGTAGTAATATCAAAAATAAATCTGAAAGAAATCACTTTCATCTTGAAGTTGGGCTCCATTCACCATTTTACTTATTATGAAAGCTGTTTATAATCTCCTTCTAATAGATTTTTCGAGTGTTATTTAAGCTGTTGGTGGAGTTATTTTGTTCTTCTAACCAGCAGGTATATTAAATAAAGTTGTTGCAATCAGTACTCATTTTGAAGCATGTTAAATATTACGTTTTTGCGGTCCCTACACTTGGGAGCAATTAAATTGAGTCATTCCCTTTTTATGTACAAAATTTTACTTTTCAAACATTAATTTACTAATGAAAATACTCAATGTTAAGTGATAATTTTGATTTAATTTAATTTATAAAACCCTTAAGTTTTCTTTGAAGATGTGGTTCAACAAAAAATAAACCACTCAATTTGTATCAAGTCTCTTTTATATTCAGTTATCGAAGTTTATATTTAAGAAAGTATTTAAGAAAGTTAATTTAATTGTTACTACATAGAATATCTTCACAAGTATGACGGGAATACTAGTTATGTAGTGAAAGAGCAGGTTGTATTGCCCCTCAGTGCATTAATATTCTGATCGCTGCATTCGCAAACAGTGCTTGATTGCAAATTTAACCATTTTCGAAATAGTAATTATTCTATCGTTTAAAATTGAAACCGATTCCAATAATTTTGTAATCCAATATCAAACTATTAAACTTTTAAATATAACTTTGAGTATAATCCTAATTGGTTCTTAAACCTTTCATTGCTGGGGTTCAGCAAACAACAATTGTACATTAAAAGGACCGAACATTTAAGAGAGATAAGGCATTCGGGGAAACTAAACCGAACATCGTACTTCAAAGTTCCTGCTATAATATTTCCGAGAAAGGAAATACGACAAAAGAGTCTTAATTCTATTCATCGCAATATAAATAGTTCTAATAATTGAAAATTATAATGTTAAGAGCTTAAGCCATAATAAGTAATTATTTTTAATATTGTGATATAAATTAGGAAGTGAGTGCAGTCATGTATGATAAAGAGAGGTACGTTTAGATAATATGAGATAAAGAGTCAGAATGATAAACAACATAAATGACTAAAATAACATTCTGGAGGAGGCGTAAAGTATATTAATATAATTATCTAACTATGTAAGGGATGGTGTGGCTAAAAATAGTGGTCAGACGGCTAGAAAGGTATCAGTTCTGGAACCGATCATCAGTTATTATAAACTTGTACGGGTTATTGTTTGTTAGTTACTTTGACATTGTTAAGCGTTTGAATAATAAAATAGCCAAATAAGACAGATAAAAAAACATTGCTGACTTTCTTGCCGGTTCTGTTCAGTTGAAGAATTACTTCCAAACCGATGGTAGCTTTAGCAGGTAGCCCTTCTATGCCCTCACCTGAACTAATAACTTTGAATTTGGAATCTTATCCCGGAAAATATCAAATGGTTCTTGACAAGAGAATAACGTAAGGATAATAGGTAGCAAGAAAGGTGGTTAATATAATTATATTGATAACAAAACTTGTGTAGCGCAACTAAGTCGTCCATGGTACAATTACCTGCCGTGCTCAGTGGGCCGCGGGGGAACCAACGGCGCTCCGAAGTACACGGCCCCGGCGGTCACAAACAAGCCTATCTCCAAACCTTAATAATAGAAAGGGCCTCAAAAGGATCTCAGTAACGTCGGTGGATTATTTGACGTTCTTATAGATGAGCCAATGAGGGTAAGATAAAGTTTCTATTGCGAAACCAACCGTCTCTCGAATGCTTTGGAAAACAGGATTTATCTCTAGATTACAAGTATGCCGTACAATTGGACTTAAATGTCAAGGTCTTCTTTTAGTTTGTTTCTGTGGCAACCCTCAAATCAATAGATATCAAATGTTTACAAGCGAATGCTATATGTTTCCAAAATCATTTGGTATCATATTGGTCGGCTTACGATTCTACCATGTTAGGTCGTGGCCTTTTAAAAATACCTAAGCTGAAGCGAAACGATATAAAGTCTGGGTTTATGTTTTGCTACATATTGAGAATATTTTACATATATATAAGGTTTAATGTAAAAAAATATTGCTATTAAATCGATAAGCAACCACAGCTCACACATCTCCAAAAGTGGTAACCAGCATGTATAATCGAATTGAGAATTGTTAATTAATCATTATAGAACTGTACAATAAAGCAAGACAGATATCTTCAGTATCAATCATCGCACCTCTCAGCCACAAATTTCAATGAAGCGGGCATTTCCGAAGTATTTCGAAAGCCAGGTGCGGTATCTCGGTACCTGTAACAGGCTAGGTATAACCGGCAATCACGGCAGCCACAATTTATTGGCCGCCTGAAGACTGACCGCCCTGACCGTTGTATGAAATATGGCCGCCGTACGCCGCTGATTTATGAGGCGGAACTATATGAAAAATTATGTGATTTCGCCTTTTAAAAATCTGCGCTAGTATGTCCGAATGTGCTGTCTAAAAATGCGCGTTTTATTTTGTTTGCTTTTAATAACATCAATGATTAATGTTGTTTTATAGGTTACTGTGGATGCGTAGGTCAATTTAGATTTTACGATGAACTAGCTTTCACCGCGCGGCTTTACACGCGTTCACGAGGGATGTTATGATTTGCTAATAAAAATATTTAGTGTTTCGCGAGAAAATAAATATAAAACATCATCTCCAAAGAGGTAGGCTGAGGTATCAGTATTTTGATTCATATATTCTATTTGTGGGTCAAATTTGATTTAAATCCCTTTATATTTATAACATTTGTGAGCATAACATATTTGAATAAATTTGTTTATTAAAAGTTTAAAGTCAATTAAAAAAGGCATTTATTCATTACTTGTGATTTTGACTACCTATCATTTTGCAGTACATTACTATAATTACGGGCTCAGAAATAGACAGAGATTAAAACGCGGTCACTGATTTAGTTTAATCTCTTTATTAAGAATTGACTAGCTGTCCCCGCGGTTTCACCCGCGTTCTCGAGGAATGTTACATTTTCCCGGGATAAAATGTAGTCTATATAATATTATTCCAGGGTATTCTCTATCTATATCAGTATCAGTATAGTATCTATTCAGTATCCGTAAGGTGGTCTTTGCGTGAACAAGTAACAAAACTCCCATACATCCTCACAAACTTTCGCATTCATGATAGTAAGAATTAGGATAGGATGATGTTCTATAGATGAAATGTGTCATTTAAACGCAACAATTTTATTAAAGTCATATAAAAGCGTAGATTACATATTGATGACAAAATTCGGGTCACAATACAGGCTGGCGGGAGCTATCGTAGCAGAAAATAAATGCAAAAAGTGTACCTCCGAAAATGTGGCGCAGTGGACCTGGTGGTTTTAATTGAGTCCGCATTGGCGTCCGATGTATCAACGCGTCAACGTGTCACCAGGGGCTCCGCATAGCCTTCATTATACCTAGTTCTTTCAATTACAAACAAACGCTGGATTAACCTGAAACCTAGTATAAATATTCCTTAAAACAAATAGCTCTACACCTGTCTTACAGAATTAACAATTTACTCTCTTTAATAAAAAAATATAACTAACTTACCTCCACGGTTTTACCCGGCTTTTTAGGATAAAAAGTAACCCATATCCCATAAGCTATGCATGCACCAAATTTTATATGATTCGAGTAGTAGAGCTCTTAGTGCAGAGTTCGTCCGGGGAAGTACTACCACCTTACCCATTTCTGCCGTGAAGCAGTAGTGCACTTGTATTACTGTGTTTCGGTGAGAAAGGTAAGGGGGCCGGTGAAATTACAGGCACAACAGACTTAACAACTTCACGTCTCAGGGTCGACAACGCATTGGCGATGCCCCTCGTGCTGCAAATGTCCATAGGCGGCGGTAACAACTTACCACCAGGTGAACCGTCTGCTTGTTTGTCGGCCATTATTATTCTTCTTATCTTATTTGAACGCCATTTGAAACATTTGCACTTCTAGACATTAAAGTTACTTTTATACCTGTGAAATATACGATACCTTGGAATAAAGTCAACCATATCTTTGCGTAATCTCTAAAAATTATATTTACGTTCAATCAAGAAAGTACTTTAAGAAAAACTTGAAATAGGTCAATATATTCATTTCGAAACGTCGTTGGAGTACCAGGCAGGCAGAAGGCAGCGGAGCCCCCAGGCTCGGCCCGTCAATGCAGTGCGGTCACGTCTGCCCGTCGATATTCTATCGAACGACCCTCTTGTAATTTATGAAGCCGCCGAGAGGCTCGCCTTTATGAATTATGGCCGCAGAGACGACCAGATGGTCTTACAGTTATGTTTGTGAAGCAAAAAAATATCGTACTAGTGAGTTCAAAATTATATATTGGCGTCAGACTTTTTAGGATTATTTTTGTTGTCTATTCGGTGCTCAGTATGGGAGATGGCTTAATTTGAAGTTCATGAAGGTTATTTCCGTATCGTCAAAGTTTCTTTTTATTCATAGAACCGGTCAAATACGAGTTGGACTTGCGCACTCGGGTTTCCGTACCATAATACAACTACAAATGACAAAAAAAAAATATTTTTAAGTTTAAGGTTTTTGTTCTTTATTTTAAAATACAAAATAATATATTAACTACTAAAACTATAACTTATACGTTACCGGATATTTTTTTATAGACCTATAAGGTAATATGTTTGATATTTACTTCATTTTCTGTCAGTTGGCTACCTACGGTTGAAATGACTTAACTCTGTGACTAACAGATAGACGGGCCCGCGGGCGTAGGATTCAGAATCAGGAATAATTTTGATAACTGTACGAATATTGGGGCTATAGAGACATGAGTCTTAACAATCTCGTCCACATCGAAAATTATTAATAGTTTTACTAATTTACATTTATAATCATTATAAAGTAAATTTTTATTCATAAAATTTGATATCATATACATTTTTCCTAAATCATATCAATGAAAATTTTTAAAACATAAATGGAATTTTCATTATCAACAACGTTATGACATTTTGATTTGTTAATTATTATTTCTAGTGGTCGCCTACCGATCGAAATTCAACCGTAATTCAATGTATTTTCAGTTTCAATTTTATTGAGGTTATCTTGTCAGAATATTTAACCTCTATGATCATTGCAAGGAACTTTTTTGAATTTTCTGTTTTTTTCGGACATTGGCTGTATGAGCGTAAGCTATTTATATTGTCTATGTGTATGTTAGCGCGTCAAACGTACGGTAGTGTGTGTAATGTTTATTTTAATTAATTTTATGTGTTTGTTACAATAAATATTTATAAATTATGCCTTCTGCACTCCTTCTCCATTATATAAACTTTAACTATGCTAAACCTAACTCGCCTCCATGTGCGCAATATGCTTAAAAAGGGGTTAAAAGTTTTCGCTTCACGTATTAATATATAGATTAGAAAAATATTTTAACTTCGTCCACGGAACTAAAAGATTTAATTCTTTGACCTACATTGGCTTATTGATTATGAAAAAGCTTTATCTCGCACTCGAATACAGTAACGTACGTTTTATGTAGAAACCGAACGATACATAATATCAGGAGCTGCGAGCTGGAACATCGTAAAAGCGGAAATTACAGTCGATGAGCTCAATTTAGAGTGCGCCAAGTCGAGGTTACGTGTCGTGAAGCATCTCGCGCCATATCCGTGCTAAGCTTTTTAATGTTTCTTCATGATCTTATTAAAAACATATGTGAGGGCAGTTGGCTTGGCATTTGTGAGCATGGACATGTTTGTTCTATGTTTGGGTGTAATATAGAAGTATGTATTTATAGGTATGTATTATTAGTTTTTCATAGAACAAGCTCTGTTTAGTTTGAGATTAGATGGCATTACTTTATTTCATATACATTAATTAAGGTAATTCTATTTTAGTCCTTCTCGTAATCAAATTATCCAATGAACCATTTATTTGAAAACGTAATTAAAGCAGCCTGTAATCATCGAAATAAAAGGAGAACAAAGACATATTCTCCTTAGACAACATAAAGTCAGAGTATATTTCACGGGCTATATTGAACATACACTAGATACAGCTCAAAAAGACATGCACACAAATATCCGTGGGTGGGGATCGAACCAACGACCTTTGATGCAGTAGACAGACAGTGTACCTAAGTAACAAGCCCCCCGTCTACATCAATTAATAGTAATCTGATCACTGCCTTTCGAGAGGTGACGGTCTTAACTTTAATTCTGTTATGAATTCATTCGATATCCCTTTGCCCGTTTCAATAAATATCGTTACAGTTACACACTTAGTGACAGAGACAGAGCATAGAGGCCGGGATGAAACATCCTCGAGCTAGTGTAATTTTCCTTACAGAATCGAAACCCAGTACTAAAGTGGTTGAGATTTAAAAACTAGTAAAGTTTTGACAGGTAAGACTGTCATAGAAAATAATCTTTATAGCTATACGCATAAGGTTCATCTATTGACGCCATGTTTAATTGTATGACGATGCTAATGAACCCTATTATAACGCCATAAGGTTATTTTTCCTACAACACTCTCAGCTGTTAACTCAACTCTAGGTTGTCGTAAGAAGCGACTGAACCACTGACCACGTGGACTTAATATTTGACACTAGTGGTCAACAAAAGCATTCCCAAGCAGGGTCTGTGTCAGGAGACGGCTGGCTGTTAAATATTGCCAAATCTCATGCGGAGAGACTAGTTGTTTCCTGCGTTACATTGTGTGATATTTTACAAACTGTCTATGTGCCAAAATTCATCCAAATCTAAATGGATTTGGATGAATTTTGGCATTTGATATTGACATTTAGTCTTTTTGCGTGAATAAGTGACGTACATACATTCTCACTCGCATTTATAATGGTCAAAAGTATACGCATTGCGCCAACCCCAACTGATTAGGAACAAGGCAGGCAGAAGAAGTATTAAACAGCCAGTATTTCTTTGAACTAATTACCCTAATAATCCGATCTGATGGTTACCTAATCTGACAGTGTGCCTGGGGAGGCGTCCAAGCAAACCAACAAGGGTTGACCTTCGGACGCGGGCCGCCCGCCCGCCCCAGGGCATGTACCGAATTAGTTATATGTGATCAGTTACTTGATACTTCAATTATTATATGGTTATCAATATTTGGTGCGGGGTAATTTAAGGATGTTTATTTTGGGGTTAGAAGATGGGCGATAGTTATTTGTAGAAATAATAATTTAGTGTTGTAGAATTATTCACACATCTTCTAATAGACTTTACAATCAGTGATTTAAATGTTTAAATATTCAATTAATATTGTATATGCATATACTCGCTTATTATATTCCGAGCTAGCAGTACTTTTAATATGGTAACCGTTAATTGAATGACAAATTTTTTAGAAACATATTTATTTGGACATACCTACATTCACACAGAAAAAAACGACATATTCATTGGTCAAGTACGCAAATGCTTGTATTAGGGGGGAATTGAACCCAGAACCTTAGTCATGCGAGTAAGTATCTAAGCACTAAGCCAACAGGCCCGTCAAATTTACTTCTATTCTCTTCATATATCATCATTTACACAATCGAACTATTTCTTTTCGTTTTAGTTTTCGCCTTCCTACACATCCCTATTAAATGCACACACAAAAATGTAACTTGTGATATATTTGAATGAAAGAACTGATAACCGATGGGAAAGAAAGGTTCTCGAGTGGCGACCACACACAGGAAAACGCCGAGTGGGACGACCTCCCACCAGGTGGACCGACGACCTGGTCAGAGTCGCTGGAAGCCGCTGGATGATGGCGGCCCAAGACCGTCCGAGGTGGAAATCTAAGGGGAGGCCTATGTTCAGCCCCCTTATTCTGCGTCGGCGGGACGCTTCAAGAAGGCCTCGGAGAGCTTACCTCTCACGTGATTAGTAGTATTAGCGTAGTTACTGAAAGAGACAGAGCACGGAGGCCGCGACGAATCATCCGTGAGTTAGTGTCATCTTCCTTACAGAATCAAGCACCAGCAGTGGATATTCCGGGGCTGATATGATGAATATATTTGATCATAAAAGGGGCATTACACCGTTTCTCACACCAAAAAGAGGTAAAGTGGTCGCTAACTCGAACGTATAAATGTTAAAATAGTTGCCGTGAATCAGCTTTGGTAGACACAGAGCAGCTACATTTCACGATATCAAGAAGCTTACATTCGTTAAATAAATGTGCATCTGCATGCGGCGCGGTCCATATTGAAGCCAGTTTAAACAAGTTCCGTAGATTCACGTCCAATGGCGGGTAATCCAGTATAATCCCACATTTTGCTCTAATCTGTACGTTTGTTACTCGCTTTTGTACCGCGCTGCGTTTGTGTTTAAGGAATGTTTGAACTGCTTGCGAATACATCGAACCTAATACGGTTCTATAAGTAATACTTTTGTTTGTTTAAACACCAGTTTCATGAACAGTCTAATTACATAAACAGATTAGATGTTTTAATGGAGCTGTTCATATATGACACAAAAATATTCTTTAAGTAGAATATAATGAGCACGCAAATAATTTTTTTCATTACAAGAACAAGAAAGCACACCCGAGTTTTAGGAATTTAGTTCGTTCGGTGACGCACAATGAAATGTAAGGTTATATTTGTGGGTAGTTGTGGGTAGAAGAATATTATATATTTCTTTGTAAATACCGCCCACAACAGCACGTTGCTCAGCGGAGTATTTATATCTGGAATACGAATATAAATCTATTAAAAAGATTTGCTTTCATCTTAGTTTTTACAATACCGTATTTTTTAAAGTTTCAAATTGGCGGCAATAAAGTAAATACTTTTATAAGAACTTATATTTACCAGTTTCGAGTAATATATATTTTATGAGTCAGTCATCGTCCGCACAAAGTCTAGTTTTAGTGAAATGGTAATCGTTATCCTAGAGCTTATTTTATCATATAATAAAATGTCACGATTCTCGTATTCATAGCACTTTACTGATGCACATCGCACATGCAACGCATGTGACATGCAACCTTTATAACTAAATAAAACGCCATATTCGCAATAAAAAAATAACACACATATTATTGTCAGGTTCGAGTCATAATGAGTGAGTTACGTAAAATTTATTTTGTGTTTGGTGTGGTGAGGTATTCAAAAATAATGTTCCCTAAAATCAAACCTGTCATATTTTCGTCGTACAAATTTTAATCAATTATTAAAAACAATAGTATAACACTAACGTTGTCATGAGGTCAAGCTGCGATTTAAGAGTCATTTTTTTTCATCAGAATAATCAGCCGGCCATGAGAAAAATTGTTGTCAAATATTTTTTTAAAATTTCGAACATGATTACCTAATTCAAAATTAAATTATGCCAAAATAAATGTTCGAAAAGAGATCGATTTTTAAAATCATCCGTAATATGATTAGAACAAGTTTTCAAATGGGTACGACATTATCCGATTCCTTTTTTTTAAATCCTTGCCAGCGGACCTCTGCTACATGCAGAATGTAATAATGCTAGTGCACGGCGGAACGGCGGACCTCTCTCGCAGATACTTCGACAATAAGACTTTCACTTACCGAAATGTGCTCGCAACACGAGTGTCCTACGGAAGAGTCCATAAATTCCCACACGGGAAATTGGATTTAAAAGTGCTGGAAACTCGAATTCCAGTGGTCTGGTCCTGAAGTGTATTGAAATTTTACTGGAAATTCTTTCGATTATTGTCGCTTATGTCTCGTCTCTGGCGCTGCAAGAATACCTACATCATTGTGATGCAGATGTCCGTTGTTGAAGTTTTATGAACTAGGTTTTGCTTCGAGATTATTTCTGAGATATGGAAGAGATTTAGAACCGGTACCTAGTCTATTTTTATATAAATGTATTATTCATCTGTGCGTGTGTATCTGACTGAGCTCCTCCTAAACGGCCGGACCGATTTTGATGATTTTTTTGTGTGTATTTAAGTAGGTGGCTCTGCTTTCAAGCACGCCGATTTTATTTCTTCCTCTTATGATGTCAGCTGGACTAAAATTACTATTACTTCATAGCGCCACCTACCGGGCAAAACAACATCTTTTGAGTCAGCTCGTTTCATATAAAATATGTTTAAGAGTCAAATATGAGCTCTATTGCTCTATTGATTCCATAGTCAATTGAATGTTGCTACAGATGCTTATCACAAAGCAATAGGTTTCATTTTTCAATGACATTCTTGAACTTTAAAACGATTCTTATATTATGGGATAGACTAAATAATAATTAAAGTGTGTTATTTTTGTTAAAAAGAGAGGCAGAAGTTAATGTGACGTCCCTCAGTGCTGTGCAGCAAATTAACCGACTTAAAAAAATGGGCACCTCTCAATTCGGCAGCTCCTTTTTTCTTATCACAAGTTAGTACAATCTAGAGCAAAGTTCGTGCGCCATGATGTATGTATTCATACAGACCTCATATACGTCAGGGAGTTGTATAAGAATAAAATAAAAAAAGAATATAACAAGACCACAATGAAAGTGGTATAAGCCATTACCGAACCAGACTGTAACTCGGTTAGAATATTCCATAGGAAATAATATATATTTTGTCTCACAGTATTATCATATGGTAGCGTCTTTATTTTCATACGCTTTATGAAACGAGAAACTTTATGTTACAGAAACTCAAGTAGAAGTATTCGCTTGTTATCGCTGAATAAAGTTTTAATAAACTTAGCAATAATAATGTTATCTTACCATTCATATTTAGTATTCATATAAAGTCGTAAGGGTTGTTGAAGTCAAAATATTATTTATACATTGAAATTTAACATAAATAATTAATTGTTTAACAAAGATGTTTATTTTATTCTATTAATGAGAACTTTTTGAATTCTCATCTAGTTACCTCCGTTTATATAGGACACCCACTAAAACTTATACAGTCCCAAAACAAATTTAAAATAAAATAAATAAATATCCTGGGACATTCTCTTACACATTGGAAACCAGATAGCTGATATACTACATATACCATTTTTTTTTCTAAAGACATACTTATATAGATATTTACACCCAGATACAGAACAAACAAACATGTTCACAAAAATGTTTCGTCTGGGTGGGAATCGAACCCGCGACCTTCAGCTTCGCAGTCAAAGTCTCTAACCACCAAGCCAACTGGCCTGTCAATTTGACAATAATATGGAAAGAAAAATTTTACCGGTATTTTGACAGATGAATTGGATTGGTGGTTAGCGACCCTGACTACAAAGTCGCATGTCGTGAATTCGATTCCCACCCAAGACTAACATTTGTGTGTTTGAACTTGACTGTTTGTTCTGATGGATGTATGAATGTAAAGATAAATGTTTGTTACTCTTTCCGGAAAAACTACCGAACAGTTGGATGAAACTTGCCACATAGATAGAGCATACCCCGAAATAGCATGTAGATTACATTTTATCCCGGAGAAAGGCTGCATTCCTCGGGAACGCGGCTGAAACCGCAGCTAATACGTTCATAATTCGACAGCTACTAGAACACGGGTGTATGTCGTACATAAGTCAGCGGGCTACCCATATTTTCTAAATGAAATCAGTTGTCCGTCACATGTCGAAAAACGTTCCAATTTCAAACATTTGTATTCTGAACAGTCGCCGAGCTAGCGGGAGCCTCACAAGGGGGCGTCATTCAATCCTACAATACACTTTGTTTATTTCAGCGCGCGCCAGTGGACGCTTGGCGTAATGAAGGTTACTGTGACAGGTTGCGTAAATATGCCTCGTGTTATGGACACTGGGCGAATACGTCTGTTTTCCACGGTTTTTATAGTGTACGCTGTGGTTAGAAGTATTAGCGTATTGAGTAAAATTAAATTTTGCTTTTTTTTATCAAAATTTTTTTAGGCAAAAATATCAATATAATTTTATCACATACACAGTATCGACAAGGCCCTATTATAATAATAATAATTATAATATAACAAGTTTTTATTTAACTTAAGATTGAATTTTAAACAGTTCGATTGGGTTGAACTACCGCAGACACATTTGTTTAAAGCTATTAGCTAACTAACATATTTACAAATCTAATGTGGCTGACATGGCCACATTGTAATTTATAAAATTTATTAAATACTTCCACGTCACGAGTATCTAATGATTGTGTTTGTTATGTTTAACTAATAATATTATTTAACAAATAAAATTCAGTTTAGGGCTTACAAAGGCACTAATGCAGGTCGAATGTACTAAAGTTATGTTTGAAAGTCAGCGTTCAACTGAGAAGAAATAAATATGCTGGGGCATTCCTCACACACGGCTGTTACACACAAATTAAACAACCTTGAGCTTGTACTATGGCAGCCAGACAATTAATATAGGTACTAAATAATACAACTTTTTTAATTTTTTTTATTCATACCTATATAAAAACTGACACGCTGAATATTGAAAGTCTCTTTTCTCACTTGAGGTCAAGGAATAAATAAAACTCGCCCACCTAGCAACACCTTAACGCGTCAACGCCGCGTCCCTTCACATATGTCGTAGTGCCGACCTAATTCCGAACATTCGCATTCACGCCAACATGCCGACTTGTAAGCCTAACCGGGTATAGCACAATAATAATAAACATGACACTCGATGGCCCGGAGTGGGACCAGCGTACCGCTCCACTGTACTCGACGACACAGCATAATAAAATCTAAACGCAACTCCCGGTAGTTTTGCCAGTGTACAAATATTTAGCTTCAGCGCAGCACTTTCGGAAAATAACACCAATGGTAATTTTCATTTTGATTGTGTACTTAATACGGTTTTACGTTTAATTTGAATTTACCTTATCCGCCGCGCAGTATTTGTCTTCGGTCTAATGTTAACAAATATTACGTCATCAAATGAGGTTTAAGCCGAAACTTTCAATATTTCTTGGATCCGCGTCGAACTGTTATGCTATGTGTTTATCGAATATGCGTTTTTGTTACTCGAATCGCAAATAGATTTTTATGGTAAGTTACGGAAGTCCGTCCCGTCATATCTGACAGATGTCAGAATGCTTTAGAATTGGTTCTGAGGTTGTTATTTGTTCATAATCCGTTAGATTACAATCCAAAATTCATGGCTTGTACTATTGTTTTTGAAGGTAAGGTGTCACCATCCTACTATGAACATTTACAGCACCAAGGGCATGGACAATGCGTTGTCAACCCTGATTTGTAAAGTTGTTAAGACTCAAATGCCTGTAATATCACCGCCCCCTTACTTTTCTTAACGAAATAGTAATACGTGACCTTACTTTTCCGGACAACCTCAGCGCTAAGAGCTCTACTTACTTCGTATTTTCAATACAACAAATGTCAAAAATCGACATCAATAAGTTACAAATAGTTTAACATTTACAATTCTCACTCTATACACTCTTTTTTGAAGCTGAAAAAACAAAATAATAAAGAATAAAACAAAGTTGTCTGTAACCAAACAACAGTTCCTAAGTACATCAAAGTAGGGGTGATATTCCCACTTGTGTTGTAAAACTCATTGCCTCTATTACAGTTTTCATCTTAAAACCATACAAGTGATAGCCAAAGGCTTTACCTGCATAAGCACTTGAATATCACCCCATAATCTACACTTAAATTACTCTGGCATTAATACAAACCATTATACACCTTAAGACGACGCAAAAGAGATTACATTACCAAGAATTGGTACACTATAACGTGTAGTTCCGGATCCTTATAAGCGAGTAAACGACAAGACTCGCGCCCCTCCATCCATTAAAACTAAACTTGCCACTAATAAAGTTATCCGCAACAAAGTCCATTTCCGAGTAAACAAGACACATCTACATGTGAATGCGAACCTAGCTAGCGATGTATAGCGAGTAGATAACAATAGCCATTGTGAACGCTGTTATACTACACTTTCAGGGTAGGGTGGCCACGCGACTGGTTTGTTATTTAACTTTGTTCTAATTGCGTATTTTGTTGAAACAATAATGCAGCGGTGCGGTGTCACAATTACTCATTCGTACAATTAAACTTAATTCAATGGGTTCTAAAATATCGTGAAATGAATGCATAATTAGGTATGGAATTTTGAAGGCTAGGTGCCCCGCCTTGTTGAGGAACTGTTAAATATATTTATATTTAGAAGAAAAGAGAGAACTTAGCAAGAGAGGATTATAATATTTGAATTCTTAATTATGAATTGAATATTTATTTAAAATTTAAAAATAATTTAAAAAAATAGATAAGAAAATATAGAAAAGTCTACATTTTTAGTGAAACCACAGAAATGTTTCATAAGCTAGTGGAGAAATAAGTTGCTTCGGTAGTTACACTCAAGAGCGTCCCAACCTTGGTCGCGAGCACAGGGACAGTCCGGGACTCCGCGAATAAATCTCACCCGCGGGAAACGAAATGCACGAACAAGTTCAAATTACCTTACTCATTACATTGGCTTCTGAAATACTTGGACGGCGTTTTTAAATTGCTGTCTTTTTAACATCATCGGATAATAATTAGTGGAAGGTATATATTATTGTGATAAATTACAAGTTGTTTTGTTTAAGGCAGTTAGCATTATTTCTGTGTATAGTTATGGCAGCTAAATATTTAAAAAAATATATATTATTGTAAGGTGTAACAGAAAAACAAGCATACTATTCTTATCAAGTAAGAAATGCTTTAAAATTTCCAATCGATTTGGTTCTAATAACTTATCTAAAAACGAAATTCTCAAGCAAAATGTTCCGCAGTCGCCGTTTCAACGAAGTTAAACTTTGTCACGGCGCTCCTTAACCGAGTTGCACCTTACAAGCTCGTCTGAGACGCCCACCCCCTTTCAAACGTTGTACCATCCCCCCTCGCTTCAGCACCGTATGTCGCCCTGTAATCTGATGTCCGGCAAGCGATGGTACTGAGATGTTGGAAGGAAAATATTGAACGTGCATTTTAAATTTTAAAATAGTTTTATCATAGGTGACCAAAGAGAACAGTATCCCTTCTAGTTGTTTCACTAGCCAGCGATAATTTTACTCAACTGACTAGAATGAACATAACATGCAATAAAATTAGCGCCTAGTTTATTGCAGGCACTTCTTAGCAAAAGCAACCATCCAATCCAGACCGATACGTAGCGAAAATCATACTTTTAAGGTAGTCCTTAATTTAATTTTCTATGTTCCAACTTCTTAAACGAAAATGTATTGAACGTCGTCACCAGCATGTTTGGGTCAAATCTTGTAACTGAATTTAAAACATGTTTTCCCAACCAATTGTGCTGAAATTTTGCACCCACATTTGGTTGTTGTAATAAAATACGATGAGCTAAGTGAAAATGGTAATATATAATATTATTTCCTCCACCACCTCCGTATAAAATGAAAGGGTTGGCCAAGCAGAATACATGGCATGAAATGTATTTATTTTTGTACTTAGTTACATAGCCTGGAAGAAAAAAAAGGTTTTATTGAAGGTTATTGATCCTTTTGGTATTTTTAGTTTTTTAGATGCAATTTCTTTCTATGAACTAATATCTCTCGAATGTCATCTTTTTTGGTTTTAAATGCGGTTTGTGGAATTTGAAATATCGCTCGATTTATCTATATTATGTTATTTTTGGTTCTGAGAAACCAAGTAGCAAATGGAAACAATTAATTGTATGATGCCAGGTGTAAAATTTATCGGATATTTTGCGAAAATGACTAATAAAAAATTATACGTCGTTCAGTTTACGTAATTTATATGTATATATTTATATTAAGTGTTATAATATTATATATATTAAGTTCAAGGCAGAAATGATCGAGCAATAATAATATAATTTTTATGTTTTTGCTATTATTAACCATCTTACTTAGATATATTATAATGGCGAATGTTTGTTCCATCTAGGTCTTTAATCGCTTAGCGGATTAGAATTGAGTTCTACTCACAGATGTACTTCAATTTTTGATCCTGGGAACGGGGTTGAACCCAGGGGGAAGGTAATTTATACTAAGAAGTATGTTATAATAGTTAAGATCCTTTGGGAACGCGGGAAAACCCGGGGGAAGCAAATTTATATTAAAAAGTATGTTGGTGTGTGTAAGTTTGAAAGTAGGAAAGTCTTCCACTGTGAGAAAGCTACACTATCGAGTAAGAAAGGTTATGTTATAATCCCGATATACATTTGATCCCTTAGAAACGCAGGTAAAACCGTGTGTGGAAGGCTAGTTTATTATATAGATGTTGAGGTAAAGTGAGAGTACCCTCTCCACGAGCGTGTTTCGCAGCTCAGTGGGCCGGCTCAAAGTCCTGTTACTTTAATTTCCGTTATTTCCTACTCAATTTTCGCAAGCTTTTTGAAGGATACGTGTATGCAAAGGTTCCTGCGCGATGTTATTAAGGTCACGGTGTTTTTATGAACTCCAAGTTTGCGTTCAAGCCGGAATTTTTGTTGTTAATATAGCAAAGTTTACTTGCCGTTTAGGCCGGTTGGTGCGGTGGACAGATACTAGAGGTCGTGGATTCGTTTACCTCAAGACAACATTTTGGGTGCATGAACAATGAACATGTCCATATATTTTTCACTCTGTTTATATTGCTTGTGTTTAACCACAATTTTACCATGATATGTGATGATGTGACGGAAGGTGGTAAGCACACGTACCCTAAAACAAATTTTGAATTTGAGGGTAGTAGCCAGCCAGGCGGGTACTACAAAGTACCCTTCCAGCTATGATTTCATCACGATGTTTTCTTTCAACGAAAACCAAGCTCATTGTTGTATTCAAACTCCCGTCACGAAAGTCGACGTCACTATCAACTGAGTTAACATCGCCTTCTATGTGTGTAAGTATAGGTAGGTAGGTATAATATATAAGCAGTACATACTATATAAGGTATATAGAGGTATCTATGATAACGGAAACAGCTATTTACGTTAAAATCTATTAGGATCGATTTGACTGCTAAGGCTGTCATAGAATAATAAACTTTATAGGTTTTGATATAAGTTTAATGCTTTGATCCAGAGCTTAATTTTTTTTGTGTATTTATTTGTTTTTTTTTTTATCTAAAACATAAATAACCCCCTGTAAGATTATACAAAAACGAATATCTAGTAACTAATTTCGCTGGATCTCTGTTTCGCTTCTTCTGCTTTTCCTATTAAATTTCCTTGTTTGGGACATGCCAGAGAAGGAGATCCAGTGGAATTAGTTACTAGATATTTATTTTTTTATAATTTTAGAATGGATTTCCATAAGGCCACGCCCGAGTTAATAGGTGAACCCTCTGTAGCCAAATTTCTACAAAATAATGAGATTTTTTAAGTTAAATTTACTTCTACTTAAGATATACTATACCAAAAATATATACTAACAATAATTATGTAGGTATCAGTCATTTTTTTTTAAATGATCTCGTGTTTTGGTTCACAAACTGCATGTGTGGCATTTTGGATGCTCAAAGGCTACATGTGTGACGTTTTGGCTGCTTAAAGGCTATTTAAAATCGCTAGTATGCCACTCAGTATGTGATTGAGTAGCCGGTGCCAGATGTTGTGAATGAGATTGAGCGAGCACATCGTTAACTTTGGAAATGCCAGTAATAACAGATCGCTTTCGTTATATTCTGAAGAAATTTGTATCTAGAACCCAATTTCCTTAATCAAAATAGTAAAAAGGCAGTTTCGATCTCCCTCAATATGATCAAAGTCACAGATTGTTTTGGTATGTTCGTCTTTTAAAAAGCATAAAAATATGCACTGACATTCAAAACCTAGTAGGAAAATGAACTTAAATTAGATTATACTGTGACTACACTATAGACAATTTAGCAGAGCTGACTTGTTGCTTATATATACATATTATAGGTTTCACCTTTATCGTAATAAAAAGTTTTATTTTTTTGTTTTTACAACCTATAACTTACTATTAACAAATACTAGTTCCTCATCACTAAGATACATAACATGTTTGCTTGGTACTTCTCCTTTCCCTTTATTCGGTATATTATATTGCAACCGGCCGACTGCAAGGTGTAAAGTATACTTTTAAGTCACCTCTTACAACGTGAACAGCGATGATAGTATTTGTAGCCATCGCCACTACCTGAACTACTTGGGACTAAAACATCTTTGGTGAAATGTGGGTCTCAGTACCGCTATACCTCGGCCTTCCTCTTCAGGAATAATGAGCGCGACAATATTATTCTTAAGATTACATGTTTATCAAACCACAGTACAATTATATCACTTTACGAGATCGCCAACACACTGTAGCCGACTACACAGTCGTCCAACAAACATTTCGTGATAAAACACTTGTCTCAATGAAATAGGGGTGTCACTAGAACAATGGGTGTCAGCGCCAGCACGCAGGGTCGTCGCTAGGTTATTAATTTGAAAACTGTACTCCGCACAGAAGGGCATGCTCGTGAATTCGGCTTTGTGATTCACTGTCTTGTTTTACTGTGTGATTAACGTAAATTCTTTATTTAACAAACAGGTGTTTTGTTGAAAGATATTCTAATTGAGGGACACGTATTATATTTCTCGACCAGTTTAATTTAAATAACCTCAAAATGCACATAACAGTTCTCTGTTAAGAGCACATATATTAAGCTAATGAGACATGAACTGTTTACTTATAAAGTAGGAACGTGTCGCACTACCCGAAAGACATGAGTCCACAAACGACTGTTCTGACCTAGTTTTAAAGACATGTGGAGTTAAAAATCAAAATTACCTTTTCCAGTAGTCAAGTAACTTACAACGTACACGTTATCTCGGTAGTTTTTTCGAGGCGGTCGGTAAATTTTGTACCAGGATCGCATGAATCATAGGATCCCTTGGTGCGCTTTAAGTTCCCGCTCAAATGATTGGCTTCGTCGCTGAGTTATCGCCGACCGCTTTAGCCCACCCTGTAATCGCGTCTATGATTGATGATCGCAGCCTCTCTCAGGCGAATTGTTAAATAGCCATTTTAGCTAAATACGAGAAAGATGAGAATTTGGATGGAACGCTGCAGCGGCTGCCGGTTCAATTAGATGTCGTAGTACGGAGCGAATGTTGGAACAGATGGAGATTAACTTAATGGTAATCGTGTTTGTATGCCACCAACTAAATATACCAAATTGATACTATATAAACAAGTATTAGCTGATATTTCAATTTTAAAAGTTACATCGTCGGGTTTGCATATCACCATTTTCAATTATATTAAATAAACAGAGTTTGATTAAAGCGGAAATGAATGTTTTATTTGCATTAATTTAACATCTGAAAAAGCATTATTAATTGATATTTAAAATTGAAAGTTTGTCGGTTCGTCGCTCGGAACTGAATTAGCTATTACACGGTTCAATAATTATTTTATTCGAAATTTCTTGTAACATCTGCACGTAAAACCTTCCTACCTTCTTTACATCAATCCTAAAAAAAATGTCTTAAGACGAAATGACAAAAATAAATGAATAATGCAAAAATACAAACACGACAATAATTTATTGCACGAAATTTTCATTCTCATTACAGCATCTTAAATACACCCGGATCCATAATCATAAAAGTATACAAGTATGTAAGGATATTGTAAAATTTGTATGTGTGCACTTAAGCAGATACTAAGCTTGTAATTTAAATTCAATGCTCAGAAACGTGGAGGAAACTTCAAAGATGCTACAATGGATCTTGCATCAACTTGCTTCCGAGTCGGGAACAAATGCTCGGCACTTAATCACGTTAAGCGAACTTAGTTAAAAATGTTTTAATTAGAGCCAAAAGGAACGACGACAGAACGTAGCATTCTTTGATATCCTTCTCACAACTTCATCAAATAATCTATTGGTAATGAGAATTTAATATTTTTTGCGATTTATTTCTTAAAGGATTGCAGAATTCATAAATGTTTGTCTATCTTCTACCTTTGTGTCTTCCAAAGATATTTTTAAACTAAAGGTATAACTAAAACAGTCTTTCGGTTTTGCTATATTAAAATAAAAATAGGATCGATAACTTGAAGATCTATCGTATAATTTTTTTTTGGGAATTGTAATCGAATGTTATCAAGTTAGAATGTGTTCGAACAAACAAGTTCACGGCTTCCGTAATTCCATCACGTAAACGTCTGTAACTTATAAACTAGTTGGCCTAAATGTTGCCCTAAAAAACATCAAACATGTTTACGCCGAAGCCGGGCTCCTTCAAGCGCCAATAAGTCAAAAACTTTTTTTGTTATTTCCCAGAAGCGGGACCGGGGTGTCGAAATCGGCACATTTGCCAAAGTGTTCCCTTAACTTTCTCCATATGAACTCTAGTGTCGCCGACTTAACTTTTTATAACCTCTGCTTCTGTATTTCCCAATTCGACAAGTTTCTCTTCCATCTTCCGTATTTAAGGCGCATCGCGATCGTTTCCATCTTCGCCGGCTTCTGTTTCGATTCAATCAAAATTTTCTTTTATGTTGACGACATCATCAATCTCGCTTTAATAAAGGTGCGCGGAATGCTCGTCGTTTTCATTATTATGATTTAAAGGAAACTTTCTAAAGGAAAATTAGTGGAGCAACTCCCGGAATTCCTCCCGATTTATCGTTAAACAATCAAAGCAGTTCCTGTGAGCCGGCTCGCCCGGTCGGTCGGAGTTTCCATGAAAATTTCCACTTCTTACGAAACTCGCGTAAACTTCACTAAAGACAGACGTTAATGAACCCTGTACTTGTTAATTTTACGTTTAACTTTAAAGTTTACGTGGTTTATAATCGAAGAGTTGGCGATGATGGAAATTGAACGCTTCGCCCACTTGAACGGTAAATAGCTACTTCAGAGCGATTCCAAGTTTTATTAAATTTGGGAAAGGGTGAAAAAGTTACTTAAGTGAACAAACAGACGCTTGAGGGAATCACCGGAGGGAGGTATTTTTTGTTGATTCATCGTTGCAAAGCTTTTAACTAATTTAATTTGATTCGCTTTACTAATCATTGATGTGACATGATATACGTACATATCAAATTTTAAATATAAGGAAAACATAATATTGAGAAAATTTTCGGTATTAATTATTATTGTCAATGGAGTTGAAATTACTCATAAGTTCTCATAAAGTCATGTGGTACAGTAACGGTAACAGTGAGTATTGAAACCCAAACGTAGTATACCAACAGCTGCATTTATGCGATTTTAATGCGACACGTCCGCACTCCATCGAGTTCCACGACCAAGTGATTCGTAGACACCGCAATACACACGCGGACTCCACAATACTGATTTTGTTTTGATTATTCGTACAATAACACATTCATCAATAAATAATTAAACATTCAAATGGCAGTGCGTATTAACTGTTTAAGTAGAAACTGCCAGTTGACCCGAACAAGTAATAATACAAATGACTTGTCGTTGTTTACAGAAAAGGGCGAGTTTTTATTGTCAAGAGCGAATAAGTCAAAAGTTTTGTACATTTCGGGCAAACTCCCCCGTAGCGGGCAAACTTTAACAATCGCGTCAATTATTTTCGCAACATGTATTTTTTATACTTTTCCTGTTTTCCTTTTTTTTGTACTTTATCATGAGTAATGATGTGGTTATTATTTGATGGCTTCTTACTTATTAGTTGTCAGATTAACTGTTGATAATCAAAATTAATTTCTCAACTATTCAATTACAGAGCTCCGGTTGCTCCAGAATTTCATAGAAGTTTAACAATGATTGACAAGTTATTAAATTATCTCGCTGGTTCCTCTCGGTTGGAAACTGACAGAAACGGGTGGTAGTGACGGTTCACTACCGAGGTGGAAGCTCTAAGGCGCATAGGTGCCTTTGAGCTTCTATTTTTTTTTTTTTTTTTTATACCACATGAGCCGACAAACAAGCGAACGGTCCACCTGATGGTAAGTGATTACCGCCGGGTATGGACATTTGCAACACTAAGGGCATCGCCAATACGTTGTCGACCCTGAGACGTGAAGTTGTTAAGTCTCACGTGCCTGTAATTTCACCGGCCCCCTCACCTTTCTAACCGAAACACAGTAACACAAGTGCACTACTGCTTCACGGCAGAAATGGGTAAGGTGGTAGTACTTCCCCGGACGAACATATACTCGAATTCTCCTTAACCGCCTGATAATAATTTGATATTGTGTTTTGATTGATACCAAATGAAGTCTGACTTAAATAGCAACAAGGGTTTTAGTGGTGTCGATTACATTAACGTTGTCTTTATATTTTATAAATGAGATGGAAGCGTCTATGATCGTGAGGTTCCTATTCAGCTTGTTGTAGCCTAATTTCAACGAAAAACGAAAACATCGTAACAAAACCATAATGCGGTAGTAGGGTACTTTTGAGTACCTGCCTGGCTAAGTAGATAGTGAAGACCTTGAAAACGTCTCTGGAGGAATTGTAGATATATTTTTAAAATTGATTTGTTACTATTTACCAATTTTTATTAAAATATAATAACCCGTACTTTAGAAACATTTATTTCTCACCTGACCTTGAAGCATACTTACCTAATAACTATTTGTGTTTTCAAATATTTCGTTCTACCTTTCTAAATTAAATAACGACCTTGTTTTTGCGAATGGTATTTTGCAAGCTGAGTGTTTTATTTTGTTTCGTCTGGCTTTGTTTAAAAACCCAGAGGATTAGCTTCTAGACAATCTAATTTCATTATCTCAAAAAGCTTTTCTATTAAGCGTCTCAGGATTTTGTTAATTAGAACGTACCTGCACTAAAAGCGTTCAAATTGAGCTTTAAGTAGTCCCCACTGTAAGGGGTTTGAGGTTATAGTCCACTACATGGGCCCAGCGCATGGTTGCCCCTACGAATCTTTCATCTCGAGCATGCTGGTAATTTTATGAAATCCTGTATCTCGAAGATAGGCACGTCGCTTAGCCACCGTGAAAGCTTTTCTATCCTTTGCCATTGTCTACACATGTTCTGACTGACAAGATAATCTAATTGAAATTGAACTTTATGGTCGATCGGTTAGATTAAAGTTTATATTGTGTATAGCACAAGTAGATACAAGTGACCCAGATTGCGCAGGAATATAGTATCTTAAACACGCTTAATAAACGTAAATCCGGTACAAAGTGAACTGTTTCGACTGTGGCTTACCGAAGATTTGTAACAGGCTCCCGGTATAAATCCAGTAAATCGCGGAGTCGGCGACGCCCTACCACGCCCCTTAAGCTTGGGAGTATTTAACGTGGCATGGTTTAGAGGATGAAAGACTAACTGTGTCACTTGTTCCTTAGATATTGTTTGAATTGAATCTGTTACGCAGCCTCTTTGTGCGTGACTACCGGGCCAATTATATCGTTTTAACTACCTGTAACGAGCTGGCCGGTTGGAAGGCCGAATTTATAAATGAGTTTTAATAATTGATGGGACATATCTACCGGTAGTTCGATAGCGACCAGATTTTTTATATTTTAGTCCAACCAATCTAATAACTGTCAGGCTGACACAAGACAACTTGACCGTCTTAAATCTATTGGAGGGCCTCGGCACTTTAGAATAACGGAGCCCCTATGACTATGATATGACATCACAGAGTGCGACTGAACACAGCGATCCGATCTGACGACACGATCTGTCACATACGTTCTTTGAAACTTATGGCCGTCTTCGTAAGCCATCCATTCTTTCGGTGATGTTGCTTATAAATTGGTGATTTCAGGGTCTTATGGATATCACATCACTCGGTGTTGTAAACAACGTCGCTAGCACACGCGTCACGCGACAAGTGACAACCGGCGCGCTGTCACTTCGAGAGGTTCAATTAATTACACCCAGTATACGTATGTCATTACTTAAGACACTCTGTGTGCGACATGTTTACGATTATGCCTTCGATATGATTAGAATTTATATTGAAATACTGTGGGTATTGTAGAACGACTTTTCATGAATAAAACCTTTTTCGTACTAACTGTACCGTTGGCATTCAGTTTTTTACGCTGTATCATCAAGTTCCAAAACAGATATATCTACTCACCATATGTTACGTTGGAACTTAAAATGTCTGTGATAAAATGTGGGTTTCAGCACTCTTAGACGTCTCCCTATCTATTCGGAATAATGGATTTTGATTACAAAGCATTTTAGTAAACTAAAAGTTTTCTTCTGTGCTCTGAAATTAAACACTCCGCTTTTACTATTCATTGAAAAAAACCATTTAACGTGAGAGCTACGTAATCGTTTCTTTCCCATAAAAAGGCTCTAATTATTTTTTGGAATTAACATAAAATAAATGAGAGAAAACCCTCAGCTAGGCAACTAATACGACATGGGAATGATTAATTCGGTAAAATCCGCGGCACGTGTAACAAAGCGGTTGGCTTGATAGCGCCGCCCCTCGGCTCGCCTCAGCCATCCGCGCCTGATGTATGGCGCTTACGTGAACTGCTTGCTACTTAACGTCCTACAGTTTACCTCACTCGGACATTGTATTATTATAATGCTACCGGATGGTTTGTTGATAACATCACGCCTCTACTCGAATACAAATGTATATGTACATGTAGCTATCAGTGAGTGCCCCAAACGCCTATACAGATAAATCCAAGAGATTTTCGTGTATAGTATTTTGTAAAATATGTAGGTATATGCAGTATAAAAGTTATTTGAACTATTATTGTTTTATACAAACTAATCAATATGGGATAAATTAATATCCTGCTGATTCCAAACTAAGCCCTTGTACTATGGACACCAGATAGCTTGTGTGCTACATGTACTTTTCATTTTAAATACATACTTACATAGATTTTCATTAAACCTGAACAAACATGTTTATCCTAAATGGAAATTGAACTTAAGGCCTGTGGAGTCAGGGTCTCTAATCACCGACCGAAGTAGCCCGTCAGACCAATAAGATCTAGTAAAATGGTTAATTGGTCAACAAAAGCATTCCCTAAGTGGGTTGGCGCTACAATCTGCCAGGTCACTTGTAATATGTAATGCGCTGGGTGGATAGAAAGCATACCTATTGCGCCTTCTCCAAACGACTTGATACAAAGTAGGCATCGAAGCCTTTCTTATGAAGCCAGCAAGCAATTTGCATTTTTAAGCAAAATTTATGGTTATATTGTTTTAATTATCATTAGAGTTTAACAAGTGCTATAATATTGTAAACACATAACAGCTTCATGTACAGACAAAAGACCTCATCTTTGAAAGTGTGTTAAGAAATAAGTGGAAAGTAGGTACATTTTAACCCACTCTAAACTTCGTAAATTGAAAGTATTTTGTCTACATTCGAAGTTCAGAACGAGAGCAGTATTATATTAGGTTTACATCTGGGTTATTCAAGGCTCGCAGTAATTGGCAGAGTTTAATATACGTTACTTTATTCTTTTAAGCATCTGTTACATTCGATTTGAAAAATAAATTACTTTGGTAAAACGCTATTGTACAAAATTTAAAATATCGTACGAAGAACAGAGGTTTCAACAGTGCGAATTGAATGTGAGAAAAACGCCAAAGGTCACGTTACTTGTATGGGACATACCTTTAATTTTATTATTACTTTTCTGGTTGTTTTAGAGACTATAGCAATAGTTGTTCGGTGAAATTATTTATTAAATTTTAACTATTTGTTAATTAACTTGAATTTGATATAATAACCCTAGAAAGAACCAATATTGTCTATGTTATAACCAAATCCCTATCTAACGCAATCTAACTATGTCATACTCGGTTCAAGTGTTAATCTAATTCATTCCAGGCACCGTCTGATTTCGGTGAATCAATAAATCACTAATTACTCGATGTCTATCTCTGGAAGGAGTCAAGACACTTAATGAGGTTTCCCCTGATGGTCAGATAATGATTTTTTGCGTCCAGTGGCTGTTCTTAATGATTTTTTGCGGAGACTCGGTCAGCACAGATAAGTCAGGAGTTCATTAATCATTTTTTCGGTTGTGTTAGTAGCTAAGAAGCTTTCGGTTAAGGAAATCTGAGGAATAATAAAAGCTGTTGTAATTTTGTCGGTGTTTGTTTATGTGACGTCATTTTATACAAAGATTGTAATAATTTTTTACCCTGTGTGGTGTATAGTATAAAAGTATAGAGGTCGAAGTGTTTATATTTTGTATTTTGCTATTTAAATAACAAATAGTCGATTAAATCATGTTATAAATATCAATATGTTAACTTGGACTCGGCAAGTTATTGCCGGTTCTCAGATGGAGGCTCAAATCAGTAGTTTTCAGTAGTGTTTACATATAGCTGCTATATACACTGATAGTTAGGTATTGTATTGTTTGTATGAGTTTGACCATTTATCTTGAATACAGTATTGTTCCCTATTCTCTTCGCTACCCCACAGTTGTAAAATTAACCGTAACCATTGCTGGTAACTACAGAGGTAACATAAATTTAGTTAGCGCCTTGTTAATGCTTCATTATTAAGTAGCTGAACCTATCCGAGTCATCAAAAATGTAATAAGCGGCACTCCAAGCTCGCGCACTCGCTGAATCTACATCATTTAACATTGTGTATATTGAATGGTGACCAGTGGCGTGAGGCACGAGAGACAGCGGGTTGGTTAAGTTATTTATTTGAAGTAAAAGAGATTTAAATAAAATAACTTTCCAAGGAAAAACAATTAAAAGAAAAAATAAATATTCCTCCATAATTTACAAAAAATTGGTAATAAATGCATAAAGACGAACTCCAATTCTTTTAAGGCAGTTGATAACAAAATATGTAGCAAATAAAAGCGGTGTCCACAATGCATTACGAATCTATATATACTAATACATATTATAAAAAGGAAAGATTTGTATGTAAGTATGTTTGTTACTCTTTCACGCAAAAACTACCAAAAGGATATGGATGAAACTTGGCACATAGATAGAACATATCCTGGAATAATATATAGGCTACTTTTTATCCCGGGAAAATGTGATATCTCTCGGGAACGCGGGGGACAGCTACTTTACAGAAACAAAAGATTTGGCTAATAGTAACTAATCTTAACTTGCTTTCTAGACGGCTGGATTTAATTGCTCATCCAAAGTCATAAAATTATAAATAGAGGGCCAAATAGGTTTTAAAAACCCTTGCGTTTCAAAGCTCTATTTCCATTCAAACTTTAATACCACTTGCCTCGTCTCCAAATAAATAGCTCTTTCTAAATAGATGACGAGTACGGAGATAATAACCTGAAGTGGTAACGAATTTGGAAATGCAAAAGAGGGTTAAAGAGAAAACAAGATTGAGATGATAGAAAACAGTAAGGGGAAAAGGTGGGCCATCCTACATGACAAACTAGTAAAAATATCTAAGAAGGGAAGATAAAAGGAGACTGAAGAAGCGGAAGACTAACGATACACAACATTGACCATATAAGGCAAAAGTAGACTTTATATTGTGTAACAAGTACATGAAGAAGCAAATAACAGATTGGACTGAAGGGGCTACACTGACAAGAGCCCAAAGGTTCGACTCTGTAAGGTAAGTGACACAGGCTAGACGATGCATCGTAGCGGCTTTGTCTCTTTCGCTAACTACGCAGTCACGTGAGAGGTCCGCTCTCCGCGGCTTCATTGCGCCGGCTCGCCGACGAAGTTTGAATTAACTGAATAAGAGGGCAGCTTTTAAATATAAATGAATGGCTGGCATCAAAGCTCGGCAAACATCGGTAACCACCTCGATCACGAACAACCCTCCACTTGCGCCACACACCACATCCGGGTGAGGCCTAATTGACCTGAAGACGAGTTGCGTACGACCTCAATTTTCCGTACCCTTGAGTTCCCGTGACGTACAATGTACGATGGCTTTTTAACGTCCCTCACACGCAAATTACGCTTGGTCGTTACCAGATTGTTACTACAGAGGGAATGGCTATATGGCAAGTATTTCAAAAGATAGAGCTTTAATACTAGATTCTAATAAACGTCTTACGTTGTGTCGTGTCTAGTAAAGTACAGTGTCTAGGTCTACTGGTAGACGGTCCACTTGATGGTTAAGAGTTTGCAACACACAGCATCGCTAATACGTTTTCGACCCTGAAATGTGAAGTTGTTAGGTCTTATGTCCCTAAATCTTCATCGGCCTTCTTAACTACCTGACCGTTTAGAAAACTAAACATATATACACGTGCTACTGCGTTATAGTGGAAATAGGCATGGCGGTTTATTCAGCGAACGCGCTCTGTTCTACAAGCTCTATCACTAAGCTTAATAAGATTTTCATAAAGCTATGTAGTGTCATACGTGTTTCTAACACCCTATATAAGTAAACAGAGCAGTTCCAGTTGCGTTTGGTATCGGTTAGTTAATACTCACAGATCATTTGGCAATAGAGCGCTCGCAAACTATCCTAATTGCCCGGCTCGGTTTTAGATATCGCTGTGAAAATCCGAGCGACGCCATCGAGGCAAGGCCGCGCCCACTGAGCGGAGCGATTAGCGAGAATGGTACTTGTAATTTCTTGTATATAAATGAAAAAAAAGTGTGTGTAGTTACTCACACGCCTCAGTAAAATTAAAACCTTTAGAACATTTAAAAAGACCTATCGCATTCTCTCGCAGGCTAAATCCTATAGTTTTTTCCATTAGATTTCTTTAGTTTCATCGAGCTTAAAATTACAATAGTTTCATCGAGCTTCAAATTACAATGGTGCGCTAAAGAAGTTTTCACTTAAAAAATATGCTGTTCGTTTCCCTTTAATTAGGATTTCAAGGATTTTTTTTTATGTAGCCCGCACGTAGCAAAATTGGGAAAAAAATATCAATGATTTAGCGATGGGATTCTTGTGTGAACACATTCTACATAATGTAGTAATATATTATATATCACTCACATAAAAATGTATGTAACAAAAAGTTTAGTAATTCACTTATCTTGATGATTTTTCTATTTGCTCTACTTTATTCTTAACTAGCTACCTTACCACGAATCTACTTGCATTCAGATTGCTTCCTGGGCAAAAACTATCGCAATGCCAGAGATTTTTGTTGACCAGACAAAGTAAGTAATAAAAAACAAAACAGAGTTACCCCAGTGGGGAAAAGTTTCTTTATTAATTACAAGTTAAGGTCGCTTCTCGCTCCACCTGGCTCTCAGCCCGGGCTTATCGCGTCCACATTTTCAGCACGGCCCGCACCTATATCACTAATGACTGTAACGTAGCACTATTATATGACTACGGGCGATAGATAACCAACTTTATGTACTTGTTAACTCGTTATTTAGTGGCTACTTGGATTTAAACGACGAAGGTACACAGATTTTAGTGTTATTTTGTTTGTGGAAGCTTTGCAGCGTAAGTTGGTTGCAGTTTATTGACTCTATTATAAGTTGTTATTATTAGTTGAATAGGGGATATATTTTAATGACTATTGAACACGAAGGGTTGGGCAACAGCACATTCAATTCTTATGTATATTGATATTAATACTCAATGAGTTCGCATTAACCATAAACAGTCCTAACTGTGTATTTTAACGCAGTTTGTACGCATATAAAATAAAATCTAAAATTAAAATAACATTACTTATTTGGCTGTACAATAAATATTAGCATGTACAAGCTATGTTTGGTAAGTGGTTGCATGGTTGATATGCTGCTTAGTTTGGAGTCAGGTGACAAAAATACAATTCAGCTATACGTCAAATGGCAATCATATGAGCCATGATTTTAAAGTATAAGCTATATATCTCTCACGACAAAAGGTCTGAGTTACTGTCCAAGTGCACGTAGTACCCACCAGTAAGCTCCAATACCTGTACTGGGAAATCAATTTTTATTCGTCTCGTTCTAGGTCTTTGTGCATACCACTATCAGCTACAGTACTACCACACACTATTGTGATATTGTCACCAAACGTTTACGGTTAGACAAATCACGAATTATTTTTGTTTACACGTTTCTTGTTTAAAATTAAAGATGTACATTCGAAATTCAAAATAAAAATAAGGTTGTATACGTAACCCTAAAAGCTTTATTAAGTGAAATGTACTACAAATTCTACTTACCGACAAATATAATGCCAGACGCACACGTGTGCCAGTTGTCACGGCGCGTTACTGATGGCCCCTCAGCGCGTGACGTCACTCTCAGCGCTCATAGTACGCGTAATGTGGACGTGGGTACTAAAGTGGCTCGTCTCACGACGCACTAAAAACGGAGACAAAACATGTTTGAACGAGAGCAGACTGTATTTACTTTAGTTATGGATTAGTTGGGACTAGACGTCTTTAGTTCAAACGTGACAAGAGAATATTATGCAGGGGTTTGATTCTGAAATGACACTAGTTTGACGATGTTTTATCGCGGCATCTATGCTTTATCTCTTTCCTTAACTATGCAATACATGAGAGATGCGCTCTTTCAGGCTTCATTGCGCCAACTCACCGACGTTGTTTATAGTAGCTGAAGAAGGGGGTAAGTTTCAGCTATTATCATTAAGTACGAGAATAATATGAAAAAAAAAGGTCGGTTTTTATAAGCGAAGATACGTTAGATTTCCCGAGTTAAAATCGATAATTAAATAACCTTTATCTCTCTCCGTACTATAGGCTACGTGCGTTACAAATTTTAGCAAGATCGGTTCATCCGTTTAGCCGTGAAAACGTAACAAACTTGGAAGTAAGGATTGGTGTATTCCTGATATTAGTTACTAGCTGTCCCCCGCGGTTTCACCCACATTCCCGGGATGTAACATTTTTCCGGCACAAATAGTATCCTATGTTACTTCTAATACCTTCAATAATATGCGTATAAAGTTTCATGATGATCGGTTCAGTAGTTTTCGCGTGAAAGCGTAACAAACAATTCACATGTATAATATTAGTAGGGATTATAGTAGGATTTAAACTTAACGTTTGAAATCCATCTGATTACAAATAGCAACATACTCGTAAGTAGTTCAAACCTTTTACAAAACCACACATCCAAAATTTTGAAAAGTAATAGGACAGGTTAGTGTAGAGCCATCTACAAAATATAATTTTATGATAACGATAGATCAGTTGGTAGTGATGTCAAATGACGTTACGAAGCTTGAGCTTTCAGTTAAAGAAAAAATATTGAGGCAACCGTAGCACGGTACAGACTACTTTGTAATACTAGCTGACTACCAAGCAATTGTTGGTGTGTTCCACATTGCCTTTGAGCACCTTTCCAGGCTTAGGTGATCTTTCATCAACATCATCACTCACCATTGTGACAGTAGGGTCAAACACAAGCCTAAACAGAGGTAAAAAAGTAAATCTTTTCATAGTATAAAACAATGTCGCTTCCCGCCGCCTGGACGCTTACGATTACATCTTTTGAGCAACGCAGCGGTTTTCATGTGGTTTTCATCTATAGACAAAATGATTCAAGAGGAAGGTTTATATTTATAATACAGGCATTTGACAGGCCAGTTGGCTTGGTGGTTACCGACTCTGACTGCCAAGTCGAAGGTCGCGGGTTCGATTCCCACCCAGGACAAACATTTGTGAGCATGAACATGTCTTATTCTGTGTCTGGGTGTAAATATCTCTATAAGTATGTATTTAGAAAAAGAAAGTAGAATATGTAGTATCTCAGTTATCTGGTTTCCATAGTACAAGCTTTGCTTAGTTTGGGACCAGATGGCCGTGTGTAAAGAATGTCCCAGGATATTTATTTATTTATATTATAGTAGAGAAAAGGCGAAAATACCATAGAACATTTTAACTTAACGCGTTTAAGAGTTCGCGAATCACAGACTTCCAGAACTCGGGTGAAACCGCAGGAGACAGCTACTAATATATATTTACGAATTGCAGAAGTTTACAGGTGTATTGGATTAGTTCAGCTCCCTATCCTGGCTATACCTCTAAGCTCTAAGACACAAACGTTATATTACGTACACTCGTTCATTACTGTATCAGTAACAGTATTGTATTACGTTTCCTAATATCATTAATAATTAACATTATTAAGTGGATACATGATAATTGTAATTATGGATGATCAACGTGAGCCCAAAACATTCCGGTTTCAAAGGTAAAATGGTAAATTGCTTAATGATATGAATATGTTGACTACATGTGGATTATGGATTAGTACATTGATATGTTGCTGTATAATGTTGTTTTTCTTTAGAGTAGTCTTGGGGCTAGTCGGTCACCACTGAGAGCGCTCAATTTAGTTCATAATCCAATGACGAACTAGTTCGCTCAATTAGTTCATTAGTTCTTTTTTTGAAATTAATTTAGTAAAAAACTAAATAAAGAAAAATATATATTTATGATGATTACAAGTTGTTGTTATTACATAATATTTTAATCATAGGCTAAATTATGATGAATTTCATTCATACTATTAGTTCAAAGCATTAGATGTGGATGTGAAGTTGTTTAGTATCAATATCGAAATATCAAGGTGCGCACAGTAAAAGTAAATAACTCGGGTGGTCACATAGCGCCACTATCTAGTAAAGCGGACGCTAAGAAAATATAAAAAGAACTAAGAGCGAGTTCATCGATGAACTAGTTCGCATAGTTCACCTAAAGGAGCGCTCTTTCCACCTAGGTCGTTCGCAAACTACCCAAGACTACTTTAGAGGCGATTGGGACTAATAAAAATAATAAAAATGCTTATTTTTCTTTCACATAAGTTCTGAAAAACTACAAAGTTTAATTTACATTGTACAGTTTACTATATTTCTATAAACTTTTGTGAGAGACTGGCACCCGTACTAGGAATCCCTGTTTAACAGGTTACAAAGGCCCTCAACACTCGGACGTATATTGTTTTAATACAAACAAAAATGTTAATAAACTAGTGCGCCTCAACATCTAAGATTGCATCACTGCTTACCATCAGGTGGGATCGCAGTCAAGCACGTATTTATATAATAAAAAAAAAAAAAAAAAACAAAAGTTAAATAAAATTATGGTTACAGATAAAAGAAAAACTTCATTTGAACTATTTGGACTAACATTTGCATCTAGATAATAAATATAGTAAATATATTGTATCCACATTGAAGGATTCGAACCCACTGCTTTCGTCCGATACACCATCGATACTTACATAATCACACACGAAATACTATGTTTTTTTTTTTAATGATATAGGCCGTTAAACAAGCAGACGTTACATCTGATGATAAGTGGTCACCGCCCCCTATGATATGTTAGAGTCTGATCTTAGAGTCCATTCATAAGTGCCTGTGAACTGTGAAGGCCTATTTGTATAAAATATTTCATTAAGGAAATTTGCAACACCAGGGGCTTCGCCAATGCGTTGCCAACCTTGAGACGTGAAGTTGTAAAGTCGAATGTGCCTGTCATTTCACCGACCCTTACATTTCTAACCGAAATACACTAACAAAAGTGCACTGCTGCTTCACGGTGGAAATCGGTAAGCTGATAGTACTTTCCAGGACGAGCTCTGCTTAAAAGCTCTAGTACTCAAAAACTTCCAACTATGTTAACAACTTGTACTACATTGTACCGACACAGTCAATATGACTAGTTCGCTAAACGAGTCGCGGAAAAACCAAAATATAAACTATGAAAATACGTCGAAACATTTTCCGTTAATAAAACTGACAAACATGGACATAAAAATTCATTTCACATTGATGTTTCAATATTAAAAGTCATGTAAAAATACTCCAGCGCCATATTGTACACCACATACCCTAGGGGCCGGGTACTATTTCTATAGAACAACTTTGCGCTCTGACTATCACTATCACGTGGGGGTTCGATTCCCACCAAAAGCATTGATGAGCGTGAACATGTCTGCTTGTTCTAACAGTAGTAGTAGTGTTGGGATAAAAAGTATCATATGCGTTAATTCAAGTTGTAACCAATATATGTGCTAAGTTTAATTTAATTCCGTTCAGTAGTTTTTGTGTAAAAGAGTAACAAACACCCATCTATTCACCCTCTCAAACTTTCGCATTTATAATATTAGTGGTAAATCTGTTATCTTTCTGTAAATCGGTTACCAAAGTACAAGCTCTGCTTTCTTTGGAATCAGATAGTCGTGTGTGATGAATTCCTCCGAGTCCTAGGTTACATACACTTTTGCTTATAGACTTTGTGTACAATATTGTAAGTTCATGAGACTTATATTTATGATATTTGTTTGTAAAGTAAATTGTTATTTGATAATGATGTCTGGAGCCTGTACCCATGGCAGGTGTTCAACACCCTTGGCTTCATCACCACTTACCCCGATGTTTTATAACAAAACCTTATCTAATATTATTAAAAAAAATTATGATATAAAAGCCTTTTTCAAACACATGGCTACAAAATGAACTTTTAACAACACACTGAAAATAATGCTAACCTGCAATAATAATAGACATCAAAATCCCTTAACGGCTTAATAAGGTTCCCCTCGCAATGTAACCTAACAACCAAACGATCGTTTCAATCAGTTTCCACAGTTAGATGCTCACAATGTTTCCTTTCGGAAAATTCTCATCGGGAATGGAACACTCAGCAAAATTAAACATACACTGTAAGCTCAAATATAAACAACAAAAGTAAATATAGAATATAAGAGGAAATGAAAAGCGTTCACTGCCGTAAGCGAGAACTTTAATAGCTTAGCTTATTGCTGAACCGGTTTTATGTTGCATTTAGTTTGAACTTTTTCAGTTTTAATTTTTTGTTCACATTCCCCGCGTAATCGCGTTTGTGTCTCTCATAATTGGAACTACTAGAATTGAACGTTTTCTTTTTCTACAATTGTTATATTCTTAAAGTTGTCGAAATCTACGAGGCCCGTTGTGAGAGCTCAGAATGTCATCGAAAAATGGTCTTTATTGACTCTGTGATTAGGTTCATGTATTGATTGTCAGTCTATTAGTTCTCGGCCACATCAGTAGATATTAGGACAAGTACTTTGTACATTTATTATTACTATTACAATCACGACAGTTAAGATGTTAAGGTTTTGGTGACTCAATTTCTCATAACACCTAAACGGACTTTGACTCAATTTAGTACAAAGATACAATATGTTTTGGATTTACTGAAACTTTCCCGTCGAACAAACTCACTTAAAAACAGCGTACAATCACGGGGCGGAAAGCTATTCTGAAAGTATATATTTAGTGCCACGTTAATATGATTGCTCCCAATTTATTAGCAGATTTACCGATCTTAATTTCAAAATATTTATAATTTTGGACCAAGAAGGTAATTTCGGAAACAACTCATACGATTTCAGAAATTCTTTTACTGATAAACATCTTTATTATTCCAAAGTAATAGAAGCTAAGCTTTTGCCGTGGAAAAAACATGAATTCTCTCGGGTATACAATAATTAAGTAAATATAATAATTGTTAAGGAATATAGGGAAAATAATAAAAGAGAGCGAGAGGAAATAATAGGCGACCATATGAAAGCAAGTTGCTAAAATAACTGATATTTTCTTTAAAAAACATTACATGTATCTATCACAAATAGTAAATATTAAAGTGTTAGCTGTCCCCCGCATTTTCACCCGCGTTCCTGAGAAATGTTACACAGACTATAATATAACTCTATGCCAAATTTTATCCAGATCCGTTTAGCAGTTCTGGAGTGACCGACTTACAAACATCCATCCATCCAAACTTTACCATTAATAATAGTAGTAAAAGTATCCGGTACACTAACAATTTTAACTTTTTTCGGCGGTAGGTGCGAAAAAGTATACACGTATCTCTGACAAATTTAATTTATTAAAAATACTTTTAATTCGTTTTTTTCAAAACAGTTTTCAAATAATCAATTTATCTACTTGCATTTAACGGTACTCACGTTTGCAGTGCGTTAATGTAACAACAAGCACTAATAATACACCACCTGCCAGCTGATCATTTGCACCCACTATTATTTTATACTGCACAACTCACAATACTACAAATGTCGCAATTGACTGAAATATTGATTGCACAGAAGAGTCTAGAAGAGAGCTTCAACAAAAAGATGGGTGATCTTGAAGCACAAATACAGAGTGCAGGACCAGCCAAGGACACCGTGGCTAAAGTAGCAGAAGAGTTCCGTACGTTTCGGGAGCTTATGTTCTCCATGCTCGGGCTACTCCGGCAGCAAATCAGTGAGTGTTCAAGGCAACTAGATGTGTTAGAGACCAGGCACCGACGGAAGACACTCATCTTCTTAGGAGTCAATGAAGCCGCTAAGGAGGATTGCTTAACAGTTGCACTGGGCATCGCTAACAACCAGCTGGCCCTCAAAAACATCACTGCATCTTCAATAAAAGTCTGCCATAGACTTGGGTCATCTAGTAAGGAACATCAGCGGCCACTTTTAGTGAGATTTTCAAGTGTCGATGTCAAATCTGCTGTATGGAGAGCGAAGACAGCCTTAAAAGGTACCTCCATAACAGTAAAGGAGTTCTTGACAAAGGCTAGGCAGACCATCTTCACCAAGGCCCGACTGCATTTCGGAATGCGTGCATGCTGGACTCAGGATGGTGTTATAATCATAAAAGTTCCAGATAATAGCCGGCACAAGATTGCTCATATTGACGACCTCAATAGTCTCATCTTGAAGCATCCCAAGGTCCAAGGCGTATCCCCTGCAAAGAGAGGCGACTTCGAGGCTGGAGATAAACAAAAACCACGTAAATAATTGATAGATTTCGCATTATTTAGATGTATTTTTTTTTTCTACTTTATAATCCAATCATTTACTTACCATGGTTATCATACGTAAGTACTTATCAACTTTAAGACTTCCAATTTTTATTGCAGTTTTAGTTAATAGTCGGTATACATATATTTTGTTGTGTAAATAACTTTTATCTAACCCTCCACATTGTTATTGTAGTCATTGACGTTTGTTAGATTTGATTTGTTAAATGTCAAATGTCAGGTTGACATTTCTTTGACTGTCGCGTTGCGTTCAGAATTTTAGTTACACATTTAATTTTGAAGCCATAAACAATGTTGTGTTCGGAAATGTATTGCAGTGTAACCAATTCTCTTTTTATTTAGATTCTTTTCTTTTTTTTTTTTGTTTTCTTCTATGTGTTACATTATTCTCTAGGTTCTAATTGGGTGTTATTGTAAGCTGGCGGGTGGTGCAGAGATGCAAACGTTTGTTGTTGCAATTTGAACTAATAGGCGCTTTTACTATATTTTTGTTACTTAATTTTTATCTTTTTTATATTCTCATTATTATAGTATATATATATTTATTTATTTTATGATATCTGATAATGAATCTTTTTTTTCTGCTAACGAATCTGATACGTCAACCGATAACGACAGTTTTTGTTCCGTAACCGACACCCTAGGCGACAGTTTACGTAAAAAATTTGATGAACAACGAGACTGGCTATTGAATGTTTGTCACATTAATGCTCAAAGTGTTCCCAGTCACTTTAATGACTTATATGAAGCATTCAATGGCACTAACGTTCATGCCATCCTGATTTCTGAGACATGGCTCAAACCTCATCTTTTATCTACCTCTTACTCTCTTCCTGGATTCATCCTAATTCGGAATGATCGGCTTGGTAGGGGTGGGGGTGGTGTTGGTATATACCTCCGTAGTAACCTACCTTACAAAATACTTTGCTCTTCCTCTTCCAATTATTCAGCTTCTGCAGAGTTCCTTTTCTTAGAAGTTTGTGTCAAGGGACCCAAGGTTATTCTTGGTGTTCTTTATTGCCCCCCTGGCATTGACTACTTCACCGAATTCGAATCGGTATTAGAATCATTGGGTTCTCAGTATGCACATCATATCATCATGGGCGATCTCAACACCAACCTCCTTTCTGAAAACTCCTCTCGTTCCCGTAATCTAATGTATCTGATCGAGTCAGCGAGTTTCCATCTCCTGCCACTCCAAGCCACCCACCTAAATACTGTGGGTGATGATACCTGGCTCGATGTAATCCTTACCTCCAATCCTTCCCTAGTTTCCTCACATGGGCAGTTTGCTGCTCCTGGCTTTTCCCACCATGACCTCATTTTCCTCTCGTATATCCTTAAGCCTCCCAAACCCAAACCTAAGGTGCTGTACAGGCGTTGCTTTGCGCACATGGACCTTGAAAAACTCCAGAACGATGCGTCCGCTATTGACTGGAAACCATTAATGGAAGCCAGTTTGGTGGATGGAAAAGTCTCCATTTTTAACCGGGTCGTGGTCGATCTTTATGACACCCACGCTCCGGTCAAAAAAGTAAAATTAAAAAGGCCTCCTGCGCCTTGGATGACAAGGGGAATACTTATGGCGATGAGGCGGAGAGATCGCGCTTTCCGCAAGTATAGAAAGGATCGCATTGAGGATAACTGGTTGCTTTTCAAGGTTGCTAGGAATCGGTGTAATCAGATGATACGTAACGCCAAACGCCGGCATATTCTGAATAACATTTCTTCTTCCTCGCCTGCTGATATTTGGAAGTTCCTTGGAACCCTAGGTATTGGCAGGTCGCGACATTTAGACCTTCCTAATGCCAGTGAGTTAGACGACCTAAACAATCATTTCTCCACTTCTTTCTCACTAGATCGTCTGACCAAAAATCAAACTTTAAATTATATATCTGGTCTAACGCGTCCTAACATAAATTCTTTTACATTTTCTCCAGTCGACTCGGGACAAATTAAGAAGATCATCTTATCCATTAAGTCAAAAGCTGTTGGTTGTGATAACATCAGCCGCAGCATGATCCTTCCAATACTAGACCATCTCCTTCCCGCAATATCCCACATCATAAATTATTCACTAGAATCTGGTATTTATCCATACTTGTGGCGTAAAGCTTATGTTTTACCCTTGCCCAAGATTCCTAATCCCTCTCTCCCCAGTCACTTCCGTCCTATTTCCATTCTTCCCTTTCTATCAAAAGTGCTAGAGGCCTGCGTTCACAAACAATTCTCCCAATTTATATACACCAATAACCTTTTAAGTCCATTACAGTCTGGGTTCAGGCCCGGGCACAGCACTGTTTCCGCCCTCCTCAAAGTGACTGGCGATATTAAGACCGGCATGGAGAATACTATGGTTACTGTTCTAGTACTGGTTGACTTCTCCAATGCCTTTAATACCGTTAGTCACGATATCCTCCTATCCATCCTTTCCCATTTAATGATCTCTCCTGAAGCGCTGGATTGGTTCTCATCATATCTTCGGGAACGTCAGCAGGCGGTTCACGTTGAGGAATCATGCTCAAGATGGTGTAACCTAGAAACTGGCGTTCCACAAGGCGGAATTCTATCTCCTCTCCTTTTTTCTGTCTTCATTAATATGATTACCCAAAACCTTCAGTGTTCGTATCATCTATATGCCGATGACCTGCAGCTTTACTCTCAAGCTAAAGTTGAGGATTTAGCCGATGCAGTCGATGCTGTGAACCAAGACCTTGATGTATTAAAGAATTGGGCTGACAAGTTTGGCGTGGCGGTTAACCCCAGTAAGTGCCAAGCAATTATTTTGGGGAGTCATCGCAATATGTGCAAGGTGGGCAGTACTACTGTTCCATCCGTAATCTTCAATGGATCAGTAATTTCCTTCAACTCTAACGTCAAGGATCTTGGTTTGCATCTTGACCCGTTACTTAACTGGCGATCCCAAGTCGCAAATGTAAGCCAGAAAGTAGTTGTTATCCTGCGCTCTCTCTATCGACTCAAAAATTTTCTCCCGTCTCATACCAAGGCAATGCTTGTGCAAACCCTAATTTTTCCCATAGTTGACTATGGTGATGTGTGCTACTTTGACCTGAATGCAGATCTACTCAATAAGTTAGACCGTCTTGTCAACAATTGCATTCGATTCGTCTTCAACCTACGGAAATATAATCATGTATGCGTATAGATCACAATTAAATTGGTTGCCCATTCGTCAGCGCAGAAACATGAGAGCACTGACTACCTTGTTTTCTATACTCTTCTCTCCCAGTTCTCCGTCTTATTTATCCTCTCACTTTCAGTTTCTGTCTTCTAACCATAATAAATATCTTCGTTCCTCTCATAATCGCATTCTTCAATGTCCCACCCATCATTCTGACTTTCTTCATTCAGTCTATTCTACTATGGAATGAGCTCCCTCTTGAAATCAGGATGGCTAACAGTCGGTGTTGTTTTAAGATGAAAGTACGGAAACACCTACTCACTACAACGTTAGCAGATTCATCTCGGCTCTAATTTTACTCCTTTGTTTAATATAAATATATATGTATGTAATTATATATTAAGCTTATATATGTAAATAATATATTAAATAGTATGTTTATGTAAGTTTATATATATATTATTATATATATGTATATATATATATATTTTTTTTTTTTTTGTCTTCCATACTATAAATCTCTCCCATAATTTCTTAGTGCATCTACCTGTAATTATCTCTGCATCACCCAAAGGTTGTCTGGTAGAGAATGCCTTTGGCATTAAGACCGCCTTTGTACACTACTGTACATAAAGTATTAAATAAATAAATAAATAAATAACAATCCTGAATTATGTTCTGTATTTCATGTTCATTAGGTTAAAAGAATGAGACAGCAAGTCCATGTTGTATCTCATTGAAGCTTCAGGAACAGCGTGAGGCGTGACGGGATCATCCCAGATTATGCCACCTAAAAGGTTTTTAGTAGCCGGTCAAGCGTAAACGCTTATTTCACCCGAGCTTCCGTATAAAACATTACATTTAACAATTTTTTTTAGGTCCTCTTGTAAATTAACTTACAATATAAACTTGGATGTCACTTTAACCTACTTCTGATTGTCTTATCGATTTGAATCTTTGGAAGTGTGGAATCCGGATGACTATACAATAATTTGATGTCATTGAGGTGATCTGATAATGGGACTAGGAGGTGGATAGTGGAACTGGTTAGTGGCTACTTACTGGCTTTAGGAACGAGGGTTTTTAGCGAGATTTTTTATCTATTTAGCTTATTATTCAGAAGAACAATTCCCGTAATAAGTCAAATATCAGTAGCAGAGATCGTATTGCACAGTTCGTCCGGAAAAGTACTATCACCTTACTGATTTCCGCCGTGAAGGAGTAGTGCACTTGTAATACTGTGTTTTGGTAACAAAGGTAAGTGGTTCTGTAAAATTACAGGCACATGAAACTTGCAGCCGTGCTAACCTGTTTGTCGCCTTACTTGGCATAATAAAAACTGAAAAACATTATATGGGGTGCTTTTCCTAAAACTGCCTTCCAAAGTCACAAAATTTGCAATTATAGCACAAGTTTCTTCCTAGGTCGGGGGTAAGAGTTCCATAGGTTAGAGCACACATCTGTTCTATTTTTTTATTTCAAATAAATATTCCTTTTAAGTTATTTAAGATAATACATGACAATTGATCATTCTCCTTCATATCACCAAAACTGAGCTTCCACGTGAGTTCAACACGCCAAGTGCGTGTCCGGTTTTTATTTTGAATAACCTAGAGCTTAAGCAGTACTCCAAAGGAACCCTACAATGGATCTATGCTTACACGAGAGAAAGTGCTTTACTGGGCACATAGGGCATTGCTCAGCGGAGTGTGGACAGGCGATCAGCTAAGGTCGGACCTCTATTACACGCGGCGTTACACACCGATCGATGTACAGCTGGGCGCACGGCAGTGCTTTAGGCCAAGATCACACACATACACATACACTTTTAACGCTATCTCCATGGCCTAGATATAGAAACAATATTTTTCAGCTCAATATTACTATGAAAGTACCGATGGTGGTTAATACACGAAGGACAAAGTAAAACTACTAGCATTGGCCATATAAACTCAAATATTATATTAAACGATCTTGAAACCTTTATTTATCAAATAACATTACAATAAAAGTAAATCTTATTAGATTTACTTTTCAAAGGAAATCAATTTATAAAGTTAGAGTGAAAAAATATAACGTACCTCAATAAAAGTTTATTAAAAGTATAACAACTTGGCCAGTTTAACAATAATGGTTTGATGTTAAACGGACATAACTATATTATACGAGTATAGACGTGGATACATAAGTTGGCTCTGTACTTAGGATTAGGGTAACTCATTTAATTTTCACTCAGAAATGTTTACGGATATTTGCAACTTTGGGGTAGTCGAAAATATTATATAAAATATTAAATTAATGAAAATTATTTCAAAGCACTCGTTGGAATGGGTCTCAAGGCATAATTTTAACTATTATATATGTATAATGTATATATATGTCATTTCTGACGAAGAAACGTCAACTTTACCTTGCCCACCCTGGAAATTGAACCTCGGACCTCGTGTTTCTAAGCCGTTTGAACTGCTCGAAGACAACCTGCAAACCCGGAGTTCGTAACGTACCTGAAAGACGGTGACAATGCTCACATATATAACGTTAGAACTTAAAATATCTTTGGTTGAATTTGTATAAATGTACACGTATTCAGACTCCTGACATCACAAAGTATATTAACAGACATCAAATACGTTCGTAATGCATTTCCCGGATATATTTACTCTGACATAACAAATTGGTTGTACATTTTCCACGTTTTCCTTAGCAACGTGCGCGGCCATTTTGTATTTAATTCACCGCCAACGTGAGGACTCTTACAACCCTTAATTAAATTAACTTCATTCGTTTGCTCCGAACTGTTGAGGTTTCAACTGATAAAGGTATGATTCTGATCGTTGCGACTTATTTTCGATGATATAAATATAATTAGGAAGTGTAAGTCAATGGATATGATGTAGCAAATTTGATAATGTTGTTTGTTACCGATTAAGGAAATCGATTTAATGTTTTATTCCGAGTTCATAGTTATCTAAAGATAACTTTCTTTCAACTACAAAATTAAGAATCGTTTTATTTATTGACAGCAAAACAAGAAAACACTAGAGTCTGAAGATATAATCCCCTGAAAATCATAATAATATAATATTCACATTAGTTGTGCTGTATTGACGGGCCAGTTAGCTACCTAACCCACCTTTAGCCACCTGGGTAAAGACCTTGCCAGTCGTGGGCTCGATTCCCACCCAGGACAAATATTTGTATGCATTTTGATGTCTGTGTATTTTGAATTTTGGGCGTACCTAAATATCTATTCAAACGTGTATACATGTGTTGGATAAAAGAAAGTAAAAGTAGTATTCGTTATCTGGTTTCCATAAAACTATCACTCCTTAGTTTGGGATCAGATGGTGTGTGTAAAGAATGTAATGAAGATGTTCATTTATTTTACAGGATAAGCATGTGATCACAACAGTGCTGATTGTAGACACACCTTAAGTGATCACGGACAAGGTAGACAGAAAATAAATAAAGTTCAAAGGATCGATAGGCAAGAAGTAAATACAAACTCAGTCTTTACAAAGCAGACGACCGTCTACCGCCATTATGGAACTCGGCCATTACAGTTCCAACGAATCAATACAACGTCTCATAATAATTACACACCCGAACGCAACTTATCCAACGAGACCGCACCAGCTACTCGCTCCATTAATTATGCGAGTATACTGGCACACATTAATTCCAGTGTGAACACAGCCACACATAAATTCATAAAGCCTAACACGAATTCTAGCACGTATACCTAACTTATTATCACCGGCATTATTATCCGACTTAATGAAATACGCTAAATACCGGTCCGGTTAATGCTTTTACGCTTGTCTTTTAATTCCGCAGATTATCCACTAATTTTGTGTTTAAATTAATTTAGAATCAGTTGTATAATTCAGTAGTATATTATTTTGGATATAGATTATTAAATATGTGTCGAGTAGAGAGGTCTGTATACACACATTCAACCGAAGATATTTGAAGTCCCAACGCGATATCTGACCATTGTCGCCTCTCGGGCACATAACCCATCCCGGGATGCCGTTAACCAATTCATATCTAACAAAGAAACGACAATTATCCACACCCGAGCTTTAAGTGTTCTTTGTCCACGGCCTTGGAACCGATTGGACATAAATTACCAATATCGTATTCAAATTAAGGTATTACAGTGGTTACAGTTACCCAGTCGCCGGGCTTACCTGGCAAGTTTATGCCTACGCTAACTAAGTTGTTCGTGACATTGAATGCCATGACTGAAGTCGTGGGTTGAAACCGAGTACCGGAAAGGAAAACATCGGGTACAATGTAGTACTTGCCCGGGTAGCTACCCTTTAGCACTTGCTCCTTGGCCAAATGACATCAAACTGCTCCAAATCTAGGCTGTTTCATTTTTCATGTAATTTTTCCGGCCTCACTAAATTTAATAAAATATAGATACAGCTTAGTTCTGTAAATACGCGTTTACCAAAGGGTTTTGGTGGTGACTTGAGTCGGTGCTCATTAAAATTACATAAATGTATGTTTTTCATCAGACTGACTTAAATAAACATCTGACTAACAATTTTCACGAAAAGAAAGAGAGCTTTATAAAATTAATTAATGCTTATTTTGATGTAGAATATAAATGGGCTTCTAGTGACAATATAGTTTAACGAAAGCTTCCTAACTGAGCTTGAATAACTGAGATTCTTAAAATACCGTAACCCATATTTGGGAGCAAAGTTTTGCAATCCAATTAAATCTTTAATTATTAGACCCCAATTTCCTCACATCCTCAGGTGTTATCACTATATTAAATAGCCCAGGTGTGCTTCTATTCCGACATAGAATGAAGGTTTAGGTATATTCGCCCGCTTCAATATTTACAATTATTTGTATAACACAAATTTCTCCCCGTACAGCCAGTCACGACCACTTCGAGTATCCTTTTCGTGGGGATTATTGTGTGGAAAGCGAAAAGGGAAAATCCCACGGATCCTTTCATATATTCCACTTATACATGACCAATTTCACTCGACCTACCTCACCCCCTTCGATGTACAGATCTAATTGCAACTGCGGAGTGTACGCAAATAATTTTGGGGGTCTTATAAAAATGGCAACGGTAGGTACTATTGACCAATATAGGGCATACCTTTTATACCTTCTCATAGCGTAGCGCGTTGCTAGTAAGTACTTATGTAGGTCTTTTAAGCTGGTTTTGGGTATATGGAAAGATTTGTCAGTTCAAATGTAAGTCAAGTACGGTTGTTTGAGTGTACGAGGTTTTAGAGTATTTACGTATACGTAATGAAAAAATCGGTGGATTTTGTGACTTACCTGGATGTCCTTTCAATTTGTTTTCCTTTGATCTATACAATATAGGGACCTGTGTTAGGGTTCTATCGTGCGTTGGACATTTAAACATTTCAAGTTGAACATTTCAAAATTGTAGTCTGGTTTCCTTTACAGAGGAAGGACATGATCATAAAATGGCAAATTGGTGGTCAAAAACAAGATACAGGATAAAAAAAGGCTTGCCTATAAATTCCAAAAATTATTGTGGATGGTGGAATTCTTCGAATTGAAAATGTTTCTCAGTTCATTTAAAATTAACCTACCCCAGTACATGAACACAAAAATAATTTATAAACTCTGCTATAACTATGTTGTAACACATGCCACATGGAGACACCTGGACAGACAATGCTCTCAAAGACCGACCCCGTAGAGTATTTTTATCTGAAGGTGTAACCCAATATGAAACCCAGACATTCAAATTAAAAAAGAATGATCGCCAAAATTACATTTTCTAGAATACATTCGAATTTATGTTTTTTTTTTGTGCTCCGTATTTCAAAATACGAACTAGAATTTATTGAGTAGGGCAACAAAATACCCGAACAAATAGACGTATATTTAGATTCGGATGTCGAAATCAATTCGGCTGCCGAACCGAAGCCGACTCTCCTAGTGACTTGTGGGGGACATTAGGCCTCAGCTCCTAGCTGGTTCTTTATGGATGGTGTCGTTATGTAGGTACAGAGAATGTAACTTTAGGGCCTGGGGGAAATGAAAATAGGTGTTGTATACGGAGTATTTTTATTTTTTTATTTTTCCAGTTGCAATTAACTTCATCTGATCTTTTTATATGTATCTGTAGATGTATAAATAATGCTTTTCTTGTTTTCGTTCGTTTTTTGTGTACGTGTTTATGGAGGTGTTTTAGTCTCAAAGGTTAATCGCAAAAATTTATAGACATATATCTCTTTGACTAATCGGTGCATAATATTATATTATCAAAAAAAAATTCATACCCGGCTGCCTTTCTGACACCATTTCCTCTTGCGGAATGCTTTTGTTATCCTTAGAGTTGGATTGAGTATAAGCAAAATGAATTTGCAGCAACAGAACGCTAAAATTGTGAGTAGCATTTAATTCACAAGACATGAAATAAATGGCATGATTACCATTTTTGTAGTTTCTTGCGTGTGGCCACACGCATCCGAGCGCCACATCTGTCAGCGGTGGTGGCTGCCACGCGCTGTCGGCCTGTGGCATCGTGTGGCGACAACTGTCAGCCCCACTCCCCCCATCCACGTCATAATAAATTATACTTATTCACGTCGAGCCTGCAATGTGCTCGCCTTTCGCTTTTATCGTTCAATTTTCCACTTTATTGCCGACGACTGTCGTTCCAGTTTTGATTGTACGCAGTAATTTGACGTAGTTAGATCGTATTGGGTTTTCTTTGATTGCTCGTTTTTTTGCGACTTTTATGTTGTTATGTTGACAACATTATTACGGTTCGGTTCAAAGATTCGAATCTGGATTAATCATAAAAATACATGGCTATTAACTGTTACTTACTTTGTGTAACAAAAGGAAAAACACGCCTAGTTAAAAATTTTATCCATCGTGGTGAACCGTTTCTTTTGGGTTTGATTTCCAGGTATGTCAAGGTATTGCTAACGTATTCTTTTATTAAGAAACAATAAGAGTTTTCTCCTAATTGCTATCGTGTTCCAGAGACGGTGACAATGCTTATCACTTGTCACGTAGGGACTTATAATATCTAAGGTGAAACGCGGGAGTCGGTACTGATATGAAACAGCGTAATGATTTTTGATGGGTATTATTTATTTCAAAAATATATAATCTATTCAAATTCAATAGTCTCCTTATTAATTTTATTGAAAACAATTGCTTCAGTATATTTTTTAAGTAAAGTGATATTTTAGTGGAAATATATATTTTTAAATATAAGAAATGCCAAAGTTTGCGAGGATAAATGGATTATGTTTGTCGTTAATTTTCCACGAAAAAGTTCTGAAAGAATTTGGATGAAACTTAGCACAAATATAGTTCATACCCTGGATCCACATAACTTGGGAAGGAAGGAACATCCCTTGGTAAAGCGGGTGAAACCGCGAGGCCCAGATAGTTTTAAATTACACCCTCGAAAATTCCAGCTTGTTACCTTAACAAATAAAATAACTAAAGAAGATCCTAGTCACCCACATAATAGACACAGATTATACACACGCACACAAAGGCAGACTCGTCCCTTTCAAGAATTGTTGTTCAAATATCGCAAAATAGACCCTTTCAATTACATTGAACCCGCTTAATTAGAAGCGCCCTTCCACTGGAGCCCTGCGACAGTTTATTAAGGTCTTCCCGGGAATCAAAGGGCCCTGTGTACTTTCTATAGATTTCAGTGGCAGCCCGGATAATCTAAGGGTTTTTGATTACCACTCAAATTTATTTGTGCGGTATATTACTAACTACGCTCCGTTCCGCTTAATTAAATGCGCTTCTTACAATAGAGAGATTAATAAGTAACATTCTAAATAAGAAAATGTTCAAGTTCTATTTTAAATTAAAAGCCGTTTATTTAGTTTAGGCCCCGGATGAACTTGTGAAGGTAAAAGTTACCGCCAGTTTGGAAGTTAATCTCCAAATGAGAAGAACCGAGAAGAAACTCTGCATGTTTAGATTGAAATATTCTCCAAATGATTTTAATGTTAAAAACAATGATAGTAATTCCATTCAGCGCTAACTTTCAGTGCTTGAAAAATATTCTACATTTGGAATAAGATCATAAAGGAACATAATCTTCTCTAGGTAATGATGTTCCCAAACGGTCGGAGCTATATACGTAGGACTTAATAAAAACAATAGAAGTAAAACATTCTAAAAACTACTTATCTCATTCTGTCGTAGGCAAAATCGTGTAGACGCATGCATTTGTCTGTTTTTAGTATCGATTTCATTTCATCGAGTTTCAAATCACAACGTTGCTAAATAATTTTTCACTCTTAATAAAAATTGGTACTTGAACATCTCCTTGATATAGTATTTATACTTAATTACCTGACTCACACATATACTCATAATCGTATACCGTTCATATACAATATTCATAGAGCGTAGAATAAATGTCAAAATCTACATCAATCCAGCGATGAGTAACTAATACTCCGCACTCTCTATCTGTCACGTGTCGTTACGCGTACAAAAGAGCGACACGGCCTCTAACCACTGATTTAGTAAACATAAAGGATTGCCTTCCAACAATCTTCTTATTACATCATGCACGTTTTAACCAGAAACTTCCCAACCATTACAATCTTCTGTAACAAAATGATCGATCATATCAAGAATATATACTTAGAGGAGTCAGCTGGTTCGGGTTTCCGCCGCCTAGCGACGCAGTAACAAGTGCTCCTGGATATAACACAGAATTCCACTTATCCAACAGCTTATATACACATCCGACAACTTATATAAATATGTGACAGCTTATGTAAATTGAGTTACATAGGATTATCCACAATTTAATATACTTTTCTCTAGTTGTGATGTGGATTTTCAGTTACAGGTATTTTTGTATTTGTTGTGCGTTTGAGAAGTTAACAAAATTGTTTGAAATTCAGTTGAAAGACTTTTATATATATACTCGTATATTTGTTTATTTATAAATAGTTAGACCCCTAACTGGTCCCGGAGTTTATTTCAACTGAAAAGAGATGGCAATAAGCTCAGCACTTATTGTATTATTCCTTCGCAGTTTAAATGGAGAGACGACAGTACTTTTGTATTTTAACTGTGGATTCTTTTTACAGTTTAATGCACTTTCTAGAGCGGAAAATATTAGTAGAAGTAGCAGCTCTTTTTGCACAAAGTTCATCTGGAGAAGTACTACCAGCATACCCCACCGTGAAGTAATATTGCATTTGTATAGCTGTGTTTCGGTGTACAGTACGGTATGTGTAGAAAGGTAAGGGGACCGATGAAATTACAGGCACATGAGACTTCACTTCTCAGGGTCCACAGGGCATTGGCGATGCCCTTGGTGTCGCAAATGTCTATGGACGGCGGTGACCACTTACCATCAGGTAAACTACATACTAAACAAATGGCACGCTTTATTCTTGTCGTTTTAAAACTTTATTATAGTCTCATGCAGTAATAAAGTACAGCAATAGTATTTACAAACGCAGTTGTCATATTTAACCCAACTTCATGAGCGCACCTACGTCAAAATGTCATAAGCGTGCGTAGTTTGGTGACAGGATGTTGAAGACAACTGTCATGTTGTAATAACACGTCAATGTGTGATTTGAGGTTTTTGGGAAGTGACGTTGGTTTTTTTGTTATTATTTTATATTTTACACATAGTATTATTTTCAGTTTTTCATGTATTTAAATAGAAATGAAAGTGTGTCTTTTTCGGTGTATTTAAACCGATATTATCTACACTAATAATATTATAAAGAGAAAATATTAGATTATTTGTTTGTTATAAATAAACACAAAATCGATAACACGATATCAACTCAGATAAACATTTTTTTAGCAATTTATCTCTCAAAGCCTATACAGAACTCCAACTAATTAATGCCTTGAGTTTCTTTTTTGAACATTCTGAATATTTTTTCATTGCAAAATTTTATAAGAACAACCGAAATTTAAAACACATCATAAATGTAAAACGACACCGTAAACAATGGAAACGCGCGTAAATTCGGCAATGCGATAAACCGTCGAGCAATATCCAGTGAAATGAATCCCGAAGACAAATTCGGCGAGATTTGTCGATGAAACGACCGCGGGGCGGTTCCAATAACGTGCCTGCGACAAATAAACCTGAGGATTGCGGAGTGCTTGCATGTTGGGGACACTTTTTTACTTTGCTTTTCGCCTTCGATAAGAATCCTTTCTTAAACTAAAATGCTGACAAAGTTCTTCACTTATAAATGAGATTGTAATTCGTTGAAGAAGACGTAGTTGAGGTGTTTTGTATTTGAGAACCTCGTTGGCATCATCACTTACCAAGCCTTAAAAAAACTTTAAGCAAATATCAACCTTATGTTAATAGGATTGCTTACTTGTAATCGGTAATGGCAATGAAGTCAATTATTAGCTAAATGGTGAATTGCCTTCCAAAAATAAGAAAAATAAAATAATGTTGGTAGAAACGATATTTTCCAGAAATAGCGTTAAGTATTTTCTGCCTCCGTCAAGGTAGACTATGAATTATATAATAATACATAATGCTGCGTAGGTAGGTGTTATAGTGAGCTATTTTAAGCGACCAATTTTAACGAGGTAGACTTCCATGTTTTATTTTCACATTGAGGCAATTTGTTCATTTATTATTCAACATGATCCTAAAGTTATTGTGATCTTTAAGGCCCGCTTAGACAGTTCATAGTGTCATAGAAAAATCATCTTTATTTCGTTTTAGGGAAGGTATATCTTTTGATCCAATTGTAAATTGTATGGTAAATAATTCTTAACACAAGGCTATCTAATTCCAAAGTAAGCAGAGCTTGTACTATGGAAACAGATAATTGATATACTACATATGCTATTTTTTTTCTAAATACATACTTTTATAGATATTTACACCCAGATACAGAACAGACAACAAGCATTCGGTTGCTGCAGTTATTTTTTAATAAGCAGAATCATCATAATTTTCTATCTGCCCTTGTTTAGGTTTGGCGCAATATGTACAAAAGAAATGGCAGAATTTAGTCTGGCCGCCTGCCTAACGCCAACTCTCATTTACTCTTATGTAACACTCGGTGCAAGTGTTAAGTACACGTGGTCATCGGTATACTCTTTAAATTCCTCTAACGATACTAGATATAGCTTTAAGTAGTAGAGCTTATACAGGAGAGTCCATCCGGGGAGGTACTACCATGGTACCTATTTTCATATCAAATAAATTTAAGTAAACTTGAATAATTTTCATTAAACAAAGAAACAACGACGAATGAAAGACGCTATTATCAAAAATTAAAAACTTAACACAAAAAAAAATCAAAGTATAAAAATAATTTAAAGAAAAATGATACTAACAACCCAAGCAAGCATCTCAAAGGGGGATTTCTGCAGAGAGCAGCTTTTTCTATACATCTCTGTCTTCAATGTAACGAGCTACCTAATAATACGCTTTCTTTCAAATTACTTATAATATGAGTTTTAAATTTAAGATCAGACATTTTGGTTACTGAAAGCGGTATTTTATTGTAGAATCGAACACAATTACCGAGAAACGACTTGTCAACTTTAGCTAGTCTAAAATATGAACAACTAACTTCTCTCTTTGACTCAAACATTCCTAGGTTTCTACGTATTAAGACAAAGCGTTCCTCACTTGTGCACACAATATACCACCAGATAAATTTCAGAATTTATTCGTGCGGATTATAAAGTTAATATAAGAATATTCATTTATAATTTTGTTCTTTCACTGATACTATTATATATACCTGCGAAATACTTTTTAACTCTAGGTTTAGTCAGGTTCTTCTTCCTTCAGTTCGGCCCCAGGGGCTCGATTCTGTAAGGAAAATGACACTAACTCAAGGATGTTTCATCTCGGCCTCCGTGCTCTGCCTCTTTCGCTAACTACGCTGATACTACTAATCACGTGAGAGATAAGCTCTCTGAGGCCTCCGTGAAGCGGCTCACCGACGAAGTTTGTATTAGCTGAATAAGGGGGCTGGCTGTATACGAGTATAATGGTTTTTAACACGGCCATCTAATCTAATGCCTAAACTAAGCAGTGCTAGTACTGTGAAAACCAGACAACCGGTACACTAGATAAACAACTTTTTTCTTCTTGTTCTAAATACATATATTAGCATACTAATATAATACATATCCTTATGTATATAACGGCACGTTAAATTATTCAATAAGTTAATTTTGAGGGTTATGATTTATTTTTTTATTCGACTAATCGTTTTACGGTAATTTTAATTAAGAGCGGGTAACACCGAATGGAGTTGCGTTTCTCATGGCGGGCGAACGTAAGGTAATTCCATTGACTGGTTGACAGCGATCGCACGTTATGGTCATTCGCATACAAAAATAACAATAGTAATCCCTAATTGATTGTGAAATTTAAGTGTCCTTATAATTACAATTGTGAGAAGATAAAACTATAAACCTCTAATTATAACGTTTTCCTGGATATTAACGCCCATCATGGATTCACGTGCTGAGGAGTGCACTAATCAGCAAGTAAAAGATTCCGCCCGGCTTCCCGATTTCCCGTATATTATATCCATACTTATTATGAATACTCCCCTATCAATATGTAGAAGAAAAACCCTTCCTCAAAGCAGCGCATACGTATATTGGACTAGTGCAGATTAGCTAAATATGGTCATGGTCGGCTCGGGGGCGCGGGGTGAGGGGAGGGGGGGGAGAGGCCGGACGGTGCGCATCAATCATCCGTAATTTGACGCAGCGAAAACACGTCTTAACGCTATCCGATGCGGCTCAAGTTATAAGACGTTGGTCCTTCTACACGACACATTTTTATAAAAGGTAATAGAAGAAAAAAGTCACAACAACACTCTATGTGGCATTAAAAATAAATATTTAATAACATATAAAGATTTAAAGGGACATAATATTACAAAAGCAACACGTATTAGTATAAAAGATAGATATTGGATTTCATTGTACTACTAAAGTGGCCACAGGCAAGTTTTTTAACATTTGCAACACCAGTGGTAGAACCCCGCGCGTTGTGGATACTGAAAATATCTCTTCTCTTCTCTTAAGAACCGTCAATTTATAGTTCGTCGTGATATATCGCTTGTAAACCAGTACTTTTCAGTTACAATTATGATGTCCGCAGGTCCATCTGATGATGGTTTCCAAGCTTTATGCGTCACTGATTACTGATATGTTGCCGACCAAAGGTAACGAGTATGTAATAGGTGTACCTATTGCTATTGTAGGTATGCCAGCTAGGCCTTGTACTAGGTACAAAGGGTACCACCCTTTCGATATTTAGCTTCACCAATACCTTAAGTTTATTGTTGTATTCAAACCAACGACTATCAACGTCGCAACCAGCTATCTACTCAAGTAATTTCTATTAATATTAAACATCAGCTATTCACTTTTACCATTACAGGAAATATCAACATTATTAATAATATTTTAAGTACCGTTCTATTAAAAACGTGAAAAATAAAGCAATTCCGGCATCCGAGGAGACGAGAGGCGAGGTGGCGAGGAGGCGAGGGCACCATTTGGAAGCTACAAAAGGCTCACTGCCATATAAAAAGCGGCATCGCCAATCAATTTCACTTAAACCCTTGATTATGAACCGTGACAATTTAACGAGGCGCCGAAACACTGGGCCGGTTTTGTTTATTTCGATGTCACTTTAATTGTAGGTGATACTTTGGAGAAACACTGAGCGATTCGTTTCCTATTGAATAAGTACTTCGAAGCCACTGGCTCTGTAACGGGAAATGATTTGCGCAAACAGAAAATTTGCGTAATTTTTATTCAAAATTCATCTACAGAGGGCACGGTGAAATAAAATGCGCAAAATTGTTTGCAAACAAAACGACTGCTCAAAGGGCTTCCCGAGAATCTGTAACGATCCTCTGAATAGGAAATAAGGTTTTGTTTCCATTAAAATAAATGTGACTGAAGCAATTATGGAAATTATAGCAAATAACGAACCGAACGACACGTAGCGCTGAGTCGGTTTCGAGTTTCGAGAGTAATAATTGATCTAACTAATCACACAGATTGAACATTGCAGGGTATATCATACCCGTGTAAACATAAGATCCCTCGGGCGAGCTAGTTATTAACATTACAAAATCAAAGTACCGACTGCCTTCACCGAGGCGTATATTGAATTCAAAATTTATTAGAACCGCCATAACAGTGTGCATTTTAATGACAGTAAGTCAAGTCGCAAGTTGGGCCATTCCAGAGTTCAGGCATCCGGTTATCCCGCCGTATACAAGTTGAAGTGATGAATAGTGTTCTCGGGTACTAAATCACACCTTTATACAGAGCTGTAGTGAAGCCGCTTTCAGAAATGCTCCTCTTATCGTCGAAGTCGTGTTTTCGTTTGGAATTAGGTAAATGTTGTGCTTTTTATGTGACAGCGTGAGATTAATAGCTTTAGACATGATTTTATGTTATACCGGATAATATATTATAGTCACGAATTATTTTTGCGGATGTGGGAAAAGATTCTAGGACATTTTTCGACTGGCATGTAGTACTACTTTATTTTATAATATAGTTTAGTGGTAGTCTTATAGGAATTCGGAATATACATAAATTGTGAAAAGTGAAAGATCACTCAGTCATGCACTCTCTCACCGGCTAAACATTAAGTCTTGGAAACTACTTGACGTATGAAGTAGAATTTTGGCATTTTAATTTATAAGTTTAAGACGTGAGCTAAAATTCCCGCCGTGAAGCAGTAGTGCACTTGTATTACTGTGTTCATAAAGCACATGAGACTTAACATCTTCACGTCTCAGGGTCGACAACGAATTGGCGATGCCCTTGGTTTTGGAAATGCATATTAGCGGCGGTGATAAGTTATACCATCAGGTAGACCGTCTGCCTTTTTGTCAGCCTACCTTTGGATTTTGGGATGAGAGCGAACTAAGGGAGTCTAAAGGTTTTCTTATGTTTGTGTGACGAGTGACGATATGGTCAAAATTTAAAATTATAAACTGCTTTTTTACCCCCAATAGGTGGAACCGTGCAGACAACTAGTTATTTTATAAACCCAAACGAAGCTAAACGAAAAAGAAGAACATAAACTACGTATCCAGCCAGTAACTTATTTACCTACTTTTTGATAAAAAAATCACACTCGATAAAGCAAACACATTTATTACCAAACATGAATAACCTAGTCTCACCTCCCTACATTACTGAGCTAAATTCTGAAAAATATTAAGTTTCGCAAACCTCTCCGCTCGGTACACGTTCACACGCCACGTAACAATGGACGGTATGCGTATTGTGCGCTCCTCTCCGCACTATATGTAAGCTATGTGTGTACGGAGTGCTGCACAAATTATGTGCACTGTACAATGGAGGTGTGAAACTTTGACAAATTTAAATAGTTCACACCGATATAGACGCTGAGATATTACACCTATACTAATATTAAATTTTTTTAAGTGTTTATCTTATTACAGCTGAATGGATCCTTATGAAAGGTATCACCTTTCATAAGGATCCATTGCAGGATCCATTGCAGGATTGCAAATTGGGGAAGGGCATAGACGTTTTGTCATAAATATAATCTATATCCTCTATAACGTGGGTAAAGTTAGCCCACTATACTGACGATAGGTGACTCAGGAAGGATTTTCTCATTCTACGCTAATCTTATCTAAACTTATAAAGGGAGAGCAAACATTTTGTAAGTAAGGTTATCTCTGAATTACCCGGACTAAACCTATAGAAAACTATACTATTCCTTGAGTCACATAGGCTATATTGTAATTCTAGAAGACATTAGATTCCTCACGAACGTAGGTGGTAAGCAGGACGGTGGCTAGTAGGTATTTTTTTTTTAAATAATATAGCGGGATATCTTCCGTACACGTAACATCACACGAACGTAAGATACATGGGAGAAAATTACCAAAATAATTAGCTTATAAAAATAATTACCCTGCTAGTTTCGTTCTTCCGTATAGGGGTCGGTAAAATTACAGACACACGACAGACTACACAACTTTGTGTCTCAGGGGCCCCTGTAGTAATGTATTTAAGAGACAGTGATCACTTGCTACCTGTTTGTTAACCTACTTGGCACAAAAGAAAAAAACTATTTGTAACGGTATAAAAATAAAAAGTACTCCGTTAATATATTCTAACGCGGCGGTACATATAAAAAACAGTTATTTACAGAGTTTCCAAACACAATTTCCCTGTTCCCATGTTCGGCAAACAATGTTAGCTTTTGTAGAGTTTTGATTGGTTTTGTGCGTACACCTGAGTTACGTAATGCTCTTCCTACAATATTCAGGCTATATAAATAAAGTTGACAAACATTTGTCTAGTTCCCTTATTGTATTGACAAATGGACAGTTACTATAACTTATGTTATTATTATTATGTTGTATGTGCTCTTGTTTATGAGTATTAGCTTGGAATATTTTCTTATGTTTTCTTATATTTAAAAAAAATCGAGTCTAGAAAGGTGTGGATCTAATAATATATATATAGCTGTTTCCGGGATACCAGGAGTTCATACCAAAATTCCATGAAAAAAACCTCAATCATTTTTTTTTTTATTTTTCATAAAAAAATGTATCTAAGAAAATCTCCAAGCCCAATTTTTCTTTCCCTAGAACCCTTTCATGGACTAATAGTAATAAAAAAAGTCTTTATTCATGTAGGCATGCATAGGGGCCTATAAATCGACTTCACTTCATATATTTTTCATTTTTATATTACAAAAAAATATATATATAAATAATAAATAATTCTCAACATAATAGTTAAATAGCTTGTCAGGCGAGCAATTTATTGCCAAGGGCTATTACTCTTCAAATTAATCAGATCAATTATAGCAAACCCCATAATTTTTTTTTAAATTTAACAGGATGAAAAATTCTTGATTATGGCAGAGTAATAAAGAAACCCGATAAAAAGTTTATTTACTTTAGTAAGATGAGTTATAAGTACAGCGAGAATGTGCTTTTTCTTAGTGATAAGCATTAGAACATTAATGTTAAACTCGTCCCTAAGAGAGACTATAACGGACATTATAAAAAACATTACCCGAATCACTCCAGATGCTCAAAGTGCTACCAATGAACAGCATTTCTTTTTATTATCATTCTAATAGATTAAGACAAAAAAGTATCATTTGTTAATCGATTGTTAGTCTTGTCTACATATTGAGGAGCTTTAGTTTGCTATATTAAAAAGAAAAGCTAAAAATTTGAATTTTTTTTATATGTAAATTCACATAAATATTCCTCAAATTTTCAAAAATGATTTTGATGGAATTTCAACCTGACAGCGAATATTAGTTTAAATAAATAGACGTGAATATGCGCGTAATAGTATAGTTGTAAATTTTCAAAGAGAATCCGTTACAGAACAATACAATGTGAACACCAACATAACGATGTGTCTACTATAGGTAATGTGTATTGTAACCACATGTTTAATTTTCATTTAGGTACATTAACATCCCATAGTTTAATTAAATTCTATTATCAGCGATTGAAAAGCTTCATATTTCACTCTAATATATCATAGATATTAGAGGTTGAAATTAATAATCCTTAAACATGGTAATTTCATTTCATAGAACTTTCTGCACCAACACTAATTATATCCAAGATGGCCTTCTTTAAGTCATCCTTTTTGAGACCTCTTCCGGGTACTAGTATTGTATGTGTATTACCTTTCTAATCAAAACACAGTTCAACTACTGCGTCACGGCGAAACTTCTTATTTAAATGGATAAGGTGGTAGTACTTACTCAGACGAACTCTAAATAAATTGTTCTGCAACGTCTAAAATATCATCTTCATATTTGATAAATTTCAATAAAGGCTGTTTATTAAAATTAAATTCTGCTGAAGTTTTCCAAATGTTTTGTATTCCAACTTGATACATGAGACACGGTAAACTCGAAACATGTGACACTCAACTTAATGAGTTAAGCCTTAATTATTCCACAGCCTTAAATCCAGCGTGACGTAAACCGCACAAATGTCTTAAAACAAATTTGAGTAAATCCAAGATGGCACGTAAAACTAGGTAACAGAGAACATAAAGTTGAACCGTTACATATAAATTACGCTTGTTGTTACCACAGATTCTGGAACGACACAGAAGCTTCTTACACCGTAAGGTCATAAATAAGTACACTTGAATTGTATAAAATTACGGGTCATCTATAGGTGTAGCGCGCACATTGACCCGCGCTATTAAACTATAACCTACAGCTCACTGTGAAAAGGCTTCGTATGAAAATACCACTATTTGTACGAAATGTACGAAAACTTCTAGATCACGGCCTTCATTAACGTGTCTTTTTATGTCCGTACAGTGATATCCCCAAAGCATAGAGCGGGTCAGTGTTACAAAGGCAATGTAAATATTGAATAATAAATCCATTTTGTCTATAAATTAATAACTTATAAACCGTACCTAGTGCGTCGAGTTAGTGCCAGCGAGTCTTATACGTCCTGAAGATGCTTCGTGTAGAAGCGAAACACGTGTTGATTTCCTGTTGTTCTTGTACAATTTTGTAAAATCTCATAATGTGAATTGACAATATTTGTGATGAAAGTGTCCAAATTTTTAAATTCATTCAGCACCTAACATTATAACATGCAAGTAAGTTCGTACGAGATACAAGAATATTTTTTGGAACAATTGCGGTTTCTAGTTTAATTTGATCTGTGGCCGGAGCGAAGCTCGAGTGAATGTTTCTGCGTAAAATACAAATAAGTCACTGTTCTCTCTCTGAAAGCTGCTATGTTTATTTTAATTTTAGATACTATACTATAGATGATTCAGTACTATCCTAATTTATCGTTTAATGACACAGATGATACGCAATAAACATACAAAACCAGAGAGAATTTTTCAAATGCAGCTTCGGGAATATACCTATAATGAATGATTCTTGATAGCATCACCAAAAGCCTGTGCTCATTGTCAAAATTAAAAAAACATTATCATCACTACCGATTGATTACTTACATCTCCTTAAACAATTGTTGCTTAATAAGGATACCAACATAATAAATGATTATTTAACTAATGACCTAATGTATTAACTCGACCACAATCCAATCCATCTTCAAAACACCTTAGGGAGCACCAAAACCATCAATTTCTTTCAGCAACCAAATTTCAACTTTACCCCTGGACATTAAAATCAAAAGTAGCTTGGCTTGGTGGTAGGAACTGTTGCCAAGTGTAGGGTAAACATGGCTTGGCTTACGTAAGTACAGATAGGAGCAGCCGCGGTCACCGCAAAGCTGTCGTGTGGTGTGCGCTGTCTCTATTCTACCCCTAACCTGGTATTTGGCTTGGAAACTGCAGTGGAACGCACAGTGCAGCGTTACATGTATTAAATTAGATTTTCCTCTTGTATTCTAATGGACTTTATTAGATTTCTGAGTCATGCATTATAACACCATTGGGTTTACTGCATTGGAGCTGCTAGCTTTGATCGTATAAGTGCTCTTTGAAGGCTCAAACTGAATAAATGGCTTTGCCTTTGGCATAAATTTATTTACAGCCTTTTGTGGGTCACCAGACTAGTCTAACCATTCCAAGTCTTCAACTCATTTAGTAGTCGCTATAGATAAATCTTGTCTTTTTTTTTTTTTTTTTTTTTATGCCACTTGGGTCGACAAACAAGCAGACGGTCCACCTAAGGTACGGTACACCTACGGTAAGGTGGTAGTACTTCCCCGGACGAACTCTGCACTAAGAGCTCTACTACTCTATTGTCTGTGGTAGGGGTGTATCCTGACATATCAAATCAGCAATTCTTTATGAAATCTCAAAACGATCGAATGTATGGACATCATTTTGTATGAAATTACAAGTTGTGAGGTCATAATTGTACAGCATCAAATAACATACTCTTTGCGATTAGATCCGTACTTAAAAATCACATCAATGATTTAATCTTGATCGTATTTGATATTTTCGTATATTTTTGGATGTGCAATACACCGGTTAGTGTTTGATCATTTAACTTTAATACAGGACAGTTCCCTATTGCAACAATTTTGGGGATGAATTAGTGGAGGTGAATAATAAATTAGTGGTTGTCTGTCTATATGGCAGTAAGCAGGCAGCTTGTAACTCATGATTTCTATGAAATTTGGTGTACTCCTAGGCAACATCAAGGTTACTTTTTATTCGATTACGACAGCGCATAAAAGTGGAATAGAAAAAAAGTAACACGTTCGTTTTTAGGGAAAAGGGGGGAATGTAGTGGGGGGAGGGGGTGCAACAAGAATACAAATTAGTTTATTGCTGCTAATTGAGTTGCTCTGCATTAATGTGATATCTTTTTTAAACCTTTATTTTAATTTTTGATCGAAAGAATTAAGAATTCGTTTTAAAAGTAACAAGGCATTACAAGGACTAACGAATGACGAACTTGCCTAATGCCTCAAAAAATGTTGGTTGTCGTCCGCAGGCAACTAATGTCCATACATCTCTTTATTGTGTCCAAAAATGTTTATTGTTAGAAATAAAGCTCAGTATAAAATGTTTGATACCGTCTAACAACATTATAAAGATGAGCATTTATCCTGAGTTAAATATTTCATGTTACTCCCCACGTTGTAAAATTCTTAACCTTAGTTTCTCTACAATATTTATCTGTAGGATCTGTCTCTACTAAATTTATATTAAAATTTTTATAAAATTAATTTATTATTTATAATATAAGTTAAATATTCATTTTATGACTAACTGATACCAATTCTACAGTTCAAAAAAAGGTTGTATGTATGTTCTTATACAGTTCAAGAATGATTTCACCAATCTTGATGAATATTGGTCTATAGTCAAAACATGGGATTGCGGGAATGATAGGCTATACATGTGATATCAATAAACGCGGGTGAAACTGCCGGGGATAGTAAGTAATAAATAAAATTACCCTCTACAGTTCCATGCAGTTTTTTAGAGTAGTAGAGCTCTTAGTGCAGAGTTCGTCCGGGGAAGTACTACCACCTTACCCATTTCCGCCGTGAAGCAGTAGTGCAATTGTATTACTGTGTTTCGGTTAGAAAGGTAAGGGGGGCGGTGAAATTACAGGCACTTGAGACTTGACAACTTCACGTCTCAGGGTCGACAACGCATTGGCGATGCTCCTAGTGTTGCAAATATCCATAGGCAGCGGTGACCACTTACCATCAGGTGGACCGTCTGCTTGTCGGCCCAAGAGGCATAAAAAAAAATGTTTGTATATCTCGCAAATAATTAAGATACTTAATAGTATTTGTGGTTGAATTCCGTTAAAACGAAGATACTTCGTTCTCATATTTTCAAGAAATCCAATCTAATCTAAAGTATGTTTTGATTCATCTTTTTGCACCAATATATTGTATTTATTGAAACATGAATTAATGTTACGCAACTAAAACTTTATCAAAAGACAGAAACAGAAACAAAGTACAGAAGAATATATGCGTATGGCATAGTTACGAGTATAAATAAAATGCATCACTACGCTTCCAATCCTATACAAAGCTCAAAAATAAATTTAAAATCAGCGCTTAAGCTAACGGTGGGAAAGCCTTTAATTTTATTTAACGGCCGGCTAAAGAAATTCCTTTTGACGCCGACTTGTTTATCCAAGATAAGGCATTATGGCGTAAGTGATAAACTGCCAAAGTTTCCGATCCAAAAAGCGTGGTCATAAAGATTGTGTCTGCTACTTGCTTATTAAAAACTAGCTTGTACCCCGCGGATTGTCACGTTAAATGGGAATATTTGGACGGGAAATATCATGGCGCAGGTCAGGGGTTCGATCGGGACAACTTTTGTTTTTTCTGTGTCTAGATCTAAATATCTTTAAAATATGTATTAAAAAATTCAGTAAGTCAGTTACATTTATCGGTATTAATTATATATCGGTTGCCATATCGCTGGTTAGTTTGAGATAAGCGCGTGTGAAGAATGTCTCGGATTATATTAGGATAATTAGACTTTTTGATTAATAAGCTTTATAACTGGCTTGGTTGTTAGTCAGCTTATTTTATAATGGAAAAACAAATAGCTTATATTATTATTTGAAGTACGAAAAATATAAGCTCTAAGCAATACAGTTACCACATCCATTCATCATTTATTTTTTTTTGTCCTATTTAATATATTTATTTTCTTGTTTTCACTTCTTAAATTTAATTTTTATTACCACTGTTAGCTTGTTATAAGTTTATTGAGCATGCTGAGGTCTCCTATCATTGAAGGAGTACACCAATGTACCTCTTGTAAACTATGTTTTATGTCATTTAATGTGTACATCTTTCGTTGGAGATCCTAAATAAAAAAATAAAAATATACTATCGCAATAAAATATGTAAATTGTCAATAGATTATAATGTAACTAAGACAATATATTTATTGATCACAAAATCATTATCAAACCCCAATTGAAATAAACACCTTTAATTTTTCACCCATAAGCGCCACCACAATTATAGCTGGCGCTTATCCATTAATGTAATTGTTATTGTAAACTCCAGTGTATAAAATAACGATAACATTATAATTATAGCAATCAAAAGCTAATTAAACAACAAAGGTTTGGCCACGCCTTCATTAAATTGATACAACATACAAGTAACATGAATGTACGATAATTATTTTGAAGATAAAAGAAACGTAGGAAACGACCTTAATAAATAAAAAACACGCCCGCCTTCCAACACTTTGACCAAAAAGGTAGCACATAACAGCGCCGTTGTATTAAGTCGTAAATTAATTTCACTTTTCCGCCCGCTCCCGTAATGAGGAGTAACCCCGGGCTATTTACACATATTTCCTTGCAAAACATCTCGTGGATAAAAATGCAAGAGAAAATGGAAGAATTTCAGCAGGATCCCTTTAATCTGGTTTTACAACCGGCCTTAGTTCATTTACAACGTAAAAGATAAGCCTCGTTCAGATTTCGTTGCGTTGATTTTTTTTCCGCCAGACATTGTCGCGCCGCTGCTTTTTTTTACTTGTCCGCTTCGATTTTTGGCCCGCTGTAAATTGAACTATGTGATAACTATCTTGGTACTCAACAACGCTTAAATTGTTCATTTTGATTTCTGCTATAAATATGAATTTTAAATAAAAATATTGATAAGCATAATAAGGCTTTATGATTAAAAAAGAAACCATATTTTCTAAGGTTCAAGCTTTCTTCCACTACTTCGGACTATTATGAACATTCGTTCTTTAGAGATGCTCTTACCAAAGAACCCCATACATATTCTATTTACAGTCTATAACACTGTTACATTTCCTGATAATTCATACGACGTCAAAACAATCAAAAGATATGTGCTCTCTCCATTCTTCTCATTGACACAAGCTAATGACTCGCAAAATGAAATCAAAGGGATGAGAGGACCGAAATCGCATTAAAATCCAAAACGACTTCAACAAAAAAGGTTTGAGCTCCAATTATTACCCATTCGCTATCTGTCTTACACGGGGTACAGCAAAAAAGGGACTAGGGGAAGGACAAAAAGAGCCAGCGATAATGGTCCGACGCACTACGGCCTGCCTCGGGCCATTTTAGGGTTTAGCACAATGGGCCCGCTTGAACGGTAATCGACGTTCTATAAGAGTTGTATAAGAAGCACTACAGAGCTGTTACGTCACCGCGACCTTTTCGGCGCAAGTTGATGGGCTTTGTGTCGGCCTCATTAGAGCCACTTTAGATTTTCTTTTATCGGAAACACCAATATTGGATAATGTTATGGATTATGTCACACTTTTACAAAGTGGCAGCGTGCAATGGATGTGGTGTAGAGAAGGAATAGCAACACGTCTTGTGTTACCAACACTATCATGTCCGTAGCTGTTCAAAAATATATTATTATAACATACAAACGGCCAGCTGGCTTGGTGGTTAGATACTCTAAATGCCACGCCACAAGTCGTGGGTTCAATTCCTAGGAAAAACCTTTTATTTGGATAAAAATTCCTGTTTCTTTGGAGTCTAGAGTAACTATAAATGTATGTAAGTGAAATTATAAAAAAAAACAAAGTTTTTTCACAAACATAAAAGCTGAAAAACCATAGAGAATTTTATATTACCTTCAGATTATGTTATTAAGTTAGATACGTTGTTGCACCTTCGGTTGTTTGTAAATGAAAAAGCAAGGTATACTTATGTATTTAGAAAAAAGTAGATATACTACATCTGTACGCAGCATCTGGTTTCACTAGTGCAAGCTCTGCTAGTTTGGATCAGATGACTGTGTGTTAAGAATGTCCTCGTATTTATTCGTCTAATAATTATATCTTTAATTGTTTGACATAACACGTTCCCATTTTAAAATAACACACAAGTACTGTCTCTAATAAAATAAAAATAAAATAAAAATAAAAATAAAATAAAAATAAAATAAAAATAAAATAAAAATAAAATAAAAATAAAAAAGCCTTTTATTTCCTACAAATTAATTTTACATATAATTTTTACATTAACTTATCTTTAAACGCTTAACTAATTAAAATTAATATCTACTTATTTTGTTTATGTCCTATATTATGTAGCTATTTACTAGTATTATTATACTTGTTTGACACTATATACTATTTAAACGCAGTACTGTCTCTACACAAACATAATTATTAATATTATTCCACTACACGCTTCTCTGTGTATTTAAAACCTCGTGGGCTTACAAGGGTATTACTTAGGTCAGCAAGTTATACTTACTTCATTACTAGAATAACCTAGATCCAGGTATGTATTCAAACTTTGTTCAAATTACCTATGTTGTATGTATAACAACATTGAATTTAACTATTTGCCTATACAAATCTTTACCCAGACATGGTATAATGCCTGAGGATAAAACTTAACCAAAACTTATCCTTTCTCAATTTCCAGAGCAAAACTTAATTTATTCTATTCGTGATTTTGAAAGATGATATAAAATCAAACACACCATCTCTCCTGTTCTGAAAATTGATATGAGATATTTGAGAAAGGCGCGATTTGCTTAATGCAAGATAAAATGTAGACATTCTCGTGTTAAGGTATGGTTGTTCTATAAAATTCTCTTCATAAGTTGAATATTCGAGCTCGAGTGGTAGCACTCAGCGGTGGCGCTAATGGCATCGCTTTAAAAGGAAACGAAAATAATAAATTATTGACAACCGAACAGCCTTCTACACCTCGTATTTATATTATTCTTCCGCTGTTAATGTGTGCCGATAAAATAATGCTCTTTGCATCGGTCAATGGAATGGAAACAGATGTTAAATGTATGAAATGCTGATAAATTTTGGAGCGTCGTGTCGGCGAGATTTATTGGATATTTCGTGTGGAAGGATTAACACTGGTATTGAGCATGTTCCAAATAAAATTATTCATATTAAAACAACAGCCATCCTGCCATTAATCTTTGGTTTCATAAATAACTACAACAAAATGGATTTTGATGTTGCTTTTAACGTTTATTAACTATTTATTTTACAACTTTATTTTACAAAAATGCCATAAAGAACCGTCGCAGCGGCCCCAATAAAATCAGGGGTTCCAACGAGCGGTAATGAGAGTGGAAGAAAATTTACAATTTGTGCTGAAACCTCTGTCTATCTCTTCGGGGATAATGGGCGTAAAGATATTTGTTTTGTTTGTTGGAGGTATAAACTCATTTTAAACTAAATTTATTAGTAATTGTGTTAAAAAATTAGAATAAAAAATGTAATTTAGCGCGGATATTGGATGTAAAGATGAATATCAAACCAATGTTATAAAATTAAAAACCCAATTCAAAAAGATTATAGACCGAAAGTTTATTGATTTTATTTAACCGAGTAAAAAATTGGATACCTTTTTTTTATTGAAAGTTAATAGGATAAAAAGATACGTTTAATAAACTAAAATCAAAAAATCAATATACCGTGCGATGTTTATGAACATATTTTAATAAATAAATTGATAGAGATTATTTATATATTGTATTAGGATAGTTTGCTCAATAAATTAATACTCGTCGATTGTGTTTGATAAAAAGCCAAGTCCCGAAAATTATGGTATTCGTTTTAGAACACGCGTCGAGTTCATACAAAAAATGTTTTTAGGCATAATATCAGAAATACATTTTCTCAATACCCAACATTATGTAAAGTGGTACTTGTGTACGTCAAACGACTAGGTAATTTATAACATACAGCTACTTTTTGCTACATTTCTTTGCGTCGTATGATCGGCCTATCGAACGTAAGTACTTTTGCTTACGGCCTGTATAAGTATTTTTGGTTGAATAATTACAAAGAGGTTTGTGGGCGTAATCATATTCAGTGATTCAATCTCAATAGAATATTTTATTTCATCAGCGAAATATTTTTTTCCTTGGGGTATTGATATGAAACGATTCCTTGTAAGAAAATATCAAAGTACAAAATTTGATTTTTGATAGAATTTTCGATTCCAATGAAGTGTTTACAAATTTTATGTCGCATATAAACAGTCGCCTTCCCTAAACACACGACAAACAATTGAACCATGTCTGTAGAAATACAAACAAACACCGGTACTTAGTACAGGTATCTAAGTACAAAACAAACGAACATTGTAAAATCAAATCTGAAACAGAAACAGAGACCCAAGTTTCGAACTGTACTCAAAACTGTTCAGTTAAACTAATTGTACAAACAATGCGGTATTCGTGCGGCCCTAACGACTGCAGGTGGGACTTGGAACTAACAGGACGGACAGACACAAGTAACTAGTGTACAACTGTCTACAATACGGTCGCAACAAAGGAGCCATCGTATGAGATAACAAGGGGAGAAGTAGCGGCCCCATTACGCAGCCTTGGGGTACTCCGCTGCTTTAATGAAAGCTAGGACACCGCTAAAGTGAAGTGTTCTTGTTTCAAACGTATAGGGCTTTTGTTCGCGCATTTGATGTCACTTAATATGTCACGCTTAATTTCAGACCATTATAGGTTAAGGCCATCTTTGGACCTAAATTAAATTATATCGAGAATTACTCGCCATGTATTCATATTACCTTTGAACCGAGTTATGAAAATAAAGATTACGAAGCACTTTGTTTATTTTCGCCTTAGGAATTGCGCTCACACGACACGTCTGACAATTTTCAGGTCGTGAACGTTACGAGTTTGTCATTATGTGAAATGTCTTGCTTAGCAATTTAAATTTTGCAGCACGTCGTTTGTAAACAAAATTATCGTGGCGAAAAACATGTTTACAGAATAAATATTGATATATGAGTTTATTTACTTTATAAAGTTAATAAATTGGTGTCGACGGGCGAAAATAAAGAAATGAACGTTGCAGCGGGTGCCAAGTGGCCGATTGGTGCAAAGACCGACGGGCGACGAACAATAATCTAGCTTTGGCAAGCGGCCGAACTTGCGACCATGTCGGGACATTCAGCTTAGCACTGCTGTTCCGCTGATATATGCCTCCACATATTTGGATAAGTGTTTGAATTTCATCTGGTAACGTTTTAAATTACTGGAAGAAAATGTGTAAAATCTATAAATAACTAGCTTTCATATCACAGTGACTTGCGCGTTCTCGAGGAATCCGATATTTTCCTGGAAAACATCACCTTTGTCACTCGGGAATAGTGTAGCTTTGTAACATGAAAATAATTTTCAGAATCGGGTCAGTAGTTCCAAAGAAAACCTATACAAACATTTATTATTATTGTATTGTAGATATAAATAGTACCCACCATAATTCAAATCTACGACAAACTTCATCATTGTAAACCTGTCTAATAGAACATATTTATAGCTCAGCTGAGTTGTTACAAAATTCTCTCACATTAATTTGTACAAGAACGTTTATTCACTATTCAATACGAATAGAGAAAGTTTTATTTTCAGATTAGTAACAAACTTAGTCTCGACTTAATCACTGGACTCTTGAAACTAATGGTGGGGGGCCACTTAATGTACAAATAGGCCGGTTGGATTGTAATCTGGTGGAATTAGGCTCGGATTGAAGAGGTCGGTGGACGAGTCGTCCCAGAGGTCATCACAGAGTGGGTACTCGATCAAACGCTTTGATTAGACAGAGATGACACTGTGTTTGCTCGCCTCTTCTCAAATCAGTTTTGATTGAATGGTCAATAGATTTTGCACAATGTTTTTAAGCAAAGCTCTTTTGATTAGGCCACTTTAAATGAATTCATTTAACAATCTATCAATTTCATTATCTATCTCGAGTTTTACATTTTTAATTGTCATTTATACTTAAAGTTACTGATTCAGCTTTATAAAATGTAACTAAGTATTTATTATATCATCCTGAGGTTTTATTCGCTTGAACTCCAATAACATACAGGGTTAATACAAAATACCAAAATAGCTTCATGTACAAGAATATTTCGCTATTTCCGACAGAGTTATTGGAAAGCCCACCCTAGTGTGTATGACATGAATACAACGTAAGCTGATCGTAAACCTTGTTAATTATTCTATTACGACAAAATACACCATAGCCCTTGCCCTCGCACTTTGATGTTATAATTTCTTAATTGCAATGTAAGATCAGTAATCCATCTTATATATTCCTCGTTTTATATATCGTACAGATTGAAAGATTAATGTGTTTGTTTATTTTATGCTGTAAACCAGCATGTATGTCCCAAAAATCAAAGTTTGATGAGCTATTGCCGGTTCTTTTTAGTTGAAGGCTGATTTCTGAACCTGTGGTTGTTCAGGATCTTTGGCTTTGAATTGAATAAACAATGAAAAGCAAAGGATAAACATAATAAATACATATCCTGGGACGTTTTTTATACACGGTCATCTGATCTCAAATTTAGCAGAGCTTGTACTATGGAAACCAGATAACTGATATACTACATATACAACATTTCGTTTAAATACTACTTATATATTTACACCCTGATACAGAACAACCAGTTCAATCTGTTCATGTATTTGTACTGGGTGGGAATCGAACCCACGACCTGCGGCGTGCGGTCAGGGTCTCTCACCACCAAGCCAACTGGCCTGCCAACAATACTTTTAAAATGTATTTAAGGCTACTTTTAGTTTTCCTATTTCATGCACATCCTATAATTTGTTCGTCTCACTGCTTTTATTACATTTGGCTTATATTATGTTAGGAATAAAGTTTGAGGACAGAGCAGTAATAAACTCTCACTTGTCCCTGTAGAGCTGTTCCACTTCAAGGCCTTCGCGTAAAATCTGAAAATGTCACGTAAATACCTTTGTAATGTCCAAGTGCGACCCTTTATAAATAATTACTTCTCAACAAAATGTCACCAAGTTTTAATCATACCTGTTACAATGAATTTTAATTTCTAGAACTTTCGTAGCGAAATCCGTTAAAACACTTTACGCTAAAGCATTCATTTACTAATTAGTGGAGCAAGTTGTAGAGTTATAAAAAGTGGAGAGTTCACGGCAACAAATTGTTTTACAAGCTAAGTGTATTTTTACTCTTTGTTAGTTTGTTCTTTTAAGAGCACAGTATTTTTAGCATCGTTAGTGTAACGTTGTAATGCTCTGACAAATATATTACCTACGTCTAGAGGCAGTTCTATGATGATATAACCGCGATTATCATAATTGACGTTATGTATTATCTCTGTAATATTGTTCAATAATTCAAAATCTAATAATATAGTAGCAAATAGCAATAGCATTAATTATTTGGAGTAAATCAGGTTTATTGTATAATTATCATAGATGTCACGAATCGGTAACGAACTTGTATACACAGACGAAATATCTATTGAATGAGAAAAAACACCATTAAATCTCATCATGTACTAATTCCCAAATCATGATGATACATTAACCATACCAAGAAAGCAGTAAAGAAAATCATCATCCACGTTTATGATAGCGGAATATAGCAAGCTCGTTTCCATGTCGCAATCACCCTGCATCAGACCACACGCCTCTCGGGGCTTGTTTGACAAATAGAGGCCTCGTGCAGCGAATTTGGCAAGAAAAAATTGTCGCAGAAACGGCTCACGAAACCTATACCCGCCACCGATGTAATCTGAACCCCCTGCCGCCCCAAGTTAGACGCGATCGGGGGTTGAAAAGGGAGACGAAGGATTAAGGTCAGGTCTAGTTACATTGGTGGCGATACGCCGACTGCAATAAAGTAAATTGCGAGCATTTGCTATACGAATTCGTTGGAATGAGGATCTTTATGGTGCCGATAATGTTATGGGCAGGTAATGTTCTGTTTCGAATGTATAAATGGACGTTTCATTGTTTTACGATGTCTTCGTGTTGGGGGTTGGATCGGTGACGTCACCGGGACTTTGCGTTTGTGCTTCTCAATTTGTGTTTATAGGTCAGTCATTATGTCATTATCGGGTACTTAATGATCTTCCACGACCAAATGGGCCGATATCAAACTAAAATTCTCTCCCAAGTACTTTTACCTTAAAAGCTTTACTGTTTGAGGAAATCGGATCACTGCTTCGTTTTTGTTTTAAAGTGGCTCAATTACTTACAGAATTTGATCGTCTTTACATTGGCTTTCTCTTTCAAATTAATGGGCTTCACTTGTGAATTAATACGTACGTTCCAGGTGTGGCTGCGTGTAAGCCAAATATTACTTGAATTGGGTCAATGGGTCTGCCGACAAAGGGCCCTAAGGTATTCTGGTTTGAATAGTTCGGAATATTATTATTATCGGAATAATCATTCGATATTACTTATAGATACCAGTTTGATTTGATTTCTTATGTAAAAGAGTTCATGCATGATTGGGTATAATATTAAATAGCAGGAAAGATACGTGGTCATAACACTTCATTTTTAAATTATCATAATCTATTTAAGCCAGGGGATAATACAGAGATAGCGTTGATAATATAAAATTTTTTTTTTTTGAGAAAACAAGCCTATTATATGTAATTTTTAAATTCTTATTCTGCTGTTCGGGACGGAGATAAATTCATCAATGATCATTGAAATCTGCGCAGCCGTTTGAGTTATAAATGGTGTAACTAACACGACTTTGTTTTATATATCATAGCTGTCCCCCGCGGTTTGACCCGCGTTCCCGTGGGATGTCACATGTATTATACATAAAAACCTTCCTCTTCAATCACTCTATTTATTAAAAAATACCGCATCAAAATACATAGGGATATAGGGACAGAGAGACGGATATAGAGTTAATTCAATGTTTTTAAAGTGATAGATTGACACATTTTTAGATCTGGAACTAATAGACTGACGATATATATTTGAAAATTTAAATTATAAAATAGATGAGCACATTTGGCACGGCGGATAGTGGGGCACACATACCTACATAGTGAAGGAATCTGGCAGTTATGTGGTATCAATTAGGTCGAGTTGGCACCAGAATTCCGCACGTAATCAGCATGTGGTTAGTGTAGGGTGGCCAATAATATTGTCATATTATTAATTATATTTAAACTGGGACATTCTTTTTACTCATTACTAGATTAAGTTGTACTGGTAATGATATAACGTATACCTACTACTTTTAAATGTTTATTTACTCTCAAACACACAACTGACAGATATTTCTATATACAAAATTTTTATCTTGGGTGTGATTCGATTCACCGCAACCAGTCAAAATATGTGAGTACCTTTGTACAAAGGTGCGAATGGCACGGGCTGATTTATTGAGGCTAATGATTATTTTTTGTTGGACGTTAAAATCACGCTTTAATTATGTCCAATGAGAAATATTGGATTGGAAGATATTTTTACCTTAAAATAGCTACTTAAACCTATTTTATTATTCCAGATCGCATACATCATGCAACAACCGACCGACTGCATAGCGCGAGTGAAGACAAAATGATGGAGCAGTCGACTGCACTCAGATGTAACAAATGTAGGAGAGCATGAATGTGAAGAGAGTCGTCAGGATCCGCGTTGCCATGGCGACGAAGATGCTACTCTCTTTGGTGCTGCATTGCTTCTGCGTTGCGACCACCTCGTCTATACCTAATGGAGGTAAGTGCCTCTTAGCAAATAATATAACGGGACTTTATACTTTAATGTTTGCTTTATGAAAAACTCCTTTATGTACTTTTTAGTGGAGAGACCATAAAACTGAAATAAGACGTGATTGTAATAAATAAAACAATTTAAAGAACAATCTTCGCTCAGATTCCCAATGAAATATTCCCTCAAACGTCGACGTACATAACTTATTCCGCAAGAAATAAAACAAAACCTTACTATTCGGAACGAAAATATCTCGAAAACACGTTCCATTGCGCATCAAAAGCGAGATAAAAAAGTAAGCTCCAAGCGAAGCAGAGATTTAATATAAAAAGCGGGAGAACGCGACTATGTAAATGTTCTTTGTAGTAAAAGATTCCTTCTAGCTCGGGAGCGAGATGTAATTTTTCCGCATCTCCTATCTCTGTTACTCATTTGTAGGCGTGCAATGTGTGAATGAAAGGAAGGGGGTGAAAAGGTTTTATCGTAGAGTCATATCGCACACAGACGCTCGTTACGAAGATAGTCGGAGCCGCTATACCGATGTTCGGTGCTCCGAAACCCGCGACATCGTCCTGGCAGCCATTACAACGACCCAAGTTTTTATTTTGCAACTAAAAGTTGTGTGAAAACAAAACACGAATTGTGTAGCACTCTCATAAGGGTCACAGCCAAAAGCTATAAAAAATAAAACTTACTACACACAGCTCAAGTGTTGCGTTTATAAGTTTTGTGGTTTTAACACCATAAAAATATATTTTTGTTATGTCTCATTTTTCAGCTTATTTATTATGTTTTTTTACGAGTCAACGTACTATAAGTTATAGATACCATAGCTATAGAAAAAAGTATTTGACTCGGTCCGAATATGTTAATGTAGAGAAATGGCCAATTTTTTATTTGTTTGTCCATGTCGTAAAATTGTAGAAGTCGTTGTCGTATTATGTCTAATTCGAATATATATTTTTATATAACCTCCTTAATTTTTATGGATTAGTTTTGACATGTCTGACCGATTCTGCCGCAAATTATCACCGAGTCCGTATCGAACAAGCATCGAAGGGGTTCAAAAAATTGTAATACAAAATGTGTTACGTAAACCGGAGTTCGCGTCCTTATTAATTATGCAAAGACGTAAATGAGCCCACTGTTCCCGAGCGCAGTGTAGTGCGTGAGAGCTCGCGCTGTTCCACACGTGCTGGGCTGCCTCATTCAATATTGAAGGGAATTCCGAAACTATTACCGCTATTGCTTGTGTTCGCGGGGTTTCCTTAACGTGTTGGTAGTTTGGAAATTCGATTACGATTCAGAATTATCACTTGATTGGTATAATATTTTTGTTTCTCCTTGTCAAGAGGTACAACAGCAATAACAAAACTCATAAGTATGTGTAATAAATAATTCAAATTATAAGCCAGTAAACTTTCCACTTACATTTATTTTCTGTCTCTGTGAGCTATCTTATGATCAAAGTTATTAAAGTTACCATAGGTTCAAAACTGAGCTTTCAAATGAGTTCACAATTATTTTATAATCTGATCTTTTTTGTTGCTATTACTTACTTTTTCCATGGTTTTGTTTTGAAATACCGTACTATATTCGACTAATACATGTACAAGCACCTTTGATGAACTACAAACAAACCTGTTAGGAAAAAAACTGCACCAATAATAACTTAATTAAATAATTTAAATTTATTAATTTAATAATTGACAGTACGTGACACATTTCCAATATTTGGCGAAAAATATCAATGAAATACATCTCAATATCAATCAAAGCGAATCATTCGCGAACGAGTTTGAGTGTCCCCAAATCTTCACACGAATGAATGGTTACAGAGATACCATTCGGTTCTCATTCGTCTCCAATCGAACGGAATAAATCGGCTGAAAGTATATGTAAAGTGATTTCATTGAGAATATGTAAGGGGAAATTGTTGGGTTTAGCTGTGAAGCGAGTCTTTAATCTGTTTCAGATTTACCTGTAAACGTTTGGGGCTTAATGCTTCACGCTCCAATCAGTTTTCTCTTTACGGTCATTACTGAAAAGTATGCTGTCAATGGAAACGTGTTTATTTGTGGTATACGTACAACAAAAGCTATGAATAAAAGTACTTTTATAGCTACTCTTAATATTTTACCTATGATCTCAGTCAGTCAATTAAAATGTATAAATTCTTTTTTTTTTTTATTAAATTGGATAGGTACTATACTTATTAGATATAGATAGATATCATAATTTAAGTAAAAGCCCACTCGGTTTTATCAAAACTGTGGATGTCGAATAAATAAGTTGTTTTAGACCGAATACGAAAACAAAAATAATTGTATGCCTCCCGGGCACCCATAAATGGAGGCAACATACATATATGTATAAAAAATAGATACCTTTTAACATAAACAATGTATTAAAATAACCTTTCGAAAGAATCTAAAAGGGTTTCGGGGAAACAAAAGCGAAACGAGATTAGCTTTTTTACACAGAAAATAATTTGAAACAAAATCACATTGGAAACTGACCGACGGAGAACGGAGTTAAGGTAACCACGAAGGGATCAATAAAACCTGGATTTAATACTTTAACTTGTAAGAGGTGGGAAGGAAAGGTTGCAAAATAAACGTTATTATTATATGGGAAGGTTGGCAATACATTGGCAATTTGCCAGGTAATGCTAATGTTTATAGGCGGAGACCATTTAACTTCAAGCTAAACGGACCACTTGCTTTTTAGCCTTTTGACATATAGAAAAATATTATTCATAATTATTTTGATTATTTTATTGAATAATTTTAGTGGTGAAGTGAACCAGAGAAGTGTAGTCAAACGATTGCGTATATCACGTCTGTGAAAATTTTTAACAGATCTGCCACCATTTTACTTATTGATTTCTGTTTTTGGTGTTGGTAACTGACTTCACTTAAGTACTACATTTGTATGTTTTATCAAGCTATGATGACACCCGCGTCCCTAAGATGTTATATTTTACTGAGAAAAAAGTATTTTATGTTGCAATCTAGGTTACAAACTACATATACATGTGGCATGTTTCATCAGAATCCGTTAAGTAGTTTTTGCCCGAAATATTATCCATCCAGCTTAAGCTTTCGCATTTATATGTAAAAGTAGAATTTACATGATACAAATAATTACGATATTGGCAAAAATCCTAGAAAAGGATATTATTGCCACACTTAAAAATAATAACAATACATTGTAGAATACAATATTATTCAATCAATTGAAAGAGCAGCAAAATTTGAGCTAAACATCTTGGAAAATGCTCTCGTTAAAAATATATATACTAAGCGCTGAGACGAGGGTCATGGCAAGAGATAAGACTTACAGTTAGCATGAACCGACTTTACTTAGTGTAGTACTCGTGGGAAGCTAGTGAAGGCACCCCGGGGACGAGCACTGAGCAGATCAAAGAACACACCGCGGTCTGACTCTATCTTCATGATTAAATCTTATTATCATTATATTATGGCTGAATTTACTTTGCTTGTTTGTAATATATTTTTTAGATAATAGAAATTTATAGAAAATTCAGTTAAGTGATCCCTAAAAGTAGCCTCAGCTCTTTAGTTGAATATTATCATTGGTACTTACTAAGATTGATAAGTAAAAAAAATGTATGTATGTTCAAGTTGAGATTTCAGGAGACTTTATTTGCGCGAGGTGATGAAATGAAATGAGTCTAATGTGTCTCTGGCATACTCATAAACACGGTTCTTAGACTTTTTTTTTAGAGTAGAAGTATTGGAAAAGCTGTGAGTCAGAATATCGGCAAACTTGGTCCCACGAAACATACTAAAGCTTGACCGCTACTTAAACGATGAGTCCAAACGAGCTCTGACCCGACAGAGATGCAGAGGTACTATCTAACCTTAATATGAAAATGAGTTGACGAACACCTACCTATGTGTTAACACTTGGCATCAAGTAGACCATCTGCCTGGCTGTCCATCTTCTGACGTAAAGCCAAATGAGTATTGGACAAAAAGGAAGGCCTTTGCCTATGGGCACTATATGCGGATACTACTCGGGTGTACCAAAACATGTGTTATTGGATCGCGAGCGAAAACTGTAGTTGAGATAAACTATTTCTGAACTTAATAAACAATGTTTCAACTCTATTGACTTGGTATATCAGTGGCGCATTCCGTTATACAAACTTCATAAGCGAGCCGGGGCAACGAGACCTCGGATAGCAGACGTCTCACGTGATTTCGTAGGCAACGCGAGAGACAAAGCATAGAGGGCGTTGAAACATCGTGCTAGGTTCAATTACCCTACATAATCACAGCCCAGAGCGGCGCTGTCAGATTCAGTAAACATCACTATAGTACGCAAATATTTACCATAAACACATAAGCTTTGCTGGATTATATAAATTGGTCTTATTATATTTTTGGCGACCTTGGTCAGGGTATACCACCAAGCCAACTGACTCAAGTAGTACTTATAATTTGACTCCCACAGATTTTCCCCACCCTCATATTCCTAAGAACCTCCAAACTTAAATAAACAGTTCGGTTCGCAAAATCAACAGTTAAGCAGGAGTAACCTTCTTTACGCTTAATAGTTTAGTAGCGGTTTGTAAAATACACATATTGGAAGCCTTTGAGGAACATACGTTTTGTTTGGGTGGTAGTTAGATGCCTTGACAGCAGCGCTAAAGGTTTGATTCCCACTCAGGACAAACATATTGTGTGCATGGACATATCTGCTTATTGATTGTAGAATTGTACAAATTATATAATGTAATAAAGAATGTGTCAGTTATCTGGTTACCGTAGTGCCTAAGCTCAGCTTATCTTAGTATCCGATGACCGTGTGAAGAATATCCTTGGATATTTATCTATTATTGTTATTTAGTACACACACATGTATGTTTACAAAATATAAATTGCTCAGTTTATTATCGGCTCTATTCATAAAAGCACATGAATGAGTGTATTCCATATTCGAAAAATTAAAAACATAATTAAATATCTTCTTTTAAATCGTACAAAGTGAAAACTGTTTGATATTGCGTAACTAACAATACAGTTTTAGAATTAATTTAGTAACTTTAATAAAAGTGATACAGTTTACAACAGCCTTGAATAATTGGGTAAGAAATTGGCTCTTGGCTCTATTATCACGTGGATGAAGACAATTGTCGTCAACATCAAAGAAAAATAATAAATAAATTGATATAATGTCGTCAAATAAAAGCGTTCTCTTTGACTGGTCTCCAATTAATGTTCTCTGTTGAGAAACCAGGTGAAGAGACAAAAATATAAAATATATTTTAACTAAAGAACAATAATTAGAAGCCTATTATTATAATACAATAATCTTTAATACACTTCATAAAAATTTAGTTAAAAAGGGAAAAGTGAGTTTAGATTTCAATCGAAGATTTGGCGTAAGCACTTTTCATATATGGAAGCCATTATTCAGTTTAGGCCCGCGAAGGGCACTTGTGAAGGTCGAAGCTACTAGCGGTTAGAAAATCAGCCTTCAACTTGAAATAACCGACAAGAAACTCAAAATTACATGTTTCAATATAATATTAATAATATGACCATTTGTATGTTTACATATGCATAAAAACCAACCATAAAATTGATTTTTACCAAATACGAAGCTCTAGAATAAAACGCTAGCAATTTGTCTATAGTAATGATTAGATGATCCAAAACTAGTTTGTATTAAAACCTCGGCAGCTCTGTGTACTCGCCCCAATTTCCAATAATGAATCCATATCACACAAATGGACTGCTAATCCAAAAACAGATTTACACCAAAATCCAATCAACTCGATCTACACTCGCCCGAATTTCCACATCATTAGTTCCTCTATACGATTTGGTGCGTCACACTATATTATAGTCGGGGGCAGCGTTTAGCTCCCACTAATCGATGGCCCACCTGCGTTTGTTTGTTTGGGACGGTGTGTTAATGCCGACTCATGTTTTCAATCTTGCTTAGTGTCGGCCGACGAGGGCGGATAAACCTCCGTATCGACTACTTTGACGGCTCTCAAAGTTTTATTAGTGTTTGAGAGCGGCTTAGAGAATAGTTGTGGCCACTTTAATTATCAAACGTTTGTGTTTGTGATTTGGGCTCGAATCAATACGTTCTGCGACTTTGACCTCGACTCGGTCGAGTCAAAGTCATGTGTACTTTGCAATTTGCCGGCGTTAAGGGTTGTTATTTATTCACTGCTGTGGTTCGGATTTTCTAAGTGTCTCTTGATTCATTGATCAGTTTTTAAGTGGTTTGTTTTGTTGGTTCTTCGTTCTTGAATTTTCTGTTTTTATTTTAAGATTTCATATGTAATCAAGCTCATAATAATTAGCTAGCTCATCATATATCTTGTCGCCCATATCACTATCCCCGGAGAGCTAGGCAGGGGTCCAAGTAATAAGACTTCCACCTTCTTCTCTACATTATCGCCATCTCTCGGGCAGTCTAATCTTGGGCTACAGGTAAACTTTGCTAAATAAAGAAACATTAAAATTCGAACCCAGGACCTCCGAGTCTTTAACCGAGCTTTATTCCACTTGACCACCGCGACGTTTCAGTAAGCTAGCTCAATTTCTTGTAATTTCAACGTTATGATCCCGAGTTACTTATTTAAGGATTAAAAGTTAGATCTCAGATGATTTCTATAGAGATTAGATAAACAGTAATATTGGTCGAGTGTTTCAGTCTTAAAAATACAAATTTTAGAATACCTATCTCAAGATGATACTTATCTCAGTGAAGCGAAGAGAAATGGCTTTATTTAATAAGAAATCACCTGAGAATATAAAACAGAGGTACACTACTCAGTTAATTTGATTCTGGGCGAGCGAACGAGGTACCTAGGCCATGTAGAGGACCTAGATCGATTTAATTAAGTGAATGGGGTGCAAACGACCCCTGTTCCTACATTAAAGGGGAAGATTGGTGCAATGTAACTAATTTATGCGAGTCTTTGAGTCTCTCACTCAATGAAAATATTACTCCTGTTCTTTTTGAATAATAATTTTATTACAAGTAGTTCGTAATTTAAATACATATAAAAGTGTATTGTCACAATTTATATCTATTTACAAACAAACATAAGAACTAACATTCAAACATAAAATTAAAAAAACAAGTAAAGAACAGAATAGATTTTTAATTTACATATGTATTTATATTGATTTAACATCTGAATTTTAGAATAAGCCAATAAATATAAGATATTGTAAAATACCTAGAAAAAAAAATCAGAAAAGCTATCAAATAATAATACGTTTTAACAACAGATGCCATAAATGTCATGAGTGTGACAAAACGTGTGACGTGAACAATAACAAGGATACGTGTACATGAGAATAAATAAAGATATTTATTCTACTTTATTCCCTATTGACAATGAATATATTTGGATTGGCCTTTGTAAGCATTGTTCTTCCGCGTGAAAACACCATGTGTGAAAAAATCCATGTATTTCATAATTCATACGCCATTTTTGGAAAATATATCATCATAAGGGAACACAGGTGAAATCGCGTTGGAGAGCTAGTATTCAATAAAAACGCAAATTCGTTTATCTAACATTACATCGAGGAGTAAGCACATAACTGATTAGAATTTTTAATCATGGCATCACAGGTGAATCCGCTAGACAGAAGCTTGTATGATTTCTAAACCACTGTTTACATACCTTTCAGCATAAACCACAAATATTAAGAGCCCAACAGAATAACAACTATGTAAAGAGTGTACATCTGCAACAGAAACCTGGAGCTGTTGTCTATATAATAAAAACAACACTATATTAACAACAGGTGAAAATTATGCGCATACACGAGACCAAGGAAATTTTCGACAGCGCAGGGCTCTATAGGCGCGGAGTTGTGTATTTGCCCTTGTTTATTTACATGGCAAACATTTGAAAATGGAACATTTACACACATAAACAGATTTGTGTTTGGAACGTACTTTCTGTTGAAATTGCGGGTTCAAAGTAATTTTAGTTCGCAGTACGTTGTTTGATTAGAAATCTGTTAATCGGTCCGCACTTATGTCGGTATTTGCTGACGATTTACGTCTTAATGAATAAGGTATTTACTGTCTTATGTTATAAGCGTTTAAGGTAGCTTTTTAGATCATTTTCACTATGTAGGTAAAACTTAATATTAATGAAGGATACATTCGTGATGGAAAATATACTATTTACTCGTAAATAATAATAATATATAAATATCCAAAGACATTCTTTACACACGGCCTGATCCCATACTAAGCAGATTTTGTAAGTACGATGGTAACCAGATTACTGACATATACAATTATGATGTTTTTCTAAATACATACGAATATAGATATTTACCTCCAGACAGAGAACAAGCAGACATATGTGTTAACATGACAAACACAAATGTTTGTCCTGGGCGGGAATCGAACCCACGACCTGCGAGGCAGTCAAGATATAACCAGCAAGCCAACTTATATTGATGTCTTAAAACCAATTATATATTATTATATTTGAGCCATGTTAACCAGAAATATTACTCAAATAAAAATGTTGTCTCCAAGCCTACTCGGAGAAAATATATTTTCAAACCCATTTTTTGTAACAAAAATCTACAAAAAAATCCTTTACAAAAATTTGATTCGAAATCATTCATGTTAAAAGGTCGCTCAGACATCCAACAGTTTAAAACAAATAAAACCAAATGTTCAGTAAAACTAGCGATTGAACTTTTTCAAAGAGAACCATTTCACGCAAATTAGGTCCCTCAAGTTTTCATTAGCCACTTAAAGTTTGAGATAGTTTGATGGGTACTTAAATATACATTAACGCACTTAGGGAATCTTTGATATTTTTATAAAGAACATTTAAATACAGATTTTACCCGCCCACATCAAAAATCATGCAAATTAAAGCTATTACTGAAATATTGTGGGGTTACGCAAGCAATACTGGGTGGCAACCCCAACTCATCTCTAGGGTGACGTAAGAGGCGTCTAAAGAGTATACCGATGACCACGTGCACTCTTACATCAAGTAACAAAGTATTCAGGGCTAGCATCAAATAGGTCTCAGGACAACGTAATGGTATGAATGACAACGACATCCAAGTAGTTACAAGTAATATGTAGCTTTAATCAGTAGTATGGCATATATCTCGTTCTTCCGTACATGGACTGATAGAGACTTCAGAACCTTAGCTTTCCCATTCGGTTGTTTTAGTACATACAACTTATTTTAACTATAATTGCTGATATCTATGGAAAGACTAAATGCGGTTTTATGAGGACAAAGCAAGAGTCCGATAATCTGTAACACAAGTTTTACCTAGTAAAGACACCAATCTCTCCTAGAAGATCTTTAGTTAAGTACTCGACTGGATACCTTACTTATATTAACTTTACAAATACATTTACTACATGAACGATTATTGTGAAGACGACAATGCTTAGGTGCAGCGCTAGCTCTTGCACGACACTTTGTTAAAAATCTTGTTTTGAAACGAGTAACTGCTGTTTATATTATAACTTGAAACTGACGTCAGAGAAGACCTTCGAATAAATATTTCATTCCATATAAAAACAGGTTAAAGGTGTTTAAATCCAAATAAAGTAAATCTATTGACGTCACGACTTTAAAGCAAGTAAAACTTAAACCAATTCAATGTTTATTTTATCGAATCACAAAAGTTCTCGGCTGTGAATATTTTATACAAATCACGTGCACAGTGGGCGGCGAGCGTCGCCGCGCCGCGAGGTAGGCAACATTCATGAGAGAACTCGATCCGAGCCGTAAAGCAATTTAATAAAAAGCCTGAGCGGGTCTGTGCCGGCCTTTATACATCTGCCGTGTGCCCGCGGCCTTACTGTCTGCGAACCTGTTTCAGAATGATGTGGAAATCTCAAATGGAAATTGTTGTGAAATACGGCGATGTGGAGGAAAAACACAATTATTGTTCGCGTTCAACTTATTTTGAGATCGAATGTGAACGGCAGCTTTGAATTTAAAATTAAAATGGATGTCATGTTGCAATCGTGGCTGTGTCGATATTTTTACCGAAGGTATTTCCTGAGATTTAATTTACTTAACGATTCTGTTTATGCAATGTTGTCTTTATTGAGGGGAATTAGGAACATGTTTGGTACATGTTCCTTCAGGTACGTTTAGGGTTAAAAATAACTCTTAATGTTTAATACATAATCATCTATATTCTACAGAGATTAGAAGATTAAAATATTGGCACGGTAAAATTGACCTTATGGCATATACATAATATACAACTAAGTTAGATGATTATTACGGCAAGAAACTCAAAGTGTGCAAGTCTAGCTCGAATTTTTTCATTGAATTTTTGGATAAGCTTATGTCAAATATCACATCAATATTCAAAGGCATTTATTTAGTTAAAGCCCTAATAGGGCACTTATGGTGGTCAAAGTTACTAAAGCTATCATATGTTTGGAACCCAGCCTTCAACTGAGAAGAACCGGCAAGAAGCTTGGCAAGGTTACATATTACTTTTTTGCTTAACAATATCAAAGAACTAAAAACAAACACGTAAACAGAAACCTCCGTGATATGTGATGAGATTGCCAAGCTACACACCGTTAGGTTTTTGGCCCTACTACCTTCCGCCTCATCATCACTAAACATATTGAATTTGTGATCAAACACAATCCAAATAGAAGAAAAACATGAAGTCGATAGTAATATCACAGACTGCATTACACTCATTACCCGAAACAAAGTAATACAAGTGCACTACTGAACGGTGGAAATATGTACGGTGGTAGTACTTCCCCGGACCACTCCACACTAAGAGCTCTACTACAGCGAAGTTTAATGTAATAGTGTACTTTTTTGTACTCGGATATCTTCACGCAGGTTTACTTAAAATATATACCGTCACGTTTATAATCCCAGAAGATGTAGAATTTGATAATTCCCGTTAGAGGGATTCTACCAAAAGTATTTTGAGTCCCAACATGATGGGATGAGCAGTGTCGCTATTTCTGCACGTTTTCAATCCCGAGGACTGTTCCTCGGGAATTAATCAAAGTAATCATATCAAACAAACAAATTCAACTATTCCTGGGATTGGAACCCCGGACCTCCGGCCTCTAAGCCGAGCATTAAGCTACTCTAACGTAGGTCACAAATAATTGCGGTCAGCTAATCTCCGCTTTGTAACAGCATCATCAAATTTACAACAAAACAAAGTGGAGTATTAATTTCGTAATAATGCGCTATCGTTCACACAGCGCTCCTTAACACTTATCGATATGTCGAAATGTGTCAGTTAAAAGCAACGAATACAGGACCATCAGATCTCCAGCTGAGCATCCAACAGCTCGACCACCGAGGCAATTAACAATTCACTTTATCGTTTCACACAATAGATAGTTGTAGTGTTTTGTAAATTTGTATCAGCTCAGTTGCTTTTGTCGTGTGTACATAAACCTTCATTTCTACCCTCTCAGAAGAACGGAAGACGCTCGCAAATACCACTTATAGTGAATTTATTTTGTGTGGCGCACATAAATAAAGTGCGCAAGTTAGGCAAGGGAGTCCCTATACGGAGAATTGTAAGTGAGTAGGCACGCCCACATGCGGATAAGTTGAACAAGAGTTCCGCTTTTGTCGTGATTCCTAGCCTGAAGAATACGAATGAATGTTAAGTGGGGGAAATGAAACGAATAATTTAACCGAGACATGGGAATGGCGATACAATAAAGGCTGTACGGTTGGATGGATTAAAATAGACGCGTGCCTGTTGCTAACTTACTTAAACATGCCTCTAAAGTACCTACACTAAGATGTGAGTCAGATGTAAGCGACAGTAAACTGTGAGTCAGTTGTCAACCGTCTTTGTAACGGTTTCCCTTAATAAAAAATTTTCGCCGTATTTTATTCGATTCGGGGCAGTGGTGGTTATAGACACAGAGTATCACAGCGCTAGTCGTGGATTCGATAGCCATACATGATAAACATTATTTGTATATAGGCCAACCAACAAGGAGACGGTCCATCTGATGGTAAGTGGTTACCGCATGGACATTTGCAACACTAGGGGCATCGTCAAAGTGGTGCAAACCCTGAGACGTCAAAATGTTATGATTCTTGTGCCTATATTTCACCGAACCCTTTATGTTTCCTATCGAAACACAGTAATACAACTACCTACACTATTACTTCACGGTGGAAATGGGTAAGGTGGTAGTACTTCCCGGACGAACTCTGCACTATGAGCTCTACTAGTTATGTAATACCTACGTATAAAACACGTACAGTAAATACACTAACATAATATATGCATTAATAGAATATTTGTTCGTGGTGTGAATCGAACTCCTGTGGCTTTAAAATATCTACCTTTATTATCTTGGCTGCTGAATATTAATGTAGTTTTGAATCCAAAAGCCTTTTAAACAGAAAACAGGGAAAACGTTGTAAAATTTCACTTGCCAAACTGTAGAATTTTAATCATAATACAATCGTTAATTTATGCACTTGCCGGCACTGCTGGCCGGATTCGCTCGCATTTCACTACTTTCGATAATTATAATATTATTATGTATCGGTGTATTACCCTCGTTGTCACTGCGTTCCGTTTAATCGCTATTTAGTCGGTTATTCCGGTAAATTACCGGTATTAGCTCGCGGGAGCTTAGTTCTGGCGTATCTATAAATTTTGGAATTATAATTAGCGGGGAATCGTCAATTGTATTTAGTTGGATTATGTTGGTTTTCGTGTACAGTCGGCAAGGTAAGTAGCTGAACACATCCTCATTTATAAAATAGTAGGCGTCCCCTGCGGTATCACCGCGATTATCGATGTCATATTTAGATTAATAGATGAAGATTAATAGAAGATAGATGCGGTACGAGCGCGTTTGTATGGATGTTATTGTTATTTTTTTACGCAAAAGCTACCTTACGGTTTTGGATGAATGGATGGATTTAGACCCAGGAAAATCCTGCATAGGATATCCAGCATCTCAGGGGGGAGCCGGGTTACGTCAGACTTCTACTGACTAAATGAAAACATATGGTACTTTTCATATCGAAAAAAGGTAAATTTCCCCGAACGCGGGTGAAACCGTGGAGATCTACCAGTCTCTTATAAGTCTAAAGCAAAGTCGACTGAAGGGTAAAGTCGACCACTGTGACAGAGCGACTGCGGTGAACAAAAGCCGGCTTCGTCTGGACTTACCCACTACCCTGTTAGCCTACGTACCCTGACTTCCTTGCAGTTTAATCCATTTCTTACTCAATGTAAGAAGCTTTACGGATGCAAATTGTATACACTGCATGTATCGGAACGCAAATTATTTCGTGTTTATGCTTACTGTAAAGCATGGAAATGCAAATTTTGTGTTTTAATGAAATAGCGTGAAGGTCGACAACTCATTGGTAAAACGGTGACTGCAAATCAAAACAGACCATTTTAATTAAATGTTATAAGATTTTATCACAGTTTTAGAGATCTTATAAATACCGTATTCTTCTGGTTCTGTAAATGTGTGTCTAACAGTTTATCACAAGTTAGGTTGATCATGATACTGTAAATGATGTGTTATTTATTGAATTTGGAAAAAAAATTCTCGTGGTAATAAAAATATTATTTAGTGTATTTATGTTATTATGCTTTCGAAATATATAGGTATGTCTCATTCATTTTGTTGTATTATCTACTTTCATTAATAAAAAATTTAAAGAATATATTTCTTATAAACTACAAATTGATTATACCTTCTCGTATGAGCAACGTAACTGACTAAACCTAGAACACCGGAACACTCTAACTATCCACTATCTAGAAAGTAAAGTAAACAGGTATTTTGCAAATATACATTTTAATAGTATGGTATATAGAGCACAATTTTTTGGTAAATTTGGATCAGCCCCCTTATTCAGCTAATACAAACTTCGTCGGCGAGCCATTTCACGGAGGCCTCGGAGAACTTATCGCTCACGTGATTAGTAGTATTAGCGTAGTTAGCGAAAGAGACAGAGCACGGAGGCCGCGACGAAACATCCTATAGTTAGTGTCATTTTCCGTACAGAATTGAGCCCCAGTTCGACTACTTATGTTGAAAAGCTTGTATTAAAGTCAACTCAAAAATATAGCAACCGTTTCTCAAAATAGACATGCACTCTATTATTAAACAGCAAACTGAAGTCGCTTCACTCGATAATGGCACCAGTATCCATGCTTTCAAACTTCATTCCATCCACATCTACCTTTCAGTCGAATTAAATTCTATACCTCTCAATTTACGGCTCAATTTTCTCTGGCAGCCACCGTTAGATTAAAGAGATTCCTTCAACAAACATTAATAATAATGCGAAAGCTTTTACTCGCTCTCGCATGACAAAGAGGAGGCACTATATCCAATTCTTCTCGTCCAAAATTTATGTCGGTGTTTCTCAAACTTTAGTATAATATCCTCAAGTAAGATATGGAGAGATTCCAATGCAATAGAGTTCTAAAGTGAGGAAACTTTGCACGTCTAATCCGTCTATTTTGTGGAGTGGTTAATGTATTGAGATATTTAAAGAATATACTAATAAGACAAAATATTTTTGAAGTTATACTTCTTTAGTCGCGTTATGAAAAAATGATGACAGTGGAATTTTAAGATGCACGCACATCAGTATAAAACAAATTTCTCACGGATAAAGTTAGCTGATAACGATCTCTCCGGAACATCGCGCAAAACGCAACTGTCAATGACTGAGTAATTACGTTATTGTCAATAATGACCCAACAACGTCAAAACTTGTTATTCGTTGCTACAGACAAGTGCAAAGAGTTTGGACACTACAAATTCACGACTGAATTGTAAAATAATAATGTTTTTTTTTTAATAATATTCGCTTGTATAACATTTTTTACTATTTATTTTACACGGGACCATCTGAACTCAAACTAAGCAAAGCTTGATCTAAATCAGATCGCTGATATTAATTTAAGCAGGCCGACAGTGATTTTGGTTATCTGTGTTAATCTATGTATTAGTTCATTGATTTCTAACTTTTACTTACAGCTATCCAAATAACCTGCCACAGACCTCTCTAGCCAAATATATTTTATTATTTAAAATCTTGATTTTATTTGGTCTGAGAAAAAAAGTCTGTGATCTAGCGGTCCAACAACAACTTAAAGTCATCCAAGTGATTCTTTAAACAAGTACAACAATCATCAAGACCGGTAAAATCATTTCAGAGTAGAAGAATTACGAACACATTTACACAACAGAATTTTATATATAAAGTTGATCTTATAGTGATATCGTTAATGAGGGAGACATGACAGTTTGGGAACCACTGATTTGCATGTACATGTTGAGTAAATTATCCCGGGGAATTGGGTTCGTGTGAGTTTGCCACCAGAGCGCTATATTTTGCTAATTTGTTAACTTTTTGCGTGTCTATATGAGGTTACGCCATAATTAAGTGAAGGATGCCCCTTTTCATACTCATTATAAAATTATACATTAATCTAAATTATTCTTCATTACAAAATTTATTGCACTGGTAATACTGGTACTACATTAATATTTTATACGGTGTGAATGGATATGATGGCTGTATGGATTTTGGTTAATCTTTTACGCAAAATCTACGATCCAGATTTAGATGAAACATGGCACAGGTAGAACATGTTCTGAAATAATATATAGGACACCTTTTTTCTCGGGAAAATGTAAGCTCCCTCTGGAACGGGGGTGAAAACTAGTTTTCTATAATTACTTCACTTCCGCCTATGATATGCAAATATTGGCAGACGGATATCACAGCTTGGGTCTCTTTAAAAACTCCTCAACAAAAACAAAATTTTGAAACGGAGTACTTTTACAGGCCTATTTAAATAATAATTTTCATATTTCATTTTCACATATAAGTAACTGGGTAACCATACTGACGCGTTATAGTGAACACCTACCCTGAGTAATGTAGTGTGACAACTACTTTGAAAACAACAGAGAAAGAGCGTCAGTACCTCAGTGGTAATAACGTCAAATGCCAAAGGTACTGGCAACGTATACTACAATGAGTGTACGATTTCGATGACGCAGGGCTTAAATTTTGTAAAGAAAATGACACTAGCTCGGGGATGTTTCGTCACGGCCTCTATGCTCAGTCTCATTCGCTTTCTAAGCAATCACTTGAGAGGGAAGCTCTCCGAGGCCTCCGTGCGGCGGCTCGCCGTCGATGCTTGTATTAGCTGAATAGGGGCTGTACTGCACTTATATTATTGCCTTTCAGTTAGAAAGGTAAGGCTGGCGACATTAGAGGCAAATGAGACTTAACTTCATGTATTATGGTCGACAATGCATTGGCGATGCCCCGGGACAGTGATATTTCGGTAGACAGCGTTGACCATCAGGTAGACCGCCGGCCTATTGACATAAGCGAAGAAAGTACCCCATAACGTGTTCGCCAGTTCTCTTAGGTTAGGCTATAGCTCCCTACTATTGTGATTCTAGTTAAAACCCCAAGGTAAATTTAAGTGCCAAAAGTCACTTTTCTACTCGTATACCTCAAAGGTATCATCAATTACAAAACGATTATCTCAGTGGGCTAGATGTAAGCGTGTCTAAGGGCAAGCGTGCTCGGGTCGACCGCAGATCTTACTCGAGGGACGGAAAGGTCATACAGTCCGCTGCGGACATGATCGTGTGGTTTTTGTAAGGGATATTGTTGAAATTATTTTGTATATTTTTTTTACGGGCCGGTTGGTGTGGTAAAAATGTCATAAGTTCGTTTTTTTTTTGTATTTTAATGATCATTGGGTCGATTTTAAAAGAGAACAAACATTTGCGTGCATTTATCAATTTCAAAATAATATGTCAATTATCTCGGCTGTCAATATATGTCTGTTTTTAATCTCTTCTTTCTAAAATCATGGACAATTTTTCATTCGTGATGTATATGCTTCAAATAAACAAAACGATCGATTGTAGATCTATTGAATTGGGTTAAAAAGTAATTTACTGAGTGAAACCACTTAATGTGTCGAAATAACCACAGTGATTTGTTGTAGTGTTTGTAAAATTTAAATTTATGGTAAATTTTGTATTATTATAAGTATCTTATTAGAATGCATTTCTTCATTCCTGTTTTATTAAAGGCTACAAACACTGACTCATGAATGTCGTCAGTGCAAACCAATAAGTATCTTAGTATTGAAATCCAACATTAAAATGAACCGTTCAAACGGAATAAACTACGAATATTCCAAGCCTCATTTCCGAACCGAAGCGAGCCGAATCAGCATAATTTTAAAACACAGCGAATTCTTCAGAGCATCGCCTATTAACCTATTTTATTGGAAGGAGATAATGATGCAGGGTTCTCCGTGCGGGCCCCTAATGAGCCCACTAATTATTTCGACGTTATAACAACGAATTTATTATATGCTGAGTTGGGAAATTGTGCAGACTTGCAGAGTTACCAGAATTCACATGCTTTATTGGCTCGACCTCATTTTATAACGATACTGGCTGATTCTGTGTATTCATCATTATATTATATGGGCATTCCATTTTTGAAATGTATTCCTTATTTGTATATGGTATGGAAAATAAGTTTATTTTTAATAACCTGCCTATCTACCAGGTATTCTACTGTTTATTGTATACAAAAAAATATTGAATAAGATAAGTAAATTGAAATTAAATTATTTAAGAAGATCACAGATAAAACAGTTATATAGAACTAATCCTTTTGGAGGATATTCCACTTAATTTGTTATTTATTGAAAGCAGTAAATAGCACTTACTAATTGTATTAACATAAATAAAAGCGTAAAAGTGTTCAAATGCAGCTATTAAAAATTAAACGTCATGATGCTGCACCATTAAGCAATTAAAAGCGGACATAAATTTGTAACTAGCGCATCGCCCGACAATTATTCTCAAAACACACCAAAATTATTTCGTTACAATATTTTAATGGTTTAATTAATAAATGAGAGTGAAATAAGTCGTTAATATAAATTTACGAGCCAAGCCGTACGTAGTGTAATTTTGTTGTGCCAATAAATCGCTTAATTAATCCGCTACGTTGTAATCTTTATAATAATAATTAAAAAATACCTTTTGAGTTATATCAGGAATCGGACAATCAATATACTCCACTCTGGCGAAAAAATATGCTTTCAAACGTCTTCTTTCCATTTAACATGCATTAATAAAAATAAAGTTATGATGCGAGTTAAAAAACCTTTTAAAAACTTAAATGATCGTCGGCCAACAAAAACATTATTAAACCAACAAACAATAACGAATTTCACGCCCAAATTGAAAATACACCTACAATAAAATTACCATATTCAATTTCGCAATCTAAAATCCCGGCTATATTATTTCAACAAACAAATAGCTTAACCTGTTATTTATAACGGTATAACTCACAACTAGTTAACCGAAATAGCTTAAGTTGGAGTAGCTTCACTATTGGCCAGGATTTGTGCCGGGTGCACCTGCTCGCTTTCTGCGGGTAACTTTTACCGCTAATTATTATAATTGAATCTTTGCTTAAACCTTTTTTACTTTTTACAAGCTTTTTATGCGAAGATCCCGAGGAAAGGTTGGAAGTTTTAATATGTTAGATTTCCGGGGTAAAGTTGAGTTGGTTTTGTTCGCGTAAGGGTGTAAAAGCCATCTGCTGCTCACGCCAAAAGGAGAGTCGATTTCAATCTAAAAATATTGAAATTATGTGTTTCTTGGCCAGAAATTTCAACGTAATCCAATCATCAATGATTGTTGATTTCCAAGTGATGACATTTGATGTCCAAATGCTAGAGCATTTGGACATCAAATGTTTAGCTTTGTCTTTTAAAAATAAAGTTGAGTTGAAAAGTTTAATTATTAAGTATATAAATGTAATTGATTTAATTCACCTCTTTATTATAAAGTGGACCTCATCCTGTTAGAACAGTCAAAATAATAAGAGCCCTGTTGCATTTTTTCAGTGCTATCTGTCTCTCTCTCACAGAAGCCACCAAGATTCCAAACTCACTATAATTATGTACATAAACATTAATATCATATATGTATCCGTAGGGTAAGACATTTATAAATCTACTGAAATTATACTGAAATAATACATACTTTGAATATTCCCCATACCGTACGAACTACACATACGTACCACGTCATACATATTAATGTATACAGAACAATAATGTATCATTTTTATATTAATATTCATGTGAAGCGGATTGGAAATGTCCGAGAGATTTAATTTATAGCGGCGATAGTAAAAATGTACGGGAAAATGAATTTCGGTTTCACATGATCATTTCATATTAATATTATGTTATTGGAACATTTTGTACAATCATTGATTTTATCTTTGAATATAAGGTTACTGTCCGATTGTATCATTAAATTCAATCTATATTATTCTAAATTCAGAGGTTCGATTCTGTAAGGAAAATGACACTAGCTCGAGGATGTTTCGTCGCGGCCTCTATGCTCTGTCCCTTGCTACGCTAATACTTATCACATGAGAGATAATCTCTCCGAGGCCTCCGTGAAGCGGCTCGCGAAGTTTTTATTAGCTGGATAGGAAAATCTCGTCCAATAACTACATTCCACATTCATAATTCAAAAGTCAAAATCATTTATTCAATTTAGGCCCGCGGAGGGCACTTATCAAGGTAATGTTGAAGCTGTCAGACAGTTAACGAGTCATATGTAAGATCGTTAATTAACTGTGAAGAATACTTCTACCTCAACTCATTACGTAGCTGTAAAAGCAGTCCTAAAGCTGTAGAGTATAGCGATGACCAGATGCCTTTGTACCAAGTGGTCAACAAATACATTACAAAGTTGGTAGTAAGTAATGAACCGGATACATAGAAAGCACACTAACGTCACTTTTTTGACAATGTCAAGAAGGTGGTAGTAATTTAGGTGAAAGCTTCAGTAACTTTAAATTTGACCTACATAAAGTGAATAAAATGGTTTTGAATTTTAGAACACGTGAAAATAAAAATAATTTAAAATTAAATTCCATATTATGAGCGAGGTCATCAACAGTTATACAACCACACACATTGTAGTTATAGGTTATTGGTTATTCAACTTAATTTTGACTCATACATGAATCATGCGTGAGTCATAAAGTTCTAAGGGCGTTCGCACCCGATTTCCCCTCATTATTATTTTCGTGTTCAATATTCTATTATTTTTTCCATATTCACACACCACTGGCCACTTGACACCACTTGACTTGAAGTGACTATCGAGTCGAGTGTTTGTGTGTCAGTCTTTGTTTGTGACCATCCGATTGTTGGCTCAAAATAGTTTTTGTCGAAAAAAAGCGTCGATTATTTTGTGAGAGCTTTTTATTATTTCGATAAAGCTCGGTGATTGAATTTTGTTTATCCTATGAATTTTCGGTTATTTGTAATTTTGCTTATAGTTACTACAATGGAAAGCGCTTGATTGTTATGGCTTATACATATTAATTGAAGTTTTAAAACGTTCTATTGATTAATATAGGAGTGATAATGCAAGTACTACATAACATTGTGGTCTATTTCTGAAGGGGAAATATTTTTTATATTATGTCTATAGTAAGACATATTAATTTGTGAGCTACTCGTTCGATTTCACAGATAGAAAGCTGCACTATTCTCAAGCGACAAAGGTTATGGTATTACCCCGGGAAAACATTAATTATCTCGGGAGCCTGAGTGAAACCGCGGGACGGAAGCTACTTCTAACATGAAATTATTTTGTTTGTATGGTATATGACTATGTCATGACCAAAATAAAAATAATTATAATATTCAGTACTTGTTTCTATCTCTACAGACGCAATAATTACGTATATAATTAAAACGACAAGGTTTGTATAAACAATTAAAAGTTAAGAAAGTCCACACCTCGTCTCGCATCACGCATCACGCGTCACGCGTGACACTCTCGACTCACAAACTAATTCACTCAAGATCCAATTAAAGAGCCGTAACGAGTTAGATCTAGTGGTTAACTCAATTTCGTCTCCCGCAAGTGTTTGAACCTTAAATCCCCTCAGCTGAGACAAAACAATATAGTGCTGTTCAGACTCAACATCTGTCAACTTACATATGACATGTACGACATGGGTCCATCCGTTACATAAGTTTCAGGAGTCCATTCCTAGGAATTTGACCTCTAATGTCAAGCAACAAAATCTACTTTCAATCGGTCGGCAGCATGTAATTTGTATGCAGATCTGAGTGTCAACGGTGAGTTGGGATCGGCTCCCGAAGGTGCCCTTTAGTGACATTTAGTGCTTGTGTACATTTTATCCCTTTTGCTCTCATTGTCACTGAGTTTAATATATATGGAGGCTGGTACGAAGAAACTGGGGGTATTGGCATTGATTAAGGGACGCATGTGCAAAAATGCCAAATGGTCGAGCGAGGACGATTCGATAAATTGGACTCTATTTACTATAGATTGTGATTTTGTATCAGCAATTCTTATGAGGCATGTGAATCTAAAATAACCTTTATGACTGTTGAAACTGGCTTTTGTGCAATATCACAGCTGGTGCTAATCATTTGGGGCGGCTCTTATGTGTGCTGTCCATTTGGAGCATTAAGTACATGTTAATACTTTAGAGGCATGCTAAAATGAATACTAACGCGAAACATCTTTGGAAATACTTTTGTAAAGAGCACGTGGTGATCAGTATACTCTTCGCCTCTTAAGATACTCTAGAGATGAGTTCAGGAGGAAGCATTCATCGCTGCTACCACACAGCATCGATTTAGTTAGTTTCGATTCCCACCAAGGACAAACATTTGTATGTATGAATATGTTTGCTTGTTCTGTGTCTGGTTGCAAATATACAAGTATTATTTAAAAGAAGATAGCTGTTTAATTTGGGATCAGTTAACTTTGTGTGAAGAATGCCCCAGGACCTCATAATTATTGTTTAGTTAATTTATTATTGACTGTTTAAGGCTATAAAATATTATAAGCAAATTTGAATTCGAATTAAAAGTTAAACAAACTACAATCTCATCGGAAGCCAACAAAGTGGAAAGTAATGCTGTAGCTTCTGTAAAAGATGAATGGCCTTAAGATTATTCACATATAAGTAAAACTCGATTAAAGTTTTCCTATCAGTATGGTAGAAGTTATTCAAGAGTTTGTATCATTAGGAGGTAGTACCGAAATTGAGAATTCTAGGTTATGATATTTGCTTGTTTGGGACTCAATCACATATACACTGCTGAATAGAATATTATCTCTGTAACTTCAGACCCATTATTCTTAAAAAAAAAAGTAGTAATGAGACCCACATTCCACCAAAGATTCCTAGTCCCAACGTGAGATGTGGTGAGATTTTTCGCAGTCTCTCGTGGAATTTACCATTTCAAGGCCACAGAATCTATTTCCAACTTCAACTGTCACGTCCCAGCCCATAGATACAAACCCACAAAATGAAACTTTCGAGTGAGACCCATTTATTCAGTTTAGGTCCGCGGAGGGCTCTTATGAAGGTCAAAGTTATTAAAGTTACTACCGGTTCGGAAGTAATCGTTCACACATAGGCTAATATTATTCCTGGGAAAACATAAGATCTCTGGGGAATGGGGTAAATACCACAGGGCGGAAACTAGATAGATCAGTAAGATAATCTATTGGGTATCTTTGAATGAAATGTGTTTAATTTAATTACTGTACTAATTAGCATCTAATGGGTTTCCATTAGTTGACAACAGGCTGACCACTACCATTTGAGTTTTCCTAAAGACCATCTTAACCAATATTATAAAGAGAAGGTTTGGATTTGTAAGATTGTGTATATTCATTTCTTTTTATTTTTATATATTTCATAGGCATATACAACAGATCACAATCGAATATAAATGTAAAATTGAAACAAAAATATTTAGTCTAGATTGAGACCCAAGAGCGTATACACACAGCATGATAAGCTAAACGTACTACAAAAACAGAAATAAAAACATAAAATCTTAACATATTAAAAAAGAAAAAAAGAACCACTAAAATATGTATTTAATATTAAATTACAAATAGAAATTAATTATATTATCTTATCAAACGAGGATACTTAGGATACATTTTCTGAATGTATGGTGGTGATAGTCAAATATGTCTACCTGTCCGTTTACGGCTGATAATTTTATTTATTTATTTCAACAACAAAATCCACAGCTCTTAGTCACTAAAATTTTACATATACTCGTATGTATACCAATATGTGTATGTGAAGGGTAATCTCCGAACCAATAAAAATATATTTCACTGATAGGAAACTACACTATTCTTCAATTGACATATGCTATGTTAGAAACCGAGTATACATTTGATACCGTGGGACTGTAGCTAGTATAATAATAGTATTTGTAGTGATTTTTGAAAGATTACCTAAAAATATGATTTAATATAATATAATCGAATTCCAATATTGGTAATTCTTGACAAAGTTTGTATTTTATATTCCCTAGAGAAGCTTTAAAGTGATCTTAAACAATTGCAAAAACCGCATCAAAATCGGTCCATTAGAATTTTTGAGAAAATAGTCACAGACATACAACCTCTTACCATAAGAACATATAATGTCGTCTCATTGTCGTATGTATACAGCTCAACATTAAACCCGGCAAAAAAAGAACTTCTCAGCAAAATATTCCTTTTCGGAGATCATAAATTGAACAATAAAAGCGAGCCTGCGAGCTGCGTTTATTTTAGTCGTTAGCTATTCCATTACGTGTAAAATTTACTAGTGGATTCATTAAAACTTGGCCAGTGTCCAGAAGACCGAAGTATTGCGAGTTCGGTCGGAGCCTAAGCACATTTTAACTCATTACGTTTAGGTCCGAATCAATTTGGTGAATAGTTTTCAGTGGATTAATTTAAAGTTGTTTAATCTTCCATCGCCGGGGTATGTGAGAACTGATTTAGATTCCAGTACGGTCGCTCGCCATTAGGGAATCTGATCTTATTACCGAGCTATTTGTAACAAGAATAATTTGCAATTATCTTTGTAGTTGTTTAAAATGTAGCTCAGAGTGTTTTTGGATAATCTCCAATTATACAACAAATAAAACTTTTTCACAAAGACTTTCTTCGAATTCACAACAATATTTTTTTTCTAAGCAATATCTAATCAAAGCTGTAAATCAGCATGTTAGTTTTCATAGTGAAAGGATTTCAGTACATACACAGAAAAGCCTACGCTCCAATAAATCATCACTTGGAATTCGAGTGTTCAGTAATGACGTACATACACAATCAGAAAAATCTATCATGCGTTCTAAAGCAAAATGAAATCGCGAATCTAAACACAAACGAGCCCGACCCGCTAGTAAAACAAACTACGCGCTCAAACACTCCGGGACAAAATTAACGATGAAGCGCCAGTCATCGGTTGATGCGACGATGGAAAGCAAAGCAAGCCACAGTGACGTGCATGCGGGCTGTCAATTACCGACACACTCCACTACCAAGCCCTCGATGGCGCGGCTTTGAGTGGAAACCAGACAGCGGTTCTCAAACTAGTGGAGGTTGCACCCCGTGAGGCTATGGAAAGGGGCGAGGGGCCAGAAGATATAAGTTTGAGAATATTTCATCAATATTCCATAGGTTCAAACGTTTTTTTATCACTGCAAAAATTTTTGCGACTTGTTATTTCCTAAATTGTTTGACAAAAGCTTTGTAAAAAAGGTCATAAAGTACCTGTGTTTAAAGCATCCAGCATTTAAAATAATGAATCATAAAGTATTGTTACACAAAGACGTCTTATCATCGAGGGATTATAAATAACTTTAGTTTCAGACATTTATAAAACTTATACAGTTAAGTATGAGAATTAAGTCCATAAACTTTACAAAGATAAAATAAATTACTCCAACTTTAATTATTTTATCACTCTATTAAAAAAAACATTATTCTTAACGATAATGTCCACAGACGATATCACAGCAGGGGGACAGCTCAAAAGGTTTGATGACTCCCTGTGCACGTTACAACCAGAATAAGAATTCTAGTTCATATTCCAACCTAATAGAGCTTATAACAGCGTGTAGTTTATACATACATTAATATTTTGTTGACATGGGGCATTTGAATGCAGTTTGAACTACACTGGAGATCAAAGAAATCATAACTATATACTAAATTTTATGAAAATCCGCACACGTATGCGCTGAGCTGGGTGATAATAAACATACATAGACAAAAATTTACATCTACCTACAATTATATGATAAAGTGATTAAATTTGTATGTATAGGAGCAGGAGGCAATCTCCGAAACAACTCATACGATTAGAAAAAATCTTAAACTGATAGAAAGCTAGCTACTCTAGTAAAACATAATTTTTCTCGGTAAAGTGGGTGAAACTGTGGGAAGGAAGCTAGTTCACAATATTAGTAACATCTTCAGCCTAATTGAAAAGAAATCTTTCTTTAATTGTGAAGACAAATCTAATAAAGATAATATTACAACACATTTAATATAATATTATTAAACGTATTTTATAAACGATATGAAACGCAGAAGCGGCCGTCAAGATTTTCAATTCTCCTAAGTATAACAACATTTAATACAATAAAAGTAAATGGTATTATAGCGAGCGGTGATGCGAGCGTGTTCATGTCCGTTTTTCGTCGTCCAGGCTTTTGTCCCGGCTTACGCCCAGATTAGACTCAGCCCTAGGACGTCTTTACTATCTGAAGGCGATATTCCATTCGCATTCACTGATACTTCGGCCTCTCGATTTGATGTTGATCTTTGCAAGCTCGATAAGAGAATTCTTTATAAAATAACTTCTGACTGGAATGAACGTAACAATTTTATTTCGATACCATTTTTATTACATATGTAATTTGATTTCATTGAATGAAGAACATTTTTAATAAAAAAAATATGTTCGTGTTTAATTGAAACTTTCGTGAAATTACTCAGTCTTCACAAAAATACTAATCTTCTTTATTCTTATTATTCTTTATCTTTAATTCTGAATTTAATTTAATTTTCAACGAATTTGTGTCGTTTTATATTTATAAGCTTAGTTATATACTAACAAAGTTTGAACTCAATTTTGTAGCTTGAGATAACACGTCTCAGCCAATATAACGCTACGAAGTTCGTAGAATCAGCTACGAACAGCAGCTGATTCGAAGTAATCGTAGCATTTGCTACGCATAGTTGCTACCCGATTGGTCGGCTTTGACTTAGTTAACAGTACTGTGGGAATCATAAGTGATTGCTTACACGCTCTGTCCTCTCGTGTACACTGCAAGCCTCGGCGTGACGTCACCGCGACAATGTATGCGGACACACGAGTCGGAGATCCCTTACTGTAATCTACAAGTGTTAGCGACAATAGATCTGTCATCTAAGATGTAGAGGAACTAAAGTGGAATAGTTGTTAACAAAAGTATAAGTTAATAGTATCAGTTGCGTAGAAATTATAAATCTGTAATTTCTGTCTAATCCAATGGCAGACAGGCGCAACCACTCGATATTGGGAAACAGCTCTCACGAAAAACAGCAAAGTAATAACAATTATCAATTAAATCATATATCAAAAACAATAATGCAGAGTTCTCCGGGGAAGAAATACCTCCATAACTATGTCTACCGTGAAGCAGTAAGGCAATTGTATTACTGTGTTCCAGTTAGAACGGTAAAGCGGCCAGTGAAATCAAAAACATATGAGACTTAACAACTTTACGTGTCAGCAGTCAACAAGGCATTGTCGTTGCCCCTGGCATTGCAAATGTCCATAGGCCGTATGACAGTGTGTCAACCTACTTGATAAAAAAAATCCGTTCCTAAATGACAAGCATTGAACACAGTATCTAAGCACGACAAAGCGAAACTGTGCTCACCATAGTACTGCCTGCCATCACGGCAAGTTGAGAAAAAACTCCACAAACGAATGAATCGTAGGTATGTCTACCAAATGACACTATAACAGGGTTGCCACCTGGTTAATAAGCAAAATGCAAGATTTTTAAGACATTTATTTAGTGCAATCCCAAGAAAGGTACAGGGAAGCTCCTAAAGTTACCTTAAGGTCGAACAACTGAGAATAACCGGCAAGAAACTCAGCAAGGATGCCTTTTATATATGTCATTATTTCATCTTTTATTTATTTTTATTATTTGGCTATTTTATTTTTTCAATTGTTTAACATTATCAAAGATCTAAATATAAATACTTGAAACAAAAAAAATATAGGAAAAATAAATTTAGCAACCCCGGGCCTTTTCAATTGTTTAACATTATCAAAGATCTAAATATAAATACTTGAAACAAAAAAAAATATAGGAAAAATAAATTTAGCAACCCCGGGCCTTTTCAGATAAAAATATACTGTAGATAGTTGAGGTATCAATTTTAGATTAATTAATCCTAAATCAAGTTGATTGAGGTCGGGGTTAGTTAAAATAGTACTTTGACTATTTGTGTACAAAAATACCCAAATTGGGGTATGTTCTATAAATTATACGTGGGTGTAAAGTATCTACCTACATTAAAAAATGTTGTACATATGTAGTATATAAGTTATCTTGTTGTCAAAGTATAAGCTCCGCTTAGTTAGGGACCGGATGGCCGTGTGTAGAATTTTTCAGTTTATTTATATATTATTGTTTGTTAACTAATGAATTTATTTATATATTATTGTTTGTTAACTAATGAATTTATTTAATAAAATAGCAGCACAAACAAGCACGATTTTCATATTATTGGGATTAAATTAAATCAAATACGACATCGCAGACAGTCATAAATGGTCAGACTCCAACGCTAGTTCAAAAGTTTGCTTTTACTGAGAAGAACCGACAATAAACTTAGCAATTACTCTTTTCAAATTCTGTTTTTAACATAAAGGTCCGTTTTGCAGAAGCGAGAGTTTTACCTAAGCATTGCCATTGTTAAAATTATCGTTTATATTTTAAAAAACCTTCTAGACTAAAACCCCAAATTCTTTCTAAGTTGCTATTAAAATTTCATCATTAATTTGTGTATTTGCTGTAAATAGCTCGACAACCCTACAGTAGTGTTGTAAGTGGGCCGCACCACACCGCACGCTGGGACACAAAGCACCAATGATGCCCGCACAAAGCTTCAGTATGCCTGACGCACTCTACAGATGCAATGCCTTCATTGATACACCGCTCTTTTTGTGGCACAGTTGCATTCTGACGTCAGGATGCTGGAATACGTTTGATGATAATACCTTGGAATGACGGGTCAGTTGGCTTGGTAGTAAGACAAGTTCTATTTCCGCCAAGAACAAACCTTTGTATGCATAAACATGTCAGTTTGTTCTGAGTTCAGTGGTAAATTTATAAAACGTATGTGCACATAAATTATCTGGTTTCCATAGCTCTGCTTCGTTTGGAATCAGATGGCGATTTGTAAAGAACGTCGCAGAATATTAAATGATGAACCACAGTCGCAATAAATTCTGAGCTTACGTTTTCGGTGGAGGAATAAATCAGGCCACAATTCTCAGTAGAGCTCTACTCAGTGTAGAGTCTGGTAGCTCGTTGGTAGAGCTCTAAGTGTTGAGTTTGTCCGGAATAGTACTACCACCATACGTATCTCCGCCGTGAAGTAGAAGTGTTTTATTGCTTTCTAAGTTGTCGTTTGAAATTATAAAATTCGCAGAACAATTACTTATTTTTAATAGTGTTGGCGACACACAGGCTCACGGTCCACCTGATGGTAATGTGGATTTGTAATACCAGGGGCATTCCCAATGGCTTCCCGACCCTGAGAAAAGAAATTGCTAAGTTTCATGTGCCAGTAATGTCATCCTTGCATGCCTTTACATTTCAACTCAATTGTACTCTACATTAAGAACTTAACTCGTATATGCCATATTTTATTTTATTATTATTTATTATATTATTTTATATTTATTTTTACCTACGCTTTTTATGAAAACTGAACAAATAAACGATATAAAAGTTCTCAGATGTAAAAATATAAAATGTTCTAAAGAGCAATAGTTTAACCGTGTAATGATCCACAAAACATATCGTAATATTTATCATGATATTACGGTAAACGGTAAGAGGTAAGTAAACATGTAGTTGTGTATAAGTGTAACTCACCTCAATTCAATTCAGTTATTCGAGGAACAGGCCACAATAGGCTCTTTTGTACGTCAAAACGTAAAATTAATGTCTTCACCGGCTGCTCTAGAAATGCCATTTGTTGAGGGTACGCCAAGAAACGAAACGTAAACGGTTTTTATTTTTTTGGGGTTCCATATCAATATGGTAAAAAATAACCCTTATTTTGAGGTGTTTGGTGTCTGTCTGTTGTCCACTTTCCGTAAGTAGTATTCATGATATACAAATATCAAAATGTATATGGTGCAGTTGCAAAAAAACATATTACAGGAGAAAAAATTATTCAGACTAATAGCTACCAAATTATCATTCTTATAGTAAAAAAATAGTATTAGACAATAAATGTAATGCTTATTGCAAATAAAATTGAATCTTCTTTTATTAAGTTAAGGAACCCTCTGAGCGATAGTTCAACTCAGATTTGCTCGGTTTTTTTTTATATTTTACTCGGTACAATGTATCTTGTAAGGATTCTGAGAGCTTTAGAATGTTTTGATGTATATACATCAATGATGATTCTTTTATAAAAATCCGTGTATTACATGATATCATGTAACACACGGATTTTTATAAAAGAAATTTATGTTTAATATTATTATTATTATTAAATAAATATTATAGATGAATTAATATCCTTGGACATTCATTACATACGGCTATCTGATATCAAACTAAGCAGAGCGTGCTATGGAAACCAGATAACTAATATAACAAAAAAAAAATGCTGCATACATATTTATATCAATTATAATTTGATTAAGAGAATACAATATGAAAATTCTTTAATAACTGTTCGATCGACCTTAATTAATTTAAAAATTTGCTAGCTATGTTCTGATCTTTACTAATGATATATTGAGGGGTAAATCAATTAATATTTTACGGGTTTATTCAGTACTTTAATATTGTTAAACATTTGAAGAAAAAATATAGCCAAATAATTCAGATTATGTTGCTTATGTTCTTGCCGGTTCTTCTCATTAAAGGCTTCCAAACCGGTGGTAACTACAGTATCTTTTTTAAGTGTTTTTAATAAAATGGTTGTATTTTTTTCACTGTAATATTTATGTTCCAAACGCTTAATAACACCGCAATACAATATCCGTATCCCTCTTCTTCTAAAGTTGAGACGTTTCTGCCTCAACCACGCGATAAACTTTGGCACATAGAACCGCGGGGCAGATGTTGTATAATATAACATTCAAGAACAGCGCTTTTGATAGTAGAATCTGCATAAAGTCTCAGAGTCACAATTGCCACAGTATAGTTAAATGATGACTAGCACTAGCAGTAGTTAAACAGCTAATTCCACACTCATAAAGAAAATGGATGTGCCCCGATGTGTGCAGCGTCTTATTGTTCTTGATGCAGTCGTTCCGCCATTGTTCTGGAAATCCGAGAGTTGAAGCCAAACGAGAGTTTTGGCGCAAACGAGAGTTTCAGCACAAACGCATTCATTACAGGTGGGGCTTTGCTGCGTTTCTTGCCGTCGTCTTGTTCTTAGATTAAAATCCCATTGTTAAATTAAAAGGCTTTAAAGGATTTCTATAATTAAAAGTAATAAGAAAAGCATAATGCAAATGCACTAATCTCTTCACTATCAAACATTTTCCAAGTTATAAAGTTAATGTTTAAAAATAAATAAGTTAGCTACCTACTCTACGAGTATATTGCATTCAGTTCATAAACTTTGAAATGCAAATAAAAGAGGTTCGATATGACAAAAGGTGGCAAGTTGCGAACTGTCGTCATTGTCAGCCGGCCTTTGTCATGTCTCTCGCGGGCGGCCCGGGGCCCGACCAGTGAGGCCCCGGCCCCGTCCCCGACCCCCTCGCTGTCGTGATGGTGACGCAAGCTTCTCGTCACTTTTGTCACTCCGCGCAACTTGTCGCCAACTGTATAATTAGTTGAAAATATTTAATTAGCGCTAATTCTGTTGAAAGGATGACGCGTGTTTTCTTATGTAGTTTGTAGAGGGTTGATGTATGACGCTAAAAACTATTTTAAATATTTGTTAAAGGTAATATTTTCAGTTTTTTACCTTTTAGGATATTAATGTCATTTTATTAAATAATGTTTTTTTACTTGTTAGTTTTAGAGATGTAGGGTGGAAAATAACTTAATAAAAATAGACCTCGCCTAGATATTTTCACCTCACAACTCAAATTTGTATCACAAAATTATAATACTACTAACTATTCCCCGGGTTTCCTAGGAACGTTATACTTTCGTAGGATAAATAGTAACTTATGTGTTAATCTAAGTGATAAACAATTGTGTACCAAGTTTCACCTAAATCTGTTTGCGTGAAAGCAAGCAAACAGCCATCCACCCATTCTCACAAACTTTCACATTTATAATATTAGTTGTAAATTAAAAAAAATAATTCCAAACGTCGTTAATGAGTTAACTTAGTTTAACATGCTTCATCAGCAATTAATCATGAATCTGCCGCCATGACGCGCGTGACGCGCGACATTGACGCGGCGTCGCGCGTCGCGTCGTCGTCAACAAAACGCCTTGACGCCGCAACAATAACCCGTCAACTGCGCTTGTTAGAATACAATTAATAATGCGCGCCCCGGGACACAACGACCTGTGATTAATATTCCAACCGTGCAAATAACAACCCTGTGTCCTGGTTATTAGGTACACTTTGATCCGTGTTATTTCCATAAAATAAGATTATATGGGGTAATGAATGTTTAAGATTAATTACTATAGCTTGTTGTCGTATTAACAAATGGTTGTTTGTTCAAGATATTCTATTGAAAATTGATGCTTTTCATCCTAATTTTGAAAGAGATAATGAATATTAATGTTAAGCAACTTTTGTGGTCTATGCATAAACTGTAAAATATAGGTGTACCGTTTTGTACAATATTTATTCTACGATAAAAAAAAACTCGACCTGTATTACACATTTTTTCCATACCTTTCCACTATAATGTACTGGCTTTGTCATTGATATATTGGCGTGAATTGATATATTTACCACGTCTAGACGCGGACAAAATCAATTTCTCAACCGAATAATAGGATAATGGCAAAAATATTTACACGTGATCCTTACGTTATTTCGTGTTCTCTTCGCTTCATTAGTAATCTTTTAACTACAAGCAAATATTGACAGATAGCAAAACAATTCATCAGTTTTCTATCAATATGCTATTGGTATAAGTCAAGAAGGCTTCTGAAAAATCTGTAATAGTATTCTAGAAAATGCTGAAGCGTTTTAACGAGATATAACCCAGCATTGGAATAAACCGTTCTGTGACGTGAAAATCCACGTTACCAAAACCATTTCTGTCTTCCAAAAATATCATTTTAAAACCCAGCGAATTTGAAAAGTTAATTGTCATTCAGCCGGCCGATCGCGGAAAATGACAGGCACAATTTGGTCGTGTCAAAAACCCTGCGGGCGCGGTGCCGCCGCGGTGACAGCTGACGGGTAGGATGGGACGTTCCTACCCAGTTTAGCTGACAAGCAGTTTTGTTTAGCCCGATTTTCTAAGTGCGAATTGGAATTGTCATCCAAGGGTTTCGTTGCGAAATTTTATCGTACAGCTACTTTTTGTCAGCTTGTTAATTAGAGCTTATCACTCGTAAAGCTGATCTGTAAGATATTTAATAGATAATGAATTAGCTCTTCACGATAAAATAAATGTTATTTTATTTATTTCACATCAACAGGAGCTAACACATTTAATAATAAACTATCTCTCCATTTTCTCACATGAATTATATGAAAGATATTTTTTTCCATCTCTGAAAAGAAATAAATTGTATTTATCGTAACATTTCAGTATAATCGAATCATTAGTAATGTATAACATACTACATATTATTATATTTTATTTTTAAACATGATTCAATGCGCCTAAACTCGTTCAATAGATATGTCAAGAGTACGAGTGACAATACAATTCGCTCGGTGTCAGAATGGCCGGTGTGCGGCGGGTCATAGCGACCGATGTCGACGGCTCGACGTTTTGAAAGTGGAACGTGCCACGCAACGGTTAAACTTGCAGAGGACATCGAGACATTGATACCTGTGTTGCTATTTGCTTTTCTCGTAATAGTGTTATCATAAAAATCATATAACTTACTAGTAATTTTGTTTGCCAATGCTTATTTTTAGCTCTGTTGTGATTTGAAACTTTATAAAACGAAAGAGTGACATTTAAAAGAGACAAATGTATAGCATTTAGCCTGCAAGATAATGAGATAGGCTTTGTGAAGATTTCGACTTCTACCGCGTGTGAAATACACACATTTAACTTTTTTTAAGTTATGAGTTAAGCAACTTAATCTGTTTGTTTTGAAGTTACCAAAAAACTAAGCTCAGTGACTGGGTCAAAGTAATTAATTTAATTGGTATGTATACCTAATTATATTATACTTCCACCTACAATAAAAATTAAATCAACTTTTTGTGGGTCTGTAATTAAAAGTTTCTGTCTAACTTTCGAGGTTTCTAGAAATTAGATTCTGACTTACGGAATATTGTATTATTTCCTATGAAAGAACCTGCTATGGCCTCATAACTTTTGCATATATTATAAGTTTATATTTAATTAAATATTAAACTACACGTTACTGGTCGATTTTGTAAGGAAAATGACACTAGCTCGAGGATGTTTCGTCGCGGCCTCTATGCTCTGTCTCATTCGCTAACTACGCAATCACGTGAGAGGTAAGCTCTCTGAGGCCTCCGTGCGGCTCGCCGAAGTTTATATTAGCTGAATATGGGGGATGGAAACGTATTGGATCGATTAAATGATACAGCATAAATAGTAATACCTACCCTAAGCCTCCCGGTATTCTCATGGCTGTTAATAGGGTTTATGAAATGATTGAGTACAGAGTATTGATTGAAAGAGTACATACTCGTATATCCGCGGCGTGAGGTCCTGGTGACTTGTAAAACAGGGTTTCCTAGTACAGGCACCAGTCTCTCACAAAGGAGTAGCGTTGATAAACTGACTAATGTTAATTTTAACTATTTACCTAGATATTAAGAACGTTTGTAAAGAGAGAAATAAATAGATTATTATTATTATTATTGAATAATGGCGCTATATGATTTAGTTCAGGTTATAAGAAGAAAAACTTTAAGAACTTAAGAAACATTTTGTTGCGAATCCCTAAAAAATTATAGGTATTTGTAAAGAAAATTCTTCTTTTTACCCAAACTGCTTAAGGAGGGTAATGTTTTTGAGGAGTAACAAAAAGAGTGGTAAATTCTGTAAATAAATTTTATTGATGCCCTTAATTCTCAGAATGAGCGCTGGCAGAAGCATTTATCAGAAATTGCTTCATCCCCAAAGGTAAAAATAAATGAAATTCTTTCGGCTGTTAGCGATTATAGTACGTAATACCGCCTCATTATGGCCGTTTCGAATAATCAATTCCTTGCAGAGTGAAATCCTATAGCATACCGGTGCCATCGTCATCTAATAACAGAAACGCTGCAGCTCCTACAGCTTTGACTACATAACATATTTAGATTTAGAATGTGAATTGTAAGAAATAAAACTTGGAATCAATAAGGGTTTACGCATCTATAGCTTATAAAATAATATTGCTGAGTTTTAGTTAACAAATAATTTGTTACTAACTTACTACTTATACTTACTATTAGGCTATTAAATTGCTTTAATACGCTAAAAATGTCAGCGTTACCATAATTGATGTTCACAATCAACACAATTATTTTGATATTTATAATGGATATGTATAAAAGTTCTTACTAAAACAAATTTAGTTTTAAATTGCGTAATAGCTTGTTAGTTAATCGTAGTGACCCATTGCAGTTACGCTGCGATAAAACAGCGCGCCGTTGTACATAGGCAGCGCTCGCTCATTTTTTCACTCATTCACGAAACAGGCGCTCGTGCCATTGCAGCGGCAATAACGATAATCGTTATCGTAGTCCCGAAGCGCTTCCATCGTTATAATATCGTTTGGACAACGATCCAAAGCTCTGCTAGAAATGTTACTGTTTGCGTACAAAATAATGAACTTTTAGGAATATTTTTGAAGAATTCTCTTGAAGCTTCCAAGATTTGCAAATAAATAAGAAATAAATAAATATCCTGGCACATTCTTTACACACGGTCATTTGAGCCATACTAAGCAGAGCTTGTACTATGGAAACCATATAACTGAAATACTAATTAAGTCACGCACACAAATGTTTGTCCCGTCAAATGATTGGCAGTCAGGGTCTCTAACCACCAAGCCATTAGTCGTCAAAAATATTAAATCAAAACAAAAATTGCCTAGTATTCAATTTGTAAGCGGATAGGATTGCCGCACGAACTCGGAATCAATAACGAGGCCGATTTACTAATTCGTAGGCGGCTTTACGGCTAGTTTTTTGTCTATGCATAGGTGTGTAAAGTGATACCAACTACCTAAACATCAATCTACTAAAAAAAACCCTTTAATTTTGATTCCGAGAGAATTAAACACAATCACTACGGATTTTGTAGCAAACTTAAATGAACTGCTACACTAAATTTACTAGTGTTTTGTAATTTAAGTTATAGCAGAATAACAATATTTGGCACAAATTCAAGAAGTGCGACGCCTTCCCACAGTTCTCGTAGTTTATTTTGGTATTGTTTTGTAAGGCCGTCGCAGTTTTATATGGAGCATTTATAATTTCAATATGTATGCGAGGATAAGATCGTGCCAAATAAAACGTAAAAAAATATATTCATACGCCTGAGTAAGTCGGCTGAGGTTCAACGGTATGATGCTCGGTTTGATTCCAAGGTCGGACACTACAATTAACGTTTTAGTTAGGAATGATTATCTACAGCCCGGAATTATTTATGTGCCCAAGTATATGAATCTAGCTTGTATTGCTGTTCTTATTACAATAATATGATGAGAACCGATGGTTTAAATCTTGATTTCAATTTAATTCCCCATAATCATCAAGATTATATCTAATTAATCAGCTTTGAAATATTGATCTAAATATATGTAAAAAACGTTATAGTACAAAAGAAAAAGAACTCATAAAGTATAATATCATAAGTATTATTGTATTTGCATAACATAGCGCAAGAATTTTCCAGCAGATTTATTAATCAGTATTTTTGTAGATAGTAACTGGTATGTAGGCACGATTACGAACTATTAGTAATATGCTAGTTAATGTTTTGTTCCACATTAAAGTCATTATACTAGGTAATTTTATTTTTTATAATTATATTAATAATAAGAATGCTTTCAAATGTTTTCAGTGTTTTGTTAAATATTTTACGGACTTGCAAACTTATGTAAGTTTTTGAGTTCTTTTATTAAATTTAAGTGAAACCTCAAAACATACATCGAAACAAGACAAAGAATAAGAGACTACAAAATTACAATACCCATAATGCGCGACACTCTAAACGCAATGCATTACCGCACCCAGCACACAGCACACTAGCACACAGATGACGTGCCGACACCCACGCACACACTGACAGAGCTCTTGTTCCATAATAGCTGAGATAATGTCGCCTCGACAAATGGCCGCTGAGCGCTAGTTACGGTTGCATAACGGCAATGGCGCTGCGCCTCCGAGCAATATTAACTTTCTTACATATTGCTACAGGGGGAATTAGGATTGTTTTTCTAGTGTAAAGGCTCTTGAGTGCAAGTTGGAGCATAGAGTGCTTATAAAACTGAGCTTAGAGGGTTGCAATTTACTGGAATAGGTTTCGGATTTTTTACGTGGATAACCACCACGTTAATAATAATTTGCATCTCAAATTCTAAGCTCTTTGATCAAGAAAGCTTTGAATTTAATTAATGTGCAGCTTTTATTTCTATGTACAGTTTTAAACCATTATCATCACCATAAAACATCTGATTAACAGTTTTTGCTATGCATTTGATGAATTCAAAGTTTTATAAATTTAATTTTTTTTTGTGATCAACGAATTTTTACCAGTGATCATCATTAGGGATTAGGTTATGAAGGTGAAAGCTACTTAAGTTACCACCTTTTCGAAAATCAGTCTACAACTGAGAAAAACCGACAAGATCCAGATTAAGGATCCAACATTTTGTTATAAATAAATAATCTGTTTTATTTTCTTTTACTGTTTACCAATTTTATAATATTTAATTTAAACATGATTTTTACCGGTTTTAGAAAAATACGATACGTATATTAAATCTAATGATTCTACTTGTTTTTGATCTTCTGACTTTCTAATTCGATACATGAATAGGCCAATAACGTCTCCATTGAAGTTAATTCGTGTGCCGAGAAATCCAATGTCTGGTTCTCACATTAAAAGGGAATCAGAGCGATGCAATCACGTAATTATAGCTTAGTTTTATCAACTGCAGTACAGATTCCATGGTGAAAGTTAAAATGATCCCGAAGAATAAATCAAATTTAAATGTTATGAAGCAAAATAACATATTTTCTGTCCAAAATATAAAACAGCTAAAGTCGCCAAAAGCGGACGTTCGATTGAAGTAGCACTATAATTAAAAGAAATCCGAGCTTTCACGTCTACAAAGTAAACGACGGAAGGTTTTTCGAAATAACTCGAATCTCCTTCAAATAATTCGACGCTTCGTCAATTTTCCAGCGATTTCGAGTCACGTAATTAAAAATGTAAAAACAGGATAATTTATTTGCCGGTTCGTCTTGAGTATTTGAAATATCCGCGATCCTATTTCCAGAGGAAATATTTTAATAACGAGCTCCGGCTTTGTTCGGCTCCGGGAAGGGTCAGTGCGACCTAGATGTGGAATACGTGACTGGCTGAAAGTGTAGCGCAGCCTTTTAGCCTTTATGTTCTTCCTGACGTCTTCATCTATCGGCACTAGTCGTTAGGATTTATTTTTAGCGTCTTTTATCTTGAGAACTACGTTTTCTGAGATATATAAACCAAAAGCAAGAAAAATATCTAGCTCTTTTATTTATACAAACATTATTTATTTATTTTAAGTTCAAACGAATATTGATAAATACTGCCTGGAATAAAAAAGAAGAGCTGATTTGGGCAAAGGTTATAAGGGTGGAGTCCCTACTTAAGATATTTATACAAAATAGAAATAATTTTAAGTGCAGATTTTTTAAGCCGAAGCTCTTATCATTTAATAATTATTTATTCGAATTGACTGTAGGCTCAGTATCAAGTTGGTTTGCATCTTCAATACCTTTATTTTTTCCATTTTCCAGCTACTCAACGGTTGCTAGGTGACAGTTCATCAAATCTCGTGTTCATCTGAAGTGCCCTTAAACCCGGGTCTACATTAATTGCGCCCGTCCCAAACTCCCGTTTGACTGTACATTTAACGAGAATGTCCAATGACATTACATTTCGTACTGTGAGTGGGTACAATTCTTTATTGTCTGAAATTTTTGGGTATGTTGTCTTCAAATTCAAGTGATGCTTCAGTTAATGAACGCAGCGCTTCAAGATTCTTTTGTACAATTTCAAGCTAGACATTTGTAACGATGTCAAAAATTTTAACATGACAGTATGACAGCTAAGAAAATTATGATTTGGTTTTGCGAATTTTATATCTAATAATATTTATAAACCTAAATATATTTAGAGGAACTTCCTAATTCAAATTTCTGTTACAAAGCAATATTTATTATGATGGTCAAAAGCTACTCAGCTATTCTGAAATATGACTAATCTTTCATAAAATAGCTGATAGTTTAGTTTATAAATATCAGGTTTTATAAAAAATTATGAGAATGAAAGCAATCAGCTTTAAGAAACTTAAATATCTTACTATGCACAACAACAACAACTAATATTTTTCAAGCACCAAAGTTATAACAATCAAACGATAGATCAGATACATTCAAAAATGTAACTCAAACTGTACGACTGCGCTGCCACGAGTGGGAACATAAATAAAAACAGTTTAATGTTCAGCAGAAACAATTCTGTGTAGCTATAATAATATTTCTAGTTGAAAGCCACAGTGCATCGCGAGATTGCGAATAAATTCACCGATGCGCTATCTGGTACGATGAAAGAAGCAATTTGCAAGACGAATTACATTCCCAGACTAGTTTTAAGCCAGCCTGATTTATGGCTAATTTTTGAAACACATTTCTTGGGCTACGTGATTGGCTCTGCGGTTTGGGATAGAATTTGTTTTATCTGCAATAGTTTTAAAGTTACTTGAAAGCGATAAAGATTTACTGACTGCCTTGCAAATTTAGAAACTAGAAAGGCAATTCAAATTGTAAATACATTTTTTTTACTCGAAGAAGACCTGAACCTATTCTAAGAAGAGTTTGTACCATGGAAACCAGATAACTGATATAATATACAACTTTTTTATATATGTCATACACAGACATGTTCCTGCATATAAATGTTTGTCCTGGGTAGGAATCAAACCACCAACCTGTGACAGTCAGGGCCTATAACGACTTACTCTATTGACCCGTAAACTAAATGGTTCCGTTTTCTAAAGATTCAAAAGCAATACTAAATAAATAGCTACAGAAGTTTCCTCAAATATTGTTGAAGCAGTTCCTTAATTCAAATCCACGGATGTAACCCATTGTACCATTAACAAAGGCTATTAAAGCTGTGAAATGTAATTCGAAAACTTGTCTGTAGATCTGAGAAGTCATTTTTGTAAGCCCGACGAAGGCATGCCGTGATTCTTCTGAAAGGCGTTTACTAGAATAAATCGAATTCAGTTTAATTGGTAAAGTTGGAGGTTTCACTCAAGTTTCGTACGAAATTAACGAAAATTTCAGCCTATAGTATAATAAATTAAAGAACCTCAATTCCGAAACGAAAGGGGTGCTTTTGAAGTAATATCGAGTAACGCTCAGTGGAAAACGAGGAAAAAATAATGTTTATGTAATTATTGGCCTGAAACTTTGCGCTTGTAATTTCAACCTTCTTTGGAACTCAATTATGGTTTATATTGTAAAGTGGGCCTGGGAGAGATTTTTATGCGTCGGTGATTAAATACACAAATTGAACTGTATGTAGGCAATAACGAAATTCTGTTAAATTTAATTTCCAACTCATAACACTTATTTGTACGAATGATTTTTTTTATTTTATTTCTGTTTATAGTACATGCAGCAGCGTCTTCAGTATAGGTTAAATACCTACTGCACAATATATGTTTATATGTTAGGACCATATGCCTTCTATAACAATTATTTGATTGTAACTATTCATAAGTGCTTGTAAAGGCCTTTTTGGATAAAAACATTTTAATTTTTCATCCGATAGCGATGAAACTTTAGTGAGTTATTCTACATACGTACGCAAAAAGTACCTGACGAAAAGAAAAAAAACCATGACAACGCATACTGGAAACAACTTACCCCTTATAATTTATCGAAGTACATAGTATAACCAGCCCTCTCATTCAGCTAATACATAACTTCATCGGCGAGCCGCTTCGCGGAGGCCTCGGAGAGCTTACCTCTCACGTGATTAATAGTATTAGCGTAGTAAGCGACCAAGACAGAGCATAGAGACCGCGATGAAACATCCTCGAGTTGGTGTCATTTTCCTTACAGAATCGAGCCCCACCACGATAAGTATATAGAGAATGTTACAAAACTACCCGTAAAGCCGAAAGGAGGTTAAATGGGGCCGTATAGAGTCCATTCAAATATTTAAGAGCCGTAGTAACGCTGTATAACATACCACAAAAAAATAAAAAGCTGATTTTTATGAATGAAAAATATAAAAACAATTAAAGTAGACAATTATTAGGTAAAATGGTACGTAGGCCTTTCTGTTAAATAATCTGATCCCTGACATGACACCTTACTAGGGTTGTTAGCTTTGATAATTAATTATATTTTTACGGGGTATTTTGTAACACTTTGTATATCAATACTTGTATTGAGCGGTTAGATTTTTGTCATATGTATGAATAAATACAACACTACAAAAACTCTCAATGAAACTATTCATGACATTTCTGACGTCGTGTCACAGATAAAAATAAACTTCAGAAAGCAACGAGTAAAATAGAATGAGGCCATCATCGACACGGTAGTTATCAAACAGTATTTCAAATCGATAACTCCATCTAACTTTTGAAATGGGTTTGCGATAAAACAAACCGATGATATCGACTTCAATTTTGGTTCAGTGCTTTTGGAATATTATTTTAAACAATATTAACTATTTCCTTAACGCTTTTGTTTGTGGCAATGGCATAATCATTACGTTGAGCACCGATGCGTTTCGGCCATTTACCTTTTAGGTTTTGTGAGGTTTCCACCTACGGCCACATCATCACTTGTTACGGTGAGATTGTCAACTCATCAATACATAGGAAAAAAAATTTACCCCAGTAATAAACAAATATCAGCCATTTTCCTGAGATATGTCTTTTGTAATCTCAAAGACGAACTTGAATTTATTGTGGTATTAGTATTGTTCTACAAAATGTACAATAATAGGTATACTATATGAATTTTGTTTTTTTTTATTTGTGTTAAAAATGTTTGATTGCAACTTTATAGATTGTTTCTTTGACTGGTCGTTATAGCTATTTATTCTTTTTGATTCATGCCTTCACAGTAAATAATATTCACACGTATAGATCTCTAAACGGTAGCTTGACTTGTTAAAGGCATATCGTTCTAATTTTAAAATAGGTGAATCATAAATTTTAAATGAATCTATGGAGGAGCGAGGTGTGAGACTCCTCCATTTAAAAGGGAAGATCTTCCGCCAGGCTAGGTGATCATGCCTGGGGACCGCGGTCCAACTGTTGATGTTGGATCCTTGTATATATGTCAAATCCTGAGAGAATCTTGATAGTGCGATGTAGGATTCTCGTGTGTTTCTACTCGTTCATAGATGTCACCACATCACTGTAGTGCGGGCGGTGAAGTATGTGTAGGCGCGTTCATAGATGTCGCCACAAATCCACACATACACGGATCAGTACTGATTGAAATATTTATACTATACAAAATATAATAATATACTAGACTGTATTCGTATACTAGATTCCTTGGAGCGCATGGATCAGGTATTTATTTCTTAACAAGACTATTCAAAGTGTCAATGGAAAAAGCTGAAAGCAAAAATCTTAAAGTGTAATATTGTGACAAATAAAGAATTTAAATAAAAGCTCCGATTGTATTTTAAATCGAGGATCTAGTAACAAGACGCAATAAACAGCTGCACAAAGTATCCTCGGATAGAATTCTTGAATTGTAAATCCTTAGTTATTCCCCATAACGAGAACAGTACTACTGCTGCTCTGCTTAAAATCCAATATGCAATTGAATCTGAATACATTACTGTCCCACTGGGGTTTTATGTTGCGACGTTTATGGACGGCGAGGAATGTAAAGTGAGATCTTACCGAGCGGGTGCCAAGTCGTAACTCTAAATTATTACCGAGAGTTGTTTTTTTAAATGGTTTAAATGTCTTTACACGAAACAAAAATGTATTACTAATGGCCAGTAAGTAATCATTTAGTGATAGTTTTTGAAGCTAAAACTTCATTAGCGGCGTTGAGCAATTTTCTTGGGATGGGTATTGGGTATACAATATATAAACTCGCGTCACGACACGTGACCTACCATGAGTTGCTATCGAAACTTACTTTAGTCACTAGCGAGTAAACTACTATCGATACAGTATTTCTCGATAGCAACTGTCAAATTTGTGACTCATGGTACCGAATTTATATAGCAAAGGCTAAAAAACGTTTTTTTTTTAATAATTTAAGGTAAGCAGTGATGCAATCTTAGATGTTGAAGCGCACTAGTTTATTAAGAGCCTATTCACTCTAGCCTTGAAGACACCCAAATTATAGTTGCAAAATTGTATATATATAGTGTCTAAATTTCGATAGGTTTTTTACCTATCGACTCGTACTATCGATTTTAGTTCTTTACGTGACGGCTAGTGGCGCTGTACACATTTGCCATAGAAATGTTTTACGCCGTCGCTGGCGAGTACGCACGTTAAAAACTCATGGTCTTTACCATTAAGACGGTAAAAATGCACAGCGTTAATGTTTAAGTTTTCACTTCTACCGGCACTCCCGGAGTGCAACCCGTTGTTTTTTTTTATGAAGGTACGTTAACATTTACAACTGCGTTTGAAGGTATAATTGCTGCACTTAATTACAATTTACTTCACAAAACTTTACTTACAAAAGAAGAACTTTGAATGGCAGTAGATGTGTTTATTTTACTCAATTCAGCCAGTATCCATGTGTGTATATGTGGATATTCGATGGGGACTGATCGTTTTTTTTTTAATTTGATTTTTTTTGTGTTAAATCAAAAGATGTTGACAGGTGTCGAATTAACCTAGTGCTAACCATCCCTTCTTTTTCCCGTTTATGTAGTGGAGTTACGCAGTTGTCATTTTTTACGAAACTTCATGGTTATCTATCTACACTACCCTCAAAAAGAGGTAAGGAGTTAATATCCAAAACTACTCATCAAATAAAAAGAAAACCTTAATTAGTTTTAATCCGAGAAAATATTAACTATCTCAAAAACGTGGGCAGAACCGCGGGACGCAATCTATGTTAAATAAAGATAGCTTATAGTGTCAGGAAGTGTAACTATAGTCATAGTCGTATAATAAATACCCGAGCCGTAAAGACGAGTGGCGCAATTACTGACACAAGAGTAATAGTAATGTCTGTCGTTGTGTTATATGATGTTACATTACGAGTTGCGTTACTGTTTACTACCTTTACTATGTAACATTTAAACGAGCATTTACTATGTTGAATACATTTCTACTTTGCATTTTTATTAGATTGTTAATAATAATTACACAATCATACTAGTTCTCCCCCTCGGTTTCACCCGCATTTTCGAGGGATGTTCCATTTTCCCGGTAAAAGTAGCCAATATTATTCTAGGGTATTCTAGATATATGTGCCAAGTCATTTCATCCAAGTCCGTTTAGTTGAATTTTCCGTGAACGAGTAACAATCATCCATAGTCACAAACTTTACCATTTATAATATTAGTAGAATTTTTGTTGTAATTATTAGTATAAATCACTACATAGTATTAAACAAAGTCGCTTCCTCTGTCCCTATACCCCTATGTATGCTTAAATCTTTAAAACTATGCAACGGATTTTGATGCGGTTTTCTTTTAAATAAATAGAGTGATTGAAGAGGAAGGTTTTTATGTATAATACATGTGACATCCCACGGGAACAATTTAATTGCTTTGTCGTGAGTTAATTTAGCTGTGTCCAGGTAATTTGACATTTGGGAAGCAGTTTATATATGATATAAAATTACTCAAGTAACAATACGAGTATAATAATAGGCCCACATGCCTGGTGAATCTGCAGGTTATCACTTCCTGCTGGAGACACTCATCGCGCATTCACAGTTCTGTGGAAAATATACCAATTTATTTCATACATTAAACAGATTTTAATTAAGTCTTGCACAAATTAAAGACAGACTTAACAACTACATCTCTCAGGGTGGACAATGTATTGGCGACGCCTAAGAATTACAAATGTTTATCTATTTATTTACGGTATCTTATTAATGTACACGTCACTGACTTTCTTGTCTGTTCCTCTCAGTTTAATCTTAGACTCAGTAGTTTTAACCTATGGGGTATAGGGTATTTCTAGGGCGTAAACTAACTAGTTGACAGGCCTGTTGGCTTGATGGTTAACGCACCGACTGCCAAACCGAAGGTCGCGGGTTCGATTCCCACCCAGGACAAACATTTGTGTACATTAACATGTCTGTTTGTTCTGTGTCTGGGTGTAAATATCTATATAAGTATGTATTTAGAAAAAAGACGTAGTATATGTTGTATATCAGTTATCTGGTTTCCATATTACAATATCTGCTTAGTTTGGGATCAGATGGCCGTGTGTAAAGAATGTCCGGGGATATTTATTATTATTTATTAAATAAAATGATATTCAATATTTAAATTTCGAAACCTCTATAGTTCTTTGTGAATGATAATTATTATATTTTCTTCCTTCCTTATATTTCTAGTCTTTCTAGAGAAAACGACTTTGTACACCTTTGTATGCATATTGCGCGTACAGAGGAGTGATAGATTTGACATAGTTAAGGTTTACATGAAGAAGGAGCCAGCAAAGAAAGAAAGCAAAAAGTTGTTCAACATATTTTACAAATACTTACATTTTATATTTAAAAATATATTGGTCACGTTTATTCTGTAAAAGTTAAATATATAATGACGTATTTATACACGCCCACAGCCGACGCAAAAGAATAAAATTTAAAATATTATTTGTTACGATTAGAGGCTCCACAGGCACGTTAATTCATAAACAAAAACATTGATTACTGTCCAATCTCGTCCACATGACGAATACAAGTCAAATAGTAGCTGGTTGGTGCTAAGTTACTAACTAACTCAATCATACTATTCTCAAATAAAAACTTAATATAAAGACATTTCTATTCTCATCTCACTCCACAACGATTATTCCACGCAATTCATGCCAATTACTCCGAGACAGTCGTGTGAGAAACTGAAAGTCTCGTATGACCGGGGCTGGTCTGCTCATGTCCGAACTTAAGCCTTTGAAATATTCATCCGAGTCCTTTTGTCCATTGTTTCTTTTTTACAGTATACGTTGTCGTTATATTGAGTGATCATATTGAGTTTTGTACTTATCTCGTGAAAATATTGCAGGGAGTTGAGATAGTTCTCGTTACGAATCTGTATCTATATAATTAGCAACATAGGTTATTTTGACGCACCTCAAAGCTATTCAACATATCGAGATGGGACTACTACCATTCGACGGGGTTTTTTTTCTAGGTGGATAAAAAAAAAATCTAGAAGATAGCCTTATACGCTATGGTTATATGATATCGATAAATGCGGATGAAACCGCAGGGGACAGCTAGTGAATTTTGAAAATTGCCTTGGTGGTCAAGTGGCAGGTTCATCTAGAGTATTAAGCTAGGCTAGAGACCTTTTCTTTTGTATCAAGGAGCCTGACAAATAAGCAGACGGTCCTTTACCTGATGGTAAGTAGTTATCACTTATATAGTAATATATGAATTGCCAGTAACATCACCTGTCCCCTTACCTTTCTAACAGAAACACAATAAACAAGTGCACTACTACTTCACGGCGGAAATGGTTATGGTGGTACTTCCTCGAATGAATTCTGCACTAAGAGATCTACAGTTCGACCTGAATACGACTCCCAATATTAAAGATTCTTTGGTTGGAATTGATTATCTTTCGCTTGGGATTGCTAAAAGGCTCGATAAAAAACGACAATGTCAAAATATCTACATGTCGCGTTGAGAATTAAAATTTCCTTATGAAATATTTTTTGTTTAAATCTCAGCCAGGTATTTAGGTAACAGTAATTATGGATGATTTTTAAAGTCTTCTTTGTAATAATTTTATCGCATAAATATACTTACACTGTATCATAATTACATTTTAATTAAGATTAACGAAGTAAATCCGTGAATATCCTTCACGCGCGGTTATCTGATCCCAAACTAAGCAGAACTTGTACAATAGAAACCAGATAACTGTTATACTACATCCTAATTAAATATATACTTACGTAAATATTTATACTCGCAAAGAAATTATAGATATTTTCATGTCCCGGATAGAAATCGATGCAGCGTTGACTACACGAACCGCTTTGATATATCACTAAGGCTTTTTATAAAGTGAGTAGGGCAATGTATTCGTTTTTTTATTAAACTGAACATTTTGTAAATAGGTAAAATATAAGAGAGTAAAATAAGCTGTTTTAATAATATATCAAATTATTTGGAGAACCTTTACCAATTATTTTCTCGCTAGACAAGACTATCTATTTAGACTATTTTATTATGATTTATTTTACTATTTATAGAATTGTTTGTAATATTAAAAAAACAATTATAAAGCAAATATATAAGAGCCTTTAAAGCCTTCCATTAATAAAGGCCACTTGGCTTGGTGGTTAAGGCTCAGACTACCAAACCTAAGGTCGCGGGTTCGATTCCCACCCAGGACAAACATTTGTGTGCATGAACATGTCTGTTTGTACTGTGTCTGGTGTAAATATCTATATAAGTATGTATTTAGAAAAAAAAAGTAGTATATCAGTTATCTGGTTTCCATAGTACAAGCATGCTTAGTTTGGGACCCAGATGGCTGTATGTGAAAGAATGTCCCAGGATATTTATTTATTATTAAAGAATACATATATTTCTATCACAATTAAGCAATTTCTAACCAAATCTAAACGCAATCATTAACAAACCCAGAGGCAGTAATAGAAACATTCGACATGAACACATGAGCAGTATACAAATGAGGTTAAAATTAAAAGTTGTACACATCAAACATCCCGTGGACCGTGAGGTGAACTTTAAATTGGTCCATCATTATCTACAGAACCCCGGCGGTATGCGACTGCTCAACTTTACGTGGAAATAGTTTCTATAGGCCCGTAATGAGCACTGGAATATATTAAATGTCTAGTTAGTGTTTTCGTATTTTCAACGTACATCGAATGCAGTGTTTGAGCTAGTCAGGTATGCTAGTTTGAGCTTTAAGTATCAGTTATACGGACTATTATATGTTGTCATGGGTTTTGTTATGCTAGAAGGCTGACTAGCAGGTCTACTTGATTGTAAATATTGATGGTTGATTGTAAGTGTTGTACCAAACAAATAGGTGTATGCACTGAAAAGGCAAGTACCTGTGAAGGGGAATAAATATATTTTACTAGCTACTTTACCGTGGTTTCACCTGGTTTGAAGAAGCATTTAATGTTTCCTGGTATTTTAATATAGCCTATATTACTTCTAGATAAAGTAGCTTTTTAGAATTATTAAAATCAGTCCAGTATTTTTGAGTTTATTTATTACAAAGAAACTTCAAAAATATGCCTTTATAATATTAGTGTTAAGATACAGTTTCGAGTCATAATTTATGAACAGAAATTTCATATGGGCTTTGAAATTCAGAGCCGCAACCTTTTTATGTGAAAAAAAGAGGTGGGGGGTAAACACAACATGTATTACAAAAGTTTCACTTATACAGATATTTAGAATACTCTACTAATATTATAAATGCGAAAGTTTGTGACTATGGATGCCTGTTACTCTTTCACGCAAGTCATATCAGATTTGGGTGAAACTTGGCACATAGATAGTTAATAACCTGGATTAATTTATAGAATACTTTTTGTCCTGGGAAAAGGTTACATCCGTCGGGAACGCGGGTGAAACCACGGGGGACAGCTAGTTCAAAATAAATTCTTCCATTATTCAATACATCATTATCTCTCTCGAACCAAGAGCCACTTGACAACAAGGAATATAATTAGACAATACAATACAAAGCTACTGATAAAGCTCCTCTTTTATCATCGAAGCTCAAATCTAAAATGGCACATTATAATATAATTTGAATACAAAATAGGTAATGACAGGCGTCAACGGCCTATAAATTTCAAGATGGCAACATTTAAAATTAGAAACACGGTTACAAAGTCGATTAAATAATTCGATTAAATTAAGGTTATTATTACTTGGACAGGCGTCATGATATGTATTTATTTATACACTAGCTGTCCCCCGCGGTTTCACTCGCGTTTATCGATATAACTTATAGCATATAACCATCTAGAAAAGAAATTCGCGTTGAATGGTAGTAGTGCCATCTCGATATGTTCAATAGTTTTAAGGTGATGATGCGTCAAAGGAACCCTATTTTCTTTATATAAATATAGATTAAACTAATCCGATCCTTTACGCCTAATATTGTAAATACGGAAGTTTGTGACGATGGATGTACCCAATACTTTCATGTAAATATTATCGAACGGAATTTGCTGAAACTTGGCACAACTTGGCTTTTCAATAGTAGAGCTCTTAGTGCAGAGTTCGTCCGGGGAAGTACTACCACCTTACCCATTTCCGCCGTGAAGCAGTAGTGCAATTATATTACTGTGTTTCGGTTAGAAAGGTAAGGGGCCCGGTGAAATTACAGGCACAAGAGACTTAACAACTTCACGTCTCAGGGTCGACAACGCATAGGCGATGCTCCTAGTGTTGCAAATTTTCATAGGCGGCGGTGACCAGTTACCATCGGGTGGACCGTCTGCTTGTTTGTCGGCCCAAGTGGCATAAAAAAAAAACATATATAGAAACCTGGAATAACATATTGGCTACTTTTTATTCCGGGATAACTTAACATCCCTAAAGAACGCGGGGAAAACCACGGGGCCAACTAGTTCTATCATTACAGGAGCTTTGCTGGTGTAAAAATCGATTTAAGTATGTATTTAGAATAAATAGGTAATACCTATATGCCGTATATCAATTAACTAGTTTGTAAAAAATGTCCCATAATATTTATTTATAAAGTAAAAAAGAAATACACAAGATGTAATAAAAAAATGCACATTGGTTTTTGGACTGTACAGTCAGCAACACAGGTACTCAAAGTAAAAAATACACGTTCTCTGAAACGAATTCATAATGTAACTAGTGTAAGTTTTTTAGATACATTTATTGCGTATAATACTTTATCTACGTTTACTTTATCTTCCCATATCATGAATATTTGTAGTGTTTTGTAAATTTTACATTATGTTATTTTAACTCAGCCTTTTCGAAAAAACATAATGACGCGTATTAACAAAACCTACAAAGCATGGTCTGTTCCAAGGCCTATTTTAATTGGTTTATTTTTTGCATGGGAATATTGTGCTTTGTTACGTGAAGGCACGAATTTATTTTCAACTGCGTATTTCATAGGTATGAAATAAATTATCACTATGTATTTTATCAGTCCAGTGAACTGTTTAATTGCAAAAGCCACCCTTTTAACTCGGCCTGGTTTCCTGAATATGTGGTGTAACTGAAGTCAAACAATTTTACATTGTGTATTCATAAAAGCTGGGCAATGAATTTTTATAGGTACTTATGTTTTTTTTTACTGTAAATATTTTTATCTTACCACATTCTTAGCAATATAAGTAAAAATGTAGTTCATGGACGTATGCACATAATTTTTTTTAAGGAAGTGACTAATTAAGCAAATAATATAAATATCCTGAGATATTCCCCACACGTGGCTTTCTGATCCCAAACTTACCACGGAACCAAGCAACTGATGTACAAAAAATATACCGCTTTTTCAAATAAATGTATGTAATGTAATATAAAGAATGCAATTATTATAATTCTTCAAAATCATTTATATTAAATTTATTATAAAATAGTTTTCATGGATAATGATTTATAGGTAAATAATAATATAGCACTACAATAATTATATTCTTTGACATCGGTAACATTATCTGCTTGCCCATAGGCCTTCCCGAGGTCATTCCAAGTTTTTCTGTTTCTGTTACTCAGTTACTTGTTTGACATCATCTTCCCATCTAGTTCTTCGACGGCCTTTCTTTATTTTCCCGTCTCAAGGGCAATATTGTTACATCTTTTGTCCAATTTTTCTTCTTGTTTCTTATCATATGGCCTACCCAGTTCCATTTCAGTCTCTCATTTAAGGATACTCAGTACACGTTAAATAAAGCCTTATAACTATACAAACAACTTCGCGATGTTATTCCCAGAAACCCAACAATTTACTTTCAAAAGTAGAATTCCAAGGAAATCTAAATAGTAATATATTATTGACGAGTAGTTTTTGCGTGGCGACGCGCAATCCGGGCCGGCATCGCGCCCCGGGGACTCGTGCGAGCGTGTTCCAAACTATCAACTTTTGTCATTATGTACTGGATCCCTCGGTTATGGAGCACCATTCGTTATATCCGTCAACTTTACCAGTATAAAGGCCTGTTCAGATTTAAGCGATGGCGGGCCAGCTGGCTTTATGGTTCGGTAGCCCGACTGCCACGCCAAGTGTTGTGGGATCCATTACAGGATTACAGGACAGACATTTTTGAGTCTGAAAATGTAAGTTTGTTCTACGTTTAGGTGTAAACATCTATATATTAATATATCGTTTCTATATAATGTATATCTAGTGTATCAGTTATCTGGTTTCACAAGCATTGCGTAGTGTGGGATCAGATGCCTGTGAGTAAATTTTAAGATATTTATTATATTAGCTGACGCCGAAATGAGTATTTGTATGAAGGACCACCCCTTGAGCGAAACCAAATGGATGCACAATACCACACAAGTAAAGCAGAAATAACTATATTTATGAAACAATAATATATACCAGTAGCGATATCCACTTCGAACAGTATGATTACCACATACCCACTAGGTATTTGCTGTCTACAGATACAGCAATAAAGTCTCTTATCTGAACACATTTAATCAAATGTATAAGTCTAAAATATATTGTAGACTTTAATTGCTAGATTATAAAGTTCAATATTTATTATGCTGGCTTACATACAGTCCCATTACAGTTTTAAGTAATGATGGAGCCAAGGGCATCAAAAATGTCATAGGGAAGTAGCTCTCAAGTGCCGCTATCGGTACACACCAAAAGGTGTTCGTCGACAGATTTTTTTAACTTGTGTTTAGTAGCCAGGCCAACTGCAAAGTACTCCAGCACCGTGCGAAATTTAATAGTTAAATTGCAAATTATGTAGTGGAAAAAGAAAACAACAAATAAATAAAATGTGCCATATAATAAACAAGTGAAATAATCGCGAGCGTAAAGAGAACTATTTTAAACACCCATACCGCACTCCGACCGCGGTGCTCTGAAATGAAATAGCCTTTTACACGTAAGTTCCTGTTTTTTCGACGTCGCTAATTGACTTTACGCGGCCGACTATACTACTGACATTATTCCAAGCCGCAATGTACGTTATTTTACACGTAATTGAATTCCTATCCGCGCTCAGAGCATTTACTGTGAAATATAGGCGCGTCGGTGACTGGTACGTCAATATAGTCGACGGTAAAGCGTTTTTATTGTGACATGTGACGACGTAAGCTTCTTCAATTAGAATTGGTATTGATGTTCATAGATTCTCGCTTCGTATAAATTTGTTTCTGATTGGCATTTGGATAAACGAGGATTTTTAAGCTTATCTGTTTATTTGAATAACTACTAAGTATCCCATAATATATTTTTTTTTTTATTTGAGCCTAACAAGATGACTCCACTCTGCCTGATCTGAACCAGCAATGAAGTCCAAAAATCGGCGAGGTGCCGAAGTCACAACGCCGATTAGCCTCACCGTGCCGGCCTGAAAACTAGAACAACGTCTATATTTAAAAACAAAACAAGTCAAGTCGATCGACAATCGACGGTCCACCTGATGGTAAGTGATCACCGCCGCCTATGGACATTTGCAACACTAGAGGCATCGCCAATGCGCTGTCGAACCTAAGACGTCAGGTTGTTAAGTCTCATGTGCCAGGAATTTGACTGGCGTCCTTAACTTTCTAACCGTAAAAGTAATACAAGTGCACTCCAGCTTCACGGCGGAAACGGGTATGGTGGTAGTAAATCCCCGGACGAACTCTGAACTTAGAGCTCCACTGCTTCTAGGTGTGTATCTAAATAAAGTAAAATATTATCAGCACTACAGTCATTTATCCATAATGCATTTAAAATTAATTTAATAATTGGCTATGATCAATCATTTTACAATAGACCACACAAATGTTTCAGTTCATTTTCACCGCTGGTGGTATTATTATTAAGTTAATTATATTTTGATTTATTTGAGAGGTGACTTTTGGGGATTTATTATCGAAAATATTATGTACCACGAGCGTGGTCAATATTTTATTAAAATAAATTATATTCATAGTAATATTTCGAAGCATTTTTGTAAAACCAAAAATATTTAGTTTTTTTTTTTTACTGTGAATAGACTTATGAACTAGAAGGGAACAGGCTCTCGAGTGCAGCTATCATCGGCAGGTAATTGGTGACAGATTTTCAACTTAAGGGTGGTATCCATACATATATATGTACTTACATACACTGACAACCTTAATAATTTGAGAGGCCAGTTGGCTTGGAGGTTAGTGACTCTGACTGCCAAGCCGAAGGTCGCGGGTTCGATTCCCACTCAGGACAAACATTTGTGTGCATGAACATGTCTGTTTATTATGTGTTTGGGTGTAAATATCTATATAAGTATGTATTTAGAAAAAAAAAAGTAGTATATGTAGTATATCAGTTATCTGGTTTCCATAGTACAAGCTCTGCTTAGTTTGGGATCAGATATCCGTGTGTAAAGAATGTCCCAGGATAGTTATTATTATTATTTATTTATTATTATTTAATGTATTAGACTCTTACATTGAGAGCTAACAAATAAACAATCCTTCTAAAATTTTAAATACACATGTTTGTGAGAATGGATATTTGGATGTTTGTTACTCTTTCACGCAAAAACTACAAAACGGATTTGAATGAAACTTAGCACGTAGATACTTTATTACCTGGATGAACAGATAGGATACTTTTTCATCCCGGGAAACTGTAATTTCCCCCGGGAATATAGGGGAAAGCTAGTGATAAATAATACGTAGTTATAATGAAGAATTTGCAGCATCTATTTATGTGACTGACATATTTCAAATATAATTTCAGCTGTCCATTAGGTAGTATTGTTAATTTTACGCTGATTAGCACTGGGTTTATGTAATAAATTATTTGATTCCACATAAACGTTAAAAGATATCATTGTATGATATGAAATACACGGTAGTTATAGGAAATTAATAAATATTCTGGGAATTTTATTACACACGGCAATCTGATCCCAAACTAAGCAAAGCTGTTACTAACAGCGAGATAACTTATATACTACATAATACCACTTTTTTAAATATGTTTTTTTACTTATGTAGATATTAATACCAGACACAATACAAAGAGACAAGTTCATGCACAAAATTGTTTGTCTTGAGTGAGAATTGAACCCACGACCTGCGGTGCGACAGTCAGGGTCTCTATCCAAGGCAACTGGCCTGTCAAATAATATAATTTAAAAGAAATGAATGGATAGATGAACGAAAGAGATTCTGTAGTAAACGCATTTTTTCCAAGTAATGTCGCTGTCTCCTAGACAAATGACTAATCACGGGCCCCAGACGAGCGGTTCCAAGTATTACATATATCATGTCGGATGTTTGTGACTAAATCACACAAAAACTTTGGCACATAGGCAGAATATGGATTATCACATAGTATATACCTACTATCTCGAAAAGTTATGAGATTAGATACTTTATAATAAAAAAAATGGGCAGTCAGGGGGACTGCAAACAGATCCAAAAGCTTGTTGTTTGTTTGTATAACATTTTACTCTATTGCCCTCTCTCTTATGCTTTCACTGCTGGCCAAGCGAAAGACGTATTACATAGCTACAGATAAACTGTTGACATTAGCCTGAACATGTAACCCATAAGATTTTTACCATAAATCGATCACCGCGCCTAAAGGTGTTTTTACTTCAATACATACCAATATTTCACCATTCCGACCGAACGCTGTTGCCATTTAGCCCCCGAAGCGATACGAACTAGCGAAATATTATATTTTTCACTACATTTGGTGCACCATCAAACCGCGCAGTAAAAGTTGCCTAAAAAGTAAAAAATCCAATTCGAACTTTAAAAAAACCACTCAACATGGTGTCGATAGCAAAAAGAGATCGACAAAAATGGCTGAAAAATTGCACGAGAGCGCAACGAACGCTGAAAAGTGAATTGACGAAGTGGGAGATGGACCTGCGTAAATTTTGTCGCAGCCAGCGATGACTGCTGAAACTGTGGCAAAAAAACCGTTCAGTGAGTGATTGGCCTACCGAGGGTCGATACCGTAGTATTGACGTCATTATCTGCCCACTAGTTAAATAGTACAACAGGTACACCTCACTTGCTAACAGGACTGATGTTGAAACCCATATGAGGAAAAGGCAAAGCGCACCATTTTATCGGCGTACTTAAAACTATTTTTAGGGCTATGAAATTCTGATCCGCAACCTTTTTGTGTGACAGAAAATAAGTGAATGATAAACACAATCTATTCTAAAGTGATAGATGAATAACTAAAATGTTTCCCTGTAAGTAATACAAAAGTTACACTTCTATCGACACACCCTATTTTACTTTTGTTTTTTACCCAATTGTTACAGCCATTTCCAAGATGCCAGTGTTAAAATTGTTTAATAGTAAATGATGAAAAGATACCAAAATAATAATGTAACCTCTTTCTCCAAGTCGAGTGCCAAGATGTTTACACATCAATAAAATAAAGCTAGTTATAAAATCCTGGTTGGCTTTAAACATAGAATGTACTTATACATGTATACTACCATAAGTGCATCGCATGAGAGCGTACTGTCGCTCGGGATTGTACGGTACCTAGTTGAAATTCAGTTTTCCCGAAACGCCGACGGAAGCCGGCTCGCCATTTTGATGGCTCAAAGTGCATTACCTGGCGATAGCTTTACGGGATCAAGATTCCTATTTTATAGTCTCAAAAGTGAATGATTACTTTGCAGTGGGGACTGTTCATTTTTGATAAATTTTTATAAGCGTAAAATTCTATTATTATTGGCAGGGTTTTAAGATTTAATATATCTCATAGTCGAGGAATATAAGGCGGCTAGAGACGGTTCTGAAGTTCAATTCCCTAGTTCGGCAAGGTGACAATGGTGGCAATTAGTAATGCTCAGTGCACGTGACGTTAAGATTTCTTTTTGAAATTTGTCTAGAAATCCTACGATTTAGTATCCTCACGAATATTGTAAATGGGAAGTGAGTTTCTATGTTTATTTGTTATGCTTTCTCGGCTACTTAGCTGATCTTGGTGAAATTTGGCGCACACGTAGCGTATGGCTTGGAGAAAGACTTATGCTTGTATTTTGAGAACACAGGGGAAACCACGAGGGACATTGTTGACAAATGCCAAATTTTGTTGACAAAACTGATAGATGAACGCAAAAACTACTGATCGAATTTGGGTGAAACTTGGCACATAGATTCTGTATAACCTGGACTACCAAATAGAATATTTTTATCCACTAAAAATTAAACATCCCTCGGAAATTAGGGAGACACTGCGGGACAGCTAGTCTCTTCATAACAAAGCTCTGAACAAAAATAGAAATGTTCAACTATTTTAGGTAAGCATTACCCAGTAAAACTAAATTGGATCCCGGGAGTAAATTAACGGGTCCCGGTGCCGACACTAACTCGGCTCCAGATGACGCGTGAAATTGATTTTTCTTCAAATTATCCATTATACAGGATGCTTCTTTAATATATCCCACAGTTTTATGAATGTTGGCAAGTAATGAAAAAATGTTTATTTGACGTCATTTTTGTATACTCCGGATTCAGATAATTAGGTGCGGCCACGAGTGTATTATATTAGTTTGATTGATTACTAAATAGAATTTGCAGGAAAAATATAACGGACTATTGGCAAAGATAGACGTAAGGATAAGTTGTCAGACCAGGTTGTTGTGGTATAAAAAAATCGCAGAGGCCTTCATTCGAGGAGAAGTCATAATGAATCTGCACTAATATCTAGATTATAAGTAAAACTACTAACAATTTTAAACACATGCAATGTAACTTAATGCTATGGAAAAAAACCATATTATTACTCAAATAACTAATTTTTTGTTCAAATCTTTCCATATAGATTCAAATGATTACTAGAGAAAATGCTCTCATTACTTGTATGCCTACAGGCAGATTATATTACAGTATAATATTCAAAACACCTTATAATTCTGATAATAGACAAAAGGCGTAAACATGAAATCTAGATCATGTATTAATTTTCATTATAATTAATGTAAGACTAAGTAGTAATTAATTTTCTGTTACGTAATTTTGTATTTCATGGCAAAATTCAATTATAGTTACAGACATACAAATGTTACGGTAAGAAAATGCTAGAATTTCATAATTAGTGTCGAAACGAAAATCCTTCCAGTCCACTTGACAGTGTTTCTAGAAAGAAATCCAATTTAGATCGTACAAACAAAGAATAAAACACTCGATACGTATACAGTGTTACATCTAGGAGCTAATAAAAGCGCCCCAGGTTCACATTCCACAATAGAATTGATCGATGTGACTTGTGATTGTGACGATCCGGATAACGCCTGTCAAGACAGTGTAATACCGGATTTTGAACCCGTTATTTAAAAGCGTGTGTTTTTGAATCTGGCTTTGTTATTTAGAATGATAAAAAGGTGTTATGTGGAGAAGAAGTAGTAGGTATGTAGCGTTTTCAGTACCTACTTATTAAGGTACAACCGATGTAATTTTTTTATTCTTTCATTTTATTACTAAAAGAAAATTTACAGTGGTATTAATTAAAACGCATTGCGATGCCCCTGGTCTTGCAAATGTCCATGGTTGACAGTGACCACTTACCATTAGATAGGCCATCAGTTTATCGGCTTGCTTGCTTGCAAAAAACACATAGAGCTGGATTATTTTTCTTATGTTAATTTTAAGATGGGTGAGACAAATAAAGTTTATTCATTCTTATTTCTCTCTTTCTAAACCAGTCCAGTAGAAGATCTTCTGCTAAGCCACATCAACCTAGCAATGTTAATTAGAACAAATCTTTGCAGCGTCCCAGCGTTTCTTACAGAGTCCTATTGTTCCACTGAGCGCAGCAATTTGTACCAGGACAATGAATGTCTTAACAAAAACGTTAAGATTTTTAAAGAAACTTACAATTGGTTAAGGAAAATGAATAGTTCCTGCTTAAGGGAATGTTTTATGTTTTTATGCTATTTCATTAAGCCTCAAATGGTTTTATTTCACTGTTCATCATCTTTGGTTTTGTTTTTGGCCCCAGCGAGGAACATATAATGGTTCTATGTAAAAGAAGTTACGATCGGTTCCGACATCACCAGGCAGAGAAAAACCGGCAAGTAATTAAACAAAATTGCAATCAGATTGCCTGATTAATCTGCCTCGTAAATAAAAGATTCCTCAATTTATAAATTTGATTACGTGTCCCAAAACAATAAAAAGAAAATAAAATGTCTAATATAGTTAACGTACTAAATCTCATGATGTCAGAATACAAGTCCTAGTAACAAACCAGCAAAATTCTAAAAGTATTGTCAATATTGTCAGTTCCAAGAAAAAATAATAATAGATTCGCAAGTTGACACATGAAAGGCAGTCGGACCGACACTCGACCCGGACATAATCACTGTTATTTCGTACCCGTCAGCTTTCCGAAACACGATCCCATCTCAACAGTAAAGAGCTTTAATAAGAATACAATCAGAATTATATACAAAAAAATCTTCATTCTGGAACCTTGATTATGGAGACGTAGAAATAGACAATATTGAAGGCGTCTCGGACGTATTGTACTTTAGGATAAATAAATAAATAAACATCAAAGAGAAAAAACTCGTTACAATTGATTGTTCATTTTCAGAGATATTTGGTCCAACAATTTGTTGCGGCATTAGTAAACTCTGCGTCTAGCACTAAGAAAAACGTATATTTATGTGAATTTCAAGTTGTCGAGATCTAAAAGGTCCATTTTGATAGCAGGAGGTCAAAGAAAAATCATCTTTATACTTTTGAGATAAGGTTTATCTAAAGATCCAATGGTTATTGTATGATGATGCAGTTGAAACTTATCAAGAAGCCTTAGGGCTATTTTTTTAATAACACAGTCAAAACAGTCCTTTTATATCTCAACTTTATTTTACATAATGAAGTAGTTTCTTAATATAAACAACATGATTTACTACATAAATTAATATGATTGTTATATTTTATAAATATAGATAAATTAGAGTTTTTTTTATTATTTTGGTCTTAATAGCTACCTAAAAGTTTTCGAAGGTCGCTAGTACATAAATGTATGTATTACGATACCCTTACACTAAATTTAGTTATGTTTATTTTGAGTAGTAACGTTTGTTTTATTGAATACCTTCGTATTTCATTTATTATTCGTCCTGTTTTAATATTTCGTTTGTATTTGTTATTTCTAAATTTATACTGTTTACACAATTAGAGGGGGGGATATAAAAGTTTATGGATCGTAATAACATTATGAATAATAATGTTTTAGTTTTCTTTCTCATTACAAAATAAATAAATATCCTAGGAAATTCTTTATACACGGCCAACTGATCCCAAACTAAGCAGAGCTTGTACTATGGAAACAAAATAACTGATATATTATATATACTATTTTTTTTAAATACTCATATAGATATTTACACCCAGACACGGAATTCAAATGGTTCTGACACCGTGCAACTAAAGCAGTCCGCCATACTCTTTCAATCAATGAATGCGCTATGTGAGCTTATATGCAGAATGGTGCTACTTTTAATCGAGACAAACCTCCGTGGTTCTTAGAATTTTACTATAAATGTTATATTGTAAGATGTTTTATTGTAATAAATGCAAAAATCATTAAAAAATATCAATATAATTAATTAATAATGAATCTTTCTTGAAAACTAATAAAGTTTGACTTGTGCGGCATTCAATTGCTAACTAGGTAAGTGGCGATATTTAAAAACACCAGTTTACTCTATCTTCCTATATTATAGAGTAACTCTATGCTGCAGTCTTACCTGCGTTCTTGGGTAAAGTAATTTTTTTCTAGAATAAAAAATATCAAGTTTCATCCAAGTTATCCTTTTTATTATTATAGTTTTTGCGTGAAAAAGTTACATACGACTCTATTACAAACACATCCTTCCTCTCAAACTGACGTTTTTAGCCTATGTCTCCTTCCGTGCCCTGGCTACGTGTGTGACAAACAAACCCACTTTCGCATTAATAATGTTTGTAAGGATCTAGTAGGGTAATTGTAGTTTAGACAATTTTGTTCTGCTCACGTACTTATATTGCTGACTGTACCACTTGAAAGTTATTCATAGAGTTTTTTAAAGCCTCTAAAAAAATATTAAATATATTCAAAGATCTGAAACATCACGGCACACTGTGCAGAAGCTTAAAGAACTGTCCCAAAAAAATTACTCTGATGACATAATTCGAAAGAAATAAAGTTTCACAGACGGTAGGACACCCTTGGAGTATATTTCTTGAATAATGGCCTTCAAATTCGAGCCCAGTCCTATTAAAAGTTGCAAAGATTATGGGCATTAGCTCCCGGGGAGAAATTCAACTTTTCCATAATACCTCGCCAGGATAAAAATTCAGCTATTCTGCGTTACATTGGGGATCTGTAATGAAAAGGTAAGGAAGGTTCGCCGTCAAAAAGATTGTTATGTAAATGGTGTACGTTTTTTCCCTTTTATGTTTCGTATGGAAATAATTTTGGCAATTTGTATGTTCCTTTTTAAAATTCATACTATAAATAGGTGCGTTCCGTAAAAAATTCTGATCGTTAACATCTACTTAGTTCTAGTTCGTCCGAATCTGGATTGCCGTGACTGTACTACGCTTCCAGTTTTTTATTGACTAGGTGTTGGCCTTCAATCACCCTGCTTAAGCACAATGATAGATTAGTTGGTTTTGATGTAAAATTTTGAGTAGAGAGTCGTGGGTCATCATCCTACAATGAACTGCAGCTTTCGGTAAGTAGGCAGACGTCTTAAGGAAACTATAGATAGGGAACTCCTGCTGCCCACCCCTCAAGTTGAAAATCTATCACCAATCACCTGTTGGTGTATTGCGGTTGCTGCACTTGAAAGACTGTTTCCTTTAAGTTAAGCAACTCCATACGCTTACGCGAAACGTATTATAGTAGCTAATTTGCATCTTAGATTTTGTTTGATCATTAGGCCCATCTTTGAAAAAGTTATTGATTCTTAAATGATGTACTGGTCATAACGTAGGTACAGAACCGTCTCTAACCAGCACTCGTGACACTTGACGATAATATTTAAAGCTCTCTAAGGAAGTATACCAAATCTGAGTCGCCGCACTTTTAATATTTCAAATGAGCTCTGTTTTCCTTTGAATTTATTCACTCGACGCGTAACTCCGTAATATGCCTTTATATTTTTATGTTCTTTTTAAACTCGTTGGTAAGTGTTGTAAAACATTATTTTTTTATGTAACCCTTTTTATTCTTTTTCCACTGGAATGTACAAGTAAGTTTAAGTTATGTTTACACAAGCCTATACAAGTAAATTATTATTATTATGTATAATATACAAGCTGTCGTGGTTTTTCCCGCATTCCCGAGGGATGTCACGTTTTCACGGGATTAAAAGTAGCCTATATGTTATTCCAAAATATGCTCTATCTGTGTGCCACTTTGCATCTAAATCCGTTTGGTAGTTTTTGCGTGAAAGAGTAGCAAACATCCATACATACAAACTTTCGTATTTGTAATATTAATAATAACTGGTGACTTGTAAAACAGGAATTCCTGGTACAGGCACCAGTCTCTCACAAAGAAGTAGCATTGATAAACTGTCGAATGTTAATTTTAACTACTTACCTAGATATTATTATTTATATAATAAATATGTCGGAAGAGCCATTAGTACGAGAGTTGATTTGACAACGAGGCGAAACCGTTATGAAGTCAGCGTTTTGACAGAGTCTGGACCTGTGTTCGCGCGAGCCGAGATTACGAAGACATTCGACAATCCCGAGCACGCACTTCTCTGCTGGCCGCCGCGCGGACAACTAGTCTAGGAACTGTCTCACGTTTCGTTGTGTTCAGTGTGATAGTATTAAAGTACCTAAGCAAGTTAACCTACCTACGACTTTTTATTTTCTCAAAGAAACATATCTACGCCCATATAATGTCTGACGGTGATGATTCTACCTATGATCGGCCCCATATTCCGACAAATAGATTATTATTATTATAATAAAACGTATATAAATATCCTGGGATATCCCGGGACATTCTTTACACACGGCCATCTGATCCCAAACTAAGCAGAGCTTGTACTATGGAAACCAGATAACTGATATACTACATATACTACTTTTTTTTTCTAAATACATACTTATATAGATATTTACACCCAGACACAGAACAAACAGACATGTTCATGCACACAAATGTCTGTCCTGGGTGGGAATCGAACCCGCGACCTTCGGTTTGGCAGTCAGAGCGTTAACCACCAAGCCAACTGGCCTGTCAAAAAAAGTTATATAAAGTTTTAGTTGTTCCAGATATATAGTTCATTCACCAGGTTAGGTTATAGTAGCTATCAAAATTGTTTTATTTATTTAACAATACTTATTTTTTATAATTTAACAATACTACGAAGATTGTTTGATATTATCATTATATATTTTTTTTAATTTATTTGATCAGAGAAAGGGAATATAGGAGCGCTTAAATTTATAAGCCGCTTATAGACTTATGTGCTTTGAAATTGGTGTATCTAAATATGTAGGTACCTATATTTTAACGTAAGCAACCTATGAATATTTCTAATGTGAATAACTGTTTATTTAATTGTTCGGTTTTATGTAGCTTCAAATTAAAAGCTATATATTCAGTTTAGGCCTTTAAAGTGCACTTTTTAAGGTCAAAACTACTAAAGCTACCACCTGTTCGTAGTCAGCCTTCAACTGAGAAGAACTGATCAGAAACTCAAGAAGTAAGGTTAAAGTCAATTTGTAATTGGCATTAAATTTATTAAAAGGCAACAAATAATATTATTGTACTCAATATAACTTAAAACAATGAAATAAAAAGACGATATACTTAGCTATTAAAAAAAATAATCCACATACACAAAACGAATACATTGTTACAACCCAACCGGCCTCAACCAATTTACTTCCTCTCCTTCGTAAAAGAAGCACTTATTTATCGAATAAACATTAGTCCCCATTTACATCAAAAGCGAAAAAAACGAAAAGCTCCGCGGAGCTATAAACTACAATCTCTATAAAAACGCCACGCGTTTGGGGCGAATAAAATAAATCACCGCGTAAATAACACTGTTAACCATATATATTCGGCCCCCTAAATGTCGGGGATAGCCGTAGATATTGGCAACACTTAAATAATTTTTGTTCGGCGCGAAACATGGGTGTCTATCGCTGTGAAGTGGTCAATGAGATTTATAATATTACTAGCTTTTATCTGCGACTTCATTCGTGTGCTCAGCAAATAGGGATGTTAATTGACATGTCAAATCAGCAACTTTTTTTTTAATGTCAAAATAATGTTTTGTAAGGAGTTTTATATAAAATAGTAAGCTGTGACGTCATAATTTATAGCATCAAAATATCACTTTGAGAACGGTACCTGAACATTTTATGTAACCGTTTCAGATGTTCAATACACGGCTAAGTGTTTTATCATTTATCTTGAACACAGTATTGTTCCGTATCATGGGGCCATACAATCTTTCATCCCCTTTTCCACACCCCTCAAGATAATTTTATAATACCAAATGCTAAAGGCTACCCTTTAAATCCATACCTAAGACACAATCTATCTTCTTAGCAAATTTCATTCAAACCTGCAGATAGACAACACACTCTCGAGTTTATAATATTAGTATATATATCTCAATAAATAAAATGTTAAGAAAGAACACTCCAACAAGAGCAATTGATGAAACTACAAGTCAATACAAAACTACTGGCAATAATTTCACTAAGCTCCTCCATAAAGAGTATAATAAAATGTTTACATGTAAACTTCACAGATAAGCCAGTAATGGTCAGAGGGCATCGCGGAAAACTGCCCATTGTCCTTTAACTGCCCGAAATTATGTCCACATAACTCTTTCTGATGTTAGATTTTTTATTCTGTACTTGAGTGTTATTGTCTTATTTTCGTGAGAGTTTTATCCATCAGATGAAAAAGAAATTGAGTCTACAGAATCCGCCCTTGCGGGTTAACCCCTAAGGATTCGACTCGTGGATTTACACCATGTCTGTTACAATTTTTTTTGAGATGTATATCCGATATTTATGTTTGATACTGGTATAGGACATTGGGTATTCCGGAAGTGCTGGTGAAAGCACGGGGCAGAAGCTAGTCTATACTAATATTTTATTAGACACTATTTGAAACACCTTGCCAAGTCACTCGTTTGAAGGTTGTTTTCTAAACCATTTATCCGTGTTTGGCCTTCGAAATACCTTTCATTACAAACTAACCTACATTTTAATTTGATTTGTTAATCAGTTGGTAAAAATCCCAAACAAAGTTTGCAACAGCTTTTTCCTTTCAATAGAACCTATTTCCGGGCGGAAGTGTTAACTTGAGTTCGAGTCTTTTAGAGGCGAAAAAAGCAAATCATGTTTGCCGATTAACTTCTAAAGGCGATCAACAAAAACTTGAGCTAACGACGCCGACGCCTCGGCTCGGCTAATGACTGTTTCATTGCATTAAACAAACAAACAATTAATTAATTTAATTTACTGTGGCTTGTCTATAGAATAAATAAATATGGCACAGAAATTGGGTGGGAATCGAACCTGATCGACCTGCAGGGTGGCAATATAGATTATGTGGTTTCCATAGCACAAGCGCTGTTTAGTTTAGAGTCAGATGGTGTGTAAAGAAAATCCCAGGATATTTATTTATAAACGCAGTGTTTTTTTCTATTATAAAATGGTAACCATATTATTTATTTTTAGTGTCAATTTGTTTGTTTGTGTTTGTGATATTTTAACGGATAACTTGATTGTCCCTCTCTTTGACTACAGAAGTAAGTTTTCGGAGGGGTGACGTCGCGTGACAAAGCACAATCAACTTCATATCACTCCAACACTCAATGACCTCTCTAATTGGCTACAACTACTCATGGGGGTGATTCATAATTTCGTGCACCGTATAATTGTTTCGCCATTAAAATTTATTATAAGTGGGAACTAGAAATGATTGATAGAAAAACTTTTACTACGTAATATTTTTTTAAACCTATTAATTTTTTTATCTTCTTTAAGACTCAGAGAGTCCAATTCTTTATGTATGGACCTATTATCTTTTCGATAGTTTTTTGCTTTAAGTATATATATGTTGTACTATAAAATTTAAATAGCCAAATAAGTTAGATTATGAAGAAGTTATCTTGCTGAGTTTCTTCTCTGTTAAAGGCTGTCTTTCTAACCAGTGGTAATTTTAGTAGCCTCCCCTTCAAAAGTGCCCTTATAGGGTTAAATTTGAATTTCCCAAAGTAGAGAAAAGTGAGGGATATTTTCAGATATGTCAGTTTAATCAAAACTATTCTGCATACCATATCATCTCACCACTACAGCTACACCGAATTTGTTGGACTAAAAGAAATTTAAGACTTTCATTCTCTCTTCATGTTATTAAAATATATAGAGATGTTTCCATCAGCGGCATTGCCAGTCTTATATAAAATTAAATAATCTCTCACAATTCCCAGTGACATGGAAATATTTAATGATTCATTTAAGTAGGTCATATTTAAACAATAACTTGTTAATAATTGTAACAACATACCTCTAATAATTATTGGAGTTATATTATACACCGCTTCACTACAGGGAACCATATAACTGTACCGTACATTCATTAATTTAATTAATTAGTGAACATGGAATACATTGCGGGGGAAACATGTCTTTCGATGGCTTTTATAATTAAGAAAATCTTTATGGGACTGGAATAGTGACCGGATGAAAGAAAACAAGCTTTTACATGGCATGTGTCAAATTTGATTAGTCCAGCATCACACTTAACTTTAAACTATGTACCTCATTTTCCAGACCAATATATCAGATTTTGTCCGTTTGAACAAAACTAAAATAGCCGGTTCATAAATCAGTTTTTCACAGAAGAAACGGCAAAAAACTCAACAAGGTTACATAAAAAAGGAACGGTTATTTGTATGACTACGTAACCCAATATTTAAAAATAAACAAATCCTTGAAGGTATTTACGTGGGAAGCGGACTAGCACGCCTCCTTTACATTAGGCGATTGTCGCTTATTTAGATATAAAACGGTGAGCTAATCGGCTCAGATGTGCCGATAAGTGCCGACCCATTTAGCTCTAATGGCCCTGAAATTAAGTTATACTTAAATGGAAGGCCTCGCAGGCGTGTGCTGTTCCGAAGCGATGTTTGATAGAGTTGATGTGATGTGACGTAGTGGAGGGCTTTGAGGATAAAAACCACAAACATTTTGATCTATAGAACCTTTTAAATGTGTCGCTTTAATTTTATTTATTCTGAGATTTTATTTTTGGCAATAGATTTAGAGTTATTTTGCTTTTATGTACACAAAGATGTAAATTATATTAGACATGTCCCAATTAAATAAAATCAATATCCTCCCTTAAGTTGGTGACTAGGGAACCAAAACAAAGAATAATTACAGATCACTCGCATATACATATTATAAAGTATAAATAGTTTAAAAGGTTTTTTTATCTTAGTTTATTTTTATCAACTGTTGTTACAGCTTTAATAGTAGTACATACTCAGTAAAAAACGATTCAAAAGATCGGCCCTGTACGGCTTGACGGACAGACAGCGGTGCCATAGTATTAGGGTACCGTTGGCACCGTTTGGACACGTATCCCATAAAAAGATACAGTTTTCAAAATACTTCTCTCTTACCAATAATGCTAATAGTATCAGGACACCAACCCCGAACTAAGCATGGGCACCATTAATCGTCCGCCAGAGGGCGACGAAGCGGTGACAAACGACGTCAGACCCCACCAGTCTGCGATAAAATTACTCGATAAAAAACTATTTAGCTGTTTTATTGCCCATAAAGATAGGCTTTGTTTATAGTTTCTTTGGATAACGTTTGAAGGTGTCGATTAAGGGGGAGTTTCTGAAACACACTTTTGTTTGCGACTGTACAAGTTGTAAGTACGCATAACTTTTATTGCGCGTCATATTATTTGATTTATGGGAACCGTTTTCTGTAAATGGCAACTACTGTAGTATGTTCCGGAAGTATTTTTGATGTTTAAGAATGTTATGGAAAAATGAACTCTGTTGCTATATGCCAAGGCTTTTGCATCATCATACAATCAACCATATTGATGAACCTTTTTTTTCAAAGTAATAAAGTAATTTTTTCAAGAAATTCGTATACGTCAAAAAAATCTTGTTTAGCAGTAGTAGAGCTCTTAGTGCAATGTTCGGGGAAGTAATACAACTACACCCATTTCAGCCGTAAAGCAGTAGTGCATATTTATCACTGTGTTTCGGTTAGAAAGGTAAGGTTGCCGGTGAAATTACAGGCACATGAGACTTAACAACTTCACGTCTCAGGGTTGACAACGTATTGGCGATGCCACTAGTGTTGCAAACGACTATAGGCGATGGTGACCACTTACCATCAGATGGACAGTCTACCTATTAGTCGGGTCACTAAAAAAGAAAAAGAAGAACATTTTTTTTAAGCTTTAACATTATTCATCTTCAAATCATAACTCATCAAAGCGTCATTGAATATTAACCATGATGAAAATTTACGTAAATCTTCTTTGAAATGTAAAAAAAGTATTTTTCATAATTTATTAAATATTCAAATTACTAATCTGTGTCATTACAACGACAAAGGAATAATAATGTAGTCTGGCTCGTAAATAAAAAATAATATCTCAGACAAGATAGATTTACCTTTATCAATAGCAAAATGTTGCTTCATTCCTTTGATTCAAAGTATTCTATAATAACCAAGTTTTCTTTGAACTGTTTGTGCATCAAAGTCTTTTAAATTTCATATAAAATTTAATTTACATTTTTTTTACTTGAATTTAAACCGATATTAATGATCCTACCCATGATGATTTGGTTTCGCCATTACAAGAGATATGGCAGTACTTTTTTTACCGGCCCCCGGCAACAACCTTCTCAAACGTTTGTGGTCACTGGATATACTTAGTGGTCACTTTCGACATCATATAGATGAGTTGAGGGGAAGTATACCTCGCATAAACGGCTTAATGTTTAAATACAATTCTAATTACATGCTTTACACACGGTCATTTGGTTTTAAACCAAACAAAGCTTGTAGTAAAGAAACCAAATAACTGACTTTCTACACCACATTTTTTTTTTATCCAGACAGAACAAACAGTTGCCCACAAATGTTTGACTGGAGGGCCGTCAGGGTCTGTAACCATCAAGCCAATTAGTCCACCAGAATTACAAAAAGGAATACAAGCCGCTTTGGTAAAAATAAACAAATATCTGTGTTACAAAATGATGTAGTATATTTATTGCTCACATATTCAGATTTAGCGAGAACCAATAAAATTACAATTCAGTGAAAATTATTGCCCATTTTCACCTCGCCTGCCAAACGAAGCGGTTAGGCTTACTTCATTTAATGTGTGTGTATGTTACGCTGGTGTGAGTTTCAATTGAGTACTGCAAATTCAATTTTTAATGTGTGTTTAGTTTAAATACACATGATTTTGAATCGAATGCGTGTGTGTGTTGTCTTGCGTATGTGTGTGTTTAATGGAAATGTTACCTATTGTGATTTACTTTTTCAAAAAAATCTAAAAATATTTTACTTGTTTACCTGAATGTGATTAATTTGATAGGAATTTTCAAGAATCCTGTTATCATGATGTAAAGAAATATAAATTATATACTAGTCGATTTATCAACCTATTCACACCTGATACGGATAAAACATTTTTATGTTAATATACAAGCTAATATAAAAAAAAATTACATAATATTTAAATTTTCCGCAATAACCTACTATAAATCTGATTATATGAACTTTAGCACTTAGAGCTGCACTTAAATAATTACAATTTAGTACCCCGTCGTAGTTGCCGTGTCAACAGGCTAGTAGTTCCAGTGAGAAATTATCACGAACCTCGCAAGTGGCAAGTAGGGCAACAAGCCTTCTTATATGTTTCCTAGGTTATCGGTTAACTTACCTTATATATTAATGTCTTCATTTTACTATGTTTTGTTAATAGTTTATTACATTCGAATTTTACTTTCGGGAAGGATTTCTCACTTTATCAGAGTAGTGTAGTTATTCTCATTAAAAATCTGTATATACTGTACAAATCGGATAATATCAGTGAAAAGTAAAAAAATATGGCATTATTGTGTGATAATGATGAAGTGTTATTATTTTAAAATAACACATATACCTCTCAATTGCTATCAACATATTATAATAATGTGGTAAATGTAGATATTGTTAAAGTCTAATGTTCAGGATAAGCTCTGCTTGGGTCTTTCAGAAAGAAATACATAGCTACTACTTAAGTTATGTGTAACGTTAACATTTATACACAAAATAAACACACGCATCGTTTCGTTAACATAAAAAGCCAACGAGGAAACAGTAAATAACAAACATGAATACCCAAGTACAGTAATAGAATATCATTCAAAACTGGATCGTATCGAGTGTTCGATCGTCCGCCCATCGACCTGCTCCATTATACTTGATTTATAGCTATTCCTCGCCCGAACTGAAGATTCCATTGTCCACTCTGATACGAGAGATGGGGTCAAAATACTAACGTTACTTTATCAATTGATATTCTCTAATATTTATCAAGTTACGAATTAATTTTATTAAAGTTAATTATTTTTTGTGTTAACTTTTTAGTTTAAGTTTGGAAAAAGTAAATTGCATTTGTTTAATGAAACGTATTAGATAACAGAAATAGTATTTTCAAATTTTTAAACCATTATTTCAGTTTAGGGTTGAGGTCATTTATGAAGGTAGGTATCACATAGTACTAAAGTACTACCAGTTAAAAAGTCAGCTTTCAACTGAAAAACCGGCAAGAAGCTGTGAAAAGCTACAATTTTATAATCGTTTAATGTTATACTAGCCTTTCATCCTTTAAATAAAGATCCTTGACCTTATCTTTGAATCAACTTGGGAAAAAATCAATGCAAGCAATCTTTGTCTAAAAGTAAACACCATCAGATATAATTAAGAGATTTTTTTTTATTGTAATTAAGACAGACGTTCCATTTTTAAGTGGTAAAGTTTTTTTGTTCCACAACTATGAAGTTCGCAGTTGCACTGAGTAAACGACGGGCTTAGTGAACTATAAGAAAGAGTATTAAATAGAGAGCCACAAGTAAAGTTCCTTGGAAAAATAAGTAAATAGTGCTCTTGTCTCGAGAAATATTTTTGCTTTAAAAATAACTTCATGCTCCAAAAATAGAAGCACTATTTTATTTACAACATAATTAATTTAAAATAATAAAGAAACATTTTTTTATTTTTTTTCTTTGCACACGTAATACGGTTCCCTTATTTATAACTTTATTAACATAAATGACATAGCCCTTAAAACGCATTGAACTTCTTCCACATTTTTGCAGTATTCACAGAAAAACAACAAATGATTCATCATTATCATCAGCCCATCTCCGTCCACTGCTGGACATAGGCCTCACCTATGGCACGCCACTGAGCTCGATCTTCAGCTCTTTGTTTCGAACCACTGCCAGCCAACAAGCGTATGTCATCGCTCCATCTAGCTGGAGGGCACCCTACACTACGTTTACCGAGCCGTGGTCTTATCTTTGTTAAAATAAAAAAAAATCGAATACCAAATTAAGCACCTACTTGCTATGGTAAATAATTGATTTACATCATAAAATACTTTTGAATTTATACTAAATACTTAGGCAGATATATTACGCCTAAATTCATGCACGCAAATGTTGGATGGGGATCTAACCCACTAACACTTCAAAGGCAACCTGCCATTTACCCGAATAAAAAAAAACGAATTTATACAACTGTCTAAAGAGTACATCATGGTATAAAAGTTTGTTTCAATCTGATAAGATGATTACTAAGTTGGGAGCGATAAATCTACTTTCCATTTATAAAAATCAAAGTTAGCTTTACAGACCGAGATGAAAGAGATTCCAGTTGTAAAACTGTTGTGACTAAATCTAATCCTTATCTTTAATATATATATTTTTTCTGTCCGTATTTAATAGTGAACTAAATATTTTGTATTAAATCTAAGATAGCTTTTAAAAAGAGTAATTGCTGAGTTTATTGCCGGCTCTTCTCAGTAAAAAACAACCTTCCGAACCGGTATTGGAGTCTGACTAAGTGCTTGTAAAGGCCTATTTGAATAAAAATATTTGAATTTGAATTTGAACTCCTCCTGCGATCAAATTCCTACATTGTTTGTTTTTATGGAAATTTTGTATGGACTTACTTCGACAGGACAACGTCTGTCGAGACAGTTTCTCTATATTATGTATGCTTATGTATTAGTTTGTAATATAATGACATCGGAAAGGTTCATAAAATTTGCAAAGTATTACATTTGTTTTATTTTTTAATTTATTATCCATAAAACTTACGTCTATCTTTACAGGCAAGCCTAATGCGGCAGAGTAGTTGATCTTATTATCGATCTTATATCTAATATATATTATATTATTCCTAATAATACATTGTTGATTTTCTTTGATAAAAAAGTAATAATTTATACAGAAAAAAACACAATACCTAATACCGATATTAGAGAATAACAGATAATTACCACATCACTAGTAATATTGAAGTATTCGTTGAATGTTACGTAGTATGTATCCGTACTTTTCCGACTAACGTACGCTGTAAACAGTTGCGATTTAGAAAATAGTTCAGAAATTTTACGATTGGATGAGATTTTTTATGTTACAGAGAAAGTTTCATCGCAATATTGCTGATTTATTCCGATTGTTGTACGTTTTTATGCATAGAACGGTTATTCGTTTTTTTATTTCATTTTTCCGTTTAGAACTCAACTTTTATGTATTTGAGAGAGAGGGGTAATTAAATGGAGGGTGTTATAAGTTAGCAGTGTCTGTGTCGGTGTTTATTTGTGCATCATCGTTTTTAAACGAGTGGACCGATTTTAATGCCGTTTGTTTTATTACATAGAAAGTTACATCCCGATTGTTCTGATGTCTTGAAGATGTCTTGTTTGAAGATTGATCGTAAACAAAAATGTGTAGAGTACACGCGCGCTAGAAGTAAAACCACCAAAAATCGATGTCCACCACTCATTCTCTCGCAAGATTAATCCAATAGATGTATATTATGTTTTGTCTCTTTTTAGTATGGAATTGACGTTTCATCGAGTTTCATCACAGCGGTGCTAGAAAACATTCAAAAAGCTACTTAGATTACAAATATAGCTTGTAAGATAGTTACTTACTTTTATCCGTAGAACAATATCTAAATAGGTCGCAACAACTTGCTCGGAACTCAAATCAACCTTTTATTATATAATAATTATAGGCAGAACTAGTTTTGCACGCCTAGAAGTTTAGTTGCGATGGCTTAAGTGAATACAAACATTGTTCGCCAGTAACTGGCGGGTAAAGTGGGGCAAACTACTAAGCGATGGCTAAAGTTCACAACAAAACACCAGAGACGAATTAAAAAGTATAACTTCTTAATCGCGTATACGTAATACAATTTCTAGGCGATGCCATAGTGTTATTTAATTAACTAAGTGACAGTTATGAGAGAACGTGTAAAGGTCATGACAGACGCTGCAGCGTTGGCGGGGTGTGGACGTTACTTTATACGTACTACTATTATTTTGAATGCAAAAGTTTATACTGTTTCACTCATAGATAAAACATGCCCTGGAATATCATAAAGATTTATTTTTCCGAGATATTGTAAGATCCTCTAAGAAAGCGGGTGAAACCACAGAGCGGATACTAGTCTAATAAGTACAATATTGGGAATAGAATATTTTGGTTCGTCTAATTCATCACCTCAACCATCAAGTTGAAAATAGAGTTAATGATCCACTAAAATCGTATTTAGTGATTTTTTACAATATATTAACAAATTAAGTGATATAACATAATTTATAATAAAATTACATATTACAATTATATCACTTGCTAAACCTAATGTCACGCTGTCCGCCTGTCGTGTGTCTACAGCCTAATAGCTACGAGAATGTAGCGTGCCTCTACGAGCACGTAGCGACAAGCCCGCTACGACGTGCCCACTAAGTTACAATGTTACTCTGATATGAAAACTTATTACGTCCAGGTTGGTTTATGACTAAGATATAATAATATATAACTGCTGGACGGTAGACGAGCTTTACGTTTAGAACAGTTGACAATTTACGGATCTGCTACGACGTAGCTAGCTCGTAGACGACGCTACGAATGTGCTAAATTGTAGCTACAGTGATTCAGTACATCCATAAGATTTATTTATTCCACATTAGTATTATTGGATTTCAATATTAAATATGGTCAAGTTTTGACCTGTCATTGCCACACAACGTGTTGTTATTTACGTAACCACTTTAACAGTGCAGCCGTCGCTCTTTTTTATACGATATTGTAAAGGCTTGCAAAAAACAGGCTCTCGTCACTTTTTAAGGTATAAAAACACCGTGAAATTCTGCCGGAACGAAAAAATAATGAACGTTTAAAAAACAATAGCCACACACCGCGACCGCGTCATGGGCACATTATAAAACATGCTCATTCCAACGCCCATTCCAATTAAAAATATAACCCACTTCACTAAAAGCGCGTAATGTTGTACAGACTGAATTATTCATTAGTGATGTGATTAATCATCGCATAACTACACAGTGTTCAGTAGTAACAGGTACGTGCGTGATACTTATTTAACCTACTTAAGTCATTTGAATTTGAAGAATGGATTGTGGAATGTTGCACAGAAAATGCTTAATTAAAGCTGTACTGAGCTGTTATTCAGTCATGTGAAGCAGAGATTTATAAACTACTTTTAAACAAGTTTATAAATTAAAAGATAAGAAAGAATGAAAGAAAGAAAATATTTACATTATAAACACTTTAACACTAATTACATAAAGATAACAAACCTAAAACAAATCAATGATTAACAAGCGGTGGGAGTGCTGTCAAAAGGGGGACCAGCTCAGCATGTGCTGTTAAAAATAACAGCGATGATTTTCAGCTGGCACCTTAAAAGAGATACTCTATAGAGCGCTCTAGCGCTAAGTACATACCTTAAAAAAATGATCAAGCAGATGAAATTATCCTACAAAAAGGAGAGACAAATCAAATCAAGCTTTGTGTTCAAGGTATCTTTTATTGTTGTAGTCTTATTATTCTTAATAATATCATCTCCAAATAGTATTATTTGAAACAAAGTTACTATTTCTGTCTGTTTATTTGTTCGGTTAAATCTTTTGAACTATCCAATAAATTTTAACGCACTTTTGCCATAAATTTGAAGTTTTATGCATAATACATTTATGTTATTTTACTCAGGCGACGCCGGGGGCGAGACTCAAGTAAAAATGAGTATGTATATTCATTTATAATATCTGCCGAACCAATAGTAATAATTAATGATCAACTTTTTATGCTGAAATTGGTGTACAATAAACTCTGCTGGTTATGTTCCATAAATAAATAATAGATTATAATAGCTTTAACACGGGTCCTGAAACAAGGTCTACGAAACACATAGAACATTGACAATTCTTCCCAATAAAAGTAACCTATGAAGTGTTAGAATCTGACAATTCACAAGCATTAATCGAATTTGAATAAATATATGTAATTTAATTATAAGGTTACATTAAAGTGTGAACCCGCGCGCCCACCTAGATTTCAATAAGATAGAGAAAATTAATCAAAAAGAAATAACACAAATTCTTTCACCCAGAATTCATTAGTCTCATATATGTGGGTAGAAAAGTATCTTTGATAGTATGAAGTAGTTCAAAGACGCCGCACTTGGACGAAGGCAAACATCTGACAAAATTGCCTTTTTCCTTCGGTCTATAGCTCGCAGAGTGAAATGAATGCAATAATCGTTACCATAGCAACCTTTGACTATCACACAGAGGTACTGATATGACGTATGGCGGATTATGTCGAAGCTTGGGACTGAATCTAAAGTAGTTATTATAATATGATTTGTCTATTATTTCATTATTATAAAATCAGTTTTGGATGTTTTTGTCGTGATCGTTAATTAAAATGTAAGATCAAAAGATCATATACATTTTAGTTAGGCTGTAGATTCCAATTTTCAACAGTCAAGTAGTAGTCCTACCTGTTATAACTTACGGAGCCGAGACGTGTACACTGACGGTGCGACTGGTTCACCAACTCAAAGTCGCTCAGCGAGCTATGGAGAGAGCTATGCTCGGAGTCTCTCTGAAGGATCGAATTCGAAATGAAGTCATCCGTCAGAGAACCAAAGTTATCGACATAGCTCAAAGGATTAGCAAGCTGAAGTGGCAGTGGGCTGGTCACATCTGTCGCAGAACCGATAACCGTTGGGGTAGACGTGTTCTAGAGTGGAGACCACGGCTCGGTAAGCGTAGTGTAGGGCGCCCTCCAGCTAGATGGAGCGATGATATACGCAAGCTGGCTGGCAGCGTTTGGAAACAAAGAGCTGAAGATCGAGCTCAGTGGCGTGCCATAGGTGAGGCCTATGTCCAGCAGTGGACGGAGATAGGCTGATGATGATGATGATGATGAAGTAGTAGTGCACTTGTATTACTATGTTTCGGTTAGAACGATAAGGGTTACATGTGACTTAACAACTTCACGTCTCAGGGTCGACAACACATTGCGATGTTCCTCGGAACAGCTTACCATCAGGTGTGATATTGTGCAAAAGTGATGACGACAAACCTAACCACATGTCACATTGTGAATTAAGATGCGGTTCGAAGCATCTAACATCCCTCCAAAGTTAATACATGGGACATTCTCTTACATACGACTAACTGATCCCAAACTAAACAGCACTGATTTACTTGATATGCTATTCTTTTTTAATGCACATCTACATAGATATTTACAACCAGACACGAAATAAACATACATTTTCATTGTTCATCCACACATATGTTTTTCCTGACAGGAAATGGAGCCCACGACCTGTGGCGTGGCAGTTAGGGTCTCTAACTACCAAGCCAACCGGACCGTTAACGGGCATGCAATTTTTTCAATGAACAATAAATACAGAATAATTACCCTTAAATATGTATAGATGTATTTTATATAGGTACATTTTATTGTCAACAATACAAACCAAAGACAAATGGATTCGGGTTTACGACCGCCATCGATACCTTAGTGTTAATTGTTATACATTCGCCTCACGTTGGACGCGTGCAGATTTTATGTGATACGCGTTTCGGCAAGCTTTCGTTTTATGAGATAGATTAGAACCCGCAGTGTTACGGCTAATGGCTTTTCGTACAGCTAATGGAAATCTTTTGGGGTACCCAGAGGGGAAAAAGATTTTAGTGATTATGCTAATTTTATTTTATTTAATTACTGGCCGGGTCTGACTACCAACGGATCCTAAAAATATTCATGTTTATGAATATGTTTGTTTGTCTTGTGTAAATTAGTGCAAATATATCTATATTTAACTACTCCCCTACGGTTTCACCCGCGTTCCTAAGATATGTTACATTTTATCGAATGAACAGTATCCTATGAGTTAATACTATCTAAATGCCAAGATTTATCTAAATCTGTTTCGAAGTTTACAAGTTCATCCATCTTTACAAATTTCACATTTATAATATTTATAAGTAAGCTGTTAGAATGTCGAGTTATGTAAAGGCGGTTAAAAAGGTAGGCAGGTTAGGAAAAGAGTTATTTGTGTAGTATATCAGTTATGTGCATCGGTTAGTTCCTGTTAAATTAATTTCAGTTTACTGCATTAACATTATTTGGGACTTTCATTAAATAATTATAGACTTATTATGAATCTAAATAAACACTGCTTTTGAACTTAATAATGGACAATAGGGATGTACCACACAGTTACTGATTCTATTTGATTTTTATCGATGATTTCTGGACATCGTTTTGTGGAAATATGTGAATAAGCATTTTTTTATCACAGTGTGTTAATGCTGTATTTTAATTATTAATTTAAGAAATGCAATTTAAGGCAATTTTTGACACAGATTAATTTAATTATACTTTTATTATAAATATGACAGTTTGTGTGAATGTTTGCTACCACTAATTTCAGTAACAGCTGAATTGAATGTTAAACACATAGATTATGTTCTTAATGGTAACACAATACTTTTTATCTAAGTTAACAAAGTATCATTCGGAATTCGGATGTAACTGCTAGCCTGAGTCATTTAAATGGCGATAAATTACCAGATTTTTTTAACCGAGTACATCACTAGCATCTTGTTGGTATTCATTTGTGTAATTACCCCCCTTTCCCGGTGGGACGCCGAGCCTGAAATTCAGGCACTTCAGCGAACGAGCCTGCTTATTATTTATGAAGTGCTCAATATGAATTTTTGGTAAATACATTTTTAGTCACCTCGACTTAGGGTAAAGGTACTGTGAGAATAATTTTATCATAAAAAATTGTGTTGAAGAGAATTTGTTATGTTTTCTTTAATACTAGCTGTCCCCCGCGCCTTTTCCCGCGTTCCCAGGTATACTACATTTTCCCAGGATAAAAGTATAATAAAGGCCTATACATTAATCTAGGTTAAAATGTGCCTAGTTTCAGTCAATTCCATGCTGTAGTTTTTGCGTAAACTACTAACAAAAATTCATATGATAGGATGGATGTATAGATGTACGGATACATGCATCACAATCTTTCGCATTTATAATATTTGTAGGATGTAGGATTGTCTGGTGTGTGTCATATATTATTAACATTTATTTTGGCACGGAAACCATAAAACAACCCTCACTATTAACTTTCTTCATTAAGGATTACTTATAATGAACAAACATATTGTACTACTTATATATAAAAGCTTCGGTTAATATATGATCTGATAACCGAATATTTATTAAAACGTAAAAAAATTTAAAAAGCTTTAACAAATAGAATAAAAAGCTCTATCATGTTAAAAATTCTCTGTAATAATTAACTGTTCATAACAGGACATGTTTAAGTTAACACAAGTTCACGTGTCAGTTACGAGAATGCAGGCATTTAACACAAATAGTTGGAGCCGTCACGCGACGTACAGCCAGCAGAAGTAACGGAATATAATAATTCACACAGCACTTTAATACATAATTTTATTTATATATTTATTATTAATAATTATAATGTTTGCTGCTAAGTGTATGACTTCAGAATGCCTGGATTTATAAGACAATTTTAGTAAAAAATTAAATGAAATTTTATATTAAATTTTACGTAGTACATGAAATCTTACTTGTTTAAATTGAACTGGAAGATAAAAATTAACAATATTCGCTTTTAAATAATAGTATTTATAAATATTTCAAAATACGTACTTCGTAACATACAATATTTTAAATTAACCAAAAAATAAAAAATATGTGTAATATTTATAATTAGGTATAAATTGGAAGAGTAGCCTGCAATTTTTTTTATCTTGGGTATAATGAAAAGTACTTTTGGTTTTTGGATTTTTATATGAACTCTACAGACCATCAATCTAAATTTGAAGACACATTGCCACGCATGCCGGAACAGCTTATTGCTTCATATTTATTCAGCTAGTTATGTTGCTGACTGTACATGTTATTAAGATATAACAGATATAAAATATAGTATTTGGTGCAGTACTTTTTGACTGACATATTTTATATAAAAAAATATATTAAATCACTCATTGTATGAAAGTTAAACTTCATGAAAACATTTTTAGAGTTCTTAACATTTTTATTAAAACGTGTTATTCGTAGTTAAAAGAACCTTTTTTGTGCTGTCCTGTTTAATAAATAAACATTTAACTTCAACGCCTATGAACTCGAAAATAATCTAAAAAAACCTTAAACCTCAGCTTAATTATATTGTTACCTCCCATTGTGGCCATTTAACTTATTTTCCATGTATACATTATACGTACAACAATATAATAACAAAAAAAAAAAAAAACATATCCTACTTATATTATAAATGCGAATGTTTGTATGTATGGATATTAGTTACTCTTTCTCGCAAAATGTACCAGACAAATTTGGATGAAACTTGACAAGATATAGCATATATTGGAATGAAATATGGGCTATTTTTTATCCTGAGAAAATGTGACATCTCTCGGGAACGCGGGTAAACCCGCGAAAGACAGCTAGTAATAAATAACAACGACAATAGAAGACTAGAACTAAAAAATCTTGAAAATAAAGTAAGAACTGGGAACTCTAGTGTTTAAAAATATCATTAAACGTTCTATCTAAAGTAAATTCAGATTGAAAGGTGTTCAGGATCGTTCCAAAAGCGTCGACGTCCCGCGATAACGTCCCTCAACAATGTAACCGTTCTGTGTCGAACGATAACCGTTCCACTTGCAGTTCGCGCCCCGCTCTAGTTGACTGAGTTTCGAATCGTATTTCCATTCGACGCAGACAATTTTAGATAAACAAAAATCGATTTAAAACACTAGGAAATAAGAAAATTGCTTTTTGAAGTCCGCGGACGCAATCGACTTGCAATATTTTATTAGAAAGTTACAAGAGAAACTAATTCAAAAATATAAGCTCAATTACTCGGTTTAGGCACGCGGAGGGCACTTATGATGGTGAAAGTTACTAAAGCTAAATAGTTTTAAAAATAATAATAAAAACAGGGTGTGTCGTAAAGACACTCGATATAAGTGAACCTTTTGTATTACGTGGAAACATTTTAATTATTCATCAATCACTTTTGAACAGCGTAGATTGTATTTATAATTCATTATTTTTCGTCACACTAAAAGGTTGCGGATCAGAATTCCAAAGCCCTTCCATAAGTAGTTTCACTTCAATAACATAAACAAGCTAGAAAAAGTTACACTTAAGCATAGGACAGCTATTTCATGAAATATCTATGTTCAATGTAATGATCTACCTTGTACGCTCTATCTTTCAAAACTTGCGGTCAGACATCTTGTAAGCCGAAAGTGGTATTTTATTAAAGAACTAAAATTTTATCAATTTTAAGGACACCAGAATGTTTTCTGTCTAGACTCAGGTCTACCAAGTGTAGTAGATTCAAAAGCTTAAATATATACACAGCCAGTTCTGCAATAATATCTGATTTCACGAATCATAAATTAATTACTCTTCATTCATTTGAAGACGTCTCAACTATCGCAACAACTCTGTCGCTGTAAGTAGTATCAGTGCTATTGAATAGGGTCGTGTACAATGTCAAAACTATCGATTGCATGGAGTTTTGTATGAAACAGCAAGTGCATCGGTACATAAAAATTACATCAATTATAACATTTTGTTAATGTTTCATGTATTGGTGTACTTTTGGATGTTTAATAATACACTGGGGCTCGATTCTGTAAGGAAAATGACACTAACTCGAGGATGTTTTGTCGCCTCTATGCTCTGTCTCTATCGTTTACTACGCTAATACTACTAATCACGTGAGAGGTAAGCTCTCCGAGGCCTCCGTTAAGCGTCTCGCCGACGAAGTTTGTCTTAGCTGAATAAGGGGGCTGGTTAGTGTTTCATCAATTCATCTTTAATATAGGACAGTTCCTTATCATGTGAAACCCTTCACATTAGATAGTATATATATTTTTTTTAGGCCGACAAACAAGCAGACGGTCCACTTGATGGTAAACGGTCACCGCCGCCTATAGACATTTGCAACACCAGGGACACTGCCAATGCATCCCTGATTCTCATGTGCCTGTCATTTCAAGTGACATACTGCGGTACTCACGGCGGAAATGGGTAAAGTAGTAGTACTTCTCCTGACGAACTAGAACTCTACTACTCTAAAATTATTCTAAAGTTATTTTCGATCTTTCCATGGTCATTATGCTCGTGCCTGTACAATATCGTAGAGGTATTGTGCGCGAGGGGGATGGGTCCCGAGACAAGACAAAAGACAACCTTGCACTGCACATACTCACTGAGGACTGGAGTGAACCACAAAAGAACTTCATCGCTGTCATTTCCATTTTCTCGCTGCACCACAGCCATATCGCGCGGGGCTATAGAACCAGCGGGCGCATAAGCAAAGATTTTGTATTATAATAAACTATAAAAAAATAAACAAATTTGTATAATTTTGCATTTAGTACAAGATTAAAGTTATCAAGATCTAAAATGCACGTTTTGACAGATAAAAAGGTCATAGAAAAATGATCTTTATTGCTTTTGAGATAAGGTCCAACTATTGATCCAACGGCTAATTGTATAATTATGCTGAGGAACCTTATCATAACCCATAACACACCCCATAGAGTACATTAGTTAATAACACTTTTAGCTATCAAAATGGGCCATTCTAACCGTATAGCCTTGGTTTCATTCAGTTTTAAATAAATATCCTGGGACATTCTTTTACACACGGCCATCTGATCCCAAACTAAGCAGAGCATGTACTATGGAAACCCGATAACTGATATACTCCATATACTACATTTTATTTTTCTAAATACATACATATTTAGATACATATTTACACCCAGACATAGAACAAACAGACATGTTGATGCACACAAATGTTGGTCCAGGGTGAGATCCGAACCCGCGACCTTCGACTTGGCAGTCAGGGTCGCTAACCACCAAGCCAATTGGCGCAATTCACACGCGGTAGAAGTTAAACCTTCAGAAAACTACCTACCATTATCTCGCAGTTTAAATGCTATTGATTTATATGTTTCTCTTTTTAGTGTCGCTTTATCATTTTATCGAGTTATCTCAGCGGTACTAATTAAGGTCTCAATTCAAAAAAAAATATTGGTGGAAGCCTTGCAGTACCCAAGCTTAATAATGTACCTTAGAAAGCTTAGTTTCAAGGTCCGGCCGGTTGTCTCGTGGCCCGACCGCAACTTTATATGCTCTCCCGTGTTTCCTTTATAAGAAGGCGGGCAAAGGCTTCGTTCTTATTTCCGGTTCGGCGGGTGTGACGTCACGAATGTAGCGCCGAGACACTCCGGTAATGATATGTTTTTACTTACGGTAATGTTTGTATTTAATTTCCTCCCATCTCATGTCGTAATGAAAGTGCAACCATTTTGTTCAACAATTCTAATTTAAATTAATTCAACTGAAAATATTATTAAGATGCTCTCGCAAATTTTCTCCTTTTAAAGGTATAAAATACTGGTTGTATTTTTGTGAAGAATTAAATGAGAGAGCCACAATTTCTCGACACAAACTCCATGGAGTTGCATTAAACTTTTTATTACATTATAAATGTTGACAGCTAAATCGCATTAGTGGACGAATGATATTAAGCTCAGCTAGAGACACAGAGGTCCTGGATTCAAATAACTGGTTGAGAAATATTTAAGCTCTGCTTAGAAATTATTACCTGTATCCCGTGTTTGGTAATAAGCCCAAGAGGCGGCGACAATCCTCACTATGTTCTAGTTTGTGGGTTTTATTACTATTTCTTCGGGGCTAATGAGCATCAGCGTTTATTCAATCAATACCACACAAACTGTTAAGTCCCGGTAGACATATGTATATAGGTACATATTCAATAGCTATATATCATGTAAACACTAATTTACACGCAAACTTTAATAGTTGCGCCATGTTTACACAGAGCAGACACATCCAGACACGTCTTAACTGTGTCAACAAGCTTGCGTAACGAGATTGCCCGGATAAGGCCGCCCGCGCCCGCTCGCTGTGTCAACATTTGACGCTTCTAGATAAATTATATGTCAGTGTCATAGTGACGTCATAGTAAAATTGCTAATATTCAAGCTTCACTGAAACCGAGATGATCTCTGTTCCATATTGGGTACTACCTTCCAAATAGCGCATATTCCACTTTTCTGAAGGATCTAATGTATCTAAAATAACATAGCCTATGCTACTACGATAAAGTAGCTATCTAATAGTGAAAGAATCACTAAAATCGGTTTAGTACTTATGACAAAATGCGGTATTAAGTCCTTAGTTCCTTAATTTCTAATTGTACAAAAAAATCTTAATCAGATTTTGTCGGTTCCAAAATCTACGAAGCTTTTTCCGATCTTTATAGACTAACTATATAACTTCTAAGTTCAATAAGCCCATGATTAGTTTCCCTAATGTATTTCTTTCTTCTTCCCCAGGTCTAGGAATGCTACCAGGAGTGAGTGGCGGAGAAGGTTCTCGACTAGAACGTCCATACTTCGACGACGTGTCACCGCGGAATGTGTCATCCGTCGTCGGTCAAGCAGCGGTACTGAGGTGCCGAGCCAAGCATATAGGAAATAGAACTGTAAGCATTACGTTATAAGATTGAGTATTCAATACAATCAGGTGCCTCGTTATATTGGCTTGTAAAAAAGATAAATGAGACAAAACCATCAGAAGGGTCAAGTGCTCCAGGCGAGGAGGTTTTTTGTAAAAGCAATGGTTAATTCATTTCCATGAGGAAAAAGTTGCTTGTAATGTATTCTACAAATTTAACTTTGCTGGAAATAATAATACGATGTACATCGACATCGACTGGACATCACAGGTAACACTACCAAGCTGAACTTCCTTTAGTACCAACACACAAACTACACGTGGACCGTCCAAATCTCAAAGTGTTATCATAGAATGACCGTTTTACAAATATATTACTCCTATTTTCAAATCAGTTACTAAGATTATTTTTGTGGCTTAATACAAAAATCGGCCACGACAAAGCGGCACTTAAGATCAAAGATACTGAAGACTATATTAATAAATTTTGTGCTGAAAACAAAAGATACTATAAGGTAAATTTGGGTGTATGTCATTTAAAAAAAGTATTTTTCTTTTTTTGCTCCATCACTAAGGAGTATGATATTTTTCTAAGCCATATATGTCATTATGCCAAACGTATGCCATAACAAATTCCTTTGGGATTCCATCTCGTGCCAGTATATTTAGTATACCTTGGGACCAATCTAGATTAAATATGAAGTGGTTAGTAGCTTTGGCCTTTATCAGCGCCCTCCGTGAGCCTAAACAATTTTTTTTTTTAAGTGTTCAAAAGCTTTAAATGTATGTTTGAAGAGGTAAAATTTGTGTAAATAATAAATATCCTGGGACATTCTTTTTACACACGGCCATCTTATCCCAAACTAAGCAGAGCGTGTACTATGGAAACCAGATAACTGATATACTACATATACTCGTACATTATTTTTTTTTCTAAATGCATACTTATATAGATATTTATATACAGACACAGAACAATCAGACATGTTCATGCACACAAATGTTTTTCCTGGGTGGGAATCGAACCCGCAACCTTCGGTTTAGCAGTCAGAGTCGCTAACCACCAGACCAACTAGCCTGTATCTTTGGCTGAAGACATATTTTCCAAACCTACTCAACCGATAAAAAAATCTTGCACGGTTAAAAAGCTACATTATTCCCGAGTATCATAGGCTATAATATAAATTCAGGTTTCAACCACCTTCATAGGCATCTAAATCCATTTCAAAATTGATTTAGAACCATAGAGTTATAATTTGCTCTAATTGTTTGTTTGACAGCACCTGTGCGATATCATCCATTTGCCGATGTTACGTTCAATCAACATAAGCCGGCGCATAAATTACTAGTATTGCTGTAATTATTGCCCGTGTTCTCGCTGGCCAGTCGACCGGGATATTACTTCGGAGGGATATTATCACAAGTCGTTAATGGTTTGATTACTACGTCCTATGGTATATTGTCAACAGGGCTATATTAACTGAAATTAAATCTAATTGCATAAGCTATAGAAGCTATTTTTGAGCAAATCTTGTGATGTTCAGTGTACCTTGAGCTGAAGTTTGCTTTTAATGTTGTATAGGAGCGTATTTATGAGCGTACGTACATATTTTGAAACATGTTTTAGGTTGTGTTAGGTTGTAATTAGGATAATATTTTGTTAATTGTGTCTAATAGATTAATAAATATAAAAACATTATTGTTGTTGGATTATTTTACCGCTTTTATCATTGCACAGTAGAAGTTAATGAAGAGCGTAACCTTCGACTGAGAGGTCAACAAAAGAAAGTTCCCAAAGCAAGTTAGCGTTAGGCAGGCGATCGTGAAAAATTTACCAAATCTCTTTTAATATGTTATGTATGAAATTGTCACAAAGCAGTGTAAAGGCTTAATTTAAAAAGCTTTACCATAATTATGATAAATATTTAATTAGGTATACCTACCATTACCTAGATCAGGGCTGTCCAAACCAGATACGACAGATTGGAGGGCAGCAAAAATAATGGTATTTATTTTTATTCAAGAGTATTATTTACTACACGGAAAAATCAGTTATTATATTAATAAGGTCTATAAATATTAATTTAGTATTAGTTGCCAGACGTAGTGCGTATTTAACGAAATTGTCCGTATTTGCGGTAGATCACAAACCCGACTCACTAATATATGCCATGATCTGGATAGCACTTTCATCATGTTAAAAAATCTGCCGCGAAGCACTGCTGCTGTGTTGCCAGCTAAATTTGAGAGATAGTTCCTTAATTTCAGCACTACGTTACCCATTGTATATGTCCATTAACCGTTAGGTGGACAGTCTACTTGCTTGCCAACTTTCTGACATATAAAAACACCGTAGCCCCAGTAATACAATATCCATTAATTCGCCTAGTCATACATCAGAAACACCGCGCCGCCCCATCGCTGTTCCTCTAAACGCAGCATCCATAAGTTATCTGTCACGGCTCACCACCTGGTAACCTCTCCAAAATATCATTTTTCATTGTCGATGTCCTCATCGGGCCTTCGATATCCCTTCTCAGGCGCGGTCGACTGACCGCCATATTAATGGTTGAGGGATCTACAACCCATTCGAGAAAATAAATAGCATGACATGTCCTCCGATGCATTATAATATATTGTTCGCCGAGGATTATCTGCCGTCATTTTCTTGTGAAAAGGTTCTCAGGGCTACATCGCGGTTCAATGTTTTTTTTTTACAGAGTTTCGGAGTTTGGGTTCGCGAATTTGTTACGAGTTTTATGATTCCGCCATAAGTCACGTCGAGTAGCATGAAATTCCCATCCACTCTTTCCGCATAGAAAAATAAATTTGATGTAACCCAATTTATTTCACCCAAAAAATCCACGAACCCGACAATAGTAAAAACAAAAAAGAGTCAAAAAATAAGCGCACATTTCTCATCGCCGACCCACATCCGTTTAAATTCATCAAAATTTCTCGGTACGCTCGGCGAAAGAATGCACGAAAAAAGTCTTCGCTTAGCCGTTACTTAATTTTATTATTTTAAAGGCTGTAAAGAGTCTGTGGACGTTCCATCTTGCTTAATTACAGGGCGGGCTCACGCGCTCACTCCGAGCTTACACTAATTACGTATAAAAACAAAAACCCAACAAAGGGAGGTGAATTTATTTTCTAATTTCTCAGCCTCGAGCGGCGTCGAATTAAAAATATAATTCAAAACGTTTGTTGGTGTAATTTTAATCAAAGGCCAACGCTATCTTTGTGCGGCGGAAATCGGTCGAGTGCCAGCTACTTTTGTACTCCGACACGAGGGTACTTAGCTACACTGTCGGTAAATTGGGCGGCGGCGGTTCAATTGAAATGCCTTTGTTGTTTCCTTAACTGTATTGTGTTTCCCCATTGATCGGATTTTGATTAATTGAATACCGAACGGAATATTATTTTACTTGCAAAGAGCAAGTACAGATATTTAATTTTGTGACCAAAGATTTGATTAATTAAATGACAGACAAGGTTGTCGGACTTTCGAAACATCTGATATAAGACAAGATATTACATTGAAAATTTATTCAAAGTCTAATTACGCATCTACTCAATTTAATTAGTTAAAACATCGTCATCAACTGCTTGCTCTGCTTCCAGTAATTTAGGGTTAGCGCAATATGTGTTTTCCTTTCAGGCATCTCAGCGTTCACTCCCCTCTGATTTATATCATCCCTCACACAACTTCTATTTCGGTCTTCCTTTACTCAAATGCCCATCTACTTTCATATTCATCACTTTTTTAGTCACATGGCTTTTATCTCTCCTCATGACAAGTCCATATGATAGCTTAATGAGTATTTGTAATATGAAAAGATTTTTTACAAAAACTACACCTATATTATATGTAGCAACTGGTATAATGTCATTTTTAACATACATGACATTTTCGCCAGTAAACCCAGGGGATCAAAAAATCCTTTGTGGCAATCGAGAACATATTTTATTGTGTGCCAAACTAAACATAATTTTATTTTTCCCTTATTGCATGATACACAGAACTAAAAAAAAATTACATTTCAATATTAGACACTCTTTGATATAAAATCTATTATCATCATCATCAACAGACGCGCCACAGCTAAGGTTTGAGCCCGTTCCGGTAATTAAAGGGTTAAGGTGTTGACTGGTGTTTAACTCCTCACTTTTGTCCCCAGGTATCGTGGATGAGGAAACGTGACCTTCACATCTTGACGTCACACATATTCACGTACACGGGAGACGCGAGGTTCAGTGTACTCCATCCAGAGCCCTCAGACGACTGGGACCTGAAGATCGACTACGTGCAGCCCAGGGACGCCGGGGTATACGAGTGCCAGATCAATACAGAGCCCAAGATCAACATGGCAGTCATACTGAGTGTTGAAGGTGATTGTTTATATTATCTATCCGTTTTTCTTTGATCAATATGTAACTTTCTTGCTTTTCTTTCGGGTTCCTCTTTTGGACCAGTTGGGATTTTTATACTAAAAGGGTTTGATGATTTTTATAGTCTCAGCTTTAATATGAAGCTAGGAAACTTGATTAATGATTGAAATGTATGATTTTGCAGTAGTCATATCAGGGTCAATGTTCAGAGTGCTTCCTTTCAATCATTTCAATAACAGTAAAAAATATTTTGCACGATGCTCAAGTAGTTTTTACCATCCACTACTGGCATGATAAGTCAAAGTATCTAGGCACCACGCTGCTGGCCTGACAATAGGTCTCTATCTATTACTATCTATATATACCTTTAATGGATCAAATAATTCAAAGCACCTAAACGTAGGCATAGAAAGAGTCCAAAAACCAATTCGAATTTCTAAGATTATCTTGAAAATAGATTCAGTATTATTATAATAAATAGATATAGAATACATTTCCATACTATCTAGATTGCTACTGAAATTGCGGTCAGCGTATCAGGGACGCAATTTTATGCATAAAATGAGGGAGGATAGGTTTATGCGTTATGCATTAGTTTAAAAATCAATGGCTTAGTCTAGTTATCATGTACGAGTATAACTACATAGATTCATATAACTGGCTAAGAAAATCAACACTAAATTGATGTACTTTATAGATGAAATATAATATCTAATAAAATATCCATATTTTATCGCCCCAGAATTTAGCAAGAAAAATGTCTCAAGTATCAAATTAACATTAAATAATTAATATCAACCCCAATCTCGAACAAAAACCTTACAAAATTGTATACAACAAGAACTTAATTGACTTTTTTGTAAAAAAAATATTTTTTCGCGAAACAAAATCACGTTAACAAAATTTAAAAATCTTTCGGATCCATCTTGAGATAATTACTTTTATTTGTCGAGAAATTTCGTTTTCCAAACCTAGATTATGAAAGATAATGAAATTTACATGTAATTACTAAAACTTTATCTGCTTTTATATGATATTACTATAAACATGAACATTTCTGAGAAATAATTTTCCATTTTCTTATTCAAGTTGTTATTAAGTTTGGGAATAAACAGTCATATATTTTTAGAATATGTGGGTGTTTCAGGCGATCAAATTTTGATCAAATATTAACAAAAACAGAAATTTGAATACTTATCTTTTCGGGAACAGTAGAAGAGTCTGGAATAGTATTCATTTAATAATCTAATAATATGATTCGACAAGTTTGTATCTATCTCTCTTTGGCTCGCTGTTGGTATATTTTAGGCTCATAGATAATAATAATAATAATTGTTTATTTTGACTCAAAATAGTAGTAAAATTATACATGTTTGCTCTTATTCAGTATACATAAGATAGTAGCACATTTTGACCTTTGATGCCTTTAAACTAGTTGCACAAAGCAACTGTTCTATAGACATCAATATCCCATACCTTTTATGACAACTATGTACCTGTTACATGATTTATAAATCACTGGTCTTTGTGTTCCTGTTCAATTTGGTTTAAGGTTAACTAGGTTTATTTTCTAACGATATAATGAGTGCGAGTGTAAGATGTGTACCTAAGCGTAATGTAACTGTTGAGTGTAGTGAGTGTATGTTTCGTTAAGTGTGTGTAGTGTGTGTATAGTGTGTTTAACAAGATATGATCTTTAAGCAGATATTAAGCTGTCAGATTGGTCATAGTTCGGTTTTTGAAGCCACTGAGTTAATTCATATTTGCATTTTTGGTATGAAGCTGTCAATCGTGGCTTTCAAATTTCGCGACGACATGTCATACAAATATTTTATAATAGTTGCCTCTAAAACGGTGATATTAAGTAATTATTTATAGGTATATGGCACAAATTTTGTAATAAAGTCACCTAAAAGAAAATCTAAAATTGCGAGCATTAGCAAGCTGAGCTCACAACCATAACTATAGTTATTGTTCGTTTTGACAGTAAAATGAAAAGACAAATGCCAAAAAGACACTGGGGCATTTCACCCTATACGATAAACAAAGCGTGGGGCAAAACGACTAAAGCCCCAAACAAATGTCCAACATTAGTATGCTTGTCCTTTAAAAACGTCAAAATTAAGTTGACATGGAAACAAAAATTGTTTCAAATGAGATTACACTGAAATCATTCTAAAAATAATAACCATTGTATAGTCGCTGACAATTTACGGGCAAACAAAATATTGTATAATATAATAGTTTTTGGAAATCCCTTGGTTACACACTATTTTTACAACTTCATAGATTAATATACCCATATATTCATTAAAATATTATGGACTAATGAAATAGAAATATACGAAATCCTTTTTTGTTATGCGACGTCATTCTAACAGTAGAGAGAGATGGATATCAGTATAGCACTATTTTATATAAGTCATGTCTACATGTGTAAGAATTAATGTTCTCTGGACTATTACAAATTAGGTAGTTGGCCTATAAAGTCGTGTACAGAAAATATATTTTCTAATCTGTGGTATCGACTTTTTTCTGGGATGTACCCGGAAGTGACAACCCTCACGGTAAGCGACTTTAGAGGTCGTCGTTGAAAGCTACCCTCATAAAATATGTACCGACAATTTCAATCCTTCATTATAAATTCTGTTTTGGCTTAACACGCTTTTTGTAATGAGGGCATTTTATTTTGGAGTAAATTTTTAAATATGACTTTTGTTTATTATTCAAATACTTGCTTTCAGCGGATGTTGTGGCTAAACGCTGTTTAATTTATATATTTTTCCCTTATTTCATTCAAAGGCATAGTCAATTATTCGTTTAGGCGCTAGGAACGGATAAAGGTCAAAGTTACTGTAATTAAGAAATGTTTTGAATATCTTCAACTGAGAAGAACCGGCCAGAACACTACCAGGTTATAAGCTATTTATAGACACCTTTATTACTTCAAGAGAAGGTTAGTCAATAATATTTTGATTATTTGTACACAAATAGACTCCTTTTAAAAATAAATTATTAATTTTATTTGCGAATGTTTAGGAATATTATGAATACCTCTAGAAACACGTACCCTTAACCTATTTCTACTGAATCATATTATTATATACAATATTTGAAATTCTATTAAAGACAGAGAGACAAATAAGGATAAGCGAGAGATAGTATATTAAGATTGCGAAATATCATACCCCTAAACCTATTACGTTCTGCTGTTGTTAACGTTCCACAAACGAGTTTATCTCCATGTAGCATCGACCTCGAACCCGTTATGTGAAAAGTGACGAAGACGTAATCTCACATTCATCTCTCGTCATATTAGAAGAGGGGCTAATGCCTGGATACAAAGTGGAACGCATCACTCACACTGTTTCGTACATTGGGACGAAGCCAAACGTTGTACGGGTAAAATATTCCCCGTATAAAATGTTATATTATTTGTCGGGATATTTTTCTACGCGAAGGGTTGTTGAACCAATTAAATTTTGTATTGGCTTTTTCGTACTGTTAGATATTTTCAAATAGTTTATATGGTTTTTTGGGTGGAATAATTGATTGGTTTTGCAATAGTATTTTAGGTTACATTTTTAAAGCCAAAATACTATGAAAGCAAATTCCACAACTACATAACGGTTTGATAGTTTATTAATTAGGAGGCAAGACTTCATCTCCGTTTATAGAATATATTGATATAATAAATATGCAAAATTGGATATATATTTATAACACAATAAGACATAATCGGCATAAGTTATTTAGGTTAAACATGGCACACAGATACAATATATTCTGGATAAAATACTATTTCCCCCGAAAACAGTAGACCCCTCGGAACACGCGTGAAACCACGACGCGGATGCTAGTTAATAATCAATTCTGATTAACTTCCGTGAAAATCAAAAATCTCTATTTTGTTGGCTAATGAAAGATCAAAGAGGGGTCGTAAAATTAAATATAGATTGTACACAAAGGTACGGTGTAACGGTCGATTGACTGAATAATTTAGCATCGCCTTAAAAGGAAAATTGAGTGAAATAGGCTTCGGACATGATAGGGGATCAAGGAATGAGCGACATTATTGCCTATCAGGATCACATCAAAGTGAAATAAAATTTTAAGATTACATCTTTTTAGAAATCTGAATTGATAATTACAAAATCGATAGAGAGACAGACTTTGATAAGAGCTATCAATGGCACCGATTAAATCAGACTGAGTCATAGAGTAATTAGGTGCTAATAAGCCTTTAGTGATTATAGTTTTAAACCGAAGGTAACTCAGAGATACTGAAAACTAAAGTTCGTCACTTTAAAACAATAAAATGAATGTTTGGAAATCGAAGCTAAAGGTAGTCTCCAGAAGCTCGCTCAAGCCACAAGTTAAGACTATGCCTACAAACACAAACTAATGTGTCAATGGCGCTTTGTTTAGGTAGAACACATTCACTAGCTTAGTAAAATTTATATTTAATTTAATTATTTGTTTGACGTAATAATTTATATAAATATTTGTAACTTTAAAAAGCGGGTTAAAAGCCTACATGTAAATTGAATATTTCTATTCTATTTTTTTCTTTCTTTTAGTGGTGGATCTGTGGTGTAAGTATTTTCCATTTTCCTTCTGGCAGAAGATAAAAAACTTTATTTTTAGGGTGATGAATGTGGTGATGTATTTCTATCATGAATAGACGTTTTTGTAAAGTACAGGGGTCAATGACTGTTGGAATATTCATAACATATTTATTAAATTCCTGTGTGAGAATTCAGGGAATTGCCGATAAAAAAATGTATTCCATTCATATCAAAGCTTATGGCATTACCAAAGGGCACCCAAATGTTCATAGGTGCGTTCACAAATATTGGACGGTAGATTGACTGGCGGCGTTCGGAGTGGAGCTAAAATTAAATATTTCATAAAACGCAATATTTTCTGAAAATAAAATAATTTATTTGACAATGTTTTTGTTGTTTTGACAAAACAGTCAATTTGATATTATATTTTACGATATACAGTCTTAAATGTGTTCGCAGCCTCATCATGTAAGTAAGTGATGTGGTCGAAAGTGATAACCATACAAAGTAGAAAGGACTGTCTAAGTAATTAATTAGTTTTCCTAATAGTATTAGTTTTAGTCGCAACTAATAAATACTCTAGAGCTTGTTAAATTTTCATCTATATACAAGTAATATATATCACATCAAAGGTTTGCAAACTCAAAAGCACCAACTCGTTTGAATACATTTTCGCTAACATTAATTAGAGTACACAAGGCGCGCACAGCGAACCAGCGCTACAGAAATCACTATATTCTAAATGAGTACTATTTTTTATACCCTCCGTTTTCATAGCAACTCATTTATTACACGCTACGCTACCAGATATCATGCGAGCCTCTCAAATTCAGCTTTGAGCCAATTACAGCGCTTGTTATAGTTGAAAAATGGCCGACAATGGTTCATTGTGTATATTTTTATAGCCTTCAACTATAAATCGCTGCGAATTTCTCTTATTATTGAGATTTTCGGAGCGCGTGGAATTTGCGAATTTAGGTGCGTGATCATTTATTACTTGCGTCATATGAGCAACAAGTTCAGATATTTTATTTTATCTTGTTGAAAATAAAATATGGGATATAACGAGAATCAGTTTATTCGTGTTTATGAAACGTGTAGTCTGCTTTAACGATGTTTAGACTAGTGCCTGACTATCATCATAACGAAAGCTTGGAAGGGAATTGATCAAAAGGTCCAAACTTATTGAATTTAAGCCCACGATCTTCGCCATGACTTTTGACGTTACTGGGGTTCTACTCATATTCAACGAAAAAACAAAGTTTCGAGTGAAATTTCGTGCGTTTCCTACCAAGGTTCCAATCGTTTCGAAACTTTGTACGAACGATCATTTTTTGGACATTAAGATTCTACTACCTACTCTTAATACTAATAAAAAAAAATTGAATTTGATAGACGATTGTTCGGAATTTTAACCTCACATCGATAAACGTCACATGACATACAGTTTTGATTTCGTTCGTTCACGAAAATTCTCTATTGGAACCAAACATCATATGCACGCCCGAAAAAGATTTAGAGTTGGGTCATTTGCGAAATTTCGTTAAAATTTCATTCGTTTGCGAATTTTCGTTTCAGAGAAAGAGAGTAGACCCCTTGTAACTAAGCAATCATCGTCTTATATTCTGCTGAGTACCAAATGAAAAAGTTGTAAAGTGTTTCAATAAAGAAATGTACTCCGTCAATTTAGATTTCAAGAATTCATGTTCAATAAAAACGCAATGTAGCTGAGCTGATTCAGAAAGTAGTTTGAAAATATTAAAGCTGCTCTGCTGCAGAAAGAAGTTGAGAATTTTAAAAGCATTTGTTTATTGAGAGCAAACAAAGAATTTCTCTTCCCATCGTCCATTACCGGGCAGAGATTTAACCCTTTTCAATATAAGATTTTATTTATTCGCACAATATATAGAATGTTTAAGGCTCAGATGGATCATCAATATCTTTTCGACGTGCAGGTGAGCCAAACATTTGGAGCGGATCGTAAAATTTTATACATAATTTACGGCTCAATCTATAAAATCTGCTCTAAAATTTAAATGGACAACGATACCCTTTGAAGAAACATTGTATTCATGTAACTCCTGAACAATCTGTGATTTGAATAATAATTATAACTACCCTCCCAAGGTTGTCTACAACATCAATTTGCCGGTCCGCACTCTCTAATTTCCATTCCATCTCTCGAAGTGACTAATTCGTGCAGATCTAATACTGTTTCCAACTCTTTCGGTGCATTGCTTTAAGGTCACATGGTATTTTGTATTCCTTACCCTCTCCTAAGCTGTTGTCTTCTGAATTCCAGATGAGTCCCTCATCCCCGTGACCTCGGCCCCGCCCCGCTCCTCAGGTACCAATTTGGCATCCTTCTTTTTAATTTATTATTACATTCTTCATTAGTAGTTCATTATGGTTTCTTTTTGCTTGCATGAAGACTTTTATAGGCTTTTTTTCGTTGATATACTGATGCGAGAGTTGTGGAAAGTTTCCATTTTGACTGGAAATATTTATCAGATTCATAATTACAAATAATAATTACATCATGTAGTGTTGAATGTTCATGATGCATTTCGTCTATGGGTAGAAACTTTGTAGATAAAGTTTCTGGTGATTGTCATCATAAAGAATGGTAGATAGATTGTTAAAAAGTTCTAGTTGTATTGAATACTGGAGCCGAGTGAGATAATTACGTTCCTTTCATTTCAGTCATGGATTAAGACTTTCTTAAGACGTACCTAGAATGACTATCTCCCCTAAAATGTCTTGTTTATCTACTTCCATGAACAAGTATTTTATTTTGTAAACCACGTTACTTATTTCGCAACGCTAAATTAAATGTTATAAAAAATGCCATTAATGTCAAAAACTGTTGTTCCTAGTTGAGGTTGTAAAATTTTATCACGACCCAGAGTTAAAACGTTTTTGTACCGAGCAACACAAGCGTTAGTAACAGCGAAAGTTATGGCAATCACTAACTTACACAATATTAAACTAGAATTAGTAATTTGTGGGCCTTGTGAGGCCATTCCAGATAACATAGTGTAATTCATCATTATTTTATTGTTAGTTTAGGTTCAAAATTTGGCCTCTAGGCAATTTGATATTGAATTTAGGAATTAGCTTTAGCTGAGACTATGTTTAAAACAGTTGATTAGCTACATGAAAATTTAAATATCAGATTTATTCTGCTGTCTTTAGCTTAAAGTAAATATGTATGTTCTGTTACTAGTCTAAATAAGGTGTAACCGAAATTTAAACTTATTTCAAATGTAGTAATGTTCACTTTTCTTTGTTCTAGCGGCAGCAGCGACAATCTGGGGATCACAAGACGTGTACGTCAAAAAAGGCAGTACAATATCGCTGACGTGTTCAGTAAACGTACACTCGTCGCCGCCTTCCAGTGCGTCCGTGCTATGGTGAGTAACCAGATTTAAACAGTAGGATCGAATCATCTGTCTACCCTGTTATCTATTATTTAGGATCAGGGTAAAATGTATGCTTGGTCTATCGCCATTTGGTTCATTACATACTATAAGAAAGTTGGCAAAACTTTTCCCTGTTGCATTTTTGAGAGTGCTTTTGTTGCTCCCTCGGCACAAAGTGTAATGTGCACAGGTCATCGGTATAGTCTAGTCGCTTAAATCGGTTTAGACTCAATCAAAATGTTGTAGCTTCAGTAACTTCAACTTTCATAAGTGCCGTCCACGGGCCTAAACGGATTATTGATGGTTTTTTTAATTCAAAATCGCTCGTCAAATGAATAGCGTTGGGATATAAGTTTACAAATGGTTATCTCGTACTAACGAAAAAGCTGCATCAGACTTTGGTATTTTATAACAATGTATTCCATTTTTATAATAATTGGCATTCAACATGAATTTGCTGGTTAAAATGTAACTTATTAGTAACCAAGATAATAATAATGATTTATTGAGATACCTCATCTCTATAAAACTTTTAATATTTTTTCTCGAAATCGCGATTTAATAAGTTTTCCAATTTAAATTAGATTCTTAGTATTAATTTATGAGTTTACTGAAAATAGCTTTTGAATTTTCAAGTATCTTTCAGGTAACTAATAAGGTTATTTAAAAGTTATTTAACAAAACGTTGGTTGGCTTGGTGGTTAAACACCCTGACTTACAAGCCACAAGTCGTGGGATCTGTTCCCATTTAGGACAAACATTTGTGTGTATGCACAATTGTCTCTTTGCTCTGTGTCTTTGTGTAAATACTCGTATAAGCATTACTCTGAAAAAAAAAGAGTATCTGTTGTATATAATTTCTGGTTTCCATATTTCAATCTCTGCTTTGTTCGGGGTTAGATTGCATATGTAGAAAATGACCCAGGATATTTATGTAAATTCGCCTGATGTTCCAAATACAGGTATCACGGCAACGCAGTGGTTGATTTCGACTCACCCCGTGGGGGGATCAGCCTGGAGACGGAGAAGACGGAAGGTGGCACAACCAGCAAGCTCCTCGTCACTAAAGCAGCTCTGACTGACTCCGGCAACTACACATGTGTGCCAAATAATGCACACCCCGCGTCGGTATCAGTACATGTGCTGAATGGTGAGGATCCTATGTGTTTTCTGACTTTATGTACCTTTCATAATAACGTTACGATACGTAATGATAATCTCGGAAAGGAAGGACGTGACAGAAACGTATTCTGGGTCCCTTAAATAAATATCCCATAAATTTCTATTGCGATACAATTTTCGCTGAACTAAATTGATTCTTAGACAAAAACTTCAGAATGTGTAGTTGAATCGCAATTTTAGGTGGTAGTGGGTGGACCTTACATCAGTTTTTTTTTATTAATAAAAATCTACTATTCCCCTTCAATAATTGATAAGTGCTACTGGGTGTCATTCAGTTACCTAAAATGACACCAGGTCAAGGATGCTTCGTCGCGGCCTCTACGCTCTGCTCTTTCGCTCACTACAAAATCACGTGAAAGGTCGAGTCTGCGAGACCTCGCGGCGTCGGCTCGTCGACGTAGCTTGTATTAGCTGAATAAAGGAGCCGATTGTTTCATCACTCATGTCATGTCAATGTGGCGTTAACATAATGCTTCTTCCACAGGCGAGCATCCAGCCGCGATGCAAACGAGCAACAGAGCTTCGTCCTACCTCACGTCACAACTGAGTTGTGCGATCGTTACCTACTTACTGTCGTCCATGGTTTGCAGATGATCGGTTTGATTCGGAACGTGGAATGGGGGGGAGCTTTTGTTATTATCGGCTTAATTTATTTTTGAAACATTCCATTAACTCGGCAGTGTGAAATGTATATGTGTGAGAACCAGTACTTATGTTCATTAAGGTACTTTTATTTAAATTATTGTGACTAAGAGAATGAATGTGATATGAAACGCACGAAATAAAATATATGTTTTGTGCTATAAGTGAAATTCAATAAAACATTTAATGTTAATTGAGCTTTACACCCATTTCAATTATACGTTAAAATTTTGGACATTTAATAGTTTATAAAACAACACGAAAACAGAAGGAACATGTTTTTGTACCGGTTCAAATTTGACCGATTGTACACTTCTATCGTTCCTAAGCAAAGTGTGATAGCGGTTCCATTAGTCTGATATCGCGCGTCGGTATACTAACGGCTTGTTTCAACGCCGAATAAAGCAAGCCTTAGTAACTTGTAACTACGTAAATTGATCCAACAGACTAAAGTAATCAATTTTGCTTAGAACTTGAATCAGAAAGTTATCTTATTTGTACGAAAGTAGTGTAAATTTCATAACACTAATGAAAAACACAGAACTTTTTCCTTGTTTAAATGTACGAAGTTATTTTAATAATAAATTTATAACTCATTTTATGTGATTGATGTTGAATGTCTGGTTAATAATTAAGGTATGTTAGGTTGTGAAATAATATTGAGTAATGAAGTGAAATTGGGACAACAATTTATTCACATAATTCATAAATTGAACGCATAATTCCAATACGCAAAAGCTCCATCCTCCACATTTAAATAAGGATAGAATTAAGGAATATTTTTAAGAAAATAAAAAATGGTAAAATGTTATTAAAATTATTCACTATTTTGCAAATGAAAATGGAAAAGAGTGATTTAATTACGATTTTAGTGAATTGAGTGAACATTAATTATAGTTACCAACGTAAGGTTTCCCATCAAAGTTTTTCTTATCTTAAAGCCTCTCCAGACACTACTCGATTATAAGCTGCCACAAGATTAGACAAGTCAGAATATATTTTCGTATATCATTTATGTAATTTAGACAAGATTTTCACACATCTTTGCAATAAGATTACTCAAACTTATAATATTATATTTGGTTTTTATAGTTTTTGGACTCACAAACTCGGTTGATTTCTGGATTTCGTTAAAATTGTAATATCAAGAGAGCTTAGTCGTTTACGGAGACAAGTGTAATTCTGGTTTAGAAAACAAAACCCTTCCAAAACCAGTGATGGAATTAGAAAAATATGAATTGTCACAGAGCAGATTATTTTACGACGGCGCATACTGAAGCGCAATGCGGGTTCTTGTGATGACCTAAAAAGTTTGACTCAAAGTGGATAAATGTATACCGATGGTAGAATTTAGCAGAACATCTTTAAAGGCTCATCTTGATATGACATTGAATATTTTAATATTGCGTCACTTACTATGAAGTGTAGGTCACTTGTCGCTGCGATATTCTCGTGTGTATGGAAAGGCCCTTACGAATATTTTGATTTCCCTCATTAACATAGCATTTCCCATCAATCAGATAATTTAAACTTTGTTATTCGTGATCTTTTCAGTATTAAAATTAATTTTAATAGTAAATACATAACTTCCTAACAATAAAAACTAAATGTAAATTGTCATTTTTGTAAATAACTAAACTATACGTAATGTAGTATAAAATTTATATCAGATCGCATTGTAAATATTTCGAGTTGTTGTAAATAATAATATTAAAATAAATAAACGAGTTTATTGTATAAGGATAAATTATAGTAGTTGTTCCACCATTCGTGTGGTGAAAAACTTGTTTTTTGTCATGTTTTCTGTTCCTAGAACATTTATTAAGACTTTGTCGAGCCTCTTATTATCAGAGAGTATTTTTTTATTTATTAATTAATGAAAAATTACTCTGTATAGTAAATTTTTTGTATAATGACACTGTGGAGTAATTTCTTTTCTAAGGGTACATGATATTAGATACCCAAAATACAACGCTACTCAAAAAAGAGGGCTATTGATTTTGGATACACACCATAACTTTATAAGATCGATGATATTAAGACATCGTTCAAACTCATTCGAAAGAAAATAAATTATTATATACGCATAATATATTAATATAAAAGCTGGAGGTATATAGAACATAGAACCACAAGTTAAAGTTCAATATTTAGCGACTTAATACGGAGTCATGTTCAGATTACCTCCTTTGATATTACAGAGGAAAGTTAGCACCGCGTCTCCGCTCTGCCTCAATTCCTTCATAAACTCCAAGTATGCAAAAGTAATTTACCGACTCAATCTGATGAAAAGAGGCTCGTATTAATTATTAGGAAATAAAGACAAATAAAAAAGAATTAAGAATCTATCGACTGTTTTTTCTAAAACGTTTATAAACAGAGTAACATCGCATCGGAGTAGCACTTTAATTTTTGCCGTTAATTTTGTACTGTAATCGGTGATTTTTCGTGGCGTGAAATAAATTGTATACACAAGCAGTACTTAAACCTCTCAAATGTACGTCTCGTTATTTACGCCATGAAAAATTTGCGAGTGTATACAAACTGTAACAAAAATGTATAGACATATTTTAACGGTTGGAAGTACTCAACGATATGAGCAACTTTTCTGTTGGGCCAACATTAAATCATGAAGAAATAATAAGGTATTTCAAATCATTTGATGGAGTAAGATCGAACTGTAATACCTGGGGGTGATTTCATTAGGTAAATGTCAAAATCTCAACGATGAATCAGTTCGGCGTCTATGCTCTGTCTCTATCGTTAACTACGCAGTTACGTGAGAAAGTCTTCATCACGAAGGGTAGTGTGTATGAGAATGCAGGACCGCCATAGGACGCTGCACCAAACCGAATCGAATCAAAAGATTTCACTTTCTATGATATAATATGTGATATGAAACCGCATAAAAACCAACTCAGAGTTGAATCGCTTATCTGCATCATTCATAAACTCAAAACTCATGTTTTTATTTGAAATTTGAATATTTTGATGACTACTTCCACCTTATAAAATATAACAAGACTTTTTGTTACGTTATGTATTAAGTTATCTCGTCGAAATGTTTCTCCATCTTGTATACTTGTAAAGTAGGTAAATACTGGATTATTACGATATAGTAACGGTAGCTGAAATATACATAGCTATGTTCCTTAAAATAAAGCGTAGAATGATGTTATTATTATTATTATTGTAATTTTGCGGTGAACATGATTTGTACGGTCGATGCGTCGACACTGTGGACTACTGAATGTTCAATGTTGGATATTCATTATATTATGAACGTTTTATTTTTCGTATTTTGTAAATAAATTGTAATGGGAGAGACGGGAGTATTAATAAATATTATAAAAAAATTGTGAAATGTTTTTTTTTTCGGTGAAATAACTCCTCATACATCACTCGAGGTGAAGTACCTTCCTTTCAGTGTAAGTATTTTTTAAATCGAACGAGCTGTTTGGGGATTACCCACATAAGTTAATTTTTATATAAGCATGTGCTTAAATACAAGTTATCTGGTTTCCATAGTACAATGTCTGCTTTGAAATTGCTTCCCTAGGATATTTATTTATTATGCCTTAGGATATAATTGTCCTACTTCAGAAACGAATAAACATACCGGAGCATATCGCTAGTCTAATACTCCTTTTATTTATCGGAATTTGAAATATACTCCCAAATAACTCTGTATCAAACTCGAATCAAATGTAATTCTATTGTCACATCAAATATTTATACTGAACATAATATAAACGGGAAAAAATGAATTCAAATTATTCTAACATTGTAACGACGGGAATGGCAAATCGAAATACGCGATAAACGTAATAAGACGTGGGCGAATAAAAGCGATACTCGGATCTTACCTTATTTGCTTCCTCGCAATAAAATCACATTAAAAACGTTTATGGCACAACGATTTCGAGAATAAGAAAAAGATTTTTGTAACTCTTTTGAAGTCGCACCAATCTTGGAAATTATATCTCTCTTTGGAGTAAAACATTTACTTTCAATGTAAGGTTGCCATTATAAATATAGCGGTTTTAAACCAGTATGAGCGAAAATATAAGAAGATGCCTATACTATATCGCATATTTATTTTAATTGAATTTTATGGAACCTCTATAAGAACGCAAGGGTTTAACATTAAGAAGTAATTTTACTCCGGTGAACCGACGGTTGCAACACTGTGCATCAACACATTCTTCACCAAGAATTTTCATAGTGTAAAATTGCATAAGTAACTATTAAAACCTGAATATCAATAATTCAACAAGCTAATTTAAAACACATAAATTGGGATGTGAACTTCCAACCTCTCCGCTACCCGCCACGCTTATCAAACCGCTGGTAGTACTACCCCAGCCATACAGTACATGAGATGGTACGTTTTTAAGCTGCCGTTTTGCGATGACACACGCGTTCAGTCCCGGACATACCCGGAGTTATTTAGGTCGCGGGATTTTAAGGCACATGACATACAACGCGGTTTTTCATTTCGTATGAAATTTTACATTGTTTCATAATGTTTGCTCGCACATGAATTTATTTGATTTGAAAGCCAGTAGGTAATTGTTTCACTTCATTAACATAAGTGTTGAAAATTCCTGTTATATTTACAGTGAAATGAATAGGGGAAAGGTATAAGGGGGAAAGGGGTACAAGAGTAGTAGATTAACAGAGAACTAAAGAGGCATGGTTCCGATCAGGGAAACAGTTCTGGTTCAATGAGAACGAACAGCATATAATCATGATCTGAGCTTAGCTATTCAATGATACCTTCAAGAGATAAAAGTTCTAAAAAATAGATATGAGATGGCCCGTTAGTATACCAATTTTTTTATGCATCTAAAAAGCTATCCTAATGGACAACGGCCTGAAATTCAATAAACTTACAAAGCCTCTACTAAAAGACTAGTCCACACAAAGACCCGAACGTGGCCACTGGGAGCCACAGTCGGCCTCAGTCGGCCACAGTCAACCACATGATCCGCCTCTTGCAACGCTCCGATTGACGCATTTAAAACCTTTGTATCCAGTTCACTCGCACGGAATTCAGTTTGTATTCACTCTGTTACTCAACGCAATACAATGTTATGGAATACTCGTGTCTGCTACTCGATAATACCTTGAATATAGAGACAATATATTAGCATCAGTTTTTCTGGTGTAATAACGTGTTTTTCAGGAAATACGTAAGTAGATACAAATTTTCATCCAGATCATTGGAGCTGTTTCCGTGATACTAATGTTAAAATTTAATCATATATTTAAAAAAAAGAATTTGCTATGTAAGTATTTGCTATTGACAATAAAAACAAAGAGGTAACACAGGAGTAACTATTCTATAATACTAGCTTGTCCCGTTATGGCATGCAATACATCATTGAATTGTGAGTTATGGTCCTGAGTTCATACAAAAAAGTATTTTCAATTATTCCCAAATTGTCTGGGGAACGTTTCGAAATAGTCTTTAAGCCTATTTGCTTAATTACCATTATTTATATTTAAAGCTGATCCGATACAACTGGGTTTATTTTGATTGTTGTCATTAATACTGACAAATAATACATCGTTCTAACAATCAAATACTAATTTAGGTCGTAAGTTTTATGGTCCTATACAATACATCTTTAACGAATAAATAAAAATGTTGACCATAATTTATGATTAACCAAATTTGAGCCTTAAATCCCAATTTCAACTAAGCGAAGCATGAAATACTAAAACGTATTAAAGATGAAACTTTACCAAGGTATTATAGCGAAACAAACTCATTATAATGCAAATAGCCCAATATTTAGACCAGATACTAATTTATTTTAGCTTACCCTAAAGGTTCAATCTGTGGACGCGACAAAACTCATCTTTCTGAGATTTGATTTAAAATAACCTCTTAAATATATTTTGATGGAATTTATATTGTGTTAACAAGTTTTAAAATAAGCTCTTGAAACTTTATATTATTCTAGAGTAGTAGAGCTCTTAGTGCAGAGTTCGTCCGGGGAAGTACTACCACCTTACCCATTTCCGCCGTGAAGCAGTAGTGCAATTGTATTACTGTATTTCGGTGAGAAAGGTAAGGGGGCCGGTGAAATTACAGGCACATGAGACTTAACAACTTCACGTCTCAGGGTCGACAACGCATTGGTGATGCTCCTAGTGTTGCATATGTCCATAGGCGGCGGTGACCACTTACCATCAGGTGGACCGTTTGCTTGTTTGTCGGCTCAAGTGGCATAAAAAAATATATATATTTATTCTTCAAACTTTTTTTATATTTTAACCTTTCTGAGTAGGTATAGTGGCTAGTTAACTTCGCATAATGGGTTCAATTTACACCCTGGACTAAATATTTGTATTCATAAACATGAAATATCTGTTTGTTGTTTCTCTTGGTGTTTGTCTATTAATGAAGGTATGTGTTTATACTCCTAAGGTATGAATGTATGTTTTACGTAATATATTAATCAACTATCTAGTTGCCATAGCACCTACAAGGTCTTCGAAGTTGGAGATAAGATAATCGTGTGTTTGTATCATGTATCAATATTATATTTTCGAGATAAAACAAATTTCTCTTCGTAATTATGTATAACTGTAACCCGGGGTTTCACCCGCGCTTCTAAGGTATGTTACATTTAGTACGTAATAAAAAGCTATGCTAATCCAGATTATAAACTATCTATTCGCCAAGTTTCATTAGAATCCGTTTTGTAGTTTTTGCGTGAAAGAGTAACAAACATCCATACATCCATTCTCACAAACTTTCCCATTTATAATATTAGTGTAGTAGGATTTTAAAAGTTTGATCCATGAAATAGAACAGTCATTTGGATATATGCTCCATTTAGTTTTGATTCAGATAACAATGTGTCTGAAAATTGAAAAAGAAAATCTTTTTTTGCAGCAAAAATACAAAATTACACGATAATGTGTTGAAAAGTATAATAAAAAAAAAAATATTTAATGCTGGAGGTTTACCAATAAAAATTGACTTGTGGCCTTCGCACTAGGAAAAGACTGTTACGCAAAGGCATAATTGTTGTATTTACCCTTTGTAAGAAGAAACCCTGGCCTACTATAAAGTTACACTTTTACATTAAATCTTAAAAGGAAAATAAAATAATAAAAATTTACCACGATATTTATTTATTTTACTTATAAGATTACTCTTACTCCGCTTACTTAAATTCCTCACGGCGCTACGGCAGTAAATACAGCTTTAATGCAATTAATGGCTGCTTTGTGCCAATACCGACTCAGGAATGGTCGTGGTGATACGTGAAAGTACTCGTGTACCGAGTTCAAGCAAAAGGAAACTAATAAATCACGAATATTTCAGTTTTAAAACTCCTTTCTAAATTGTAGGGATTTGATCTAGAACTGAAGTGAGTTAAACATTAAAAAGAATTAAAAATGTGAAAATAGTGAACCTTGCTGAGTTCTTGCCGGTTCTTCTCAGTGAAAGCTGACTTCTGAAGTTGAGCTGAGAGCTGATTTAGGATTTATTAGTAGATATGCATGAACATGTCAGGAGATAGGGATGAAAGCCATACGACTAAAAGACTGATGAATATGAAATTAGATGGGCATTTGAGTAGAGGAAGACCGAAGAAAAAATAGGATTGTGTAAGAGATGATATAAACAAGAAGAGAGTGAATACTATGATAGCAAGTAGACATACAGATAGGAAGAAATGCAACGACCCTAAATGACTGGAAACAACGCAAGCACATGATAATATATTTATGAGTTAGAGATAGATTCGTTTATTTTAGTTTTGTACTCAAGTATCACTCCCTCCATATAATAGACCTCCCACCAGGCGGACCGACGACCTGGTCAGAGTCACTGGAAGCCGCTGGATGCTGGCAGCTCAATACCGTTCAAGGTGGAAATTCAAAGGCTGATATGATGATGAATAATTTCATATATACAAAACCATTTTAATAATACAATGATCCATTTTATGCTAATTGAAGTTTTCTAATACAGGATATATCAGTTTAGGGTGTATTTAATTTCAAAAAATGGCAAAAAGTCCGAATATATGTTTTTATGCCAGTTTGAAATCTAAAAAATACCATTCTCGTAGTAATAGGGTGTCAGGAACTATAACATTCACCCGTCACCCGTCAGCGTTAATTAGGCTCGGCACAGAACAATAGTTGGAACAAGATGGCCGCATCGCGTGACCGTTGAGTACCTAATGCTCGTGCGGAGCCGGCCTAATACTCGGTGTTGGTTCATAATAAGCAGTGTTGTGGATAATGTACTGAATTAGAGGCACGCATAAAATTGTAGTCGAGGTTTTGAGGTTACCTAATTGTAGTGATTATGAGAAATTGAGTATTGAGCTCAGAATTGTAAATAATGACTATGACTAGGCTAAACCAATGTCAAAGATCTAAGGTTAACTTTGTACTTTACTTCAAATATAATAACTAATGAAAATTATTTATTCATGAGTCGAAACGAAGGCTTTAGACTTAGCTCGTAGAGCCAGCCAGCTGAAGTGGCAATGGGCAGGCCACATCGCTCGAGGACGATATATAACCGATGGGGAAGAAAGGTTCTCGAGTGGCGACCACGTACAAGAAAATCCCGAGTGGGACGACCTCCCACCAGGTGGACCGACGGCCTGATCAGAGTCGCTGGAAGCCACTGGATGCAGGCGGCTCAATACCGTTCGAGGCGAAAACCCAAGGAGGAGGCCTATGTTCAGCAGTGGACATCCCTGGGCCATATGATGAAATAGAAATAGTAATCTATAAAAATAGACATCGATGTCTTATATAGAATTTAAATTATGACTTATAGTAACAAACGTCATTCATAATTCATCCTCGCAGAGTTTCCCATTTATAATATTAGTAGAACTAGTAGGACTTTACTTCTGAAATTATTATTTATAATAATATATTATATTTATTTCTACTTGTTAGATTTCAATAAACTCTCAAGCTTAAATGAAAAAAAAGGTTTGATAAATTCTGATGTGCGATTCTGTAAGGTAAATGGCACTAGCTAGTAGCTCAACGAAACTTTGTCTCTTTCGATGACTACGAAGTCACGTGAGAGATCCGCTCTCCAGGAGGTGAAAGCTGAATAAGGAGGTAGGATTCGATAAAAAAATTAGTTCCTTGTAAAAGCAAGAAAGCCACGGGACGAAACCAGTTAATAAATATAAGTGACAGGCATAACAACCATTTTGTTTATTGACAATAATCAATTCGTCGTACAAAACTTGCTCGAACACATAAAACCTTTAAAACTCAATAAAAATATCATCCACTCCCCTAGATGTAATCACGACAATGGCAATAACAGTAAATCGGGGTAAGCACCCCTAAAGTATGAGACATAAAGCGCATTATGGCATATCAAACGCCGTAATGCAATCATAATTCCTTTATCGTCACTTCTGGAATATTATTTGGTGTTAAATATTTATGACGCTTTTTGTAATGGGGATGTTTTTCAGGGGGAGGATGTTCCGCGATTTTAATGAATTAGAAGGACGATGGCGGGACGGATAAATGCTTTATATTGCGAGCGTGTTTCGTAATAAAAATTATAAATGAATTTTTAAATGTTTAAGTGTCAAATTGACAACATAATTTTTTTAGGGTTCCCTACCCATGTTGTAAAAACCAATCATTGTGGTCAGATTTTCATTTCTCTTTGTATATCTCACACGGAGCTCGATTTTGTAAGGAAAATGACACTAGCTTGAATATATTTCATCCTCTTTTCTCATTCTCTTTCGCTAACTACGCGATCACGTGAAAGGTAAGCTCCCCGAGGCCTCCGTGCTGCGGCTCGCCGACGAAGTTTGTATTAGCTGAATAATGGGGCTGTTGTCTATTGACTTATGTTATGAGAGCATATTCTTTAAAACAATTTCACACTTCAAAACAGCATTTCTATAATTTTATATGCCACTAGGGGTAATACAAAGTACTTACCTCGGGCCGGCAACGCTCTCGGTAGTCGCAAACTTCATGGCCTTCGTGTTACGGGTGACAGGAGTTTATCTATCGATCCTCAGTCAACGAGTGCTGGCGCTGATAAACAGTTCTGAAAGTTTTATTGCTTCATGTTTCATTTCTGTTTAAATGAACAAATATTTCGGGAGTAATATTAATAATAATAAATATTCTAATACATTTCTCTGGAACATGCATGCCCATCTGATCCCAAACTTGTTGAACAAGCAGCGCTTGTACTAAGGGAACCAGATGTATGTATCTTCGAAGTACATACTTAGATAGATATTTACACCCAGGCAGATCCAACATGAAATGTTCATGCACTCAAATGTTTCCCTGGGTGGGAATCGAACCCACGACCTACGGCATGGTAGTTAGGGTCTCTAATTACCAAGCTTACTGAACGTCGTATTATAATCTCTATTTCCAACAAAGGATTATAATCTAGAAAATTTATAAAAAAACTAAAGATTCCCTTTCTGAAATTCACTAACACGGAACACTGAAATGAAATTATCAGAATTGGTAATCGCCTTTTATCTGACGGTGGGCGGCATCAAATAGCAATCTGCTATGTTGGCGGGCTGTACAAAGCGCGGAGCCGCTGCCGGCAGCCTTTGATCTACCACAAGTGCTTTGTAGTACCGCCGACGGTGAATTTTTCCGCCATCAAGTGATTTAATGGATACGGTTTGTGATGTGACTGTTCATTTGCATTTCTCTTTGTGTGATTTTCAGGTTTTTTTATTATAAAACTAATGATAATTAATAAATTATGGTGTGGTAGGTCAGAAGCTCATTGGATTTAGGGTGATTCCATGAGAGATTCTGGTAAAGAACTCTTTTGTGTAATGTATAAATAACTTAACTTTCCACTGTATAGGCGTCCTCATGGAAAGGTGTAAAGAAAGTAAGATGACATAATTCTAATTATGTACGTTTTATAAAGAGTGCTTTGAAAAGAGCTTTTATAATATATCTGTGTTTTGAGGTTAATAACCCTTGGCTATGAATTACTCGCTTGACGATCTATCTTTTAAGAATATTTGTAGATTACCTTATCTATTAATATATGTCACATTAAAACTCATTAAAATCAATTTAAAAGAGGTTGTGGAGGCTTACGTGAATAATAAAATATCTATATTTCTATTTCAATTAATATTTTTACCTTCTATAGCAGAAAAATCCTATTATGAAATGTTGTAGAAAATATCTTTGCCCCCCTTATAAAATCAAATTTAAATTCTATAATATGTATTTAAATCTAATTATAATTAAGTAAACAACGTTATTAACAAATTGTGCACAATACTTCTCACAAAATATTCCGAATCACCTAAGCAACTTCCCAAAACTTTGTAAGTGAAATATTTCGTGTTGATGTATGCAAAAAATTCATAAACAATAACCCTGGGAAATATTGCGGGCATTATGTTAATATACAAGGCGGCCGTCACGGGATGACGGCGAAAGGAATATTTTGATTAAAACTTATGAAAAAACTCTTTGATATGGTGTTCGATGCGATTTACAAGCTATAGCGGGGAGAAAAATGCTAGAAATCCTCGTACACAAAAGAGTAACAGTAAGTATTTTGACATAGGACATGGAAACACATAATTTAAGTATTGAAATAGATTAATACTAAACTTACGGTATATCGATCACGTACTATGTAACGCAAAAACTATTGATAAAAAATTATGGTATGGAGTTGCTGAAAATGCAGTGTATTACCGACTATCGAATGTGATACATGGAAGTAAATTGTGATTGTTTTTTTTATAAATGAGAAAAACGAATAATGGTGTATTTGCACGTATTATGAAACAAATTCCAAACATTAACTAGTATCTACATAAAATGACTCAAAATACAAATATATTATTATATCAAATATGTTCTATGTTACTTACGAATTAGTTTGTTGTTTTTTGACATGTAATCAACGAAGAGATGAAAAAAATAAACACCTGATATCATTTTCAGTCTATGATTTATCTATTAGCATGTCATTGTGTTTAAATCTAATAATTATTTATTGCATTGCATAGATTTATTTAAATATTTGTTAAAATGTTTCTCAGAAATGATATTTGCAACAAAAAGATTTCCTTTCTCAAGATTTTAGACTAAAATGATTTGTATTGTATGTATTTGTATGTATTGTGATTAAAAGTAAAAATGATAGAGACTCAGTTGCCATGTTTTTATAATTTTATGTTTCGGAAAAGCTTATAACTTAGACGACAAGGAAAGGGCAAGAGACACGACCGAGACTTGTTAAAAATGTATCAATTTAACTTTTCCGCGATACCATAGTCAAGTTTACGCGACTCGATCTAATTTCATATCGCAAACTTCAATGATTAATCTTTTTTGGAACAAAAAGGTCATTTTTAGAGGTTATGGTATTCTTTTAAATAAGAAATCATCTCGCTCTAACACACATACTTTGTCACATGGACATCAAATAGTTTAACCTCATCATTTTGTTTCATACTAAAAACAGATAAGCTTTGGTAAAAAATTATTTATTTACAATTTAAATCTATGAAAAAAAATCAAGTAAAAAAGATTTTATTGGCGGTTTGTGTAGCAGCACCAAATACTACCACCCCAACTTTTCTCTAGGGTGTAGTAAAAGGCGAGAGTATACCGATGACCACGTGCACTTTACACCTTGCACTGAGTGGGCAGATGCCAAACCTCTGGTTATATTAATGCACAAGGTGGACTTAAATATATTGCTGCCTAAATGATTAGGGAGGCTGGCAAATGAGATAGTTTGATGCAGTGGGGCCTATATTCAATCCTGCTGAGCTTCTTGAATTGTTCCAATAAATAAACATTTTATTCAGAATATTATTACTGCTGTACAGCTAACGTCAGAATTTTTTTTAAAGCAATTCCATTTGTTTGTTCCTAAGGTCATTTTTCCTTAAAGAAAGAATGGCAAATTCAATGATTGACATACATGATATTCTCACAAACAAATAAATAAAATGACAATACATCTTAATATGACCGAGTCAAAACGGCCATCCCCTTGAGTTGCAAATGCAGCAGTGGCATGCAGCTTACCATCAGGTGAACCGTATGCCAGTTTGTCGGTCTACCGGAAAAAAAAGCATTTAAAGACATTGAACCCTTTAAATAACGTTCACACTTTTAGATGCATTGAACTAAAATGCTTAGAACCGTATTTAGTGCAAGTTGTATTTCCACAAGTATCTTTCTATTTATTCAACACTGCGTGTGGGGAATCGGTCTGCTTTCCGGAGGAACGCACTAAAGATAAGTAAATCGTTTGCTGGAATAGTACTTGTCCCTAAAGATAAAAACGCGAGAGAAAATACAAAAAGAACCGCTGGCGAGACGAACGTGGATCTAGGATTTATGTGTTGTCTACTAAGATAGACTTCTTTTTTACATTTCAAGTAGGCAGACAATTATGCAAACGGTCCGTCTGATAGTAAGTGATCACAGCCGCTTATAGACGTTTGCAATACCAGGGGCGTCGCCAACGCGTTGTTGACCCAGAGACGGTGGAGTTGTCAACTCTCATGTGTCTGTAATTTCACCGACCCTTAACATACTTTTGCTTGACGGCGGAGTGCACTTAGAACTCTACTTCTACTAAAAAGACAGGATAAATAAGTGAAGATTTGCTTTGAGAGCAATAAAGCTATTTAAATTATTTTGTAAAGCATATTAAATGAAAATTCCTGGAACGTAATGTGGTAAGGGAATTTCAAAGGCAAGCAAAAAAACTTAAGTAAAATTTAGATAAACATGTACCTACAGACTACCTTTTAGTTTGTTTTGGTGACAGCAAACAAATGTGAAACTATTTCAAACGGCGAGTCTTTTTAACCTGATGGGAATACAACTTGCATAGAGGATCTAATCTCTGGTCATACATTTTATCAGTGGTGCAAACCCACTCATGTTTTTTGGAACGACGTATGAATAATTCAAGTTATTACTGTTTGTCGCAGTCCTTAAAGACAAGATCTAATATCTGACCACTTTCTAAATGGAAATATAGTTGCAAAGTAAAATTAAGTCGCCTCTATGGTTAACGTATAAAGTTCGCCTTAAAACTGGACATCCTAAGTTCGATAATGAAGTCGGGTGCGGGCAAATAATGCCTACGGTGAGAGGACAGCTAGATACTTAGTTCCTGTGTTATTAAACAGTCTGCGCTCCGACTTATTTGATAGATAAAATAAATAAATAAATATCCCGGGACATTCTTTACACACGGCCATCTGATCCCAAACTAAGCAGAGCTTGTACTATGGAAACCAGATAACTGATATACTACATATACTACTTTTTTTTTCTATATACATACTTATATAGATAATTACACCCAAACACAGAACAAACAGACATGTTCATGCACACAAATGTTTGTCCTGGGTGGGAATCGAACCCGCGACCTTTGGTTTGGCAGTCAGAGCGTTAACCGCCAAGCCAACTGGCCTAGATAGTATACAAACAAACATTAGGTATAGATTTATGTATAATTTCATAGGACATGAGAGGTCAAGTTAATATAGAAATGCAGCTGTCTGGATTCAAAACCATATCTACAGAAATTGTTTAAAGTACAAATTATGTATAAGAATCTCTAAAAACCTACCTAAGGTATTAACAGGTTTTTTAGTTAGTATTGTCATAAGCACCTGAATGCCTATTTGAATAAATATAACAGGTTGACAGGTATGGTTAAGCGTAGCGGTCTAGGCAATTGTCCTCCATCGTGTACCAGGAAAGTTAAATTATACCACGTATGCAATTAATACCAATCACTTATTTTATTACAATACTCTTACACACAAAATATAACGTAATACACAAGATGCAAATGGATTATGAGCCAATAGGTTAGCACGCGTGCACCTCTTGCGCTGTCAGTCTAATGATCGACCGACATCAACGCGTAGGCGCGGACTTGCTACTCTATTCGGGGTTACCCGCTCATATTTTAATATTCGACGGATTTAAATATTAAACCGATTTACTTAAATTACTATTTTTCTAATTTTAAATCCAACAATAACAAATCTACGGAATTACAATCAGTTTTAATTGAGTTATTAACGAAACTCAAAGGTTAGATTCTCTTTCTAAGGTGTCGCGCCGTCAAATATATTTAATTTAATTATTTAACTACTTAAAGAAAAAACAGGTACAACTGATTAAAATTTCTTATTAAAAATAATTTACTGCAGCCCGGAATTGGTTGCAAAGCTGGACTATGTTTACCCCATATTCAGAACATAGAATATATATAGAGGAATGTGGGTTTCAACATTGAGATCTCAGAAAAAACGGAATTATTACGGGTTAATATTTACACTGATTGTACCTACGCACCCGAGTAGCTCTGATTAGCTCCACAGCTGCAGTTCATATAATTTTACAATATTAAATAATTAATCAGTTAATTATCCAGCTCCAACGGATTGCATCGAGGCCGCATATCGGGCAGCACATTAGCAACTATGGCGTCAGATTAATGTGTTAATTATTAACGCCTGTTCTGGCCCTTCGGAACCTATTAAGTGCTTTTGGAGCGTAGTCTAAGTTACAAGAACTAGCGAGATGAAATGATGTGAAAATTTTACGCACAGTTTGCGTAACAATCAGACTGGCTACGAGATATTTTAAAATAATTTTAAGCTTATTATTTTTAATTTTCATTCGACATGTTTGCTCTACTAAATATTCATGAAATGTCTAATAGCCAAGGGACGTTGCACACAAACTTTCTTATTTCCTACATCGCAATCCCGTCATAAATAAATTAAAAAAATCCTCTCGTATAATTTTATGTTTGAAATATTTAAGTATTTAATTTGAACTGGTGGTGGCAACAGGGTGGGCCATGTTCCATGCCTTATAAAAAAAAATTGCTGGAACCCATTTAAATTTACACGTTTCAGCTTATACTATGTCCCACTAAAATAATCGCAATAAACGCGCCGACAAGCGCCAGCGATTACGATCACTATAAGAGAATTACGAGCGTGTTTGTTGAGCGCCCGTGATATATAGTAGCTATTCATTTATACATGCCATTTACTAACATAATAATCCACCTTGTCTGGTAATTAATAAGACTTAAATTAGAACGTAGAAGGTACCATTAAGAAAAAATTACATTAAGTGGAAAAAATAAGGAAACTGGCTGTAATACATGAAAACGCGAAACGAATGCGTGGCAGTCAGGGTCTCACAACACTAAGACATCTGGGCCGTCACTGATTCAAACGATCTAGCTGAAATTCACACACATAGCATATGGTATGGCAAGGAACCATGGGCTTTTTATCCCGGAAACACGTGGTGAAGTGAAGCCGCAGGGAACAGCTAGTAACATAATTTGCGAAGCAGCGAAAATTTGGGAAAATGGAGGTTACTCTTTCACCTAAAAGCTTTATTAGATTTGCATGAAACTTGACATATCGATAATTTATAATGTGATTTTCTAGATTTATTACAAAATGAAACAATTTCAAACTATCATAGATTTCACCAAACCATATTGTACCTCCATAATATTCGGAATCTATACCAAAAACTATTATAGGCAAACAATAAAACCCTAGTTAAGATGTGTAGGGGCACATAAATCAAGCTCATACATCAACCGCTTAAAGCGCTCACTGGCTAATGGTCCGGTAACACGGGACAGCGATTTTGTCTCTTTATTTTCACTAATGCTTAGTTTGGTACCTACTATGCTTGGTGATATACTGCCTGAAAGATTAGTAATGTACAAAACTTTAGTGAAACATCTTCTAAGGAGTCTTTGATATCTTTTTTGCGACGTCTGTGGAGTCTATTTGAGTAGTAGAGCTCTTAGTGCAGAGTTCGTCCGGGGAAGTACTACCACCTTACCCATTTCCGCCGTAAAGCAGTAGTGCAATTGTATTACTGTGTTTCGGTTAGAAAGGTAAGGGGGCCGGTGAAATTACAGGCACGTGAGACTTAACAACTTCAAGTCTCAGGGTCGACAATGCATTGGCGATGCTCCTAGTGTTGCAAATGTCCATAGGCGGCGGTGACCACTTACCATCAGGTGGACCGTCTGCTTGTTTGTCGGCCAAAGTGGCATAAAAAAAAAAAAAAAAAGTCTTTCTTATTTCAAATGCTTATTTGAACGAAGAAGTTGAAATTTCAGACCAACAGTCCATACTCTCTGTTCCCTGTCTGTCTGCTTTTCGGCCTATATTTTATAAATAACGCAACCGATTTCATTAATTTTTAGCATATTTGACCGGAAGGCTTTGTGTATTTAAAATTATATCTTTCAGGCAAAACCAGGGCAGTTAGCTAGTATATTATAAGCATCTACTCATGGGACTACTGAAGTCAATATTAGTACAAAATTTAAAATAATCAATCATATGTTTATGATCAAAATATTAGATATTTTCAGTACTTTTACCTGTATCAAATAACAACAATAACACACGCATGAAAAAATGTAAGTAACATATATTTCTCGGCAGATTTTCATGTCAACGCATATTACGCGGCAGTGTGCAAAAGCTTTAACGTTTGAGTCATTTAAACATAGTAATACTTGTGAGCCCATAACAATCACTCATCCTACATAAAAAATCCTTTATAACCAGATCATAATTCTCCTGAAGCATTTTTAAACTTACCAAATGTAGATGCCCTCAAGCACAAAGCTATTTAAAGCACAAAATGGCCTATTAAAACCGGCACACCTTTAATATTGCTCCTGAGACCATATAACGGAGATACTGTTGGGATATAAAATTTTAGTATAACACGTTAAGGGGAAATAAGGGGGAATCGAGCACTTGATCGTCTACTGAATTCTGTAGAAATGGCTTCTTTTTAACATTATTAAGGAGGTTTTAATACGTGACGAGATTGACACATCTACACTCTGTTGCGCCGCTGAGTTGGATGAAAAAATAAGGAGGTATTTGAGAATTATGTTTTTAAAAGACTATAAACCTCTTGATTTTCCGAGTTCCCGATGAATATAACATTTTCCCGATATTACAAGTATCCTACGTGTTATTTCAAAGAATGTTGTGCCTATGTGCTAAGTCTCATCCAAATCCGTTTTATAGTTCTTGCGTGAAAGAGTAACGAATATCCATACTTCCATGCTAACAATAAATAAATATCCCGGGACATTCTTTACACACGGCCATCTGGTCCCAAACTAAGCAGAGCTTATACTATGAAAACCAGATAACTGATATACTACATTTTTTTTTCTAAATACATACATAAATAGATATTTACAACCAGACACAGAACAACCAGACATGTTCATGCACACAAATGTTTGTCCTGGGTGGGAATCGAACCCGCGACCTTCGGTTTGGCAGTCAGAGCGCTAACCACCAAGCCAACTGGCCTGTCGAGTAACAAACTTTCGTATTTAAAATATGAATAGGATTAAATATATATAAATTATACAGGTATAAATAACCATACTATTCTCGAAATAATCATTGTAATAGCAGTAAATACGGATTATTAATTGACAACTGCCAAAATTGAATCTTGCAGCAATTTGGATAAAGCTCAAAGCCAATTATGTCAGCTAAATCTTGATTTCAAACACATAGTTGTATCATTGCTGTTCCTTTAGCTAAATTTATGATCTCCGTCACAGTAAGCTGTTTACCCCGCTTCCGTAACTAGGTCGTTAGTAGAACCCCCCTTAAACTCTAAAAGGGGCTGTTGGGGGAATTTAGAGATCACGTCAGGTTGCGGGGTTTAGCATTAGTCAAAATATCATGTAGAATAGGAATTACAGTATTTTACGTGTATGCTATTTATAGTTCATATTTAAAAATAATTGGATGATTCCCGCATGCAAATTTTTTGTCAGTAACCTTTGCTGGCGTACGACTATATAACAATCACTTACTGAAGTTTCTTAACTTATAGTATAAGATGGCACAAGCATAAAAATACATATAACTAGATTATAAAACGTTTTTAAATAAATAAATCATAATTATCAGCCCCGGGATGTCCACAGCTGTATTTTAATTGTATGACCATGTCCGTTTGCTCTGTGTCTGAGTTCAAATATAAAAATAAATTCATAAATAAAAATAAATGACCTGGGACATTTTTTACATACGACCATCTGATCCTAAACAAAGTAGAGCTTGTACTATGGTAACCAAATAACTGATAAATGTATAATCCTTTTTTTTCTAAGTACATAATGATATAGCTGTATCCAATGATACCATGATAATGATGGCTAATCGTCTAAGCCTTTGTCTCAGCTGTTTGAAGTTCTGATAATACGCTTAAAATTTTGAAACAGTTAAGTTTTTGTTTTGGAACTAATTTCAGTCAAGGATGAATTGGACAGTTCCTCGGATATTCTATCGACAGGCGTTAATAGAAACCAAAAATTGAGAATAATGTTTGTTATAATAACCCACATCACTGTCAGTCCTCCCCCAGCATTCCCTAACACAAACTTCGTCGGCGAACCGCCGCAACGAGGCTTCGGTGAGCGGATTTCTCACCTAACTGCTAGTTAACGAAAGGGACACAGCATAGAGACCGTGACAAAACATAGCTGAGCTACAATTAACCTTGCAGAATCGCAAGCTTGGTTGGTACCTTGACATATCCATAGGTAAATATCGACCTCAAAGTTTTCTCTCACAAATAAGACAAAATATCCAACGTACATTTAGAAACCATATTCTAGATATTCTACTTTTGAAATATGAATACAAAAAACTTGATTTAAGAATACATCATGTATAAAGGAATCAAAGGAGTGAGGAAAATGTCACCACTCAAACCAATTCTTGACAATAAACAAGTTGACTATATGACATGTTCCACCCGTGGAATCCCACCGCTGGGACCAATGACAGGCGGGTACGAGTCCACCCTAGTGACGTCACCGTGAAAACCTGCACTACATGTAGGTGCTAGAGTCTAATATTGCTTGCATGTTCACATGAAGATGGAACCAGAGTCTCGAAGAAAATAAAACCTTATTAAGAAGGAGGTGGGTTGACTTTAGTGTGGGCTATAAATCATATCTCAAAGGAGCGATTTAAAGCATGTACTGGAATGCTTGCGGTGAAAGCTTTCTTGGCAGAGTTTTGTGCTTAGTGTTTTATTTTTAAATTGCGATTTATGTTAGTGGAAATGTAAAAGGTAGTCTTTGAAGGCTCTCAATGATGTACATTCAGATGTGTGCTTGTGTATGGAGAGCACTACGTCGAGATTGTTCCGAAAAGTAAAAGGGGACACTTTTGGGAATATTTCTGTGAAATTTATTTTTATTATGACTGTTTCCTTTAGTTTTGCTACAATTGCAGCTGAATGTTGTAAAATGTATTCTTTGTAGTTACTTATTCTATGTATCCACTTGATTTTGTAGTAAGTTAACATTGAGATTGTTCATGAATGGAATTTACAATGAAATTACAGTCCATCGACTTAAATATGGATATAGATAAGGAGGTTGTTTTATCATTTTATAAACAATCAAAATATTTGACAGGCCAGTTGGCTTGGTGGTTAACGCTCTGACTGCCGAACCGAAGGTTGCGAGTTCGATTCCCACCCAGGACAAACATTTATGTGCATGAACATGTATGTTTGTTCTGTGTCTGGGTGTAAATATCTATATAAGTATGTATTAAAAAAAAAATAGTAGTATGTGTAGTATATCAGTTATCTGGCTTCCATAGTACAAGCTCTGCTTAGTTTGGGACCAGATGGCCGTGTGTAAAGAATGTCCCAGGATATTTATTTATTTATCTTATTTATTTATTGAATACTAACTGTTATTTAACGCCCCTCGCGTTTCCGAGATATGTAATAAATATTACCAGGAAAATTCCTGGGAGAATAAGTATATTGTGTTAATACAGGATAAAAACTATATCCTTAGTTTGGCCCAAATTCGTTTGGGCATCATCAACATCATACATCAATGTACCCTCATAGACTTTGGCATTTTTAATATTAGTAGGATGTAACCTGTAACTGTAACCTTGAGTAGTAAGCTTTTAGTGCAGAATTCGTCTGGGGAAGTGCTACCACCGTACCCATTTCCACTGTGAAGCAGTAGTGCACTTGTATTACCGTATTTCGGATAGAAAGGTTAGGGGCCCGGTGAAATTACAGGCACATGAGACTTAACAACTTCACGTCTTAGGTTTGACAACGCATTGGCGATGCACCTTGTGTTGCGAATGTCCATAGGCGACGGTGACCACTTAGCATCAGGTCTGTCTGCTTGTTTTTCGGCCAATGTGGTATAAAAAAAAATCTTACTGAGATTTTTGACAGATTTTCACAGTTGAAAGCTGACTTCCTAACCAGTAGTAACTTAAGCTTTGACTATCATAAATGCTATTCTAGAGCTTAAACAGTATGAATGGTTTTCAATTTCGACACTCAAAATGAGCGTTGAAAATTCAAACTTTAATTATTTTTAGAGAATAATATATTAAACCTTTATACCTAATATTACTTAAATGGAAGACATTCAAATGACCGTCGCATAATATAGATCCGGTAAATCCGAACCCCGAGTTTTATATCGTACGAAGTGAACAAATCTTCTGGTGACCATAAAACCGTTTACTGCCTCAATCCGGTGATCTTTTCGCTAAGTAAGCACAATTCAATCAAATCAAGTGAAATCAGAGAAACTTAACAGAGTAAATAATGTTTTCCACAAATTGTATCTACACTTATTTAATAAATAGCTATCCCCTGCGATTTCACTCGCCTTACCGAAGGATGTTTCATTTCCTCGAGATAAAAAGTAAACTTAGTTACTGCTTACAATATCAGCTATCTGCCAGTGAAAGTCTTATCAAAATCAGTCCAGTCATTTCGGAGGTTAGCCGGAATAAACACACAGACAGACAAAAATGTATTTTTGCTATGTAAAAAGCTGTTCTTCGATATTACAAGCAGATAATAAACTTTTATTTTACTTTTATAGTTATTTTGAAGAGTATAAGATCCTATGAGAATGCGGGTAAAACCACGCAACGGAAGCAAATAAAAAATAAATAAAACCACTGAACCGATTTTTTTTATCCTGTAAGATAACTACACTATTCTCGAGTGCTACACAGTAACGCGGGTGAAACCACGGGATGGAACCTAGTAAGTAATGAAGAGACGAATAAGTTATGTTAAATTTCCAAAGTTTTAATCTACATTATTTGTATTTAAGGGGGCCGTTATCGTGGTGGTTCAGTACCCGACCGGTATCGCACCGCACGTCGTAGCTTTGATTCCCACCCAGGACAAACGTTTATGTTATGTGCATGAACATGTCCATGTGTTCTGTGTCTGAGTTCAAAATATCTATAAATAAATATCCTGGGACATTCTTTTTACACACGCCAAGCGGAGCTTGTACTATGGAAACCAGATAACTAAAACACTACATTTTCTACTTTTTAAATACATACTTAAGTAGATATTTACATTTAGACAGAGAACAAACAGAGATGTTCATGCACATATTTTTTTTCTGGGTGGTAATCGATCCCAGGTCCTGCGGCGTGTCAGTCAGGGTATAAAAGGTTTTATACCTACCAGTAAATCCGATAAAGATACACACAGACGCAATTAATTGCGCAACCAAGTCTGTGTCTTATCAAACGATAGTATCGTGGCTTTAGAGATGTCAGATAAAGCATATAATTATAACTAATCAATTTATATCAAGTAGTTAAATATTAACATAACATTACATGGTTTGTGTATCTATTTAGTTTCTTGATTGGATCAAGAGTAGTAATTATATAAATAATAAAATGCTTAGTTAAAATTTGATAGCGACTGCAGATTTCATGGGTTCAGGTAGGGTACATAGTAGCCCTAATAGTTTATTCCCTACAAGGCTACCACTTACTTACCACTTAACCACATTATCACTAAGCTGATGAAATTGTAGACAAACGCAGGCTCAATAAAAGCATTAATACAAAGTTGTTCGATAGTTTCCTAAATGTCGTAAATCGTAAACAGTGCCAACTTCCATTCCAACGGCGAAGTTAAAACATTCCGAATTTAAATTTCAAAAATAAATCCAATTTTAATTCAAGTGTATCTATTGAGACATAAGGACGTTTTCCATTTATCAAACGTCATGTTTTTTAAGCTAGCTAGCTCCGAGAACGGTATCACTGCGGAAAGAGACGCAAGAAATACGTAGAAATCCTTTCTTTGTAATTTTTTATCTTTTAAGTCTTCTTGGCAAGTTTTGATATCAAAGAATGTTTCAGCTTTTGAGATCAAGACAATATAGCGAGCGAAATATCGAGAATATCTAAAATTATTACATTTGTATGGAATACGAGATCTATCTGTAGGTACTAGTGGTCATCAATGGTCGAATTTCGACCGTAATTCATAATATTTTAAGTTTAAGATTCTACCTTTAGTGAGTAGGTACCTCTATAATCACTGTTTTCTTTTCGTATTTTTAGGGTTCCGTAGCCAAATGGCAAAAACGGGACCCTTATAGATTTATAGATATATGTGTAAAATGTGTCCCCCCCCCCCGTAACTTCTAAAATATGGGCATGATAAAACTGAAAAAAATATATGATGAAACTACTAACGAAAATTGGTTTGAGTGAGATCTAGACAGTAGTTTTGTTTTTAAACGTCATAAATCAAATTACCTAATTTATTCATTTTACTCAAATATTTATTGGGAATATTTCGTGTCAAACTGGAATATATATTAGCTTGTTTAGCTATCACAACCCTATATGGGCTCGCATAAAAGTTAAATCTTAATCTATTAACTTAGGTAGCTAATCGTAATATTTATTTATCGATTAAAACAAGTTTGATTAAATAAAATAATATATATATTAATAATAACACGTCGATCAAACTTACAACGAACTACAAAAATTTGTATATTACTATGTTACCTACCTGCTGCTAGTGCTGCTACGGAACCCTTCATTGGCGAGTCCGACTCGCTCTTGGTCGGTTTTTTCTATTACACCAGCTGCAAATACGCCATTTTGGCAGTATGAACCCTAACAATAGTTTTAGTTAATATATTCTAATGGATTTCAAAACCATATTAAATTATATTTATTTTAGCTTTTTACACTCCTTCCCCATCAAAATTTAAATAAATATCAAATCTCATATTCAACATTTTCTCTTTACGTATGAAGATATTCTGATTGATTTATCGATTCTTACAAAAAAACCAGCAGAAAAGAAGTAACCGTGTACTGTTAATTGTTAGTACTATCATAATATTAACTACGAGTAATAAATACGATCACGAAAGTACTAAAAAACCACAATTAAAAGGGACAATAAAATATTTAAATCCTATCAAACAAAACGGACGAATACAAGCAATCATCGACCTTAATAAAAAGAACATAAATATTAACCCGAGTTAAAGTATTTGAAGCATTTGTATAAGTGCAAAGAGTTGCAAACAGGGTAGTTTGAAAAACTATTTTATTATTGGAATGAGGTATATATATTCATGGTTTTATAGCGGGCTAATAAAGTTTGCGCGGCTTCAACCAGGAAATGTTATTAAATTCGAGACGGTAGGACGTTGACGGAACGCTGCTGTCTGGGTTTTACCGACGAGCTAGATCGGGAGTCGGGGCTCACAAAATTCCTCACATTTCAAATTTGTATATATCTACAAAAGTTAAATCTGACAGTATAAATAAATGCAGAGAACGCGTAATGAGTTGTGAGAGCAGACATTGTGAATTAGGATTTATAGTGGATATATTAGCGAGTTTCAATTAATCTTCTATTTATACCAAAATGTAATTCGTATTGAATTCGACAGCGGCTAAAGTAAATAGAAATTCACAAATTATAGCAAAGTTAGTTTAGTTCTAATAAAATCGGCACGAATCAAATCTAATATATTAAAAAGGAATATTCGTTTGTAGTTACTTCACTTACCTACCAACTTCTATGTGATCTTATACCATGCATCTGACTACGATGAAACTTCGGCCGATTAATGGTCTAAAATATAAAATAAACAATCATGGTCAAGTCAAAAAAGGTATAATACTGCTGAGCACATCATAGTCATAGCTTTAGATATACTGTTAACATAAGCATGTCTGTAACGAAAACCCCTAAGATTTCCCCTTACCAAATGACGCCAATCGCGCCAAAAAACGTAACTTACAAAAATTAAAAAATTTTGATTTATCCTATTGAATGTCGAGAACAGCTTTACATCATATAAATAGTTTAGGAAGATGGACGGGTCTTCACGTGTCAATATTCTATAGCCTAAAATGCTAGTAATTTCCCCAGTAGCCTAGCTCCTAGCCTACAAGTCGCCTTTAGCTGGCTCACATCCAGCCCTCAGACGTGGATGTTAAGTTGCATTACGTACCTCCCGTCACGCCATCTTGCGATATTTGAACTCAGCTCGCACAGTTCACACGCCGTACACTTTTTATACGCGTTCAAAGTGATATTTCCACATGAAATTCTAAATCCTTATTTTGCTATGTAGGTTTTATTTAAAGAACGTAATAGTCAGTATACAATTTTGTAAATATTAAAGCCTTGCCACAAATATACATAAATATGTGGTGCAGTTTTAGTTTTGAATTGGGAATGCTATCCTTCTAATGTCAATTTCCATTTATTTGAATAATTAATTCGAATGTTTCAAAATTGGAAATATTATAACCTCAAAAAAACAAAAATAAAATGACTCATGTAAACTATACTACTTATCTATACTAATATTATAAAGAGGAAAGATTTGTTTGTTTGTTTGTTTGTAATGAATAGGCTCCGAAACTACTGGACCGATTTCAAAAATTCTTTCACCTTTGGAAAGCTACATTATCCCCGAGTAACATAGGCTATATTATATTTTAAAAATAATTAGGGATCCTTACTAAAACTCCAATAATGTAACATAAGGTGTAAAAAAATGACCTGAAAAATTCCTTACGGCGCGTGCGCTGCGAAAACTATTGATGATAGAATGAACAAAATAATAATGTAACATCCCTCGGCAACGCGGGTGAAACCGCGGGGGACAGCTATTAATTATAATTATGAATATTGTAAGGGTAAAAGCAACACTCAAACAAATTAAAAATCTGCAATATACTAAGTAAAAACACCCACCATCAAAAACAAGCTCACTAAAAATTATCTAGGCAGAAACAGTGAAGGAAAATCACTCAAGCCCGTCTTGGGTAGGAACGTATCACGCATCGGGGCCGGATATTTTATTCATGTCTTGGTATCAGACCCACTCACACTCACCAGATTTCGTATATTTAATGTAGGTACATGCTCCGTTCTTGACTGCGTTTATTTCTTTCAATTTAAATATATTCACAAGATTGTGTTCATTAATGGTTAACTTAAAATTGATATATTAAAATATAGTTATTTGTGTGTATGATTGAATAAATACCAAATAAATTACAATCTTTGAAAACTTTTTTTCTATTTTTGTTTTTGGTATGTGAACCGAATCCTTTTATTGGGACTTTTTTTGCCAGTATCGAGTTTTAGGTGTTATGATATCAAATAAATTTTATTTTACTATTATTGTGTCTCTATCACTTGCAAGTTCGCGCCAAATGTCTCCGAAACCTTTATTTAACGTTTTGTTCTTTGTGAATGTAAAAGCTTCTGATTTCACAAAAAATTAATTAACTTTTTTATGTAATAATTTAGTGTATCTTTCAAAAATATATTTAATTATGTACTTACTAAGTAGATTACAACTTGAATGCGTCCATTAATTAAAGTAATTAAGTGATTTTAAATAATTAATAATATTTTAAAAACATAATTTTTCATCTATGTGAGTTTTCTAAATTCAAATTAAGAATTCCTAATTTGAATATTCACAGTGCGTTTTGCCCTTTTCGATTAAAAATAAACATGCATTTGTCACTTTTCATTCTTTTTTTATATTAGGTTGGGGAAAAAGTCTTTTCGCATTATAGTATGTATGAACTTGTAATAAAATCTCTTTGGCTATACTATTTGTATCTGGTTGGTTTTGTATCACTGAAAGTTTAATTTTTAAAGAACATAATTCCAAATTCAAATTAGGAAATTGTGTGATTTGCATTTGTTTTTCGTACCGCCAAGATGAGTGAATCTAATGATGAAATTCGATTCATTTTAAAATTTTACTACAAAAAAGGTAAAAATGCAACGCAAGCCGCGAAAAAAATTTGCGATGTTTATGGACCTAGTGCAGTGTCTGTGAGAGTAGCACAAATTTGGTGTAGGCGTTTTCAATCTGGAAATTTTGATGTCAAAGATGCACGTCGCTCTGGTCGCCCCATTACGGATAAAATGGATGCCATTTTTGAAAAAGTGGAGCCAGATCGGCATATCAGTACTTACGACGTAGCTGAAGAACTGGGAATTGACCAGAAAACAGTTTTGGCGCATTTGAAGAAAACTGGGTACACAAAAAAGCAAGATATTTGGGTACCTCACGAGCTCACTGAAAGAAACTTAATGAACCGTGTACTCATTTGTGATTCTTTATTACGACGTCATGAAACCGAACCATTTTTGAAGAAGCTGATAACTGGTGATGAAAAATGGATCACGTACGACAAGAACACGCGAAAAAGGTCGTGGTCAAAGGCCGGTCAGGCTTCACAGACTGTGGCGAAACCCAGGTTAACTCGCAACAAGGTGATGCTGTGTGTGTGGTGGGATTGGAAGGGTATTATTCATTATGAGCTGTTACCACCAGGCAGGACCATCGATTTTGAAGTCTACTGCGAACAACTGATGAGATTAAAGCAAGAAGTTGAGAGAAAGCGGCCGGAATTAATCAACAGAAGGGGTGTGGTTTTTCATCATGATAACGCTAGACCTCACACATCTTTAGCCACTCAGCAAAAATTAAGAGAGTTTGGCTGGGAGGTATTAATGCATCCGCCGTATAGTCCTGACCTTGCACCTTCAGATTTCCACCTGTTTCGGTCTCTTCAGAATTCGTTAGGCAGTGTCAGGTTAACATCAGGAGTGTAGTAGTAGTACAGAGTTCGTCCGGGGAAGTACTACCACCTTACCCATTTCCGCCGTGAAGTAGTAATGCAATTGTATTACTGTGTTTCGGTTAGAAAGGTAAGGGGGCCGGTGAAATTACAGGCACATGAGACTTAACAACTTCACGTCTCAGGGTCGACAACGCATTGGCGATGCTCCTAGTGTTGCAAATGTTCATAGGCGGCGGTGACCACTTACCATCAGGTGGACCGTCTGCTTGTTTGTTGGCCTAAGTGGCATAAAAAAAAACAAAAAAAAAAGGACTGTCAAAACCACTTGTCGCAGTATTTTGATCAGAAGTCCCAAAATTTCTATAGCAATGGAATCATGTCCCTACCTACAAGATGGCAAAAAGTTATCGAACAAAATGGTACCTACATACTTTAGTTAAATGTAAATAAACTATAATAAAAATGTTTTGAATTTTCTTAAAAAATGCAAAGGAACTTTTTCCCCAACCTATTATTCGCGCGCCATATTTTTTCATGTTCACTTACGCGGGAAAATGGTAGGCTGAACAAAGTAGTGCTGCTTTACTATACCATAGACAAAAAAAAAGTGAGAAAGTTTGTGCGGGGGCGTCAGGGTCGCCGCTCTTTCTGTGAAAAGAAATTCAGTTAATAATAAAAACTATTGAAAATAAAAGCTGTTTGTCCGTATTTATTGTGTGATGTGTTGTAATATTTTCTATTCCTGGGGGTCATTGAAATCGGACCAAACTTGCTTCCAAGGGTTGATTTTTGAGGAACCTTGGACTCTGAATGTGAGTTGTTTTATCCCATTTTTATTTAATTTCAGGTTGTTTCCAAAAAATAAACTTCGTATAAAAATTATTATAATTAAAATAGGAAATCATGATATAACGAGGTTATCAATTACGTAATTTTTGACAAATGTGCAATGCTTACTCAAAAAAAAACTTTTAGCTCGTAGTTAAATGTAAGGCTAGTTGTAAAATAGGTTATAAGTAAAACAAAGACATTTTAAAACCACTGCATACCAAATAACTAACCTGAGTATAATTTGTTACACAAAAATGCAATACGTCTCTGAACATTAATACGACATTATTGTTATTATTATTGGTGGGCTTTTGTAGCTAACTGTACGACTAGAAATGAGATTATACTAGTTATATCACCACTTGATTTAATATATTAAGCCTTTGATCAAATCAAATGTCTATATCTACGCAACTACATATTGAAAAAGGTAACAAAACAACACTTCTAATAATAGATATCGGTAGAACTTCTGTGTTGAATACATTACGCCTCTTTGTGGGTACGTGATTTGAATTACTTTGTGTGTTTTCGAATAGGTTAGTACCACGTCCCGGAATATGTGTCAGTCAATTTTAAATATGAAACCAGTATAATCCAGTTCAATTCTTGGGTCAGGGAAGGTAATAAAGTTTCTTTGTTTTGAAATTATTACATGTAGCAAGGGAATGGTAATGACAGTGCTCATCACATGTGTTGTTGGGACCTAAAACTATCGTCGGTTGTTTGAAGGTCTTATTACTGAGCCCTTTGCTTAATTCGCGAATAATGAGCGTGGGCGTATGTATATATAATCTAGATATAACTAGTTTCAAATATTTGGCAAAATTGATTGACTAGTAATATAATCATTAGCAACAATTTGGCCAATTGTCTATTGTTCCTTTGAGATATTGTAGTATCCTTTTTGCAGCTTGCCAATGTTCTTTTGTAAAACATGTATTAAATTGGCTTAAGTAACTCACCGCATATGCAATATCAGGACGTGAGTTTACTGCTAGATACATAAGGCATCCTATTAGGTTCTGATAAGGCAATGAGGGCGACTCACCATCAAGCCTCTTTTTGACCTTTTTCTGAGCTAGAGGAGTACTCGCCGACTTACAGTCACGCATGTTAAATTTATCCAAAACGGACAAAATATAATTTGACTGACTCACATTGATAGAATCTGCACTGCATTTTATTTGTATTCCCAAGTAAGATTTTAAAATACCAAGATCTTTTAAGGTAAAATATTTCTGCAGTTCTTTCTTGACAAAGTCGAACGTCAAATCTGATTTATAAAAAACAATTATGTCATCAACATAAACTCCAAGAATAATGAGTTCTAGACCAAAAAGTTTTGTGTATACACAAGGCTCTGAAGCAGTTCCTTTAAAACCTATTTTTAAAGGGGTTTCATCTAACTTCTTGTTCCATTCTCGTGGAGCTTGTTTCAGGCCGTAGAGGGATTTACGCAAGAGACATACTTTTTCTTCATGTCCTTTTGTGCCAAAGCCAAGAGGTTGTTCCATGAAGACTTCCTCATGTAAATCTCCATTTAGGAACGCAGTATCCACATCCATATGTCTCATTTTCAATCCAATTTCAGCAGCTAATGCAAATAAGGTGCGTAAGGAGGAATGGCGGATGACCGGTGCAAAGGTTTCATAGTAATCCACAGCATGTGTTTGCTTAAAACCTTTAACCACAAGTCTAACCTTGTATTTCTTAATGCATCCGTAAGCGTCCTTCTTCACTTTGTATACCCACTTGCATGGTATTACCTTCTTATTCGGCCGATCAACCAGTTCCCACGTTTTGAGTTTCATGAATGAATGATATTCATCATCCATAGCAATTTTCCACTTATCAGAATCATCAGCTTTAAACGCGTCAGAATAAGTATTCAGCTCACTTGATCCATCACCAAACACCTGGTATGTAAAATAGTCAGGAGGTTTCCTATCTCGTACTGGATATCTGCGCTGTTCTTCACCAGCTATTGGATCTATTATTTCCTCAATAGCGTCTTCCCAGTGTTCCGGATCAGTACTCAGATGAACTTGCTCCTCGTTCTCAACTACAGTATGAGGAATATCAACACTAGCCTCTTCAATTGGAATATTCTCTTGAATAATAAGATTATCTGTATAGTCCGACAGAAGGAATCCAGGTTCTTGAGAATCGATCATGGCTCTACTCTCACCTTTCCTGTCTTTTAAATCAGAGAAACAGTTCCCAAAGAACGTTACATCTCTGGAATTTTGTAGACGTCTAGTATTAGATGCATGTCTAAATAAATATCTATGAGGATCTTCAGTATAGCCAACAAAAATCGCTTCTTCTGATTTTAAATCTAATTTCTTTCTATGACATTGAGGAATTTGAATAAGTGCTCTGCAACCAAAAACACGAAGATGATTTAGGTTTGGTTTCTGACCATTCAACATCTTAAAATTTCCTATCTAAGGCACGATGTGGGCACCTATTCTTTATATATACAGCAGTATGAAAAGCATCCTCCCAAAAAACTTCAGGTAAGCTACTTTCTGCCAGCATAGAGCGCGCCTTTTCCACGATAGAACGATTTGTACGTTTAGTAACGCCGTTCTGCTGCGGACTGTAAGGCACTGTTGTCGGATGTTGTATACCTTTTGAAAGAAAATAATCAGACGATTCCTTATTGACGAATTCGGTTCCATTATCGGTCCTTATGGTCTTAATTTTAGCTCCAGTTTGTCGCTCCACTAATGACTGGAAGTGACAAAATTTATCTTTCACCTCAGTCTTTGAAGAAATAAAATATGCAAAAATAAACCTTGAAAAATCATCTATAAACAGTAAAACATATTTGTTACCTTGAAAAGAATTAACTGACATTGGTCCACAAATATCAGAGTGAATTAACTCTAGTATGTCAGTCGCTTTGTTGTAGACAATTTTCTTAATCGGTGTACGCGCTTGTTTTCCTTGCACACAAGCAAGACATGGATCTTTGTCAATAACTTTATAATCTATACCTACTTAATAGTCCTTTAATTGGCTCATACCAATACGGCATAGATGACCTAAACGCTTATGCCAAAGTTGATATTTTGTCAGAGAATCAGAGTGCATATCGCAGGCCATTGCCTGGGGAATATTGACACTACAGTCAAGTTTGTATAACCCACCACAGGACGAAGCATGTAGAACCGGATCACCTGTAGTGTCTTTTAAATATATTTTTCCGATACCATTTGCACCTATTTTCTCACCATTTTCCACAGTTACTTGAACATCATTGTCAAGAGGTTTTATGGTCTGAAACCACTCTCGCCTTGATGTCTTATGTCTAGAAGCACCAGAGTCAACATACCAATTATCCAAACTTGAATCCGTGGTTGTTCCTAAAGCAGACAGACCTTTACAAGGAGATATCTTCTTATTTTTAGGCTTTTTTATACGACGGGGACAATTTGGTCTCTTGTGACCAGGTTCATTACATTCGTAACAAATAGGCTGTGCAGGTTTTGAAGAGTTAATGCGTAAGGCTACTGCCTTCTCACTCTTATCACTCACAACTTTTTCTTAACAAGGTCGGTAGTAACTTGTATATTGCTGTTTTCAATCGCCATTATTAGAGGTTCATACTTCACAGTAAGTCCTCCCAAAAGGATAGCTGCAACCGACTCATCATCGATTATTTTGCCCATGTCGGCAAGGTCTTGAGCAGTATACAAAACAGCATTAATGTAAGCTTCTAAGTCACTGTAATCATCTAAGCACATTCTATACAGTCTACTTTCTAAGGATAGCCTCCTTCCCATGCCATTATCTTCGTAGGCATTCCGCAGAGCAGTCCACGCTCCTAAAGCAGTGACAGTGCTACGGACGTGGGTAATAGCTTGTCCTTCCAGACTTAGATAAATTTTTGATAACGCTCGTCTATCGAGTCTTAATTTTTCCGCCGTTGGAGTTGTGTCTCCATCATTGTATCCTTCTATTGATTCCCATAATTCCTCATGTACAAGATAATTTCTCATTTTAAATTTCCATGAAGAATAGCCATCTCTATTAAATAGAGTGAACGAAGGTAAGGAGGTATCTGATCTCCTATGTATGGAAGCACTATCTCCATTTGATGACATGTCACAGACTTCAACTTCAACAAAAAAAAATTGTTCTTACGCCACACTATTTTTACGTAGAAACTTTATTATCTTACGCTACACTATTTTTACGTAAAATCTTAACCTATTCGTAGAGCCTCGTGCTGATAACGTGTTGTAAGTTGAAAAAATACGTGTTGAGCTTAAAGATAATATATTTTAAGTAAAGTGTCAATATATAAAAATATGAAAATAGAACACAAAGGTTTATAGAATACAGCCAGTAGCAACAAATATATACTTCCTCCGAGAGCGTACTTTTCACGTTATTGGGCTGTTAACATAAGAGACAAAAACTTATCGACTATCTTTTTTAAGTGTTTAAAAACCCGGTATTCAAATACCTGCGTTACCTTACAACTGATTAAATTAAATGCATAATAAAGGCAATTGCAGTAGGTACTGGCAAAAGTTCACACCAACAGTAATAAAATTCTAATCACTGAATTAATTTATAATAGAAGTACATTGAGTGGCGACCCCGCCGGCGAGGCGCGGCGCGGCGGCCGGTCTAAATAAAGCCCCTACACACATTATAAAAGCGGTCATAAAAACCGCACCCCTGGCCCCGTAACAAAAGTAAACAGGACATCCGTTTTAAAAACAATGCAATGTACATGGAGCACGCGAAAAAAAATGAATATTTGTTCAGCAAACGAATTTCGCACAGTCCAAACAAACTTTTTGAACAGAAAACGTGTGGGAACTCGGCTCGAGGAGAGCTGAGCGGATGGGTTTTCGAACGGAATTTTTTAACTGAGCGGTTTAGAAATGGAGTTTTATCCCAGTGGCAGATAATTTGGTTTCCGCGGTCTGGCGTCGCGTCGGCAGTCAAGTTCCGACTTTATTTACTTACTAGATTTCGTCACGCTGTTTCACCCACTTTACCTAGAACATTAATGTTTTCCCGGGATAACTTAGACTATCTCTTGCGAATAATATAGCCTTCTATCACGCGAAGGTTTTTGAAATCGGATGAGTAGCTTTTAAGATTTCTTACTTCATTGTGTGTTTGAACATACAACATTTAATTCTTTATTATATTAGTGCAATTCGAGCTAGCAGCACATTGCATACGGTTGTATGTCAATATGGCATCATCTGATGGTTATTGCAATGTTAAGGCTATTTTTATTCTTATTGAAGTCTAGTTGCCTCTACAGCAAGACGTCTTATTAAAGAAAATACAATGAATTCTTTCCGGGCGGCCCACTCTACATCAATTCAAAGTTAAGTCGCAATTAATTGTACAGCGTGCTACAAAACACCCCGTAAAAATATAATTAATTATCAAAGCCAACAACCCTAGTAAGTTGTCAGGGAACCAGATTATTAAACAGAAAGGCCTAGGTACCTATTTTATCTAATTATTGTCTACTTAGTTTTTATATTTTTCATTCACAAAAATCTGCTTATTTTATTTTTTTGGGGTATGTTATACAGCGATACTATCTTAAATATTGTGAATGAACTCGTTATTAGGCCCCATTTAACCTCCTTTCGGCTTTTCCGGTAGTTTTGTAACCTGTTTTGTAACTCATAGAATACGAACAAAAAAACAAACATAATTTTTGATAAAATTTCCTACATTTCAACTAATTTCAGTAATTACCTAATTAATTGTTTCCACAAAAACAAATTATAAAACGAAAACAAAATGAACGAATGGTATCAATACAACAGCAATAAACTTTGAATTAAATTTTCCAATTGGATTAGGAATGGATTTACTGCAACAACGAAATGAAATCGAAGACTTCTGCGAATTTCATCGATAGACAAGTCGGGTGAGACACAAGATAGATGTTACAATGAGATAAGGGGGGAAGGCAATAGATGTCGACTTATGTTATAGGTATATAGATATATGATATATTAAATGTTGTAGGCAGGTTACCTAATAGGTATTATTATTAAGGTATTAATAACATAATTCTCTTCTAGAATCAAATAGTACTAATGATTATAAAGATACTTGTATAATCATTATAAAAACTCCTACATTTATCTATGTAAACAAAGCTAACCATCTGGTAATTTTAAGCAAAGCCTGTTCGCTTAGTCGTGCAAACATAACTTTGAATCTAATACATATTTATGTATTGTCCCGTTTACGTACGAATTTTAGGTTTAATAAGTTATTATTCATTGTTTTTTTCATTTTGAAGTCTGTGTTTAAATGTAAGAAAATATCTTAATCATATTTGTTAGTGAGAAGTTATTTATAATAAAAACGTAATTTAAGCTAATCAAAGAACTGTGCTAACAATGTTTACTTAATTTATAAAAATAAATAAATTCATCTGTCCATTAATCACAACTAGACCATACAATATTATAAATAACAATAAGACAGAATAAGTCATTTTACTAGCATTTTGTGGTTTCACCCGCCTTTAATTGATCAAAAATGACCTATAAATTCTTCTCTGCTATACTCTGCAAAATATATTTAAAATTTAATTTATAAAAATATTGGCTCCCAATTACTACCAACTGCCTTTAGAGGAGACAAAAGAGCAAAGAGAGGATCACTTAGTGCTGAACAACTGCATTCCCATAGAGCTTTGGCGTCAGGCAGGCGGCCGGCCTTAGTAAATTAATAAATTGCTCCGAACCTAAATAACTGAGAACAGGTGTAATAATGATGATGGTGGACTTCCGATGAACCATTATTTTATATGGTAAGTGATGAAATGGCCGGCAGGAATCCATGTGCTTGATTTAACCAACTTGAGGGTGTGGTTGAGCTGGCCAGGCGGGTATTACAAAGTAGTTTACTATCACGCCTAGGTTTCTCTTACGATGTTGAATGTTTTAACTTGTGACCAAGAAGTGTCCTTTGAATGCCTCTGTGAGTATGTCTTCATATCCTGTAACGCAATTGGTAAGATTATATATAAAGTTAGTATAGAAGTTGGTATATCTATTTATTTTTATGATAATCTATATTAAACCAAATTCACATTTCTTACTTCATAGAATGCTAACTCAATACTAAGTTGTTGTCAGTTCGCGATGTTGAAACTTTGTCCTCGTGACCAACTGCAGCTATTTATCGCCCGTTGGCCATACTTTCATCGTACTTTAACATTTACGACGTGCTGGGTTAAAATAGAGCCACACTCAATCTGGGAGCGAAATACGAAGGGAATCCCGGCCACTCTGCAATATTCGATTTATTTTCTAACTACCAAACCCGGCTGCGTGCAAAATAGAACACCAAAAGTCACAGCATAGAAAACTAACCTTAGAATCTCAGCGGCAACTTCCAGTGAACCAAAATGTTTCAATTGATTTTTTGTAAGCTGTGGTTTTTGGATACCGTATCCTTTCAAGTGTGTAGTTGTATTCTCAAAGGACGTCCACTGATTGAAAAAGAAAACAGCTTCGCCGCTGTCCGATTGATTCTTTGTGCCCCCGTCCTCTATATCTTGTCTTACATAGGGGAGCGTAGAAACAAAATGGGCCATGAATTTTTAACGGACTTTTTATAAAGAATTCAACCCTCAGCACACTTCCATTAAGGTGTAAATTGGCCAGTTTATAGATATACACATTTGTACCTACACTTTTTTTTCTACATAACTTTTCTATATTCTTAAAAAAAATAGTTTTAAGTATATGCTCCCATTTGACAACGATATCATCGTACAGTAACGATCATAAATATGTACCCATGGTCAGTTCCGAAATCATATCTGACAACCTTCTCATAATTCAACAACACTGTTATTAGTTAAAGCGATAGTAGTTGTAATAATTGAGCCGTCTGAAATGAATGAAGAGTATTTAACTAATGAATCATGAAATCAGATCTTGTTGCAGAACTGTCCGTGGTTATATTTAAGTATTAACTGTCCCCCGCGGATTCACCCGCGGCCCATAGTGGATGTAACATTTTCCGTAGTTTCTGCGTGTAAGAGTAACAAAAATAAACTGTCGCATTTATAATATTACTAGCTGTCCCCCGCGGTTTTACCCGCGTTTCCGTGGGATATCACATGTATTATACATAAAAACCTTCCTCTTTAATCACTCTATCTATTACAATAAACCGCATCAAAATCCGTTGCGTAGTTTTATAGATTTAAGCGCACAAGAAATATACATAGGGATATAGGGACAGAGAAAGCGACTTTGTTTTATACTATGTAGTGATTATTATAGTAGGTATGTCTGTAGACTCTATGTGACAAGAACGGCTATCATTAAAAAAATTCTTAATATCACTTTGCCCGAATATGGTCGACATGTAGAGTCAAGAATGTACCGTAGCAAAACAATAATTGCCACCCAAATATCAGGTGATATTACACAAACTTTTGAACAATCAACACAAGCCATACCACACGGTGTGACCGAACAAACGTGAAATTTGTCGTCAACTCCCACGCTAACAAACCAGCGTACAAACACGGACCTTTCCGGTCTCTTCGTTACTTAAACCTGTGCATCCAAAAACAAAGACATTTGTTATATGCAAAGTGCAATTTTTCACACGTAACACAAGTAACATACATATATAGAACCGTGAATTATCGTGAAAAGTAATTAAAAATACATGTTACCCGTTACCTTGTCGAAAATATAACAAAGTTATTTGTTCCGAATTCTGAATATATCATACTATTTCACGTCTCTCGCGTTGCAAACGTTTATAAGCGGTGGTGACCACTTACCATCAGGTGGACCGTCTGCCTGTATGTCGGCCACTAAATAGTTATCTAAAAATGAAAAAAGAACTTGTATATAATTATTTCATACTTAGATATAGAAATTTACACCCATACACAGAACCAACAGACATGTTTATGCACACAAATGTTCGTCCTGGGTGGGAATTGTCTCTCAAAAGAAAAATAAAGTTTTCGATTTTAAATAACAACAATTTTTACTCTCTGTATATTCCAATCTAAAATAATTGCATTCAATGAATGACTACGTCTTAGACTTAAACCAATATTGGCATCAATGAATACAGTATAAAATATATACAAACTGAACACAATTCAAATCCAACTTGATCCTAAATACCACAGACTTGTGGTTGTCAAAGTGCAATTCAGTAATGGACCTAATACTATGATGGCACAGGATTCCAAATGGACTACATCACATTCCAATTAGGAATGGAATACAGTCCTTAAAAGAGAAGATATATTTACTACTACATTGGAGTTGTATACTGGAACGCTATTTCTAAAGAAGCGTTTATTTACTTGATATTTGTTCAACGAGTACATTAATAAATGAATATATATCCAGGGACATTCTTAACACAGGGGCATCTGATCCCAAACTAAACAGAGCTTGTATTATTGAAACCAGACAACTGATATACTACATATTCAACTTTTTTAAATACCTACTTATATTATAGCATCTAGTCATACAAGAAACATATAATATATGTTTATGCACACAAATGTTTGTTCTGGGTGGGATTCGAACCCACCACCTGTGGCGTGGCAGTCAGGTCAATCATTCATCTTAAACATACAGGTTAAGCAGTCATAAAAAATTCCGATTAAAAATTAATATTTATAATCGGAATTATAGCCTAAAATTGATCTATAATGTTTTACCTCTACATTCGTTTTCATACTAAATCCGCAATCCTCAGAAATTAAAAAAATATCTGGATAAAAATTATGCTCTAGTTATTCCAAGGGATCTATATATTAGGTTGGGGAAAAAGTCTTTTCGCATTATATTATATAATGATGTGCAAAGGTTCGTCCGAATCCCTTTAGCAGTTTTTATGTGAAAGAGTACCAATACCCATACATCCTCAAATTTTCGCATTTGTAATTTTAGTAGGACTCCAAGGCTCATTATTAAGTTTTCGCACCGTCTATCCTCTTGTGACATGCCTGAATCTCTTTAACCGTAATAGGCACCCAATTTTCTCAACTACGTGTTACTATAGCAGTAGTAGTGTTTCTATATTAATCTTGAGTAGTATGAAGCTACGCTAGAGACAAGGTCCTGGGTTAAATTTCCGGGGTCAGGGCATGGTTATATTATTATTTCATTGTTTAGAAATGATAACTAGCCCGAGACTGGTAATGAGCCTGAGAGTCGGTGAAAATGCTCACATTTCACTTTGGGACTTTAAATATTTTTGGCGGAATGTGAGTCTCATTACTTAGACCTTTTTCTACCTCTATAGGGATAATGAGCGTGAAGATTATATTAGTTTATGGATGCAAAGAATTAGTTTAAATATTTTGTGGCGACTCAAAAAAAAACATTCATGAATCATTCATTCAGTTCAGGCTGGCGAGGGGCACTTAGAATAAGAAGAGCTTGTAACACACCAACTCATTACATCTCGTTAAACTATTGGTACCTATAAAGTGGATCAAATTGAACTTAATCTCAATAAGTGTTTCCAATATGTATTAAGTAATTTGTTATTTTTCCGACTTTTTTAAGATAACTTATTTATGGATTGCAAACGTGCTTAAACATTTAGATTTAAACATATTAATTTCAGTGTGTTTTTAAATACTTAAACATTAATTTACCTTTGCTCTTCCCTCATTTTGAAAAGAGCATTGAGATTTTTAGCTCTGTAAGTTTGTTGAAAACTCAATTTACATCAGCCATTACTAAAATAATATGACATTTTTAACAGTACTCAACTAAAAATACTTTTCCCTCTTTATTATATTAAAATAGAAAGAGATTTACATCGATTCAATCCAGTAAAACCAACAGATTCGGCAACACTGTCTAATTAAAAAACTGTTAAACCATAAATAATCACGTTTGACAAATCTCCCTCATATGTTTTTGTGCTCGCGTAAGTTGCCAAAATGCGTCCCCAATAACGGAAACGCTTTCGCAATGAAGACAAATAGTCTTTACATTAGTAGATACTGTTGAAATGGGTTTCCGAAGAAATTTGTGTTCTAGTTCAACATATTTAATGTTTACTTTGGATTTTTCTTATTAGAATAATGATCATCAGTTCTGAATTTCTATAATGTAGCCAAGTTTCGAGCAACGGTCATCATCTATCAGGTTTATCATGTTGAAATTCTTCAACGAATTCATATCAAAAAATCACCCATCAATGTGTTACGGCAGTTGTCCTTGAGAGCCTGGCAGTAGTCTGCAAGGCTTTTAGTAATCTGTGATTATACTGACAACTCAGTTTTAAAAAAAAAATGTGATGGAAGGTAAAATATCTATGAAATAAACATATCGTCCGTTGTATCTTTAGTGTCATTGTCTCTTTAAAACACACTAACGTGAAAATAAAACCTCTTTAATATTAAAGATTTCACCAGACAAAGATTTCCTCTAAATCCTTCAGCAGGAAAGATTAACAGAAACAAACAAAGTTTACCCGTACGCCGTACAGATGTCCGGAGCTGGAGGTGAGTGGGGAGGGTGGCCTGTCCTGGCGACGTGACCCAAATAGTGATGCTCCTCCCGGCCGAATAAAAACATATTGAAATTAAATTCCACTGAAAAATGTGATGCAGAATAAATTGAGTTCTGCCCGAGTGAATTTGTTTGTCGAGCCGTATTGAATGATTTTGAAGTATTCAGCTTAGTTTGATGGACGTGATATGCATTTGAAGATGAGGAATTTGGACAAATATTTTTTATTGAACGCAAACCTTTTTTGTGAATTCAAAATACCTGTGACTATTCATAAACAAAGTTGAATAGAAAAAAAATATCAGTATTGCATTAACTACAATCAAACTTATGAAAAATGCTCATTATCATAAAAGGGAAAACAACGAGAAACAAAAACTCACTTTTGAAACGAATAAAACAAAGAGCAGACGTCACAGACAAAAGCAAAATAAACAAACCCAAAAATATTACTAGAAGAGAATACATCAAGCAATATAAAAGAAATAAACAAAGATCAGGCTAAAGAAGCACCAGGGACGAGGCGACGGAAAAACAAAAGGAAAAATAGAAACTGTAAACGTTTCATTGAAACACATAAAAGGGGGGTCGCATCAAAATTCACTTTCGTCGCAGAGGCGACGCAATAAAAGTCGCGAGAGGAGCCGCTCCCTGGCAGTGATAAATAAAATAAAATGGCCGTCAATCTGATCTGAATCGGACGAGCCTTCAAGTGCTACAATACGGAAATTTGGGAACTTCTAAGTCAGCTATTGTTAGTTAAGGAATTTACTTGAACTTGATTTGTGTTACTGACAAGTTTGCTGTCTTTATTGTTTGGCTTATCGATTATTCTGAAAATGATTTATAAACTTTTAACTCACTAACTTTATTTATCATGCGTTATAAAAGATTACAGCGCCATTTTATTTGGAAAATATTTTACAACTGTAATTTGCTCATCGCAGTTTAGTGCTTAAACTAGTGGTTGTAAATAACGTGGATTCTACTCTTGGCCACAATCTTTATTACCTCTGTAAGTTTATCACTGCTTAGGGGTCGCAATAAACTAAAGGCTCACCTATGCGACCTGATTCTACGAATATATTACATAAATTGACATCAGTACCTATTAGATTAAGTTAACGTTAAAAAGTAAGTTAATTGCTGGGTCAGTAACCCAACGGGACAGTTTCCTTGATGATAAGAGAACCTGACACACTGGTCGTGTGTTCGATTCCCCCCAGGACAAATATTTGTGTGCATGATCATGTATCTTTGATCTGTGTGTAATTATATAATAAGTATGTATTTAGAACAAAAAAGTAGTACAGTAATATGTAGTATTTCAGTTATCTGGTTTCCTTAGTACAAGCTCTGCTTAGTTTGAGATCAGATGGCCGTGTGTAACGAATAACCCTGGATATTTAAATATTAATTAAATAACCATAATTAAAATTTTAATTACCAGAAGAAAAATACGTGTCAAACTAGTGAGATATATTGTCATTGCAAAAATATCATAAACAATCCAAAGAAACAACTGCGATTCAAAGCAAAACTGGAAAATAAGGCAAGTTTTTTGGCAAAATTTCAATCCCGGCTGTAAGCTATGGTACGTCAAATTTAGACAAACACCAATTCAGGCTATGAATAAAACATGAACCGAGTCCGCCGATCCTCCCAGTTCCGATATACGCCGTCAACTACCACTGTAACTATTACAATCTACCGCACCTTTATTCCGTCGGCATACAGTCCTTTTTGTACCTGGATTGTGTGCAAACTTTTTCCGGCCTGAATTCTCTTCAAGGCCACCAGAAGTGTTAGGGTTATGATAATTTTAGACCTCATCCAGTTATTATTGTCGGCTATTAAATTTTCTTTCAGAATTGAGATGTTCCATCGAGCTGATCTCCCTCCAATGACTGCGGATTGGGTGTCATATAAAAACGATTTGTAAGATATTTTTTTTACGAACGGAAGGATGGCCTCATAAGATTGAACGTCTACATAATCCCCTGTAATGCAAACCAACGTGATATTCCATTTTTATTACGTTTCATTTCAGCGTCAAATGTTACGGGTTTTGTAATGATTTAGTTGTTTATGCAAAGGATATTCTTATTTTGATATTAAATGAGAACAAGAAGTGTTGGCTAAAAAAATTACCGAAAAAGTAAAAAACATGGATAAATGTTTCAAATTTTAATCCTATTACTTATAATGTTGCCTTAACGTCTGGATATGAGCCGTTTGTCACTATGTTAATACAGAAATATTGTGATTTAACATTTTACAGAAAGTTTATATTACTTTACAAATTAATTTTTAAATAATTATTTAATGCATTAATTAATTATTTTGCCTATTAAAACCAAATATTTCAGTCCGCACTTTAATTGACCCCAACCGCCACGGTAGTCGAACCGTACATAATTCTACTAGAATAAGTGTAATTCCAGATAGAGTAATTAAAAGTAGGGTTCTACTTTTGAAAAATATCCTGTAGCCCGAGACGGCGACAATGTTCACCATTTTACCACATTGCGGATAGTTGGGGTGTAGATATCTTACTATTTTATAACCCAGTTCCTCTAAAATTGGCTGGTAAATCTAATATTACAGCAAGATAGTAAATAATTGCAGCCAGGAACGCAAGCTGCGTGATCAATTCACCACAGATAGCATCGCGGCGGGCAACTACGTTAATCGCTCCTCATTATGTGCCAGATGATAATGGTTCCTGCTACTGCTCACTACATGTACTGTTGCTATGCAGGCTTGTTTTACTGTACACGCAAAGTTATACTATGGCACGATTTGGGTTTGATGCGAATGAAAAATTGCTCATATTATTTTTCAGTTGGCAGTCAATTGTTTGCATGAGAAGCTTTTATCTAAATACTTTCAAATTAAAATTATTTTGAATAAAATGTTAAATTAGCTTTTTATATTTTAAAGAGCTTGCAAAATTCAACTTAAAAAACTAATATTCGATTTGTTTCATGAGCTAATCCTTTGTTGTTTACCTGAGTTTTCTCAAAATATTCTATGTGTTAATCTATTACATGTTCTATATATGTGCCAAATTAAGTCTATATCCGCTAAGCCGTTTTACTTTTGTAATTAGTGGGTTCTTCAAGAAGAGTGTGATGAGATTTTTGTAGGGTCCAACAAGGTAGGGCAACTCGCGAGTGTTTCCTAGTTGTGTGCTCCTAGGTGCAAGTGTCAATAGTCTACTGATACTATTAGGTGGGCAGGTAACAAAGTAGTATAAAAAACCATAGGCAGAGAGAAACGTCATTCTCATGGCTACATACAGATATACTGTTAACATTATAAAATAAAAATAAAATATCCCAAGACATTCTCACACATGATTACCTGCTCCCAAGTTAAGCGGTTGTACTGCTAGTAGAATGGCTACCAGGTAACTGATATACTACATATACTACTTTTTAAATACATACTTATATAGATATTTACACCCAGACACAGAACAAACAGACATGTTCATGCACACAAATGTTTGTCCTAGGTGGGAATCGAACCCGCGACCTTCGGTTTTGCAGTCAGGGTCTCTAACCACCAAGCCAACTGGCCCGTCTAACATTATCATGTCGGAAGACAGGAACCCGTAAGAATCTCCCCAAAGAAGTTATCACTTTAAAAAATCTGAATATTGGGCTAGTACCTACAGAACCAGCTCTTGATCACCTCCACAATGCTCTCACGTTGATAAATTAAAGTCCAATTTATATTATGCACAACACACGAACTCGCACGAATCAATCAATATTTATATTGATTCCATTCAATATGTTACCGATACAACACTCGTTACACATTACAATGTTAGCAGTTCGTTGTCTCGCAAAGAACTCGTTCAATAGAATAGTAGACTTGTACAAAGTTTTCAATAGATTTGAGGGTAGTTGAATATCTATTACTTCGTAAAAATCGTACGCATTGCCAATGTTACAACAACAACCGAAAGGTTTAACAGCATCTCTATTTATTTATTATTTATTTATTAGACAACCAACACAACATACACTGATACATGTAAATAATTTTAAGACGATACAGAAAAGAACCTTGAGTGTTGCTTTAGTAACAGGTTGCCACTGTACAATACACAACACTATTTTTTATTTTCACCTTTAATACATTATAGAGTTTACATACTTTTTTTTTTTTTTCCTTTATTGAGAATAACAAACAATTGCACAATAAAGCTTATGTAACAATATTATATATAAATAAAAAAGTAATTGCACAACCAACACCGTTATTCACAAAATAATGTACTAAACATGGCAAGATTAACAAGTGAATAAGTAAAATATTAACAATAAAGTGAACAAAACATAAAAAAAGAAAACAGATTAAATAGATTTAGATAAATCAAAGATCACAGACATCCGCAAGCATGTCATTAACATTTTTTTTAAATTGTGCATGCGTTAGAAAGAATAAATCTATGTCACTAAAATGTTCGTTATACGATTGCATTATACGACGAAGAGGAGCACGTTCACCAGCGATAGTACGACAAAATTTGGGTGCATATAAATATTGCTTATGACTATCACGGTATCACTTAGTGGTTTTTAGATTTTTTATTTATTTATTTATGACGGGATTGCGATTGACCTCAATCTCATCCGTTAGGTACCTTGAATATCATCCCTCAGCTCCTGGGCTCGATTCTGAGAAACATTTTTAACCATGAACATATCTTATGTCCCAACCTAATATCTGGTGAGCTTTATCACCGTCTATCAAATTCAAGCTACATGAAATCATTTCTACATAAAGAAACATTAATATTTCTAAAGTAAACCCCGGGACTCGAACTTAGAACCTCCGGTCGCTAACCAAGCTACTCAACCACCGAGGTGCTCAAATACACTTGTGGCGACATCTATGTACACGCCCACAATCCTTCACCTCCCGCACTACAGTGATGTGGCGACATGTATGAACGAGTAGAAACACGAGAATCCTACATCGCACTATCAAGATTCTCTCAGGATTTGATATACATGTATACAAGCATCCAACATCAAAAGTTGGACCGCGGTCCCCAGGCATGATCACCTAGCCTGGCGGAAGAACTTCCCTTTTAAATGGAGGAGTTTCATACCTCGCACCTCCATAGTCGTGACCCCCAAGTGATCCCATCACTTCACTACTATGGAGAAGCGAGGTATGAGACTCCTACATACACTCATCTTACTACATATTATTATAAATGCGAAATTTTGCATGCATGGACGTTTGTTACCCAATTTAGCAGAGGGGTTGAAAGGATTTGGAAGAAATTTGGCACAGTGATACATTATAATCTGGAATAACACATAGACTACTTTGTACCCCAGGAAAATGTTACATCCTTCGAAAATGCGGTTGAACACGGGGGGACAGCTAGTTAATTGTATTTATTTAATAAAATATCATGCAGTTTACATTGACATAAAAAATCGCCCAACTGTACAATACTCTTTTACTAATTATACATTTTTGCAGTTATAAATAAACACGTTTGTCTTAAAAAAATATATTGTGCATTTTTACCGTCTTACGAATTTCGATCTGGTCACGTGTCCTGACGCGAGTTTAACATTTTATACCCATCCCGAGAAAAGTGCTCAATGCCGCTACAGAAGTTTTCAGTTCAATATTAAAATATAAATCTATGTTAAAACTAAGTAAGTAATTTTAATTAGGTACCAATTTCTACGGATCATTACTATTATTATTACTTTTCCGTTAGTTAGGTATTTAGTGAAAACTAATAATACTATTCTACGTTGTTAGTCCAATTTAAAAGGAAGTTATGTGCTGTTAAAACACCATAGCTTTCTTATCTTGCAAACGATTAGATAGCGATACATTTAAGGCCCGTGATACAGGAATACTTAACGTTGGAATCCAAGATCTGTATCGCGGAACCGATGTGTATGGAACACGCTAACACGCTTCCGACAGCGTTGTATGTACACCTTTATTTAGTGTACTTGTATTTTATTAATGGCTTCTTTGTGCGTTGGAAGTTTGAGGCTAAATTGTATGTTTTATTTGTATTACGAGGGATAATAATTTGTCAGGTCATGTGAGGCGTAATTGGTTATTTAAAAAAATATTTAGTATGATATTTTTTTACTAATATTATAAAAGCTGTCCCCCGCGGTTTTACCTGCGTTCCCGTGGGATGTCACATGTATTATACATAAAAACCTTCCTCTAAAATCACTCTATCTGTTAAAAAAACCGCATCAAAATCCGTTGCGGAGTTTTTAAGATTTAAGCATATATAAAGGGACATAGAAAGCGACTTTGTTTTATACTGTGTAGTGATGGGAAAGTTAGACAGAAAACTACCGCATGGACTTAAATGAAACTCAACATATCGATAGAGCATGCTCTGAAATAACATAAATCTTACTTTTTATCCCGGGTAAATGAACATCCCCCAAAGACCCGGTTGAAATTGCGGGGGACAGCTAGTATGTGTATACTAAAAAAATCATTCATTCCAACTACAACTTCCTCGTAGCTCTTATATATATATTTTTTTACTATGAAATAGTTACAGCACTTTTATTACTGCGTTTCTTACATGAGACTTAAAACTTTATGTCACAAGGTTTAAAATGCATTGGCATTGCTCCTATTATTGAGAATGTCCCTTGGCGACAGTGACCACTTGCCGTGCCACCTTATTATTATTACAAATAATAATTTAGCTTAGTTTTAATGTTCAGAAAAATATGTATTCAATCTTGTGTTTTGGTTTATGAATTCAGCATGAGTAATGTTAATAATTTAACTGTGAAAATTATAGGAAACACAATTATTAAGAAAGTTTAAGCTCATATTTCATTAACTGAGGGTTTATAATTAAATTCCTGATGCCACGATACTGAGAAAAAGCTCAACTTAGTTATGATTCTGAACATTACACATTTTCAAAAATAATGAAATATAAAGCTGTCGTTATCCATACCTATGAACTCTGTTTCATGAACTTTCGAACGAAAGAGCCACTACTAAAGATAGCTACATTTAATTCCTAAAAATAAACTTTATCCTTTATAAACACGGGTGTAACCGCGGGTGGAACCTAGTTACAAATATTCTAGGTACATTTAAGCGTTATTACTTGTAGTAATACTAGCATAAAGGAAGGTGTAGCAAGCGATCCACAACGAGATAAGTTATCAAAGCTCGTCTGACTAAACCTAGCTTGCTAAGACGGCCGATTTGACATTTACAAATGTCGCAGATAAATTTACAGGCAAGTTTGCTTGGTGGTTACTCTAGCAGCCACGTCGCATGTCGTGGGTTCGATTCCCACCCAGAACAAATATTTGTATAGATGTAGATATCTGTTTTTTCTGTGTCTGGGTGTAAATATCTATATAAGTATGTATTTAGAATAGAAGTATCACCCGCGTTTATCGATATCGTAGTTTATCATTCGCCTAAACAAATGTTCTGACTACATACTAATTTTCATCAAGATCGGTGAAATCATTCTTGAGTAATAGGTAAAATTGTATTAATGTAATTGCTATTTTAAAATACATAAATACAAAGATTTTAGTAAAAGTTGTTATTTACTTTTATATGTATCCAAAAAATTGTCTCGAATAGGCTCCAAAAAAGTTCTACAAAATATTAATGAATTTTTTGGGATTAATAGAGTAATTTCAACATAAATTTCCCTGTATGTTCCATTTCGTTACCTTATAGGGTTTAGAAGATATGTAAACATGTAATGATATTTCTGCCACCTAACATTAAGTTTAGCGAAATTCTGTATCTATTGTTTCGTTTTTTTAGGGAAAAAAATGGTTTGTCCTTGTCCCACGGAAGGAAGTCGTGGACACTACAGGTCCAGAATATTTCCATAAAATGTTTGCATTCCATCTAAAAATATCAAACAGTATCGACAGGACCATACCATACCCGCGGGCACAAATATGCCCACGCCATGCCAAATATGAAGGCCCAATTTGACACTTAATAGTGTCATAGGAAAATCAACTGTATTCCTTTTGAGATAAGGTTTATCTATTGATCGGATAGTTCATTGTTTGATGATGCTGAACAACCTTATTAAAACGCCATAGGGTAAGTTTTCCAATAACACCCTTAGGTGTCAAAAAGGTCATATAAGATCTACAACTTTACCAACCTTTCGATAATATAAAGTATAATACATCAAAGGAATTTCCCCCTCACTACTCGGTTGGAATATCTCATTTGTGATTTTATTCACACAATTTTCCTATGTGCTGTCGGTGTGTGATATGAAAAATTCATGTTTTGTTGGCGATATTTATAGTTAGCACCAAACATTACTGGGGGTAACTACGACTTAAACTTAACGGGGATTCTGCGACCACCTTGGTATCTATATTTTTATGATCCTATTTCCTTAAAATCAGCATATTCGTAGTAAAATTATAATTTCAAATGCATATATATCGATGTGTGTATTTTTTTTTTTTTTTTTTTTTTTATTCCACTTGGGCCGAAAAACAAGCAGACGGTCCACCTGATGGTAAGTGGTCACCGCCGCCTATGGACATTTGCAACACTAGGAGCATCGCCAATGCGTTGTCGACCCTGAGACGTGAAGTTGTTAAGTCTCATGTGCCTGTAATTTCACCGGCCCCCTTACCTTTCTAACCGAAACACAGTAATACAAGTGCACTACTGCTTCACGGCAGAAATGGGTAAGGTGGTAGTACTTCCCCGGACGAACTCTGCACTAAGAGCTCTACTACTCTGAAAATGTTCCCTATGGACTCGAACGATTTTGAACGGACTTTTTTTGACGCTGAATGCAGATAACTGATGTTATAAAGAGTAACTTAGGCAGCGATATTACGGGGATATAACGACTACCACAATTTATTGAGATCAGGGCAGGCAGGAGATGATCATCATAATTTAAAATAATTCGTGCGTTTATAAGTAAAGCAGAGCTTATATTATGGAAACCAGATTACTGATATACTACATATACTACTTTTTTATTTCTAAATACATACTTAAATAGATATTTACACCCAGACACAGAACAAACAGACATGTTCATGCACACAAATGTTTGTCCTGGGTGGGAATCGAACCCGCGACCTTCGGTTTGGCAGTCAGAGTCGCTAACCACCAAGCCAACTGGCCTTTATCTCCTTATAACTTGTCCATATCACGACAAACGGTTCCCTCTCAATTGCATTCATTTAAAACTTTCTGTTAAACCTTGCACTAAGTGATTCGACACAGCACCCTAAAAGAGAGTTCCCGGCATTAATATTTCTGTTCATTCTCTAGTATAATAATATCATACCAGATATATTCCCTATAGTACGAGATCCGCCTGCAGGAATACTACGTCCTTTAAGTTTTGAATCAATTGATTTGAATTAATACTTAAATTCCCTCATTCATTTTTTTTTTAATTAAAAACTTAATTAATGTAGTGATCATGCAGCCGGATCTTAGACCAATGCATAGATACATTTTGCTCCAATCGCTTTTCATTTATATTTATCATATTTAAAACTGCATTAACAGAAATTCTGAGAATTCAACTGGCTACCTATTACGGTTAAATATATACCGACACACGTATTACCTATGCTTGTAGATAAAATCACATTATTAAATGACACGCATTTAAATTATGGGGTTCAAAACATCAAGGGTGTATTAAAAATGATGAACTTGGCTAGCCAACAGGCTGAGGTTCCTAACGAGACCAACAAAATATTAAAATACCATAATGCTGTTGGCTCAGCCATTGAGAGAGACGCAAATGGAAATTATTCACCAACATTCAAAAGTTGAGGCGTCGAGTTGCACTGTTTAGGTGGATATAGTCGGTAATGAATATTTTTAGGACCCATGATATTACCTCCTGAAAGTAGTCTTGCTGAGTTTCTTGCCGGTTCTTGCAGGTCTAATAGATTCAAAGATATTGGAGGGTCAAAAATGTTCCCACATGGTTCGTATTATGTTGGTCGCCCTGTTCCTCGTTAACTTGGCTGACACACTGGCGTGGGTGTAGATCATCATCTAGGTCTCATTACTGAGGCCTGTGTCTACCTCTTCGGGGTTAATAGACGTGAAGATATGAATATAAATTTTAAGTTAAACTAGTTGCTCGCACGTTCCTGAAGGACCTTATGTATGAATTGGGATGTGAGCTATATTACTTATAAATAAATTAATTTTTTAAGCTTTTGTGAAATAATTATTTAAATAAACCACAAAAGTTTAAAATATAAAAACCGTTTCTCTTAATAATTTGTAGTTAAATTATTAACATCAAAAATATTGAATTTTTTTTTATAGGTACAGAAACAGACAACAGATTGTGTATTACTTATAAAATCTAGATAATTAACATTATATACACCTGTAGCCCAATTATAACTATACACAGCATCTAATAAGCAAAACATAATAATAATAATAATAAACCATTATATATGTTGAAAGAATAAATTAAAAAAATATAAAAATAGAAAAAGAAATACACAAAATAATAATAATAATTAGTAGTACATAGTAAGTACATTAAAAATGCATTAGAAATTGGCGCTACATATCATTTTTATTATTACAATTTTGCAAAAAGAAATTAAGCATTACGTCGTTTTCCACGTGGACCGTAAACAGAGTTGAGTCGTTGAGATATCCTCTCTCAAATTAACCTGAGGGCGGTCGGAGTGTTCCGTATTCATTCCGAAGCATCTATTAAATTATTTAGAGCCTTCCCCAACAAGATTAAAGAAATTTCCAATTTTGATGTGCAAAATTAAGTTCCCATTAGGTACTGGCACGGAGCAAAACTTTTTGTTGCTCCTATATTAATATTTTTAGATTAAGAATCCTTAATTAAATTCTTAACTAGATAAATATAACAATCGTGATATTAACTATTTATATTTATAAAGAGAGAGATTTGTCAGTTTCAGAGATGTGAAAGGTAATCCCTGGAACCACTGCATGTATTAAAAAATCTATCACTCATTCTTACCTGCAAAACGAGCCTATTAGATTAGAATTATTTATGTATATCAAAATCAACACACATGGTAGATTTTGATATACATAAATAATTCTAATCTCTATTTCTTTGGGAAATATATAGTATTGTTAATATTTTAAACAGAATAACCAATTTGTGATAGCCTGTAATTATAGTTGTCGAGATCTAAACTGCCCGTTTTTATTAAAAAAAAAATAACACTTAGCTTAGTTATGCATAATTAAAATTATCTGACAGTAAAACATACAGATAAAGCTAAACTCACACTGTGCAGCATGTAACTTGCATTTGCTGTAAAATTTGGTATGAAAACTAAGGCTTAATAACAGAAAGGTTTGTTTGTGCTTGCTATGAAACCGTTTCCATCGCTGTTTGCTTAATGACTATGAAATATTGAGGGATGAGTTGAATTTTATTGCATTCATTTATACCTATTTTTATTTGTCTCACTGAAGATAACTGGATGAAATAATAGTGATTCACTTTTAATTTGTAACAAATACTAGCTTAGTTCGGAATAAAATTAGATGTTTATTTGGCGTTTGCTTTTTTTCATTTTAAAGTTGGTAGCGTGTGTGACTGACTTCATTGCCGAGTTTTTTTTTTTTAAACAAATAAGGAGACAAGTAAGTGTGCCGGTAACCGCAGCCTATAGAAGCTTGCAACACTCGCGCGTTGCTTGCAAAATATCTGTTCATACTATTCTTAAACCTTATGTCACCACACTGTCAAATTGAACTATTTTAAGTAACTTTCACTCAAAGAATTGAAATTTATGTTGAAAAAATGACGCCTCTGTTAAAACTTTACTCTCCACGTGCCTTAGGCTATGTACACACGTGATGACGTCACGTTTCGCGAGCAAACGTTTGCCCTGTCCACCGCACCGCACCACTGTAACATTTTATACGTGTACAACGACCCTAACGCAGCACTGTCACCGCAAATCAGCGTAGTGTGTCAGTTACAGGTTTTTTTGTGGCCTCGTGTACATTTTAGTTAAATAGAAATGTTAATTTGTTTGTGACACTGGTTGGAACTACTGTGTTCAACTATTTTATTAAATCTTCACTATAATAAAATTTGTTTTTTTATGTAGGGGGGTTATCTCTGGAACTAGTTATCCGATTCTGAAAATTCTTTTACAGATTAGTGGCTACTCTATTCCTGAGTGACACAGGTAAATAATATTAAAATCTGGGGTAATGTTGGTTCTAAATTTGAAAATCTGCGATTTATTGGTAATATTCTTTTCCTTTTTATAATTAATAGTGTGATGTACTGTGTTGTGTAGTGAATGTTGTTAAAATTAACATTCGTTTTAAACTATATTGCTACTAACAAAGATATGGACATGGTCTGAAATAAATGTTTATTATTATTAATGTTATAACTAGGCATTATTTCCATGGAATGTGGTTTTTATGTACCAAAAGACATTAATGGATGATATACTAGTTTCATAGAATTATTTTAATATACATGTTAAATGTGAGATCTCTCATAAATAGTTTTCAAGTTCTCTAGAATTAATGGGTCCCAAATGTTTACATCCCAAAGTTATACCTAAGTACACAATCTATAGTTGCAGTGCAAATTAGCCGATACGAAATTAACCATAATTCTAGAATTTATGTATTATGAACGGCGCCACACCTTCCAAAACGTAATATTTTATGACATAAAATAAACAATGGTGAATAAATACGGTATTAAAAAATCAATATCCTGTTAACCACCACCCAAAATTGAATAGTTGCGCTGGCAACACTGTTGGCATCGGACGAGTGCGTTCAAGGAAAGAAAGAAGGAAAAAATGACTATTATACGACGAAGATTCGCTCAAATTCACGAAAGGTTATCTTTGATTAGGTTTAGCAGAGCTTTTAAAAGTGAGTAATTATTAGTAAAAAACTACTAGACCTTGGTATTTCAGTTGAGTACATATTAAAGTCGTTGAAGAGTACCAATTGTCCAATTTGTTATGTTAGACAAAGAAGTCAACCAAAAAATGGAAACTTCATCTTCTTACCAGGTATACCAACGACTTGTTCACAGCCCCTGGGAGCTGCTGGATGCAGATGGTCCAGGACCATTCGTTAATCCACGTGGAAGTCTATGTTTAGGAAGGGACATTCCTGGCTGATATAAATAATAAACAAATATCCTGGGACATTCTCTTACACACGGCTATCTGATCCCAAACTAAGCAGAGCTTGTACTATGGAAACCAGATAACTGATATACTACATATACTATTTTTCTAAATACATACTTATATAGATATTTACACCCAGACACAGAACAACCAAACATGTTCATGCACACAAATGTTTGTCCTAGGTGGGAATTGAACCCGTCGCGGGCTTGGCAGTCAGAGTCGCTAACCACCGTGGTAGCTTTAGTAGCTATGACCTTCATAAATGCTTAAATAATTTTTATTTTGACATTCTGGGATGTTGAGGAATTCAATGTGTAAGTAAGCACCATGAAGCGTACTCAGGCTTTTCATCAAGCACCCATATTCAAACGAACTTTATGAATGATTTCAATAATCCAAACTGTAAAATTCAAAAATTCTAAATTCAAAACCATTTATTCAGTTTAGGCCCTCAGAAGGCACTTATGAAGGTCAAATTTAAAGTTACTGAAGCTACTACCGGTTCGGAAGTCAGCCTTCAACTGAGAAGAACCGGCAAGAAACTCAGCAAGGTTACATTCTTTTTTATTTTATTAAATTCTTTTTTATCTATTCTGACTTTTTGGCTATTTTATAACATCAATTTTACATATCTTTATATTTAACAATTACAAAATACTTAATAAAGCTAATATTCAAAAACAAAAAACAAAAAAACTTACTTAGCAATGTTCCAACTCTCCATTTTCAACATAATACCTGTAACATAATTATACATTAGAGAACTAGGTTACACCAACATTCAGCACATACATTACAAAGTATATTTGCATACGTGAATATTAATATAACCCTAAAATGGAATATTTACTCGGCGGCGTTGGAAAAATGTAAAAGTAAACAGCCTCCGGTAAGTGTACGTGTAATACATAAATATTGTACAATCTGAAGGGAAAGCCGCGAAATATGGCGTCGATGAGTTATGTATAGGGCTCTTATCTGGCGAGACCTGCCCTGCGCAAGGCTCACTCCGCTTTGTTACTATTTATTGTAACTCTATTAGGTGTACTTACCCGAAATTGTAGTTTATTTAGTATTTTTGTGTTGTCTTTATTTATTTTCTAAACAGGTTTTATGTGAAATTTATAAGGCATAATTAAATTCCAATATATATTATTATGAATATTGCATCGACAAATTACTGGGAACAGAGGCAAGATGATGATTATGCGGAAGGCTATAAACTAATTTCACTGCATAATAAAAAAAACAAATGGAAATCTTATAAGTAAACGCAAAGTACGTGTATGAAATATTTAAGTAATACTTCGCTTACTAGTTCCGTATATATTTAAGTAATACTTCGCTTACTAGTTCCGTATATATTTAAGTAATACTTCGCTTACTAGTTCCGTATATATTTAAGTAATACTTCGCTTACTAGTTCCGTATATATTTCATGATACAATGTAGAGCTAGCAAGCGTGGTCCTCCCTCGAGGTGATTTGTCCAATTTCTTTTTTTAAAACCGTTTCCATTTATGATTTTTTTTAATATGTTTATAACTACAAGTAGAGATTCAACTGTATTCTGTATTTTTAATGTATACCGATTTTAGCGGTGGAAATTGTTCGAAAGTGGAATATGCCATCGGCAATTGTGTTAAATTGCCCACGCTCCCGTTATCTTGTGTACCGATTACTTGACTCACCTGTTGACTTACCTGCAAGCATACTTGCTTACTCTACATTAAACAGAAATATCTTGATTTAATACTTCTTAAATTTTCATGCAGCTACAATACTGTCATTGTACAACAAGATTGTATTTCATACCAAATACTACTCTATAATAACACAATTAAGTACGTTTTTTTCACAATTACGCCAGATACATAAGCCTTTCATTAAATTCTATGAGAACTTTCTGTTGGTGAAATTCAAAACAGGAATAAGACACACTACTGTAAATAAAACCTAATGCTTGCTAATAGTTATAAAACACTTCCATAACTTTTTAGATTTTTATTTTACTATGGTGATAATTATGGCCCAACTGGTGTAAACGGTAAACTACAGTGCAACCATTAAATTAATTAAAAAGCAAATTTAAAAGATATTTTTTCACAATGTATTTTGATGTAAATGGATATTAATACCCACAAAGACCGATCCCCTAGACAAGTTTTTGTCATCACATCTTTTTCGCTAGCTTTATTTCAAAAATGGAATTTTAAACCTCCTTATGGAACCTTTGTTTTATACAAAAAGCCAAGCCAAGGCATCCGGCTCGCAAAAATGTTTATTTTACATCTCAATTAATTAACGTAGCTCGCTGCAAAGTTTAATCCTGTATTCATGACGCCGACTTAATAAGTGAGTTGATTCAAATTGCAGAACTGCTAACTCAACAGGCAACACCAGCGCCAGGTTATATGCATTAAGTCAGCGGGGCTATCAAATATTTACACTTTTGAAAAACATTTTTTGTTTGTCCACGCTTCTCCTTCGTGTAATAAGGATGGTTCCAAAACGAACACGAAGTAACTCCTAGGTAACTAGTTAATGCATATTTTGTTAGGATTATATGTTTTATTTAATGTTATATATTTGCATATAATAAAAAAAGATATGAATAGAATATGAATATAGAAGAAGAATATGAAGGAAGATAGGCCGGAATAGGAATATAGACTTAGATAGGCCAGTTGGTTTGGTGGTTAGTAACCCTGATTGCCAGTCCACAGGTCGCGACTTCCATTCTCACCCAGAGCAAACATTTGTGTACATGAACATGTCTGTTCTGTGTCTGGGTGTAAATAGGTACGTATTTAAGTATGAATATAGAAAAAAAAGTAGTTTCCATTGAACAAGTTTTGCTTAGTTTGGGACTACGTGACCGTGTGTAAAGAATGTACATTATTTTGAACGAATGCAATATTAAAACAAAACACACTATTCCCATTACATTTACCATCAACGGGTATACGGGTAGTGCCAACATGATGCACAGAGGTCGGTAAAACAAACAAGATAAATACAATACTGTATCACAGTTCGCTGTACGCTAGTTTTTGTGTTGTCCAAAACAACAAAGCGAACAGTTACGCTGGAAATAACGCTTAATTTCCGAATTGCAACGACGGAGCAGTACTTAGCGAATGTACGGTTTCAGATATGAAGTATTCAGGAAATAGTATGTTTCTGAATAGACGCTGGAATGAATGTACGCTTTCTAAAATCGCATTAAATGTTAACATTTATCATTACTGAATGTAATCAATTCTCTATGTAGGTATTGCATTGAAATATTCAGTTTACCTTTCGTTTCGTGAAATACGTTCCATTTAAAAAGATTTCAATATTATAAATGTGGAAGTGCGTCTGTCTGTATGATTTTCACTGTGTGACGAATAAACGACTGTACTGATTATGTTGAAATTTGGCACACACACACACCTGCTTTAAGTACGGAAAAGGACGCAATTTTTTATTAGAATTCTTAATAGAAAAATCCTCAAAATTTCAATTTAAAAAAAATACTAATATTATTAAAAAACCTAAACGTCAAAATTCCTCAAAAATGTACCTTCAGAGTATTACAGTAAAATCCCTTTTGGTTCGAACTAAATTCAAAGCAAAGATACTTCGAGTAAATTGTTGACAATGCTTAAGCTGCTGCAACATTCTAAGCAACTTTGTAAACTGCAGACACTACATTCATGATTAGACATTTTATAAAATGGTTCGGTACCATGACTGGCGAGGCGCAATCGGTTCGATTACCAAGACAAACATTTTTGTGCATGAACGAACATGTCTTTTGTTTTGTGTTGTTACAAAGTATGTACATTAATTGAACAAGAAACACGACTGCATAAACAGCGATCTAATGATGTAGAAAATATGTCTCGGTTTTTATGCATTCTGCTTGTGTAATTCATAAATGAAGCATTTCACTGTAAAATCAAAGAAACATGATGATTTTAAAATACCTATATATGTATTTAGTCTAGCGCCATTTTGTATGCCAAGGCCGCCATTTTGAATACCACGGCCACTATTTTGAAATAAACTAGCACCATTGCACGGCTGAGACGATTGAATAAACATCTCATGCATTAAAATCTATCCAGCCGTTAGAATGCTTAGATGGTAAAAATAATCCCATATACAAAGAGTCATAGTTATAATTAAAAACATAATACTGCCTTTGCTGTTGCGCTGTCGGGTAAAAACATAGCATTCGTGTTTTGCTAATTTTAGTTAGAAACCTTATTACGTAACGCAGTGCGGCTGCAAATATTCAAAACTAGTTATAATATATATTCATGTTAAGGAGTTACGGCGGCGTTTGAGTTGAATTCTCTCATAAAGTTTTGACTCGGATTTCACAAGATATATTCAAAAGAAAATTTCTACCAAAATAGTTTAGACGGCGTGTTAATTAAGTACACTAAAAACACTTCTTTTATTATCATTAAAACACTCCTACTTATTTCACAATTATATTTTTTTGTATGTTTGATAAAAAATTGCTTTGTGGCGCACTACTAAGGTTTATTTTCAATTACACCAAGTTGTGTAACAAGAGTTACATTTAAAACAATGAAAAAAAAACATCGTAGTATTGCATTGATATGGATTCAGCATGTTATTCGCAATAGGTATGAAAGTAGTTATGTAAAATAACAAGAAATTAAAATAAAACTGCAGATATATGTATGATAATAATAATAATAACCTGGGACATTCTTTACACACGGGCATCTGGTGCCAAACTAAGCAGAGCTTGTACTATGGAAACCAGATATCTGACATACTACATATACTACTTTTTAAATACATACTTATAGATATATGTTTTTACACCCAGACACAGAACAAACATACTCGTACATGTTCATGCACACAAATGTTTGTCCTGGGTGGGAATCGAACCCGCGACCTTCAGCTTAGGAGTCAGAGTCGCTAACCACCTAGCCAACTGGCCTGTCATATGTATGAATATTTGTTACTCTTTCACATAAAACTACTGAACGAATTTGGATGAAACTTGGCACACAGATAAAACATGCCTAAGAATATCATATACCTTTAACCTTCCGGGAATGTAATATCCCTCAACAACGTATAAAGCACCAATCATAAATGAGAATAATAATCAATTTGAAAGATCAAACAATTTCTCAGGCCATCAAAAGGTACGAACAACTGGCAATATGATTGAACGACTAAAGGTGAGCCAAAGGGCAGAGGCTGATGCTAATCAGAAAACTACTCCTTATGGTACAAGTCATAGCATAAAACAGACGATTATTTTTAAACAATTATAATTTGACAGCAAGCAAATGGAAAATGGCCTTTACTAATGTTGGGCAAACAGACGAAGTGGTCGATATGTCGTTAAATTAAGATTGTCAGTTGTAGTTACTCTTTATTTTGCGTCTGAATAAAGGCTATAATTATTATTATAAATGGAAAATTAAAGCAGCCAAAGCGACAAATACTACCCCAACTCATTTCTAGGGTATCGTAAGAGGCGAGTAAAGAGTATACCGATGAGCACGTGCAGCTTGCAGCTAGTGATTATTAAAATCCAAATTTCTTGTTATATTTAATGCACTAAATGGACAGAAAGCATACATATTAATAAAAGAGCAATATACGAGCTTCAAATACGAACAGAAGAATACATGACAGACAAACAGGTGATTTCCAGCATGAATTAGTATTTGTACTTTTAAAAACCTGAGATCGTTCTTGTATGTAAAAATATTGCACTACAAGGAGGAAAAGTTTGTTTTTAGTTTGAATCTATGATTTATCTTAGAAACTACTCATGGGCTTTAAATAATTATATCACGGATAGAAAGCCACATTAAATCCCTTCGGAAACGTGTAACCGCACCTATCACGTAAGCAAGTACGCAAGTAGTATTCGTAAGCCTCTTAACGAAACACAAAACTGGTAGTATTTTCAGATTAAAACGCTAATCTCTCATCACTTGCGCCGTCCCATATTGTAGGTCCCGCGGTCAGTCCGGGATAACATCACTGGATGTTCACAGGACGGATTCCCCGGGCCTTATTGTTGGAGGAAATTTAATGGAAGGTGCTCGCAATTTTATGTCGTCACGGGCTATTGTGATTTGAAGGGACGGAGCTATTTGAACGCGTAATGCCTTGTTAGGTTAGGTTTAAACGTAGATTATAGAGACTATTAGATTTGACACTCGTGTTCTTTGTTTCTGATACTGTCAACATTTGGCGGATTACCAAGCAACAGGTATTGCGTTTGATACCGATCTAAGTCGAAACATTTGTGTGCATGAACATTGTTCGAGCCATTTGTAATCGAACACTAATTCGCTTAACCAATAATATAGCGAGGTCGCATTAGGTGTGCGGTGACTTCAGAGTTTACCTTTTCGGTAAATAAGACGAAACCATTAATTTAGCCTTTCTTTCACCGTTACTTAATTATCGCATAGTTATTAAAGACCATAACTATTTAAAGCTGTCTTTAAGGCCCACATTTTTGCAGCCCTATTACTAAGGTAACGATCCGTACAAACATGTTTGTTTGTTCTGTCTCTGGATGTGCAATATCTAAAAAAAAATTGCAATAAGATCTAGTGTACATTATCGGGTTACCATAGTACAAGCTCTGTTTAGTTTGTGATAAGCTGACCGTATGTATAAATTTTTTTATTATTATTGGCACGCTGGTAGGATCACTCTAGCTAAAAATCTGTCGGCAAGTACTAGTGTGTTCCATAAGCTACTTGAGAGCCAGTTTCTTGATTCAAGTTCAAGCTTCTTAGTGCCCAAGTGAGCTCATTAACTTCGGCCATGTCATCAACTTAACAAAAAGTGTCTCTTCTACTCGGTAGCGTTAAAAGGTGTTTTATAGTCAGACATAAAGCATGAGATTTGGTGCTAGGCTTTGTGTAAGCTCTAAAGGCTTTTTGTAAGCGTTATTTTTCTTTTTTGAATCCCATAATGCTGGTTTATCCCTTTAGGAAAGTTTTACAAATTGCTTTGATGGTGATATCTACCTGTTGGAGGTGACAGGCGGCATTAAGGCAAGGGGAGGTTAGGTACAGAAGTAAGGGTAGCTTTTTAATAAATGTTGATTAAACATGAGGCTTGTTATTTTATAAAGTAAATTGTTATGTATGGTTTCATAAAGAATTTACAAATTACTGTGTAAACATAAGATCTTTATAAAAGACATAGATTCTTTGACACATGGAGTTTTCGTATACAGTATAAACCCATGAAGCCAAACCAGTTAAACAATAATTAATATAATATTATATATTAATATAATTTTTCAATCAAAGATGATGCACCACAAGCTTCGAACAATACCGCACGTAAGTGGTTACCCGATTTCGGAGACAACGAATTCATTTACGGAATATAATGACTTCTATTTTTTTATTAGAAAAATAATTAAGGACTAGGTGGCCCAACAGACTTCAACCTGCCCAAATTTGTTCACACAGATATCCCTTAAAACTTTGAATTTTTCCGTTTTTTTTCCATTTTAAGGACAACAAAAACATTTCTTATTTTACTCACCCTAAAAACCTTATTTAATCTATTACAAATATATAAAAAAAATAAACATCAAATTTAGGCGTTATTTAGTGATGCGCGTTTCAACAAACAGCATTTAATTTTTATTTATATATGCATATAGATTAGGCAGTTGATAGGTACACGATCGCGAATAAAAAGTACTGCGAAATTGTTCCTACCGATCGGAATGGAGACCGAGGAAGAGAGATCTGAATAAGAGGGTATGTCAATTATTTTTGCAGCCCAGAATCACCGAGCGTCTCGGCGTCAGGCGGGACGTACAGGAATTTTAATAGAATCTAGAATTTACGCTATTGATCTTTCTAGAACCAATAAATCTTGTCTCCAATTTTATACAACATAAGTAAAGGCAGCCTTACTTATTCTTAATGAGACTTACAAAAATGCTATTTATATCAAACTTTTTTTTAACTTCGATGATGACAAAATTATAGGTCCAGCTGTTGGTGAATAGACGGTGACTATTCACCAACAGCTGCCGCCTAAGCTACTAGTATTATAAATGCGAAGGTTTGTAAGAATGTATGGATTGTACCACAAACCTACAAAACAGATTTGGATGAAACTTGGTTCATAGGTAGTGTATAACCTTGATTTAAAAATAGACTACTATTCTTATTCCAAGAATGCGGGTGAATCCGCAGATACAGCCAGTAACTTAAACCGTTATTTGTAAAAAACACTGGCTCGAGAATTTATATTTTTAATCATAATACTGTATTAGCGCGACACGCTCACAAAGTCGCTTGCTAATTATTCGTACAATTCTCATCAAGGGAACTCCTCAACATTAAAATGGTAACATGCTGCGTGGGTACATTCCAAAATTAGACGGTCACCAATTTACCTGCCTCACTGTTAAATGGCTTAAACAAACCAGATATTTACCTCTTCAGATGCAAAGGGCATTTTGATAAATCTAGATTAACAAGAAAATACTTTGATACAATGATACTTACAACCGTAGACAGATGCTTCGAGCCTTATTTATAGCTATTAAACAAGAAATGTAATTATCATAATTTCGCTACGCAATTTTAAAACGATTCTTAACACCCAAATCGATTCATTCAGTTTACGCTTTAGAAGTGCAGTTATGATAGTCAAAGCTACTGAAGTTACCGTCAGCTCGGAAGTCAGAATTCCTCTATGAAGGACTGGCAATATTTTCGATATTCAGATTTTATAATTTTCGCCCCGCGGTTTCACTTTTCCGTTAATTTCCTATTCCATAACCTAAAGTTGCATTATTTCATATTTTATTATAGTTGGGGTTTTCTTTTTATATATTATATAATGTTGTCACTATATTAACGTTGTGTATGTCTGTAATTGGCACACACATCAGACTGTATACTATGATTAATCAAAATTACTTTGTAATGACTTTAATGTGTGTGTTGTTGACGTACCTTTTTGAAAATAAATAAATAAATAAAGTTTATGCATAGGAAATCATAAAATCCTTTTAAAACAAATTGTATCTCCATTCTACAAATATTATAAACTAGCTGACCCGACAGACGTTGTCCTGTCTTAACAAAGAATATTGCGTTCGAATCTTCCGATTGAATCGACTCTGAAAATAATTCCGACCCATGCCTCTATTGTAAACGATATTTGCAGCGCGCATTCTGTCAATCGCGCCAACTGTCAAACGACTGACAATAATGTCAAACAGGTTACATTAACACTAAACATACCATAACCGGGTCAAATGACCCATTTTGAACTTTGCATTGAAAATGCACGTATCATCTTATTGCTTTTGCACATTTGACTTCATGACTTTTTCTTACTAATTAATATACAGTTATACTATTTATTTCCCTTCCTAACAGCCGTATTTCATACACACAAGCAGGAAATATAATGTCACATTTGACCCGCTATGGTAGAAATTGGTAGCTAGTAAGTGGTTAAGTTTTCTTAAATTTTCAAATTTTTCACGAAACTTTCATATTTTTTGCTTTCATAAGAACCTTCTCATGACAATAACACATATAACAAAAAAAGAATTAGCGAAATCGGTCCAGCCGTCCATGCGTGATGCCGTGACCAGGGGATTCATTTTTTATACATATAGATGTGAAAGTTTGTGAAGATGGATGGAAAATCTACTTAACAGATTTATATGGTAATATGGTACATAGATAGTTTTGTAACCACGATCTAAGCATATTTTTTTTGTTCCCGAGTAATTTAACATCCTTCGGGAAAGCGGATGAAACTGCGATAAGATAACATAATATCGAAGACAGAAATTTAAATTTAAAATAAAACAAATTTTAGTTCCCGCAGCAAATATATATTCATGACAATTTCAAAATTAAAAAACGCTGATTAAAAATGTTTAACATTTAAAAGTGACAGGGTCACCTGGCCCCTTTCAGAGACATGTAAAAACAAAATTAAAAGCGGCGCGGCTCACTCGCAGCTCGGCATGTTTCGTGAATTATTCATTGGTGACGCACGCCCGGCTAGGAATCGCAACGGGCTGGGCGCGTGGATGCGCGCTCGCCTTTCCTCTCCCTATGTCAATATGAACGATATCTGTATTTGATTCTCCAATAGACAACTATTCATTTTATATGTAACTAGCTACCGTCTCACAGTTTTAATCGTGTTACCGAGGGATGTAATGTTGTTGTATTCTAGGAAGATAACATAGCTTATATCACTATGGAATAGTGTAGCTTTCTATATTAGTATATTATTATATATATGAATATATATGTATATACTCGTATATAGTATTTTCGGGGATGTCTCCTACAACTAAATGTTTCCACTTTATACAAAAAAATATGAAGCGATTTATATATTTTATGTTTGTTTTCTAATAGTCTGAGTTTGATTTGTTTCCGTTCTAAAAGGAAGTATGCATCATTTTGCGATTGGATAGAACCGTTTTTACTTTCTTTGCTTTTGTGATTCTCTTGATCTTTCGGTGTACTCATTTTCACTTATTAGATTTTTGTTTTATTTTTTTCTAAATCAAGCATGAATAATAGCATCCCTCCTGGAACAGGAAAAAACAAACGAAATCTAATTATGAGTTGTCAATTGTCCAATTACATAGATATTCGATTAAGCATTTGCCAGTGTCTCTGAAATTATATTTGTATGTTTTCTTTAGATATGTATTTCATATAAAACATTTATTTATTACATAATATTCAATTAAATACATACATAGTAAATATGATCTTAGTATATATAAATAGAGTTAAGTACCTACATTAATTAGAATATAAAATAAGGACTTAGTTACTAACATAAACAAATATATACATAGAAAAATACAAAAGCACTCAAAATTACATTAGTTACTATATTATGTACACTAATAAAACAAAACCGAAAATTTTGCTAAAATAAAAGGTCCTCTAAATGCTCCATGGTACCCATGATACTAGCGGCGTTGCCCCGTTGGATGGTTAAGCTTAGTCTCTGGGCAAAAAAGTCCCTGGCTCTCAAGTCCCCAGAGGCTATTTAAATGGAATGGCATTGACTCAAGCTTGTGAGGGTTAGAATATGCCAGGTTATTTTTTTTATTAATTCCTATTCGCGCGAAACTATTACTTTAATGAAACCAAGTGCATATTAAAAAAACTAAATACATATTTTTCATCAAGTGAAAAACAGAAGCCTCAGTTTCAAGCTAGCCAAAAAATATTAACGGGTGGCGTAAGTTCTACGAGCAAAGTTTCACTCTTACACTTACTTTTCACTGCTCTATTATGTTAATCGTGTATTTATTAACATTATATTGGCCGTAAAACAATAAAAAAAATACTTAGAACAATAATATCACTTGAAAAAGGTTGTCTACCTCTCATAAAGTTATTGCAGTGCAAAGACTTCGGGGAGGTTGACGATGTCTGGAAAATGTCACTTAACGAGATCTTGGAGATTATAATTTTATCTTGGGGCTGCAAGTATAATAAATGGCATTATTTGTATGAGTATTTACTGTGTATAGTTTATGCCACTATGATAAGCGATGATGTGGGCAAAAACGTTGGTTAAACATACACTAGAAGGAATTTGGGTCTGTCTTTCAAATCCAGCTACCGATATGTCGTTAGATAGAATTTCATCTTAAGGCTTTGCCTTAGCACTATTTCCTTTGATGCCGACCTTTACCGTTAGGTCAAGTTTGCTTTAGGATTCAAACGCACCTTTGTCACATCGCTACCCTTAAGCTAAAATAACAATAATATCTTTGTTGAAGCAGAAACTAGAACTCTAGAGCATTAGGAAAAAAAGGTATGAAATTTGACGAAGTGGTCCCCAACTCAAAATATACTGTACACAGAGCACAGAACTGAACTAATTAATTTATGAATCTGAACAACATTCACTATGTGACCACAAAAGGCTGGTCAACCAAACGGTAAATTTATCACTATATATCACTATACCTTTATAGACGCGATAGTCACAAACAAAAAAAAATATATTTTTCAACAAAGCCCAAATACACCGATTGGTGATGATAATTTTTGAGGAAGCAGGCAGGCGGTTACCACAAAGTACCGATTTAAATGTATACATTTAGCGTTATTTATAAATAGGCAACTCTCAGTAACTACGCAAATAGCATCTCTAGAATCTGAAACTATTAACTAGATCGCGATTTTAATCCGAACATCCCAGCTTATTTATCAAGAGTTTAAAGAAACAAACATTGATAGATGTTAAATACCCCAACGTCTTAGCACCACTGGTAACTTAACATTTTACGCGCGAAAGGAAAGCAAATAATTCGCTCGTGGCTCACACCACAACGCGAAACGAGGCGAAACTCGACTCTTTGACTTCAAAACAAATAGTTAATTACCTAGAGAGCTCGTTAGGCGTGGATTGTAGCGAACTTGCCTGCTTCTCTGTTTTTTTCTCGGAAACTTGAAGCAGGGGCTTTAAGTTTGCAGCGGATTTTAAGGGGGTGCCAAAGAATACGCTACTTAGTTAATATTTCCCCCAAGTTCTGCTGCTGTAATGAATGAAATGGTTCCGTTATGAAGCCAACTATTGTTGGAGGTTGTAAAGTGAAACTTAAAGAATACGAGTTTGTTTTAAGAATTTTACTTGTGCTCGAAAAGTATTAAAATGTTTGAAAGGTGCACGGTATTGCTTGAGCTAACGATTCTGCAAGTACAGTCAGTATAAAAGTAGCATATCTTAATTTTGTGGCAGTTAGCTTAGTTGGTAAGACAAAGTATTTTACCACCGTGCTTGAGCATCTATGGAGGAGAGGGGACTCCTCCGTTTAATTGGGAAGATCTTCCACCAATCTAGGTGATCGTGTCTGGGGACTGTGCTCCAACTGTTGATGTTGGAAGCTTCTATGTAAGAGCAAACGCTGAGAAAAGTTCGATAGTGCGAATTAGGATTCTCACGTGCGTATTTATAGATGTCGCTACATTTCCACCCTAAGTTGTTCTTATTTTTTATTTATTGACAGGCCAGTTGGCTTGGTGGTTAACGCTCTGACTGCCAAACCTAAGGTCGCGGGTTCGATTCCCACCCAGGACAAACATTTGTGTGCATGAACATGTCTGTCTGTTCTGTGTCTGGGTGTAAATATCTATATAAGTATGTATTTAGAAAAAAAAGTAGTATATGTAGTATATCAGTTATCTGGTTTCCATAGTACAAGCTCTGCTTAGTTTGGGATCAGATGGCCGTGTGTGAAACAATGTCCCAGGATATTTATTTATTTATATCTAGAGTTCGTCCAGGGAAGTACTACCACCTTGCCTATTTCTGCTGTGAAGCAGTAGTGCACTTGTGTTACTGTGTTTCGGTTAGAAAGGTAAGTGGGCCGGTGATATTACAGGCACATGAGACTTAACAACTTCACGTCTCAGGGTCGACAACGCATTGGCGATGCCCTTAGTGTTGCAAATGTCCATAGGCGGCGGTGATCACTAACCATAAGGTGGACCGTTCGCTTGTTTGTCGGCCCACGTGGTATAAAAAAAAATGTAGGTCACTAACTATTGTTACGGTCATATACGAGTATAATCGATACAGAAAGAAACTTATAACAAAACTTACTGCACAATCTTTACAGGTGAACACCGCATTCAACTTTAGGACATCATGTACATATTTAGATTTAGACACATGGATGAACACATCGGAGACTTTATATCCCGGAAAAATTAATCTTCCTCGGCAACTCTAGCAAAACCACTGGCTGTCTCCGCAATTCTATATAATGAAAAATTGGTACTTTATAATTAAAAAGAAGATCTCAATAGCAGTTTTTAACACCGTGCTTGGCTAAATGTTCAACTTCAGGATCCCCCAGAAGCTCAAACCTGAAGTGGCTGGAGGTCAGTCATCGCTGAAATACTGCCGCCTCTTACTACCACTATGTCTATTTTAAATCGCATTAGAGCAAACAAAGGAAGCTTCAGCGTGTGGTAGCCTCTTATAGTGGTTTTATTACACCGCATATGGGTTGAATGTGTTTCATATTGCCTATATTTATATTTTACGTCGCTAACGTGGGCCCGGGGACGTTACTTGAAATAATATCATGTTTTTTGTATTATTTATGTAATATTATGTTGTTTTATACAACAGTTACTGAGTAATTGTTGTTTTATGTATATTTGAATAGTGTTTCATATATTCTTGATATTTGAACTAAAGAGAGAGAAACAAATTAAGAAACATACTACACAAAGCATATTCTTATTTTGATACTTTTTTTGGGTTCGTTGTTTGGGCCTAATATTAAACTTTATAACGTTAATATGATACAGTAAAGTGAGCTGTAGTGATGAAATTGGGCTATAATTATTAGAAGTTCTATTAGTCTAGAGTAGTAGTGCTTAAGAGCTCTGCTAGTGCAGAGTTCGTCCGGGGAAGTACTACCACCTTACCCATTTCTGCTGTGAAGCAGTAGTGCACTTGTATTACTGTGTTTCGGTTAGAAAGGTAAGGGGGCCGGTGAAATTGCAGGCACATGAGACTTAACAACTTCACGTCTCAGGGTCGACAACGCATTGGCGATGCCCTTAGTGTTGCAAATGTCCATAGGCGGCGGTGATCACTAACCATAAGGTGGACCGTTCGCTTGTTTGTCGGCCCAAGTGGTACAAAAAAAAAAGCGTGTCATAAAAACATATCTCTGAACTTAGCTATTAGTCAACATAACAACTTATCAAATAAATGCTATTAAGTTATCAATGATAACTAACAATTCCTACGACTACTACAACTACAATTCAGTTTGTAGAATTATCGATTGAACTAGTTTATAGTTCACCCCACCTTTAAAGATATACCACCATATTTAAGGAGACTTCAAAATATATCAAACAAGGAATTCCAAACTCACTAAATTTATACTTCAGTTTTCTGTAAAATTTTAAAATTCCTCTCCTATTTTCCATATCCTTCTCAAATAATATTCTAAACTTAAGAGTCTCAAATATTTGACAATATAAACACTCCATAAAGAGATTTCAGGCCGTGTATAAACACATTTTCAGCGAGCAATAAAAGGGGAATCCCGGGCGATATCGCAGTCGGAGCCAAACGTGCGTTATACCACCATGAGTCCATGAATAATATATAGTGGTTCGTGTATATTGCGGCAGTTCGTATTATTATCAGCATATATTAATATTGAGATTTGTATTTTAAATATTTTAGTGGTCTACTTTGTATCTAAATAGTATAAAAATACACAATTTTTGACTGTCTATTTGACCGCTTATTTCCTCTAACCCACGTTTGATGCGGTTTTTATCATCTTTTAGGAAATTTCTTTAAGTCTCTCATTTAGGCGCAACCGGGTTGGGTCCCTAGTTAAAGCTATGAAACTTTCAGTTTAAAGCTTCGTCATACTCGTGGCTCACGTAGCTTTAAACTGAAAGTTGAGCTGTACTTCTTTTTATGATTAACTTTATCAGCCTTTTTTTAATTCCTGCTATAATTGCGCAAAATCTTTTTGCATATGAAGCATCCTTAGCAAATTTCTCGTAGCACTCGTAGCGCGATTACGTCGTAGCACGTCTACGTTTTGAAGTCATAACTAACTCACTTCAGAACTATTTCTAAACTTAGTTCTTTATTAGTCTACATTATTTTCAGCAAATAACACAAATAAAATGTAGCTGTTGTAGCGTCGAAACTGAAATATTTCCGAGGGCCGTATAAATATATAATTGTGAGAACGCTGCGGTTGTCAGCATCAATCTATTGAGTTTGTTTGTAGTGTGAACATGAATATATTATGTCCCGAATTATTCGAATCGCGTTAAATTGTTCCAGGAAAATGCCATTTAAAAGATATTTATTGTTGTATATTTGAATTGGAATAAGTCAAATGGGTTTTTCTGTTCCCGGCATACGTTGCAATGTGTTTGTTTTTTTAGTCAGTTACTTTGAGGTCATACATACAATGACTGATTTTCATCGCGATCAGAAGAATAATATAAGAAGGTAATATAAGAAAAAAACGTTCATCAAATAAGAGAGTTGAAGCCAAATTTATTAATACTGAATAGTTTACAGGTATTTTCAAAAATATATGCATAGATTATTATTCTATAACTTAGCTCCAAGGTTATAAAAAACAAACAAGCCATGTAAAATCTTCGCCCCGCTCGAAACGCAGTTCTGCTGAAACATTTTCAGGGACAAATAATAGCAAAAAAGCTTGCCTCAGCATGGATTTTAATGCTTAGGGGATGAGCAGAAATAAATTCACGAAGATTTTTCAGTGGACGCTGCGTGACTGCGTAATTTGTTTGCGGTACTCTTTCTTTTGGAGTTCTCTGTGGGTTGGAAACCTCTACAGCATTTTCAGTGGTTTATTTCAACGTTTACTTAAAATTGTAATTGTGGTTTGATCTACATACATTTTTTCCGTTTAAATGTAGTCGTCGAAAATGTGCATTCAATTTCAAACTATATTCAGGAGTATATTAGATTCTTTCTTACTGTAAAAAGTTTTTGAATGTCCAAAATCTATTATAGAATATACTAAAAGATACGTTTTTAAATTGTGTTCTGTTGTTTGTTCAATAAAATCGTATCGCTTAGAGATATATGCAATGTCCCATACAAGACTTGAAACTGAAATATGATATCGCAACTACTGCATATTTCTTTTCTCGTACGAAAAGAACAAAGGTTTCTCTACATGGCCCAGACATAATAAATAAAGATAACATGAAATTCAAAGCAAATCACCAACGGTTCACGCAGCAAGTCTAAAATGCTCATCACAACAAAACTAAATAAATAAATATCCTGGGGTATTCTTTACACACGGGCATCTGGTCCCAAACTAAGCAGCTCTTGTACTATGGAAACCAGATAACTGATATACTACATATACTACCTTTTAAACACATACTTGTATAGATATTTACATCCAGACACAGAACAAACAGACATGCTCATGCACACAAATGCTTGTTCTTGCCGGAATCGAACCTACCACCTGCGGCGTCGTAGTCAGGGTCTCTAACCACCATGCCAACTAGCCCGTCATCAAAGCTCATGCCGGCGTATCTTATAAAGTTAGTATAAATTCAAATTCTAATAATTTATTTGTGGTATAGCAAAACAAAGTGCCATTAAAGGTCTTATTACTCCCATACAATGGCGTACAAATATATTAAAATAATTTAACAGGTCAGATACGAACATAAATACATATATTGAAAATATAGAAAATAAGTTGTCGACACTACTGTATTATAGGTAAGCAAAAAAGTAGTAAATGTAGTTATAAGTGAGGATAAATAAATAAATTAAATATGAAGTGAATAAATCGGAACCAACGAAGCAAATGAGTACCTCATCATCATCAGCCTGTCTCTGTCCACTGTTTTGGACATAGGCCTCACCTATGGCACGCCACTGAGCTCGATCGACAGTTCTATGTTTCCAACCGCTGCCAGCCAGCTTGCGTATATCATCACTCCATCTAGCTGGAGGGCGCTACACTACTTTTACGAGTACGATACGAGTACTTAAGCAGTTATTATCTCTAATTTAGGACATTTTCAACGGTATAATAAGCCATATCATAAAAAAAAATACTTCAATTTCCTTCCACTTTAATAATGTTGGCTCATGTTGTATTTTTGGGTAATCTATTGTATTTTGTGGCCATACTACCAATATTCTTTTGAAGTGGAGCAGTTCTAGCAGGATAAGCACACATATTATCTGGATTTCTGACACTAGGCATATTTGAAAAGAGCTCAATTTTCTATGACGATTAAAATATAGAGTTTTATATATTACTAGCTGACCCGGCAAACGTGTTTTGCCATATTTACTATATTATAAACTATACATGCAAATTTATCAAACTACAATTATTTTATTCGGATATTGAATCCAAACTGGTATGATTGTTAAAAAAAATCCAAAAACATAGTATTTATGAATGTAATGCTTTAAGATACGCAACAATTGAACTTTTAATATGAGGCGTGATTGCTCTGAACTAACTGTGATGAACACACATTTCTCAAAAACTAAGTGTAAATTTTTTTAAACGCTTGACATATATATGTCAAACACCATAAGGTTACATTATAAGAGTTTATATTGTCGAAAGCGGTGAGGTTACGTTAGAAAAGTTAATATGGTCGTTATGTTTTTTTTTATTTTCCACGCAACTTTCTTATTTTTGCTTTCATAAGAACCTTCTCACAATAACAAACAATGCGTGATGCCGTGAAAAAGGGAAATAGCGATTTATTTTTATATATATAGATTAACTGTTCCCGGTATGCGTTGCTAAGAGTTGCAAAAACCTTCGCAGGCGTACGTAGAACAACTCACAAAAGTTTCATCATAATCGGATGAATAGTTTCAAAGTACATAGAGAACAAATATAATTACATAATTTTTTATAATATTGTTAGAAGAATAGTGAGAACACGTCATCATGGAAGGGATGGCTAGTAGTGGTGGTGTCGTCGAGTCTATATAAGCCTGCGCGCGCTTCATTCGCGACGAATTTCGTGTACTGTCAACTAATATAAGAGGAACCCCTGTCCATTTAGATAGTCAACCTGCCTAATTTTGTAATTTAGATTTGTATTTATTTAAATGATTAATGCGTTAGAACTCTTTTATTTTGTAACTATCTTTCAACTTTATTTGTTTAGAATCATATTAAAAAGTATTTGTGTGTAAGTAGTCGTTGTGTTTTTTTTTATTCATATTTCACCTCTGGTTCCTAAAATCAGAAGTGGGATACAAACATTTCACGTGACCTAATTCGCTTTGCATTCCTGAGATACGGCGGTTTGACTATTTAAATTCCTAACGGTTTTTTTTACTTGTTGCGCTTGAAAACTGAAGCTATTTCGTGTTTCTTCCTGTTACGTAAGTAGTGTGCAGTCTGTGTGGTAAAGTATACAACACTAAAACCCTGGTGAGTACGTTCCAATTTATTTTTTGTTGCTTACTACCTACACCGATTTCGGATATAATTGTGTGTCATCTTAAATAGATTTGTGAATTAAAATTTAGAACCTGTTGTGGTCTATTTGCTATTTAGCTATATACGCCTACCTACCAGCATAAAGTATTTTCCTTGATTGTGCTTAGTTTATCCTTATTTTTCGTAATTTACTGTTACCTACAAAAAAAAAAAAAATGCCAAACCAAAATCGTAGAAGTCGCTCTGGAAATCGCGGATCGCGTCCTGGCCACAGTGCTGCACACTCAAGTGACAGTGATTCTGGTTCCAGGCGCCGAGAGACGCATTCTAGACGCACTTCAAAACGACATAATTCCCCCGATAACGTGTTAATCGAACAAATGCAGCAAATTCTAAATCGTTTAACTGCATTGGAAGGGCAACGCCGCTCCTCACCAACGCGGCCACAAGAGCCGACCGCCGGTGCGCCTGGGCTGACGCCACCACGGCTGCGACCTGTGACCGCGACTGTAACTGAGCATCAGAGGTCGGTGGTGGAAGGTCGAGAGTCTGCTGTGCCGTCTTCACCGGGGCGTCCCGTGAGTGCAATTACGGACCGTGACGCCAGCGGGACTGATCGTATCATAGACGCGATACGTTCAATCAACACGACGGTGAGATCTAACCAATCTTATTACATATCCAATTTCGATCCTAGCATCCACGATATAGATACCTGGTGTGAGGAAGTTGACCGCGCTAAGAGTACAAACTATTGGAACGATAACGAGTGTCTGTCTCGCATCGGTAACTGTCTTAAAGGGGATGCTAGGACTTGGCTCAATGAATGGGTCACCAATGATCGTAGTTGGAGTAATTTTAAGAACGAATTTAAACCGTTGTGTCCTAGGAAACCGGATGTTGCAAATATTTTGTATGAGGTCATGAGTACTAACTCTGATAGATACCCGACATATGCCGATTATGCTCGCCGGTCTTTATTAAAGTTACGCATAGTTAAGGGGTTGAGTGATGAGCTTATTTCCGCGATAATTATACGGGGCATTACGGATCCGCAAATTCGCGCTTCGGCTACCAATGCGAAGTTAATTCCAAATGAGCTAGTAGAATTTTTCTCTATTTATGTCAAATCAAATACATCAACTTTTAATAAAAAAAATTGTGATAGCACGCGTAATGATCGTTTTTCTAAATCAAATCATGATGCAAACGTTCGTAAACGTAGGTTTGAGGAAGGCAAATGTTTTTCATGTGGCCAACGTGGTCATTCCCAGTCTTATTGTTTCAAGAAGTCTAAGACTATTTCTAATAATAGCAGCAATGATGAAAATAATAAGAAGGATAGTTTTACTCCGAGCTTCAATAAATCCGAACTTTGCGCTTTCTGTAAAAAACCGGGGCATAAAATTGAAACTTGTTTTGCAAAACTTAAATCTGATTCTTCTAACACCAATAATGTTAACTTCTGCCGAGAAAACTGCTATAATAAAAACAAAGATATAGTAGTAGCAGTCATACAGGGAATTCCTGTCGATATTCTCATAGACAGTGGTTCAAGTATATCCTTGGTTTCCTCTTCATTGCTGAAACATTTCAAATGTGCGCGTAAGCCAGCTTTCAGAATTTTAAGAGGTATAGGCGGCAATGAAATTGAGTCAACTTATTTTGTCAGTTTGACTATAGAGTTTAATGAGATAACTTTAGAGGTGGACCTACATGCCGTGTCCCCTGAACTTATGAATACTCCTATTATTGTTGGTACCGATGTATTAAACCGCGAAGGTGTTACTTATGTACGTACCCGTGAGCACCAATATCTTTCTTGCAAGCCTCGTCTTACACATGCTGTTATGTGTACCATGCCGACTACGCAGGTTCCGATTAAGACGTCTTTAACTGATCAAAACTTGAGTAAGCTCTTAGACTTAATTAAGGCATTTTCGAACTCTTTTATCTCTGGGACGGCGACGTCCACAGTTAACACCGGCAGTATGTCGATTAAATTAAATAGTACTACGCCAGTTAATTACAGACCCTACAGGCTTTCTTATCCAGAAATTTTAAAGGTTCGCGAAATAATTAAAGATCTCCTAGAAAAGAATATCATTCGAGACTCTGAATCGGAATATGCAAGTCCTATCATATTAGTCAAAAAGAAGGATGGGTCCGACCGAATGTGTGTCGACTATCGTAAACTCAACGAAATTACATTTAAGGATCGCTTCCCCTTACCGTTGATCGACGATCATATTGATCGATTAGGTAGACATAAATTCTTCACCAGTCTCGATATGGCCACAGGATTCCACCAGATACCTTTGGATAATGACTCAATACCGCTGACAGGCTTTGTCACACCAGAGGGGCACTACGAATATTTGAAGATGCCCTACGGTTTAGCAAATGCACCTGTTGTTTACCAGCGTATAATGTCGAAAACTCTTCGCTCATTCCTAGAGTCTGGTGAAGTCCTGGTGTATATCGATGATGTACTCATACTGAGCAATACAATCAATGAGGGCCTGTTGACTCTTCGCAAGGTGCTTCAAACCTTGACTGATTCTGGTTTTTCTATTAACCTAAAGAAGTGCTCCTTTTTGTCCACTAAAATAGAATATTTGGGACGGACTATCAGTCAAGGTCAGGTGCAGCCGAGCGAACAGAAGGTCCAAGCTTTAGTCGAGGCTCCTATCCCAAAAACCGTTAAGCAGGTTCGTCAATTTTTGGGTCTAGCCAGTTATTTCCGTCGCTATATAGCCGGATTTGCTGCTAAGACTGTTCCTATAACTAAACTTACAAGAAAGGGTGTCCCTTTTGTGTGGGGTAGTGAACAAGAAGAAGCACGGCAAGATATTATCTCGCTACTAACAAGCGAACCTGTTTTAGCAATTTACGATCCCGTTTTGCCTATTGAAGTCCACACGGACGCGAGTTCTATTGGTTATGGTGCAGTGCTTCTTCAGGTTCATGAAAAGGTGTATAAACGAGCAGTTGCCTTCTTTAGTAAACGAACTCAGGGTGCCGAGTCAAGGTACCATTCCTATGAGCTCGAAACCTTGGCCGTCGTTAAAGCTTTGCAAAATTATAGACACTATCTGGTTGGCGTTCAGTTCACTGTCGTCACCGACTGTAACGCATTAAAAGCCACGCAACAAAAGAAAGACCTGTTGCCGCGCGTAGCCAGATGGTGGATGTATTTGCAGGACTTTAATTTTACCTTAGAATACCGCAAGGGCACCTCTATGTCGCACGCTGACTATTTGAGCCGCAATCCGATTAATGTTTGCGAAGCACGCAAACAGCAAAACTGGGCTCAAATAGCACAGGCTGCCGATGAAGAGTCCCAGCAGTTACTTCAAAACCTGGCGGATGGGCGACTTGATTCTAGTCACTATGTTCGAAAGAATGACCTTCTCTATTATAAGTACACTCCAGTAGGGGGAGACTCTAGACTCTTATGCTTTGTGCCTAAAGGTCATAGACTCAGCCTGCTTAGAATCTTTCATGATGAACACGATCACTTGGGAGTTGATAAAACGTTGGAACTCATCAGAAAACATTTTTGGTTTCCTTCCCTTAAGTCATTTGTCCAAAAATATGTGAGTCATTGTCTAATTTGTATAACTCATAAAAAGATCCCTAGGGCTCCCCATCAGCTTATACACTCATGGGAAAAACCAGATGTTCCCTTTGAGATTATACATGTAGATGCATTAGGACCTTTACCCCAGTCTAATGGTTATAGATTTGTGTTAATTGTAATTGATGCGTTTTCTAAATATTGTCTCTTGTATCCCATGTTTGGTCAAGATACAGTAGAATTGAAAAGACTTTTTACAAATGTCATTTCTTTATTCGGTACTCCAAAATTGATTGTAGCAGATCGTGGTCGTATGTTTTTAAGTACAGAATTTACAAAACTTGTAACAGAATTAGGCGTTGACATGCATTTAATCACCCCTGAAATGCATCGCTCCAACGGACAAGTTGAACGTTACTGCCGGACCTTACTTAACATGGTTCGCGTAGAGTGCAACCACCGACAGAACGAGTGGTCAGATGTTATGTGGCGACTGCAGTTGGTTTTAAATATAACAAAGCAGAAAACCACCAGATTATCGCCATTGAACTTGTTGGTAGGCATCGAAGCGGCTACGCCACTCATTCGGCATCTTGTTCGAGACATTGCCTTGGAGACCTCTCATCCCAATCGTCAAGCACTAAGAGAAATGCACAGGCAAAGGGCGTCTGAACGATTGGAAATGAATCGACAGCAACAAGATTCAACCGCAAATACTGACCGTAGACCTCCTCGACTATTCGAAATTAATTCATTTGTTTTTGTGATTAAGCAGGCACAAGCGACTGGCAAGCTGGACTCGGGCATGCGCGGGCCATATCGTGTGGTCAAGGCGCTTCCCCACGGTCGCTACGAGCTGCAACTGCTAGCAGGCTCATACGGAAAAGCGACTCAGGCTGCGGCGGAGTTTATGGTGCCGTGGCGAGGGGAGTGGACTCCTGATACGTGTGCTGCCTTCTTTGAGGGTGAATTTATGTGGTACTTGTGTGGACAAGCTAACGTCGTGCTACTGTCCTCACTGATGAAGACCGCATGGTACGCTAACGTCGTGCCTATGCCATGTGGTTGATTTGAAAACGGTACGCTAACGTCGCGCCTCTGCCATATTTGTGAGAGCCTCATGGTACGCTAACGTCGTGCCTATGCCATGGGGTTGATTTGAAAATGGTACGCTAACGTCGCGCCTCTGCCATTTGTGTGACCCTCACGGTACGCTAACGTCGTGCCTATGCCGTGTGGTTGATTTGAATGTGGTACGCTAACGTCGCGCCTCTGCCATTTGTGTGACCCTCACGGTACGCTAACGTCGTGCCTATGCCGTGTGGTTGATTTGAATGTGGTACGCTAACGTCGCGCCTCTGCCATTTGTGTGACTCTCACGGTATGCTAACGTCGTGCCTATGCCGTGTAGTTTATTTGAGAGTGGTACGCTAACGTCGCGCCTCTGCCATTCGTATGAGCCTCATGGTACGCTAACGTCGTGCCTATGCCATGTAGGTGAGCTGATGTAAGAAATAAGCTAACGTCGTGCCTATGTTTCTTACGGTCGGAGATAGCTAACGTCGTGCTTCCTCTCTGGCATTTGTAATTATGATCAACTATGGATCGATGTGTCCTCGGTAATTACCGACGTCCCGATCAATGTTTTATGTTCTCAGGTGCAGACGATGATGACAATATGGAGTCCACGCCTGAGCAAGCTGCCAGCAGCAACAATGTGCCTCGCGAATCTACTACGGAGCCCGTGCCCTCCTGCTCGGTGGGCATCCAGCAGCATGAGACACAGGAGTACGAGGACGTCCTCCAGTCAGGAGAGGCCGTGTTAGAAGAATAGTGAGAACACGTCATCATGGAAGGGATGGCTAGTAGTGGTGGTGTCGTCGAGTCTATATAAGCCTGCGCGCGCTTCATTCGCGACGAATTTCGTGTACTGTCAACTAATATAAGAGGAACCCCTGTCCATTTAGATAGTCAACCTGCCTAATTTTGTAATTTAGATTTGTATTTATTTAAATGATTAATGCGTTAGAACTCTTTTATTTTGTAACTATCTTTCAACTTTATTTGTTTAGAATCATATTAAAAAGTATTTGTGTGTAAGTAGTCGTTGTGTTTTTTTTTATTCATATTTCACCTCTGGTTCCTAAAAATATATATACAGATAAGTACTAAAACTGTTTAAGTATCAATCAAAGAAGTGTTTCAACTAAAACCCTAAATTCAATTCTACAACAAGAACTCCCAAAAGAGCCTTTAAAATGATTATTCTAATGAACATCCCAAGCCAAAAAAATTCCTAAAGAAATCACACTTTCCATGCGAACCGAGCACCGTGAACCGGAAATTAGAGCCTGGAGGCTCGCAGAATGGATTTCCTGTAGCCGGCCGCGCTGGAAGTGGCCGGAGTGCCCTTTTATTTAACTTTTATTGTATTTTCTACGACCAAGTGTGAGCAATTGCTGTTCAACCCGCCTTTTAACGGACAGTTTAAGTGAACTAGCTTTTTTTTTCTATTGTGCGGCGTTGCACGGTTGTCTTTACATGTATGTGTAAGGTTTTATAGTTGGTTATTTTTTTATTTAATGATGTTTTTAGGATGAGTTGAATTTTCTTTTATTTATACTGTAGCAAATAAACTGACGGCCCGTCTGATGGTCACCTTAGCCGATGGGCGCCTGCAAAACAGTGGATATCACTAGCGCGTTGCCGATCCTATTAAGCCTTAATTTAGTAAAATCAAATTTATGAATTATAGTAACAAATTACTACACTTTTTGGTTATATAAAAATGATTTTTTGTACGTTTGTTGATGGACCAGTTGTCGTGATAGTTAGATTAGTTAGATATCCTGATTATCAGGCTGCAGGCCGTAGATTCTAATCCAATAGGACAATAGTTTGTGTGCATGTTTGTTTTGTTCCGTCTCTGGATGTAAATATATTTACTAATATGTATTTAAAAAGTAGTATGTTATCTGGTTGCCGTTGTACAAGCAGTACAAGTTCCGCTTAAAGGCTCGCCCACCTGCTGCCATAACATATAATTATCTGAACGGTGTACTCACGTGCCCTCAGTGTGCACGGAGTTTCGCCGCGAAGATAGGCTACATAAGCCATCTTCGGGTGCACCAGCGCCATCACTCGGACTAGGGGTCGAAGTGGTCGCCATGGCCGAAATCGGTCGGAACCATCATCATCATCATCATCACAAGTTCCGCTTAATTTGGAATCAGATAACCGTGTGTGAAATATCTTATTTATTATATCTTATATATATTATTTTCCTTTGGTACATTATTATAGGTATATAGTATATTATATATAGTTTTCATAGGGGTCCCTATTACTTATTGAAATTAAATATAACTTATGTTTCTCGATGATAATGTAGCATTCCACTAGTAATATAATATTTATAAAATTAATAATATAAAATCGTCTAGTATTTCTTGGGTGTATTAAAAACAAACAGAAATATAAATATTTTCTATTAGGCATACGAAAAGTAATTAGTAAAAAACATGACATAAATCGTCACAGTGTGGGACTAAGAAAAATAAAAAGTACACATGAATCGCACTGTCTAAATTTACTTATATTATAACGGGTTACAAAAGCCTCTTCTTGTCCTTTGACTTCGAGTTAGCCTATATCTGTGATGGCTCTACCCATGGTGTTTAAAACGGATAAGTCTTTATTAGATAAATTAATTTATTACTCATTTAAAGATTATTTTTCTTCATATCTGTGGAAAATGCCTAAAGGTTTAAATATAAATAAATAAAATTAAATAGAACTATGAAATTAACAGCTAAAGCTCATTATTGAATTTCAATCAGATTTTTTGTAAGATCACAACTAATGAGGGCACTGCCTTATGATGTTATGAAAATTCATAATAATTTTATTAGAATATTTCTTCTAATTTCTGAAATAATTAAAATAAAATTTTGAAAGTTGTAGGGACTAGGATGGAGGCTGAGACGGAATAAGCATATCTTCGTTACACTGTAGGATTTGTAATGTATCTGAGAGTCGGCGGAGATGACAATACTCATCAAGTGGCGCGATGCGTCTGTACCTCGAGTGCGACCTCTGCCTACCTTTTTAAATAATGATAAATATCGAAAAAATATTTTGTATTTTTCCCATATTTTCCCACTACTAAATATCATAATAAATACGAAATAAAGAAAGGATCGATGAATTCATGTTTATTAGTATTTAACGCAAAAATAAAAAAAGAATCATTAAAATCGCATCGCCCGGTCGAAAGTTATGAGGTAACATAAAAAAAAAACAGACGAATTGCGTACCTCCTCCTTTTTTGAAGTCGGTTAAAAACTTAAAAAAAAGGATTCTAATGGAAGTTGGTACAAATATAGTTTATGACCTTGATTAACTCATAGGGTACTCAGTATCCCGGGACCTTCTACATCCTTGGGAAGCGCCGGCAATACCCCGGGGAATAAACCAGTAAACATCATTAGTCTTTAAAAGAACATAGATTTATTTAATACTCTTACATTTAACGAAAACCAACTCTTATCAGTAAATTTTCAAATATCGTTTACTCACATTAAAAATATATATCAAAAAGGGCGGGTAAGCTTCCCATGGGCCGGAAATTAGTATCTTCAGGCGTTTTTCATGAAAAGCCCAAGTAGAGACCGGATGCGACGAATTTCCCCGCGCCCGAGTGGGGTACTGTAACACTAGATAAAGATGAGGTATCACCGTATACCTTTTTAGCGATGTAATTATGTGCGCTCACCACTTTCTGCCACATGACCACGTGGTGGAAATGTGAGCAATTCAAGTATTTTCAAAAAATAACAAGATAGTTAGTATTTTACAGCATTATCAGCGTTCCATTGCCTATGTTACTCGGGAATAGTGTAACTTTAAATCAGTGAAAGTTTGATTGAAATCGTACGAGTTGTTTCGGAGATATATAGACATACATCCAAACTTACAAACTTTACCTCTTTAGAATGTTAGTTTAGATTATAGTAAATAAGTATTATAACGCCCATTATCACTGGAGAGGTAGCTAGAGGACTAAGTAGGCTGAAGATATTTTAAGCACTATCGTACACATCAGCATTCTGTGGACGGAAATATCAACAGTTCCGTGCTCAACCTGGGAAGATTTCGGTTTTCTTACTCGAACTTTATAACACTCGGCTACTGAGGGAATAAAATAATATAATTTAGTAATAGTATAACTTTCGTTAGGTGATTTGATGTGATGGATGAATGCTTTTTATTCTTTAACGCGAAAAATACTTAACAGATTTTGATTAGACTTGGCACATAGATAGTTTACACCAGTTTAATCCATTCATTTTCCTAGAACTGTATAATGCCTCGAGAAAACAGGTGAAACCGCAGGAGCCAAGTAGTAAAAGATAATTCCTTCACAAAACATACTTTCAAATCTTCACAGCAGATCCCTCAGAAATAGATTGATTAAAAAGACTTATAAAAATGTTTATAATGAAAACGTAAGCTGCAGCGTGGCAGGAAATTTTTCACAATATCCGATGGGGCGTATAATTAATTATAAGAGTGAATAATTCCTCGCCGGCTCCTTCAAGGGAATTAGCCAAAGAGCCATAGTGCTGGTAAACGCTTCTTCGAACCAAACTACGTGGAATAAAATAATTTTGATATGGTATTCTTGAACATTTGTTTATTGGAAAATTGGTATTAATCTTCGCTTTGATTTTTACTTTTAACCATAATAATAATTACCAATGATGCAAACAGTTTAGATCTTAATAAGTGCCCTTATAGATTCAGAAGTATTTATTTTTACTTAAATAAAATATATTCAACATTTAATATTGAGTGTAGGAAATATATTTTAAAATAGGGCAATATTAAAATTGTCAATGATTATTACAAATCTCATTTAATGTATACAACGGGTTGACAGGTATGGTTAAGCGAAGCGGTCTTAACAATGGTCCTCCATCGTGGGCGTGTTGTACCAGGAACGTTGAAACAATACCACGTATGCAATTAATAGCAATCACTTATTTTATTCCAATACACTTACACACAAAATACAACGTAAAAGACAGGATGCAAATGGATTATGAGCCAATAGGTTAGCACGCGTGCACCTCTTGCGCTGTCCGTCTAATGATCGACCGACATCAACGCGAAGGCGCGGACTTGCTACTCTATTCGGGGTTACCCGCTCATATTTTAATATTCGACGGATTCAAACATTAAACCGATTTACTTAAATGACTTTTTTTCTAATTTTAAATCCAACAACAACAAATCTACGGAATCACAATCAGTTTTATTTTAGTTATTAACGAAACTCAAAGATTAGATTCTCTTTCTAAGGTGTCGCGCCGTCATATATATGTACATATAGTTTTATATTACATTGTTAGAGTAGAATATAAGTATTATGAATTTACATAATTCCAATTTAAAACGGTTTTTCTTATCATTACATCTTTTTTGTGTAAAAATTTAATTAATTTTAGGTAAGACCCACCTCTGTGTGATAAAAATTGGCACACACATAACATAATGGCATGAAAGGTTTCTTTATCTCGGTAAAACTAGATTCCTACGCGAAAGCTAGTATATTGTAAACAGGTATTTCTAATTTAATATTTTTAGTTCCAGTTAAAATACCGTATCAAAGTTCATGGCTGTGCAACTTTGTTCCCACGTCGGTGGCTCAGTATAGCAATTACTAGTGCATGAATAGTTCACAAAGTATATACAGTAACAATGGTGGTTGTTGGCCGGCTAATTGTTACTTATTGCCTCGTCTAAGCCTGCTGCACTTGCTGGAATACTTTAAAAGAGAGCTTGGAAGTAGTAACTTCCAAAAGAGTGACAATGGTCGGTGGTTCGAATCCTACACTCATTGGGCTTTTGGTGAAAGAAATTCCTTGGTAGGGTACTTTGTAGGGTACTAGGTATTTGGTAGTACCCGGCTATTGAAATACTGTATTACAACTCTTTATACTACTTATTACTACTTTTTAAAAGTATGTACTTATGTTTGTCTTGGGTAAAAATCAAACCCAGAAACTCTGAAGAGAGTATCTAACCAAGACTATATATGTTTTTAAGGATCTTCGATTAGTTTCGCAACCAACTCTTTTGATACAGATATACAAAGCTTTAGCTGAGTGCATAATCACTTATTGTATCTGTTCATGGGGTGCTGCTGCTAAGAGTAATATATTAGAGCTTGAGAGATCTCAACGAACGGTACTCAAGGTGTATCTTATCTGTCTTACTGTATCTACCATTTCGTCATCCAACGCATAAACTGTACGTAATGGCTAATGTACTTACAGTTCGTAAACTTTTTATTTACCAGTGTGTTCGTAGATACCATGTAAATTTACCGTTATTAGAACATTCAAATAAGCGACGGAAGCGGTATCCTACCCCAAAGGTTAATAGTAGATTTGCACAAATGCAATATAACTCACTTGCACCCAGACTATATAATATAATAAATGATAACTACGATGTAAGTAATGTGTCCAGATATAAGCTAAAAGATAAAATAAAACTATGGTTACAACAATTAGATTATACAAGTACAGAAAACCTATTCCTTATTGTAAACTAATTATTCAAACAGACACGCACACGCGCCTACAAGCATATGCAAGTAAACACACACACTCACAAACACACATACACACATGAAATGGTAATTGATATTAGAATAAGGCAAGCGTTGGGTGGGAACTTCTTCTGACACACAGCTTGCGCTAGTTTTGAAGACAGGGCTGCATATGATTATGTATTTTGATTCAGCAATAAAAAACATTTTATTTTATTTTTATTTATTTTACCACACTAATCAGTAATTAGTTAAGTTTTCTGCAAAAAGCAACCTTTTCAACTTGTATTAGAGTCTAATTCTAAGGCTTATTCGAATTTAATCGGCTAACGATGCTTAATTAATTCGGATAAGTATTAGATAATGATAATTTATGCAAAGATACCTAATATTCCAGGTGTTTCTTTGGAATAAATACGTTTCTTATAATAAAAATGAAATATTAATTATTCAAGGAGGCATTTTTGCTCTTATGAATTTTTAAATCTTGTGTAACATACACGCAGTACTTATCCCGGAAAACATTACATCTCTCGAGTACACAGGGAAAGCCACGGGGCAGAAAATAGTACTTATTATTTAATATGACATGTTATTGTCATAATTTAATATTCATTTTGAGACTGAATAGGTACAGTAAGTTACATGTTGATTAACATGACGAAATAAAAAAAATACCCGTAAACTAAATCAATAATAAATAAATATCCCGGGACATTCTTTACACACGGCCATCTGATCCTAAACTAAGCAGAGCTTGTACTATGGAAACCAGACAACTAATATATTACTTTTTAAATACATATTTACGTCCAGACATTGAACAAACAGACATGCAAACAAATGTTTGTCCTGGGTGGAAATCCAACCCAAGAACTGCGGCTTGTCACATAGTCAGGGTCTCTAACCACCAAGCCAACTGGCACATCAAATCGTATTCATGCTGTAGAATTAATAGTATAGGTGGTAGTGTAGTCTCGCGGTTTCACTTACATTGCCGTAGGATCTAATAAATGTTGGTATTATAATATAGATTTTGTTATTTTTGGATATAGTAACTATTTAGTAGCGGAATACTAAAAAAAGTATTTCATTTTACAAAACAGTTGGTAATCAAAAACATAATTCCCGAGGGATCATACATTTTCCCGGAATAAACAGAATATTATTTGTGTTAATCCACCATTTAAACTATAGATGTGTCAAGTTTCATTCAAATCCCCATAAAAAATTTTGCGTAAATGAGTGACAAACATCCAAACTCACAATCATTCGCAATTAATAATATTAGTAAGACATCGGTAGAGTGAGGATATTACAGCTTCTCAATCAAAAAATAAACACCTATTTGATTAGGTAACCTATCCTAACAGCAAGCAAAAATAATGCCCCAAACTGAACAAAGAAATTACCCAAATCCGTATTTAAACTCCCAAAAAAAATTCAGATCATCAACGTTAATCTGGAACATTCAGCTGATACGGTATTAGGGCCTCATTTATCTAACTTTTCACCGAAACAGTGGAGCCGGGCTTTACAATACCCAGGGGATTTCATTTGGGCAATTACAGGGCCGTACTAATTGCTCACCATCTTAAGAAATGACGTTCGCGGGAGAAATTGTTTTTAATGAAAAATTTCAGCCGCCGCGTCTGCTATGAAGCGCCCCAGTCTTTGTTCAATCTCATTTATATAATTATTTTTATCTCAGACGCTTTGTATAGAGGTGGGGATAAGTTTTATATTTCTTTGTAAGTCATCCAACTTGATAGTTTTCTAGGCCGAACTTACTGCAGCCTTTCTCATGGTTTCACTTGCATTTATAGTATAAAAGATAAAGTAATATCGTAATTTTTCCGCCATTAATAATTTAAATAAGTTTGATAGATAACCCATAAATGAAATTAAGTAGGTTTGAAACTTACACTGAGCTTTAATACTTGTATATATCAATAATTGATAAATTAATTTAAAGTTGACTTTCAAACCGTGTTGGTAACTTCAGTAACTTTGACCTTCATAAGTGCTCTCCACAGGCCTAAACTGAATAAATGCTTTGAATCTCTCGATAACTATACCGATAACGTTTAAAAACCTCATTTTCGTCAAATTCTGAATTGAATCTAATTCATTTCTAGCTACCATTTTAAGACACAACTACCTCACTATACCTTCCAAATTATGTTACGTATATCTTACATAGTATAAAACAAAGTCGCTCCATCTGTTTGTATGCTTAGATCTTTTAAACTGCGCAACGGATTTTGGTGCGGTTTTGATCAATAGACAGAATGATTCAAGAGAAAGGTTTATATGTATTAGTATCTAAATTGTACCCGTACAAAGCCGGGGTGGGTCACTATTATAAAATAAAATAGTTATCAGTAAAGGGTATTTAAATGATTAGAGCTTATGTTAGGTTGCCTATTTTTATTGCTAGGTTTATTCTTTGACCACGATGCAAACTAGCACTTAAGGTTTCGATTCTGTAAGGAAAATTACACTAATTCGAGAATGTTTCCTCGCGGCTTCTATGCTACTTCTCTTTCGTTAACTACGCGATTATGTGAGAGGTAAGCTTTCCGAAGCCTCGTTGCGACTCGCGGACAAAGTTTGTTTTAGCTGAATTAGGATTTTATATTTATACGCAGCCAGAATGGTTTATCACTATGTAGGTATATAATAGTATTCAAAATTCAAAATTCAAAACCATTTATTCAGTTTAGGTCCTCAGAAGGCACTTATGAAGGTCAAATTTAAAGTTACTGAAGCTACTACCGGTTCGGAAGTCAGCCTTCAACTGAGAAGAACCGGCAAGAAACTCAGCAAGGTTACATTCTTTTTTTATTTTATTAAATTCTTTTTTATCTATTCTGACTTTTTGGCTATTTTATAATATCAATTTTACATATTTTTATATTTAACAATTACAAAATACTTAATAAAGCTAACATTCAAAAACAAAAAAAAAAACAAAAAAAAGAAAAAACAAGACTACAAAATAGAAAATGACAATAATTACTTACAACTTAAACAAGAAAATTAGAGGTGCACTGCAGAGAGCAGCTATTTCCATACATTTTTATCTTCAATATAATGAACTTCCTTGTAATACGCTTTTTCTTTCAAAACTTTCCTAATATAATTTTTAAATTTATGATCAGACATTTTGGTTACTGAAAGCGGTATCTTATTATAAAATCGAACACAATTACCAAGAAATGACTTGTTTACTTTAGTTAGTCTAAAATATGGAACAACTAACTTCTCCCTTTGTCTTGTATTAATATTATGGATATCCAATTTTGACTCAAACATTCCTATGTTTCTACGTATAAACATTATATTTTCATAATCATATTTAAAACGAATAATTAGTCTTTGATCTGTTATCTCTAAGGGGACACTATGGGATTGACATGGTCGTCGCACGACTCAAAGGCCCAGAAAAAAAGAGAATTAAAAAAACAGGAGGCTGGTCATAGGACGTGGAGGGCGTTGATAGAACTTATTATTAAATTTAAATCCAGAAACTTGAGTGAATTCATACGATGGTAATTTGTATGAGAGAATCCATTGATATGTACATTATGTATGTTGATATTGAGCGCATTGTTATTCGCAGAGCGAGCAAAGCGACGCCAATGGCCTTTATGACTATTGGATGTGAACTCCGATTGAGCAGTTGTCTCGTGTTATAAGGCAATGAATAGGTTGCTTGGATAAAGTCTGATAGCTTCTTCAAATCATTTCCTGAAGTTAAGCTATTTCAATGAATTTAGAATTCTAATTGATTATAGACCTAGTGTTTTTTGCTTCCAGTATTGAGCACGATTTCGCGTTCCTGAGGGATTTGATATTAATCTAAAATATAGTATATCTGTACGTCATATTTTATCAAAATCAGTAAAGGATTTTATGCAATAAAATACCCTCTGACATTTTTGTCACATGGTTATTTGAGAAGAAAAGCCTGTACTAAGGCAACTAGATAACTGCTGTTTTACTACTTTTATAATTAATGTACAGTGATTTAATAATAATAATAATTTTATTGATCAAATTTACGCAAACATAATACAAACAAATTAGGTAAATACATAAATTGTGTTTCATTGAACTTTGGTACCCAAAATAAGATTTAACTTGTGTTATGGGTACCAGCGCTCTCACATTTTAAATTATTTTTTAATCTAAATTTATTTGGTATCAGGAGGTGGCGTTTACAACTAGACATATTCATGCACAGAAATGTTTGTCCTGGGTGGAAAATCAACCGACCGCTGCGCGCTGTTGTGACAGTCAGGGCATCATACCATCAAGTATTATATATGTCGGATTCATTAAATAAATTGCAATGATACAAAAATAAAACTGCAATTAATAATGACTATTTATATATTAACCTAACCTACTTTTCAATCTAATTAGTTTCTTCCTAACTTTCATCTGATATTAATGTTTCAGCGACTGTCATGGTGATAATTTCCTTTCGGTCAGTTGTCGGAATTTGAAATGGCTCGGTTTAGGTTTTAATTGAAATCCTCGTAATTCGGGATTATGGTTGAAATAATTAAGATTCCAAATAATTAAACTGACTTTATTAAACGGTTTAGGTGATTTTAATTATCATTCTAGAATGGGCTTTATTATTATAAAATTAAGAATAAAATAAATTTATATTTTGACCGATTCTCAACAAACGGCTTTCTGACCTCAAATTAAGTAGAGCTTGTAATTATGTAACCAGATAATTAATATACCACATGTTCTACTTTTATAATATAAACACAATATAAACCGGGATAATAAAAAATATTCACTTTTGCCAAAATCAAGAGACCAGTTGGCGCAGTGGTTATATACCCCGCCGGTCGTGGGTTTCATTCCCACTCAGTACAGGTAATTGTGTTGATGAACATGTATGTTTGATCTGCATTTGGGTGTGTAATGTAATTAAATAATATATTTGAAAAAAGTAGAATACCTATGTGTATTATTGTACAAGCTCTTAATAGTGTGCTGTCAGATAACTGTGTGTAAAGTATTTCCCACAGCATTCAAATTTATTTTAAGTCTTATCTCTCTTATAAATTTTTAAGATAACTTTTATGACTATGCTACTTCTTGATGAAAATCTTCTTAGAACTAAAATCTCGAGAGGGATATAAAGAATCTTTTTATGACACAAACTCCGTCGACACCGACACATGTCGCTAAATCTGTCTTGACTTAATCAAATATTCTTAACAACCACAGTCTGGTAACAAATTCAAGGAACATAAAGCTTTTCACCCACAAAATACTATTTAGCACATGTTCAGTCTCAGACCTCTCAGACTCAGACTCAGATTATGCTAAGAGACAGACGTATCGCATCAACGCCTTTCACATGTGAATGCGAGTTGTCTTAACGTAACACTGGACTGGGAAAGGGGATTAAAGCCAGGTGATATGTAAGCCACTGTAACTCAGAACTACGTAGTTTAATAAATACTATATACGTTTTATAATTTTACGATTTATTATTATCATTGTTCTTTAAATTATTATTTTTGTAAGTCATGTCTTTATATTTTTGGAGTGGCAATTAATATATGTAACAGCGGGTAAAATATGGTACGTATTTTGATCTGTCATGCACCTGGCTTGATTTAAAACATCGTAAGGTACACTATTTCTTTTTGCGCGTGTGAAAGAGAATGCAAATTACCAAAGTATTTATTTTTTCACTTTTGATTCTTAGAGCTCTAGTTTCACTGTATAAAGTTCCGCTCAACTTTTTGAACATATATCTAAATGTTTGTTCTATGAATAGAACCCACAACCTGTGGCGTGCCAAGCATACCATATAAAATTGTAATTATAAAAACAAAACCTCTAACTGATGTAACATTTTATTATCGCATATGTAAATGTGCCTCTTGTCTCCTGTCTTCTCTAGCAACATGTTCCATGTCCATGATATCAATCTGCCACTAACAATGGCCGGACGAGTTGACCTCGTTACTGTGTTACAGTTTGGTAGCCCAGGGTTGCCATAGCCCTATAAGTTCAAACTGCATCAAAGTCAAAGCATCATTTAGGTTTGACCCTAAAAAAGCACAGCTGATGGTCTAAGCTGCAGAACTTACAGATTACCATAGCTTTGGCAGTAAGCTTGCTATTGGAAAGAACTAGCAACAAACTCACGACAGAAACATTACCATAAAAAAATCATAACAAAATAATCAAGACATCATAACTTATTTTAGAGAACTAGGCACTGGTCACGAACATCTGCCGTAAGCGTATCGTCATCGTATCGAGTGCGCCAAAAACCAATCCAATGGAAAATGCATCATCGCGCAACGACACAGTATGCGTGATGGTGAATTTTTCATATAAACCAGCATTTTGGCGCACTCAATACAATGACGCTTGATTGATGTACGTGCTTAGACAGGCTAGTTGGTAGTTAGGGACTCTGACTGCCAAGCCGAAGGTCGCGGATTCAATTCCCACCCAGGACAAACATTTGTGTGCATGAACATGTCTGTTTGTTCTGTGTCTGGGTGTAAATATCTATATAAATATGTATTTAGAAAAAAAAATGGTATATATGTAGCATATCAGGTATCTGGTTTCCATAGTACAAGCTCTGCTTAGTTTGGGATCGGATGGCCGTGTGAAAGCGAATGTCCCAGGATATTAGGCCTCTGCTGACGTTATCATACAAAAAAATATCCTGGGATATTGCTCATTATTGGTTTTTCTTTGAACTGATTGACCTTTATGATGAATGTAATGAGTGAGCACTTAAAGCCTAAAAAAGTTAGTTAGTTAGTTAGTCGGTTAGTCTATGCTTGTTGCACTATTGCAACTGATGGAACTTCATGCTTCGGTGTCTGCAACAGATTTATTTCATGAGAGTGGATGTCATTTAGACGATAAGTAATATATATACATATTATCTTTGGTCATATTATATTGGTTCTAAGGATTACACGGAGCAGCTCCAAGCATAGACGTAGATAAGGACGTAACAGCAGAATCGGATTTCCATTAAGACTAGCGTACCACTTGAAACACCATCAATTGCTAGCCAATCGGTTTTGGATATTCTTAACTTGTCGATGAACCCACGTAAAAAGACTAGCGTCAGCCGACTTTTCGCGTCGTTGCGTAATTAACAAAACTGACAGAACGTTGAAGCCTTGCTACATCAATATTAAGTATTTGAAGATTACCTATACTATAACACAGCATACGTCTAGTCTGAGTAATATACTTTACAAATGGTGAAATATTTTTTTAAATAGGTGCTTCCGGAGATTACCCTCCGAATACATGTAAACTCACCAAATTCGCACTCGGTCTTTTTAACATTAGTATAGATTAGAAGATGATGATGATAGTGTCAGGGCTCTCTCCACTTTTTATTGAACCTTTCACTGGGAACATTTAGTTACTATTTTGATTTTATTTTATTCGAAAACCAACAGCACAATTCTTATATGTAATTAATAATAATAATAGAAACAAATGGTTTTCGAATAGTCTATATAAAACTGATTTGCACATGAAATTCTCACCTTGCACCCAGTGGTCAATGAAAGCTTTCCCCAACGCACTCTGCGTCAGGCAGCCAGCCATCTTCAATTTGCTAATTCTCTTGAAATTATCAGGCACAATGCAAGCAGAGATTCATATTTTATTTAGTTTTTGGGAGCGGAAGGAGTGCTTGCAAGTTCTAACTCAGTATAAAGATACAGGCAACCCTACGTTACCTGCATAGAGAAATTTCGACAAACAGCGAGCCACAAATTTCTACGGAGGTAGTTGCCTCCTCGGCCGCCGCAGCCGTTTCTAGCATTTGCATCTCATTTGGAATGCAACCGCTGGATGTGGCGGATACATTCAGCCAGTATATGCTGGAGGCGGTACTTTTAATGAGGCTGATAAAAAATAATATTTTAATTATGCTGGGACATTCTTCACACACGGTTCCCAAATTATGCAGAGGTGAGAGTATTGCTATTACTATCGAAACCAAGTAACTGATATACAACATAATATACCACTTTTTTTTAATTCATGCCTACAGGCGGTCCTGTTTGCTTGGTCGGTTTGATTCCCATCCAGGACAAACATTTGTGACTAGGTGTAAAGATCTATTTGTATGTTGTTGAAAATCTGCCCGTGTGTAAAGAATGCCCCAGGATATTTATTTAGCTGTGCAACCGGGTTGATTCGTCACTGTCACTACTGTCACCATATTTTAGAGGGATGTTTTTGAGTTTCTTTCTATATATAAAACGTCGAACCTTAATACGGGCTCTAGTCTCTACATCAATATTTAGTTTAGAACTGAATTGTATTCCAATACATGTATATTTTGTACTCTGAATTAATTGAAGATGTTCTTATTAATTTAATTATATTTAAATTTATTATTTTTGTGATTTGTGTGATTCATCATGTCTACAGTTTTTTTGCATTTGTAAATACAATTGATCTTTTAAAAAGTCTATTAAAATAACAAAATGTGTTTTCAATTACTACATACCCTAAGCAAGAAATAAATGAGTTATACAGGAACTTTTCATAACCGTAAATAATCCTTAAAGTCGAAAATGCCTTCTCCATCGAAACAAAAGCTCGTTAATACCATTATACATGGAGGTCGAGATTTTGCAAGCAATTTCCGCCTTAGCGACGAATGCAAATACGAATGAAATGTGTTATTTATCGCGTGAATTAGGAACCGTGGTGTTAACTACCGGCACTGGCGCCAGTACTGGAGCGAGCTGGATGCCTCTGTCAGGACTTGATTTGCATAAAACGGCGAATTATGGATTGGTATTGTTCGTAGTGTTTTACTTGCATATAACTTGCTAATGGTTACCTTGTTTTAGGGAACTAGTTTATTTTATGTACATATAATATTATATTATATTAACACATGATATATCTTTTTTATTTTATACCACGTGGGACGGTCCACCCGATGGCAAGTGGTTACCGCCGCCTATGGACATTTGCAACACTAAGGGCATCGCCAATGCGTTGTCGACCCTGAGACGTGAAGTTGTTAAGTCTCATGTGCCTGTAGTTTCACCGGCCCCCTTACATTTCTAACCGAAACACAGTAATACAATTGCACTACTGCTTCACGGCGGAAATGGGTAAGGCGGTAGTACTTCACCGGACGAACTCTGCACTAAGAGCTCTACTACTCTAAATATCAATCGTTTACAGACAACATAAAACGTTTGCCTTCACTTTTAATAAATTTTTTTGGTATCTTACATTTTTTACCTTCATCAGAAATCAGGAATCATTTATTGCATAAACTGTACAGAACATTGATGTCATACGTACCCTCCGCGGGCCTAAACTAAAAAAATGGTGAACTTAGAATTTCTAAAGCATTTGTTCTTTGTTTAAAAATACTGTAATATTAATATTTACTTTGTAGCTCAAATGATGTCTTTAAACAAGATAGTATTATTAAAAAGCTTTTTCTATATTTTTTATCAAAGCCATTAATATCTAAAGTTTTCTTAGTGAATGCAAACTTTTTTTGTATTTTAATTTATACTTATGCTGGTAAAATAGATTTTAGAGCACATTTATTTGCTACTTAAACATTAGAATATAACATTAAAAAAAAACGACGTAAAGAATGTCAAAAATCAACCCTATGGCATAATGATAAGAATCAATAGATCTACCTTACTCTATAAGCAATAAAGATTATTTTTCAATAACACTCTACAAACATGAGAACGTATATAAAAGCATCCTAATAGGTTTATAACTTAGAAGTATTTCATTAGCCAAGGCAAATGTCTTTTTTTAATTAAAAAAGCTATTAACTTAATTTATAATAAAATTATTATAATAGGCTTGAGGAACTGCTGATCTTCTAAATACCCCTGAAACTTACACGGATTAAACTTAAAGTTTCCATCGAAAGCTGGTCTATTTGCATATAAAAATGAAATAATTATTCAAATGATAAGATTATACAAAAACAAATATCTAGTAACTAATTCCGCTGGATCTCCTTCCCCAAACAAGGAAACTCAACAGGAAATCGACACGTGTTTTGCTTCTACACGAAGCATCTTCACACGTATTAGACCCGCTGTCACTGAGTCGACGCACTAGCACCACAGACGTGCTACCTCGCCAACCGCCGGACAGAAAGTTCAGAACTTCCTGTTTGTGTTGATGTTATTGTTTTTGTATAATCTTACAATGGATTTTCGCAAGGTCACGCCTGAGTCAAGTAGTTATTTAAATGATTTAAATAATATATATAATATTATCTTAAGAATAATATATTTGCGAGACCCATCGCATCGCATTATACCTTAACCTCACTTTGAAAAATCCTAAGTTATTCTATTATCTTATATCTATTATATTTATCAGCTATTTGCCAGTGAAAGGTCTATCACAATCGATCTATTTCTGAGCCGTTTCTGAGTTTGACTGGGACAAACAAACAGACTGATATAAAAAATGTACATGTTATATGTACCGTAATACTAATAAGAGACAATTCAATTTTATTTATTTGTATATAAATAATAACTATTTGTATTGCTTTATATTTTTCAGTTCACCTCTTATGATTAAGTCAATTATAAGTCTTACTAAGTTAGCTTAACCCACGTGTATACTTTTATTAGAAAATAATATAAAAAAAACGTATGGCAACGAACCAGCAGTTTTCAGTGGCTAACTAGTTTGCAAAACCATTTAAGAAACTCAATTCATCTCGTCGCGCTTGACGCTTTTCAATATAATAATTTCCTAGTATTTTTTAATACGTACAGTCAGCAACATAAACAGTTAAACAAATAAAAAAATCCTGTAAACTAGAACAAAACATAAAATGGATAGATAAAGTATCAACCACCTACAGTCCTACAATATTACATTTTTGAAAATAGCGAGAATACTTATATATTCCTAACCGTACGTCCAAAGATAGTCAAAAATATTCACACTTCAAGTTCCCTGTATCAAACTTAAATACCCAATTCGAGAAAGAAGATTGGACCCTCACACACGCTAGCAAGTTTAAAACCCTCAAGCCACGTCTTAAACTAAGTGTCCGAAAGGTCTCGGGGGTACGAGCGTTTGACCTAATTAAGCCAAGTGGCGTGGAAAATTACAGTCAGATGGGGTCTGTTCGGCCGTAATTGCTGAAGGGTAGGTGATTGACGTCCGCAGGTTGCCGTGGAAGGGTTAAGGAGCGTCGGCTCCCCGCGGGGTTCGACCTCGAGAAATCTTTTAAATCTTTGTTTTGTTGCAGGTGAAATGGGTTAAGTGATTTGCCTTTGTGTATTGGCTCAGTATATTGTTTATTGGATTTTTATGAGAAAATCTGACGTCTCAGGCAATTATTAAAATGAGAGTTGGATATATAAGATGCCTCAATGAGGTGTGATGTAAAACCAAACAATTCGCATAATTTTTATTGCGTTCATTTCTGTCCACTCATTCTTTTCGTCTATTTCCCTTCTATTCATTTTTTTGTTCTTGAATTACATTATTCAACAAAACTTTGTCCATTTTTTTTTATTTGCTATAAGTCACGCATTTGTACCCGCGTTTTTGAGGCATTTAATGTATTCAGTAATTATAACAAAGCCTGTGATATTTGGGAATAGTGTCTTTTCTATCAATTTAAGAATAATTTAAATCGGGTGGATAATTTCTTCTACATCCAAACTTACAAACATATAAACTTTATCACTGTTTAGTTTTAGACAGGTATTAACTTTTTGTATTGTCGAAATTTTTCACTTCTGGGCAAATAATTTTTTTTTAGTTTCTGTTTTTAGTTTGACTTTTGTTGACTAAGTCTAAAATCTTTAGAAGCTTTATACGATACTCTCTATCTACAATTGAGCTGTGGTAGTAATTTTGGCAGAGTTTACTTTCAAAACGGAAAAGTCACAGAATTGGTGTCATCAGGATATTTAAATTGTACCTACTTCACTTACCCCGTGCAAATTAAAGTACTCCACTACGTAACGTATTTATTATAATGAGTATTTTTAAACTGTCTCTGGAAACATGAAAAATAATATAAAAGAAAAACTTTCGTTCACTGAAAAACTCGTTGTGAACGTTGCAAAAGACATCTAGTTACTTATTTTTGCTCGCTTAATTAAAACCTAGAGTAATTACTTGGTCTACTAAGTTATTGTAGTACAATATGGCATACTTCATTTTAGGTAATATACACTTTACAGTTATTTAACTATTTATTTTACCATGAGTATCCAGGTTCTGTACCATTAACAAAAATACGTGAAACCTTTGAATAATATCAACAAAACAATGTCAGGACCTCTCTTCTCAGGTTTCCGATAGTAATATTAAATATTCAATAAATGATTACATTGTGGTAAAAAAAAGAAGCCTAAACATTGAAAAAACATCAAAAATTAACAGTTATCTCAAGCACTTGTCACGAAATCTCATCAGATTAAAATCACCTTCGTAATCTAGCGATTTCCCTTAAGATTCCAAATGAAAAACAGAAGGGGACAAAGATATCGTAATTATCGAAAACCCATAGTAATAACAGACGCAATAACCTAAAAATCAATCAGCCCTCGCCGAGCCGGAGCCTGGGGCTGAGGGAAAAAATTGGAAATCAATCTATTTCTATATGAAGGCGTCGCCAAAGTATCCATTATCATAATGTGATGGGCACCCAATCCTATAATCAGATATCTGTAAGGCCTTCCACTGTTATGTTTTATATATGTATATTTTTATTGCCAAGGAATATGGGACGTTGCGTATCGAAAATGCTAAGGGTATTTCTGTTACAGAAAATTATTTTATTGCTCCTATCGCGATACAATAAAAATGTTTATAAACAGTTCGTGTTTTTATGACAAAACTAAAGGTAACGGTTTGTTAACTATCACTTATTGTACTGACCCAGTTCCAATAGGGCGACCTGGTTAAAGTCACTGGTAGCCGCTGGATGCAAGGAAGTATGGATATTTATGTATATTTTGATATACAGGTGATAGACAGGTTTAGAGTACTCGACTACTTACTGCTCTATGCACAAAGGTGCATAGTTTGTCCGGAGAAGCAGTACCACCTAACCCATTTCCGATGTGAAGCAGTAGTCCACTTGTATTACGGTTAAAAAGTTAAATGGTCTGGTGAAATTATAGACACAGGAGATTTAACAACTTTACGTCTCAGGGTCGACAACGCATTGACGATGTTCCTGGTGTTGCAAATGTCTATAGTCGCCGGTGACCACCTACCGTCAGATGAACCGATTACCTATGTGGCATAAAAGCCTAAATCTGTGGAAATCTAGAATGAAAAGTGTTGTGAGGGGTAAGACTTAAAGACATTAAGATAATCATGATCATCAGTATTAAGATAGTGTTTCCAATAAGTATAGTTTACAGCGAGTAGATAACAACATCATGTCCGACTAGGAATCCACTGTTAAAGGCTACCTCAAAGATTTATATATAGTAGTGCTATCATCAAACGCTGAGTAGTGGCTCTGACCAGGAGTATATAGAGGTCTGATTCCTTAGATCCAGTTGACGTTGTCAAAATAACACCCTTAGAATTTCCATGCTATGTGGCCATTTAAAACTAGGGCTACTGGCGTGGCAAGCGGCCTGGAGTGCAATTCTGTAAGGTAAATGGAACTTGCTCCACTATTTTAGCTCTTTGCTCTGTGCCTTTTATTGTTCTATCGACTACGCAATTGCATGAGACGTCCGCTATCCAAGGCTTCATTGAGCCAGCTCGTCGATGATGTAAGTATCAGCTGAATAAGGAGCCTGATTGGCTGCACGCTGACAGTGTGAAACTATTATGTTTACAGGTCTGCTCATTTGTTGTCCCTCAGTTGTCGGACCACGTGGCGGGAAGTACGTGGTTGCCACTGGAATCTTTCCTGTCTAAAGGATTATCAGCTTTTCTATCAATGCGGACTGAGCACATAAAACAATACGATATTTTATTTTATAAATCCCCTTTGTGAGTTTTTAACCGTTTATACCATTTTCGGCAGCAAATACAAAAACTGTCGTCGAACAATCTGTCAATAGATGTTCATTCAACTGGTCGTATTTAGAATAAAAACAAAAAAGTGGGATGTAAACTACAGATTGTTGACAACATGAAATTTTATGGCAACTATGTCGGAAATATTTATGATTGACCTTTCGAACCAGTATTAATAAATAAATATTCCGGGACATTATTTTAGTCACTACACCGCCATCTGATCCCAAACTAAAATAGATAACGGATATATACGTCAAATACTGTTTTTTTTTATTCTAAATACATTATTTTATAATTACTAGCTGGTGAAACCGCGTGGAACAGCTGTCACCCATATTGATATTTCTATAAAGCTTATAACCATCTAGGAAAAATTCCGTGTCGAATGGTAGCAGCCACATGTCGATATGTTCAGTAGTTTTGAAGTGATGGTGCGTCAAAGGAACCCTATTTTGCTTATACGTACATATGTATATCGAAGATTTACACCCAGTACTAACAGTCACGTCTCTAACCACCAAACCAAATGCCCCGCCATAGTGAAGGCCTATATGAATAAAGAATATTAATTAATTAATTCACTATTCCAAATGCAAATTCAATAAATTCCCAACTACTTAAGTTACCTGCAATGTTGATCGTACAGTAAATGTAATAACGCTAGGCATAAAGGGCGCGGGCCCTTTAATCAAGTTGATCCCAAGTGGCGGGTAAACTTGCTTGATTGCTGCCCTTTGCGTTACTCACAACTAGGTAGGTAGTGTGTAAGTTGGAATGTTCGTACGATTAGCTAATGAAATTCTAATTGTGATTTATTGGATATTGTGGAGAATCGATTTTGCTCCATCGAACCACAAGCCGGGTCTCAACCAATATAATGTCGACTTCACAGCCGCTTACACTTTGATGGTTTTACTTTCAAAAGTAAAAAAAGACAAACCTCTTATTTCCCACCCAAGGTAACACCTAATTTACACACACTTATAAGAGCCTGTGAAGGCCTTCATGAATAAACAAAATTTTTATTCTATTCTCCACACTTGAAACATGCGGGAATCAAAATATTACTACCTTACACTAAATAATACTTTACTGCCGGTTTCCACATCTATCAAGTTTCCATTTTTGAAGTGAAAACTTCTTTAGGCGTACCGCACACAGATTTTTTTTACAACCAAAGGTTTATGAAGACATTTATGACGACCTAAGCCCATAAAAGCATCACTATTTATCAAGACACGTTGTGTTGGCTATCCTCTAGCAATCTCAATCCTCACTACTGGTAAAAACCACAGATAACATAATTGTTACCTAATGTTAACCAATATTATAAATTCGAAAGTGAGTTTGTTTGTTACACTATCGTGGCTGAACAACTAAACCGATCTTGTTAAAATTTGGAACACGTATAGCCTATGATATGAAAAGGGATATTAGCTATTTTGGAAATGTGGGTAAAACCACGGGGGCCAGCTAGTTTAACTTAAAATCTCAAAGTAAACCCTGTCCAATACGAAAGAAAATAGATACACAGATCAAACACATTCTTGACTAACACATAACTATTCTAGGGATTTATATGATCTCCCGGGAACGAGAGTGGAACCACATTGTAGAAGCTAGTGAGAGCCAGCTGAGACTGTGCTTTTTATAGTTGCATCTACAACAGATGCAGCTCTCGAGATTACTTTGCAATTGGAAATAAATAAAAAACAAACTGACAATAGGTTCATGCCGTTCGTGGAAATTGGGTTCCGTTTGCTAGTAGTAAACCCTTGTTCCCTTAGCTTGTTAATATTTCTATAATATATTTTTATAAGTTACTAGAAATGAAGTAAAGTAATCTAAGTTACTCCTTATAACATCAGCTATGTGCCAGTGAAACTATTGTCAAAATCTGTTCATCCAATCCGGAGTCTATAGCCACATACGTACACACATAGATTTTTATATGTATATAGATCATTGTGTATAGTGAATGAACATTTAATTAAAATAAATATTTTACTAACCAACCTTCTGATTTGGAACTAATTAATGCTGTCAATATCAAATAACTTAAACAAACATAAAATAAAACTTAAGATATTATTTTAACCGACAAATGAGAAAAAAGTGGCACTCTGTGAATGCCGACAGAAGTAAAAACTGACATGAATATATCTATGTTGTACGTATAAACAGAATATATATGTTTATATATATAGTTATATTGATCAATGTATTTCAACCCAGACTCAACTCTCATGTAAACGGGGCCAATATATGAAGATACTTGTACACAGAGGTGTCGGTAACGGTGACGGTTAGTGTCGCCAGTTCAATAATTTTTTCTCATGTCAAAAATTGCCCAACGCGCCAAAAGAAGTTTTCACTTCAATAAGAGCTCCATGTGACGATGTAGACAGGTCGTGCGCAATAAATAATGCAACATTTTCTTACCTCTGTCGACATATTTAGTTCAAAACTCGCTATACATTTACCTAAAAAGTACTAAAGTAATTTTCTATTAAATATTAAAACAAACGAAACACCAGTTTTCATCATGTACGGAAACTTTGCTAATCTTTCGTGATGAGCGAAGTTGTGGGAACTTTTTATAATTAATCAACGGACCACGCATTGTGTGGAATACAATCCTGTTTGTATAGAAAATTTATAATTTTGACTTTTCGTATAGCACGACTCTTTATTATGAAAAATGTTCTTTATGAATACCCATTTTATACCCAAGTGAGAATAATTATAACGTTTACAATTGCAAACAAATGTTATAAGCTAACGCATTTCATGAGGTTATTTATAACATATTATATATTCACGCCCATTATCCATGAAGGCGTAGACAGAGTCAATAATAAAACCCTGATTTTAATGATGATATTTTTAAGACCTTACGTGAAATGTGGTGAGTATTGTCGTTGACTGTCAGGCGCGTTATCAATCCTAGGCGACATATAGTCAACTTTCAACAAATAAAGTTTTATATTGCCTTGCCCGACCTAGGACTCGAACCCAAGACTCAAGGGTCTCGAGACTGTTTGTCAGCGTACTTGACAGACATCAGACGTCTTGTATCCTGTGTGAACATATTGTGTTCATGAACCCATAAGGGGTACAACTCAACGGGAGCCAAAAGCCCTCGGAGATCGGATCTTTCACGTGGTTGTGTAGTTAACGAAAGGGATAGAGCTTAAAGGCCGCGCTGATATCTTCGAGCTTGTGGTATTTAAGTGAGAAATATGAAATCACACCAATACTAACCATAAAACAGTACAATACATTAAACAATGTGTAACAACGGCAGCGTGGCCGAGTGGTCTAAGGCGCTGGTTTTAGGCACCAGTCCGAAAGGGCGTGGGTTCGAATCCCACCGCTGTCAGATATCTTTTTACTATTTATTAAGAAATTAAATTCAACTATAATTTGTCATCTATTAGATGGTATATATATTTTAAAGATTCAAGGTGCCTTTTTTTGGATATAATTATGACAGTGGATTTCAAGTTGAATTAAACTAATTTTTATTTAGATTGAAGATAAGCTTGAATTCCAAAAAAAAAATAAGTATTTCATAAATAATTATTGTGAGTAAATTAAAAGTTGAAAAACATTGTATTTTATATCGGGAGCCAAACCTGGGTCCAGCAGCCAGGCTATGGAGCAATTATAAACGAACAACCAAAATCAATTGTCTTTACAATGCTGTAGACCATTGAGGAGTTCCATCTGGAGGCTATCCGATTTAGAATAAGGTGATGCTTACAGTAAAAATGCATTGTCATTGAAACTGAATCAACCTGTCAAATTTCAACACCGGTTAAAACTGGTTCAAATTCAGCTTAAAAGACTTGACCTAAACATACTAACGTACATAGCCAGTTAAATAAACCTTGGCATCCAAACCAGTTCTTTTTATGAAAAAATATTTTTTTTATACCCTGGGGATCTTTAACCTTCGTAATTTAAACTCCGGTAGTAAATACCATCGTTGTAACTCGTATATATATGCCTAGCTAAGACCTTAAGCCTATAAGTGGATCTATCTGTCAGGGTAGGAACTCGGTCAAAGATTTACAAGGCAATTACTGTGCCTTAATGACGTGACAAAGGGACAGATTTATATATCTACTGTCGGTATTAATTCAATTTACATACGTATATTGACTATCTACTCGTATAATTAAGTGTTTATATTTAGTACTTTGATATTGTTGAGCGATTGAAAAAATGGTCAAATAAGTCAGATTATAAAAACATACCCATTTTAAAATCCTTGCTGAGTCTTTGCCGGTTCCTAACTTACAAATACAAATATACTTTATTGTTCACACCACAAAAAAGAAAATACAAAATAGAGTATACTACAAACATTATCTTCTGACTTAAATGGGGTTTTTATTTTGGCAAACATTTAGTAATGGAAATTTTATAATTATATTATACTAAAATAAAGATTAATGATAGATTGGTAAAAATAAACATACAAATGATATCTATTCGCAATTTACTAACCATAGTAAAAATGAAACACTTAAATGTTGTTATATGTGTGAATCTCCTGAACCAATTTTTTTTTTTAATTCTGTTTTTTTTTTTGTTTTTCTACATGTTTGGGTGCTCAGTTCTTTTTAAGTAGGTAGGTACATAGCAAATTTTAATCCAGTATTCACCTTAATTATGAAAGTTTCTCCCGGAAGGTTTATGTGTCTAATACATCTATATCACCGCTAATATTATACAAATTACTTCAGAATGTCTCACATTGCATACGGAACCACAGCGATAAGGACCATTCACTCTTGACTGTGCCATTTGATGAGAACCGTTCGCGAGCTTAATAACCGATTCCAAGAAATGCGACGATTTATCCGTGAATATTCTGTTCACGTGCTTCCTATCAACTTTATGCTATAGAAAAGCTAACTTTAATCAAAGCCTAATAAGGCACCTTTTGTTATTGGCTGGAGAGAATTATCTGATATTGATATGTTTTATTGTGACCAGAAGAAATTCATGGAAGCACTCTCGTATATGTTGTTAAAGTAATTTTTTTATAATGTTTTCGCTAGCGCTAGTTTCACCCACGTTTCCTAGAAATATGATATTTTACCGGAACAAATACTATGTGCTTTCCAGACTATAATCCATTTTTCTGCCGAGTTTCATCTAGATTCGTTAAGCCGTTCTGGCCTGATTGTAAATTTAGTTATAGCATCGAATTAGTACTTCTAGTACTGTATAATAAGTAAAAATAAATAAATACAATTATTTTCCGTAGTCCCAGGGTTCTTAAAGTCGCGAACTAGATCAGTTCTATCGGGAAAAAACAAAACCTTTGATTACGTTACAATCTGAGAAGAACCGGCAACAAACTCAGCAAGGTAAAATTATTTTTCGGTATTAAAAAAACTAAATCAAAGCTAGTAACACCATACTTATTTCCGCATCAGTGCACTTGTATAACCGTGCTTCGGTTAGGGTGGTAAGGCCGGTAAACTTACAGACAACGCATTGGCGATGCCCCTGGTATTGCTAATGTCTATCGGCGGCGACCATTTGCCAACAGGTGTACCGTCTGCCGGTGAAGTCATCGCTAAGAATAAATTATGTAACATTAGAAAATAAATTAAGAAATTCCAATCACTTTACCAATTCATTAGTTCGAATATGACCGTATCACTTCGGGCATTGTACCAGTATTTGCTTTGAGTTTAGTCTCCGTGCAGACTTTGCGACGCCATCTTTAAATTTGGAAGCTAGTAAACTGAATAAGTTTTATTTTTTTTAAATTGTCGACGCTGAGACGAACTTGTTAAGTCTCATGTGCCTGATATTTCACCAACCTTACCTTTCTAACTGAAACATAGTAATACAAGTGCACTACTACTTTATGGTGAAAATGGGTAAGGTAGAACGGATGAACTAATAAGATGACTAATAGGCTGACAGCCCATCTAATGGTAACGGTTACCGTAGCCTATAGACGCTCGCAAAACCAGGGGTATAACTCGCGCGTTGCTGACACCAGAAAAAATCTCTTCTCAGCTTCTTGAAGAACCCCATGCTGCACTAATTTACAAAATTCCACAAATTGAGCGACCGCGGTAGAAAGATTCTTTTGAAGAAAAGGTTTTGATATTGGATAAAATCTTTCAAATTCTTTTGGAGGTTCCAAAAGGCAGTTAGGAAGTTAAAATAGCAGGAATATGTATCTTCTGCGTATTTTGCACTGTTGCAGTTTTTACGCTCGTCTTTGATTACTTATGTTCATGGGTTTAGTCGTAGTCGCACAATCGCGGGTGTGTTCCAAGCCTAGACCTGCCCCCAACATTACTGATGCTACACGCACTGATTAACGCGTATGTTACAGGCGTGAATCGATTAACAGACCTCATTGTACACGATAGAACACATGCACTGACGTCAGGCTTTGAGGGAGCAGCGGCTTATTCATTAATCATGCCAATGGAATTTAATCTTGTATGAGCTGGTTGTTTAGAAGATACCTTGACTGCAAAACTACAGGTCTTGACTTCGATTCTCAACCAGGAACAACTTTTCTGCTTCTCTAGGTGGGATTATCTTTATAAATATATTTTTAAATCAGATTTACCTTCGATTCTAATAGCTACGATATATTTTTATTTATTTAAACATCGATTTTTATCAAAAAGCATAAGTACAAAGTGAAAATGACAATTAAGGACCTTATATTAATATTCATCAGAGAAATGGATAAAAGCTGCAATATACGCCATGTTTGAAATTCAATTCACGGTTGTCTCTGGTTCTAGTCAGATATTATGTAGATTCAGCCACTTGGGATATCCGCAAATGGCTTTTGTTAAACTATTAAAGAAATTAGCCAACGGATTTGCCTTAGAGATATCTAATAGCTTAGTAATTGATAAACTCTAGTGGTTAATTAAAGCTATATGTATAAAATAAAAGTTCTAACTGACTATCTGACTTCATATCGTTGTTTAGAAATAATTACTTAAAGCCGTAGATTGCTGACGTGTTCAAGAGACTGCAACAAAGCTCATCACGTACTAAAACCTTCGCTTTCCTATTCGGTAATAATAAGTCCATAGATCGTCAAAGAGAGTTACTGTAGCGACACATTATAGCATATCCATTGTAATTCGTTGACACCACAGACCGCAATGTATGACGTGAGAGGTACGCCAGTCACCACCGGCCACGTACGATAGGCAGACGTTAAGACAATTGTAATTAAAATATATTAAATTAAAGCGTTCTAGAGTGGAGACCACGGCTTGGTAAACGTAGTGTAGGGCGCCCTCCAGCTATAACGAGCATATACGCAAGCTGGCTGGCAGCGGTTGGAAACAAAGAGCTGAAGATCGAGCTCAGTGGCGTGCCATAGGTGAGGCCTATGTCCAGCAGTGGACGGAGATAGGCTGATGATGATGATGATGATGATGATGATGGATAATCCGGCACTGGGTGCAATTATTCTTTATAACCTAAATATTTGGCAGAGCTAGCATGTCTTCCAAACATGAAGCTGTCCAATAACGGATTCCGTCCCATAGTCTTTCATTTAGAAATTAAGGTTAAAATCTATCAAATGTTATTTGAAATTGTTCTCGGTTAGATTCCCATCTCATAAGGCCCTTTAATAAAATTATTATTTGCCAATGTCATTCTGAAACAGATGTAGGTTTCAAATTTATTCTCGTATTTCGTCTCAAACTTAAGTATGCCTTTCACGAAACAACTAGACTAACAATTACATACACAGTCGCTAAGTTCAATGCCATACAATTTCAATATTTGTCTGGAAACAGTCATACTGTTTAAAATTCGACCGTGCAAGTTGGCATCTCGAGGCGAATTGTCGCAAATCAGTTTTGGAAACATTACTAAGACGTTTGCCCATTTAGTTATGTAACCGAATTCAGACTTTCCTATTGTATCAAGAATTGGTTGGCAAAGTTTGTTTGTACTGGCTTTTTCATACAGCTTTGATTCACAATCGCATTTATTTGTTAAGTGATTTTGATCTTTAAACCATGGCGATTTATGGACCAGCAAAATACTGTATTAGCTGAATACTAAAGTTTATTAACATGTAATTGATGGTGTCTTCGGACCCACGAGAAGACCAGGAAACTGCGTTTCACATACGCAAAGTTCAACAAGCGGGTGCGAATGGGTTGTCTGATTAGCATTGCAAATGTTTCGCCGAATATTCGGCTAGGGCACGCTTGGGTCCCACTGAGAGAGAAGTTTGCTTACAGGCTAGTTTCAGAATGTAATTGCCTTTGTGGATTAAAATAGCTTTATACCGGTCTATTTAAAGATCGGTGTTTATTTGGACGGACGTGAGGTCCTCAGGATGTACAAACAAGCAAACTCGTCGTTTGGTCGCACGAATATTGGACGGCTATCATCATCCAGTAAATCCTAGAACATGAGCACATTTGGCAGGCGTTTGTGAATGCATTGAAGCGTATATTGAGAGATGAAACTCACTTTATGGAAAACATCTAGCTCCTTCCTAAGCCTGATGCTTACCGCATTCAACTACATTATCGTTAGCCCACTTTGAATGGAAAATATGTCTTTCTCGTGAGAAATTTAAATCAAAGTATACAAAAGAAATAATAGAGAATCTACTTCTTTTCGCGATAATGTTTTAGAATTATTCCCTTAAAGCGCCAGACAATAACGATGAGCTTTTTTTCATTGAGCAGAGCTTACGTAAACTTCCTTTCTGAAAAGCAAATGACAAAGTTGAATATCTACTAACTGTCACAACTTCTAGTTATGAGAAGTCAAAATTTATCAAAAGTTTAACAAACCCACTGACCACAATCAAAGACGTTATAAAGTTGGACAAACATTTAAAAGACATGGTTAAAAGCCTCTTTTTTGAAGTACTCCGGTACAGTTCATTATCTGAGTTGCTTTACGATCTTTTGAAGTAGGAAATAGTTGAGCTTCGGGAAAAGTATGTGGATGGATGAAAAAAACCTTTTTTAAATGCTTTAGAAAACTTTCTGCGGTGTTTTGTGATGCCCGTTAGTTTGATCGATTTTTGGTTTAAGTGTTTTGATGCTTGATGTATTTGATAACAGTTTTCGCGCTCGTTTACTAACCTACATATAAATAATTTTATAATGCATATTTCAAAAAGTGCTAAGAAATCAATATACTACTAATATAAATGCGATAGATTGTGTGGATAGATAGTGATTTGAATTTGTGATTTGTTTGGTCCTCTTTCACGCAAAATCGACTTAACGGATTAGGATGAAACTTGGTACATAAATAGTTTATAGTCTGGATGTTAATCCAGATCATCCCAATCCGAATCATGTATACAATACTTTTTAACCTGAAAAAAATAATAAACGTGGGGGACAACTAGCAATTAAAATAGGCAACATACAGATAGCAGTGTATTAATAGCGAAGAATACTACTACCCCAACTGATCTCTAGAGTGTTGTAAGATGCGGTTATGTACTGAACACCACGTGCGCTTTACACCTTGCACTGACGGTCACCAAAAGCTTTCCCAAGGGGAACTGGCGTCAGGCAGAGCGACCGGTCATAAAAATGCAGATGATGACGATGCAGCTCTAGTAATCGTATAATTCGCCTGACACTCGGCCTGATCTCAAACTAAGCAGAACTTGTACTCTGGAATCCAGATAACAGAACCTGAGGCTCGTCATTCAGGGTCTGTAACAAAGAAGCCAGTTGGCCCATCGATTTATTCATCGTCGTATTTAAAAATCATAATTGATATTACTTAGGATTAGCTTTCATTGAAAGGTTTCTTGTTCGTTTAGAATACATGAAAGTCCAGCACAATGTCTAGTCTTATTCTGACAAGCGTTTCATTGCCTAGAGATGTAAATAATACATGATTTATATCAGACTTGAGGTACTCAAAGCGGACGGTTAATAAAAATTCCACACTAGAAGTTATTTTGCAAGAGGCCCCCAGGGAGCCTCGTATCAGAATCTAGTATAAAACGTTCGCCGCTGGCGTGAACGTGTAATCCTCTGGCCCAAGTTATAGGCTGACGACGTAGGATAAACACCAAAATCACATTTTGATACGAATATCATTCATCATTTGTATTATTTAATTGTCCATATTCTTATGAATAGCTACTTTCCGCTTCGTTTTCATCCGCCTTCCTCAGATTCAGGGCATACTTAATCTATGTACCAAGTCTTATCCAAGTATATGGCACATACTAAGGTTCATCATACAATTTATCAGCACCATCATCCAATTCATCATACCTTCAATAAAACCTTATATCAAAAGTAATAAAGATTATTTTTCTTCAACCTTCATAGCTGTCAAACCTTTTAATGTCAATTTATGTAAAGAGTAGTGCACAGAATCGAATTATCGGTGGCATGTCTAGATTAGGATCAGAATACCTGGGTGAAGAATTTCCTAGGATTTGTTCACTTGTTCTCACAGGATATTATTCTAGACTCTCGTCAGACTTAAGACTAGATTCCACCGCCATCTCATATATATCCCTGATAGAATAAATATTTTCTCGGGCTTAAAACTTAGCTTAGACACAGGCTAAATTATGTAGCTAAGTAAAACTAAGCCTGTCAGTGAAAATGCTTTTGAAATCGAAGGATTCGTTTTGGAGATTACCACCTACATCCAAACTTTAGTCGAGCTTTATCTTGGGTCCCAAACGTCCAAAAATCCATACCTTTACAAATTTCAGTAAATTCGATTATTGTATTAAAAAATATTAAAAACAGAATTTAACTCCTCCAAACAAGATCAACGCACAACAACACACAGTTAGCTGTAACACTAATAAATCCATATATTAAGCTGTACTAAGTGAATGGTCCCCAGAGCACGAGCGTAATGATCAGGGGACGTGTAATTAATGTTTGCTCATTATTTAGCGGCGCTTACAACGCTACTTACGGTTCCGGTTCCGGTTACATGTCATTATGTACGCTTACGTTGCGGAGAAACTTACACGAGTCTATGGCTTTAGTTAATTGTTAATAAAATACAGTATTTATGGAAATATAGCTCTTATCACTTTTATATTTCACATAATATTTGTATGGAATTTAAACCGGTGCTTCTTACGAATTTTCGTATCATTACCAACAGCATGCAGTGTAGATATAAATTTTCTATGACTTATGATGACTTCACAAAGGATTGCATGTTTTTTTATAGTTGTGGAGTTTTATCTTTATTTGTCTGTAATTTGTAATATATTATAATTATTAATAATAAATTATAAGTGATGTATAATTGAGGCGTAATTCGCCTTTCAAATAGTATACAGTCGACCCGCTCCCGCTGCCTCTAACAACACAGAGCAAGCCCCACCCGGCGTCTCTCTATGAAATACCATTGCTCCTTCCTAGGTGAGAATATGCTGTAGAGTGTAAAATTTCCCAAGGTGACACCCGTTAGGGGGCATTTTTCCGTGTAACTATGTACGGGGGCATTGTGTAACTGCTGTGAGTTTAAATTGTGCAAAATGTTCCTAAACGTTTCGTATATATTTGGGAGCAAGTGAGCCATTGTGGAGTGTTTATTAGGTGTGCCGTGGACAGATTTAGGGAAGGTTTCACTTGACTTCAGATTAAGATAGTTTCTGATAGTGTTATAGGTACTTTTTAGGGTTGCTTAGTCAAGCAGGAGCACTTATAGCTTCGCCATGTCCGTCTGTTTTACTCCGAGACTCTTGATTAAAAAAGTTGTGAAAAATATTTTTTACCCATACACATATAGCATGTTTTCAAATATATTGGGGGGATGTGAAGAACATTTTTCCACTAATTTTGGTAGGTTTCTTCACGTTTATAAGCAGTACCGAAAGCTAAAACTGGGTAGGATTTAAACTCTTGACCTTCAGTACGGCATTCAACAGCACTATATCTGAGCATCGTACTTTGGATATACCTAACGTCTACCATAGACGATTGATTTGATATGAGAATACTAACGTAATTTTAGCACAATAGCCAGTTTAAATTGGTTTGTGATCTTAATTCTATATGTCTAACCTAAGAATGGCTTTCACCAATAACACGTATTTTATCTAAACTAATTTAATGGCCACAACTTTGACCTTGATTTATATAAATTGAATATTAAAATAAAAATTGTATCCTAACGATTATAAGTATGTTGTATTGACACAGCTTCAGAGAAAAAGTGCAGTAAAACTGTAGGATCATTCAACAGGACAGTTCTGTAACCAGATATTGCATTCATTAATACAAATTCTTCATCCAAATATTGAATACAAACTTCAATACAAACAATGCGAAACACGAACCCAAAAGTGGACCTCTCAGGCGATGGCGTAGTTATCAAAAGAGACAGAACATGGAGGCCGCGAAACGTGTTTGGGCTGGTATCATTTTATCTTACAGAATGACAGCCCTGAAGACTGACACAAAAGCAATACTATTCTGGCTAAATTGGATTGCAATAAGTGATGAAGGCCCCTAAATATCGCACTTAATATAAAAGAGAGGTGTCAAAAACCCAGTACTTATAGTTTAAAATACGTCCGGTTCCATACTATCGCAGAAACAATCCATTTAGTCTGGGAACGCGGCCAGCCCGTGATTGCTTTGGCACCGAACTTATTTTGCGCTTTTATGCAATATCGTATTTGTTTTTAATCAAGTTTACATACAAATATATTAATAACACGATTCCGTTTTATCGTTTCGCTCGAGTTCCAGACGAATATTAACTTTTGTCTTATGAATATAAAATAAAAAATGTTATGGAAACTCATAATAATATTTGTAATTTTAAACACTTTAATAACATTTAAATAAACAAAGCAATATAAGTACCAAACACTAGCAACACACACCGTATTAGCAAGAGTCCTGGATGACCAATCAGCTAATTCGAACTTCGTCAGAGAGCGGACACAGTGAGGCTTCCGAGAGCTATCCTCGCACGTAATTACGTAGTTAGTAAAAGAGACAAAGCATAGAATCCGTGACAAAACATTGAACGACCAACCATACCAAATCACACCTCTGACCTCAAATCGTATCTGCAAGACACATATATGATGAAGCAAACAGAGGTCTCAGTAGATTTCAAAAACATCAGATTCATGCATTTCAGCGAAGATATTTAAAGTCCCAGCGTGGGTTATGGTGAGCATTGTCCCTATCTCTGGGGCACATTTCAAAATCCGAGCAAGAGAAAGATTTCTATAGATAGAATGTTCAATTGCACCTCACCCGAACCGAGAATCTGTATCTGGTTCACCGAGGCTTTTTACTCTACAAAGGTATGACTTTAGTAGTTTTCAACACCTCTGGGATGATGAATATATTATGAATATAATTGTGTGGTATAATATTATAAATTTCAAGTAACAAGTACGTTCGAACAGTGTAGTGTGCCAACGTAATCATGTTTTGGCCGGCTGCCCGAACCAAACTGATTCTTTCGGTTCGGTCTGTATCGTGTACAATATTTGTCCAGGATTGTTTGCTTTACAAACATGTACAGTTGACGTTAGGGGGACTTTGAATTTGAAAATGTATGTAAATAAAATAGAGAATACTTCCTTTTAAAAGGTTATATCACACTATTTGTTTGGTACCGTAATAGAAGTGTTTGTGGGCGAATAGCAAATGCAGATTTGAGTTATGGTGATGTCGAATGCTTTAGCTAGGTAGGTTGAATCCAACAATGAGAACATCTTGAGTAAAGCAAAGGTAGTTTGGTTTTTCTATTTTTCAAGTATTAAAACATTAGAAAAAAAGTCGGCGAAAATTTCAGATCGTAGAAAAAAGAATTACCTGCCTTGCCAGTTCTTCTCTGCTAAAGGCAAATTACAATCCATTGGTATATTCAGTAGCTTTCACTTCCATGTATGCTTTAACTGGTTAAAAAGCTTTCAATTTTGGACGTGCTATTGAATTTGATTTCTCAAAAGCCATTCATACAAAAAGCAAACGTAAGTGAAAAAGTGGCCAAGTGCAAGTCGTACTTTCACACGAAAGGTTCCGTACTCAAAACGACGATAAAAAGACAATTCTTATATGGGGTCCCCATAAATTTCATATTTTTATTATTCTTTTTTTATAGCGGCAATAGTACATACACTGGGCTGTGTCTAATAATAATAATACAGCCCTATGACAGACGGACGGCCGGACAGCATATCCTTAGTAATAGGATTCCGTTGCCACTTTGAAACACTACGCGAAATAAATATAAATAATCTCCGAACAAATAATCTAGCAATTCAATCACGCTTTTCAACCATCAATGCTTTCAAATATTCTAAAGCATTTCAACTAAAAAAGGTGCAAATGAAATTGGCAATTGTTTTACTATCGAACGGAAACGGTCGCGGTTTTGGCGCGCAATTTGGCCGTCATTTGCATCACAATCGCGTGTGATTGCGCGAACGTACACGCACTGGCCTCTTTGCTAACACTGCGGTGTAATTTTAAAAACATTCCCTTTACTCTATTTTTGATTTTCTATGAAACTGGTGCTTTGAATTCACTGTAGATTATTAGTCAGATCATCGCAATGATTATCTTAATCTATGGTTGTTTTGTAGTCTCTGGATGTCATGGAAAAATGAATTCAATTTCTTTATTAATATCCTAAGACGTTCTTCACATACGGCCATCTGGTCCCAAACTAAGCAGAGCTTGTACTATGGAAACCAGATAACTGATATACTACGTATACTACTTTTTTTTTTCTAAATACATACTTATATAGATATTTACACCCAGACACAGAACAAACAGACATGTTCATGCACACAAATGTTTGTCCTGGGTGGGAATCGAACCCGCTACCTTAGGTTTGGCAGTCAAAATCGCTAACCACCAAGCCAACTGGCCTTTATAATAAAGCTCATCTGTATAAAAGCAGTTAAATATACAAACATAATTTTTTTACCTTATTTTAAAAGCAGTCGTCATGACGTCCATGAGTAAACAGCTAAGTTGTATAATCTCGACAAGAATGTGTTTCGTAATTGGAGTAGTAGGTATTTATAGGTACATTGTGAGCGTTTTCTTTTTTATCTCTGATTTGTATTTGATTGATGATCTGTATATGTATGAACTTGTGTAACAGTGAATTGTTTAAGCTGTGTGCAGTTGTCATTGGATAGCAGATTTACCTTTTTTTTTTTCTTACTTTATGTTTTTGTGTAAGTGCAATCTTCAAATATTTATTGAACGGTTCAATAAAAATAAAAATAAAATAAGCCTTTACTGCTATGTTACTTATTAATTACATAAATATGTATTACTATTGCGGTAGATTGGTTTCTTGTTCCTCAGCTTGTCCTTCGACATAGGCCTCCTCCAAAGATTTCCACATATCTCTATCCTTCGCAGTTCTCATCCAGTCAGGGCCAGCAGTTTTCTTAAGATCATCTTCCCAACGTTTTGGTTGTCGCCCTTTACTCCTTTTCCCGTCGCTGGGGTACCATTCTAATATAGTTTTTGTCCATTTCCCATTTCTCTCTCTTAACATATGTCCTGTCTATTGGCATTTTAATGATTTACAAATTTTGCCCGCATCCTTGAATTTTGTTATACTTTTTATGTTTTCTAATCTTATCCTATCTTTTCTCCTTATCCCAATTACATTTCGTTCTATTCCATTTTGGCATACATTTATTTTCCTTGTTAGTTTTTCCGTTAATGCCCATGTCTGGCATCCATATGTTAAACATGGCAAAATGCACATATTGTATACTTTCCTTTTCTCTTTTATTGGCATGTCTTGGTTTTTCATGATTTCACTTAAAGACCAATACCTTTTCCAAGTATTGGCTATCCTTCTGTCGATTTCTTTTTGCATAGTATCGTTTGGTGCTATTAACTGTCCGAGATATAGGTATTCTTCTACATATTCTATTTCTTCCATATCAACTCTAATAATGTATGTTTGTGAACTGTTTGTCATAATTTTTGTTTTGTTTGTGTTCATTAATAGTCCTACCTTCGCACTTTCGTCTGATAATTGTTTTAGCATTTGTTCCAGCGTTTTCGGGCACTCAGAAAAAAGGATCAGGTCATCTGCAAAACGTAGATGGTTTAACGTTTCACAGTTTATGTTGAGTCCATTTTTATCCCAATCTAGTTTTCTGAATACCATCTCCAAGGTTGCCGAACAGTTTGGGTGAAACGGGGTCACCTTGCCGGACACCTCTTTCAATAGGAAACTCTTCTCCTGTTGCCTCCAACCTAACTTGTGCTTTACTGTTTGAGTATATATTTTTGAGTATTTGTATATATTTTCTTTGTATTCCCTGCATATGTAGTGCTTCCCAGATAGAATCATGTTCCAACGAGTCAAAAGCCTTATTATAATCCACAAATCCTAGATAATAGATTTTATTGTATTCTTTGTATTTTTGTAGAACTTGCCTCAGTACATGTATATGATCTACGGTTGAATATTTACTGCGGAAGCCAGCCTGTTCTTTTGGTTGATTGAAGTCAAGTGTTGGTGTGATTGGAGATAGAATAATTTTCGAAAAAACTTTATAGATATTGCTCATCAGACTAATTGGTCTATAATTACTTATATCACCTTTATCTCCCTTTTTATGCAGCAGTATTATTGTGGATGTGGTCCAATCGGCTGGGATACTTTCAGTCTCTATAATGTCATTGAATAAATCCGTTAACATGTCAGCTATCACCGGTGCAGTCATTATTAGTATTTCGTTAGATATCTGATCGGTTCCAGGTGTCTTGCCTGTTTTTTGGGTATTGATTGCTCTCATTGTTTCCTATGGTAGTATTTTTGGTATGACCTCGTCCTCTGTTTCAATGTTTTGGCTTAGCTTTATATTGCTGTTCTTGCTTTGGTAAAGAGTTCGGTAATATTCGGTAGCCACTTTTAGTATCTCCTGCCTTTTGTTTGTATACTTTCCATCTTGTTTTTTAGCTTGTATCATCCAATCCTTTTTAATCTTTAATTCTTTTAAAGCTTTTTTAACACCGCCGGTTTTTTTCGATATGTTTTTTCGATGTTTCTTGTCTTTTAGTTTTCTTATCTTTCCTCGTGTGTTCGTTGATCTTTTTACTGATGGCAGATATTTTAGAGCGGTAATCTTTAGTTTTCTTTCTTCGTAATAATTCTTTTCTTTCTTGTAGCAGCTGATATGTCTCACTAGAAAACATCTTGTTCTTCTCCGAGTTTATTTTCTTTGTTTCAGTCGCTAACATGGTAATGAATTTATCATACCTTGCCTGGATTGGTTGTGTACTTTCTTTTTCTTTTCTAATAATAGCTTCTAAGTTGGTGTTTAGCTGGTCATTGTTACCGGTGCATATTATGGCTGTTTTTCTGTCCTGGTATTTTCTCACTTTCTTTATAGGTGTACCTGTTAGCTGAGCGCGTACCATTTTGTGATCCGAATAAAAATTTAAGTTATGTATAACCGATACGTCTTGGAAGTTTTTTGGCTGTTGGTCATGATAAAATCAATTTCATTTTTGTATAGCTCATTTGGTGAGATCCATGTCCATTTCTTTGTTTCTTTTTTCTTATAGAAGCTATTAAGAATACTTAATTTATTTTCTAAAGCGAAAGTGATCAATATGTCTCCATTCTTACTCCTTTTACCAAATCCATGTTTTCCCACTGTATTTCCTTCACCATAACTGCGACACTGTCCTATTTGTCCATTGAAATCTCCCATTACAATAAGGTTTTTATGCGCGTTTTGAATAGTGTTCTGTAAGTCTTCATAGAATTTTTCAATTTCTTTTATATCTTCTTTTTTGTTTGATTCTATTGGTGAGTAAGCTTGTATGATGGTCCATTTTTCGATTTCTTTTAATGGTAATGTAAAGTTTAAAATTGTTATTCTCTCCGATATGCCTCTTAATTCTTCGATTCTGTGAGCAAGCGTCTTTTTGATTAGGAAACCTACGCCATACAGACCCGGGGTCTCACCTTTGTATTGTAAGATGTAGTTTCCATAGTCTTCAATTCCTTCCCCATATCTTCTCATTTCACTGATTCCTATTATGTCCCATTTTATGTCCTCTATGGCTAGTTCAAGGTCCTGGAGTTTTTCAGTAGTTCTTAGTGATCTTACATTGAAAGTAGCTATGTGTATATCTAACGTATTTTTATTAATCTTTAGAGGGTCGTGGTCTTTTTCCCCCACGAGGACCAGTCGGCTTGGGGGAGGTTGCTTAGTTTTAACTTCTTTATTATTTTGCTTAGTATTCGTTTTCCATTTCCGATCACCTGTGTTTGATTGCTATTGTTTTTTCTCAGATATGATGCTTGAGAGAGAGTTAGATCACCCTCTCATCATATCAAATGCGTTTATTCTATTATTTTTGGACGCGATTAGTGTCTGCTGTTTTCTGGGCTGTAAATCAGGTTGAGGAGAGGTAGAAATTTCTCTTTTCCTTTTATCCTTGACACTAGTGTTTTCTTTGACGACGAGTTTATCATATTTTATGTATGCGAAATTTCCTTTTTTCCTTTCTTCCATGAGCTTAGGTTGTAGTGCTTTCCTTTTCTCTATAATTTCGTTTGAGTAGTCTTCTGTTATATATAATTCTTTAAGTTTTTTCTTGTTTTTCAATATTTCACTTCTTTTCCAACCACCACTTAAGCCAAGGAGCGTTGGTCTTGGTTTCGCACCTATGTTTGGTTTTCCAATGCGGTAGAGCTTGGTTACGTCATAGTCTTCAATTGTTATATCTAATTCGTCCAAAAAACATTTTTTCAGCTTTTGAAGTAACTCCAATGTAGTCTACGTTGAGTCGACTACATATCGACTACATATGTAGTCGACATTCATCTTCTAATAACCCATGAATTACTATATTATTGCTTTTTTTATCTCTCTCTAGATACTCCACTTTTTTCTCCAAGTTTTCAACTTTAAGTTTCAGTTTTTTATTTTCTTCTGCGATAGGTTTCAATTTTTCATCCATTTTATTCATTATTGCATTACTTAATTTCACTGTTTGCTTTTGCATTTCGATTTTCATTTTCTCGAATAGTAGTTGAAATTGATCTTCCATGATTTTATATTTTGCGTGTATTGGAACGTTTTGATGATTAATTTATTTGTTGGCAACAATGCGCTGACGGATGACACTTGCTGTCAAACTGTCAATTTTGTGTGTTGGTACGGTTTCTGTTTCATATGTTGGTACCGTTGATCGATTCTATGATTTCTAAGAATTTTGTAGATCTAACCTCCAATAATAGATTTTATTTCTTCGTAATTTTCACTGTAATCCAGCCAAACGCGTTGTTTATTGTTGCTAACTTTCTTATATCACTTATTTCAACACTGGGTGTGATGTATTCGTGCAAACTGTGGCGTTAATGTATTTATTATCAAAAACTTTTCCGGAGCGTCGATACTATGATGTTTACAATCCAAGGACCAGATTTTTTTTTTTTTTATATAATAAATAAGTATTAATATAGGTAATATATATCGACAGAGTTGCAACCTTTCTTTATTTCCCAAAAACTATTATGTACTTACATAGCATAACATTATAATATAAGCATTTTTGTGTAATCCTATTTGGTAAATAAAGATTTTATTATTATTATATATCGACAGATACGAGTACCAATATTTACACACACAAAAAGTTTGTGTTCACTTGGATAAACTGATATCACAGAACACAGAGCTTATATCTTTGTACTGTGTCTGAAATGATAAAATTTTGATTAAAAAAATTTGTTTGTAAAAAATAATATAATAATATTTTTTTTTTTGTTGCTTAGATAGTACGTATTTAAGCAAGGTAACGTTATTTCAAGGTTTTTTTTTTATATATATTTTTAAATATCTAAAGTTTTTCAAGTATAAAAATCTACACAATTTCCAAGTGACAAGGCTGTATTAAAATCTCAGAATACGATAGATCGCTCTGGAACGCATGTGAATCCGCGGGACGGAAATCAAGTAATTAATATTTTAGCCACACGTGGGATTTCAATTAGTATCTTACCAAGTGAAAGTACGCGGCTAGACCCTAGATAAAATTTAAGAAAAGTTCTATAGATCGCACTTAGTCATGAGGAGAAAATAATATTGTTATGACATATCACGATTGGTGATTACATAATATGAACTTATATACCTAAATTATTATGCTTTTATGTTTGTTCCGTAAGCATTCTTATTATTTATCCGATAACGATGAAGTTTTTGTAAGTTGTTCTACCTACGCGCGCAAAGATACCTATAAGAAAAAAAAAGGCGCATAAGAACGCATGGCAAACAGCTATTTACGAATAATGCACAAATAAAAATCACCAATTCTGACAAAATTTTATATTAGCAAAGCAATAAGGAGCATCTTAGGTAAGAGCGAATAGGCATTACTTGAGTCCGCGTGTACCATCCTCGACTGCATCGTCACTTTCCATCAGGTGACATCAGTCAAATGCGCTCAAGTTTTTATAAAAAAAAATCCTGCATGTAAAAACATCTTCTATAGGCTCAGCTCTAAAAGTCTATTAGATGTCTAAACTTAATTTTTTTTAAATATGACTTTTCTTTAGTCTTATAAAGTGTATCTTTAAATTCAAAAAGTGCATAAAATCGCCACAAATCAAGACAAAACCGAGACGAGTTATCTGCAAAGTTTCCCGTAACATTATTAGCAGGCAGTCACATCGCGTTGGGGCGTCTCACTAGTTCCCAAACAAAAACCGCCGTTTACCTCCCGAGGAAGCATCCAGAGGCACCTCCCTTCACCTCGTTAAGTCCAAGTTAAACGAAACTTTCCCTTAAAGTTAAGCCGAGGTTATCTTCCTTTCACGACCAATTTAATAATGGAATAAACTCGCTGAATTATATTTGAGTTTTCATTTCGTTTCTCCTTTGTGATGATCACCATTGTTTCGGTCGTTAGGGTCCATTCTCCCCTGATGTACGCGTATATTGATGTTTTCTGTTTCAATAAAAAATAATTGAGCTGGAAATTAAACCAAGTCTCCGTTCGACTTTAATTCTCATTTAAATAAATTGTATTAAAACAAAATATATTTTTTGATTAATTTGTCGGAAAAAATATTCTTTTTGATTACATGTTATCTACAAATGTTTATTTAAATCAATCACACCATGATTGTGTAACAAACATGAACATTAACATATAATACTTTCATATTCTTTTATGAAATTTTCATTAAAAAGCACGAGTGGTAGAGTTCCACGTGCATAGTTCGTCCGGGGAAGCTTACCGATTTCCAGCGTGAAGCAGTACTGCACTTATTTTACTGTGTTTCGGTTAGAAAAGTAAGGTGAAATTACAGGCACACGAGAATTAACAACTTCACGTCTCAGGGACGACAACGCATTTGCGATGCCCCTAGTGTTGCAAACGTCCATAAGCGGCGGTGATCACTTACCATCAGGTGGTTATTGTTTATTGGCAGAAGTCGTAATTATTTAAAAAACTAATAATTTTCCTTACAAATATAGTGCAAGTACATGAGTATTTGTGATCCGTCGAACAGCTTATGCGAAAATCGTTACCATTAATAAATCCCCGAGCTATTCCCGAGCTCGTATACAAAGCGTGTGTACAGTACACACAACTTGTAAACGCTTACCAAAAAGCGGCAAGCTTCATAAACAAACCATAATGAATTCAATTTATAACGCAAGTCATTTATGAGGGAAATAAAACACGCGACCACGCCGCGGGGCGTCACGGAACCCTATATCAAACCTTGCACTTGGACATACGGAATCCTATAATAAATGTCAAAGGGTCCATTGCCCAATCCTAACCAAGACTCGGGGCAGTCCTTCACCCTTCGCCTGAAGACAAAAACAGAGCTATTTAAGTAGCAAAGGAAAGAAACCGAGCCGGTTCGTGATAAGCATCCATTTCGTCGAGGTCCTTTCTCGGAATTTATTACGCAGTTTGCCGTATTGGCCGGTGTGGGGGCGGCGGCCATTGAGACGCGTGCCATTTTCAATGGTGTCTAATTATTTAAGAGATTTATCATAGGTGAGACAATGCGTAAGAATGCATTTTGTTCAAGAGGTTTTATTTGGGGTTAAAATATATTATAATTATATATACTTTGTATTTTATATATAACCAAATTTATCCTGGTTGGTTGTGATATGGCCAAGGGTAGTATTGATAAGGGTATAGAGTAAGGGTAGGAGACAAAGCTTGGAAAGTAAATGGGAACTGGCAAAAAAATAGTATATTTAAAAAAAAATATCAAATACTAAGTTCTTGTTGACATTTCATTAGAAATTTTTCAGCTTACGACAGTTATCTGAAGTTACCAATTTATTTGTCAAATAATCTGAATTATAAATCGCAGCTCAGTATCCTCCGGCCCTTTCTACCAGATCGAAGTATCCCACGGGAACGCCGGTCGTCTTTACGGCTTCCCCTTTAAAACAACCGGATGGTACCTATAGGGTACCTTGTTCTATTGTCTACGCATACACTCTGTATAAGTTGTAGTTAGTCTTTTTGATTTAACAATAAAAAAAGTTCTTTTATTTCGGGCAGGCTGACTAACATGCGGTTCATCAGATGGTAAATGGTCATCGCCGCGTATGGACCGTTGCAGCACCAAGGCTATGTGTTGTTGCCTGTTGAGCCTGGGACGTGAAGTTGTTAAGTAAAGACAAGTTACAGACTCTTGTACCTGTAACTTCGCCGACCTCCTATCACTTTTCTAACCGAAATACAATTGCACTACTGCTTCACTACTTCCCCGGACAAACTCTGCACTAAGAGCTTAACTTCTTCTGAAATTATTATAGTATTGATTTTTAATTAAGAAGCTCTTCAAACGTGAATGAACAGTAAGAACAGTAAAGTAGAAATTACAAGTCTATGTTTACCATGCCCCACCTGGGGACCGTATCGGACTGGAAGGTCCTACCTTCCAGTCCCTTACCGAGATTTACATCACTCGACGACCGGTATGTAATTATCTAATTATATATTAGTTTTTTTTTACCCGAAAAAAAACCACGGCAGCTTAAATAAATTAAATCATAATCATTCAAAAATCAAAACGTTTAGGCCCACGAGGGCACTTATGGTTGAAGTTACCGAAGCTGCCACATTATTTTCTAATCCCAAAATAAACAGTTTGTACTGCTTTTACTATGGACACCAAATAACTATTATATGTACCACATAAATACTAAACTTCGACTGCTAAATGCGCCTATACTCAGAACAAACAGACATATTGATGTACACAAAAGTTTGTCCTAATTGGGATCGAACCCACGACTTGTGACGTGGCAGTGGGGGTACCTAGCCACGAAGCCAACTGGCCCATCAAATAAATGATATTAATCATAACATTAAAATATTGCATTACCCAGTGTTTGTTAGTTGGGCTGGGATTTGTTTTCAATTTATTACAAAAGCCCATACCTCATTTGTAAAACAATATTTTCCTTCGTTGCGATTTGGTATATTTTAATCCAATTGTAAATAGGTTGTTAACCACGGATATAGAATAGAGACTAGATGAAACATACTTTTGTTTATAATTGAACAAGCAACCCGCCCCGGCCTTTACTGAGTCGTATAATATCAATGTATTGTACTCAAAAATCTTTCGCAAGATAAATAGACAGAACAGGTTTCGGAGATAAGCCACCACACATGAACAACCTTACAAAATTTGTTTCTTTCTTTATAATATTACGAGGTGTCCCCGCGGTTTCACCCGCGGTCCCGTGGAGTGTAAACATTTCCCCGGCACAAAATGTATCCTATGAGTAGATACATCTTGTGCCGGGGAAATGTTAATTGGCCTATCTTATAAGATAGGATGAGTTTACAAAGTTTCATGATGATCGGTTAAGTAATTTTCGCGTGAAAGCGTAACAAACAAACATACATTCTACATTTATAATATTTGGTCGCGGCATTGTTAATGATGATTCAAAGAGAATGTAAGTTCCTGGTTATTGATTTCCGACAAATCTTATAATTATAAAATTTTCAGTCGTACTTAACCATAGACAAAATTACTTTTAGCTGTCATTTGCGTTTTGTTATTCCATGTCACATGCGTTTTCTCTTTGAGGTTTTATATCATCACGTCACACGGGAACGCGGTCAAACGGGATAAAAAAGTATCCTATGTCCGTCTCCTGGTTCTGAGCTACCTCCCCATAATTTTTTTCCCAAATCGGTTCAGCCGTTCTTGAGTTATAAATAGAGTAACTAACACAACTTTATTTTGTATATATAGATAATAGATAAATATTTAATTCACTCCGGAATTTATAACATAGCCTATTTTCACCTGGAATATTGTATCTACCAAATGGTAAAATAATTGATCAAATAGTTGCTGTGGTTCCGTATAATAATACTTTTTTAAATGCATACTTATATATAGGTGTTACAAAACTACCCGTAAAGCCTGTTAAATGGGGCCTTTTAACGAGTCCATTCACAATATTTAGGAGCCGAGTAACGCTTTATAACACACGCCAAAAAAATAAAAATACAGATTTTTATAAATGAAAAATAGACAAACTATTAAAGTAGACAATTATTAGGTAAAATAGTTACGTAGGCCTTTCTGTTAAATAATCTGGTTCCCTGACATGACAGCTTACAAGGGTTGTTGGCTTTGATAATTAATTATAATTTTACGGAGTATTTTGTAACACGTTGTATATATTTACATCACAGAACAAACAGACATGTTCATGTACACAAATGTTTTTCCCGAGTGGGAATCGAACCCACGACCTGCGGCGTGGCAGTCAGGGTCTGTAACCACCAAGCCAACTGGCCCATCTAAATCTCTTTCTATAATATTGGTAAGATTATAAGCAAGAATAGGCCATTCAAAGAAGAAGCCTTTAGACTTTAGAATTTAGGCCTAAAGTAGAACTAAATATTGTACTATGGAAATGTTTTTGTACAACATTATTATTTTTGTAGATTGACATTTTAATACATTATTTATTTAAAAGGCGTAACATTTTAATTTAGTACAAAGCAGACTACTTTATGCGGACGTAATTACTGTAAAGAACTAGTTTTAATGTGGTTTATTTCGTGTTATTAATTTTAAATACCTGTCATGAAATTTTAATTAAACTTCAATTTAAAATAAACTTTGAGTGGATTTACATAAAGCGCAATTTTCAAACAGAGTTATTATTCGTTGATAAAGATGATATATTGAAGTTATAAACGTGCATTTCAATACAGGGGCCTCTGCCTACCTCTAAAGAAAGAAAGAAAAGAAAGAACACATTTATTTTGGACTCACACAGCATAAATATTATGGAGTGTAGTATCTTGTATGGGGGATTAGTCGAAAAAGTGTCCACTTGTAAACAGCAAATTTGTTTTCGAATTCTCCCCGACATATCCAAATGTGGTGTGTAAAGTCACAATCACTCCACACATTTCAGACCAATTCCGGGCTACATATAATATTTACATATCAGATCTTCTGACGAGCATCCACTCGTCATAGATGTTTTAAGTTTAAAATAAACCTTATTTTAATGGCGTAGAACAATAAATTAAATAATTTAAAAAAATGTTCTGCTCTATAAACCGATGAGTGGGCGTGGACGTAAACTTTTGACAACTGATGGATGTCGACTAGATGATTTACGAAGTGAAACTTCTTATGAAATTCTGAACCGCAACATATGTATCTAATTTTATGTAAGTAGATGAATGGTAAACACAATCAATGCTATTCAAAAGTGATTGATGAATAATTAAAATGTTTCCCTGCAATACAAAAGTTCTACTTCAATCACAACCAACCTATAGACTTAAATGTGTAGAATATATTAATACTAGCTGTCTCCCGTGGTTTCATCCGCGTTTATCGCGAAGAAATCAAGAAAAAAATCAGCGTCGAATGGCAGACTCCCGTCCCGATATGTTCAGTATTTTTGAGGTGATGGTGCGACAGAGGAACCCTATAAGAGAAGAATATAAGGAAAAAAATCCAACTAAAAAATTGAAAATAAATTTGAATTAAGAATAGTGTAAAGAAAAAAAAAAATATTGTAAAAAATGAGCGTGGGATGAATGGTGTCAATAGTTATAAATATTTGATTATGAGTAGAAGTATTTATCATTCTGATAATATTTTAAAAAGCAACCCACGCTTTTTTTACAATAAAATATTTTTTCTCTTCTTTACACTATTCTTAATTCAAATTTATTTTCTATATTGAGTTGGATTTTCTATAAAACCTTGTTTTTTTATTTTTTTAGTTAAACCGTTATACCTGATCATCCTAGTAAAGATAACGGATTGAACTATTTAGAATATTGAATTGTCATCGGTCCTTAATAAGTATGCCAAATTTCGAGTTAATCCGACGTCTTGAAGGGGGCAAAATCATGTTCAAAGATTCCGTTACATACTAACATACGTCTGAAGCTAATAAAAGCGTATTAATGCTATCGAATATATACCTAATATATAGATAGATTAGTAGGATAGCATTCGGTAGGTTGTCGCATCTATTCTCTCTTGATCTAGAGTCTATACTGTGATACAACGTAATGTGGCACACAGCAATAAATTTGTGAATTTGGTGGTTAATTTTATTAACAGTAGTTATGACTTTGTTGAAATTATGTTTTGAGCGGTTAAACATTTAAATTAATCATTGTGCACCGATGTGGAAGTAGATATGCAAACAAGTATAGTTTTAGCATTATAACATAAGTACCTGGATGGCCGAGCATTGCTCGGGATTTCTTTATTAACGTGACTTCTACCGTATTCTCCTATATAGACCTAGATACGAATTAGATGCGATAATAAGGATCTCCCAATAACAGTATTTCTCACAAAAGATGTAACTCGAAAATATTACCTTCTAATGACATTGTAGCAGTTTTTCATTTTGCCTAAAAACACGGATAAAACGACATTTTCTGAAAATGAAACCTAGCAAGATCGATTTAACGCCCCCGAAACTATATATATATAACTAGGATCTCGGAAACGGAAAAGAATTGCTCGTTTAAATGTGTCTAGTTCATTACTTTATTTAATGTTAAATATAAAACTTTCGATAGATATTTATAAGCTTGTTTTATGACAAAAACAGTTTGAATGAAATTTGTAAACAATTAAGTAATAAATATCCCGGGATATTCTTTACACACGGCCACCTGATCCCAAATTAAGCAGAGCTTGTACAATGGAAACCAGATAACTGATGTACTACATATACTACTTACCCCTTGTTTTCTAAATTCACCCAGAAACAGATAGAACACAAATGTTTGTCCTGTACCTCTACCATGAGTTGCTATCGAACTTACTTTTGTCACTTGCGAGTAAACTACTATCAATACAGTATTTCTCGATAGCAACTGTCAAATTTGTGACTCATGATACCGAATTTCTATAGCAAAGGCTAAAAAACGTTACTCGCTACTGTTTACATTTCGATAGGCTTTTTACGTATCGACTCGTACTATCGATTTTAGTTCTTTAGGTGACCGCTAGTGGCGCTGTACACATTTGCCATAGAAATGTTTTACGCCGTCGCTAACGAGTGCGTACGTAAAAACTCATGTACTGAGTGGGAATCGAAACTGAGGCGTTACAGTCGGGGCCTCTAACCAGTAACTAGCGAGATAGAAGATTTTTTAAATACAGCCATAAAATAAACGCAGATGATAGTAAACTAATAAAGCTACTAAATGAGCATAATAGCTAAAGCATCTGTCTGAAAGTCAACGAGTTACAACGCTTAATAAGCAATTAGCAATAAAATCGGCTTTGGAATCAAATAGTTATAAATTTTACAGCTATATAACATCACAGCTTCATTGCCTTCTATAAGTAGCTATTTAAATCTGTAAGCACCTCCTTTGAACTGGCAAAAATAGATCAGACAGAATTTGATACCTTATAATTACTATTAGGGATAATTCTCTTGAAATACGAATAAATTAGATAGGTACCACTTTGAGACACCGACTAGACATTATGTTCATATACTTGTTTTTCAGTTCTTTCCGAAAATTCAGCTTTAAAGTAGTGAGGCTAGGGTTGTTTTCTTGTGACACGTGTGATACTTCATCTTCATTAGCATAGGTAGACATATATTTTTTTTACACTGACAGTACTTGCAAAAAACATTTTTTTCAACTACCCTTAAATTAACTATAATAAATAAATAAATAAATATCCTGGGACATTCTTTACACACGGCCATCTGGTCCCAAACTAAGCAGAGCTTGTACTATGGAAACCAGATAACTGATATACTACATATACTGCTTTTTTTTTTTTTTCTAAATACATACTTATATAGATATTTACACCTAGACACAGAACAAACAGACATGTTCATGCACACAAATGTTTGTCCTGGGTGGGAATCGAACCCGCGACCTTCGGTTTGGCAGTCAGAGCGTTAACCACCAAGCCAACTGGCATCAAACTATGAATTGGTCTGTCAGCAGACACGCTCATCCAACAGTCTATTGTCCAACATCATGTGGGTACCATGTCTTGGTTAACGGCGCGAAATTTTTGTGTAATGTCAACAATTTTTTTTTATTAATAATAAACTTTATTATAATAAATAAATAAAAATAAAAAAAGCCTTTTTTTTAAGCTATTGGTTACAAATAATTATAATTAATCTATATATTTACTTTAATGTGGAAATGAAAATAATTATTGAGTTTACCTATACCCAGCATAAAATATTTACAAACTGTAATATTTTAAAAATCAAAATATCATATGAATTTTATTTCTTTCGATGTTTTTTGGGTATTTACTTCTACAGTACTTATATAGATGAACATATTTATATTCAAATAAGACTTCATAAATACTTATAAATAGTCTGACTCTAATGCCGATTCGGAAGGTTGCTTTTACTGAGAAGAGCCGACAATTCACCATTAAACTCAGCAATTACTTCTCCAAATTGACTTAGATTTATTGTATACCTACTTTTTATTAAGTCTCGCTTGCAATAATTACAGGTATAAAAAAAAACCATTACTAATAAATATCTACTTACCAAAGCACCCCAACCCCTACAAGCAGCACCTATTCACAGGTATGACGCATGTGGCAGCCATCACCAAAACATACCTTCATAAGTGTCCACCGCGAGCCTAAACTGAATAAATGGTTTAGAAATATGTTTTTTTTTTAAATACTTTTCAGCAGCCTCTTCTTAAAGAATTTTATGGAAAATAAAACCTTTTTGCTTTATGACATTAATTTACATCATCATGCAATTAAATATTAGATCAATTATAGACCTTATTCCAAATGCAATAAAGTATTTTTTTGTATAGCATTCTTAAATGTCAAATAGGGTTTCCTATATAGGATAGAGTATAAGATTAGTCTGGTATTAATGAGTAATGTATACTAAAGGCGGCCAGTAGGTAGAATTTTACGAGGGCACTCAGACGAATTTACGACATGTTTCATTATTAGCCATAACGTTTTCTGATGCTTCCATTAGATCATTGCTGGACTAAATATACATAAATAATGAGTTATTAAATAACCTGAAATATTTCTTTATAGGCCAAGTTATCCCAAGCTAAGTAAAACTTGTAGTAATGGAGACCAGCTAAGTAAAATACTTATGCGTGCTTATGTAAACTTGTTCGGCCAGGAGTCTAAATTTGACCGTCATTTGTTATACATTTAAGTTTAAAAGTTAATGAGGTTTTTCTGTCAAAGAACCTATCCATAGATAGATAATATATACCTCTACATATAATCAAATCATGCAGGAAAAAAAATCTTCTTTTTTCATACAATATTAGCTGGAAACGTACAAGTCATTATGTGTTTGATATAGCATGGCAGTATCGACGTAAACAAATAATGTTTAATATAATTAAAAATGTATTTGTCGCTCATACAGGTGTGGGTTACACAGTAATATTTTGTTGTAGCTTCAGTAACTTTAAATTTGACCTTCATAAGTGCCCTCCGAAGGCCTAAACTGAATAAATGGTTTTGAATTTTGAATTTTTGAATTTTTGATGAGAAGAGATACAATTTTAGTTTGTTTCTATATTAATAAAATATATTTTTTGTTTAAATACACTAAAAAGCTACGAGACCTATTTTAATTATTCTTTCACTATTAGAAAGTTCCCGGGATACATATAGATCCTTCGAGGACGCAAGTGAAACCGCGAGAAAGCTATTATATATCAATTTCAGCTTTCTTCATATAAACTAACTTATTACATATAAAATTTTCTGAAGTATGCCAAATCCCACACTTCACCATGCACACAATATACTTCTATAGGGCAAGATATAAAGTTTGCTCTTCACATAAGGATACATAGATATTCCCACTCAGTCCCCGACATATACATGCACACAAAATGTTTGTCCTAGATGGGAATCGAATCACAACCTGCGGCTTAGCAGCTAAGCAATTGACTAAAATAAACTGACTTCCTCAAACAAGAGATTAAAATTATAAGAGAGCACATTTGGCGTCGGAGCGCAACTCTCAGTACATTTTTCTTCCTCGTAATTATGTTCCCGGGGGAAGGAGCGTCCTATCTCCCTTTATAAGGTTCTGTAATGAAATGAAAAAAAAATCGTTGCCCTTATGGGTTTAATACGTTGTTTGCGTGTCGTAAATTGTCCTCACGTTGCTTTATGCACAGATAAAATGAAAGGAATAAACTGTCATATAAACAATATGGAGGTTTCTTGGTTTATTCAGTGGTTTATCTGATGGTAATATTATTTCATACTTCCCTGGATTTTGCCTCGCGGTTTTATTCGCGTTTCTAATGATTATGCCCTGATAACTATGCTATTTATAAAATACTCGGCATTCTGAGGATAGAAGTACCCTGTTTGACCATGACCTAAAGTAGAGCTCTTAGTTCAGAGTTCGACCGAGCAGTACTACCACCAGTACAGTGTAAAGCAGTAGTGCACTTTTATTGCTGTGTTTCGGTTGGAAAAGTTAGGGGACCGGTGAAGTTACAGACACATGAGATTTAACTTCACGTCACAGCCTCTGGTGGGCAAATGTCCATAGGCGAGTTTGGTACAACTGTTTGTCCGCGTAAAGGTGTAAGAGCAAGAAAGGGCTAACACATTGGTCTCTTCCAAAAGAAAAATAAGTTCAGCTGTGAGAAGCGTGACAAATACAGAGACAGTCTAGTTCTTTTAATGTTAGGTACAAACAGGAATATCTTCATGCACACAAATTTTCTAGGTAATATTCGATTCCACAACTTGTGGCGTGGCAGTCACAATAGTGGTTATCGGATATTTACGAGAAGCCTATTTTAAGAACAATTACACAGTATTTTCACATTATAACTTGTCAATAAACACCTAGTGCGTCTATAAATTCGGCGTGTCCCCGAACAGTGCGATATTAAATTTTATTACAGAGCGGCGATCGTAAAAAATCGACAATGTTCACTCGATGTCGACGTATGTTTACGAATTCAGACTTATCGACATGTTACGACAAATTATTTTACTACATTGAATTTTAGCCGCTTTTTCCTCGATATGTTACTTTTTTTACTACAGCAGATTGGATAATCATCGGATAACCTTCCGGTGCGGTATTTTGTCAAGGTAACATTAATACTGAAGAGATTTTTTATGAAATGTTAATTTATTCCACCAATAACAATTTAGCCAATTATGAGCTTACACAACTGCCATGATTGTCGTTTTCATGTTAAGAACATCATAGAAAAAACAACTTTAGTCATAGATTTTCCTTGGATAGTTTTTATAAACAAACCATAACCTTGAGCTTGAATTACATCCCAAGTGAAATTATTGCTCCTTTTTTCAAAGGTCATTATTTTTTTTTCATTGACAGACAGGCCACATCGGGAAGAAATAAATATCCCCGGGACATTCTTTACACACGGCCATCTGGTCCCAAACTAAGCAGAGCTTGTACTATGGAAACCAAATAACTGATATAATACATATACTACTTTTTTTTCTAAATACATACTTAAATAGATATTTACACCTAGACACAGAACAAACAGACATTTTCATGCACACAAATGTTTGTCCTGGGTGGGAATCGAACCCGCGACCTTCGGTTTGGCAGTCAGAGCGCTAACCACCAAGCCAACTGGCCTGTCTGACAATATTAAACGTCAACATGACCCTCAACGCTATGAGGTAGCGTGCCTCTAATTTTAAGGAGTTCTAATAGGCCCGTTTTAACAGCCAGACTATAGAAAAATGTACCAAATGGCGTTAAGATTAGGTCTATCATACAATTAACCATCAGATCCTGATGAAGCTTATCTCATAAGCAATGAAGCTAAATCGACTTCTTTATTTTTCATTTATATCAATATATTTTTCATGTGTGGATTGCCACAATAAACACATTGGTGTTTTAGCTGTTTGAAATTTATCTAAAAAAAATGTCGACGATTTTTAGGCGCATTTATAAAGAGTCATAAAATCCCACTCAATTTGGAAGTTGTTAAAAAGCAAAAGATACTTAGACGTTCAGATATCCGTCGTAATTTCAATATATCAGCGGCAAGCACCTCGGAGGCTACCAAAAAGTCTATTTTACGAGGGTGCCTGCATAAAGTCCGATTTATAAGAATAAATACATGGCAAGTAATGGCCGGGTGCCTACACGTCGCGCTCATTTATCTAAATTCTCCTATGTACCCTCCAGACCAGGTATAATGGTTAGGAGAGGATCTTTTTAGGATTTAAGTACCTTCAGGTTGCGAGCTTATTTTTTTTGGAAGGCTATCTGACGTAGTTTTTAAATCGAAACAGGATTGGATGCTATAATTTGACATTTACTGGGATATTATCATATGCTAGATTTCGTCCCGCGGTTTGACTCTCGTTCCCAAAGCATTTATTGTATCCCCGGATAAGAACAGCCTGTGCATATCTGGAATTATGCTTATTATCATTATCCTTTTCACATACAAAAATATTTATTACACATCCACAATCCGCTCTCTCTCTCTTTAGTATAAATATAAAGATTTTATTTTGAAATTACGAAATTTTAGTTCTCTTTGTTAAAATGAGTTTGTTTTTTTAGGAAAAGTTACAATTGGGCAATTGCTCTTAGTCCGTAAGTTATGTCAAAAAACAAGTTTTTTTTTACACGCTTTATATTAGCTTCACCTGTATGTATGTATGTTTGTAACCGACCCCTTTGAGATCGATTTTGTCCTACTTTGAACGATCAGATTGAATTCAAACTTTGCACACCTGTCAAACATCGATGACAATGCAATAATCCGATCAAAGCATCCGATAATCCTAATTGTATTCGCCAGGATTAATTAATTTCTTTCCGCATCTTTTGCATGCGAGTAAGAGAGATAGAGCTATTGCGCGAACTTCGCATGCGTGCTGTTCCAGACTTACTCTATCGGGCACTCAAAAAAATTTAATTAAAAAATTAAAAATAAATAATAGTTAAAAAAAACTAGAAAACACGCTTTATATAGAAAACCAAATTAAAAAACAGAAAATAAATTTTAATTAAGAATGATGTATTTTTTTTAATACATATAGTTTGAATAACAAAAAAAAATATTTTACTTAAAAAAAGCGGGGGTGCTTTTCAAGATATTATCGAAATGATAACCCTTCTCATATCTGTCAATTAAATATTTATAACTATTGACACCATGCACCCCACGCTTTTTTTTCAATAAAACATTTTGTTTTGTTATTCAAACTATCAATAACTTATATTTATTATTTTTTTTACATTATTCTTAATTCATATTTATTAAAATTTATTTTCTGTTTTTTAGTTTGGTTTTCTATATACGAGTAATTAAGTAATATACTGGGAGCGAAGTTATCAAAATACTGTTGTATTTAACTCTATTCAACTAGTCTTTGCCTAAACGAGGGTAGGTGAAAATTCTAATATCAGTTCAAGTGTCCAACAGACCAGTCCGTTTGATTATTAACTGAAAGAAAAAGACTTTACTTGAATTTTACTAGACTAAACGATGTTATCAGCGTTCGTTTTTTCTATAAAACATTGTAGAATACAAGAATTCCGTACAAAAAAAACATATATGTAACGGGCTGGCAGGAAGTTTTGCGTAGCGGTCTTTGCAATTCTCATCCCTAGTAGGCGCGTTGTAGCTGGAACGTTAAAATATTACATCCAATACACACTAATACATACAAAATTTTGCGTGAAACACAAGATGTAACTGGATTATGAGCCAATAGGTTAGCACGCGTGCACCTCTTGCGCTGTCCGTCTGACGATCGACTTGCTACTCTATTCGGGGTTACCCATATTTCACTATTCAAACCACTTTTAAACCGATTTACACAAGTCACTATTTTTCTAATTTTAAATTCAACAACAATAAATCTACGAAATTACAATCAGTTTTACTTTAGAAATTAACGAAACTCAAAGATTAGATTCTCTTTCTAAGGTGTCGCTTCGTCAAATGTATACTTTATTTTGACATTATTTACACTGCTATCTGATCCTTTATCAATAACCAGATATCCGATTTATAACTCTCCGACCTATAATATATATTTTTTTGTAAATAAATACTTCTATAGACATTAACACCCACACACGGAACAAACAGACATGTTCGTTCATACGCAAATGTTTGTCCTGGTTGGTAATCAAGCCCACAACTTGTGGAGTGGATGTCAGAGCTTCTAAACATCAACTGGCCCGTTAGATTAGTTATTTGTTCGATAACCCAACTGCAGTTGACTCAGCCCTTATTTAACGAATGCTGTCTCTAAAGGTCAGCAAAAAGATGGGTATGCGAGGTGACCCTTAGAAACCTCGACACGAACCCGTAATGTATCGTTAATATTTGATTAATCTGCCATCAGTCGCGACGCTGTGACGGAGGTAGGGCCACCATGTCGCTGAGCTTTCGATATACATTATTCAGACATCTAAAGTGTTTTTAAATTGATCTGTGGATTGATTTTACAGTTGAATAGATTTAACAGTCATGAATAAATAAAATAAAATGTTTATGTTTATAACTAATGTTTTCTATCTTTAAAGATATTCGAAGTGGAAGAAACCATCTCCACCATAATATATAATTGAGTAAGTCTAGAGAATTTTTGAAGTAGAGCTCATAGTGTAGAATTCATCCGGGAAAGTACTACCACTTTAACCATTTTCGTGGTTCGATTAGAAAAGTTAAGGGTCCGGTGACATTAGAGGCGCGAATTGTTAAGTCTCATCTTAACAATTTCACGTCTCAGGGTCGGCAACCCATCGGCGATAGTCCTGGTGTTGCAAATACTTAATAGGGGGCATAATATTTAAGGGGCATACTTAACATACATCGGACATTGATCGCACTTGATTTGTCTTCTTTATGACAACAAGGCCGTCAAACAGACGATCCTCTTGGCGTATTATCATTCTGTATGGTAAAATGACACTAGCGAGCCAATGTTCCGTTACTTTCGCTAACGACGCGATCACGTGCGAGGACCACTATCGAAGGCCTCATTATTCCGGCTCGCCGACGAGGTTTGTATTAGCTGATAAAGGGAGCTGATTGTAAGTGGTCACCGCAAATGTGTTGGCGACTCTGATACAGGAAATGTTTAAATCTCATGTGCTTGTTATGTTTCACAGCTGAGTTATTGAAGTGATTGTTTCAAATTGGTTGCCTTGAAGATAAATATGGGTTTTGGTAGATGATAAAAAATATATTTCAATTCTTGCTTGACTAGATGTGTGGGCCGACTTGTCACTTTAGATGTGGGCGAAAAACTATATAAATATTTTCTGAGAATCTCTGTGATATATATATGATTTCATAAATCTTTTAACCTAATAACCACTTAGTCTTACGTCTTTATTGACCTTTAACCAGATGACATTTGTTTTTTTCTACGAAATCTATCACGCATTTATCTGCTTATTTATAGAACAGATTAGAATAGATGGATATGTTACAGCTGCCTCTGAACACCAGGCAGGGGCACCATGCACACATGTCGCCAATTACCTGGCGTGAGACATAGGTTACTTTTCTTTAAATAATTGTCTCAGTAAAGCGGCCAGAACTAAGGACAGTTTTTAATATGATATTTGTTGCATAGGCATTGGTTTACACAAAACGTGGATCTGTCTAAACTTGCAGTAGAATTCCCTCTAAACGAGTACATAACACTACCACAACAATTATCACAATGAATTGTAACAATGCCTCTCAGATTTAAGTCTATAAAAGTGTCCACTTCACGCGGTAGAAGTGAAACCTTCAGAACACTATATATCTCATTCTCTCGCAGGCTAACTGCTATAGATGCAAATGATTATCTCTTTTTAGTAGCGCTGAAGAAGTTTTCACTTCAATACAATGTCCATGGATTCCCACAACGTATGGTGACCCTCCATAGGGCCAGTACCGACCGGTAGTCGATTACGGACAGGAAATGGCCCGCTGCCAGTCCCGCGCCGTCAAACGAATTGTGCACGTTAAATGTAAACGGGTTACGTGACGACGTCAATTTGTGTCTTGATTACATCATGATTTGTTGATATTTGATGACGGACGTATTTGATTATTGGAATAAAATGGGCAAAATTTTAGTAGGGAAGTAGTCTAACTTCTTGGATGTATGTTTAATACCAAATAAGCACGACATACATATAATGCTCGGATGTCGCTCTTGCAGCACCTCATGGATCTTGTTTGAAATAAGTTTAATTAATAGCTCTTCTCAACAAAAGCAATCTTTTCTTTGCTGTCCTATTCTCAATCAGTGTAGGTGATCACAATATATCTTAATAATTAATATCCTTCACACACAGTTATCTGATCCCAAATTAAGGAGAGCTGGTTCTGCATGCAACTAGATAACACATATACTACATATACCTATTGCCTGTCTCATGCCAACCCTCTTTGGATGCTCTTGTTGTCGACTCGGTGTGCTGTGTAAAGTGCACGTGGTCATCGTATACTCTTTGGTCGCCATACACGATATTTTCCCATGATCCTATAGCATAATTTGGTATATAATATGTATGTATGATGGTATGTATTTAGAATAAAAAAAATGTTTGTAATATATAATTTATTAATTTGGGGTCAGAGGGTGCTGTGTAAAGAAAGTCCCAGGATATTTCTATAAAATAACTGTTCCCATTAGGCGTTCCTATGCATATTTCTTATTTTGTTGTGTCAGGAACCTTTGCACGTAGCAACTCACGAAAGTTTCATCGTCATCAGATAAATTGTATAAAAAGGGTACAAAAATACAACATTTATACATATTCTCGTAAAGTAAACGTTCTAGCCTTAGATGGTACAATATAGATTATATTCACATCAAATATTAATTGAATAATAAATGGAAAAATATATTCAACAGTCGAGTAATAAAATAAAGTGCTTGTTGTAGATAAAGAGTGATTAAATACTGAAATAACGAAGGGTTCGTCCTCAGAGAAATCATGTGAAATATTCCACTTCCGGAGGCCGTAGGCCTGTAGGCCACTTGCTGAATATTTGACATGAAGGGAAATAAGGAAAGCCGGTCAAGCGTGAGAGGGACAGAAAATCACGTTTGATGTAAGGTGAGGGCGTTTTTTGTAAGCATATTCCTTTGTCAATCAAATTTGTGTTTTTGTATCAATCTTGATACTTTTTGGGTTTGATGTGTAGAATGTGTCTACTGGATTGGCCTTTGTGGGCTTTATGTGGCCGCCCACCCAGCTTACCCAATAAAGTAGGTTTTCAATGCACCTAGTTCTGTAGGAGGGTTTAATTTTAATGAAATGCAAATTAAAAACTATTAACAAAATTTGGTGAAATGCATTTCGTAAATTAATTCGAACAAAGTAGTATCTGCTTTTGAGACTCATCCTATCCAATTCTACTTCACTACATAGTATAAAACAAAATCGCTTTCTCTGTCCCTATATAGGGATATAGGGACATATGGACATAGGGACATAGGGATGTATGCTTAAATCTTTTAAATTACGCTACGGATTTTGATGCGGTTTTTTTAATAGAAAGAGTGATTGAAGAGGAAAGTTTATATGTATTAGTATCTACATTGCACCTGAGCGAAGACGGGTCTGGTCACTAGTAATATTATAAATGCAAAAGTTTGTGAGACTGGATGTATGGATGTAGTTACTCTTTCACGTAAAAACTAACAGATTTGAATGAAAATTAGCAAATAAATATTTTGTAACCTGGATTTACACATACAATAAACATACATAAAATGTTACATTCCTCGGAAACGCGGGTGAAACCGCGGAAGACAGCTAGTAGTATTATATTATATATAAGCTTAATCTTAATCCCAGAATTAAAATGATATGTTAATTCTGGATAAAGTCGCTTTCTAATTGTGAAAGAATTATTAAAATCCCTCCAGTAGTTGAGATTATTCATTTGAATAGAATTTTTTATTTATTTATTTATATATAGACAACACCCGGAAATTACACGCAGACACAGAACAAACTGGCTTGTTCACTCAATAAAAAGTTTTTAAATTTAGATATTTATAAAGTGAATAGCCGTCAAGCCCGGAATTGCCGCCCGCGTTTATCGATACCAGCTATTGCCTATCGTGAAATCATATGTTCTAACTGTAAACCATTTTTATCAAGATTGGTCCTTCTTGAGTTATAAAAGGACATACAGACACACAGACAAACAAACATAAAATATTGTAGAATTGGCATCAGTGAGCCTAAAACGAATACTTACCACAAAATTTGTGAAAAAAAAATTAATATATAGGCAAATCCTACAGATTCAATCATTAGTATAGATATAAATACGATAATGATTTCGTAAAACAAACCATAAAGCTTTAAAACTAATAAAATTGACGTCTCGTTTACGCATGGAAAACCCTTTCATTTCATACCCATGACATGGAGTTGGTATATAGTCAATCATAAATTAATTCAATATGGCGGACCTTATCACGTCCGCTTGTCCGATTGGATTTAGAATGACGTCACTTAGTTGATTGTATATTGTCACTAAAAACATAATGCGTGTGCAAAATGTCAGCTCCATCGAATTAATGGAGAAGATACAACATGTGTACATTCACGCCTATTACCTCCGAAGAGGCAGACAGAGAAGATTTTTATTAGTCCTAGCGTGACATTTGGTGAGTATTGTCACTGTACCGGACACTTTACTAGTCTCGGGCTACTGGTAATGATTTCATAAACAAACACCAATATTTTTTTATATTATTTTAGGACCAAATGACTGTCGACTGTTTGACTGACAATAATTAAAATTTTTTTGGAGAACTTTTCCAAATTTGAACACATTATTTGAACTATTCAATCAACTTCAAAAAAGGAGGTTCTTTGTGCCACTGTATATTGTTTTTTTTACGGTTTACTTTTATTGCCAAATAATTCTAGGCATTCTAAGGTAATGGTTTTACCAACGAACAGAATATTATTTAATACACGTTTGTGTGTTTGTTACCGCTTATTTACTTATAATCAAAACATTGCTTTTCAATATATCAAATTTAGAGCCAGTTTTATTTTGTGAATTGTTATTTGTTTATTACATGAAAGGCAAACAATTCTTTACAAATATGCGAGCATCTCCTTAAATTAGCACGTTTAGAAGTAAACGTCTGAAAACATTTTACTTTTATGTAATCAAATAGAGATAAATACCAAAAAAAGATAAGAAGTGTTCGGCAAATTAAATTGGAAACTTGCCTTATATCATTGCCTATTGACCTATGTAATATGACCAATTATTTAAAAATCAACTTTAAATGTATTAACGTTAAAGTTGAGGTTTAAACGGCCATTCAAACTAGGTGTATTCTTTCCGATCGCTAGGGAGAAGAGGGAAATTTGTGTCGTATCGGATTTTAATTTCTTCTTGGTGGAATTAATGACTTTGCTTTCGTTTCTCCTCGCTTTTGTCGATTCATACGTTAAAGTGTCTATTGGGCTTTAAATTGAAATATTTTATTTGTAAGTGTTCCTTTGAGCTTTATTTTATATAGCTAGTGTATATAATAAAAACAGAGGCGTATCGAGGACGATTCGATTCCCTCCCAGGACAGACATTTGTGCATGATGATTTCTGTTGGTACTGTGCATGGGAGTGTGTTTATAAGTACGTATTTAAAAAGTAAATACGAGTTGTATACTATTTTCTTTTGTGGCCATCAGTTAATAAAAATAACATCCCAGAACATTCTTTACACACGGCCATCTGGTCCCAAACTTAGCAGAGCTTGTACTATGGAAACCAGCTAGCTGATATACTACTTTCTTTTTCAAAATGCATTACTTATATAGATATTTACACCCAGACACAGAACAAACAGACATGTTCATGCACACAAATGTTTGTCCTGGGTGGGAATCGAACCCGCAACCATCGGCTTGGCAGTCAGAGTCGCTAACCACCAAGCCAACTGACCTGTCAATTATAAGTACTTTTACTTATACTTTCGAGTATGTACTATACAGTTATCTCGTTTACATAGTACTAACTTTGATTATTTTGGGATCAGATAATTGTGTGTGTAGAATGTTTCCCGGATATTTAAAAAAATATTTGTGAGTAATTTTAAAGTATTAGTACTAATTATAACGGGCTAATTGGCACGGTGGTGGATCCTGACTGCCACGCCACATGTCATGGGTTCAATTCCCAAATGAGACGTGATGTTATATTCCATGTGCCTGTCATTTTACCGACCCCTTCAATTTATAATCGACACAGTAATACAAATGCACTTCATGGCGGAAATCGGTATGGTGGTAGTATTTCCCCAGATGCACCTACTATCTTAGGTCTAAGAGCTCTCCTACTTCTAAAATGAAAATATAATTTGTAGGTAATATATCAATTAACTGGTGAGCATATGCTATATGATTTGTTTTATTTAGGGTTAGAAGGCCGTGTTGAAAAATTCTCAAAATATATTGTGGCATAGCTGTCTCCCACGGTTTCAACCGCGCTCCTGAGGGTTACTACATTTTCTGGGGATTAAAGTATCTTTGTAACATCAGCTATCTGCCACTGAAAGTCCCGTCAAAATTGGCCCAGCCATTTCAGAGATTAGCCGGAACAAACAGACAATAATCTTTTAAAAATAGGTTTTTTGTTATAAGACCCTTGTACAAAGTTGAATTTGATGTTAGAAACAGACTTAACAATTTTATTTATTTGAACCGTCAAGAACACAGATCAGAACTATTCGAAGAAACAATCCATTTGTCATTCCGAATAAGATCCTTACAACTTTAAAATTAGAATTTAAAACTGTTCAAAGATGTTATAAGAATGTATTACTGGCTAAGGAAACAATTCCGGACACATGGGACGAGAGGGCGGTGACTTATGCACAGCAGTTTGTGAATAAAAATCATATTTTGTTACGTTGCGGTGCTCTGCAACTGGTCGAGTCAGCGGTACGGGGGCCAAATGTAAATGTCGGACATACGAAACGTTTGTGCTTTACTTACAATTTTACTAACGTTCAGATAACATTTTGTTTACATCCAAACGATATGTTGTTATTTGAGATGAAGTTAGTATGGTTTTCCTGGATTTTTATTTGTTTTTATAATGTTGAAGTGAATGAAACATGAATGAGTTTGTGAATTTGCCCTTCGTGGTGTAATTGAGCTACTGGAAAGTTGTAGAAATTCTATCGTGTAGTTATTTTATTTCATTAGGACTGTTCGATAAGATAGGGATATTTATTAGGGTTTCGTTCACAGAGTATGCCAACGGGACCCTATTACTAAGGCTCCGCTTTCCGTCCATCCGTCAGTCTGCCTGTCACAGGGCTGTATCTTTTGAACCGTAAGTGGACATAGGATGTTCATGCAAAGTACTGCGGAAGCTCCGTGTAGTAGCGAATAAACAATATTTTTGGATTTCACTTATGTCTAAGTCTAGAAATGTCTAGTTTGGTAACAATCTGAAAATTACACCAGGAGAGCTTATCTGTCACGTGATTAGTAGTATTAGCGTAGTTAGCGAAAGAGACAGAGCACGGAGTCCGCGGCGAAACATCCTCGAGTTAGTGTCATTTTCCTTACAGAATCGAGCCCCAGTTAGAGAACTAAGGTTAAGGGGGATGTATCAAAAAGTTCATCCTGGGACGTACTACCACCATACTGTATTTTCACCGCTAAGTAGTAGTGCACTTGTATTACTATTTTTCGGTATGAAAGGGAAGGGGAACGGTGGAATGACAGGCAAATGAAACTTAACAATTTCACGTCTCAGGTTCGACAACGCATTGACAATGGCCTGGTTGCAAAACTACTTACGATCATGACATAGTTCTTAGCAAAAAGTCTGGCCACCGTATTCTGAAATGATATCGTTTCCAAAGCCATTTATAATTAGCTCTAGAAACCCACAAACTTCATGAAGTTATATTAATATTTTCTTGCCTAAAATACCTTTTAAAAGGTCAGCTCGGAGTGGAAAAGTTTTTATATTGGCACAAGGTAAATCCCCTTTTGCACGTAAGCACCCACACGGTCGCGTTGCTATGTGATGCCACCTTTTTCATTTGCGAACGTTTTAGTCAACCCTTTGTGATGTTCCGAAAATAAAAGGATGTACTGGAAAATTTTACCATACCAAAATATCTAGTACAATGTCATATTTTACGTTGTCGTACAGTCAGCAGTATATGTTTGGGAGATCCAAATTTGCAAATAACTCATCATCTATCAATGACATCTTTTTAAATGGATTTATTTCTAAAAAATATAAAACAATCTAGGGGTCGACAACTCATTGCGTATGCTGTTAATGTTGCAAATATTCATAGGCGACGGTGACCACTTACCATCAGGTGAACCGTCGGCGTGTGATGGCTTATGTGGCATTAAAAAAAACAACGCAATTGATTGTATTGTGATTTCACACTTTTTTGATAATTTCATTCGGCAGATTTATTTTATTTATTTGTTAGGGTTGCCAACAGATGATACACATAAAACATAACAAAAATACAAAAAGAGCAAGCTTGGTGCAAATCCACTTACAGGCAAACACAGGTTTACGTGAATACATTTATAATATCCCACTCAGTCGAAGCCGGGATGGGTCGTACTAATAATCGTTATCGTACATCGTCGTAAAATAAGCAGGTTTTGTAAACAATGTTTGTATTAAGTAAGATATAAAACATAACATGAAATATGTCTACAGTATAAATTCAGTATGCAGGTGTTTAATTTTTTTCAATCTGTACACTACTTATGTTGCCGACCTATCATTTATTTTCAAATATTTTGGTCAATTTATAAAAAAACGACTGCTGTAAGCATTTATCCCTAATATTGATCCGAAACTGATATCCAATATAAGACTCTCTTGAAACATAATCTTTTCAATTGAATAATTCGACATGCCCATCGCCGATTGTGAAAAATACAACTATTCTTAAGTGGCCAAGCGAGACTCCAAATTGCCCATTTAGTGTCAAAATCCCACAGTATGCAAAACTTTTTGCAATATTCCGCAACATTGAGTCTCTGCTGATTCCATCTATGAAACAATGTAAAACGGACTCTACATAACTTAGTTTAAAGTGTATATTCAAGTGATTTCGTGGGAGAATCTAATAAAATTTGTCTAGCATGCAACGTTTGGTTCGTCAGCCCTCGAGGGATATTGCAATGTGTTTGCGTAAGTACGTACAAGTAGTTTGACTTTCAGGAGTTCCATTGTGTTTTTTGTTTGTTTTGGAGGGTTCTGTTCGTCACACGTTCGCATGTATGGCTTGTCTTTGATCGAGTGGCAATCTCGAGGGGCATCCAAGGTTATCAAGTACTTGGAGTGATCAAACAATTGAACGAGGCGCTTCAAAGCGAAGCCTCGTTTAATCGTACCGGGTAACTTTAGGCCTACATCTTGGAACAATGTCCCGGCAAATAACGCCGTGTAATACACACGAGGCCTTTCAATTAGTTTGGTTCAGCGAGCCCGAACGAAAAAGCGTATTCATTATGCGCCAGTAATATACACCCTTGGAGATTTTTCACACACGACAATCTAATCCCAAACTAAGAGCTTATTCTATAGTATCCAGATAACTAATGAACTATTTAAACTATTTTAAATAAATACTAAATGTTATGTACTGCAATGTTGTGCTACTGTAATGCTTTGTTCTGGATATCTGTACATAAGTATGTTTTTAAATGGCTAAGACCAAATATTTAATGACCGTTTTCGCATATGAACGTGATTCGTTTTTCTTAATTAGGTATCTACTGATGAACTTTAGTGTTATGATAAAAATTGGATGGAGTTAGGTTTTTTTGTATATTCTTTTTAGTAATGTTTTATGATTATGGTCGACCAGTGGGTGAACACAAGAAGTGGTCAATATTATACATTAGTCATCTGGTGACAATATTACGACTTCTACGTTTAAGATAAGATTACCGTGAATAAAGAATGCCCCAAGATATTTATTTAGTTTAAATTATCAGTTAATATTAAACAAAATTGTTTTTGACTGCTAACCTATTTTCTAATTTGGAACTTACATTAATATTTTCTCAGTCTGTGACTACATTTATCTCTCATACTTTGAAATACCAGTTAGAAGTCAAACCGACGCGCGATGTCACCGCAAACGGTTATATATAGCACAAAAAGCTAAACTATGTAGGCGCCGTATTTTAGCGATTTATTAAAACTAAGGTTTTCTCGAGCTGTTTACTTGTAATGTATTTTCGTGATTTGAATTTGAGCTTTGTTTAGTTAATTGAAAGCTATATCTCTCACATTTGGCAGTCTTATGTTATGAAGTCCGAGATTGGTGAGACGTTACCGTGTCATTAACATTTTTAAAGTACACGTTAATATTTCTTGTTCGACCCGGGAATCGAATTTAGGGCCTCCGGGAACATTCCCAGATAACTGATATATTACATATACTTAATACTTTTTTCATCTACATACTTAAACAACATAATATTTGGACCCAGAAACAGAACAAACAGAAATACATATGTTACACATATCTTTATCCTAAGTGGGTATCGAACTCACGACCAATGGCGTGGAAGTCAGCGTTTATAACCACCATGCCAACTGCCCCGTCAAAAGTAGCAGGAAGACTTTTAGAGAGAAATTCACAATTTCTAGCAGAAAACAACTAAAAAGATCCTTCCTAAAACCACAAATAGCTAGAATAGTTCTCAGTACAGTTCCAGGAGAAACAGTTGCAGTGTCTGCGGTATTCGTGGTATTGAGAGCTACATTTGCGTCCATATACTTAGGTACATACTACGGTAAGAAATATGGACGGTATATCATGATATTTTATTTTCTTACTGTCATATCAGCCCAGAGATGCCGACGGCCTTCCCCATGGATGGATTTCACAGTAGTGAGAAGTCGTCTCGCTTGCCGTGAGAATGATTCTAAAGCAGTATGTTTTATTTTGTACAGTTCCCTTACACCAAGCATAACTAGTTCCAGTATTTATTATATTTAATTGAATGAACGATTGAATTACTGGAAAGAAATAGTTTCAATTTTAATAACCAGTGACTCGCCCGCGGGGATTATAAATTAATTTATTATTCTCACAAACACTGGGCCCACAGACAGATAGAAAAGGAGCCTTTATTTTACACTATTTCAAGAAAAATCTTACGCTCAATATAATATAATATTATTTTCTAAATAGAACGAGTATATTCGAGACAACAAATGATGATATTGTATCTATTTAAAATAAATTAAGCCCAAATAAATACACATTGAGAAAAACAAATATTTATCTATACGACGAGCAAATATGACACCCAGACATGCGGAAGTGATCTGTTGGCTGTTTTAAAATGAATCGTTTATTTTTCTCATATCAACGATCAAACAGTTTGTTGAGGAATAACACGAGGAAATGGGAAATATAGAATTACGTAATTCAACGGAAGTTAATATCCTTATGCGGTCGTAGTGGTTCAAGCCAAGAGAAAGATATTTATTAAAGAGTACAAACTATTATAATATATATAGTATATACTAATATTAGCTTTTATTGTATGATAGTGGCGACGACTACTATCACCCCAATTTATTTCATAGTTTAGTAAGAGGCGGCTAAAGGTAAAGGTGTGAACAGATGACCATATGCACTTGACACTTTGCACCGAATGTGAAAAAAAAAAACAATTCCCAAGAAGGTTGATGTCAGACATTTGGCGAGCTGTAAAAGCTGCCAAATTTTTCGCTTATTCAGCTGCTACAACCTTTTTATTTAGACAAACAGTGAAATGGTCCTCCTGCGCCTTTGGATGGTAAGATGGTAAGTACAGCTCTTACTTGTACTGTTGCAGAGTTCGTTCGGGGAAGTACTACCACCTTACCCGTTTCCACGGTGAAAGAGTAGTGCACTAGTTTTACTGTGTTTCAGTTAGAAAGGTACGGGATAAGGGGGCCGCTAAATTACAGGTACTTGAGGCTTAACAACTTCATGTTTCAGGATCGACAACGCATAAGCGATGCCCTGGTGTTGCAAATGTCCATACGCGACGGTGACCACCATCAAGTGTTTATTTGTCGGCCTATGTGGTGTAAAAAAAATACAAACCCAATTATTACATCATACATTTCAAAGAACAGTAAAGTTCTTAGATTTTTTCTCGGAAGATATAGCCCACTGTGCAAAGGTCGGACATAATGTGAGGAAATTTGTTCAATGAATCGAGTTACATCGGCCAGCATAATTACCAAGTGCTGTAATCGCATACTGAACAAAGCGAATTCAGCAGTTTCCTACAATTTCTGAACGTTAGTGAGAGTATATCCATACTTCCTACACTAATACTATGAATTCAAAAATAATTCTGACTGTTGTTCGCATTTTGACTAAACCGATTAGGATATAGTGAACTTTTCTTCTCAAAACCGGGGAGTGGATGCTAGTATAGTTTTTTTTGCTAATAAATTTGTTTTAGTTACTTATTCATTTGATGGCCTTGAATTATTTTGTACTAGCTGTGCCCCGCGGTAACCCTCGCATTCCCATGGAATGTTACATTTTCCCGCGAAAAAAGGTATTCTATGTGCCATCCAGGTTATTAATGTGGCAAGTGTTAAAATCTATGTGGCGAGTTTAAAAAAATCTGTTTTGTTTTTTTTTTTGTGGAAGTGTTACAAACATCCATACATACTCAAAAATCTTTCGCATTTATAATATTAGTGGCACATCTATTATCGTACCCTGCGTGCCCCTCATCTTGCACGCCAGAAGACCTGTATAATGCTACAGATGACACAGTACGTCTGGCAGAATTCTGGTCTAATCAAGTTTTGCCAAAACGATCGACACGCGAATAATAATAATATTAGTTTAGGAATTTTATTTTACAGCGTATACTTTCTTGTACTATCTATACTATTTATTGGATAGCGATGAAACTTTTGTGAGTTGTTCTACGTACCGGTAGCATCTAGTAAACTTTGGCCCCGTTGTTTTACGCCAAATTCCAGGATTTCTCGAAATATAAACAAGATATCTTATGTCATCCATAATGCCACAGGCTATACACCAACCAAATATTTTCGTAATTACTTGCGCTGTTGAGGTGTTATGAAGTAACAAACAGATAAACTCAGCTAAGGATACAATTTTTTTTTTTTCAGTAAGGATAGGTCAGAAATATACACACCTCAAACAGTCAGATTAAAAAATAAATAAAATGAAATATACTGGTTCTGACCACCAACCACTCATTGTTAGAGCTTTTTCAACAGATATACATCAAATACCTTTGACCTTTGTATTCAGCCTCTCGATCAATTTCACAAAATAAGTACCCTTGATTTAATCAATATTCACTGAAAACAAATAGACTTGTTGAACCAATTAATGGATTCAATGGTTTCATGAAATGAAATGAAATGTTCATATTTGTACTGATTGACATTTGCTTGAATAGTACAGGTTTACCAGAAATATTAACAGCATAGAATTTTTCCCAACTTCTCCCGCTGTTGATGAATGATGTAACATTTTTTTCAACATTATTTCAGGCCATCCTCTATCTTTGTACCAAGTTTTAACCAAATCCTTTCCGTAGTTTTTTCGTGTAAGAGTATCTAACATATATACATCCAGCCTCACAAACTTTCTCATTTATAATATACTAACTGCCCCCCGCGGTTTCACCCCCTTTCCCGAAAGTTGTAACGTTTACCCGGGACAATAAGTATTATATGCGTTAATCCAGGGCATTTCCTATCTATGCACCATGTTGCATCAGAATCCGTTTAGTAGTTTTTGCGTGAAAGAGTAACAAACATCCATACATCCAAACATTCGCATTTAAAATATAAGTAAGACTAGGATTTGGCAGTTTTATCTATGTAAAAACACTGAAATAGCTCTGATTTCTTAATTTAGAAAAAGTTACTAAATACAGTGCTCTACAAATGGCGTATCGTAGCTCTGTCTACGCCGTAGCCTCGTAGACCATGTAGCAACCTCGTAGACACGTCTGCAGAACTGCCGTAGTACATTAAGTTTATCACTAGCACGTATGAAGCGGACACTGAACCGGTTTTATTTAATTTTTCTCATTAAAACTGCACTTAAACTTATTAGCACGGTTTCTGTACCATCCTATGATGTGTTATTATGATATTCTTTCAGTTTTTTCAGATTTTCTTTGAGTTTTTTTTTTAACTTTATTTTATGTATGGCAACTATTTGTTTTATTTTGATTAAAGTAGTACTTGGTTTTAAAATATGTTGTGTGAAACGGTGATAAAATTAGAGATAAAACAACGCTTGCTAAGATATGTTATTTTCCACTGTACATATTAAAAGCGTTTTCTATTTAACTCCATTAGAGGAAGAATTTTTGCAGCATAGGATTATGAGCTATATAGCATTGGTGATAGCTTCGTCTCTTTCTTATGCAGTGAGACTTTTCTTTTTGATAAATTCATGGTTAAATCCAACAGGAAGTCTAGATTGTTATTGGTGGATGGGAGAATCAAAATACGTGGCATAATCACTGGCCATATTTTTTAACAGCGCTGACTATGAGGCTTATTTTTTATTACACCTTTAAGGCATCTTATACCTTAATTTCAACTTGATACGTGAGAAAGACGGTTGGAAAACAGAGTGATTGTGTAATTGTTCGGCGTTTGGAATTACATACATACCCGGCGGTATTATCGTTACCCATAGCGGTACCAAATATCCCATAAATATGAACAGGCCTTCACTCCACACTTTGCCACGAAAGCGCGATAGGCACTTACAATTTAATGTAATTTCATCACCAACATCCCGGGTCTTTCGGGCCCCCGGAAAAATCTTAAAAAACCCAACCCGTCCAAAACACGTCCAATAAAATACGATATTAACCCTTGCGTTACATTTACACGGTCATAAGTTTCGGATTAAAAAAGGGAGTGGGAGGGAGAGGGTACGCAATGAATGGGAAGGAATCACCCGGTGGATGAGAAGGGTCTCCATTGTTGTGCGCGGCTTTACGTATTAACTCGGTGTGTGTACGCACTATCAGGTATATTTCCCGATTTAAAAAGAAAGCCCAAGGACATTGCAATGAGATACGAGGCGAATTGGCTTGGTGGTCAGATGCCCTGAATGCCAAGACACGGGTCCTGGGTTTGGTTACCTTCCACTACATGAACGCATGAATGTTTGTTTTGACAAGCCAGTTGGCTTGGTGGTTAGCGACTCTAACTGGGTAATTATCTATATAAGTACGTATTTAGAAAGAAAAAAGTGGTATATATAGTACTTATATCAGTTGTCTGGTTTCCAGAGTACAAGCTCTGCTTAGTTAAGGATCAGAGGGCGTAAAGAATGTCCCAGGATATTTATAATTCATCCTTGATTATAAACTGTTATGTGATGATTGTACACATGTTTTGTAACTAAATTACTGTATGTGTCAAAATAAATTATTAAAAAAAAATATCTACACCTAGTTACCTAATCTTCATAGCACAAGATTTGCTTAATTTGGCATCAAATGGCCATGTCTAAAAGAATTTCCTAGGATATATTAAAGGTGGAAAGACCTGTAGTCTTTCAACGAGACTGTCGCCAGACTCCATCTCGTGTATTTATTACAATGTTAGGCATATAAAGTTAAGCGATTGGTGTAGTGTGTACGAGCACCGTGCAATAATAATTTGACCCATGTTTTGCTGTCACACACGTCATCTTAATGTTATTGCAGGACACCACTAGACACGCTATTCCTTTGAAAATATACCACTTTTATGGTCACCTTCGTTTTGTTAAGCTTTAGTTTGAGAGATCGTATCTTGAAGACGTTTTTTAAGAATGTTTTTGACTGAAGTTTAACCTTAGAAAGGAAGGCATTCTTCAGCAAGCCTTCATGGCTTCCATCCCAAGGATACACTCGTGTTTTTGCCCGCATAAAAAATTGATAAAAGGTCTATGTTCTTCTACGTACATAACCTACGTGTGTGCCGAAGTTCAGTAGTCGTTTAGCCGTGAAAACGTATCAACCTGTGAATTTATAATATTATTATGAATGAGAAACCCAACACATAACCCTATTACTAAACTCCGCTGTTCGTCCGTCTGTTCATGGGCTGTACCTAATCTCATATCTCTATTAAATTAAAATCTGTAAAGTTATCGATCCTAAAAATTTCATCTGTGCTATTTTCACGTCAGTTCAAAAATTCAAAACCATTTATTCAGTTTAGGCCCTCGGAAGGCACTTATGAAGGTCAAATTTAAAGTTAAGTCTGGGATGACGGGATCTTGAACTATACTCGTATACGGATATCTTATAACACTAATATCTGTAATAGAGCGTGGTAATAGATAGACTATTGAAATTTTCACTACATACAGTTAAGAATTAAAGGAGGTCCCCATAAAAGTACCATGGTTTTTTCAGCGTTTTGTAAAATATTGTATGGTTTTTTACGCACCTTTTTATTTTCTCTTAGCGTATTAATTTAACATAAATAACTTTCGTTTGTTAATGAATTATAACCTTTTATACTCAATAAACTAAACACGCATTCTCATTAATTGTGTTCATACTTAACTGGAAATATTTATTACACTTGACGCGGGCGCAGTCGGCTAATGACGATACTAATTGATACTGAGTACGCACTCGGCAACAAAATGGCTTCTGCGTGAAGACATATTTGAATATTCATTAGTGACGGTAAGCGCTCGAGGTGCTACACTTGTATTGGCGCGCTGACTTGCTTGGTAAATTATAATGAAACATCTGTCTTGCTTTGATACTGTAAGATAAATATAAGCTGGTTGATGTTTTATTGGTGCCACTATGCTCTGTCTCTTTCGTTAAGTACGCAATCACCTGAGGGGTCCATACTCCGAGTGCCAGTGGCCGGTATTTTTTGGTAATATGCCCAGGAAACAGCGATAATGCAATGGTGTGGTTTTAAAATACATTCGGTGGAATATGGGTTTCATTACTGACACCTCTGCTTACCTCTATGTTTACGATTATTCCCGAAGAGTTGGGGTTTCAGAAGTAGGCCCCACCTATAAGACTTTTTTTATTGACCAACGCCAAGCTAGGTACTTCCTCAGAATGTAACCTTTCTTTATATTTCTTTGTAAATCAGCTACAGATCTGATACCAAAATTACCGAAATTATTACTATCATATTTATAATAGTATGGGTAGTCGACGTCACTGTGTGAGTGAATTAATAAAAAAAATTGAATATAGAAATCTTTGAAAAATAACGTTTTGACATTTATTTAAATCATACTAATAAAGGTTTAAAGCGTCTGCATAAAGCATCGTCAGTAATGTTTGTTAGTTCTTAGTACCCATAAAAACTTAAAAATTAAAAAATGCTAGTTGAAAAACATTGTTGTGAGAGGATGATATAAAACAGAATGAAGTTAATCAAATAAATGAACACGCTGGAAAACTATTACTTCATTACACAGAGACAGACGACTTTTCTCTGTGTTAATTTCATGAAATAAAGACTATTAAATGTAAGTTATATTTTTGTCACCTTTATTAATACCAGCTAGCTTACGTCCCTTGGGTTCACCCACGTTTACGAGGAAAACCATATTTTCCCGCAGCAAAAACTTTGCCGGAAATAATGTAGCTTTCTATCAGAGAAAGAGTTTTGGAATCGTAAAACTACTCGTTTTGGAGAATACATCTAAGTTTACACACATTACCTCTTTGTCAACACTGCTCGGTACTTCATCATCATCATATCCATTCCAACTCAAACGGTCCTGAGACTTAACTAATTAAATATCTATATTAGTTCAATCGATTTGTAACCTTACAAGTACGCGGGATCTGGATGACGACAGAAGGGGAACTCTTCAGTGTCCAATAGGTAACTCTCCCTTTCCTTAAAACAAATAATTGACAGATTTTAGGCGTCTGCTGAGATAAGCATAAGTCAAACTAGCTTCTCGGAAGCCGTTGCACACTTTAACATTTCCTTAGATTCCCCCAATTTGAAAACAAAGCACAAATCCATTGGAAAATAAAATGCAATCCGTATAGAATGTTCGGCGAGCTCGACTACACAAATGCACCAGAGGTCAAATATAGTCACTCAGGAATATCCTAGACTTGCACTACAAACGTTTCGAAATCATGTTTGAATTTTTCAGCAAACACGGGCTCAAAGTGGGGCTTAGCGGGTAAAGGTGCATCCACACTCATGAAACTATAAATAATACTAATGATTGTGCGACGTTCATTACACCCGTCTATCTAATCTGAACTTTCATTATGGTAGCCCGATAAATCAGTAAATGCTTCTTTTTAAATACATACTTATATAGATATATACAACTGAAACAGAAAGAACTTAAATATTTATCCACAATAGCGTTTTTCTTGGGTGGGAATCGAACCCACAGCGGTGTAGCAGTCAGGGTCTGTAACCACTGAGCTAACTGGCCTGTTGATGTGATATATATTACCTTAAGACAAGTACTACAGCAAGTACTCTGGTCTAAGTTTCCGGTCACTGCAATGACTTATCCAGGTAGACCTGCTTCTATCCTTTTGTTTTATAAACATCGTATATAACAATTATAATATAATATCGATTAGATTTAATATGCAGGTACAAACTCAAACAGATATTTATACCCAGACACCGATAAAATAGGGATGTTCATGAACATAATTGTTTGTTATGGGTGAGAATCGAACCTACAAACTGTGGCGTGGCAGTTTAGGTGTCTAACCGCCATGCCAATCAGTCCATCAAGTAGATGACCCATACTGTTTTTCTTAGACCTCTTCCTTCCTAATTGAATTTGAACAAATTTATCAACTAAAGTGATTTTTCAGAGGTATTCACTTTGCTAGGGTTACAGAACAGTAAATTGAAAGAAAATAAAACGAATGGAACACTAACATTTTTGTGTTGACCTACCTAAACGGGATATTAGTTCAAATAAACCTCAAATCATTTTTAGCTGACTATACCTATCGCTGTTCGGCATCGACCCCTGGGAGGTCATATAGACCATTTAGAGATCCACTAGTCTAGGGGATTATGTCATATTCTCGGAATCAATGCTGTGGGCGATTATCTCTATCTATCTCTTTCACACGTTTTCACAACAGCATGCTGAGAGAAAACAGTTACTGTGCCGTCAATGTATCAGTAGCCAGTTGCCATTGACAATCACCCTCCAGAATAAAGAATACAGTATTCTTAAGCCTATGTCACACCATATATGCCTGCTTCAGCGTTTTTCCGTCCACATGTGTAGCAGAACCTTAACGGTGGGATTTAGCGAGCAAACAGCGAGCATTCCGAGGTAAGCCCGATCGAGACGCGGCGCGCGCGGTTCCGCTGCCGGCATTGTTCAGATATCGCCCGTCAGCCTTGTGCAAATAATTTGTGCTACAATATTTTTAACCCTACATTTTAATGGTATTTTTAACTGTGGAAATAGGTTGATAAATGTTAAATGACAGGACATTGAATCATCTGAATGATAAGCAACTAAAGTTATTTCAAATTTGCTGTCCGTGCGCTTTCATTCGCATTCCTGGGTTAATAGTTGTGTGTTCAGTCCATAGATGTCGCCACATGTGTATGCGATACTTCAGCCCATCGGTTCAGTCGTTTAGCCGTGAAAAAGTAATAAAGAAAAAGTTTATAATTAAAAATGATCATAGGTAAATACCTAAGCTTAGCAAATGCTAAGCCAAAGAGAAACCTTTAAAGGGCGATGACAAGGCCAAGTATGGAGCAATATTCCTTCGATCACACTGTTCACGCTACCCTAAAAGATTCCACGTTATAAGAACTAGGAATAACAGACGCCATCTAGTTTATTTACGTCTAAAGTAACGTAAATATACAGTATTGATGAGACGAATCGGTTAAATGCTTTTATCTGGTACTATAAAATCAAATAGCAGAAGATATACTCCTTCAATATTTGTTGGTTACTTAACTGGTATAGAATACTCTGTGGCCCATTGGGCAACATGCATTTTGAAGACAATTTATTAACATAGATTAATAAATCCCAAACCTATAACCTATCTCAACCGAGAAAGGCAGAGGCCGGTAAAACTACAGGCAAATGAGAATTTAATCAGAACTAAAAATAATAATCGTTAAATCATCAATACCGAAGAAGTAACGGTTGGATTGTGTGAGATTATATGAATTAGATGGAAGTGAGTTCTTAGATGACAAGTAAAAAGGCTAATTAGATGAAATTTACATGTTGCTTGGACCTCAAATGACAGGAACTAGGGCAGATACTTTACTTATTATAATTCCGAAAAAGAGTTTGTTTGTTTTACACGACTATAACTATCTTTCTCAAAGTCATACACATAGTATACAGTACGGAGAGAGACATCGACTACAATTTTAAAGCGAGAATAAACATTAAAAAAATAAAAAAAAACTCCCCACTAACCTATAAAAGCTCCGCAATAGTTCCATCAACTGACAGTTAAAAATATAACATCTATTTCAGGCATGAAATTTTTCAATCCATTCGCGAATGCACGCCAGTTCGTAAATATCGCGATGTGCGATATCGATATCGTGTAATGTGCGATCGGATCGGGCACCGAACCGAGACTATGGGAACGTCAAAAAGCAATCACTGAACTAACGCGGAATCATTCGGCGGCGCCGTCAGCCGGAACAAAAGCGAATCACTTTGATCTGTGAGTAGGGTGTGCCCGGTTTTGAGTATGTATGAGACCATATTACTAAGAATAGTAGAGCTCTTAGTGTAGAGTTCGTCGGAGGAAGTACTACCACTTATTTTCACCGTGAAGCAGTAGTGCCCTTATATTACTGTGTTTCGACTAGAAATCGGTCGGTGAAATTACAGCACATGAGACACATGCCTGATTAATTAAGCAATTTCATAAGATACAAGACGAAAATTTATCTCAGAATATATAATATTATTTTGTAAGTATTCTATTCTATAGTAATTTTCCTAATCTCTTTTTTACTCGCTTCTATTTGTACATCTGATTTATGCTATAAAAACCGTTATAATTTTACACAACGTATAATAAATGCCTTTTCCCAGCAGTGGGTTAACTTCTACTGTCATGAACAACTGAATGATTGAATAATCAAGAAACTTTCATGACTAAATCGTCTAGCGAAAGTATGTAAAAAGTTCCAATTTAACTCCCATAAAATATGGTTTCCGTAGTGTCGGTGGTACATAGAGCCGCTCGCAGATAGCTTCAAACAATGAAATGAAAGCCGGCGATATTTCCATGCCAGGGCGAGCCGGGCCGCTAGGGCGGGCGGCGCAAACGCTTCCCGCCCGCCGATTGATTATGTGTTATGGTTTCAACCAGGCAACCTAGTAATGGTTTACAGCCTATATGACGACTACTTCGTATAGATATATATGGAAACTGAACCAATGTTTTAGTTTACCATCTATTTATTAATGAAATATCGCATTTTGTCAAAGGGGTATGAAATTTGGAAGGAAGATTCTTTTTAAGAGCATAGGAATAAACTGTTAATTACCGTAGCTAAAAGGAAAAACTGGAACCTTATTAATATCGACTTGACCATATGTTTGTCTGTCCATCGGTACGTAGGTCAGTGATTGTTGGCATGATATGAATGGAATTTTAAAGATTATACTCGTATATCCATACAATGGTTAATTAAATCAATTAACCAGAAAAATTTAAAACAAAGCAAGCAGATGGTCTACCATAAGTTCACCACTGCCTATGGAAATTTACATCACCAGGGGAATTGGCTATGGGTTGTTAACCCTGAGACGTTAAGTTGTTAAGTCTCACGTGCCTGTAATTTCATCAGAGTCCACCTTTCTAACCGAAACACAGCAATACAAGTGCACTACTGCTTCACGGAAATAGGTACGCAGTACGTCGCCGGATGAACTTTACACTAAGAGCACTATTACTTTTAGTGTGGTAGAGTAATCAATACAAGTTGTAACAAGATTCCTGAAAAAGTTTTTGAAATATGCAAAATTTTTAGTTTAAGTTTAATGATCACAAATTAAGTGTAATAATGATGTTTAAATAAACTTCATAAAACTTATAAGTTAAGTGTCCGTCAAAATAATAAGTATATAATTAAAAGTAATTTTAAGACTACATGAAACCCATCCATCTATCTATCCATACCATATATCAAAGTTAAACCAACAGAGCCAGTAAAAACTCACTCGGCCTTCGAAATTCAATGCATGTACGTCAGAGCGACTCAACGGTAGTGTATTGTAGGAAACATCCGACTGTTTGTCGGCTAAATCCGACGCTGGCCGATACCGGGTCCCTGTGTTTGCGCTCTTATTTACCCTCGGGCATTGAACCCCATATAGATGTTAGGAATTTGTTACGAGCTACTGTATAGATGCTTGAGTTTGATTTTGTGCAGTTGTATATATTTGTGATCTTGAGCTTTCGGTAAAACATAAATATAGTACCTGGATAGTCACTACTCAAGTCGAAAATCTTCCGCCGAGCTTACTAGAGTGTTCCGTGAGTGGCATTTGTTAGTCAGGTGTCTTTTGGGCTTTGAATTTACAGTCCTCTAGTATTGTTAAGGTCTAAAGGAGAAGGAGACCCCCTACGTCTACCTGATCTTTGGATTAATAAAAAACTTGAGTAAAACAAACATCACCACTTACCAGTTTTCAGCCTAGTGAAATAATAAAATCACCTCTGTATCTAGCTAGTATAAAGCTTGGCTAGAGAACCTCAGGTCCAGGTATCTTGACTAATATAAGTTTCCTAGAAATTATTACTTGTAGCCCAGCATTGGTAATATAGGCTTACCCTAGAGACAGTGACAATACTCACCATATGTCACGTTAGGATTTAAAATATCTTCGGTGGAGAGTGGATCTCATTCTTGAGACCCCTGTTTACCTCTTCTATATAGAATATATATATTTTATATATATTTATATATATATTTTATATATATTTATATATATATAAATTATATATATGAAACTTTATAAATTTTGAGAAGAATGGTAAGGAAATGGACCAGGAACTGAATAATCTTTTTTTTTATTATGCGAAAAGTAAATATCTAGTAACAATTAGTTACCGCTGGATCTCCTTCCATTATCGTTATTTAATTATATGTATAGCACACATATTTTATTGTTATATGTTATATGTATGTGTATGTGTATGTGTATGTCAATTTTAGATTATTTAGATGCACCACCGTTAATTATTGTCCCTAAATTTCTCTCCATCCTAAGGTTGTCTGGAAGAGATCGCTTTTTAGCGATAAGACCGCCCATTGTACATAGATTTAAGGTTTATTGTTGTTTTTTTTCTTTTTTATTTGGTGTACAATAAAGAGTTATCTATCTATCTCCTTCTCTGTCAAGTCCCAAATAAGGAAACTCTACAGGAAATCGACACGTGTTTGGCTTATACACGAAGCATCTTCAGTATGTACGGTTTACGACTTGGCAAAGAAGGAGATCCAGCTGAATTCGTTACTAGATATTGGTTTTATAATATTCTAATGAATTTCGGAAAGACTACGCTTGAGTCAATTAGTTACCTTTTTTGCAGAAGCTCAAAATGACTATTCTAGAGCTTAATAAAGAGCAGTTATCTTGAAAAAGAATAAAATGAAACGAACAAGAATGAAACAATGAGTGTATGAAGTAATTACCACTGCATCGCGTAATTAAGTTTCTTTACTGCAACACATAAATATACTAGATGCCAACATAAAAATTATTGGAACACTATAGAAATATCTTCAACTAGCAGTCTACCGCGGTTTTACTTGCTTTTCTGAGTTATAATAATATCCTATGTTTTATGCAACTTGTGAATTGTGTGTCAAGTTTCATTTAAATCCATCTATCCCTTCTGTTCAATTTTTCTTTTATATTTTATGTTTCATATTGTAGGATTCTATTGTAACCTCATGATATTAATGAGATTTGTATATATGAGTAGGTATATCTGATAATATCTGATTATCATAGTACAAATAATATCATATATCAAGTAGTTCGTTTAGTTTGATATCAAATAAACGTGTATGAAAACGAATATGCTGACGGTTGTGTGGAGGTGAAATACCATAACTACCATGCCACTAACTCAGGACTAATATTTGTGTGCGTGAACATGTCTGTTTGTTCTCAGTTTAAGAGCAACTCTAGCTCTGCTTAGTTTGAGGTTAGGTTAGCGTAAAAAATTTTTTTACTTGACGTTTTCAGAAATAATATTTCTACTTACTGAGTTTTTCTACCACAATCTCAAAGGTGCGATCGTGAATCGTCACTTACTCCAGTAAGTGACGGTCTCGATGATGTTGTCGAAATCGGTAACTACACTAAAAAAAATAAGGTAACTGCACTCAAATACAGGAGTATTTATTCATTTTACTACACTACTTAATCCTTTAAGTAGTGTTAGCCAGTCGGGTACTACAAAAAACATTCTACTACTAGGGTAATGGAATGGTTCCCAGACGATCCATTTCCTCGTCATAGGCTCAAACTAATTGTACGATCTAAACCCATGCCCATTGCCTCGCCAAACAACGTCATTATTACTGATCGATGACAAATGAAATTCAAATTTTATAACAACCGAAGCATGATTAGACGTGAATAAATAGGTCACATAAACCAAAGAACAAAGTGCATAGGTTTGCACATTACAGAGTAGTGCTGGTATGAAGATTCCTGGCTGTAGGGTACTGCATCATGCAGTCGCTAACTCCTCTAATAGCGAACTTTGAGCCATAAACAATGGACGCGGTAATTCAAGTTGTGATGTCGTAACATTTCCTTCACCACAATGTCAAGTAGTCCGGTGGTGAAGAGGACCCATGCCAAAAGACGTGAAGTTGTTAAATCCTGTAATTTCCGATACCCTTACGGTTTAATACTTTGTAATAGGGCTTCTCATAGTAATTTCCTATAATAACTGTACTGATAACTCTTTAACATCTTAAAAAGATATCCTAAAATCATTGGAAATCCCAAAACTACAATAAAACTAGATTAAGAAGAACAATCAAACTGTAGAAGAGCTAGGAGTGGCTTCCGCCAAGCTAGATGATCGTGCCTGGGAAGCGTGTTCCTACTGTTGATATTGGGTGACTCTATATACATATGATTAATTTCTGAGAAAACTTCGATAGTGCGATGCAAGATTCTTACGTGAAATGTGGCTACAAAACTATTACTAGTTATTCGAAGCACCTACTAGCGTGTTCCTAAAACTCTATTCTCGATATAAAGCTTTTGGACAAGCTGAATAATAAACTAACAAAATTTCTTAAAGAAACATACTAATGATAGACACAATTCAAAATTAAGCTGAAATCAGTCGATAGCCCCATCCAAAACTTCTCACATCGGAAACAGACCGCGAAGTCCAAACTAAAGTAGTCCATCGGTCGGTACTAAGTGAATAGTTGGCGACCAAGTTGCAAGTAAGTCTGTTAAGTAAACCCAACTGAAGCGGGTTGACGCCAACTTGGGGCTTTCCTGCTTCGGGCAAGTGACTCATAATACGTAGTTTGGAATAGGGGACGAAAAATACACATGTTTCCGGCCCCACAAACGGGTATTTAGATGTGTTTGAAATGTTAACAGGAAACATGAGTGTGAAGAGATTTTTGTAGGGTCGGCCACGCGCTAGTGATAGCTCTGGTATTTGGTAAACGGATTTAGATGAAGAGTGGCATTGATAGAGCATGCCATGGAATAATATTTATAAAACATCCTTTTTTATTCCAAGAAACAATGGTGTCCTGCTTGTTCTTCTCCTCCTAATACGTGGTTTCATCTTCGATATTTGACCAATCCTGTACACTAGTATTACGACAAGTAATAGTAGGTTCCCATGTGTAATAAAAATTCTCAATATATTTACTTATAACGTCAGGAATACACAAAGTCAGGTTTAAATAAAAAAACAATAACACAAACCACAAATCCTAAAACCAAATTTCAAATAACGACATACATTTGAAACTACATGAGATAAGTCCAGTGCAATAACAACATTCAAGCCGAAAGAGGCGGTGAAACTCGACTGGACGTCTGTACACACGACATGCGGCTCACATTCGGAACAATACGGGCTGGCGGGCGTTCGTTTAGGCTTTATTTAACCCCCCACGTACGGGTTGCGCCTAATTCGGACCAATTGCAGTTCAATATAGCGTCCAGTTGTAGAATTAGCTTGTTTACAGCTCGCTAGTCGCTAGGCACATGACGGGGGCTGTTGTTTGCGCTGGCAACAATCTAGTTCTATTTTTACGGTCTGTCAAAGCCAGCTAGTTTCGCTTTGAAACAGCTACGGGTATTTCGTTGTGTTCTTATTTATAGTGTATTTAACCATTTTGATTAAAAAAGCACACGTTTTGAGCTTTTTGTATTTGAAATAAGACGTCTTTGCAACTTGCACCAAGTGGTCAACAAAAGTAGTTGCAAAGAAGATTGTCATCAGACGGCTAGCTGTAAAAAATCTGCCGAATCTTTTGTAACTTAGGCATCAAATAGAGATGGTCGAGCGCACATAATATTACGGTTATTATGATGATATACTTATTAATCTTTGAGTTGACTTTGATCAAGTATAGTTTTTTTTACCTTTTATAATTGAAATTTTAAAGGATTATAAATCGCGCAATATCTACATTACAAAATGATCTATTTGCTGATTTTTATTAAATAGGTTGACTTTTGTTTCGGTACAAAATCAGAGAGTAATTTATTGTAATTTTTACGGTCGTAGATGTACTATAATTCAGCATTCTAATTCTAGACGGCGTTAAGTTGCGTTCACAAATCTTTACATAGAGTATTGAAATGTAGATTTTCTTATTTCTTTTTCTACGTTGCATTCTATGACATTTAATATTTATTTATTGATTTATTAGGTTAACCAACAATTGTTTGCACATGACCTGCACTGTTTCTATAATTAAAGTAATATTTAAGTGGTAATATTCCGCTACCCATTGTATAATATTAATTTCTTCATCATCATCTGCCGGCTCCAACCTCGTTCCCTATTCACAGCAGTTCGACGTCACCACGACAGCTCTTTACCTTTCATAACACTGAAAAAAATATAGCAACAAAATGGCTAACTAATATACAGTCGTGAGCTCATTTAAGTTTCATGCACATACAAGTACATCAGGTATATCTTAATTTGAATAACAAAGGCGGCTGCATGTGCCTGAATAATTAACTGTGCACTAGGATGTTCGTATGTCGCTTTTGACGGCAGGTAGGTGCCGCTACATTGTTCCATTTTAGCGCTAAAGACAGTGGCGGCTTACATTATCAATACTGGAATATTTGGTGTGGAATTCTTCATTTGATTTTGATGAGGCTGATCGTATACTATTTTTAGTTATTTTTTTTACACGGATCCGGAAATAAGCAAGAAAGTACATTAATATTAATATTTACATCCAGACACAGATAAAAGAAAAGGTATGTGTACTTGCACACAAATGATTGTCTTGGGTGGGAACCCTAGTTGCGACCGTTTGGGTACCGAGCCAAAAAGCTAAAAAGACACGAAACTAGCAAAACATGCGATCTATTATAAATTTTGGTTTCCAATACTAAAAATTATACAAACTTAACATTTAATGATAAAAGTGGCCTTGTCTAATGTTGAATTTTTTTTTAAATTACTGAATTTGGTTTTAGAACAAAAACAAAGCTTTTTTGAGCTTTGTTTGATCCCTTCTCAAACGACGCATGCATTTTCATACCATTTAAAACTGTGTTCTGTTTAATTAAAACTGTGACGAAAATAATTTATTTTCTTCAATTTCAAACCAATTTAAAACTTCATAGAATAACCAATTAAGAATTGCGGTTAAGTTAATTTAATTTGACTCGTTCAAGTTTCATTCGGATTTTATTTAATTAAAGTTAGTTTATAATAATTTTAATGAGTATAAGATTTATGAATAACAACTCTGATTGGAACAAAAACTTGATAAAGAACATTTTTCAACACTAATACAAAATAGCTTTAAAGTATATAATTAACTTAGTTAACCAATATATTTTTAATAGCCTGTAAAATTTTAAACTTAAATAGAACATAATAAATTTCTAGTTAAATGCTTTATTTAAAAACTGTAGTGAATGTCAAGAAATTATTAAAATATAATTTATGTAAAACGTGAATTTCGCTTTGAATTTTTTTTTTTCAAGTGGCAAAAAATGGCCACAATTTGATTGAGATGAAATTTGGCGTAGGTATGTTTTGTAAGTTAAATACATAATGATGTCGGAAGGTGCGCGTAAGCCACACGTAGCAAAACCTATCTGGTTTCGGCTCGTTTGATTTTTCTTGACAAATACCACGATATGGAAAAATTTAAAATAAATTACCCTTATACCTAGTGGTGCCTATTCTCTGATGATGAAATCGATAGGAAATCTTAATTTACTTTTAAGTATTTTTTTTTTATAAAATTATTTGGTTTACTCAAGCTTTTGTTATATTTCGTTTTATACTATTTATTAATTTAATGATCTATCGTTCCTCAGTGTGATAATGTCTACGGAAATGGTTCGATTAATCATTCGTTTTAGCGGCGACAATTATACAGCAATGCAGGAGCCATTCATCAATATCTTTCGACCGAAAACTCGATAAGTTAACGGTTTTCATTTTGTAAATTTAATTTCAGTTCTGTGACGCCATAAAAGTGATGTGATGGATATGTCGATGGAATGATAAAATTGGGTTAAATGGGAATGCACTTTTTAACCCTTTTAGGGTATATTTTTTTTAAAAGCTTTAAACTTGTCTGAAAAATCATATTCTAATTACTGACTATCGAATAAATTTATTGACTTGAAGTAACTGAATTCAATTATTTATGTAATCAGTTGCTGCATTAGAATAAAACAAAGTATTTTTTTTTATTAAATAAATCAAAATAAGGAAAGAAACTCTTAATTATTCGCCAGTTTTAAGATAACTTGTACAAATAACAATTGCAAATAAAATTACAATATTTTCACGTAAACTGCTTGATATTTTTAAATAACGTAGATCTAACGTAGCTCTTGAGATTAAGGAGATACTTATGGCAATTACTGCTATTATTACTGATATTATTATTATTGCTGTATTTAGGAAATATCATTGTAAAAGCTTTTTAGACATTTTAAACCTATACAAAATGATAATGAGTAGAAAACAAAAAATTAAGGCGATAACTTTTTAATTTATCGATATCTTAAGTGACCATTGCCCATCACTATTCGGCAATGCGGCATCGTTAATCAGAGTCGCCAGAGTTGTGTTAATATCACAAATATTTATCTTCGTTGAACGCAAATGAAAATATCACCGGCTTCCCACCTGAGCATTATTAATTATATTTATCATTAAAATGCCCACTTTGATATTATTCAATTAATATTAAAACAATATTCGAAAAATGTGCAAGTGATTTTAATAAAGGTGCAGCTATTTATTTTTCAATAAAAATATTTTTTTTTACCATCAGGCACACTTAAACTTATGTTAAGTGGTCACCTCCGCCAATAGACATTTGCAACACCAGGGTCATCGCAAAAGCGTTGTAAACCCTGAGAAGTGAATTTGTTAAGTCTCATGAGCCTGTGATTTCACCGGCCTTTACCTTTCAACCCGACACAGTGCAATGGTTGGTGGTAGTAGCAAAAGGAGTTCTACTACTTCACTTTTTTTTAAAACAGATTGTGTTGTAAGGATACACGATACAAGTGAAACATTTGTATTACAGGGAAACATTTTAATTAATCATCAATCACTTTTGAAGAGCATAGATTGTGTTTATCATTGATTAATATCGTCACACAAAAAGGTTGGGGATCCGAATTTCAAAGCCATACGAAGTCTCATTTCAATATTGAATTTTTCTGTATGATTGTGGGTCTTTATGTGTTCCTATACTATTCATCCGATTACGATAAATATGTAATAAGTTTTGGCAAAATAGTTTACATACGTACGTAAGTACAAAGGTTTCTGAGAGAAAAGTATTCCTACTTGGAAAGAAAGAGAGGTATTGCAAACATGCCGGCCACAACTAATACATAATATTACATAGTTTATACGATGAAATTAGATTACGGATAGAATGCCCGGGATTGGCCAATAATCCGGTTACGATGGGGCAATGCGTTCATTATTGGTTTTTGATAATAATATTTATTATACTGCATGACTGTTTAGTGTGTGTGGGTGGGTGTACCAAAATATCTATTTAATATTATAAATGTGAAATTTTAAGAGGATTGATGTATGAATCTTCTGGATGCAAATTGGCACACAGGTAGACCATGATCTGAAAGGCCTCTTTTTATCCCATGAAAATGTTACAACCCACGGGAACGCAGGTAATACCGCGGACATTTAGTCAAGTATAAACGGTTAATGGATTTAGCACACAGATTGAATAATATTTTTTGTAATAGCATATAGAATCGTTTTTACAACTGCGGAAGCTAGTATGTGTATAATATTGAATAAGTAAGTATATAAGTCATCTGGTTTCCATAGTACAGCCAAGCTCTGCTTAGATTGGAATCAGATGGCCGTGTGAGTGGATGTCCCAGAATTGTGCTGTTGGCGTATTGTTTAGACACACTCTACTGTCTCTGCTCAGGTGGTGGGTTCGATTCTCAGGATAAACATTTCTGCGCATGAACATGTCGGTTTGTTCTGTCTTTGGGTGTGTGACTAATTAAGTATGTTTTTAAAACTAGTATATTTCAGTTATCTGATTTCCATAGTACAAGCCTTGCTTAGTTTGGTATTAGAGAAATGTTAAGGTGTATAAATAATCTTTTATTAGCTCCCAAGTACCAACAGTACATTATCGAAGTACAAATAATATCTGAATCAATAACTTAGTCTAAACTTTAAAACAAAAAAGTAAGAATTCCAAATCGCATAAAAAAAAGGCAAACTTAATTTCAGTAAGAGTCACAAAAAATCTATTTTGAAACTTTTTCCTAATAAATCATTCAAACCGTTATAATTTAAGTTGAATCTGATTATGTAAAGGTGGGCTCGGTGGAAGCGAACGTCTGAGGTGGAAGTGTAGATAGTGATTAGAATTACAGACGGGTAAGTCTTATGAGTCTCATTGAATTTTACCTACGAGCAATTGAAAATTTAAATGAACGTTGATGTATAACTTTATACAATGCCTATTGTGCCCCATTGATTTATTATTCATTCAAATATACATGATGCATCTTATTATGACTGCATTTATGACATCATTCTTATACAGTATGCACCTACTTTTAAACGCAAAATATTTAATTATACCTACTTTTTCGAAATTTTCTGATGAAATGGGTAAGGTTGTACTTCCCCGGACGAACTCTGCACTAAGAGCTCTACTACTCTAAACACACTGTCATAGTAATTCAGACTCATTTACTTACAAATAATGTCTGAACAAAAACTTGTGAACGTTTACTTAACCCGGACCTGGGAATTCAACTTAGAACATCCTGTTTCTAACTGAGCATCATAACGCTTGATCATTGAGGCATTTAAAATTACTAATAAATACTCTCAAAACGGTATCTTTCCTTGTCCATTCTCATAAATTATAAATATCTAAAAGAACTTGACTCTTAATACCAGTATTTACTAGTTACCTATTAGATAACTACATTGCTAGTAGGCATAAATTCCTTCCTTCTGAACCAAAACCTTTTATATCTTTGACGAAGCCGAGAATTAAATTTGCAAATGGATCCGAAGTTAACGTTTGAATTGTACAAGAAATTGATTAATACCCTCCACGAGATCAAACAATTATTTAATTGGATCATCTGTTATATATTACATTATAATTATAACTATACATACACCGACTATTACCAAACGTAAGTGACAAATATATCTAAATGCCTATATAAAATAAAGCCGTGTTAGTTACACTATTTATAACTCAAGAACGGCTGAACTGATTTCGCTTAAAATTGGTGGGGTAGCTAACCAGGAGACGGACATAGGATACTTTTTATACCGTTCAACTGCGTTCCCGTGTGATGTGTGATATTTTATTTGTTGGTTTTACTCCGTCCTTAATAACAGAATAAGTAATTTAAAAAATAGGTTTCCTCAGAATTTTTTTTCGTTAACAACAATATATACTATTTGTGCCGGGAAAATGTTCCATCCCTCGGGAACGCAGGTGAAACCGCGGGGGACAGCTAGTTGTAAATAAAACTTTTTTTTGTATCTGTGCTGATAGCCGTTAAGGAGTTCCCTCGACGGGAGCCAACCCTGGATGCAGCAGCCAAGTCAAGCTTAGTATAAAAATGCATTGCCATAAGTATTGAACCAAGCTAAATTTCAACATTGTAGGATAAAGTAGTTCTAATTCAGCTTGCAAGACTTGGCCTAAACAATCATACATTATCATTTTCGAGTAGAAGAGCTCTTAGTGCACAGTTCGTTCGGGGAAGTACTACCACTTTACCCATTTCTCCCGTGAAGCAGTAGTGCATTTGTGTTACTGTGTGTCGGTTAGAAAGGTAAGGGGGCCGGTGAAATTACAGGCACATGAGACTTAACAACTTCACGTCTCAGGGTCGACAACGCATTGGCGATGCCCCAAGTGTTGCAAATGTCCATAGGCGGCGGTGACCACTTACCATCAGGTGGACCGTCTGCTTGTTTGTCGGCCCATGTGGTATAAACAAAAAAAACAACATTGCAATTTCAATTTGTTGTTATAGCGGCAACAGAAATACATCATCTGTGTAAATTTCAACTGTCTAACTATAATGGTTCATGAGATATAGCCTGGTGACAGACGGACAAACGGACAGCGGAGTCTTAGTAATAGGGTCCAGTTTTACCCTTTTGGTACGGAACCCCAAAAACAAGGTGTGTCGTAAAGACACAGGATAGAAGTGAAACTTTTGTATTACAGGGAAACATTTTAATTATCCATCAATCACTTTTGAATAACATACATTGTGTTTACTATTCATTTATTTTTCTTCACACAAAAAGGTAACATCAAATTCCTACCATAAGAATTTTCACTTCCACTGGTTTTATTACTGGTATTCTTTAATAATATTACTGATATTTTCAAAAAATATATCGAAAAAGGCAAGATTCGATGGAGTTACGTGTCTAAAAAGTTCAGTACCACTTTTATATAAAAAATACATTATCCTATTTAGTAACAACTCAAGCTTACGTAATCGAATGATAGATCTACACCCAAACTGCGTCTCCATATTGTACCGCTGAGACAAATGCGATTTCCAATTTAACGTGAGATTAATCTTTATATCGTAGACAACCTCACGCCGACTTTGATAGAGAAGAGATGAGACTGATATGCGTTTGACCCCACTCACTGAAAAGGGTGAAAAAATAATGGACAAGAACGAATCTTCTTTAAATCATCAGTATTCCGTATAATTGTATTTTTACGTCAAATCTATCGTCATAAAGGCACCGCCTGATGACCATTGGACATTTTCAACACTAGGAGCATTGCCAATGCATTGTGCAGACGTGAAGTTGTTAAGTCTCATGTGCCTGTAAATTACCTTTCAAACGAAAATACAATAATACAAGAACACTACTGTCAATATGTAAATTGTTATCATTTACGAAATTAATCTATTGTTCCAATGATTACAATTGTTTTGATGATCCTGATCAACCCTATCAGAACACCATAAGGTAAATTTTTCTATGACTCTCTAAGCTGTCAAAACTGGCCTGTTAGATCTTGAAGGCCTTAATTCTTCTAATTCTCTTTGTTGGTTTCCATGTGATCTACCCGTATATAAAAATGTTACTTGAAAACAGTACCTATTAGTAAAAGGCAAATAACTCGCATAGTAATTTATTTTTAAGACGTATTAATAAAGAACAGATTAAATTAATATTCTTAAAGCTATTAGCAATTTTAGAGACCATAACATTTTTGTTAAAAGTATTTTTTTTAACAAGTCAATTTAAATTATTCCACTCTCATGCTTAGCTTTATTATAATTAAAATCTTCTTAAGTCATGATTTTTGGATAACAAAGTCATGTAATTTTGTTGGCGGGCCGTTGGCTTGGTGGTTAGACATCCTGACTGCTACGCCATAGGTCGTGGTTTGATTTCCATCAAGAACAAACAATTGTGTGCATTAACATGTTTGTTTTATCTCTGGGCGTAAATATTAATAAAGTAACTATCAATCTTAAGAAATGGAGTATATTAACCAAATATACCAGTGGACGTTGGTTTAATACCTACCTTACTTGTAGCCCGGTATAGACCTGAGTCACGACCTAGCTGTGCTCGACACATATCGCGTAAGACTTAATTTATCCACGTAAAAAATCAGTCCTGGTATTAGAATAGGATCATCAGGGATCCGAAAAAGTAACGTATATATATTCATACACCACAGTCTTGCACAAGATTTTTTTTGCCATGGTTTCAACTGATAAATGAGAGACCAATTTCGGCTATCCACGCACTAAAATAGAATTGTAACAATATCATACATAACACTAGCTTGCAGCAAACAGCATACATAATGTTAAGAAAAAAAAAAGAAAATATATGTATAAGGATTATAAAACATTTAAGTGTTCTAATAATTAGAATCTAGATTTTCTCTATCCTAAAATCTCCCATGTACATTTTAAAGCTACAACCTTTTTGTAATACCAAATATCACAGTACTGAACGATACTTGCTTTCCATTATAAAACGGTATACTAAAATACACAAAGCCAAAAAACACCTTCATATTTTCGCGAAAACTCGAGTCGTGATCAAAAGAGAAATAGAATATGAATAATCTGAAGAACACCTAACGCGTGAATATATAAAGATTCGTTTTAGGGTTCCCTCTTCATTTAATATCACCTGTACATAGATAATTATAATACTTAATAAACATGTTTATAAATTACTCTATAATACTACTACTAATAGAGTCTATTTAAGTCGTGGCCTTGCGGAAATCCATTATAAGATTATACAAAAAACAAATATCTAGTAACTAATTCGGTTGGATTTCCTTCTCGAAGCATCATTTCGTCTAGAAGTATCGTGCAGAAAGGAAACGTGTCGATTTTCTGTTGAGTTTCCTTGTTTGGGACTTGACAGAGAAGGAAGTAGTTGCTTCAGTAACTTTAAATTGGACCTTCATAAGTGTCTTCCGAGGGCCTAAACTGAATAAATGGTTTTGAATTTTGAATTTTGAAAGGAGATCTAGCCGAATTTGTTAGTGATTTGTTTAGCTATTAGTCGTACATATGAAGGTCCTTCGTTATTTTTTATATCTACATAGGCAATAAATAATGATAAAAAAAAATATGAAATAGATATTTTTTTTATCAAAAAACGGTGTATTTATTGCATTTATGTTTGAATTGAACTTTTAGATAGTATTCACATTCGATATTTGAAGTTATTTGGTAAATAAATATTTATTCTCTTTAACGTTTTAAAACTAGACTAAAATATTTCGTTACATGTTGATTTTTAGATATTAATCAGAGCAACCAGATAATCTACCATACCTATCGCCGTGAAGCAGTAGTGCCATTGTATTACTGTGTTTAGATTAGAAAGTCCTATCTTTCTTACCAGGCACATGTGACTTAACAACTTCACCTTTCAGGGTCAACAACGCATTGGGGATGCCCCTGGTATTGCAAATGTCCTTAAGCGGCGGTGACCACCTACGGTGGAGCGTCTGCCTGCTTGTCCCCCCAAAAAAATTACATTATAATGACGGAATACTTCTGTAACAAATCTGTGACAACCCTTACCCAATTTTGTATAGCAAATTAAATAAGCGAATGAAAGAAAAAAAATATTTTTCAACGTTAGGACAGATGAGAAGGCACTGGAGGGACGTGACGATGTTACTAAAGTACAACTTAATTCTTACTTTCGTTGATGGTTCAGTTTTTAGAATCCATTAGCAGACATTGTGATTCTAAATGTGTATTGGAAATCCCTTCGGCGGACGATTTCGTTCTTATTTTGTCAATTAACTGTGCTTTTTTAATCTGGTTCGATTTTTTAAATTTTATTTTGTTAACGTTACAGATTTTAGGGACGGGTGCCAAGTGTGATAATTAAATTTGATTTTAGTAATCTGTAATATTTATTAATATTGTGAATTAAGTGCTGCTCGAAATTTTATTTTCATTTCAAATACTTACTTGGGGATGTCAATTATAATTTTGTGATTGAAAAAAATATGTCTAGCTTTGACAAGCAGTTTTCACTCAATAACTAAAACAATCAATTATTTCATATGCACATTGAATTAATAAAAGTCTTAGTGCTTGTCAAGAGGCTGATTGCAAAACAACATGCTTTTATTAACCTTCAATTCAAGACAGGTCGTTAAAAAATAAATGTAATAACTATATCACATATTATACCAATTTTTTTTTGAAAAATAATTTTAATCAGATAACAGAATTTGAACATAATATACATCTTCACGCCCATTATCCCCAAAATGGTAGGCAGGTCCCAGTACTGAGGTTCACAATCACACATATATTTTTTCAACGTGACATCTAATAAGCATCCCTATAAGAAAGAAACATCAACTGCACCTGCCCGACCTGGGAATCAAAGTTGTGACCAATGATCAAATGTCCAAGACGAGCTATACCACTCGACCACCGAGGTAATATGGCAAAATCTCTCATTAAATGCAAGTAAGCATCAACAAAGGCATATTAAGGCGTCTTTCAGGTGAGCGCAAACTAACAGTAAAGGGCTCTCAAGTCAGACAACTAAAGGGCCGCGCTTAAGAGCTCATTCCGCGAAATTAAGCAAGGGAGAGCGTCTAAGTCGTAGGGCTTTACGTTTGATATGGAGCTTAAGATATGAACTCTAGCGGGAATGGAGACTAAACTCAAAATAATTAAATCAATTTTCCAATTTAATAATTTATTTGTAATTGTCTGATATGTTAATGATTGACATAAAAAATAGTACAAGTTCGAGTCGGACTCGTACACGGCGGGTTCCGTAACATTGTATAATATTAAAATTAATTTTTAAAAAGCAAACCGATTTTTTTTTTTTTTGAGCTCGATTTTGTCCTACTTTGAACGATCAGGTTTAATTCAAACTTTGCACACCTGTCAAAGATCGATGACAATGCAATATTCGATCAAAGCATCCGATTATCCTAATTAGATTCGCCAGAATTAATTCATTTCTTTCCGCATCCTTTGCATGCGAGTAAGAGAGATAGAGCTAGTGCGCGAACTACGCGTGCGTGCAGTTCCAGACTTACTCTTTCGGGCACTCAAAATGCTTTTATTAAAAAATGAAAAACATATAATAGTTTAAAAAAACTAGAAAACACGCTTTATATAGTAAACCAAACTAAAAAACAGAAAATAAATTTTAATAAGTATTAATTAAGAATAATGTAAAAAAAAATTACAAATATAAGTTATTAATAGTTTGAATAAGATAAAAATAATTATTTTAAAATAAGCGGGGGTGCTTTTCAAGATATTATCGAAATGATAACCCTTCTCATATCTGTCAATTAAATATTTATAGCTATTGACACCATGCACCCCACGCTTTTTTTAAAAAAATATTTTTTTCTTATTCAAACTATTAATAACTTATTTTTATTTATTTTTTTTACATTATTCTTAATTTACGCCTTATTTGCTTACGTCTTTGAGAAAGCTTTGGTCGTGACTACAATATCGTCATGGACTGTTAATACTAATATTGTGAAGAGGTAAAGTTTTCTATTTCTTTTAGATATAGAAGGTAATAAAAACGAAATTAAAATTTAAAACCAGTTGGCTTGGTGGTTAGAGACCCAGACTGCCAAACCGAAGGTCGCGGGTTTAATTCCCACTCAGGACAAACATTTGTGTGCATGAACATGTCTGTTTGTTCTGTGTCTGGGTCTAAATATCTATATAAGTATGTATTTAAAAAGTAGTACATGTAATATATCAGTTACCTGGTAGCCATACTACAAGCAGTACACTCTGCTTAACTTGGGATCAGGTAACCATGTCTGAATGTCTTGGGATGTATTATTATTTTATTATTCAGTTTAGGGCCACGGAGGGCATTGATAAAGGATATAGTAGTTGCTGAAGTTACCACTGAAATTACTCATCCGATTTCAATAATTCTTTTACTGACTAAAATGTTTACTGATCACGAGTAACGTCTATGGAGATACATTAATAATATATATAAATATATTATATACAGAATATATATATAAATATATATATATTTAAATAAAAATGGCCGATGGATGTATTCTGCCATTAAATGTATAGAAATATATGAAATCATTGATTTATCCAAATGTCCAACAAAAAGCACGGTAAAATAAATGTTAATACAGATAATATTGGATTTCATTGTTGTTTAATTTATTTGAAGTATATAGGTTTATGTAATATCCTTAATATTCAACATCTGAAGTGAATTTTGCTGCAGTCTTCCCGAGCAACAATAATTTGGATTGATACATCTAAGATTGCATCACTGCTTACCATCAGGTGGGATCGCAGTTAAGCACCAGTTTACAGTTTTTTTAAGTCTTATTTTTTTATGGGAACCTTGTAAATTTTTAATATGTCGTCACCGTGAAAGAAGTATACATTCAAATTAACATACTATAATATATTACACACGATTTTGGATTGAAAGGATTGCACTACGCACACATAATTTATTAAATTCAATTCGAGAAAACATTTATTTAATCCTATTCTGTAGTGAAATGTTGATATGAAGGTATCATGTTTTTATAGTAACACCAACATTGCATCTCATTCCTAGCGGATGTAACATTAAATATCATTTGAATTTCATTTCATTAAGAGGTAAAACCGAGAAACGGTAGCTAGTGACTAATAAACTAACTCTATTTTTCAGTTACGTAAGATTGTAATTTAGGCCACGCGACAAGTCGCCAGGAGCCCTTAAATCGCGTTAGTGTCGACCGAGTGTTTATAATGCGGGCCCGGTCCCGGCCCGTTGTTACCGGAATAATCGGGAATAATCGGGACTGAACCGCCTTTAGCCGGTTTAATTTAGTGTACTTACACGTAATTACTTAAAAATATTACTAGTTTCAAGCGGTTATTTATTTGTATTACTTCTTTTAATGTAGATATTAACGAGAAACAATTTACGCTTACATTTTTATAAGAACTTCACAATTCGATTTACTTACTCTCATGTTTTTTTATTAATACTTAAGAAGATGGGCCATTGCATGGTGATAGTGAACCTTTTATTATTAACTAGATGTGCTCCACGGTTTCACCCGCGTTCCCGAGTCATGTTACATTATATCGGAATATAAAGTATTCTATGTGTTATTCTGGCACATGCTCTATCTATGTGCCACGTTTCATTCAAATCCATTTAGTAGTTTTTGCGAAAAAGTGTATTTTTGTAAGATAACTACTGTGGCGCGGTTTTACCCGCGTTCCCGAAGTATCTAACGTATCCGTAGTAGTAGAGCTCTTAGTGTAGAGTTCGTCCGGGGAAGTACTACCACCTTACCCATTTCCGCCGTGAAGCAGTAGTGCAATTTTATTACTGTGTTTCGGTGAGAAAGGTAAGGGGGCCGGTGAAATTACAGGCACATCAAACTTAACAACTTCACGTCTCAGGGTCGACAACGCATTGGCGATGCTCCTAGTGTTGCAAATGTCCATAGGCGGCGGTGAACACTTACCATCAGGTGGACCGTCTGCTTGTTTGTCGGCCCAAGTGGCATAAAAAAACCGGGGATAATTACATAGTCTATGTTACTAATGGATAAAGTAACTTTGTAATGGTGAAAGAATAATTAAAATCGGACCAGTAGTTTTTGAAGACTGTTTTTAGACATATATTTATTACAGATAAAAAATAAGAAAATTAATCTCTTCATATTATTAGTATATATATAATTATAGAGGTGCTAACTACTCCAACCTCAAAAACAACGATCATACATTATGAACATGACACGAGATAATTGTTGATTTGTCGAAAAAGGTAAATATGTCATTTACATGTTAAAGTTCGACAACAGAGCTAATATAGCGTACTTTAAATAAATAACGGGACACCGCTCAAATTGATATGTCGTGTTTCGGACAAGTCCAGTGTCCGAGCGATGCGGTTGTCACCCTAATTAAATCCTGGCCGGAGTAATCCCGCTTTATTAATATTGATTGGCCATTTTAGTGAGCGGGAGAGATATTTTGTCTTAGTTTTGGTTATCTACGAGGAAATTAAACCTTGTCATGATTGTAATACTTAATTAAATATCCCGGGACATTCTTTACACACGGCCATTTGATTTTAAAATAAGCAGAGCTTGTACTGTGGCAACCAGATAACTGATTCAATTAAAATGTTTATTTAGCAATATGTCATACAGTAGGTATACTTAGCAATTTAATTGATAGGCTATAAGGTATATTTTTATAGCACATGAACCGACATACAAGCACACGGTCTACCTGATGGTATATGGGCACCGCCGCCGCTGAATATTTGGAACACCAGGGGCATCGCCAATGAGTTGTCGACCCTGAGACGTGAAGTTGTTAAGTTGCAATTTCAACAGCCCCCTTACCTTTCTAAAAATCTCAGTAATACAAACTCACTACTGCATAGCGGCGGAAATGGGTAAGGTTCTTCCCCGGATAAATTTGCACGTTGCAAGTTATGCGTGATATTTGCTTTTGGCTATCAAACTAGGAGAGGACCTGTGTTTTAGGTTAATCGGTCAATTATCGCTCTAACTCATTTATAAAAATGTGCATCTGATACCACTGCTAATTAGTTACTCTAATAATAAATAATATAGTTATGAATTTATCACCAGTTTGGAAATTGGCCATCAAATTGTCAAAATAAATTTTGTATGTTATTGTGTAAAAAATGGAGACCCAGACTAAAATTAAACTGTCAATAGAAATAAAATGTAATTGCGAGCAACTCAATTCATATTTCTACGTAATACCCACTGACAATGCGGAAAAAATACCCAAGTTCATAACACAATGATTTTATTCATAGGAGGACTGTCGCGGAATAATAATCCCACTCGATTGAGGAAGCCAATTGTGACTGCGAACTTCGATATAGCGGCCAACGTTCTATATCACTGGAAAAATATATTTTCTTTAGAAAAATAAGGTGTTTTACCAACGTGAAATCTGGGCTTTAAATTGACCACCTGCATTTTGGGTTTAACTTTATTTTGACCACAATCTCACCATGGTTAGTGATTATGTGGTCAATGGTGGTAATCACACATAGCCTATAGAGTGGGCTTTTTAACATAAGGGTAAGGTTGGGAAGCCAGCCAGGGTACTACAAAGTCCCCACCGTGCAATGGTTTCATATTGATATTTTCCTTCACTGTTTGTTTCCAACACCATTCTCAAATTTACTGGAACACACACAAAAAAAATCATCAAAATCTATCAACTAGCTAACACGCATAGAAGATTTATATAAATATAAGTATAAATATGGCGACAGGCCAGTTGGCTTGGTGGTTAATGCTCTGACTGCCAAACCGAAGGTCGCGGGTTCGATTCCCACCCAGGACAAACATGTGTGTGCATGTCTATTTGTTCTGTCTCTGGGTGTAAATATCTATATAAGTATGTATTTAGAAAAAAAAAGTAGTATATGTAGTATATCAGTTATCTGGTGTCCATAGTACAAGCTCTGCTTAGTTTGGGTCCAGATGGCCGTGTGTAAAGAATGTCCCAGGATATTTATTATTATTAAGTATCTATATTTGCCTTGCAGCCAAAATGTTCAATGAACCAGCTATTTTTGTCAAGTCGAGTTTATCGATTTCATAAATACTAACATACATTTTAATAAATAAAAAGCTATTATATTTTTCGTGCACAATTAATACAAATCTGATGACACCACAAATGTAAAAATCCGTCAAACCGTTTACACTACAGGATGTTATAAAAATAGTCGCACACATTCGCTCGAAAAAATATAAGGATAAACTAAATAATTTATTCGGTACACTGATCAATCAAGGGCCAAATGTTATTTTACATCAAGAGGACAAACATTACTACGAGCAAAGTGTCGTATCAGAACTTGCCACTTAAGCAGAAACTTTCATCCCCTTGTTTCTTGTTATGCCCTCGACTCTTTTATGAATATTAATTTTGTTCAATTTATGTACATTTTGTTTGTTAGTACGTTGGGAGCGATCTTCGGAAGGAACCAGTATTGTTTATATTTGAATTACAAATAAGTAGAGAACGCCTTCCTGATATTAAGGTTATTGTACAAACTGAATCATTAGAATGTAATTAATCATTTTAACCTTCATTATTATTGATTATTTTATTATTAGATGTCTCCCGTTACAGAGGGGTGTCACATTTTCCCCAAATAAAAAGTAGCCTATATGTTATACCAAAATATGCTCTATGTATGTGCCAAGTTTTATCCAAATCTGTTTGGTAGTTTTTGCGTGAAAGAGTATCAAACATCCATATACAAACAAATATTCTCATTTATAATATTAGTCGGATGTTTTTGTTTACGTAAGGTTATACTTCTTTTTTTTTTTTTATGCCACTTGGGCCGACAAACAAGCAGACGGTCCACCTGATGGTATGTGGTCACCGCCGCCTATGGACATTTGCAACACTAGGAGCATCGCCAATGCGTTGTCGACCCTGAGACGTGAAGTTGCTAAGTCTCATGTGCCTGTAATTTCACCGGCCCCCTTACCTTTCTAACCGAAACACAGTAATACAATTGCACTACTGCTTCACGGCGGAAATGGGTAAGGTGGTAGTTCTTCCCCGGACGAACTCTGCACTAAGAGCTCTACTACTCTTAGAAATTAAACACTAGATTTAATGTAATACATTTTTAATCCAGTGACCTAAAGCTTATAAATCAAGATTATTTTTTAATTTAAAAATACTCAATGAATTTTTATACCTTTTTGTTTTATTCTGATAATTTTAAACGAATTTAAATCCAGTAGACCCCCGGTTATCCGGCCCCTGCCAATCATTGTTGAATGTAGGTATACAAACATTATTTTGGCAAATTTGCACTAATGTGATTTGTAGCTTAGGTACGATGTTATAATTTTGATTAGTTTTTTTTTCAGATTACAAGGTATATAGGCCTATAGGGGTCTTAGGCCGTACTCGATAGCCCGACAAATTCGATAGTCCGACACTGCCCTGCAAAACGTTTATCGGATTACCGGGGGTCCACTGTATATTAATTCCACTATCAATAAAACCTCCTTAAGCTAGTTATTTTTATCACTAACAAGATTAAGAGCCATTTAGAGCTTAACGAACAACCTAGGTTTGTTAAATAAGCCTAAAACCCCCTAATGGAAAGTCAGTTAAAGCATATTTTCTAACGGACCAAAATAACAGCGGCCAAAAACAATAGCGTTTCTACTCCGCCGCAGTCGAGTTCAGCGACTAACATTTTTTTTTCACGTACAACACAATTTTCCGTACTGTCCTGACAACACTAAAAAAGGTAGAGAACTGTAGAGTTTGAGATGAACTCGTTGTTGGTCGGATCAGTATGATTCCGTAGTTTGCTCAGATTTCTGTCATAAATGCATTACTATTTGTTCTATATAGTAGAGTCCTTTTGGAACCAGTAAATTGCCAGAACCTAATTCCTTTTGTTTTTAATTTTGGTTAAAAGTATTTTTTAATCTCTTTTTGTGTTATATACTATATATGTACTATCCTGTTATTGTTTTATACTATGTACTATGCTATATATTAAGTTATTTATGAATTTCTTGATAAAAGCTAAAATTATGTTAACAAACATCATAAATTCAAATTATTTGCTCTTAGTTTCAAAAGGCAACAGAGTTAATTATTTCTTATTACTTAGTACCTACTTAAATAGTACAGCTTTTAGTGCAGAGTACGTCCAGGGATGTACTACCATGTTACTCATTTCCGCCGTGAAGCAGTGGTGCACTTGTATTACTGTGTTTCGGTTAGAAACGTAAGGGGGCCGGTGAAATTACAGACACATGAGACTTAACGGATTGGCGATGGGACTCGTTTTGCGAATGATCATAGGCAGTGGCAATCACCATCAGGTGAACCGCGTGCTTGAATGTCAGCCTATGGGAGCTAAAAAAAGTATTATGTTTATTATAGTAACAAGTTGATCGAACAAGTTATGAAAAAAATAATATGTTATTCAATTTCGCTGACAAATCACAATAATATGATAAATATGGGAGAGCCGTTTAACTTCTAGCATTGCGGAACCCCACAAAAAGGCTCACGGACTTCGCCACAAAAAAAGTTAAATTAATCGGGCGCTGTGCCTCCACTTTATAAAGTTTTAATCAAAATTGGATTTTTATTTAGACAACGGCCACAACAGAGTGTCAAATGTACCTTCAGCTTTAGACGAGACGTTAGAAACCTTTTATCTATCAAAATAATCAATTTAAATTGTGGTATTAAAACACACATTATGTGAAATACACAAAAATATTAAAAACATATATCTTCACGCCCATTATCCTCGAGAGGTAGCCAAATATCTCAGTAGTAAGTCCGACATTCCACTGAAGATTTTTAAGTCCGAAAGTGATAAGTGGTGAAAATTGTCGCCACCTCGGGGACTAAAGCAATCTCGAGCTACAGATAATAATTTCTAAACAAACACTCGTGTAATATACCATGTCCGAACTGGCCATTGAACCCAGGACCTTCGGGTCTCCAGGCGAACTTTATACCTCTCGAGGCGGTTAAAATAATATGATACCAATATCAAATAGTAGGTATTTTTTGAAACAAAATATGATTATGTTGTTGAGTTGGCACGAATCAATAGTTGTATAAGAGTTTGTGATGCGAAGTTGTACCAAGGTACGTAGGTACCTGGTGTTAAATCCAAAAAAAGAGACAGTGCAAAGAAAGTGAGAAAAAACATTAGTAGTCTATCGTTTTCTTGTTTGTGTGAAAAATTATTGTCTTTACAAATATATTCAAACATTTTGTTCAAATTTTCATTTGCATAATTTTAAACTTTCAACAACTTTACCAAATAAATATTTTTTTGAAAACATATTTTCGATCAAGTATTTAAATAAACAGAGATTTTAATGGGGTACTTTTACGTCAGGAACCCAGGTGAATAACGGTAAGCGTTGATAAAAAAATAGTCCAATAATAAAACAACAAATGTAAACAAAAATGTTTAAAATTCACCAAATACAACACCGATCCCGCGACACAATTTCAGGCGATAAAATTCTTCTGCACGAAGTCACCACGTAAGAGCAACGTATAAAACCCTTTTAAAGCAAAATAGTAATACTGTAGCAGCGATTAAAACTTAAGGCTGCAGTAGAGTTATAACAATAACCATAAGATTCCAAATTAACCCAGATACTGTACCAGGAATATCATAATAACAGCGCTTCATAAAATGGCCAATTCAAATTCAGGAAGCAGTGGACCGAACCTGGTTTCAAAAGCTATTGAAGTGCTTTGAATAAAAACAAGTGGGCAATGGAAACCTGTATATTTTAACCGCAAGGGTACATTAATTTATTGTGTACAAAGCCCATTTATTATCAAGCCTCATAAAGTGGGTATGTTTCATACAAGTCACATACATATTTGGTAGATATGTTTCGAAAATGTCTAATTACCTTTTAGTAGCTACCGGTCCGTGGTCTTATCTATAGTTTCCCTGGACTATAGCATAGCTAAGTCACTCGGGAATTATTTAGTCTTCTATCAGTATTTTTATCGGATTAGGGGTATAGGAATCATTATAAAACCAAACGTGTATACATGCAGAGGCCTAAACACGATCATCTGACATAAGCGTATCGTATCGAGTGCGCCAATGCTGGTTTGTATGGGAAATTGAACATCGCGCATACCGTGACGTTTGATGTACAATTCTTTATTTGCATTGTTTTTTGGCGTACTCGATACGATGACGCTTATAATATATGTTCGTGCTCAGGGCGCAGTACGTGGTACCTTACTACCATAAATACTCAGCGACATTCTTTACTCGCAGCCATCTTATTTAAAACTAAGAAGAGCTTGTACTATGGAAACCGGATAACTGATAGTACATCATACATTATATCTAATATATATGCTTATTGGTTCTCTTCGTTTCGATTAAAATCCACGGTAGACGCCACAACCAATTTTCGCTTAGAAAATATTTGCATCACTACTTATTTCCTTCCTCCAAAAACAAGTAATATTTGAGCCAAGTTGTCACAGGATTTCAGAACAAGGTTTTGGCATAAGAGCTCGGATTTGAATATTTTCGCTTGTAGAGTTTTAAGAAACGGGCTATAGGCGGCTATTGCCATAGTGACATTGCAGTAAGGGGTTTAACAGTGCTCTAGATTTCACCTTGCTGAGTCAGGGAAATGTTACCTGCATACGATCCGTGATCCTGAGATAAGTTACTCGGGGCCCCACTTTTCATTGGTCACTCCGGGACAGTGCACAGGGCCCCAATCCATGGGGCTTCCTAGTTCTAGTTTGTTTAACAATCAATAAGCGATATTATCGAAGGATCGGACGGCCATAGTTTAAAGAGAACGAATGCGACATATCGGATCGGTGTGTCAAGTCATGCTCTAGATGTGAAAGTAACATTGTATCCAAGGCCTCCATTAAGTTAAAGACAGTCCTGTCCTGGGAATTAAATTTTGCTGATGTCAAAAATATTCTGTTGAAAAACATTTTGTAAAAACGCTTGAAGTCACAAACAAATAAAACCGATATCACGTATGCTGCTTGGCAAACCTTTTCAATACATACCCATGACATGGCGTGGCTTATGAATTAAATGACCACTTTATCACGTCCACCATATTTGATTTAAAATCACGTCACTTAGCTAATGAGACGCCAACAGAAAAAAAAGTGTGTGGTTACTCTCTTTAATATAATTGTTATCATGTAACCCTGCCTGGACTTCACTACACGGCCCCAACGGAAGACCAGCGCTGTTTATGCATTTGTATTACCAGCTTCATGCTGAGTTGGTGGACCTTTTTGTGATACATCAGTTAATTTAACTTGTAAATTTATACCTACATATGCTATTTATTTTTGAGGTTAATTAATTTTTTTTTAATTTGTTTATGTTTGTTTTTTTTATGTAATATTCGTCACAAATAAATGTATTTATTTCTTTCTTAATTTTAACTCGATTCGATGAAGGACTTAATCAAAAAATCTGTTGTAAGATTTATCCCAAACATATTAACAGGTAAAGTTAAATAAAAGCTTCTAAAATGGGTTCGTGCAATATTTACATTTGACAGATGCTATTGGATTAAAAATCTGTCAAAAGCTAAATCGTTTCCGTTAAAATTAATAGCGCTTTACGAAATGTGCTCAACGTAACGCAAACCACAACGAAATATGTTTCGTTCAATGTGACAGTTAGCGGAATCGGGCAATGTACGGGCGCGGTGTTTTCACCTGCCTTTACATAAATGACGATGCTTCCCTCAGTTCCATTTGCTCGTGACATATTAAAATTACTAGGAGAGCTGTAGTCAATGTAATTGTCCTATAGATAATATTTCCTATACTCTTTTCTAAGCATTTTAATATTTTACTAGCAAATAGGGATGTGTACATATCAAATCAGCAATTCTTTATGAAATGTCAAAACGATCGAATGTATGGAGTTTTGTATGAAATAGCAAGTTGTGGCGTCATAATTGTACACCATCAAATACCATACTCTTTATGATTAGATCGGTACTGAAAAATCATATTAATGATTTAATTTTGATCATATTTAATGATAAATTTTCGTATATGTTTGGATGTTCAATTCACTGGTTAGTGTTTGATCATTTATCTTTAATACAAGACACATCCCAATTCCGGTAGAGGTTGTCCTTCATTATATTATGATTATTCGAAATATCAGTGATCAGTAGACCGAAGAAGTTGATGGTCCACGACATCTGGTGGCAAGTTACAAACAAAAAAATCTTTAAAATAACGGCTAAGATACAATGCTAGTCGGATTCATAGCGATGGGTTCTGTACCACCGTCCAATATCTTGTATGATGAAATTAAAAACCAATATAACATAATAAAAACAAAGTATTTTATTTGATGTTGTAGTGGCCATTATAGTACATAATCTGTGGAAATTTCAAGTATATTCCTATTACGAGTCAAAAGATACAGCTCATGACAGACAGACGAGCAGTGATGCCTTAGTAATCTGTGGTAATATCCACCCGTTGCATACAGAGACGTAAAAGTACATATACCTTTGCCAATTTTTATAGTAATCATACAAACTATTGTGTATTAATCTCATACAACTAAACCACTCTTATTCTGTATAAACTTTCAAACAAAGTCGCGGGCACAGCTCACTCATAAGAACAAATATTTGTCGGTGGGAGATCTGGAAAAGTTTGGCAATATTATGTTTAATGAAACCGCAAAGGAGGCCTTATCAACGATTCTGAAATTGATATTTGACTTCAATGGAGTTTTAATTCTTGTTGTGAAACCGATCCGCCTTTACTTAGGTATCAATATGATTGAGAAAATTGCAAATCTGGAATACTTTACGGTTGGTATCGCTGTCAATAATTTATTCAATTTATATTTTAATTCGACACAGATAATTACATTTGAATGAATATCAATTCTGGTAAACATAACCTGTGGTATGGTCGTAAAAGGTCGTTTTGATCTAAGAATGGTATAGAAAATGATCTTTATTGCTTTTAGGAAAAAGGTTCATTAATAAACCTTAATAAAAAGCATAGGGTTATTTTTTCGATTACACTAAGAACTGTGAAAACTGACCTAATAGTTCACGACCACTTTAACTAAAGTATATTTTATTTAAATCACTAGTAACTCACTAGAGTATTTTTTAATTATTTATGTTTAGATATTAAAAGAAAATATTTTGATTCAAAAAGACCTTTACAAACACTTATAAATAGTCTGACTCTAATATCTATATCGAATCTCAATCGCATTTTTTTTAATAACAACAATACTTGTATACTTAAGTGTACACATATTTTTGTGAAGTCCAAAACATGTCGTAAATTCGTCAAAAACTCGTAATAAAAAAAATTGTATGTACTTGTATTACTTTGCTTCTCGAGGGCCCGACAGTGACGAACTCTTACCAGGTGGACCAACGACCTGGTCAACCGCTGGAAACGACTGGATGCGGGCTCCCCAGGACCGTATGTTGAGGAAATCCATGGGGGTAGATATCCCTGGAAACTGAGGATATATTTTTGTTGTTCGAAAACTAACTTAACAGCTTCATATGTTAGGGTCCACAATTCATCGGCACATAAACAGCCATGCCTGCCAGCGTACATAACATGAAAAGTACCACAACTACTTAGTATTATAATCCCAAACTAAGTAACCATGTACTAAGTAGTTAGTAAGTAACTAAATGTCTATGTTTGTACTGTTACCTAATTCTAGACATAAAACGTCTACATCACGTTTATGTCTACATACAGACAGAAGGATATACAATATATATAAATCCAACGCTCGGTATTTAAATCCGAACGCTCAGTTCACGACATATGAATAGCATTACCATTGCTAATGAGCCTTCAGCGATACATCGCGTAGTGCCGGGATTGCTCGTCTCTCGGTGCTCGTTTCACGGGTGAAATGAATCATTGTTGCGATCTGCTTTATGTAATTATGTCTTTGTGGTCATAATTGAAATTTGTATATTTTGAATCGACTTCAAAAAATATGGTTCTTTGTTTGACGTTTCAGTTTTATACCACATAGGCCAATATACAAGCAGACGGTCCACCTGAGTCACCGCTGCAGTTTTTGTAACACCAAGGGCTGCCAATGTGTTGTCGACCCTGAGACGTGAAGTTGTTATGTTACATGTGGCTGTATTTTTTTAATAATTGTATATGATTTTTTTTTTATGCCACTTGGCCTGACAAACAAGCAGACGGTCCACCTGATGGTAAGTGGTCACCGTCGCCTATGGACATTTGCAACGCTAGGAGCATCGCCAATGCGTTGTCGACCCTGAGACTTGAAGTACGAACTCTGCACTAAGAGCTCTACTACTCTAACTAATAGTGTTTTTTCTTTGAAATTACTGATTTCAAAAAAATCTAAATTCAAAACCATTTATTCAGTTTAGGCCTTCGGAGGGCACTTATGAACTTTATATAATATTAAGATTTATTTAGATAGGGCTTTCCCTAGTTGATAGCATGTATTACTGGGAAGGTTTTAATGTTTAAAATACTATTGTCCGTCTTCCTGGAGTATCTATTCAACTTTATCACATAATAATAATATTGTCTGGATAAAGTAGCTTTGCAATAGTGGTAGAATTATTAAAATCGGTTTAGTAATTTTTGAGTTTTATCTTCATAATTTCTTACAATGTACTTACTTACCACCAAGGTTAAAAATAATTCAACTAAAACTGTTCCTGAATATTTATATCTTGTCTATACTCCTGTATATAAATCCGTAAGATCTGTCTATCTGTCTCTATATTCTTTTATATCTCAAGAGGAATTTGATCGATCTTGATGAAAATTGGTATATAATCGCGCGTACGAAAGGAACGCTGGTGAAACCACAGGAGACGGCAAACTTACTTACAAGACAGTTAAACTTGCCTAAATATAGAAATAAGATTCACCTTCGACATCATATAACAACTGCAACATAACAGAGCTTCCACTAGGTCAGTCTTCAAACTTGAAGCAATTTATATAGGTCTTAGGTTGCTAACAATCACGTAATGGTTCCAGTTAGCACTAAAGTGCTAATGCATAGTAAATTGTTAGAGAACATGTGGGTTATATTAGCATACTTGCAGCGCTTGTACGTAAGTGATGCTAGATCAGGAAATGTAGCCGTTTAAACGTGCTTATTTACATTCTAGCCGTTTTCTAGATTCAAGACATGCCATAGTTCTTACTGATATATTTTATTTGTAATATGCTTGCTAACTATCTTATGTTTCAATATTCAATTACAAACTTCAACCATATTTCTTTGAATACAATCTCAAGTGGAAGTACTCAAAAGCCAGAGAACTGACTTTCAAGAGCTGGAACTCATCGGTAGACGCTTGGTAATAATTTTTTGGAACGAAGTTCCTTAACGCGGCTTACGGGTAGTGCGATTTAGTAGAAATCGTCACGTAAAGAAATGCCATATGTGTGTGTGTATCGAGCAAATGAGCATACGAGCGTGAGTGCGGAGCCGGGTGCGCAACTCTCTCTGTCTCTCGCTCTCTCTATCCCTGACCACCCTTGCACTAAAAACTCAACTACTCAATTCAAAATACAGAATCATATATAAATAATAATATGCTACGAAAGGAACTTCGTTCCAGCCGAGCGTTCCACGACACTCACGCCGATTTCTTTTTCAATTAGTAGATATACAAAGGTCGTGTATTTACATACCCTTAAAAGATTAAAAACTATACTAAACTAAATATTTACAGAAAACACGTTATGGGAACTATCTAGTTTTGCCCCATACACAATAAGTTTAAAGGCAAGATAACTAAAACTAATTCAAAAGATTATTTTATTAGTATTTAATATTAAATGATCCCTATGAGAAGTTACAACAGATTTACTGTCTACTATTGAAGTGTTATTACCGCAATTTTGTGTGTGTACGTTTGTTACGCTCAGCTCTGTAACATCCGATCGGATAATCATAAAAATGTCATTCAGGCAAAAATAAAACATATTATACTTTATGCCAGGAACACGAAAGAAACCGCGGGGAAACGCCAGTGTAAAATAATTTCCGTTCACTCGATATTCAGAAACATTCCTTCGATAAAACTCCAGCTGATAAATAAATACAAATGGAAATAAAATAATAAACTGGAAGCAACGCCGAGCTAGAACTTGAACGCGGCAAAAGTTCCCCAATGATTTTCCATTTATAAAGTTTAAAATTGCACTAACTGCGCTCCTCGGATTTGAACTGATTTCATACTTTATTCGTTACCTACTGGTAATAGTACCGTTAGCAAAACTAGCTGAACTAATCAATATTTACAAAACACATCCATAATATAATAAGATGAAGTAAAATAGATACTGTCGACAACTACGAACTCCTACACTGTACGCCACATCATGTTATAGTTTTCGTACAGTTATTTTGTAAACTTGGATCTAAATATGTTGCTGACCATACGTGGGTATCTAAGGTGGTAGACGTGATCTAAATGAAACGATTTGGTGTCTAGGAAAACTTTTCTGTAGAAGCTTTTCGTGAATCATACTAATATTATCCTAGAAATATGTAATACTAATGTAAAAGTTTTGAGGTTTTAACTTAATCTATCGCGCACAAACTACTGAGTGGATTTAGATGAAATTTAGCACACATATAGATACGTTCCGGATTTATACACCATGTAGTTTTATCAAGGAAACATATTAAATCCCTCGGGAACGCCGCTATTTACATTATTTGTAATTTTTTGGTGTGTATAATGTTAATATGCAAAAATCTCTTGATACTTAAGATTAAATTTATTTTCTTCTAGTCTTCGTCGTAGTTACCTTTTTTAAAAAATATAACAAGAAACCTTTTCAAATGAAATAAGCCTATCAAAGACGTTTTCTAATCAATTTAACCACGTACATAATTCTGTGTAAATTCTAAATCCTGCTCTTATAAATGCACTATAACTTTGAATCCTCATCACTGCGGATAGAGTTCAAATTCAACCAGACGCGAAACCCGCGCGAAGCCTTAACTTTTTATCAAATCACGTCAACAGAGATCCGACAAACTTTCCGTTAAAATGTTTTCCTCCAACACACAGTTATGAATAAAAAGGGTACCGCCATCGCGCCACCGCACCGGTACGTTATTACCAAGTCCGTGGTCCCGCGGCCTACAGTAAATATTTACCGGTCGTATCCATTTGGATGTACGTCGAATGGATTTAACGATTTTACTACGGTATTTGTTACGGATTTGTCGCAACCCTTTTGTGTGATAACATTTTTTTTCGTCAGCCTCAATGTATCGAGCGCTAAACCTTTCCTCTCTATTTGAATATGCGATGAGAAGTGATGGGTTCACTTTAACATTTATGCTTTGGTGGTTTCAAATCGTTATATGTAAATACAAAGTACTGGTTTATTTAACTAGTGGTATCAGATATTACCTCGGTGGTAAAAACCTCAGCTAAGAGATCTAGTTCCGGTTTCGTTTCGCAGCGGGGCTTTCGTGTAAGGAAATGGCAAGAAGTTTAACTGAATTTGACTACAACCTTATCGTGGTAAGTGATGATGTGGCTGAAGGTGATAAGTAAACAAAGAAAGCTCTTAAATGCAGCTGTCATAACACCGATAGTTGCTTGGCGACAGGTCAACTTAAGGGAGGTGCTACAAAGCATCCTACCACAGTGCAATGTTTTCCTTCACCGGAAACTCGAATCCATTGTAGGATTTGAACCCAAGACACTTACTACATTCGACGTCATTGCCAACTGAGCTGACCCTTGTCCTGGATAGGAATCGAAAGCGCTACCAGATCGATCCATGAGGCCAACCTACTGGAAAATTATATTTATTGTACATATTTGTTCTGTCCATAGAAATATTATGTAAGAAATAATGAATGAGGAATATTTCCTTTGAAAACATTTTCTTTTGAAATAAATCTTATTCCAATATCTATTATTCGGAGCTAGACAGTCTGCGAGCCCTCCAGTCTTTATATCGGCATAATCTTCAGCTCACTATTTTCTGTGGCAACTTACACGTATGACACGGCGTAAAGGTCAGTGGCGTAATTATTACGCACGCCATATTGGGCCCGCTTGGGCTTTTTTCATTTCGCGTCCCAGTCTGGGCCCGGGTTGACCCCATTCATATCGCAGATTAGATATTGGCGAAATATTGTGCGAATAACCGATGGTATTTTTCCGCGTATCCGACAAAATTGTTTGGTGGCCGGATCTATTTATTTGCTATAATTTGCTTTTTTTTTCGTGACAGTCACGCCTGCAAACGGTGTCGCTTTGAACGGCTCTTTATGTACCGTTTTGGTTGACCAAAGCGTAGTTTACTAGGATATTGTTTGAAATATTTTTCAAGATACTGACCGGCAAACGTTGTTTTGCTATATTTACTTCATTATAGACTATACATGAAAATTTGTTGTACTACAATTATTATATTCGATTGCTATCTTGCAACCCTATTGCGGATCTGTGAATAGAATAGAATAATATAAAAAGCACGAATAAAAAAAATACGGGTTGATCGTAGAAGGGTGAAATTTTGAAATTGGGTGTATTAATTATATACTGCTAAATCACAATAAAATAAAAAATTATTTTAGGTGTGGACAACCCTTATCACTTAGGGGTATGAAAAATAGGTAGTAGCTGATTCTCAGGCCTACTGAATATGCATATAAAATTTCATAAAAATCGGTCAATCCGATTCGGAGGAGTATGGTAACTAACATTGTGTCACGAGAATTTTACATACAAGATAAAAAAAAAAACAAAACATTGACATTTGTTTAAAAGTGACCGAGAGATGGCATGTCGGCTATACGTTGGAATATCTTAAGAATATCTTCTGTGTGTTGTGGGTCCCATTATTGAGACCACTGCGTACCTCGCCGGGGATATAGGGGAAGAAACTATGTATCAAAATAAATATCTTACTCCATACTTGGTTACCACAGAATAAGCATCTTTACTTGGTATGCAAAAGGCTGACAATCTCACGCCGCTCCATTACATTGCGAAAGATCAAAGTCATTAGAAGTAACAAAAGAGAGAGCAAACAAATAGGTCATAATTAAAATTGACATGTTTTAATTCACTGAGCATACTTACCGAAGGCTCGAAGGTTTAAACAATATAAAACGAAGCGGAATCAAGCGCCACCGCGCCGGAGCCGGGAGCTGGTTGATTTATACCCGCGATACTGTGGGAACACATGTGTCTCCACGATAGGATTACACATTATGTGCCTTGGGACAATGATGACTACGGTTTGAGAAGGTAAATTTGGGACAGATATGTAAAATAATAATTACCGTTCAAAATATATTATAAACTAGCTGTACCGAAAGACGTTGTCCTGTCGAAAAAAGTCCATACAAAAGTTCCATAAAAACGCAATGCAGGAAATCGATTGCAGCGACTACCGGATCCAATTGTGAAATTACACCATTCTAGAACCCACTGGAAAATACAAAAAAAAAGAAAAATAATTATATATATTAAAATTATTGTAGTGGCAGTGGGCTGGTCACATCTGCCGTAGAACCGATAACCGTTGGGGTTTGGTAAGCGTAGTGTAGGGCGCCCTCCAGCTAGATGGAGCGATGATATACGCAAGCTAGCTGGCAGCTCAGTGGCGCGCCTAAGGTGAGGCCTATGTCCAGCGGACCGAGATAGGCTGATGATAACGATGATGAAGAAATTAAATTTAAAAAAAGATCAAGAATATTCAAAACATTCAAGATTCAAAACCAATTATTCGGTTTAGTCCCGCGGATGGCACTTATGAAGGTGAAAGTTACTGAAGCTACCGCCGGTCAGCTTTCGACTGAGAAAAATGTTGGAAACTCAAATTATCTACTATAATTTCAAACTTATATACAAATGAAACTTTAAAATTTTACATTTAACAAATTACAAAGAAAATGAAATGACAAGTAAAATTCATACAAATAAAAGAAATAACCTAAAAACGCATGTGAGAACTCTCAAAATGCGACTTAATTTTAAAGCATTTTTATTAAGCGCAATACCGGCGGAAGCAGATCAAATAATTAAACAATACTACTATAACTTGTCACGTTGGGACTTAAAATATCTTCGTTGAAATATGGCTTTTAATAATAATAGAAAAATGAAAAACAAAAACGAAAGTACAAATTTATGGTCACAGTACTAAAGTAGCGGAAACTGTGCAAAATGTAAGGTGACACAAATTACACTGTCTATTTAATAATTTAGCATTGCCTCCTGGGGGTACGTAAGCCATTCAGATAACTCACACTCCACTGTTTTGAGAATACGCTACTTATTACTTAGCTGTTGTATAAAATACCTAGAACTGAATATTTACTTTACATAGGGGATTTCTTTGCTGCTAACAATATTTTGAAAGTCATATTTTCTCTATTTTATCAGCGGTAATTACTTTCATCCTAAGTATTAAGTTACTGGTAGTAAGAGGCGACTAAGTACCGATGACCACGTCCATATTATACCTTGCAACGAGTGGTCAAAAAGAGCGAGAGGGTCTCAAAAGGATTTTCAAACAGTTGTAATTTTTTGCACAAGAATGGATTTGGAGCTGTTGTTTGTAACATTTATCAGCAATCACTAACGCTTTAATTAGAGTCTGACTATTCATAAGTGCTTGTAAAGGCCTATTTGAATAAAAATATTTGAATTTGAATTTGCTTTGTCGACTCTGAGACGTGAAGTTTTTAAGTTTCATGTTACCTTCCTTCCTAAACACTGTTTATTTTATTTTTATTGAACGGTACAGATAACGTAACAGATAACAGATTGCACTTACACAAAAATATAAAGCAAGGAAAAAAAAAGGTAAATCTGCTATCCAATGACAACTGCACACAGCTTAAACAATTTATAGTATAACAAGTTATAGTGCTTCACGGCGGAAAATTATGATTTCTACATTAAGACCTTCTTTTCAAAATTATTTATTTATGGATCTCCAACAAAAGATACACGCTAGCATTACATTATTATAATACACGGTGAAAGTGAGGCGGTCCTTCAATTAGAGGAGACCACCGCATCCAAAAATATAAATACACGAAAAATTACAAAAATAAAATCAAATGCAAAATGAAATATAAAAACTCGAAATCAAATTAGTAAAGTAATGATGTTGCTCTTATGTCAAATACGTCTTTGTATTTAGGTCTATGTAAACATATATTTACAACAACTCGAGACTTTACGCCAACACGCGCCAATACAATATTCACCGAATCGTAAAAAGACAAAGCTTAGCATGCAAAGCCGGATTTGTGCCTCCACGAGTACATTAACCGATATCCTTGCTCTATATCATAAGCGAAAAGTTCCAACATCAAAACACTATGTTCATTCGGGCGATAGTTTAAATCGGAATGAATTCTCTGCGTTGGTATCCGCCATAAATATCATGTCGAGCGCGACACGAGCTTTGCCGTCGTCTTTCACATATTTTATCATTCCATTTCCCATGTAGGACATTCTATGCGTTACTGTGCGACATCTAGTGGTATTGAGCTAGGTATGAGCTAGCCATGTGCTAGGTTGGGCATGCGCTTATTCTGGAATGTAGCCCATGTTACCAGGATACCGGAGATTCGAAAGTTGAATCCTTTTAATGTTAGGAATTATCTTTTATGTCGAATGGATACGATGCAGTTCAAGTCTCTGCATCTTTATGCGTAGAAGCATTTGAAAAATATATTTAGAACGCTCCATTTCCTATGGGATATATATTATAACATTAAATAAATACCATGAGACATTCTTTACATGCGGATGTCTGATTTCAAATTAAGCAGAGCTTTTACTATGGAAGCTATTATTAATTGATATACTACATTATTATTATTATTTAATTATCAAGCAAGCAGTTGATTCAACTGTTAAGTGCCTACATCCTGTTGTTCTCTTTGAGATGCTTGTCGAGTCGGTTTTTGAATTGATTTACATTTTACATGTGTACAACTTTTTTGTCTTCTGAATACAAACTTACATTTAAAAAAAAATATGCATTCACTTGGAAATCTAAAATCGTTTTAAAAATGCTTTTTTGTTAAATGCGTACCATCTCTGCTACAAAAAAATATTAATATAATAATATAAAATATTATATTTTTAAAACAAGTATTTTTCCAAGTGAACACAATATTTTCTTGTTGTGTGTATATAGATAAATCTAGATAAAAAAAAAAGACATGCTTATTTGTGGAGGGCAGTCAGGGTCTCGAACCACCCCAACCGGCCCATCATTCACAGTGATATGTCGAAAATTTGCACGAATACAATGCACTCAAACGTAATAGCATCAAATTAATCAAAGCATCAAGTGACAATTGCATTCATATGCATATGACGTCATTATGTTTTAACCCGTAAACGAGGATGCATTCGCAACCCGTTAATGAGATAAAGATGCAATGAATGTCGAATGTTGACCGTTTAACTATTAATCAGGCTTACGTTTGAATTTCTGTTAAATTCAGCGATCAATCAGCCGGCATTGTGTGGTCGGCCCGTCGCCGTGATGAAGGGTTGAAATTACCAAATAATTTACGCGACATTATATTTTACGTGGAATTTAAAATTGACGCGAGCATTTCACGGGTTAAAGTGAATTGTGGTCGTTCGTGTAGTTTATTTAGTGATCCTTCATTGTTTATTATCGGTGTTCCTGTTGGCCATATTATAATGAATATTAAAAATTATTTTGTAGGCAATGAAAAAGTTTATACCTATAATATTTGGTTGTGTTTTAATGTTTTTACTATGCACAGTCAATCAACCATCTCGTAGGCCATTAGCTTCAACTGAGACAAGTGCATAGTGTCATTCATCTCCAAACATAATTTTGAGCGCTGCATTGCCGCAGATCTTGTCTGTTTGCAGATACTCCATGTGATGGTAAATTCTCACAATCACTTTGGACGCTTGCAATCCTCTTATCTCCGCCTTGCAGTATTCTAAGCTAGATTGTTCCCGTAAGCTTTTTTTTGTTTTTCTAATACTACTAACGTGACAAACAAACTGATGGCCTGCCACCGCAGCCTGACGCTTTCAACGCCAGGGGTATCACGCGCGCATTACTATCCCTGCAAAAATCTCTTTCACACCCTTTTTTAAGAACACCATGTTTCACTCCTGGATCCCGACTATGGCTTATTCCTTGATGCGTAGATATATTGTCTGAGTGTTTGCATTGTGAGAAATAAGAATTGTTTTTAAATTATAACCATAATAATTTAAGTTAACAAATAAATAGAATACATAGACCCCCAGTATACTCAATTTACTAAGGATTATCCGTTAGAACAAATTTAATTGTAAACTTTCTAACATTAATCTCAAAATCAAGCACAAGACGCCATGTTTTTAATATAAAATTATCTGTCATATTTCCTTAAGAAATAATTACCTAAGTTTAATTCAGTTGGTCTTGTCTGGTAAGCTAATAAATAACACCAAAGATTATTCCAGAACGATATTGGCCGTGAATGATTTATTGTTATTACCAACAGGTAGGTTACTGCGGCTTATATTGAAAGACTTGATTTATATCAATCAACTTGAATATAAATTAAACCGACCAGATGGTCAATCAATTGATCCCATTTGGATCGCTTAATCAAATCGACTCCTCATTTATTTAGGATCACTATAGAAGTATATTTTTAGTCAATTTATCGATTTATGAAAATTAATGGTGATTAACATTTGAATTGAGTTAAGAATCTTACTTATATCATATACTGGCTGTGCTCGCGACTTCGTATGCGTGGTTGCTTTAAATTTAGACTTTTTTCTTGAGCTGTCAATGACGTCAATAGATAATAATATTGCCCCAAGCTACACTTCAGGTACTTGCAAACCCCTATTATAATTAGCTTAGTAGTTTCAGGGATAATGTGCGTTTAAAAATATGAATAGAGAGATAATTTTGGCAAATATTTTCAGTCGCGAGGGTTCTACGTTTTTATTGTAGCATAAAGTTAAAGTTTGTGATGCAAACACTTATAAATGATAACAAATGAAGATGAATCGTGCCACACCGCTTGAATATGTTCCAAATTAACGTATAGAATTTTGATTGTACATGGAACGCGACTAGAACCGTATACTGGCAGCAAGTCACCTGAGTTTAATTCGCTGGGATTAGACAAAGACCAGAATGCGTGCAGATGGGCTACAAAACTAATTTCGAATGCATAAGTGGCACAATTCGCTTAGACTGGAGCGGAAGATAATGTTTCCCTATTACCTTCCATAATACATACTAAATCAAACTATTGCAGACTTCAGATCCATCTGCAATGTCTTGTTAAGGAGCTTGCACGTAGAATTGACAATAAGTATCTTAATTATAAGTTTGTGAGAGTTGTGTGTGAAAGTTTGAGGATTGTAGCTTCAGTAGCTTTAAATGTGACCTTCATTCCGAGGGCCTAAACTGAACAAATGGTTTTAAATTTTTCTATTTAATTTTGGTTTAAGTGAAACTTGCTACATTGATAGAACATGCCTTGATATAACATAAAAGATTTTTTTTTTATTTCGAAGAATAAACACATCCCTCGGGAACGCGGATGAAACCACGGAAGGCAGGTAGTATGCGAAAGTTTGTGAGAATCGATGTATGGATGTTTGTTACCCTTTCAAGCAAAAACTTATAATCGAATTTGGATGATTCTTGGCTCATATATAATTTATAACTTGGATTAACATATATTTTATGTAGCGATAATGTAACATTAGTCAGGAACACGGTCGAATATATACATATATTAGCAATACGACAAATTAATGTCGTAATAACATCAATTATTTTCGAAATAATCAGGTAATTAACATTTTATTTTATTTTAAATGTACAGAGACAACAGATTGAGTAGTGTTCTGAATCTACACAATAAACAATGTAAGCAATCATCCAAAAAATGTAAAAATGGTAAGTGAAATGGACATTTTATAAAATACGATTAGATAAAGAGAAAAACCGATGTGTGTTTCAGCATAAATTATTCTGCATAAAGTTAAGAATTGCCATGATTTGCATATAGGTATCACTACTTCAGCTTTTGCGTTTGTCAATTGTATGAACTCTCTAACAACGCCAAGTCTCTAGCGTCATGACCCGTGAGCAACGAGCAGCATGCACGAACTGAGCTCGCTGCAATATCTCAGTTTGTCTATTTGCTTTGCTTGACGTATTGAAACTGCCTTACGTGACAACTCTGACATTCAACCTGTATAATATTGAGTAAAAGTTTAGTTTGCGTTAAATTGGTTCCACGTTGGGCGCCAAATAATATTTTAACAATCAGAACAAAGCTTTGGTACAGTGAATGCTCCTATATGGCTGGTCCGGTTAGTATATATGTATATCATTTACCGCAAGGCCCAAAAATAAATTGTATTTTACCCACATTTCCATTTCACTCTCACAAGCACAAAGGCAACGAAAACACAACTTTGTTTCGAGAAATAAAGGAAAATTTGTGAACCATCAAAAGAATTTGAAACATCAAGAAAATATTAACAAGTTTCGCTGTTCGCTTCTTTATTTTATTATCTGAATGTTGTTTACGAGTGATTACACGAACTCCCATCGCGCCTCTGCTTAATAAAGATAAATTATGCTTAGCAATTGCTTCCGATGATTAATGACCCTAAACAACAGGTGGGACGTTTGTTTTTTGCACATTATTTTTGCAATGTAATCTTGTTTTTACCTGGCATTTAAATTGCTTTAAATTCGCCAAAACTCGTCCGGCAGAAAAGCTTTATATTACCATCAATTATTACTCGATCGTTGTCAGCGAGCATCTTCAAATGAAGCGTTAAGGAAGGAAACCTTTTGTCAAAGTCTTAACTTCGCAAAGCGATACCTCAATGGAAACACGCTATAATGACCAACCTGTCAAAAATAAACGTGAATAATATTTTTCATAATTTCGAAGCGAAGAGAAGCTTCTTTCACAATATTTTGTGACTTCTGTATGGCAGTGACAGTGAAGGCCGGATGGAAACAGAAGGTATATACTTGAATTAGAAATACTACTACTTGTTTATGAGATTGACCTTTGAGGCTATTATCCTATCGCCTAAAAACTCTCCATGTGCCAATGCATCTATGTCACTATATCATAATTTATATGTCACGTGACTTAATTACCTTCTCTACTTTTTAGTTTTCCAAAAGTGTTTTGTAAAGTTAAGCACAGAAAAGGGAAAGCCTTTGTTATCTTTTGGCTAATTCCCTTTACGACTATTACATGTTTTATTAACGCTTGTAGTTTAATCCTAAAATAACATATCGTATACTAATTTTACACGGCCATATCCGTGTAGAGTAAATCAAATAATGTATAGTAATGGGCTATAAGAACGGTGGACCCCCACATGGCGTGTGATGATAATGCAGCCGAGGAATAGAATTTTAACAAGGGTCTGTGATGTGCCAATGAATAAACGATTTCGGACATTTTACGAGTTTCCCGGACGGATTATGGCCCCCGTGGTACATGATGCGCTTATACAAACAGGATTACGTACAATGTATATGAGGGATCCGCGATGAGGAGTATCGCCAACTATTTTCAACGGAAGATATAAAAATGCCCTCAATTTCATATTCATAGTTGCAATAATGTCAGTTTATTGATATTGCTGGCCTCTTTTTATATACTGTCGTTTAACATTGTATCTGTTACTGAGACATGGTTATTTTCGCTATTTTACGTCTATAAAAATGGTAAGACTTTTTGGGACGGAATATTTAAAATACCCAAGAATCCTGTCATATAATGTTGCCATCTGAAAATTGTTTAGTTCACAAATAGGTAGATAGTCCACCTGATAGACAGTAAGTGGCCACCGCTGCCTATTGACATTTGCAACGCCAAGTCTCATGGGCTTGTAATTTCACTGGCCCTCTTACCTTTCTAACAGAAAACCATAATTCAAGTACTGCTTCTCAGCGGGAATAGGTACGGTGATTTTTAACTTCCCTAGATGAACTCTACACTAAAAACTACTCTAAAAGGTAACTAAAGGTACTCTAAATTCTCAATGTTTTCTCCGACCACTCCATCGATTGTACTTCATTTTTGTAATTTACATGATTTATAGACCTCTTATTTAAGGTAAACTCCCATGATGTCGTTCATAAAATTTATATTATTTGAATAATATGAACATATCAACGTGGTCGATGCAAAGCGTCCAGGTCTGTATGAAAACGTACGGTTCTATTTCCCAAGAGGATACGCACTTTTGCCTCTTCATAATACATTTAACCTTTCTAATTTTCATGTTGCTACTTCTCAGATGAGTTAATTCTGAGCTGGATACTCAGGACTAACTTCTAAGCCAGTGGTAACTATGATTTTCTAAGTCCGTTCCTAGGGCCCGACCATAATGATAATGAAAAGTCCTTAGAGGTTTAGGTAATTCTAAAGGTACAACCGGAAGTTGTACTTCCTTGCGTACAAGCCTCACATTATGTAATCTAGCTATTTCAAGACTTTATTTATTATGTATTTTTGTAGTTTTATAAATACTAAATTAACTCATCTGTAGAGTGTCGTAAGTGGCGAATTATATAATAAAATAATATATAAATATAATATTAGAAGTATTTTAAATGATTTACGTTGTTGTTGGTCAACGAAGCAATCAAACATAATACACCGGTCCAAATTAATAGAAACTGAGATACTTGGTATGTAGTACTGAGGTATGAAACTCCATCATTTAAAAGGGCAGATCTTCCGCGAGGCTAGGTTCCGGGGACCACGGTCCGACTGTTGATATTGGAAGCTTCTATATATGGTCAAATCTTGAGAAAACTTCAATAGTGCGATGTAGGATTCTCGCATGCGTGTTTATTAGGGTATTATTTTTCGACTTTTAAATTATCTCCGGGGCACTTTCTCATTTCATTATATTATTATAGATTATATTAACCTCTAAATATGAAATAAGTTTTTTTTAATTTTTTTTTGTTAAGATTTACCGCTACCAGCTGTCAAAATTTCTACAAAACATCTTATTTTTTTTTAATGAAAAACATTTTTTTTCTTAGGAATAAGGACCACCCTAGTATTTATAGATGTCGCAACGGTTCGGTACAATGTTGAAAGACGGCCTACGCGGGTAGGCCCGTTCTACACCCACGTATGTTTCCGAACGTTTTGCAGAGCACTCGTGTCGCATCGTTTCTTGGCAAAGCACCGCTATAGTTCTTCTCAAATTGTGATTTATTCGCGACAAATGTCGAAATAAAGCGCCTCCCGTGTTTTATATTGCGCTGAGATGGCGCCCGGTGTGCGCAGGTTGTGTTATTTACATTACTGAGTTAGAGGCCTAGTTTTAGTGGTACACTATTATAGTGATGTCCGTATCTCTCAGTATTATGTTTATTGCTTTAAAACTTTCAACAGGTACTGCTTTATTTTAATTTATATAGCTATCTCGCTCTTCGCCATTTCAGAGCTGTACCCACTCCACTGTTGTAACTCAGTTGATAAAATCTTAACGCTCTGTTCGTTGAAAGTATAATCTGTAGACAGAAATTTTATTTATGTTTTGATTATTTATTTAAATAAATTGTGTAGTTAATTCTGAGTCTGCTTTCGGTCGAGCTAGGTAGCTTTATAATTGTCCATTCTGTAACTTTTTTATCCAACTTGAAATCACTATTTATATTCGAACTAGCTAGCTAGCTTACTGTGGTTTCACTGTACTGTATCCAAGAATCATAACATAACTTTTGTCATTCGGGATTAGTGTTGCTTTCTACCAGTGTAAGAATAATTTTATTTGTATGAGTGGTTTCCTACCTTACCTCCAAAATTACAAATTTTACCTGTTTTTATAATTCCCCATAGTAAATTATTTCATATTGTTTTACCTATCCTTAACAAGGTGCAACATAGGAACAGGAGTAAATTTAACTTACTTAAATAAAAAATGCACTTTAACAAAAAACTAAAGCTATGCATGCACGCTTACATTGAATATTTCACACATATACTTTTCACACATTCAAATCAAATCAATAAATAATTTAAGTCATTGATTTTGACATTTAGAGGGATAAGCCTTTGACGTAATCGTAAACAAAAAGAAGATGGCCGATCATATAGACTTATTTTTTTTTCAGCCAAGTTCTCAACTAATACAATATTCACAGCACAAAGTTTGCGTTAGACAAACTATTTTCTTGGTACTCAATTCTGGTTGCGCAATACACTCGTAAAATATATTATGTTTCATTATTTACTTGCGTCGAAACAAAGCGGATTTGCCTTGAATAAAGCTAATAATGCCCAAGTATTGAGATGTGGTTCGAGTCACAAGCGATCGCGGAATGTCAAGTCAGAGGCGTCGTCACCTCGCATTGCGATTGAACTTGGCTGAATTTAGATTTTCTATCAAACGTCACGTTTCCATACATTCTAGCCAACATTTATTTATGATTATTATTATTATATTATTTACATTTATTTTAGCCAGGTTATTAAAAAAAATGGGAATCTGGCTGTATTGCTTTCTCGTTCCTCTCAGCTGAAGGCTTATTTCCAAACACGTGGTAACTTCAGTAGCTTTGACCTTCAAAACTGCCTTTCTAGGGCTTAAACGGCAGTTCAGCCAAAATGACTGACTGTTTTGATATATTTATTAACAACGTTCCATATACATAAAATAAACATTATACGCATAAAAATAATAGAAGACGGTTAAACATAACATTTTCTGTGACACCTCAGATAATCGAGAGGTTAAGAAACTTGCATGAAATTAATTCAAAAAGGCCTTTAAATGCCGGTTTGCCAAAAGTGCTGGAAATAAAAATCAACGGCAAAAACCCGCTCATGGCTCATAATGTGGAACAAGTTTCCCGGTAGTCAATACCGGGCGATCCGCCCCGGGGTAGGGCTCATTGTTAACTATGACAAACACAATTACCCATTATACACAATGTTGGTACAAATATCTGCGATAACGGGCACAAGCCAGTATGGCCGGAGCGAAAATACGTTCGGGAGAGCGTCCTGAAAAAAAAATGTCTTAAACAGGTAGACATGCTAGTAGAAATAATTAACATGAGTTAGTAAAAGAGAAGTTGAAAAACATTGCTCGTTTAAAAAACCAGTAAAAGTGAGGTCCTGTGCTAGAAAAAACAAAATATCATCGTATTTTTAGTCTTCCTGTAATGGTTACAAAATTTTCGTTGATTATATGATAACTCATTTTGAAACTTATCCTTACAGGATATAAAATAGCTATTTCCAATATAATCATTTAATTGAGTGATAGTAAAATATTAAAGCTAAATCCTTGGACAAACGAAATTAAAAAGCTATATAAATAAATAAAAAAAAAAAACATTATTTAAAACAATCGTTGTTTTTGGCATACACGCAAACAGAACGGTCCATCTGATGGTAATGGTCAATTTGTAACAACAAACACGGGCTGTTGACCCTGAAACGTAAATTTGTTGGTCTCATGTGTCTGTAATTTCACCGGCCCCCTTACCTTTCAAGCCGAAACACAGTAATACACGTGCACTACAGGTTTGTGCAGAATGTGGTCGTACTTCCTCGGACGAACTTTGAGAGCTCTACTACTTTAGCTAAACAAAAAAAACTAGTTTTACATGAATGGAATGAATAAATCACTTAAGACGTGACCTTTACTTTGGCTATTAACTTACGTACGTGTGGGCGTGAGGGCTGGGGCAAGAGTTGGGGCATGAGTTGGGGCGAAGGGCCAACAAACAACAAAGTGTATCACGCATCTTTATCATAATCCCCTTCTGGAACACGACTGGACAGGTAGTGACACCACGGGGACTTGGAACTTGACGAATTTCAATCCACACGAATATTATAAAGAGATACATTTTGTATGTTTGGATGTAGGAGGAGATCTCCGAAACTAGGTTCCTTCATCTATAGAAAGCTATTTCATTCCCAAATTATGTTTTTAACCGAAAACACATCGATTCTCTCTGAAAAAAAATTGAAAAAAGGAGATGTTTTTTAAAAGCTGATGGCAAATTATGTTTATTTTTATGTAATTCTCAAAAATCCGTCAAAAGTCGATTACATACAATGGATTCCGCAGCACCATACAAAATCATTTAGTCCTATAAGGCTTTTAATATTTGGAGCCTGTTCAACAGACAACATAGATGAAATAAAACCAGAATTGCCGATGATTTCCCTGACCAAAACACTCCACCAACTAATATCTCTGCCATTCCAGTTTAATACATATTTACAGCACCATAGTGTATGTAGTCGAAAGCATTTAGCTACAAATACGGAATGCCAAGCAGCAACCATCATAACCGAGTAAGGAAAACAAAAGAAAACAAATGCGGCCAATCAGTCTAATCCATATTTAGCTTGACCCGCCACCAACATAGCAATGAGCTTTGGAAACTACACGTACTTTACTATATAAGAAACCTCTTTGGACGTTTAAGAATTTCACAGAAAATTGTACTATACAGCTTTTAAAATAAGGTTTAATATATTTTTGCAATGGCTAATTGTATGATGTTGTAAATGAACCTTATCTTGAAGTAAAAAGGTTAATTTTTCTTTAACATTATTAAATGTCAAAAGGAGTTTCATAAGTGGAACAAACTATTGTGATTATTCTAACAAGAATCATTAATTGACGGGGCAGTTGGCTTGGTGGTTAGAGACCCTGATTGTGGACAAAAGTCTTGTATGGGCTTTGGCTGGGTCTAAATATCTATTCCTAAGATATTTTTTATGTACGGTGCTCTGATCTTTGATGAGTTTTTGGATTAGACCTTTAAATTTTTTAACCTCCGCAGTGTTTGAGTAATCGTAGAAAAACCAGCATCAAAAAAAATATTTTTTTTTAGTTTAATTTTTTGGTCTACGGGCGTGGAAAAAATTTTTTTAGCTTAACCACTTTAAGCATCGGATACTTTGTTCATTTAGCTTTAATTTCTTTTTTTATACACCTTGATACGTCCACGTCACACTTTTCGCAGATTGTTTTTCTTTACTTTTTATGAATCCTTAACAAATCGCTTAATTCCCTTTGCACTAAAAGATTTTTTTTTAATGTTTTTGGTCAAAATTGAAAATTTCTTACGTTTTAAATTTCAATCATGGTTAGACGACAAACAATCTGCGAAAAGCGTGTGAAAAAGATCGAATTTCGATTGGGAGTATTAACTTTTTTTTTTTATTTAATTAAATAGAGATCAGTAGAATCAAGAAATACAGCTCCGGAAACGCGTTAGAAATGATTAGGCGATGGTTTCTTGAATTTTCTTAACTTTTTTCAAAAAAATATTTTTTTTTTCTTGCAAGTTATTTTTGTTTTAAATTTAAGCACTTTCTGGAGCAAAAATTTGGAAAAAGGTCAGAAAAACATTTTTTTTTCTCATTTTAAAAATTATGAGCTTTTCAGAGCTAAAAACGTGATCCATTAATTTTTTCAAAAATTCAATTGAGTGAAACAAAAAAACGGCTGGCTGGATTAATTTGGTTTTTTGTAGGGTTTTTGTGGACTTATTGAACTGTAAAAGGCACTCTTAGCATTAGTGGTTTCCTCAATATTTTTAATCAAGCGCTTGATTTTCCAAAAAACCACCAAAGCCCTTTTTTGTTGCATTTTCAAATTCATGTGACAATAAGAAAAACATTTTCGGAAAAGCATTGACTAGTCGTTAAGGAAAATTCATTCAAGTCCTTGAAACCTACTTTTAACTTTCTGTGCCATCATTGGTTGCTGAGATATAGATAATCAAAGACAAAAGGATCCGTTACCATTTGAAGACCGATATCTCGGCAGGAAGTGGACGTATCAAGGTGTATAAAAAAAGAAATTAAAGCTAAATGAACAAAGTATTCGATTTTATCAGGATATTTTTTCAGGTTAAGGTGGTAAAGCTAAAAAAATATTTTCCACACTCGTAGACTAAAAAAAATACTAAAAAAAAATTGTTTTTTTTTTTTGTTGCTGGTTTTTCTACGATTACCCTTAGGTATATAGGGATATTTACACACAATTGGGTATTGAATCCACCTCTGGAATAGTCAGGGTATCACACCACTTCCCTGGCCAGGCCAACATGGCCGCCCGCATTCATAATCCCAGTTTATCTTTATGAAAACTATCTGCTGTCATATGTATTAGTATTCCGCGCCGGTAGCGAACCAATCCGTCAGAGGGACCGGCGCGGCACGTGACCCGACTGTGACGGGAGCCTCACACGTAGGAGCTTTGGAAGTGGCTTGGCATGTGGGAAACGAGTATGTTAATTATTTAAAAAAAGGCAACAATATATTCTGTCACCAGAGTTTATTTACGTATTTTTGTTTTTATAATAAATATCCTTGGACATTCTTGGCCCACGATTTTCTAATCGAAAATTAAACTGTACTGCTATTACTCTGATACCAGATAACTGATACATTACTTTTTAAATTCTTACTAATATTATAAATGTGAATGTAAGTTTGTTTGTAATGCTTTCACACGAAAACTACTTAACCGATCATCATGACACTTTGTACACATATTTTTGGAGGTATGAGAAGAAACATAGGATACTTTTTGTGCCGGGAAAATGTTACATCCCTTGGGGAACGCGGGTGAATCTGTGGGATACATATACTAGAGACCATTATAAATGTAAAAGTTTGGATGGATAAATGATTGTTACTCAATCACGCCGGAACGGCTGAAAGGCTTTAGATCAATTTTGCCACAGCGATAGATTATAGTCTGGAATAGCACATAGTCTACTTGTACCCTGAAAAATGTAACATCTTTCAAGACCGCATGTAAAGCCGCTGGGGACGGCTAGTATGCATATATTTACACCCAATCACAGAACTAACAGACATGTTCATGCACACAAATGTTTGTTATGGGTGGAAACGAATCCACGACCTACGGCGTGGCAGCCAGGGTCTCTAACCGCCAAGCCAACTGGCCTGTTTAATTAAAGGTTAGGTTAATTTAGATTATATCCCATTTTTCTTTCTTTAATATCTTTACAGTCATTGCAAATGACAGGATTTGTAGTTTAATAAACATTATATTGTAAGTTTATATCATTCATTATCACCGCAGCTTACGATTTATATCATTTCAAGTTACAAAAGTTTATATTACCTTTATACCTAAGGGTTAAAAGAAACACATTTTCAAACATGAAATAATATATAATGTACAGCGAGCAGCGTAAGAGACCAAATAAAACAACATATACGTAAATTTATGTGTCTATACACCGATGCAAATGCTAAAATCAAGAATTTAATAATACCTAGCATATTTATAACTCCATTATTACAAGGAGGACAAATCAAATAAACTACTAAGAAACCTATACGAGTATATAGGATTTCCAACAATATGTTAGAAGACAACCGTAAAACAAGTAAACTTTCCCAGCACATAACCAACTCGGTCTATCGTCAGTCAATCAACGATATCCTAACTACATGATCTATAGAAACCAAATAAACTTTCACAAACTTCATTATCATACCCGAATATTGTCTGCCTTGGCCTCGAACATCCAAAAGTCAAACAAAACAGAGTGTAATAAAATAATATTCGGTCAGAAGGGTCTTGAGTTACTATAAAAGTATCAGAGAACAATGAAAACTTATCTGGGCGGTATAAAACTCATATTTGAGCATCTGGCTGCGGTTCCCCAATATCTCAGCGCTGTGGCTCCCACTACCGAATACTTGGTTGTTTTTTTCCTTTTTTCCAATTTCCCGGGGCGTGCTCGAAGCGTTCCGTATTTATTATTATTTGTTTTCAATTGCAAAGTAATCTACGGACTGTGCAGCTGCTGTAAGATGAGAGTCTTAGGTGTCAGCGACGGAGGGAGGCGAGCGCGGAAATGAGCGAACCTTCGCCGGAGAATGCATTGATATTTCCAATAATAGGTGCTGTGCTTTTGCTGCATAATTCTTTGTTATCATTCTTTTGAACATTGCGTGTAGCTACTGCAATGTTTCGCATGGAAAATCTTTTAATACTTTAACTGAGAGAATGAATAATGAAATTCAATTCCCAAGTCGTAACCCACTTTTAGGCCATATTCTTAATTGTGGTATTTCGGGGTTAAAAATATATGAAGCGAAATAAGGCCCGTATTTCAAATGAAGCCTTAGAACTCAAGTAAGATCTGGCCGTGGAAGCGTGTGCTAAAGCTCCACAGCTAATCGCTCCCTACTAAGTCCTCACCCTCGCAGACTGTAGCTCGTTCAAGCCAAAATAGAAACGTCAACGCGCTATCGAGGCGCGAAGGCAAGGGTGTGATTAAAGTGCGCCTCCCCAAGGTGTTTTTCTCCTTAACCCTCGGTCGGGGTCAGACGTTCGTCTTTGTTTATGACTTGGTAGTGTAGTGATATTTCTGTTTGTCTTGTCTGTCTTACTAATTGTGTATCTGGGAGTTTTTAATAACCTTTTTATTGATTTTTTTGGATTCTATAAATAACTGTTTTTTCTGCTTTTATTATCTTACTTATTCTTTTTCAGTATAGAGCCCTTTGCTCGCCTATTTGACGACAATGACTGAAGATATATTTCCTCAAATAAATTTGTTTTTATCTAGTTTAAAATCGTCTCTCTTTCCATCTGGCAAAACAACCTAAATATCACACAAACCATCACATTATTAGTAAAATTCTGGTGTGACAAGACAGTCCGCTGACTGGGCGTGTGTTTCATTACACTCCTCAGGTTTTACGAGAGGCTATAAATCCCGGTCTAAGCAGTTCAGCAAAACGAGCGACGGCCTTGTAGCGCTGGGAATGGCCTATGAAACAACCATTACCAACTCACTGTTATTCTAACCCATAATCCTTCTAATATTTTAATTGCTAAAGTTTGCGAATATGTTACTCAATCACTACGTAACGGGAGAGTTGATTTGTATGAGACTTTGCCCTTAAATACCTACATTATTTTATTTATTTATTAAATTACAGGATTTGTTAAAGCAACAATTAAGTAATTATGATGATACTTATTAATCCTGAAATTATTTGATTCTTAAGAACGTAAATGTGTTTGATTGTGAGTTATTTTGTATGTCTGTCTGTTAAGCTAACAAGTCTGAAGTAGCTTCAGTAATTTTAAATTTGACCCTCATAAGTGCCTTCCGTGGGCCTAAACTGAATAATTATATAAATATTTATCTTGTCTTTTTTTCATCATCATGTCATGTAAATATTACCACACCAATTCTAATTTATACATTGATTAGAGAGACCTACCCTTTTTACAACAAAATAAATTAACACTAAACATTTTCTAAAAAAAAAACCTTTTTCATTTCTGAGCTGTTAATCGTTAAAGAGTTATCTAGTCGGGAGGCAACCCTGCAACAGTCAGGTAATGGTGCAATATAAAACGAACAATCAAAATTAAATGCGTTAACAAAATTTTGTCTATGCTGTTGGCCTTTGAGGAGTTCCTTTGTCTGAAGCCAATCCTGGGTGAAGAACCAGGTCATGCTTGTCATTAAAACTAGACCAACATGTTAAATTTCAACTCTGTAGGGTAAGAAGAAATACTTCTAATTCAGCTGGCAAGCCTTAATCTAAACAAACTAACTAACATACATTACAAGTTAACCAAAACCTTGTAATAATACTTAAGCGCCCAAACGTGTTCTGAAATAATCAATGCATGTTTTTCTTCTATTCCAACAGAAAAATAAAGCCATAACAGTACATGAACCTGTAGTGTGGCCGCGTACCAGAAAATTGATTTCGGCAGGTGTTCACCGGCAAATTGAACGTACCACTATTGCGTTTGTCTGTACATTGCTTTGTACATTTCCAGTATTATGAATGTATCTATAATAATATACAGTACTATGTAGGTAGGAGCGCCGAGCGTCGATTTAGTCCAACTGCCAAACTTTTCGGAGCCGGAATTGTTGGGGATTAATTTATTTTATTAACTGGTTATTTTGTTTTTTCTCTGCGAATATACGTTTTCGTTTTATTAAGTTTTTTCGCAAATTGAGGGTGCAGTTGGTTTCTTAATTCAATTTTTTTAAATTGCAACATTACAACAAATTTGCGACTGAAATTCTGAAAACTTGAAATTTCACTGCCTAAGAATTTGATGCTTGAACTATGTAATTAAAAAGCAACAGATTTAATCATATTATCTCCCTCTGATTTACCAATAAAATAACAAGGACAGAAGTATTCTAACGCCATTTAATTCCATAAACAATAACAATAAACGCCAATATTTTACAACCTAAATCATAGCGTACAGAAAAACATATCTTAAATAATCGGGTATCCGAGCAAGTAAATGTATGTTAGAATTCAAAATAACTGAGCAATAAAACCAAGCCAGGACCATCCTAAGCAAACTTGAGCTCTATAGTAATAACGCGTTAGCTGAGTCCCCACTCCATAGCGGACATCTACAGTTAGGAACGGCGTATACAACTGCATTTAGAATAAAAGAGGAAGAAATTTTGACAAATGAAATAAAGTCGGCCAGCGACTGAAACATTGTTCTATGGAAACCCGATAAATTATTTACCTGTTTTGTTCTAAATACATACTTATATAGATATTTACACCCAGACACAGAACAAACAGACATGTTCATGGACACATCTATCCACCAAGCCAACTGGCCCGCTCCTTGCCAGTCAGGTAACCCAAAATAAAATATATCCATACTATACAAGTGAGCGTTGCTGTTTAAAAAATGGGTAGTCTTCAACCAGTTTCACTGGTTTATTGTTATGAAAACGTTATAAGCAATTGGGACCGGGTCCAAATTGGCCCGGCTCCGTGGTTTATCAGCCGCGAACTGCTCGCTATTTAGCTTTTTTTCTGTTTAGTCTTGGCTTACGACTAATCGCAAAGCTTACCATTTCTTACCATATTTATAGCTTTAGTACTGTGAAGTAGTGCGCTTGGATTTATTGTTATTTATATTGGACGCTGTTTGCAACTAATTTGTTACTGTTTCTGGCTTTATGATAAACTAGCTATCATCCCGGGGTTTTATCCGCATTCCAAAGGGATTAAAGCCCATGTCACTAGGGAATAGTGTAGCTTTCTATCAGTAAAATAATTTAGGAAAGCAGATGAGAGGCCTCGGAGATTACCTCTTACATCCAAACTGTCTTTATACTCTTTTCGAATCATCAATCGTTCAGCATCAAGCCTAAGCAATTTCTAGAATGTTTACTTTTTGATTAGTGAATTAATATAATATGATCTTATTTAATAACTATCTTCTACTTAGCTTGGGACCAAATGGTCATGTCTGAGAAATAGTAAAGCCCTTTGTGTAGAGTTCGTCCCGGGAAATACTAACAACGTAACAGTTGTAGTACCTTCAGAAAGGTCAGAAAGGTAAGGGATCCAAGCCATTACAGGTACATGAGACTTAACAACTTCACATCTCAGGGTCGACAACGCACAGGTGATACTCCTGATGTTGCAAATGTCCATAGCTATAGGCGGCCGACTATAGATTGGCGATGACCACTTACCATCAGGTGGACTGCCTGTTCATCATCTGTATCAGCCCACTTGACAAAAAAATAATGTGATAGTAATTTTCAATACATCCATATGAGTCAGCTAGTTATAAACTAGTAGTGTTTCAAGGGTACAGTCCAGGGGCGGTGCTCACGAGATGTATGCCAACTATTAACACGGGCCGAGTGTTACAGTCATTGAGATATTGCTGTGCTCACAGGTTTTTGTACCGCACCTAGGTATTTAACATGGAACTGTAAATGCTGGATGGGCTTTACTGTAAATAAGCGGGCAATTCACTTGCTCATAGTAGTCTTTGTGAAAAGGTGCTGTTTGTGTGGCTGGTCAGCTTTGATCCGGTAGTTTATACACATTTTATTTTATTTTCGCTATAATTCGTGAAGGTTGTCCATGAGTTTATTGCAGGCTATTTTCAGTAAAAATGGCAGTTTGTATTGATATGTCTTTTATATTAATATATGTCGTTATATATCATTTATATTATGTTCATATTGTAATTGTTGTTGATTTTCTTTCTTTTGTAGTGCTTGTTAGTGTTTTTTTTCTTTTTTTTTTCTGGATTAATGTTTTTTGTTCCTTCTTGCTTATTACGTTTACTTTGCAACAGCGGCTGTTATTTAACTTTTCTTCATCAAAGATTTTGTTATATTCAATATCTATATATTTGATTTTCTTACTAACGGCGAAAAACTTGTAATTGGTCTTTTTTTTTTCTATATTTTAAACCATTGTTTTAGGCTGTAAGTTTTTCCTTATAAAATAAAATAAAATAAAATAAAAATATTAAGCTTAAAAATAAAACAATTCTCAAGTAGAACATATTTTGCCAAGCTTCTATGTTTTGTTCACTTCTGAACTTACTTCTACCTATTTAACACCGTAAAATCATTTAACAACATATTATCATCGGTTCGTATCCGCTCTGAGATTTCCCCTCTATTGAAAAGGGACATAGGCCTTTACTTTAACAGTCTCTTGACATCGTAGAAACGGTTCTGGTACCTTTTCCATCCATTCAAATTCCGTGGTATCTGTGGGCAGTAAGCGTTTGTCGTTCAGTGGTTGCTAATCTGTGCTCATTTGTGAGAGTTGCTCTCATCTGTGGTTTGTCGAGGTTTGTTTGTTATCTGTATTTCGGTGTTTCTTACTGTTACGGCACATTAGTAGATCTCTGCTTGGGTCAAGGGGTTTCACCTAAAAAGATAGGAATGTTATAAATTCTCGTTGATTCTCTTTCCTTTTAAGCCATTTAGAATAATATCAACATTCTAAAACTTCTATTCTATACCATTTATTTAGTTTAGGGACAGAGAGTGCACTTTTGAAGGTCGAAGTTGCTGAAGCTATCACTGGTTTGGAAGTAAGCGTTCACCTGAAAAGAACTCTCAAGTTTTTTCATTATAATTTTACTTTTAGCATTTTATTTTCTAGATTTATATTTCAAATTTAATCATTTAGTTTTAAGAATTGTGAAATTACTTCTAACACAAGCGAACATCTGTTTCCTATCAAGAAGGGTCACTGCAATATGTACGATTGATCCTTTGACATACGGTGTATTACATATTACAAGATTTAGCAGATTTTTTTACAGCCAGCCGCTTGTCTGACGCCAATCCTCTTTGGGAATACTTTTGGTGGCCACATGGTGCAAGACATAAAGTGCACGTGATCATCGGTATAATCCAGTCACCTCACACGACACCTTAGAGATGTGTTGAGGAAGTAGTATTCATCGTTGCTTCCACCAGCGTCCTGTTTCAAGGTGTTAGATATAAAATATATAGTGTATATGCATAATATGAATAGATTCACTTTTCTCTCTGTTGTTGCGCTGAGTAAACGCAATGCACTTTGATGCGGTTTTCATAATAATTTTGAATATTTCATTGTAAAGGTTTCGTGTGTATTACATTTATATTATATCTTTTAGAGTAGTAGAGCTCTTAGTGCAGAGTTCGTCCGGGGAAGTACTACCACCTTACCCATTTCCGCCGTGAAGCAGTAGTGCAATTGTATTACTGTGTTTCGGTTAGAAAGGTAAGGGGGCCGGTGAAATTACAGGTACATGAGACTTAACAACTTCACGTCTCAGGGTCGACAACGCATTGGCGATGCTCCTAGTGTTGCAAATGTCCATAGGCGGCGGTGACCACTTACCATCGGGTGGACCGTCTGCTTGTTTGTCGGCCCAAGTGGCATAAAACATGGCATAAAAAAAACAAGAACACGTTAGTTAGTTTTCAAAATAAAAATAATATTGCGTAACTTGAGGTATGAAACTAACGTTTTAATTCATTTTGATAATGTAAATAATATATACTAATAATAATTTAATATTACAATCTAAAGTTATAATGTCATTCGCATGGAATAAAAGGCTTTTTATTTATTTATTAATCGGGTGAAGCAGTGGCAGGTCGTTAGTAAAATATATAATGATTTTTTTGCTTGTTCAGAGCTTTTAGAATTTTCTGTACAGATATTTTCCGGGCAGAAATATTACTACAAATTCGAATTCCATCTTTTCCAACCACACAACCAAGTTGAGCTCATAAACCGTCTCAATTCTTTACAAAATAATTACCCCACGCTACTCCAAACAAACTTAGCTCATCTTTTATCAAACCAGACCGCGCTTCTTGAAATCCGCCGATTTATTACTTCAGTGGAACTTAAAACATTTAACTGTTGACTCGTTGCCGCATAAGGCGGACCCTGAGACGAATTTACCTCTTAATCAACGACTTAAGCAATTTCTCCTCGTTCTTAGACTGGAGATAGCTAAGTGTGGCTGGATTACAGTCCCTGAAGTATGTGTATCATGTGGATTGTGTTTCTCGGAGCTTTTTTTGTGTGGCTCTTCTCTCGGAGATAAAATTATTCAGCTGACTGCATCAGTAATGGTTATTGGCGATGGGAGTATGTCACCATCAGTACTCTCCTAGCTTGCTACCACCCTCAATTTGGAAATATGTGTTCCGTAGTTGCACTTAGGATCCACTTCCTTTCAAAGCTTTGTGTGCTCACCATCTTCCGCCATATCATCACATAGTGATACAATATAATACTCAGTCAATTAATCTATATAACAGGATCAATAGAACACTTAGAATCTACACTATGACTCACCACGAATGCAAAAAACCTGACAAACTGGCTAAAAACACTAACATATGAAGAAACTGAAAATGTTTTAAAATTTCAACAAATATTTAAGTATTACAATCACAGATCATCATCATAGATAGCCTTCACATAATTATACACACATACATTCCCTACACTCACACATACACTCAACAGTCACTCATCATTACACAACCTACCATTTCACACTTTAACTAATTTACGCATCTTATTTAAAGTTTGTTCATTTTATATTTACATATTTAAAGTTTGTTCATTTTATATTTACATATTTTTAACTTTAAACATTTACTATGTATACAAGTTTAATCATAAAAATCGAAACAGCGGGTCTCTCCTAATACAGGTTTTTTAAAAACTTAAAAGGGGAGCCCCAACCCATGTAATTACTGTACTTGTAATGTAATAAATAAATTTTGATTTTTTTTGAATTTTGAGTGATGGTGAGATTGTGGTCAAACACGAGCCAATATAAAAAAAAACCTTGATTTAATTAAAAATAATTAATATACCATCTGTTCGCTTCATATAGCTCTTCATATCGTGAGCTGTAGTTTTAGGCTCACATGGGATGTTTGCCATGATACAAATTAAAAAAAACCAGAATTTTCCAATTTTCGAGGCAACAAAAAAACTTATTTTTAAATTGCACTAATTGGTCCAGCTGTTCTCAAATGATGCGCTCACCAAAGAACAACATTTAAATTTGATTAATATACATTGCAAAAATTGTGATAAGTATTCCTGGTAAACAAAATCATATAGGACTTTCTTTAATTCTACGAACGCGGATAAAACCACATTGCAGAAACGAGTATAAATCCTTAAATATACATTAAAATCAGGTGCTCCGCCAGCAATTACAAACGTTTTCAAAAAATAATATTAGAACCACCTAGTCGCGGAAAACAAAACCTCTAGATTTCATATCCGCTCTGTAAGGCTTCCCCGGGGCGCTGCCGACGCTTCTAATTCTGTTATAACGAGAGAACTTTTTCCATTTCATAAAAAAGAATCTTCCTTACAAACGTGTTTTGTGAATTTCTTTGAGTTTTCTCATCCGGTACTCGGGGGCTAATTGACAGCTCGCGATTTACTGAATGTTCGTCTATTGTAAGTAATATTATAGCTTGTAATATTTATCAAAATACTGGGTATTAGCTCTGCCCCGTGGCTTCATCCGCGTTCCCGAGGGATGGTCAATTATCCGTGGATAAAATTTATCTTATGGTAAATCCATGTTAAAAACTATAATATCGAGGTACACGCAAACTTTAATCGTCATCTGTTCATATTTTATAGTATTTGCATCCATCTATTGTAATATTAGTAGAAAACCTTGTAATGAGTTACTACATAATAACAACATTTTCACGCCCATTATTCCGGAAGAAGTAGGTAGGTGTCCGTAATGAGACTAATATTCTTCAGAAGTTTTTTTTATGTCCCAATGTGACATTTGGTTCTACAAATTCCGGGGTATTGGTAATAATTTCTAAACAAAGATATAATAAAGGTAATATTAATGTTTCGAACGAATCGAACACAGGACCTTCCAGTCTGTTATTGAGCTTTATACACGACAAAACATGCCAATGAGAGAAAAGACACAAGTACTTTAATTGTCGAATGAAAATTAACAAGAGGCTTAAATGGTTCAATATAAGGACAAAGAGCTGCTTTTATTAATAACTATCTATTCTTGGCATGCGTTGTTATGCGACTTTTTTTGGAATTGTCGCAATTTTACCTAAAACAATAACATTAAGTTTCATCGCTATCGAATCAATCAAAAGAAGGCATAGTGTACAAACCTACAAACATTCAGCTAACGCTACGGACGTTGTCCTGTGCAATTTTTTTCCTACAAAAAATCCCATACAGAGGAGCACTTTCCATTTTTCCCGAAATTTCCAATTTTCAGGGAAATTTTGTCAATTTCTCTTTCCCTACAATCCTTCTCGGATTCGACGAACCTCGGACTATTACGAACATATCGAATGAAAAAATTTGCACAATCCGTCCAGCAGATTTCAGGTGACGTCAACGAATAGCATTTCATTTTTATTTGTATACTAGCTGTCCCCCGCGGTTTCACCCGCGTTCCCGAGGTATGTAATATTTCCCGGCACAAAGAGTATCCTATGTTCTCTTCTAATACCTACAATAATATGGGTTCAAAGTTTCATGATGATCGGTTAACCACTTTTCACGTGAAGGCGTAACAAACAAACTTACATTCACATTTATAATTTGCCTATTGCTTGTTCAGGCACGGGTATGAGGTATTATTAATAACAACACTTAGCAATGCGTCACATAGTTATATGTAATTATCGAAAGTTAGTAACTACAACTGACTCCGACAATATACGGAGACAGACTGTACCAAAAAGGCTTAGCCTAATATGTATTAGTACAATTTATATGATGAAATTATTGTGCAATACTGGGGATTCGCTCCGGCTAGATGGAGCAATGATATACGCAAGCTGACTAGCAGCGGTTGGAAACAAAGAGCTGAAGATCGAGCTCAGTGGCGTGCCATAGGTGAGGCCTATGTCCAGCAGTGGACGGAGATAGGCGGATGATGATGACTGGGGATTCACTAGGAGGCACAATAATATTAGTGGGGATGTTGAAGATAGACTAGTTTCCGTCTTGCGGTTTCATCCACGTTCCTGAAGGATCTAATGTGGTATTAAAAGCTTATGTTATTTAGGGATTAATTCGTTTTTTTAATAGTGAAAGTGAAATCGTTCGAGTACTTTTTGAGTTTATTCATGACGAACAGAAATACAAATCATTATAATAATAGTTTAGATAGAATCAAAATTTCTCACCGCTAAATTAATTACAACTGACATATTATTTAAATTATTTTCAAAATAAAGCATACAAATTCAAAACCATTAATTCAGTTTAGGCCCGCAGAGGGCACTTATGAAGGTCAAATGTTACTGAAGCTACCATAAAACATCTCCACCTCCATTTCTTTCACTCTATTTATTAACAGAAAGTGATCAAAAGCTTTTCTAAAAGCTAAAATAAACAGCGTACAATCGACAAGATTAAAAATAAAGATTTGATAAAACAAAACTATGTTGCAAGTGAAACGCGATCTCGTAAAACATCGTACGTCCTTGTACGAGGCACTTAAGTAAACAACATTTACAAGTAAAGCAGGTTACTCACTGACCCAATTCACAGTGATCACTCGGGTTTATAACACTCGGGTGTTTTATTAAATGATCAGATAGCCTTGTTTACCTTGGATAAAGCTAAACTTTAAAAAAAATACTTTAAAAAAAAACTACAGGGAGCTTACAGAAAAAAATTACAGCAAATTTTCTTTTGGCTTGAAATTGGATTCTGTAAGGCAAATGACACATGCTGGAAATGATTTCTCTTGGCCCCTATTCTTTGTCTCTTTAGCTAGCTACGCTATCACATGAGAGGTTGTAGTTAATTTAAGAACAATTTTAGTATCGATTAATCAAAGGAATAGCTGAAAAACAAATAAGCTTTTCAGCTTAATTATATTAGACTAGGTTGTACTTTAGAGAATCTGTGACAAGTACCTAAATGAAATTATCTTATTTTGACATTAGTGGGGACATAACCGACTGACTATGTTCAGTCTGAATCAGTCTTACACTTTTTTTTTGTTTATACCACATAGGCCGACAAGCAGACGGTCCACCTAATGACAAATCGTCAACGCCGTTTATGGACATTTGCAAAATCAGGGCACATGACATACCTATGACAATGCGTTGAAGTTGTTAGGTCTCATATGCCTATAATTTCACCCGGCCGGTACTTTTCGAACCGAAACACAGTAATACAAACTTTTAATTAATCCAATTTAAGATTTGCCTAGTGTCTGTCCAAGCATCAGGGTAGAAACGTTAACAAGGAACCGATGGATCGCATCCTTTTGCTAAGGCTCTCGGATATGAAGTCAAAACCTAACTTGGGATCACTCTGTGACTGCTATCACTTTCTGCTCGAATGGGCTGAAACAAGGCAGTTATTTTAGCCTAAAAGAAACAAATCTTGGTATCGGTTACGTCTGGTAATGAGGTTTCAAAGAAACGTCACTCTTCTTACAACCAAGGCTATGTATACCATTTAAAATAAAAATTTAAATAAAATACAGTAAGTAATTTCCGCACCATAGTTTATCTGAGGAATGTAATGTATCCCGGGTTTATAACATAGTCTATGTCACTTTGGAATAGTATAGCTTTCTACCAGTGAAAGAATTATTGAAATAAGCTGAGTAGTTTCGGAGATAACCTTTCACGATTATACAAAATCAAATATCTAGTAACTAACTCCGCTGGATCTCCTTCTCTGTCAAGTCCCTGACAAGGAAACTCGACAGGAAATCAACACGTGTTTCGCTTCTACACAAAGCATCTTCAGGACCAATTAGACCCGCTGTAGTTAGTTACTCGATATTTGCTTCTGTATAATCTTACAATGGATTTCCGCAAGGTCACGACTGAGTCAATCAAATCAAGTAACAAACATGTAATGTATCAACTAATAACTAATAAATATCCCGAGACATTCTTCACACATGGTTACCTGATCCCAAGTTAAGCAGAGTGTACTGCTTGTAGTATGGCTACCAGGTAACTGATATACTACATATACTACATTTTAAATACATACTTATATATATATTTACACAAAGACACAGAACAAACAGACATGTTCATGCACACAAATGTTTGTCCTGGATGGGAATCGAACCCGCGACCTTCGGTTTGGCAGTCAGGGTCTCTAACTACCAAGCCAACTGGCCTGTCTTTAAAAATTTTGTTTAAAATATTGATAGAGATAATAGCCCATAGTGTCTCACTACAGGACTAATGCCTAACTAACCATTTTAATTAATAAGATTAATAATTTTACGGTTAATTAGAAAATCCAATAAAGTTGTAATGTATACAGGTAGCCCAATCTATTTTGAGAAGGCTTTATTCACTAGTGTACGGTTTCAAATGGGAGCTAGTTTCCATTTATTTAATTTAAATTCTCGAGTCAACAATATAGGATTAGATTTACTTATATATGACGTGTATCTCAAAGTTTTCCATGCCCTTACTGGTGGACATTCTTCTTCTATTAGATATGGATTTTACAACTGCAATCAATAACTAATAATATTGTTTATTTTACGTTGGTAATTCTTAATAAACTATCGTTGAATCTTATTACGATACGTTTTAGATTTATTTTTAATCGCATCACCAATAATTCAAGTGCAATATTTTCATTCCGCTGACAGAGACACAAATATAATTCCGCTTTCTAAAGCACACGCAAAAGATGAAAAATCTAATGACGATTTAGAATAAAAGGGGACTGCATATAAAAGTTTGAGAAGCTCTTAACAGGCTTTAGTGTCCTGTATCCATACGTGTACAGTGGATAGTTCATTACGAGGTGGGGGACAGTGAGTGGTGACCCTAATTGTCTCGCTTCGTGCGTAAAAGGGTCCCTTGTTTTACCCACAACCGTTGCTATTTATCCAATAATAATTTTCATCCCTAAAAAAATGTATATGAATATAAATATATATACCTTAATCTTTTTTTTATATACATGGGCCGTCAATCGGTCACCGTGATGGTAAGTGGTCACCGCCGCCTATGGACAATTGCAACACCAGGGGCATCGCAAATGCATTGTCGACCCTGAGACGTGATGTTGTTTAGTCTCTTATGCCTGTAATTTCACCCTTACCTTTCTGGCCGAAACACAGTAATACAAGTGCAATACATATAGCATGGTATGGTGGTAGTACTCCTCCGGAAAAACCTCTGAACTTAGAGCTCTAAAGATTCTACTACTCTAAAGGTCTCCTGAGACATTTCTTTAGCCACGGTTTCAGGTCTTAAACTTATATACTAAAACAATTATGAATACATACTTATTATTATGAACATCCTCAGTAGTCGAGTGGTATAAAGATCGGCCAGAGACAATGAGGTCGTGGGTTCAACCCCCGGGTCCGGTTATGTAATGATGCTTCTTTATTTAGAAGTGATAACCGATAGCTCGAGAATGGATCGTGGCTCTCATTACTGAGGTCTTACATTATGATATGTTCATACACACAATTTTTTGTCCAGCTTGGGACTCGAACCCACGATCTCTGGCGCAGCAGTCAGGGTATTTAACCACACCAACTGGCCCGTCGACCATAGCATTGGTAGGGACGCCATATGCTGTGATAGAGATCATGTGTTTGTGTCTTATAAGAACACCTTATAGCATGGGGGTAATTTGTAGTTACTCTCAAGTTGTAAATTAATCAACCCACCACTAAACTGTAATTTTTTTATATTAAAATTGGAATTCGCAAGCACTTATGAATGGTCTGTCCCTAATACCGGTTCGGAAGGTTGTTTTTCTTGAGGAGAGCCGGCAATAAACCAAGCAATTACTGTTTTCAAAAAAACAAACGTAGATTAGATTTATGACCTACAATTTATTTAGCCTAACTAACGATATTTGTGTGTTATGACGGAAATAATAAAAAATAAGAGTATCTGTAACTATCAAATTAAGAGTAACTACCTGTCCCCCGCGGTTTCACCCGCGTTCCCAAGGGATGTCACTTTTTCCCGAGATAAAAGTATTAAATGTGTTATGTGTGGGTTATAATCTATATTTATAGAAAGGTTTACTAAATAGGTTAACTAATATCATTACTGCATTCTCCAATGAATCGCATTTTACTAATTAAATAATTGAACATTTAATTAGAATAATTTGAATAATATCAGTTAATTGTTGTATGTAGGTTGTATAACTTACTAATTTTATCAACACGAAACTTTGTGGTGTGGATATATACAAAAATGACTAAACCGATTTGGATTTGACTTGGCACCCGTACACGTAAGATCGCTCAGAAACACTGTTAAAACCACGAGGTAAAAACTAGTTTAGCGCCCCTAACTATAAGGAGTGGGATTTCTTCCTTGTATGTTTTTTACCGCTTGTACAACGGACAGTGTTCTGAAGAATTGATTGATTTGATGCCCACGGCTACCTTTTACCATCGTACCTCTCGCCATTGACGGGAAGTTCATTCTCACAAATTGGAACCACACTGGTCTCGCACGGTGCGATTTTAAAGGAGTTGTCTACGCGCACGCTTAGGTTGTGGAACGAGCTCCCCGCCGTGGCTTTTCCTAGTGAGTACTGCATGGTATTCTTCAAGAAAAGTGTGAAGTGATTATTGCAGGGTCCGCAACGCGCGAGTTATACCCACAGTGTTGCAAGCGTCCATAGGCTGCGGTGAACGTTTACCATCAGACGGGCCGTCAGCTTTTCTGCTACCTTAGAAGTATAAAAAAAGAAAAAAAAGAAATCTTTTAAATAAAATCAACCGTTTTCGAATCAGTTATATAACGTGAAAATTGTGTTTTTTTAATCAGTTTAACAATAAAACTCCTATAAAGAATCAAATCAAAGTAAAAAGTCATTATATACTTAAAAAGTACGTACAACGTATTTATATCGATGACTCCCATCAAACAATTGACCTGGAAAAAACGAAGTAAAACCTACCGCAAATAAAAACGAGACGTATTTCTTTTAATTCCGCAGATACATTTCCTTGTCCCCCATCTTAAGTACGAGGAAGATTTAATACAGCAGCTCCAGAATTAATTACACGAAAACAAACCTTAAACATCATCAAGGGACTTGTGAAAAAGGTATTTTCGTCCACACAAACACGGCTAAATGGAATTTAATCAAGAATGGATAAAAAAGTTCCGCTCAATACAACGGGGGTTTAATTAAAAAAATACGCGTTAGATATTTGCAAAAAGCGGAATATGTTTTTGGTTTCTACAGCTTGAGTCACGCGGTTTTACCCCTATCAAAAAGGGTAGACGGGGTTTTTTTGGACCATGATCTAAGACAACAAAAACACATAAAATAATTTAAGGACATGCTTTTGAAAAACATAAAAAATATGTTTTGTAAAAGTAACTCTGGATTAATTTGGTTGCCAGTTGTGGTCATATTATTTATTGTAATTTTAATATCTAATGAAAAATTTTATGTACGTACTTAAATTTGTGAGTATAGTGGGAGGTACGTCTGCCAACAAACTGCTCTGTAGGTTGGCAGAAGTAAAGGGTATTTGTAAATGATTTAATTTTCCAATAAACACTTTTTAATTTTTTTACTATAATCCCTAATATTATAAATGTACTACTTAACCGATTATCATGAAACTTTGTACACATATTCTTGGAGGTATTAGAAGTAACATCGGATACTTTTTGTGTCGGGAAAATATAATGTCCCTCGGGAACGCGGATGAAACCGCGGGGGACAGCTAGTATATATAATATAATACGTACTGTATAATATACCTATACAGTCTTAAAATATCTGCCATGGAATGTGGCTCTCAGAACTGTTCTCTATATCTTCGGGGGTGTAGCGTGAAGATAATAATTTAACATTTATTATATACACACTAGCTGTCTCCAATAGGTTTACTCGCGTTTCCGCAGGATGTTACATTTTCCGAGATAAAATATTCGTGGGCTTTCGTTCATTACTTTTTGCGTGAAAGAGAAACAAACATCCATACATCCAGCGTTAGAAACTTTCACATTTATAATTTGAGTAAGATATTTTCAACTTTATATAGTCTACTGAGTCAAAATCAATACTTTAATTATAATATGGCTTAATTAACGACTTTAATGACCGTGAACTTCCCGTGAAAGAAACCATTAAATGGTAGGTTTGAATTGCCTGTTGACTTAGTGGTTAAATACTCTGACTGCCACGCTACAGGTCGTGGGTCTAATTCCATACCTAACGCTTTCATGTACACAAACATTTGGGTGTTCTGTCTGCATCTATATATATAAAAATGAATACCTATTTTTCCTTGGTCACGGCATCACGCGTGAACGGCTGGACCGATTTCGTTAATTCTTTTTTTGTTGTTATTGTCTGGAGAAGGTTCTTATGGAAGAAAAAATTAAGAAAGTTGCGCGGAAAATTAGAAATCTTAAGAAATCTTAATGACCATATTCACTTTTCTAATGTAACCTTAGCGCTTTTGACAAAAGAAACTCTTATAATGTATGTAACTTTATGGTGTTTGACATAAATGTCAGTCGTTTCAACACAATTACTTCAGAGCAAAATGCCTCATATTAAAAGTTTAATGGTCAAGAATAATAAGCACTACGATCTTGGTATTTTTTTTATTAATGATACCAATCAGAATTCAATATTCATTGAAGACAGGACAACGTATGTCGGGACAGCTATCGAATACCATATAATAATTGTAGTATGATAAATATTCATGAATAGCTTATAATAAAGTAAATATCAGTCAGCTAGTACATTTATAAAAATACGTGTATTTGTAGAATATCATTTATCTGGTTTTCACAGTACAAGTTCTGCATAGTTTGGAATCATTTAAAGTGTACTTTGTAGTACCCATTTTTCTGGTTCCACAGTTAAGTTGAAAACATGTCGCAATGTCACGCGTTTACCACATTAGTCCACTTCATCACTACCATAGTGTGCTTAGGTCAAAAACAAACGAGCTAAAGTAAAAAATATGTATATGTCTGATTTAAAGATATAATAACCTTGCTGAATACCAACGAAAATTGAATGTATGATATCAGTAGACCCTGCTTATAGTCACCGTCAGATAACGCTATCTTAGCATAAAAAAGATTTTTTTTTCAAACTTGTTCCCTTCTTTTTCTGGGAGTGACGGCACTCCGAGATAATGAGCTCTGAGGGACTTAATTAAAATTGTCTTGGGTAAAATTCATTTTTTAGAATTTATTCTCGTGTGAATAATATTATGTTTTATGCGATTTGGAAATTTGTGTGTGTACGGGAGGGGATGATAAGGCGGAAATTTATGGTACTACGTAATTATGTAATTACTTATGATTTATTTCACTAAGACCCTCACTTATTCATCGCATGTTCATGAATGTGAGTGTAGGAACTTAAAGCGAGTCTGGTTCGGTTCTCGGTTCGGGCAAGATGACATCGACGTTGCTTTGTGTAGAAATTATTATATTTAAATATCTTATGTGTGCTTTACCTCTTTCCAAAGTTAAAGCGTTCAGTAGAGGCCAGAAACTTTATTTTATTTATTTTTAATTTTTTTTTTTTTTATGCTACTTGGGCCGACAAACAAGCAGACGGTCCACCTGATGGTAAGTGGTCACCGCCGCCTATGGACATTTGCAACACTAGGAGCATCGCCAATGCGTTGTCGACCCTGAGACGTGAAGTTGTTAAGTCTCATGTGCCTGTAATTTCACCGGCCCCCTTACCTTTCTAACCGAAACACAGTAATACAATAGCACTACTGCTTCACGGCGGAAATGGGTAAGGTGGTAGTACTTCCCTGGACGAACTCTGCACTAAGAGCTCTACTATTGGTGTAACCAATTTTCATGCAAGTTATTTTGAAAAAAAATTGTATGACTTATATCTGCCGCTAGCAATAGTGCACTTGGTGTTACAGTGTTAGGGTTAGAAAGGTGAAATTACAGGCACACAGGCCTTAACAACTAAACGTCTCAGGGTCGGCAACGAATTGGCGATGTCTGTGGTGTTGGAAATGTCCATTGGCGATGGTGACCACTTACCATCAGCCTGTTTATCGGCTTACTTGGCACTGTGGGGCGCTGTTAAATATAGAAATACAACAAACTCATCTTCTTGGAACTCCATTGAGGCATGATGATTATTTTCATGTCTTAAATCCATGTCTTAAATCCATTTTTAAATTTGCCTTTACAAAATTTTAAGGAAAGAATTAAGATGTTTTGGTACAAGAGGCTTTCTACAACACAAATGATTATTTTAACGACGACAATGCTTGGGTGTAGCGCTCGCCCCAGCAGGACACATCTTTATGTACAAAATCTTATTTTGAAAAGAGTAATTGCTGAGTTTATTGCCGGCTCTTCTCAGTAAAAGCAACCTTCCGAAACGGTGTTAGAGTCTGACCAGTCATAAGTGCCTGTGAAGGCATATTTGAATAAATATTTCATTTCATTTCATTGAATTTTATTCCTCATAGCTACTATTATCATAGGTATATTTTCCTTTACTCCACAAAAAAAACATGCCAATGTTTCTTAGCAATTTAAAATGCTGGTCATGTTATAACAATACACGGCTTTGAAACAGCGTTGTATTTCCTGAAATGTGACAACGAGTTACGCCCACGCACTGGGACAGTGACTTAAAAGTAAACAAGTTCCACCACTAACTTTGTTCTACTCTCGGGAGAGGTCAAATGGTCGTGCATAAGACTTGGTGATAACTTTACCTATTGTGTCTTCTTTCTTATGTCGTAATTTTGAAAGTTTGGCAATGAACTTAAAAAGAATACAATATTTTAATTGCATAAAAACATATACTAAAATTATCTGTAATTATATTGTGATATCATTTTGTGTGTATTTTGACGGTAATCTCCGAAACTATTACTGCTATTTTTTTTAATTCTGTCACTGATAGAAAGATTTGCTATTCCAGACTGAATGGATATTATGTTATAATTCCGGAATAGTTTAGATTTCTCGAAGACGAGGGTAAAACCGCAGGACGATACCTATATTATATAAAAAGACTTTGCATATAGATAGTATTTCAGTTATCTGAGTATTTAATTCAATTAATAATTCGTAGTTATATAGTATCTATATAAGTATGTGTTAAAAAGTAGTATATGTATTAAATCAGTTATCTGGTTTTACATAACACAAGCTCTGCTTAGTTTGGGACCAGATGGCCGTGTGTAAAGAAAGTCCCAGGACATTATAATTTATTACCATTAAAATTTACTAATAAATATTTATATTTCTATTAATTATAAAATAAATCAACAATTCGGAACATTCATTACAAAGGCAACAATTTATTATGGAAATAAATCACAAAGGAAATTGTCAGTTGACAAAAATTCATGAATATTTAAAACAAATATAACAATAATTGATAAAGCAAATCAACCAACCGTATTATGGCCAATACCTGAGTTCATTCGGTTTTAAAACAAAAGAAAATCTCTCCCTTACCCATTTCTGCCGGGAAGCAGTAGTGCACTTGTGTGTGTACACTTACTGTGTTTCGGTTAGAAAGGTAAGGGGGCAGGTGAAATTACTGGCACATGAGGCTTAACAACTTCACGTCTCGGGGTCGACCACGCATTGGCCATGCCCTAAGTGTTGCAAATGTCCATAGGCGGCGGTGATCACTTACCATTAGGTGGACCGTTCGCTTGTATGTACGTGGTATAAAAAAATGAAAATAAAAATGTTCAATGAACACAAAAGAAAGAGAAGAGTGAAATAAGACAAGAGCTGCTTGTGGTATGAAATTCTCAATGTAGGTCAACCTTTGATCTGAATTAAGAAATCCGGATCTGCTGATTGCTTGGATAAACTATTCTTGTAGTAGACTATTAAGTATGGTAAAGAAATACTATTATAAATAAATATATATCAAATAGTAGAAAAATAACTAAAGTTATCGTTTATTTTAAATCACGAAGTGGTCGGCTTGACAGAATGTAAGAAACCATCCTTAATAAGAGTTCCGTTAGCCACAAGTAAGTCACAGCCAATTTGCTGCTAATCTACTCGACCAATTAAGTTGAAGTTTGTTAATGTGAAGGTCTCAATTTTTAAAAAATTAATACTTTTATTGTTAAAAAAGATGAAAATGACCACCGCCCTGACCTACGAACTACTCCCTTATTCAGATAATACAAACTCCGTCGGCGAGCCGCTTCACGGAGGCCTTGGAGAGCTTATCTTTCTCGTGATTAGTAGTACTACCGTAGCTAGCGAAAGAGACAGTGCACGGAGGCCGCGACGAACCATCCTCGAGCTAGTGTCATTAATACGCTTTTATTAGCTTCAGACGTATGTTAGTATGTAACGGAATCTTTGAACATGATTTTGACCCCTTCATTTTCCTTACAGAATCGAGCCCCTGTCCGTAAAACAAGAGAAAGAAGGTTCAATATTTAAAATAATGCATACTATATTGCTATGTACGTTGATAGGATATTTTCGATTACCCGCCTGGCTGATTACCCACAAGAGCTTCTAGTGTTTTCCGGCAGTTAAAGTGATATAGAAAAAAAAGAAGCACCTATATGTACTATATCAATTATATTACTTGCACAGGTTACTTTGACGTCCGCTTGTAAATAATGTATCTGAATACAGATTTTATTTATTCCTCTCAGAATTTTGTTACATCAAAACATAAAGCAAACAATTTAATAAAATCAATGATCACAAAGGTTAAACAGCCAGCTATGAAAGAAACAAGCTATTATGCGATAGCCGCCTCTAAACGGCGCTATATCCTCTAGAATTATCATAAAACAACACCTTCGCAGCTTCGCCGTAAACAGTGGAACAGGACTGATATTTCGAAAGAAAACTCCCCCTCAGCAAGTTTATGTTTATTGTTTTAAGTTTTACATTCCGCGTTTGAAGATAATACAGTTTCGCATTTACACGAATGGTTTCAATCAAATTGTAATTCCTTTGAATCTGCTTCGTGACTTAATGTTGTTTGTTTGTTATAAAAAAATATGGTATTGAGTTTGTTGTCTTTTTTGACCTCCTTCTAATCTCTTTGCTTCTTTTTGGATTCATTTCTTTTGGAATATTTACTGTAACTAATCATGTATCCATGTATGGTATACTTTGAGATATGTTAACATGTTCTTGTTCTATTTCGACTTACTTTAAGTAAGCATAATCTCCTTATATTATGAATGCAAAAGATTATGATGATGGATATCAAGATGTTTGTTACTCTTTTACCCAAAAACTATTTAATGGATTTGGATGAATTTTGGCAGATAGATAAAACACGTCCTGAAATAGCATACCTATAGGTTATTAAATAAGCAACTCTTGTATAAATCTATACTCTGGTATCTCGAAAATATATAATAACGGTAGACCCAACATGTCAGTAAAATGTTAAAATGTGACTTCCTGGAAGTAACATTTTAAAACGAAATGGTAGAGCAAACAGACCCACGACGCTGCCAGATCAGTAAGTGAGAGTAACTCTGACTCGTAATGAATGACTAATTACGAAGTCAACTCATTAACACGGATCCCCCCCCCCCCCCCCACGCCTCTTGAACCCTGCCAAATCATAAAGCTCACTGAACCAAATAAGGAATGGCAAACGATGCCATTCGAACACAGTCGCCTTTTATGACAAACGGCAAACGTATGTGAAATGAAAACTGTAATCAGAAGGAGTTATTAGGTAGGTAATAAGTCAAGTTTCATTATGATTTATGATATCTCCTTATCTCGAGACGTTAATGGACTATTGACTCTTTGTCTCAAGTAATATAATTCAAAATCGATATTCTACCAATTATCATTTGAATTTGCCACGTGGGTGTACTTTTAATAGAGTTTTCTCATGTTTTTGAAGAAACCAAAAGAAATTTAATGACCTTCGAATGATTTTCTTTTAAGGCTGAATTTATTTGTGATATTTTAAACAGCCTCAACATTGCTTTCAATAGAATTATAATAAAGCTAATGAAATTAAGAGATTAAAAAAGTTTATAGCTCAAAGGAAATTATTGCCGCCATTTTGTTTCGATTGATCGATTTGATAGGCTTTAAAGAATTAATTACACATAAGTTAAACTCGAGCTGTGGTTAGATTCTGCAAGGTAAATGATAATAGCTCGATGCTCTGTCTCTATCGGTAACCAAGCAATCAAGTGAGAAGTCTGACGGTCGACGATGTTTTAGTCCCCCTAATTACACAAGGAACGTCACCACATGCCACGCTGGGCTGCTTAAAATATCTTCAGTGAAATGTGATTCTCAGTACTAGGACCACTGCCCACCTCTTGAGAGATAATAGGCGTAAAGATTACTTACCATCATTATCGTTTCACTATAAAAGCGTCTCTACAAAACACAATATGCGAGAGGGAATCGGCAAAATGTTATTATTCATACACAATCCTATTAACTCAATAAACTCAAACAAAAAGACTACGCGGCGTTATTAATAATGAACGTAGGAAATAAAAATTCAGACCACACAACGGGAATGTTTCAAACAAACCGTGCGGTACAGTCAGCGGCATAAGCAACTGTAGGGACTTATAAAATATTTATACACTAAAATTGTTCTATGGTGAAGATTTGCTGTAACATTGAAGAGTTTTGCAAAGACATGTTTACAAAATATCTATTTGATTTACTTTTTCATATTGTAGCTAGTCGTATGTTTTTTTTTATGTTTATGGACACACTGACCAAGCTGGTGAGGGTCTATATATGGATTAGTATTCGAATAAAATTTATATTCAATCCGATTTATGCGATACTTTTTAAACTGGGTCTGGTACTTACCCATTTCCGCCGTGAAGCAGTAGTGCACTTGTATTACTGTGTTTCGGTTAGAAAGATAGGGGGCCGGAGATATGACAGGCACATGACTTAACAACTTCACGTCTCAGAGACGAAAACGCATTGGCGATGCCCCTGGTGTTGCAAATGTCAATAGGCGGTATACTAATTTTTTTGTATTCTACATACGGATCTGTAGGTATTTAAACCCAGACAAATAAAGTCTATTATAATTTTCTTACTTTTCTTGTTTAGTGTACAAGAAAGAGTTTATCTATCTATCTATCTAAAGGATTTGCACAGCCACTAGCGTCGCCGACTGTACGCCAACGAGGGAACTTAACAAATTGTTCAAACTATTCATCACTTGTTTGCAACAGAGAAGTTTGGATGCAGTTAATGTAGATGGAAACGATGCATTTATATTGCAAATATATCACAATATATTTTGCTTCATTCACGGTGGAGTGCTCTCACAAAGTTCTGATGTGATTTATATCCACGGCGTTATGAGCTTGGTGAAATTACCTGCGTTACATCACGTCAGGGAAGGTGTGTTTTCTAGTGGAAATAATCACAGGGACTTGCTTTATCGCTCATGAAGTTTCAAAAACATTTACGACTGCTTTTGGAGGAACAATTGGTGTACTTTTTTTTTACTTGGAACATTAGTCGGTGATGGTTTTGACACCCTTATACGGACAATTTGGCGAGTAATGACTCTCAAGCGAGAGTAGCAGAGCTGAGGGTGCCCCCTGTGAGGCTTGGACCTTGGTAAAGGGCGTTGCTGGATAGCTTGGAACTCACAAAACATGATGAGGGTGTAGAGCAGTAATAATCTTCAATATAAAAAATTATAATTGTTTGTTTGTTCATGGTCTTCTATACCATTCATCTGTTTGCAATTAAAGTTTAGAGCATCTGATCGCAAGCTAAGCAGAGCATATACTATAGATACCAGATAACAGAAACACTACTTTTTGACTTCTAAATATACACCTTCATATGTATATATCTGTGGCCTGTTGCTAAAAGGGCCAAAGTACGTTTTTGTATGAAACGAGATTGTAATGCCAGCTTATTGTAATAAAGCTCATTACTGAAAATAATTATTATTGATATTGGCCCTATTAGCACCAGGCCACAGATATTAACACCCAGACACAGAACCAACAGACATGTTCATGCACACACATCTTTGTCCTGGATGGGTATCGAATCAACGACCTGTGGCGCGGCAGTCTGGGTCCACCAACAAGCCAATTGGCCCGTCTTAAAAAAAATTATAGCCTTAAGATGCTTCACATTCTTCTACAACAACTATATTTACTAAAATATTACCGCAAGTTTCCTTGTTTAATAAATTCGAGCAGAATTTTCCCGAATACCATTTCTTACAGACGAAAGTTTCGACGTCTTCCTCAACTATAAAAGGTCCGTCTTAATTCAAGAGAACCTAAAACTTGGCAAATATTTTTATCCACAACTTGAACTGTAGATTGTTTGTACAGAGTTCATTTTCGATTAGACTATCTTGATCCCGAGCTGTTAAAAGTTTGTTTCCATAATGTCAGTATTTGAGACGCTATTATTTTCAATATAATATATTTAATAATTTATATATGTATTATAATGAGACCATATATTCATCTCTAGGGTATTGTAGAGGGAACTAAAGAGTATAACACACCGATATCCGTGGACAATACGTCAAAAGCAGGTTTGGATGGACCATAAACCTCTTCCAAAAGGTCTTGTAATACGCACCGAAAGGACAGAAATAATACTTGCCCTAACAACGGCAGATGATGATGATTTTGGGTTTTTGGCTCCAGAAGAATATGTTTGAAGTCAGTAGAAGATTGTGTTATTATTTTGATTCCTGTAATCAGATTTCTGCAATTTCAGGATAGCAGACTTTGGACCTAACGAAAAGAGATAAATACTGAATAGTGTTTTTAAACTTATTTTTTAATATCCAGGGACATTTTTTATAAAGAAATAAATTCAAAAAAAGTTCAATAACTTTCAATTTGACCTTCATATGTACCCTCCGCGATCCTAAATTGAATAAATGGTTTTGAATTATGAAACTCAGCGAGCAAACTTGTACCTGCCAAAATTAACAATATGAAAAGTAACAGTTTATGTACCATAACGACTTTCCATGAAAATCAAATTAAGCGATTTAATTCAACCGGTATTCTGATTAATGATATCACTATAAATAAATTATTTTCAGTTCGTTTGTGCGTCAAGACGGGCGTTGGAGACTAATGTATTTGAAATCCATTTAACTACTGCCAGAATCGAACACTTAAATGAATTTTCACCTTATACATTTGTGAATAGAGATAGTTTTCGTTTATCAATGCTAGTGTATTTAAGTTGGGAAGTTGCAAGACTTATACAGGACAATTTAAACTAATACCCAGCCATACCGAAGGTATTATGTGTGTAGATTTATTATACCACGTAGGGTAAACATTTGTTAGGAACGTCATCTCCGGTGCAGTTGTGTTTAGTGCATTTATTATTAACTAGCTATCTCCAGCGGTTTCACTCGCGTCCCCGAGAGGCGTTACATTTTCTCGTGATTATAAGTAGCTTATATGTCCCAGTGCATTCTCTATCTTTGTGCTAAGTTCAATCCAAATGAGTTCGGTAGATTTTATATTGCTTAGCACGCACCAAACCTTTACCAGTGAGATAACAACTCATTGTTTAAAAATAAGAACTTCATAATCAATAAATAACATTCCTGGAACATTCTTTACATAATATGAATAGAGCTTTTACTACAGATACTATGGAGTATTTTCTAAATACATATTTACTCCCAGACACAGTACCTACAGCCAACTCAATTGACCTATGAAAATTATTATCTAGAAACTTTACACCGCGTAGAGTTCAGCTAGATTCTCTATCTTTGTGCTAAGTTCAATCCAAATGTGTTCGATAGTTCGTAAAAATGTAACACATATCAATCCTCACATGTTTTTGTGATAGAAGTTGTAGGATTATCTCATTCTATGCATTACTGGTGCGTATGCAAGTGATCGCGTAACTTCCCAACAACTAGACCGAATAAAGTCAATTATTCAAACAAACCGTTTGCTTTAATGATACATATGGTTCATATTCAACAATATGAGTATATGGTAGCTTCAGTAACTTTTAATTTGACCTTCATAAGTGGCCTCCGCCTCTTGAATTCATGCTAGGATCCGATAGGTTCCTGACAGGACAGAACAATATCTGTCAAGCCAGCTAGTAATTTATTAGTACCTTAGATGATCCCAAACTAACCAGAGCTTGTATAGAAGTAGACACGTACCCGGATAAAGAACAAACAGACATATTCGTACTCACAAATGTTTGTCGGGAGCTGGAAATGAGCCCAAGACCGGTGGCGTGGCGGTCAGAATTGACTATCATGCTAACCGGCTTGTCAGTTATGTTCATCAGCTATAATTGTCGCTGTTCATTACCTCCTTATTTGGCTCCGATGGCCCTATCCAGCTGGTGAGAACTTCGATATATGACTAGCTGATGCTTCATTATCGATTGGGATTAAAGTTCAGATCTTCAACACTTCAATATGCGTTCAGCGCTTCTTTGTAGGAAAATGATTGCGCATATCCTTTTTTCTGGGGCAAGAGAATCCATGAAGCATATATCCGTAACCCTGCATTATTACAGTATTCGCATTAAATTTACCTGCCAGTTTCAAAGGCCCTCATTACGGAAAAACGCAAACGCTTGACGCTGCGACTGACTGGATGAGGAGCTCATAATCAGTTCAATGAAATTCATCATACATGAGAAGCATTGCATAGAAATCTTATGTTTGAAGAATATAATTAGGAAACTCATATGACAGGGAAAGTAATGCCGCGGAGTGAAGCAGTAGTGATTGGTGGTGGTACAATGGTTTTGGTCAGTGGGGCGGGCGGCGTGGCGGCGGGGCGAGCGGCGTGGCGGCGCCGGGGCGGTAGCGTGGCCATATCTCGTGCGACCGCAGGTAGCCTAGATTAAACCCCGTCCGGCAGGTAGTGGCCCTCTCAGATTAAACATGAACGTCGCCTCATTTCACACCGTTACGAATATCTTTGAACTTGAAATTAGAACGACGATACGACACTTTCGCTTTGATGCCCTCCAAACAATTATATTACTTAGCACGCACCAAACCAGTTCATTTTAGACTATTTATGCATACCATTTTGACCAGATCATTATTTATACGGCATGATTTATGTTTAATGTCTGGAATAATAAAAAAAATATTGGTCAAATCGAGATACCTACTCATTCTTTAAAAATAAGAACATCACAATAAATAAATTACATTCCTGGAACAGTCTTTAATTTACGGTTAGAGCTTTTATTATAGATATTACATTGTTGTTCTATTCTTAATATATACTTATATAGATATTAACACCCAGACACAAAACCAGCAGCCAAGACAACTGGCCCCAGAAAATTATTATCTAGGATCTTTACGCCGCGAAGAGTTCAGCTAGGTACGATTCCTTGTTGAATTCCATGAACATTACATCACGGTGTGATTGAAGCTCACCTTAAACCCAGGGCTTCTCCAAACACGGGCCGGTCATTCCTCCGCGTCACTTCAGATTTAATCAGAGTACTCTCGAGTGGCCGACCTCTCTGTTTAATGCCTCCTTCGTTACATTAACTTGTTACAACGCATATAAACTTAATTCACTTTAGTCCTATTGATTTTGTCGAAATTTCATTGACCAATATTTGAAAACTGAATTGTGAAGGGTAAATTTAATTTATGGGCAAGCTCTCTTCTAGGAATGAACAGATATCTTAAAACCTGATGGACTCGAAATATTCACAAAATAGCGCATTACGAATGTTAACGATTTAGGTTACATCGTAATTTATAATCCTTAGGAAACTATTTCATGATCTGTTTTGTACTACTACTTAGAAATTATAGAGCTGTTTCTACTGAATTGGTCCGGGGAAGTCATGCCATACCCATTTCAAGCATGAAGCTGTACTGTACTTGTACTACTGTGTTTCGGTTATAAAAGTAAGGAGTCCGATGAAATTATAAGCACGTGAGACTTCACAACTCAGGCTCGACAACGCATTGGTGATGCTCCTGGTATTGCAAATACCCATAGGTGACGGTGACCACTTACGTTCAGGTAGAACGTCTCCTTATTGGTCGGTCTTCTTAACATTAATATAATCAGTTTCCAGCCTAAAAATATTTCGCCTTTCTATAATATGGTGTGTTTTATTAGGTACTTGATTATCCATAAGAATCAAATCCTTTTGCTCTCCTTTAAATAAAGTCTGGTAACCCTGTTAACTTAGTTATCGAAGGATAACTACCTACCAGGTAAATACAAATCTTCTGGAACTAATGAAAGCCGTATCTATTCAACTATTGTGAAACATATTAAGTTTGTGCTATATTTAAATAAGTTCGATGTTCCAAGAACAAGAAATCAAAAACTAACTTAAATGACATCTTCAAATTCTAATACAGAACGAATCCACCACTTAAACGAAACAAACAACACAATTTAACTTGGCCTCTTTAGATCCAATAACTAAACTTCTTTGTCTACACAAAGGTGCTCCATCTTTCTCTATCTCATACAATAAGAGGGGGACGTGTGCTCCAGAAGCATTTATCGTCTGGGAAGAAATTAAAGTAGCGCCGAATCGAACGGTTTTATCTACGTGTCGATAGCGGTCACAAATTATGTGCTTCCTTGAGTTAAGGTTTGCTTTCAGAAATGCGACTCTTAATACCATTTTTTACATATTAATTTAGAGGCATTAAAAAATAAGTTTGAAGAGTCTGTTGCGTACCATCCAGCTGACTTTCAAGAGGGCAATGATAAATTACCACTGTGCTGGAAAATATGCATCGATAGCATGTGAGAATAGAAGTTAATATAGAGGAAATATTTTACAGGAGAAAATCTTTACACTAAGTTTTAGTGGTTACAGACCACCATGACTGAATGCCATGGCAATGGTCGTGGTTTCGATTAAAACCCAAAGTACCCATACATAGTAGTATGAATATTATAATGTATTCATGATATATTATAAACGCTTCAAGCTTACCTTTGTTTGGGATCAGATGGGCATATAAAATATATTTATTTATACGAAATAAATATTGCTAATGAACATTAATGAAAACCAATGAAAGGTAGACTCATTTAAAACTCATATTTCAGTGCGGCGGCGAATTTAAAAATATTTTTCTGTATTATTGGTTGAAACATAATGAAAAACTAGAACCAAGTCAATTTTTATTAGAGTAGTAATATTCATTTTCAAATATTGGAGGGTTATATTCAAATCTTGAATATCCAATACTGGCAGTAAACGAGAATATAAAACAAGTCCAAATCCAATGTTTCATAACTGTTTTATAAATTTATTATAACACGATACTAAGCTGGTATTTACCTATGATTGAATGAACAATTATGGAGAAGCTCAAAAATTCATAAAACCAGCCAGTTTTATTCACTCGCTTTTAGACGACGGTATTAGGTCACTTTTCGCATGGTGGCTCTTACACCATTACGTGGACAATCGCTTATCCTGCTGCTTCTACACGACAACATGCACACCCACACAACTGCACAACAGACGGTCTCCAAAAAACAATATTTAAAACCATTTTTTTCCGTTTAGGCCCGCAGTCAATGTCACTGAAGCTACCACAGGTTTGAAAGTCAGCCAGTCGATCTGTTTGGCAAACTAAATGCATTAAAAACAAGTTACTAATAAAAGTTTTTCAGTAAACATCTCCTAAATACTTAAAATTTTATTAAACTTAACAATTTATAAAAGAGAATTAATTACATTTAAGTGAACGACTAAAGACTTACTGTTATGAAGCCTAAGTGTCAACTTTCTCATTTGGGTATTATAACTTTAAGTTATTTCGAACACTTGGAACGTCGAGCACCCGAAATTTACATGCATAATTAAACAACTATCAGCAAACACTTTAACTAACATCATTAATTTCACTCCGGCAATAAATTCGTCTCAGAGAAAACACAACTTAACCTTGCCCTTAGAAAACTTGCTTCAATGAAAATGTGACTCTGTGTGCCTACGTTTAAGGTATAATTTCTTTCGCATATCAAGTTCACTTAAGGTTTAGTAGAGATAAATGAATTTCTACTCATTGACGATCAATCGAGTCGGTTATCTGTGTTTTGCGCCTTATCTGTGAGGGAGTAACAATGTCTATGTAGGATTTATCGTGGTGGGCGTATACGGACCTGTTTGGAGCCGGCCAGGAGAAATGGATGCCTAGCTTTGTAGACCTATAAATCTGGGTACATTACTATGGTGTTTGACCATTTATTTTCTCAATTATGCACTGGCTATTCGTTGCAAAATCTAAAATGTCCTACGCTCCCATAAGTTAAAAAAATAATGATAAAATACAAAAATAGTAACACGTCTGTAATGCTAGTGCGTTGAGCCAGTGATAGCGGGTCTAATACGTCCTGAAGATGCTTCGTGCAGAAGTGAAACACATGTCGAGTTCCTGTTGAGTTTCCTTGTTTGGGACTTGACAGAGAAGGAGATCCAGCGGAATTAGTTACTAGATATTTGTTTTTGTATATATAGATTACTATGGGTTTCCGCAAGGTCACGCCTGAGTCAATTAAATAATGTAAAATATTCCTATCGCCAAACTATCAATTAGAGGGTGTTTCACAGCTAGGTGGGTACTACAAAGTACCCTGAATGCGATAAAAGTTCGATAGTCATACGGGTGATAAAAATGAGACTTCAAGATATTTTGTGCTTACTATCATGGGCCATATTATCACTTAACATGGGGAGATTATTGTGAAACAAAAGCCTAACGGTTGTAGAAAACCATGTAAAACATATTGTAGCGTGTAGGTAATGTAAAAAAAACCATGTAAAATTGACTGTAGCCACTTGAAGATACTGTAGTCCGCACAAAAACTTCCTCAAGAATTTGTCTTAAAAGTTACCTCATAATTAAGAAATTAAGGGCTGATTGTTCAGTCGCTGGATAAACGTCAGGTACGCTGTTCCTTTTATAAGTTAAACCTAAAACTTTTCTTAATATATTTCACATTTTCTTGGTATCTGTTTTATGTTTTTGTTTGTAGTATTTTGATATTATTAAATACAAATAATACAGATTATAAAATATATTCAAATATACCCAACCGGGCTCAGTTTTTTTTTTACTAGCTGACAAGGTAGCAAACAAGTTGACAGCCCGTCTGATGGTAAACGGTCACCGCAGCCTATGGACGCTTGTAACACCGTGGGTATCAATCGCGCGTTGCCGACCCTGCAAAAATCTCTTCACACCCTTCTTGAAGGACCCCATGCTGTACTCCCTTGAGAAAACCACGGCGGGGAGCTCATTCCACAGCGGGGCAGAATGATCCATTGGAATCGCACCGTTTTATGGTAACTTCTGTAGTTTGACCTTCATAAGCCCTTCCTGCCTAAAGGCATTTTTTTTTTTTTTTTTTTGCGTGTCGATCGTTCTGGCTAAATTTGTTTAGACCAGAATTCTGCCAGGCGTACTGTGTCGTCTGTGGCATTGAAGTCAGGTTTCGTTTATCAGCCAGATACCGCGTATCTACCCCCTTATTCAGCTAATACAAAATTCGACGACGAGCAGACGCAAAGAGAGTAGCTCAGAGTAGCTTAGCGCCATATGAACTGATGCGACTTTAAACTTCGATTGAATAATACTAGGTCATTTTTATATAGGTTTTCTTTTGTTACAGATTTGTCAATGAGCCACTTGGCTTGGTAAGAGACCCTGACTGCCACGTCATAAATCGTGGGTTCATATCACAAAATGAACAAATATTTGGGTGCATGAGGACTTGAAAGTAACGCCTTCTACGGTCAAAATGAGTACCAACGAATGTTCTCGATCAGTTCGAATCTACTTGTATTGATCAAAATTTACGTTTTGTGATTTCAAGGAATGTTATAATGTCCCGAAGTAAAAAGCCTATATGTTATTCCAGGACATACTCTATGTATGTGCCAAGCTTCATCCTAATGCGTTTGATCGTTTTTTTGCGTGACAGAGTAATAAACATCCATAGGTACTCACAAACCTTTTTAACACTTACAAAATGAGTAGGAAGTAAGGATATACCATCCCAAAATCTATTTCAAATAGGCCTTCACAATCACTTAGGAATTGTCAGACTAACACCGGCACTCCATCGTTGGGCCATGACCTTTAGTTCAATAAAATTCAATCACAAAGTGAAGATATCATTTTCCAACTTCAATAAAGTAATCAGCGTAAATTTATTGGCTTTTTAAGGATTCGATCCAGGCACTTTGACACCAGCGCCGACGTCAGCATCGCTCAATTAATTGCCAGCGTTTGTGAGAACATAATCTCACTGTCAGAAGTCTAGTGCAGCATGAGTTCGAGCTTCCAAATTAAATTGTTAAGTCTTTTGTCATTCTGTGACGCTATCGGTAGCTCCAGGTTTCGCTATTAATTTGGTGGACTCGCTTCGAAAGATTTGATTGGCTGTTGTTGAAATTAATTATTTAAACCTACTGTATTTTAGTTTGCTGAATTATGAAAGCTGCTGTTACTCCAGGTTAGACAGCCTTCAGCTGAGAAGAAGTGGCAAGAGAATTAGCTAAGTTTTATTTACATTTTCATTCATCCAAGTGTTTAAACTAGTTTATAAGTATAAGTATAAACATGTCTGTTTGTACTGTGTCCGAGTACTACAAAACTATCTACAAGCTCTGCTTAATTTGGGATCAAATGGCCGTGTGTAACAAATATCCCAGGGTACTTATTTTATTTACAAAGTCTGCCATTCGCATTGACAATGCCCATGGCGTTGCAAATGTCCTGATACCTGTTTGTCGGCCCAAGTGGCATATAAAAACTGCCATGAACATTTACTACCCTTGAAATCAATTATGTTTAAAAAGTATTATTAAAGTAACTAGTACTAGTAATTCACACCAACCTAAGTGACAATCGTTTTTTTTTTCACCCGAGGCAAGTTTTCATCAAAAGGTGTAATAATTTCTCCGTTTCTCTATGAAACAGATCACATTTCCCTTTGAAATTACATGGAATAATAGTTGAAAATTTGATTCCAATCAAAACCACAAGTTTGAGCGTTCGTTAACGCTGAACTTGTGAAAACTTTTGATTTATTCACAATTCATTTTGTTAAATTTGAATTTTTGATTCCACATCCACTTTAATTTGGTTATTTTTAATTAACGTCAAATTTACAAAGTTTTCATGATTTAAAATGGGTCTTATTAGATTATATTATATAACTTTTACAATTAATTTAGCGACATAAGCAGGAATACAGTTGAATATCAACTTATTAATATATTTAAAATACAGCCAACAACTGGCGTGTTGGTCATGGGATGGATCCCCAACCAGGACAAACATTTGAGTCATGATGACAACATGATCAGGCCAGTATGCTATATTCTCTGTGTGTGTCCGTACAAATGTATCGAAAAGAGTATTATTTATAGTATATCAGGTGTCAGGTTACAACAGTAAAAGCTCTGCTTAATTTGGGATCAGATGGCCGTGTGCAAAGTAAATACCCCAGAATATACTGATTAATGCCCCATATGTCCCACTAGAATTATAATACGTTTAAAATCTAACAATTTATTTATGTATGGCCGAACATTTTAAAAACTTATGCCAATAAATCTACTGAGGCATTTAACGCCTACATAAAATCCGATGGCTTCCGCATCCCCGCTTCAATTTTTTTAGCAGCAAAAATCTTTCCTTCCTTATCAACCATCGTAATATTTTTCGGATGAAAAATAATGTACTTATCCACTGGATGGGCCACTGTGGGCAAACTCCACGTCTCAATGTACTCCATGTATGTTAGAATGTTCATAGAAACCCTGAATTATGAAGTTGTTAAGTCACATGTGCCTATAATTTCACCAGCTTCCTTACTACCACTCTGACGAAAGCACAATATTTCGAGCAATTTTTTTTTACAGGGCTGCCAATAAACGCTGCCATTAAAGTGCCAAAAAATTATTGTGTCAATTAATATTGTATAAAGGTCAACCTCCACAAGGTACTGGTACTATATTATTCTATTGTAGAGTGCAGATATATTGGTTTTCTATTTCATCATCATATCAGCCCAGGGATGTCCACTGAACATAGGCCTCCCCCTTGGATTTTGACTTCAAACGGTCCTGGGCTGCCTGCATCCAGCAGCTTCCAGCCACTGACCGCTGACCCTGCATCGGTCGGATTTATATTAAGTTGTGAGCATTAAAATTTCGAATTACCTCCTCCCAAAATTTTACGGAAGTGATAGGGATAGAAAGTGTACTCCTTTCTTTGGTTTCCTCCTAGACATGTTTACGGAGTTAAACGCCATCGGCAAAGCGGCAGCACCGTCGACCATCCATCACGCGGCTTGTAATAAAATTACACAGGAGTGGATGTTGCCAAATTAAATAAATGTTTCACAATTGATTGATGATGGCTGGGTTACTTTCACCCCGCTAACTTTATGGAAATGGGTTGCTTGCTTATTGTTTTTCAGCCGACCGGCCCGCTGGGCTGGAGGCCTGGAGGTAGGAAACTCTTGTTAGTGACTCAATTATCTTCAGTTCAAACTTCATAGGCAAATTATTGTTCTTATTGAATAATAGTCATTCTTTGCTTTTTATGTACACACATGTAAGTACCTATATTACTATATGTGAAGAGCTATAATTGGCCATTTGTTTTTTTGATTATTATGAGGTATATCATTTGTGCTGTTGGTCTCCCGAATCAAATAAAATAATATTCAAAACCTTAAGCTTCAATATCTCGGCATCCAACGTCTTTACCAACCGAGCTATCATTGTCTTATAATCGAAAAATATTCCGCAATAACGTGAATTAACGTTGTTTTAGTAGGAAAGTCTTTCTACAACATAAACAATTTTTTAATGACGACAATACTTGGGTGTAGCGCTCGCTCCAGCAGAACACATCTTTATGTACAAAATCTTATTTTGAAAAAAGTAATTGCTTAGTTTGTTGCCGGCTCTTCTCCGCAAAAGCAACCTTTTAAACCAATGTTAGAGTCTGATCATTTTATTTCATTTCAGGTATGTGATTAAAGTAAGATAGCAACACAGATAGAACTCTCTGAGTTTCAGTCTACAATCACTTAAAACCAGCTGTTTTAAGTGATTGTATTTCTCTGGATTGTCTATTGGATTCTCCCATATGTAAATACAATATAAACAAGTACCCATAAATATAACACAATAAATACTGTGGTCCCAACAATATACAAGTCCATACTTATCTACATCTGAGATAAAAGCCGCCACGTCTGGGAGACAGTTCAACAAGTTCAGGACATCAACTTTATCCTTATTGTTACACGCTGAAGGGCGGACGGACAGACGGACGGCGGGTCTAATCGATATTTACATATATTACGGACAAGGGAAGTAAGAAATAGCGCCACTAAAATTTTTCTAGACTGTCTATCTCGTGGAGGAGGTTTTTATTTCAAGTAAATGGAAGACAAAGAGACTTGCTTCAATTCAAATGCCAATTTAAACGACTTCTTCTTCGTCGATAATAAGCTTTTATTTTACTGTACATATAATATATTTAAATATCAAAAGGATTTTTCAATCAACGGGATGTTTTTATTGTTGGTTTAATACAGTAAAAGCTCCTTATTCGCGGGGTATACGTTCCATAAATATGCCGCGAATACAGAAACCGTGAATATGGAATGGTAATTTATATGGGATTACAGGGGATACGTTCCTATGTGACAAAATAAATAACAAATATATATAAAAAAAAAACAATTTAATTGAAGTTTTTAACCATTTTGAACGTCTAATATGTGGCAGCAATTAACAACATACTTTATACATAGAATAATAAGGTTGCTTTACTTAAACATACTGTTTGCTTACATTCTTGAAAACACTGACCGCGGCGAAGGCGGCTTATGTCTAAGGAAAAACCAAACCAATACAGCGGCGATATCATTTAACAACATACTTTAGGATAGTTGTAATAAGGTATATTTTACCTTTTTAATAGTCCATTTGACGACGCGTTTACAAGGGATACCGAATCCTTTTTAAATACATGTATGTACCGATGAACCGATTAGATCCGCGAATAAAGAAATCTTTATACGCGAATATAGGAATTGGATCGCATTTTTTTAATCCGCGAATAGTGAAAACGCGAATGAAGGAAGCGCGAATACGGAGCTTTTACTGTAATTCAGAATCAAATAATACGATCACTAGTATGGTGGTTTTCACCAAAAGGATTTCTCTTCTACTCTATAATTAGTAAAGGTAAGCTGTTTCAACAAATCAACAAAAACGCAGCCGGTAGGATTTGAACCTACGCTCCCATTGGGAATCTGATTTCGAGTCAGACGCCTTAACCACTCGGCCACGACTGCCTTATTGCAGCTGACCAAATTTGGAACTAGATTTGCGTAAAAAGGAGACTTTTCTTGAAAAATCTTTTGAAAATTGAAGTGAGGTATCTAAACTCGTTCTAATATTTCCAACACACCCTCTATTTCTTACGAGTACTTCGAGAGGACCATCTTAAATCTTTGTGGGCGAAAGTAACCGTGTACACCAAATAAATATGTTTTATAAGGTCCAGTACCTAAAGGGTGCCAACAGGACCCTTTGACTAAGGCCCCGCTGTCCATTCCTCCGTCTATCAGCGGGCCGTACCTCATAAACCGTCATAGGTAATTGTTAGAACTATTGACTTTCAGACTGTTGAAATCACAGAACAGTTCTACTATAGCTGCTATAACAAGTAAAATTAAGTTAAAATTAAATGCAAGGCAGACCAGTTGACTTGGTAGTTAGCACTGATAGCCAAGTCGCAGGTTCGATTCTCATCCAGGACAAATATTTGTGTGCGTTGAAACAAACATGTTTGTTTGTTCTGTATCTGGTTGTAAATTTCTATTTAAGAATGTATTATCTGGTCTCCATCGTACAAGCTCTGCTTAATTTGGGATCAGATGGGTGTGTAAATAATGTCTCGGGATATTTATTTATTGCACACGAAGAGTTCCATACGTGTTGTATGGACAAGAAACGTCTTTTTCTTGGTGTTTTGCTAAAAACTGTACGGTGCTACGGAGCTCGTCGCTTTTTAGTCAAAGCAAGCTTGCTAGTTTTGTCTCACTGTGTAATAACAAGATTTAATACATTCTAAAAAACAGGATGTCCGAGTTAATTCTTGCAACTGAATTGTATGCGTCCCTCTCCGATAGAGCTGACATATATAAATAAATATCCGAAGTGTGAAGAATCACACATGGTTACCTGATCCCAAGTTAAGCAGAGTGTACTGCTTGTAGTATAGCTACCAGGTAACTGATATATTACATATACTACTTTTTAAATACATACTTATATAGATATTTACACCCAGACACAGAACAAACAGACATGTTCAAGCACACAAATATTTGTCCTGGATGGGAATCGAATCTGCGACCTTCGGCTTGGCAGTCAGGGTCTCTAACCACCAAGCCAACTGGCCCGTCGAACATTTTGCATTCATTTGGTTTTGGTGAAAATTTACGATGATCTAAGTTAAGTCATTCTAAATCCAATATGGCGGACGACAAAATAATATTTTTTATTTCTGAAACCACTTAAAAATATTACACAGAGATAGATTATAGTCTGAAATAGCAGATAGGGTACTTTTTATTCCGTGAATATATAACATCACTCGGAAACGCAAGTGAATCCGCGCTAGTAAATAGTTAATAAATCTCGACACAAAATTGTATATATAACCTAAATTCTGAGAAAACACCTTTCCCCGCCCATTAAAACCCCTTAGACCGCGTAAGGTGTTATAGGAAATAAAATATCAGCTTTGAGGCCGCCCGTGCAATATCGAGGCCCAATATCGAGTGCTTGACAAGGGTGCGGGCCTGCGGGTATATTACAAGCTTATCTTCACCACGCGTGGCCTATTGATTTAAGCTAAAACGTGGGATTATGTTGTTGCGTGGACTCCGTGGTAGAGCTTCTTTAGATAAGGTGTACTAATACTTATTGTTTACTACCTTTATTAAGATGCGGTAAAGTTGGAGAGATCAAATAGGCCCTAATAGGAGATGGAAATCAGATAATTTACATATTGTATAAGGAAAATAGGGTTCCTTTGACGCACCATCACCTTAAAACTACTGAACTTATCAGGGTGGAATTCTGCTACCATTCGACGCGGAATTTTTCGTAGATGGTTATTGGGTGAAATTGCGGGGGATAGCTAGTGCTCTAGCTCTAAAACTTGTTAGATAGATAGTTTGTAACCTGGATTAAGAATACTTTTATTAGTGACGGGCCAGTTGGCTTGGTGGTTAGAGACCCTGACTGCCAAGCCGAAGGTCGCGGGTTCGATTCCCACCCAGGACAAACATTTGTCTGTTTGTTCTGTGTCTGGGTGTAAATATCTATATAAGTATGTATTTAAAATGTAGTATATCAGTAGCCATGCTACAAGCAGTACACTCTGCTTAACTTGGGATCAGGTAACAATGTGTGAAGAATGTCATTGGATATTTTTTTTTAAATTCCGGGAAAATTTCAATCCCTCGGGAACCCAGGTGAAATCGGGAGAACGGCTAGTCAAAAATAAATCCCGCGATCCTAACTTCACGACTGATTTTCAATGGAAATTCCTCTCAGTTTTTATAGTTCAGATTCCTGAGTTTAATTCCGCCTCAATGTGATCTGTCTCCAACTGCTAACGTATAAAATGTATGTTTAAGCTTACTTTATTTTTGCGTTTTCTCACTTTACTTTAAGGCTACAGACAAATAGAACTTTCAAGTATTTGAATTATCAAATTTGTTTACTATCAATAAACTTACGTTTCACGAACTATCTGTGACACATGATCGAGTAAATCATGTTTGTTTATTTTTTCAGTCAAAGCGACGGGCACCATGTTCTATAAGAAACAAATATACAACATATACAATTACAATTATACAATATAAAACATATTTGTGAGTAATTCACGCAAAAGCGGCAAAAATTTGAATCCGGTAAATTCTTTCACTGTTCATATAGGCTTACTTCTATTAATAAATGTTTTGGGCGGATGTTCGTTGCTCTATCATGCCGAAATGGGAGAACGTATCTAAATAAAATTTGGCACAAAAATAGATTATAGTCTGGAATAGCACATCATACACAGACATCATAGACAGGCCAGATGGCTTGGTGGTTAACGCTCTGAGTGCCAAACCAAAGGTCGCGGGCTCGATTCCCACCCAGGACAAACATTTGTGTGCATGAACATGTCTGTTTGTACTGTGTCTGGGTGTAAATATCTATATAGATATGTATTTAGCAAAAAAAAAGGAGTATTTGAGTATATCAGTAATCTGGTTTCCATAGTTCAAGCTCCGCTTAGTTTGGGATCAGATAGCCGTGTGTAAAGAATGTCCCAGGATATTTATTTATACATTTATCCCGTAAAAATGTAACATCGCTCGGGTACGCGGGAAACTCGGGTGATACCGCGGAATGGTAGCTAAAATCAAATATTTTAGATAATTTAACTAAATATCACAGTGAATAGGTCTAGAACCAATGTTGGAGTAAATAGCATTTTTACGAGACTTTGTAACGAGCACAATAGAATTTACAAGACGCATAAAACAGACATATTATCTTGTTCTTGTACAAATTATAAAACATTTCTTTTAAGTTTAGTATGTTAAAAATTTGTTATTACTAAGTCGTTTACTTACCTTTTGTTCCCGCACTGCACTAATTTAAATTAGTTATAATAGCATGCTGTGTTTGCCTTTAATTGTATTTGCACTATGATCGTGCTTATGTCAATTGTGATTTTTACTATAAGACATTGTGTAATATACGTTGGTAAACCGAATAAATAAATAAAATAAATAAAAAATATGAAATTAAATCCACTGCATAGGCAATCATCACGTGGGCCCAGCCTTAATGCGAAGCTGGGGTCGTATGCTTTTAACTGATTGCGAACCGTTTTGTAGCACCGCCACCGGCGCCGATAGCTTAGCGGTCCTCACTCTACAGTATACCTAGATTACAGCCAACTGTGAGAGAGTAAGTATCCTTTGACGTTTACTAAGCCGAAAAGATAAAAAATACCAGACAAGTGCGAGTGAACTCCGGTGGAGAAGGTTTCGTACAACGAATATTTGAACCGGATTGCACATTTTTAAGTCAAGAGGGAAGTTTTTACGATTACATTATAACGTCTTATTTATAAGTTATTAAGACCTAGACACCTTTCCTGAGTTTCACTCGTGTTCTCTAAGGATCTAATCTATCTTGAGATTGTAAATACATGTAGAGTATAATACTTCTGGATAAAGTCGCTTCCTAATAATAAAAAAAATATTAAAATCGGTACAGTTTACTACTTTACAGTTTCTTTTTTTTCTCATTATAATTAGTGTAGACACATATTTAAGACCCTCATAACAATTCCTATATTTCTTATTTCTTTATTTACGTTACACGTCTGTGTTTGGGTCACAGAATATCATATGCATACCAAATTTCAACTCAATAGCTCCCGACAGAAGAGTGAGATTAGAAACACGAGTGATGCTATACCTAACCTACTATACATATATGCCTAAAAACAGATAAAGACGGTCCCCATAGTGTACAAAAATATCACTAGAAATAAAGTGCTGTCTTTAGATTAATATTTGAATTAAATGCATTCTCAGAATTATTTGGAGTATCGGGTGCGCACCCGATTCGGGGGGCAAAACGACTCGATCATCTATAAAATGATTTCTAATCTCTAATTCCACATTTTCCACACTATATAAAAAACTGTTTTTTGCCTATATGTTATTAATTAACTTGTTTATTCTACTATTTGTTATCAAAACTCAATCTTACGTCGTGCACACAGGGTTTATAAACTTTTATTCAATGATAATAGAAACACTCAACACCACTTGGCGTTCTTTTCAGAGTCGCTCGTCCAAGCAATTCACTCTTTGTTTCTTTCCATTCACTGGCAGAGCGGACGGAGAGCGAGTGAATGAATGACTCCATTGAACGACGCGGCTCAAAGACAACTCTTTTGTCACTCCAGATGAAAAAGCTGCGATCGGAAATGTCATTTTATCTTCGGTCCGTGTAAAAATGGAAGTTCTGCATTCTATTTTTGAAAGGAAACGATAAGAATGCAGTTTACATAAGGGGACACAGAGTATAAATTAAAAGCGGTTGTGTTTTTTACTATTATGCCTAGTTACCACAATTCATTCATACATATTTAATTAAAGAGTGATAAACAACTATTTTCTTTCGACTTGCGATTCACTCAAGTTTTATCGTGATAGGATAACTATAAGAGTGGTACAGGGTGCAAACATTTTCATATAGAAATATTTGACAGGTCAGTTAGCTTGCTGGTTAACAACCCTGACTACCACCCAAAAGGTCCCAGGTTCGATTCCCATCTAGGATAAACATTTGTGTGCAAGAACTCGTCTATTCTGTGTCTGAGTGTATGTAAGTATATTTGTATGGATCTATAAAACAATGTGTAAAGAATGTGCCAGGATATTTTATTTTAATAATTGCTTATGTTGCTTACTGTTAAAATATATATGTAACCCAAAACTTAAAAATAAAGAGCAAAGAATATAAGCCGCACTAACGTTCACAAGTTTCCAGGAAGTCAGTATTTAATTCAATGTACCTGGCTCGACTCTCCAGAGTACGGGACTGGGTGTCTCAGGGAATTCCACTCCAAATAAACTCATTACCCTCGAAAATCCCGGGAAAACTGTGAATAATGACCGGGAATTATACTGTGTTTTATGCTTTTGCCCGCGTACTTGTTCTAGAATGATATAGCTTATGTATAGATGTGGTAATTCTTTGATGTGAATGGATTATATTGCCTACACGAATTGGGCTTTCACAAAACTCATGATTTTTTATTTAATAGCCTGTTAGTCATAATTTCTCTTAGTACAGCATAATCTTAATTATATGTACATATGTATTATAAAGGCGAAAGTTTGTGAGGACGGACGTAAAGATGTATGGATGTTTGTTCCTCTTTCACGCAAAAACTACCAAACGCATTTGAATGAAACTTGGCGTTGACATTGAATTCCGGGAAAATGTTTAACCCCTTGGGGACGAGGGTGAAACCATAACACTTCACGTAATTCAACAGCACTGTTACTTACAGCGACAGAGTTATTGTAATATTTGAACCGTCAACAAATATGATATCATTGCAGGATGTCCGTGGTTATTTATCCTCATAACTATATACATTACCAGGTAGCCGAAGGTGATCGGCTTGCTCAGTCTATCATATTCAATCAATCAAATCCAATATTAAGCTTAAAATCCAATTACCACATAAGCAAACTCATCCATGATAGAAGGGCTTACACGATACGGAAGCGTAGGTACAATTACCTATATCCATTAATCGATTTCACTATCTATAGAAAGATAATCTTTGGCCGGAAGATGGGCACCTAGGGAGGTGGGAGAGATTTTAACGAATTACTGGAAAGATTGGGGCCAGAAAAATGTATTGGTGTGTGAAATTAGATTGTTGGTTTGCGAACCTTCGCGTCAGTCAAGGTAGAAATTATAAAGTCAAACAGATGACCTATTTATTTAATAATCTCTTTTTAATTTGTCTTTTGGACTTTTTGGTCGGTAATTGTGTTAGTTATTAAGGCAAAATTAATCTATAGATATTGATACGTTGATGCTTTGAATTTAAACTCTATTGAGTTAGAAATAATGTTTAAAATGCGTCAAAAATCATAATTTACGGATCGTCCAATATAGCAGAAACCATCAGAATCCAAAATGAAGTTTCACTTATTATTGACCAGTTGGCTGGGGGTAGTTAGAGTTTGGCACGACACAGGTCGTGAATTCGATTCCCACCGAGGACAAAAAATTGTGTGCTAAAACATGTCTGTTCTGATTCTGGGTGTAAATATCTATAAATGTGTATACTCGTAGGTTTACGAAAAATATGAAGTTATATAATATAATACTAGAGTGGTTATCTCGCTTCCAAAGTAAATGCTTAGTTTGGAATCAGATGGCTGTGTATTAATAATTTTCCAGGAATTTTTATTTTTTTATGTCGGAAGAAGGAAACGCCTGTCATATTTTTTCAATGAACTGTCACTTCTGTATATATTTTAACGTCTTTGAACATCACACTTCGCGACACAGACACAGGTAATTAGCAAATTAGATTTTTATCTGCTTTCCAAGAATCGTGATATTTTATTAATTTACTTACTGTAATTTATGATCGGGAAATTTTTTATCAAAGCTAAGTAGAAAATTGTGAATAATGTATGTTTTTCTGTTACAATTTCGAGGTCAATTATCACCGCGTTACATTACATATTCACGTCCATTATCCCCGAAGAGGCAGGTAGAGTGCCCAGTAATAAAACCCGCATTTCACTGTAAATATATTGAGTTCCCAAAGTGATACATGCTTATTAAGACGATATTTAAATTATTTATCTTCGTTTCTAAGAACCAAAAAGTCAGATTAGAGAGAAACATCAACAGAAAAAAAACTCACTCAATTTTCACCGTGCTGAATTACTAGCTATTCCGAACCGTTGGTAGCGTCAGTAACTAAAACCTTCATAATTGCCTTCCGCGTGCCCAAACTAAATACAAGACATTTTTTACATGTTGTGAGCATGTTCCCCTCATCTAGAGTAGGGGAAGTCCGGGCAAAGTGAATACCTTAAAATATTTAAGGTTTTAGCAGAAAGGTATAAGATACAAAAACAAAATAACTAGCACAAATCAGTCTTTATTAATTCCTCTTCCAAATACGATAATCAGTTACCATTAATTAAGCAATTATTAGTCGCAAATAAAATATTTAAAAGTACGCAAGTATTCAGTTTGACCGGTACCCTGGGTAAAGCGTACTCGTAAGCTCGCAGTACTCGAGTAAAGGCCAGTTGGCTTGGTGGTTAACGCTTTGACTCCCAAACCAAAGGTCGTGGGTTCGATTCCCACCCAGGACAAACATTTGTGTGCATGAACATGTCTGTTTGTTCTGTGTCTGGGTGTAAATATCTATATAAGTATGTATTTAGAAAAAAAAAAGCAGTATATGTAGTATATCAGTTATCTGGTTTCCATAGTACAAGCTCTGCTTAGTTTGGGATCAGATGGCCGTGTGTAAAAAGAATGTCCCAGGATATTTATTTATATTTATAAAGTGAATACCCATATTTTAAACTCCGAAAACGTTGATATAAGTTAAAAAAATATCTTGAATTGAACATAAATAATAAGAAAATTAAGATTGGCAGTTCTTGAGTGCCATTAAAAGCGGAACATTCTTCGTGACACCATTGTTGGCAAACGTCACATGGAATCCAATATTCAATCGTATTGTCATCTTCTTCAATATATATTTCACCTATCTGAGCTTGTATTGTTGATTTGTAGCTATAGCTGGCTCAAAAACGGAGACAATTTGGGAACATCCACGTTCTGGTTCAGGTGTACATCCAATGTCACTACAAATCTTTTTAGAATGGGGATGGAAATATTTCTGATAGAGAATCGACTGGATTAGATGGAATATATTCTTGAAGAAGTGAAGGCAAAGGAGTTGTAGAAGGTTTGGAATAATCGATAATTTCTAGTGAGTTTGTACTTTATATGCCAATATTCATATTAGAAGTGCCTGCAAATAATTTTGCCCATGCAACTGATTTTGTTTCTGAGAGTCCTGAGGGAAATTTGGTCGAGAAGAGACAAAACATTTTTTTGATGAGCGATGATGAATAGCCATTTGTATGATATTTCCATCCCACGACCCTTGTTTACTTTTTTTATAAATTTATTCACTATCTGAAACGAACTAAAGACATTATGAGATCGTAAGTCAATAATGAGAAATGGCGGACAATGTGGATACCATATTCACTTTGCCCTAAATACATTTTGCCCGACTAGGTAAGTTTTGAGATTAAGACATTTTATATAAACACTAATAGTGCTGACTCTCTGTTAAGTCTATATATATAAAAATGAATCCCTATTTCCCTTGGTCACGGCATCACGCATGGACGGCTGGACCGATTTCGCTAATTCTTTTCTGGTTGTGTTTGTTATTGTCAGGAGATGGTTCTTATGAATGAAAAAATTAAGAAAGTTGCGTGGAAAATTAGAAAATTTAAGAAAACATAACGACCATATTAACTTTTCTAATGTATTTGGTGTTTGACTTAACTTTCAGTCGTTTGACAGTTGCAAGATTGACTGAATACGCGCTGCAAATATCGTTTAAAAGAGAGACATGGGTCGTAATTATATTGATAATATAATTAATTTATAATTTCTATATAATGAAGTGCACATTTCACAGTCGATTCAATCGGAAGAATCGAATTCAATATTCATTGTTAAGACAGGACAACGTCTGACGGGTCGGCTAGTATACTATAAAAACCTACATTGATATGCTACCGAATTAAAATACACCTAAAAATAAGAACTTAATAATAATGAAAAAATTATCAATATACTTACCATGTGAAATCAATCTTTTATTTACGAAAACACAAATCTCCACCCTGTGGACGGCATGCGACGTGGCCGTGCGCTGTAGTGTTTGCCGCGTACTAAGCCAAGGTGGCCGAACATGGTGCAGAGGTGGCGTGTTGAATGACAAACACATAATTTAGGAGTAGTGAGGAGTATTCGCTTTGCCTGGGGTATTCACTTTACCCAACCTTCCCCTACATTACCAATCCCAGACAATTACCAACCAAAAAACCTGAACATCAACGTTTTCGAACCGGGATTCGATACCAGAACGTCCAGGTTTACCAGCCGAGCGTTATGCCAATCGACCACCAAGGCGCACCATGACAAGCATCAAAAACTGCTTCTCATAACAAACATTGCAATAGGGTAAACACTACAAATATCCCTGGAATCCAATATATTCGACCCTCGCCGATATATCATGCAAAACATTATACATCACTCTGGACTATTTTATATGAGAACGTTTCCTGACGTCGTACGTAGAATACCTATTCCAGAAACTTTAGCATCGTTGCTAACAACCAACGTATCTTTACAGCCCCCCCAAGGGATAGTCAACCCTGCTTCATCGAGATACAGTCCTTATCAGGTGTATACGTAAGCTTGTACCGGCATAACAAGTTGGACTGTGGTGCGGCTGCAACAATTTACAGAGTCCAACTATCACAATCGTTGGAATTACATTTCTACAGGAACCGTTTGGGAATTATATAGATTTTGATACAGTTCATTCTTTTCTTACTTGGAATATCTAACTGAGTTTGAGTTTTGGTCGTTTATTGGTCGAAATTCGAGCAATATCATAAAATATATACTTATGAATTAGCATGTTAACCTTTTTTGATTTAATTTTTAAACAATCTTTTTCGTGTCTTTATCGGAATCGAACCTAGCGTATCATAACAGAACCTTTGTTCATCTGAAATAATGTAACTTTCAAATTGTTACTTTTGGTTCTAAAGATTACCCCCACATATAAACAATATTATGGAATCTGCTTTCTCGCTTAGAATATCACTATCGATTCCGTTCTTGATGTAGTCCTTTAACCACATCGTAACATTTTTTTTTTCTACCGAATTGGCCGACTAACAAGCAGACTGTCTACCTGATGGTAAGTGGTCACCGCCGCCTATAGATATTTGCAACTAGGAGCATTGCCAATGCGTTGTCGACCCTGAGACGTGAAGTTGTTAAGTCTCATGTGCCTGTAATTTCACCAGCCCCCTCACCCTTCTAACCGAAACACAGTAATACAAGTGCACTACTGCTTCACGGCGGAAATGGGTTAGGTGGTAGTAGCTCCCCGAACTCTTGCACTAAGAACTCTACTACTACTTAGTTATATGACAAAACCAATTCAATGGTAAAGAAATCTAAAGAGATTTCTCCAAATTTCCCAGAGAACAAACACAAATGTGCGGCCAAAAATCCAAAAATACAAAGAACTCCATTATCTCACACCCTAAACAGCTAAGTAATTACTTTATAGCATTTAATTACATTCTGCCTTTATCCGAGGGTGACATAATTAGAGGAGGTCAATTAAATGGCGGGTTTCTTAGAATGTAATGCCCATTTACATTTAGAATTTTTCCCGTCACTAAGACATTTATTAGGTTACCAACTTCTCTCGACCTTTAATAAAATGATCTGTATAATAAAGAATATCCTTCAAGCCATTTGCAATCTTATATTTATTTTGTATTAAGTCATTTACTTCTTATATCCTTATTTTAGTCTTCACTACGACGCGCCCTGACTTCGTCTGAGTGATAATAAAAATGTATTATATAAATAAACCTTCTGGAAGTAATACTTTAAATGGTGATGAAAACCGCATCAGAATCTATGACTCAGTTTGAAAGATATAAAGGACAAACAGACAGACACATATAGTGTCTTTGTGTGTAAATATCTAGGTATATATAGGTATATAAGTACCTGAAAAAAAATGTTTACTCGTTTCCACAGTACAGGTTCTACTTAGTTTGGCATTAGATAACCAAGCCAATGGATCGCTCAATCTCAATAATACCTTCAATGTTGAAAAGCTACACTATTCCCGAGTGACATAGGCTGTTATAATGCTGGAATACATTAGACCCTCGAAACGCAGGTGAAACCGCAGGATAGAAGCTAGTAGAATTGTAATCAGGACACAACGCAGTAATTATCTTGCGAGAGACAAGCAAGTTCAGGTGACGGCAAAACACTCAGTTTCCGAGCTACCCTGCTATTCTGTAAAGTATACGCTACTGGCAATGATCTTTCGTCCCAGCCCCTATGCTCTGTCTCTTTCGCTAACCAAGCAATCACGCGAGAAGTCTGCTCTCGGAGGCCTCGTTGCCCCGCGAGCAGACGAAGTTTGTATAGCTGAATAAGAGATCTGAAGCGGCAAGCGTTTACCTTAGCTCGGTTGGTGTGCTGCCAGTGTTTTGTTAGACGCTGAAAGCGATTGACAATAGAAACTTATACCCCGCCCGGCCGGCCAAGTTGGACTGTACACAGATGTTGCATATCTGGAAACACTAAGATAAATAAATAAGTAGGTCGATGTACTCCCATTACAGTGAAGGTATTTTAAGTCTGAACGTAACATGTGGCGAAATAGAGAGAATAATAGGGAGCGAGTATAAATGCGAATGCTTGTGAGGATGGACGTATGGGTGTTTGTTACTCTTTCAGACAAAAAAACTAAGGGATTTGGATGAAGTTTGATACATAGATTGAGCATGCCCTGGAATAACATATATTATTATGCAACTTTTTAACCCGGGAAAATGTAACATTCTTCATGAACGCGGCTGAGACCGCGGGTGATAATTATTTATTATTAACAATGCCAAAGTTTGTGAAGATAAATGTATGAATGTTTATTACTCTTTCAACGCAATAACGGATAACAACCAAATTTTTGTTTAGTCAGCCAGATACAAAAATATTAAATGTAACAGACTATACAATTATTTGTTCAAAATCGATTAGCCTCTGACTCTCAAACTAGATGGATACCTGTATTTTGATTCGCCAATGGATTTGGATAAAACATGGCACGAAGATAGTTTATGACCTGGATTAAATACTTATTATCCTGGGAAAATGTCAAATCCCTTGTTCCCGATGGACAATCAATATTAAACAACGAAAGGTCAAAAGGAACTCCGATCTCGAGGAAATGACTCAAACTGTTTTATTTTTATATTGCCGAGCCTCTTCCTGTGATGAATATCAATGTTCCATACAAATAATTACATACAATTCACAGGTTAAAAGCAATGCAACTTCGGCCAGGCTGAATTTGATAACCGATTGCATGGAAAATACTTAGAATAAATGTAGCATGCAAATAAAATTAATACAAATTGTTGAGCTCTTAGTGTAGAATTCGTTCGGGGAAGTGGTATACTTCCACGGACGAACCACCTTACCCATTTCCTCCGTCAAGCAGTAGCACGCTTATATTTCTGTTAGAAAGCTCGCTTGCCCGATGATATTATAGGCGCACAGCATTGCCCCTAGTATGCCAATGTCTTTAGGCGGCTGTGGCCATTTACCAGTTGGGCCATCTGCTTGTTGGTCTGACGACTTCGGGTATAAACTAAGAATGGAGGGTGTAAGAATTATACATGTAAAAGAGTAATAGTACTACTTAGTTAGTACATGGTAGTAGGTTGAAGTGTTGTATGTACGGGTGTAAGAATAGAATAGTTTTGTAAATGTCAAAATAAAATGAAATAGGAAACTGTGATGTGGTTTTTATTTATTTTGCTAAATGCGGATTTTATTACATTTTAGGTACTGATAATTGACAATTCTAGCACAGCATAGACCTATGTAGACTAGTTTACAAACTCGCTAGTGTCTAGCTGTCTTAATTCAGTTCTGCTGTCGCAGCCGACCGCTGCGGCTCCGCTGCGGTTCCGCTGCGATTTGCCGACGATAAACTTGCGCTAAACTGTTGTTCGTTGAAGCACGACCGTTTAAAAGGGAACTTTTTCAATTATACGCGCTGGTAGTTTATTGGATTCGAATCCATACTTGCCAGTTATTTGATTTGCTTGTCGTCGGAATTCTTTAAAGCTGAAACTAGTCGTGAAGTGAGATTGAGCGAGAATCACTGTAAGATGGTCGGAACTTATTAAATGGAAGTATGCCTCGTCCGCGAATTGAAGACAGAAAAGTTTTTTTTTTAATTTCCGCTATCGCATTTCCTTACTTTGATGTTCATATTTTCCTTTGTCGTTTAATGAAATCTCGAGTCATGTTTACGTTACGTAATGGTATAAGTAGGTTAAGATATTTATTGTGCCAGAAGACTGACAAACGAACAAATATCTGATGGTTATAGGTCAGCGTCGCCTAGGAAATTGAAGCAGTTAATTAGAAATTTTGTTTCTTATCAAGATTGAAATTAACCTACAACTACTGTTTGATCATTTGACGGGGCAATTGGCTTGGTGGTTAGAGACACTGCCTGCCACGAAGGGTTTGATTCCCACCCAGGGCATACATTTTTGGACATGAATATGTTTGTTTGTTCTATATCTGGGTGCAATAATAAGTATGTGATAATATATAGTATATCAGTTATCAGGTTTCCACAACACAACCTCGGGTCGGGATCAGACGGCCTTGTGTAAAGGATGTCCCAGGATATTTTATTTTATTTATTTACTATTTAGGTACTTATCTTAAGTTTAAGATCAATATAATACTATAAGTCCTTTTTTATTTTTATTTTCTCATTAAAAATTGCGTTGACTTTATTTTGGCCAATAAATTAAATATTGACTTTGGAATGGTCTCTATTTGCAAGCCATACTAGCTTTGATTAGCATTGCTAATATGAGAGTTTGTATGTTTTTTACGGTTTCACGGCTAAGCGACGACCAATGTTGCTAACATTTGGTATACACATATCCAATGGTATGGAGGAAGACATACACTTTTTATCCAAGGAACGCGGGTGAAACCGCAGGGACAGCTAGTTCAAAATAAAAAAGAGACAACAATTTATTAGACACGAAAAAATTTCATAAATAAAGCAATATCACTGAGCTCAATTTCCAAAAACATTCCTAAAGCATATTATTATGTGCATAGTCTCTCAATGGTCGGGTCCATTTAGCCGCGGGTCACTTTAACCGGATCGCTCTGGTTAAATCCAGTAAGTGGGGCACGACGCTCAGATAAATCCCCCTGTTATTGTTATTGCCTCCCAAAGGATCCGGTATTCTTTGTATACGATCATCTCGTGCCTTTATAACCAGTTTTTCTGATCATATTTTTCAATACACATTATTCTTAAAGTATTGTTTATTTCATGATATATTTTTTAAACGAATTGGATTGGAAACTTTTACATTATACATTAAATTCTCACTAATACATTTTTATTATAATTCTTCTGTACGTGTGTGTGTCACTGATCTCCTCTTAAACGTCTGGGCCGATTTTGATGATTTTTTATGTAGGTATGTTTTAGTCCCGGGATGGTTTAATTGGACCCCTAATAGCACCGCGTCGAGATCCAATTTTTAAAATTTTCCGTCCAATACATTTTTTTTAAATGTACCTATTATTTGTATCTAGGACCCTCGACCCCCGAGGACTGGGCAGAACGACTGCCGAGTCACCAAGTATTACATAATAGTAGTGATTTATGTGACTTAATAATGCTTAAATGAATTTGACGGACTAGTTGTCTTGGTGGTTAGCCACCCTGACACCCACGCCGCAGGACCACCCAGGACACGATTACACTCCTAAATATTACATATGGTCACCAGGCACAGACAGACATTTTCACACACCATTTTTTTTGTCGGGAATCGAACCCATGACCTATGGTGTGTTAGTTAGGGTCTCTAAACACCAAGCTAAACCTGATCTGTCTAAGTGTGAATTAAACTTAAGTTATTAACGTATAATAATGTAGGTAGATTTCTCGTTTTGTATTTAAGTATAAGTAGCTTAAATTTACATTTGGTAGTGCTAGTAGATGGTTTTTTGTTCCCTGGAGTATTTAACTACTTAGGAAAGTATATATATATATATATACCCGTGTATATTTTCCTATAACTGTAAGATATAACATTTCTTAACAATTCAATTAATAAATTGAAGCAAATAAACCATTTATTACAAAGAAATTATCAATCATGTTACTTCACAATAGTATAGATCGACCACATTTAAAATATTCATCGACAAACTTTTGAACTTATCAATTTCAATTAGCAATCCGGTTAAAATAAAATCGATGGACACAAAAAGTGTGATCTACCTATAATCACGATTTACCAAGACGTGTATATTCAAACAGTTTGTGAATGACAAGTCACTGAGTTACTTCTGGGCGGCCAGTTTCTTCCTGAGGGATTCTGGCATCGGCGCGGGGGGCGGGCGGGGCATCATCGTGTACACCTTAAAGGCGTCGTACACGAACCACTGCAGGCCGGTCAGCGTACCGATCATGATGATACGCGCCACCAGTCCTCGCCAGATCCCTATCATCCCCACCTCTCTTATGATCCCACCGATCGACGAGCTCGGGTCCTTATTAAGCTTCGACACGATCGTATCGGACGGATGCGACACGATAGCGCACAGCACCCCAGCGATGTACCCCGCTGTAAACGTCACTATCAGCTGCTCTGACTTCGTACACTGCTCCCTGGGCTTCGGCACTACGTTGTCGTAGAGATACTCCAAAGTTTTTTCGAACGATGAAAACTTCATCATCGTATAGGGCACTTGCCGACCCCACAGCGGTGCCAATCCTCGGTAGAATACCCCGAATCCTTCCGTGGCCTTCATATGCGGCATGGCTACCCTCATCTGAGACGTGTACCCCGGAGTCGTCTGCATCCGCACTTTGGTCGCCTCAAACGGTGCCAGAAATACGTCGGCCAACAGTTCCGCCGACGCCGCCGCGGCTAGGTATAAGTAAGTCCGGTATAAGTATGCAGATTCCTCATCGACCATCGTCGCAAATTTGTATTTAAAGTACTCGTAGCCGGCGAACTTTGCTGCGCCTTGGAGCGAGTAGCCAATTAAAGTTGGCGCCCATCCTTTGACGAGGTTGGCCGCGCCTCCTTCTCTGTACGACACTCTGAAGCCGTTGAATATTGACTTGTATTTTGCTGGGTCGACCTGCAGCCGGCACTTGACCAAGTCCAATGGTGTGACAAATGTGTGGGTCGTTCCGCAGGCGACCGCGCCGCCTGCCATGCACAGCAAGAAAAATTTGTTACTATACATCTCACAAGAAAATTCTTCCTTCTTCGACATAATTGCAAGATTTTAATGCTTTCAGAAAACCAGGTCAGATCTGGCTTTCGCCTCGTTAATTTGTCAGGTTCAGAGGAGAATTCAATGAAAATTTTATACAAATATTATGTTTCACACGTATTGAAATTTTTTCGTGACATATTGACGTGACAGAGCATTTATTTTTCTTACGACTGCGAAATAGGTATGTAGAAAATTTTAGTGAAAGTTTGAATAAATAAAAAGGAAGTGTACTTTGTCTAAAATCACCAAATCTAAAAGCTATAAGGCTTGATGACTCAAATATAGTAAGAAACCTTGCCTATTCGGAGAAGAACGGTCCTTAGGGAACCGTGCTCTCATTCAGGTAGCTCAGATAGAAAAACTTACTAAACACTTGTAGTATACTACACACTATGACTATAATAATATAGAATATATCAGAAAACGGGTGTTTTGTACGTTTGTAGTGCAGCTACTTACAGTCGGTCATCCTCACATTTGTCCATTACACCATTGACTTTCAGCAGCACTTGAGAGAAAACTTTCCGCTATGGGTAGATACGTATACTCAAAGATGTCAACTAAAATGTTATGACCAATTAATAACTAACACCTACATCTTGGTCTATTGAGGAAATGGCTATTTTGGACATGACATCTACTCTTTCCACAAATTTTTGATACATTACAATTTTTTTTGAGATTTTAGAGATAATAAAATAAAATATAATAAATATCCTGGGACATTCTTTTACACATGGCCATCTGATCCCAAACTAAGCAGAGCTTGTACTATGGAAACCAGATAACTGATATACTACATATACTACTTTTTTTTTTTTTTTTTTTTTTTCTAAATACATACTTATATACATATTTACACCCAGACACAGAACAAACAGACATGTTCATGCACACAAATGTCTGTCCTGGGTGGGAATCGAACCCGCGGCCTTCGGTTTGGCAGTCAGAGCGTTAACGACCAAGGCAACTGGCCTGTCAAACAGATATTCATTGTGTGCATGCTTAGCCATAGGTTTTTGTCGAAGTTTGTATTAGCTGCATATGATCTGATAAGCTGTATCTGACTGGTGATTATCCATACCCAAGACAAATTCGTAAATAAAAATCTATCATTATGGAAGGAATAGGATAGAAGGGATATAAACAAAAACGTCCAATTAAAATTTATTAATTACATTTTCATCCACGTCGACTTACAACTAAGTTAAAGTAGTTTTCATCTACTAGGACTAACAATTTATATTAATTAAATTATTATTTATTTGTATACACATATTTACAAAAAAAAATCTATTGCATTAGGTTTTTGTGCTTTTGGAAAAAAAAAACCTAAAAACAGTGCCTGAAAAATTTGTGGATTCAAGTAAAATATAAAATTAACAAAAGTAAGTAAGTAGACATTTATTGACAAGCTAATTATTAAGCTTATGATTGGAAATAATAATAAATAGTTATCCTCTCTTACGCGCTATATTAGGTCATTTTATTAATTATTATGAAAGTACATCTATACACTGGCGTTGCAAATCAATGGTAAAATAACTAGTGATGTATCGTTAATCGTTATAAAGTATCGACAATGATGATCGTTTATTATCGAAGCGAATATCGATATCGGTGATGTCGAAATATCGATATATTTATCGTCAACTTACTAAGTATTATGCATTCAATCATCTCACACAATTATTATTAATACTGCCGACGAGATCGCCCTTGACTCACGACCGAATCGCATGGCGACCCGATGGATTCGTGCGATTTATATTTTGAATCGTTGTTAAATAAATCAAAATGGTTTCAAGCTAAACATCATATAAAAAAATAGAGTAAGAATTTGATTAATATTATTAATTAGTTTTTAAGACCAGCCGGCCGATGGACGATTTTCCTGTGCTCAACATTATGAAACAAGCAATAGACGGCTTAAAAGAATTTTAATTGACATTCCAACTAACACAAAATATTTTCTCGCACATAATATAAAACAGACCAGTCTATCGTTTCAATGACATTTCAATTTTCGTTACGTAGTGAGACTATTTATCGATAAAATCTGTAGATACTCAACACATCCCTAAAAATCATTCCAATCTTTATTACCACGCACAAAATTTGTTCAACCGAAAACAAATCAGAACACAGCAATGGCAGTGCACTCACAAAAAAAATCATGGCAGTGACATTAACGAAGTTTATTTACAAGCTCAAGTCTCACTACATAATTACAAAATCAACGTTTAGGGGGCGCAATTCGAACCGACACGTAAAGCCGCAGCGGAGCCGGAACGTTCACGTCGACATGTCGCCTGCTGCGCTTCCTGCCTAACTCTGGGACTGGGACGAAACGAGCTTCCAGTTCTAACTGCCTTTCTAACACTACATCGTTTTTGAGATGTCTCCTCAGTCGTAGAGCCCATGTGCCATCGCGTTTGGAGAGCACGAAGTCCTTCTGGTCATCACCGTACGCGATGCGGTAGTGGGGCTTGGACCCACCCTCGGCTGGCACGAGGCGCAGTAGCGGAGCCCTGCCCCAAGTCTGTTTAGGAGTCGCTGATACCACTATCAGTTCTACTTCAGGCTCCAGGATTGAACGACGACCTGGGAAAGACAATAGAATTTACTCATGACTAGCTGAACCTTAGTACCACTTATTTAACACTTAATTAGTAATTGCGGAGCCTAACCCATAAAGATGAGCTCAATTGATTGAGTGATATTCGAGTGTATGCAAATATTGATTTTAAGTATATTGCGGGACATGCCAGTACATGGAAGGAGAAAGAAACTTACGGCGACTACGCCTCTTTCGTTTCCTGACAACAGTTGTTCCGTTGGCGTATACGACTGCTTCATCAGGAGCTCGTCGTCGGCGACCGTTCACCTGGAAAGATAAATTAATATAAAATGTGCGTTCATTCACTGAGCCTAACCGGGGCAAACATTGCTTCAACAGGGCCAACATCCTCTACGTCCCTCTGGAATTAACTTGCGTAAATCCTCACCTTACAACTGAAACAGCCCTCAGTAGATATAAGCTCGTTCTTCCCTCCGATCTTGTACTGGTCTCTGACGGGGAAGACCGGCGCGTCGCCGATGTCGTCCGGTGGCAGGCTCCCGTCCATAGCCGTGAGGCAGTGTCCGGCGCCCACGAGCTGGTAGCCCGCCGGACACCCGCACTGGTACGAGTCACCGAAAGCTGAACATCCGAAGAGACAGCTCGCTGTTGCGCATCCGCCGGCCATCTGGGATCCAGTCATAAGCATGTGAAGATGGACGTATAAAAATTTACGGCTATCGAGAGCTATTTGTAATTTTCATCCAACATCATCTTAGAAGAAACCACTAAAATTTCCATGATTACATCTATGCTAGATTGATGATTCAACTAAACCACATAGAAGTAATATTCTCGTCATGGAGGCCGAAATAGCTTAAACGTTATATTTAAAATTAAATTTTTTGATGAATAAGTGTACCTAAATTTAAGTAAATGCTAAGTTATTTATTTATAATCCGTGTATCGGTAATAGAACAATTCAATGTTACACTATATATTAAGGAATCACAAGCCTCAGTTCAAAACAACGAGCTGAGCAAGCGCGGAAAGATGTTAATTTTTAAAAACACAATACAATTGATCTTAAAATAATTTATCGTAGAATCTCAAAGAGAAAGAAGAAAAAATTGCATTCCTAGTTGTTTGTTATAGAATTGGACACATATAATGCACACACTATTCCATTAGGTAATGAATATGTAATGATAGTTGTAAGTAATGTGAGTAAATACAAAATACTTATTATGCTTCGTGAGATTACATACCGTAGAAAGCCACGGCACACGTGGTCTTTCTACTCTCGCATTTGATCCAAATTAGAGTGTCGCATGTCACACTAGTCGGTAGTGTACATACCTGCAAGCAGACGGCGTGTCCCGCGTCCCAGCCGTAGCCGGCGGGGCAGCCGCAGCGGTAGGCGCCGGCCACCGCGAAGCACGGCGCCGCGCCGCACGGGCCCGCCGCGCACGCGTCCGTGGCCGCGCAGCCGCCGCCCGCCGTCCGCGTCGAGCCTGCCGGCCGACAGACCGACTTAGTCACTAGCTCGAAGGTGCCTCGCGAGAGAAGCTCTCTGAGGCTCAGACTATTATCACCACCAGGTGACGTAATGACGACCACGACCACTCATGGCAAAAGTAAAAGGCATGAAAAGAATGCAAAGCCTAATTTGCTAAGCTTAGGTTCAACATAGATTGGTAAACTTAACATGTTTAACCATATTTTGTGGAACGTGTTCTGCAAAGTGGCGCTAGAGCATTCCCCTGCCTATCGTAGAAAGGAACAGAGTTGCAGAGATTCTCGAGTTGAGGGCCTTAGGAACGAAGAACTAGCCCCAAGATAGACTAGAAGTTGATTCGGTCTTGATCCATCGTACGATATCATTGAGCTTGGGTCGCCTTCAAAGTGAACACTAGGACTCACCAGCGGGACAGTCGCAGCGGTACCCGCCCGCGTAGTTGCGGCACGGCGACTGGCAGCGGCCGTCGGCGCACTCGTCGCGGTCGAGGCAGCGCGAGCCGGCGAGGTCGAGGCGGAACTCGCGCGGGCACACGCAGCGGAACGAGCCCAGCAGGTTCACGCACTTGCCTGGCGCCGGGCACAGCCCCTCCTCGTGGCACTCGTTGACGTCTGAACGAGATCATGTTGAGTAGGTTAACAAAACAAACAGTACGCTTATAGAGGTGAGTGTGGCCAATGCATTTATGACCCTATTACGTGATCTTGTTAGGACCGATGTGATTTTTTTAACAGAATACAAAATAATTCATGTTGGAATAAGTATGTGTATAGTAGTTTACTCACTCGACGTAAAACGCTAAAAAAATTGCTGAGAATAGTTAAACGGCTAGGCCAGATATGCTTACTCAATCTTCTGAAACGTATCACTGCCAAGAAAACATTTACAAATAAATTTCTCACTTACCAACACAAGCGTCACCCCTCTTCTCATACCCGTCCTGACACGAGCACTCATATGATCCTTCCGTGTTGGAGCAAGTTTGCTGGCAAGTGTGTGTTCCTCTCTCACACTCATCAATATCCCTGCAGTTGGCCCCATCCTCGTCAACTTCGTACCCTGATCGGCAGAAGCACTCGTAGGAACCTTCGGTGTTCTTGCACAGTTGTTCACAAGGGGGAGGTCTCACTGAACATTCGTCGATGTCTGCACACACGTCGCCGGCTGGTTTGTAGCCGCGGCCACAGACGCAGCGGAAACTATAGGGGATAAATGATTTAGTGTGAGAATAGTTAAGCAATTAGTACGTGTAAATTGGTAACAGTAACTGGGTAGACTTGGTATTCTAGATGAGAAGATATAAATATACCGCAGCACCGCAGAAATGAGATATAAATGATACAGAGAGTACACACTAACTTCGACTAACGACTTTAGAAGGGCAGTTATAAAGATTAAAGTTGTTACAAGAATGTTACGACCGTTTCAAAATTCAACCTTATGGCTATTCCACTATTCCATCCTATCGAGCATAGTCCTATACAATTAAAATTTGTTGCTTACCTTCCGATAGTATTAACACATCGTCCCGGAGCACAGAGACCAGGCATGGCCGCACACTCGTCCACATCGCCATAGATGTCCACACCGTTGCCAAACCCTCCGTTTCCATCACCACCGATGATAGAGCCGCCTCCGGGACCACCACCTGGACCTCCAGTTCCCCCTCCACCAATATTCGGTGGTGAACAGAGCTCAAGACGTTCTGGTGTTCCTGGTATTGGGCATAGTTCGCATTCTGGACCCCAAGCGACGCCTAGCGTGCAGCAACATTGCGCTCTAAAGCAAAAAAAAATGAAATCACTTTTATTTTATATTGTCTTTATAAAAGCGTCTTTTTCACTATATTTCCTTTGATAAGATAAGATTTGTTTATCCCGGTACTACAACTTGTAGGTTAACTTACTTGGTGACATGTGCTGGTGTTGCTGGAGTGGATGAGAGTGACCTCGGCCAGGGTTCAGGCATGCAGCGTCCGGACACTAAAGATCGATGACACAAGCCCGTTCGGCGATCTAAAGTAACAATACGTATTGCTCAAGTTATTTGGATAATCTGAATTATGGTAAAAAAAAAAATAAGTTTTACAGATAAATAAAGATGTTAAGGCGATTTTCAATCAAAGCTTCTTTAACAAACTAGTGGCGTATTAGGAAACTAATAAATTCATAACTCCAGTCATGTATGACACTTTTTTTGACAGTATTTAATAGTTTCTGTTACTGAATTTGAAAGCATTTGATTTGACAACTTCAATTGTTATCACGAGATTTTTCACTATCAAATAAAGCTCTAAATAGACTCACCAACACAAGCTGTGCCATCATCACTGGCCTCGTACCCAGCGTCGCAATCACACATAAAACCTCCATCAGTGTTGATGCAGACCCCGGGGGCGCAACGCTCGGGTCTCTCCGCGCACTCGTCGATGTCTTCACATGCGTCCGCCGCGTCGTGCGGTGATGCAGTCCGTTTGTAGCCTGGGTGATGATCAATTGTATAAGTTGATGACCAACATGAAAGTAGAAATAGTCTCTAAAGACAGGTTGGTCGAAATTAAATATGAGCGACAAATTTTTTTAAGAGGATGATCTCTAAGAACTGGAGTCTACGCTAAAAAAGATCCCCGCCAGGAAACAAACCCATGGATCCTTCATAATCATCATCATTCTATAGACATTCATTGCTGATAGGCCTCGCTCAATTGTTTTCACCTTTACCGGAGAGTGCTCCACAACTCAACCGCCGCTTCGTCGGTGATCACTTCAAGAGCAAGAGCGTCCAACACGAAGTATATGTCGAAGTCTGTATAAAAAGAAGCTTAACAAACTAACCTTCCCGACACTTGCAGATGTATGATCCGACGACGTTCTCGCAGGCGTGCGGGCACACCTCGCCGCCCGCGGCGCACTCGTCGATGTCGCGGCAGTGCACGCCGTCGCTCGCCACCGCGTACCCGTACGGGCACGTGCAGCGGAACGAGCCCGCCGTGTTGTGGCACCGGAACGTGCACAACGCGCGACCCTCCGCGCACTCGTCCACGTCCACGCACGTCTGGGGAAGAGAACAGTTAATGGTGGGTTTTACTGACTCTCTAGATACCGTGTGCTTTCATAGATCTCAGATTCTCTATCGGGGCTATTTCTCAGTTAGATCAGTCAATATCTGACAAAATATCTCTCGGTAAATGACTTAAACGACTGAATGTTAAATACGAGAGAATATGGTCCCAGCTCTGTTTTACCTACCACCGATATATCAGCCTCTCCTAATAACCTTAGATAAAAATGGTGACTTAATCATTTGATCATCGGTAGTAATAAGGAGAACAAAATCGTTTGAGAGACAATTGAGATTGCACATGCGCCAGATAAAATGGATATAACAAATTTATGCATGTTACTTTGATCTACACAGACTGTATTCTGCCAAATAAATTATGAATGTTTTTAAAAACTGTCTTCCAACTAACCTGTTCAGGCCCTTGAGTAAATCCATAGTTACACCTGCACTCGTACCCTCCAGGAGTATTGGTGCATGTTCCATTTCCACATATCCTCGGATCAGCAGCGCATTCATCAGCATCTATACACACCAGCCCGGTGCCATCTAGAGTGTAGCCAGGTGGACATTCGCAACGGAATGAACCGTCCGTGTTGATGCAGCGACCGCCCTTGCACACGTCTGGACGCACTTTGCATTCGTCTAAGTCCTGAAAAGTCAGATCCTTGTTAGTAATCAGTCCAATCTTAAAACAACCCGAGACTTTATAACTCTGTCAAGCACAAAAAATAGAACAACTAAATTGTACCTGAGTTAGATTTGGCCGACCCATTCCACCTTGACAAATCCGCAAGAACTCAGCTGAATCTGGTGCAGGACAACGCTCACAGTATCTTCCCCAAGCGGCACCTGCATAAAATCAATTTGTATTGTACCCTGTTAGTTATAATCCGTCTAGTTACATGATTCTATAAATTTGATCATTATCGTCACTTGGATAGGGTAGCATGTTTCATTCGTTCCGTCTCTATTATAAAAAGATTTACATTCAGACTTTAATCTCCTTCCTCTGCTTTTTCGATCAATTATTCACATGCATTCACATCATTTGATCCGTAAAATGGCTAATTTAGGCACTCCTGGATATAATCCTCATAGTTTCGACAGGATTCCATAACTGATAAATATCTGAGCTGTCGGCAAGATACTAACAACCGAAAATCAAGGTTACCTTCAGAACAGCAGCACTCTGGCCTTCCAAGTTGTAAAGGTCTCGCTCTATGGCACCGGCCTTGGTCCCACTCATCGTAGCACAGTTCTTTCCGTTCGTCGACACAAATAGCGGCTGCTTTGTCAAATCGCCAACCCGTGGGACAGTCGCAGACGTACCTGACGGTGGAATGTATTATACACCAAATGATGACTGACACTTTGGTGGGAAATTTATTGCAGCAGATTGATAGAAAAAGTCTATTGATCTGGGAGGTCTCAATTTCCTGGGGCTTGGTTCTATGATCAAATGATAGTTGAAGGCTTTTAAGGATTTTAAGAGAAGTTGTGCAACATTTTATACAGGAAGATATTTCGTGACATGATGGCTCTTCAAAATGTTATAATAAAAATGAAACAAGATTTGTTGAGAGGACACTCACCCTCCATTGAAATTACGACACTCTCCGCCTGCACACACGTACTGCAACTCCTTGCATTCATCTCGATCCACACAGCGTCGTCCGACCAAGCGCCAACCAGCTCCGCAGGAACATTCGAAACTGATAAAGAAAATAAAATGACAGTTCAAATCACAGTATGAAAGTCATTTATCCCTAGAATACATAAACCAACAGAATTTTCAGGGTAAGTAATAGTCATAGGTAGCTGGGTCAAAGAACCAGCAGTAGGTAGTTATTAATGGAATAAACTTATGTCAAGCAATGGCTCAGACGCTTATAAACAAATTTTCAGAGTCAAAGCTAAGTAGAAATGAAATAAAAGAAATACATTTATTTTTGTTATATGATATTCATACTAAACACTCTGCTTAGTTTTGGATCAGATGACCGTGTGTAAAGAATGTCCCAGGATATAAATTTTTATTAAAGCGAGTCGCTACATGCATATGACGGAGCAGCTACTCACCCCCCATTAGTGTTGGTGCAAGAAGGCGATCCGTCGCGGCCGCAGGGGTGCGGCATCTCGGTGCACTCGTCGACGTCGCGGCAGTTGCGCCCGTCGCCGGTGAGGCTGTAGCCCGGCGCGCACTCGCAGCGGAACGAGCCCACGGAGTTGCGGCAGCGCCCGTTGCGGCACACCATCCCGCCCTCGCGACACTCGTTTATGTCTGCATGAAAAATATATAGAAAGGTTAAAAGAGTTAGCAATTTCGAGTCCAGGGGTCTTGTCAGTCAGAACATTGTGCAATATAGATGAAGTTGGAAAATCCTGACAAAAAAGGCACCTTTGTGGCGAAAAATGCCTGAGATAGTATTCAAGGACTTTGGAAACAATTGGTAACAGTGGAATCTAGAGCTGATGGCTGCATCAAGTCCGGATCATTATTTTGGGAACAAACCTTCCATAGTGGAATGAATAAGACTACTCACCAATGCAGTCATTATTAGCTCCAGGCTTGAACCCTTCGTCGCAGTGGCACATGTAAGAGCCGGGCAGGTTCTCGCAGGTGCCGTTGCGACACAGCGGCCGCGGCCGCGCGCACTCGTCCACGTCGCGGCACACGTTGTCACGCAGCGTGTAGCCCGGCGCGCACTCGCATCTACGGATTATACACGTTGTATCAAACCTCTAAAATATTATTAATAGAAGATTCAAAGGCAGAATCAACCACAAAAAGTACAAAGATTTTTTTAGGAGCGTTGTTACTGAGTAGATGGAGATATCACTGTCGTGACGATTCATAGACTTGCTGGAAAGGACTAGTGATGCTCCCGCTAATATTAATATTTTAAAGATTCACTTAAGGTTTTTAAAATACTTTATTTTGGTGGCACGAGCAATCCCACTGTGAAGTCTGATATTTCTTTTAAATCTCCATAAGTTATCAAAGAAGCATCTTCACTTCAGACCAAAAATCTGCTGCTAACGGTTCTCTTTTACAATTTATCATTATGCACCAAAATCTTACATTTCTTTTCCTGATGCTATCATCTCCAAAAGCTAGAAACTTCTAGTCAACCACTCACCTATAAGACCCAATAGTGTTCCTACACTCTCCATGTTCGCACAACCTTTCGTCAGCACATTCATCGACGTCCTCGCATTCGTCGAGCGACGAGGTCAGGCGGTACCCAGGAGGACATTTACATTCGTACGCTCCTGGCAAGTTAACGCACTGAGCTAGACCACGACAAGGGGACCTATGGAGGGTGCACTCGTCTATGTCGCGACATAAATGGGAAGTGTTGTCGTGCTCGTAACTGGAAAGGAAACAATAATTAAGATTAAAACACAATTCAGAATATGCACTTTTTTATGTCAGCGGTCAGTAAGCAGGTAGTCCTACTAACATTATTTCATACTCTTAAAGAATACTAGCACAAGTGAATCTTATGGTAAAAATGTCTGACATATAGATTTTGAGTTCTTACTATAGTTACAAACGTAAATCGATTTTTCTAATGGCTAACCATGGCATGAAATGTGTAACGAGGAAGATATTATAGGCCACAAGAATATTTTTCCTTACATTTACAATCAGAGGTAAGGTTGGTACGTACCAAAATCATAAACAAATGGACACGAAACCAATGGTTGAATGAACCAATCGAAATGACTTACCCATGATCACATCCACATTGGAACCCAGTTGGAGTGTCATGACAAGTACCAGGCTTGCATAACTGCGGCATGATGTCACATTCATTAATCGGTTTGGTCTCATTGGTCATTGGGTTGATGTACTCTCCAGGTTTCTCCCCGCAGAGGGCCATGTGTTCTTGAGAGCCTTTGTCAGGGCAGGATTCACAGGGTGCTCCCCAAGCTTTGCCCACGGAGCAACAGCAGAGGTATTTGGTCTGTGGCACTCCAACGGCGGCCGTGCATCGGCCGGTGTCAGGGTCCCAATCCATGTAGCATTGGCGTTGGCGAACATCGACGCACTCCTCTGTAATTGTATAATTTGATAAATAAAAAGCACGCTTTCACGTTATCTTTGGATTCTATGATCGTTATAGAGTGAGACGTCGTTAAATAGATAATTTTAAAGCTAATTCCTTAAATTTGAGATATTTGTGATAGTTTAAAATCTAAACCACAAAGAATTTTATAAATCTTAAAGATTTATATGGAAGCCCAAAAAAAATAGTTTTCCAAGTGTCAATCAGAAAGGCTTCTATCTTGCTTACACATAAACAGTTGCTTAGATATTAGGACAGCTTTGAAAGTCTGTGTCTACTCTAACATTATTTAACTACATCATCAGAACTCCCTATCTATCAAACCCCAAAAGTTAAAGAGCATTTAAAAGTCGGTACTCACTTCCATTAGGCATAGCGACATAGCCCTCAGGACACAAGCACACGTACGATCCGGGCATGTTCCGGCACACTCCGGGGCCGCAGATGTCCGGGCGCGCGCACTCGTCGATGTCCTCGCACTTCTGCTCGTCGGGCGTGAGCTGCCAGCCGTCGCCGCACGTGCACACGAACGAGCCGAACGTGTTGGTGCACGTGCCGTGCTCGCACAGCGCCGGGTGCTGCGCGCACTCGTCGATGTCCGCTAGGGTCACCACGTACGATGGCTAAAGGGGAAGAATGGTGGAGTCATATTACCTTACATTATTACATGACAATTATGTGACAAGTCCTCTTTTTTTTCTTAGTTTGTTGTCGTCATCTGCCTGCCTTTGTCAATTCGGTGCGTACCAAGATATAAAAGATTTAGCGTAATTTTTGCTTGTTTGGTTTAACTCTCCTTGTTAACTCTTTATTGGGAATATTGATACCTATTAGACAGTTACAGAACCAGTTGATGATATCAATAATTTCAATAAGACTCACCGGTTCAAGAATGGGTTGATAACCAGGACCACCCGGACACAGTTCTCTGTAAGCTTCTGATCCTGGCTCCGGACAGAGGTCACAATAGTTACCCCAAGCAGCACCTAAATGAACACAACATTATCATTTACATATACGTTTATCATCACATGTAACAATACAAACTAGCTATGTACCCTAATTATACCTGCACTCCCAAATTATATCTTATACATGAGTACTTACTTTTGTATGTGTTAATGTGTTATTGTGTAAATTTCTGGTCAAACAATATAATAAATATCACTAGTCATACATTGGATTAGAGAATGAGTTATCCTGCTTTTCATATTAGTGTGGATACTATAGATGGGATAGAACATACCGACGGAACAGCAGCAGGCAGCCATAGTTCCATCTTCAGAGAGTTCATCGCTGTCGCGACAGTGTTCAGTCCCAGATCTTAAGTCCACTTTACCGTAGCAACGAGCCTTTCTTGAATCTGAAAGTAAAAACAAAACATTATTCCATGGGTTGCTGAATCTGGCCGAATCATTAGTAGTATCCTCGTAATTATGGGCTAAAGAATTAATAAATAAGATAATTTCAAATGTCTTCTTCAGATCAGCTGTCGACCCTCAGCCATGAAGTTCTCTTATACCTGTAAGTTTTACTGGCCCATTTACCTTTCTTACCACCTGGTATTAGAGTATATCCATAAGTGCTTCTAAAGGCCTATTTAAACACAAATATTTTCATTTTGTTTAACCGAAATACAATAATACAACTATACTCTGTTTCAGAAATAGATACAAAGGTTCAATAAGAAATCCATAACAAAGAAACATACCATAACATGCAGTGCCGTCGGATACCAGCTCATAGTTGGCAGGGCAGCGACAGATGTATGACCCTTGGGTGTTGATGCACTGTCCGTACTGACAGGACTGGGGAGACTTGCACTCGTCGACGTCCGTGCAGTTGAAGCCGGGCATCACTAAAAAAAAGAGAATAAATTATTTTTATTATTATAGACCAATTTTCATGGTGTGTCTCTTGAGTTCCAAAAACGTACCTACTATTCCCAACAAGGCTTTCATTTCATTGGAAATACTTGAGGAATGTAGTATGAGAGAGATAATGGTCAAAGGTATTTTAAGTGAATCATCAAAAGAAACATAAACTACTCCCCTTATTGTTGAGGAAAGAGCTTGATGCCTTATAATGAGATCTATAGCCTTCAATACACACACTCGCCTCTGCCTAATTGTAGTAATTAAGCCAAACCATAGCTACAAAGATAAAACTAATGGAGAAATATTTTTAAATGATATACTTACAATCATCAATGCTGTCGGACTGGTAACCCTTGTCGCAGATGCACTTGAACATGCCGTATGTATTCACGCAACGACCGAACACGCACACATTATCGAATGTCGCACATTCGTCCATATCTGGAAGGAATAACATATTCAATACAGCTTCAGCTTAAATAGAACTCCCACTGCCACCCATTACAATCGTCAAGTCATGAAGATATATTCTCTTCGGTCTACTGTAAATAGCGTTTTCTTGTTTCGAAACACACAGTGCAGCTGTTTTTGGTCCAAAGTTTCCCTGGCGTTTGCCAAAATTTTCGATGCTATCTAACTATTGCTAAACTGCTTTATACGACCCAAGATGCAGTAAATGCTGATGCTACAATAATTCTACTTTCACTCATCAGCTTACAAAATGAAGTCTTACCAAGACAAGATTTTCCATCAGGCGACTTAGTGAACCCGACATCGCAGTCACACTCGTATCCTCCAGGTATGTTGGTGCAGTGTCCGTTCTCGCAGAGAGTAGGATCGTTCGCGCATTCGTCTATGTCCACGCAGGAATATCTGGAATTTTAAATGACACATCAGGACTATGTTTTGTCTTTCACGGTTTTAACAACTAAAGGAATATAAACATAAAGTTGGTTGTATTTTCCTCGTTTTGAGTCAAGCTTATTATTAGCTCATACGCAAATTGACTTGTTCTAAAACCATATGTTCACACTGAACCGAAATATGTCAGAATAATGGGTAATGGAGGCTTTACATATGACTACAAATAATAAGGAGACAAAGAAGAACAGAACTAACCCATCGCCTTTATAGCCAGTGTCACACAAACACATGAAGGAGCCGTCGGTGTTCTTGCAAGTGGCTCGCGGATGGCAGCCTCCGTTGTTGGTTAAACACTCGTCGATGTCTTCGCACTCGGTGCCGTCGCCGCGCCAACCGTCGCGGCAGCGGCATTGGAAGGACCCCTAAGAAATATAAATATTGTTTATTCATACCGTATTATTCAAACAGACCTTCACAGGCTTTTATAAATCAACTAAAATATTTCTAGAGATCCAAGATCACTATCAGCATCAATATAGATAATACAATTTCATAATGAGAAAGGCATTTTTATACTTATCATCATTATTTATATGGAATGGAATGCCTCTCTCTTGTAATTCAATTTTACGTTTCACTGCTACTATTTCAACCAACTAACCGGTAAATTAATACAGTCAGCAGAAGGATGACAGTCGCAGGTCCCCAGCTCGCATTCATCGTCATCAGTACAGGCAGGTCCTTGTTCTGGTTTCACGCTGTAACCATCGGGGCAGCGGCACACGAAGCTACCGATCGTGTTGCGACATTCACCTGCACCGCAAAGATCTGGCACCTGGATATGATTAAAACATTGTGTTGCAAAATTATTCTTTGGTAAATTAAATGAGACGTCTCATTTATCATGCAGGCGGGATGAAATGAAAAAGCTACGTAGAGAACTCAGTAAATAAAGGGACTAATTTTAAAAGATGCCCAAGTCTTACATATACATATCTATCATATTTCTGTCAACGTAAATTATCTGTAAAAATCATTTTACAATATAATGTATTAGTTATATTTATATAATATAAGGAAAGGTAATGCCTCGTCCAATCTTAATTTTCAATAAAAAAAATATTGTGATGTATTTACACGGACAAACATTTGCTACTAGACTAGTAGACATTGTAAGGTAATACATTCAAATGGCGGGAAGTGATAGATGACAGAGATGTGGCGAGCGATACTGACATCGGCGCACTCGTCGATGTCCTGGCAGGTGGGCTTGGCGCCGTTGGGCGCGGCGAGCAGGCCGTCGCCGCACGTGCACAGGTAGGAGCCCGGCGTGTTGCGGCACGCGCCGCCGCCGCACGGCCGCGCGCCGCGCGCGCACTCGTCCACGTCGCGGCACGAGCGCCCGTCCGCGCGCAGGTGCCAGCCCTCGCTGGGGACCATGCAACCGAGGATGGAGCTTAGTATCGCACCTCATAGATTACATTCGGTTGTCGGTCCGTTATCGAAGCCGATTCATCTGACAATACTGATCGAACTCCTCCGCTCACCAAATTGTTCGCGTGTAAAAGTTAACTAAGGTTAAATTTTGTCACCAGACTGTATCCAGTCTGGTTCAGCAATAGAGCTACGCAAAAGATTTTTCTGTAGAGCCTATCCAAGAGTGATAAACAAGCTGACTAACTTAGCAAGGGATATCAATGTATGCAAAGTTGATTGGTATCATAGAGTTTATTTTGGGTTACGAGAGATAACACCAAAAATTCATGAAGTAGCCTTAACCGAGGCCTAAACTCACCGACAAGTACAATGATAAGATCCAGGGGTGTTGACACACTCGTGCTGACACCTGGTGGGATCCTCAGTACACTCGTCGATGTCCTCGCAGTGGGACTTGACAGTGGATTGCGCGTAACCTTCGTCACAGACACACTGGTATGTTCCCATTAAGTTCTCGCACGCACCGTTACTGCATATGCCTAGAAAGTGTAAGTGTTGATAAAAAAAAGTTATCTCAAATTGGATGATACAGCTATGCTAAACGTTTTTAACAAGTTATTAAACAATAACCAATGTTACAGATGGGGTATAAGATGCATTCAGTGCGCATGGACACTCTAGATAAGATGTTGCTATACAAACAATTCCTCTTAGGTCTTAATTCTTAGCGGGTGATATTGAGGTCACACGCAAACTTTTATAATTAATCTGATTTTGACATCGAATAAGTTAAAATAAATAGGAACAACAATACAAGAAATCTGAAAATAAACTTCAACTCACCAGAAGTAATAGAGCACTCATCAACGTCCTTGCACGAGAGCCTATCGGGAGACAGCTCCATCCCTGGTCCACATTCACATCGGAAAGAGCCAGGGGTGTTCACGCAGCGGCCGCCGCGGCAGAGGCCTCCGGTCTCCGAACATTCGTCAATATCTAGGCAAAATTAAACATTTATATTTATTTTACCAATGTCATAAATGACGTCAATGTATGTTGCAATTTCAACTTTGACATCCACAGCCTTGTCTAAATACTACACATGCTACAATAAGTAATGAGGCGTAATAAGTGATATTTTGATTCATTCTTTGTAAATTTTTTTGTTAATTCAAATTTAAATTAAACAATTAATGAGTTTTAAGATTCCTTGTATAAAACAAATCTACTAACCGACACAAACTTTAGTGAAGTCATCAGCCTTATGACCAGGGCGGCAGTGGCAAGTGAAGCTTCCTTCAGTGTTGTGACACTCTCCCGAACCACAAACGTCATCCACTATCTCACACTCGTTCACATCCACGCACGTGTGATTTTTGGAATCCTGGAAATGATTAGCTTTGAGAATAAATAATATGATCTAGAGTTAATAATATGATTAAATTTAATTAGAGGCTAGCTATTACTGGTTGTTGTAAATTGAGGCTCATTTTCAATGCGACGTACCTTTTCGTAACCAGGGAAGCAGTCACAAGTGAATGTTCCAAGCAAATTTCTGCATCTTCCATGTCCACACAAGCCCGGGAAAGCAGCACACTCGTTCACTTCCATCTGTCCAGGTATAAGACCGTTTCCGTTTTTCCCCCAGTTGTCCGCAGTAATGTTACCCCAATTTTTCCCTGTGCCATCATCCCAGCCATTGCCGAAGTCGTCCCCATTGCCATTATTGATGTTGTCCCAAATGTTGGTCTTGTTGGTCCCGTCGAGGGGTCTGTCCCAAATTGTTGGTGGGTGGATGGTAGCATCCGATATGCAAAGGTTGCGATATGAGTCCGTACCTTAAATAAATGAAATAGAAAATTAATAATCATCAAACATCGCTGGGAAGCGCTTAAAGCAGAGAAGAAAATATCACCAGCAAACTTTAGCCTAGCGTAAACTACGCGCGATAGTCACATCCAATCATCTGTTTATTATAACTTACCCTTCTTTGGACAAGGTTCACACCTTCCATCACCCCAAGCCTTTCCAAGTGAGGAGCAGCAACAAACAGCTCTGTACACCTCAACCTGCAGAGGATTCGAGCACCTTCCACCGATGTAGTCCGTGTAGCAGTACTCGCGACGAGTGTCCACGCAACGGTTACCTAATAATGTCATAAGATCAAATTGAAATACCTATCCAATAAAACATGAATGCTGACACAAAAAGAAATTTAGTGCAACTGATGATAAAGCGGCTAAAATAATAGTTCTGAATGATGATACACACTGATAGAGATCTAGTAAAAGTCAGAATTCAAGAGTAGTTGCATTGATTCATTCAATTTTGTTGCATCCAGAGTACTTTCATAGTCACCCTCATCAGCGACTGCCTACTTTATTTCAGACTATTTGCAGTCATCGCAATGTGTATTCCTTGAAAGTTATTAATCGATTGTCTGGGAACTTACTCCTTACATACGCGAGTTCAGTAATAATGATGATCAACACTTACCAGTAGAGTCAAGAGTAAGCCCAGAGGGACACTCGCAACGATACGATCCATCTGTGTTGACACAGGAACCGCCGACGCAAAGCTCTGGATCCAATGTACATTCGTCTACATCACGACATGTAGCGCCGTCAAACTATAAAAAATCATATTCTTAAAAATACAAAAAATTATATAAGAAATGTTCCTTATCTCTTCCGCCAAGTGATATTAATGAGCAAGTAAAAATTATCCAGGATAAATAAAGTGATATGCTGATTTTCATTCGGTAGTAAAATCAGTTTTGGCCATCAAAAGTGCTATTCTATATTAGGACGAACCTAAGCTGATTATATATAATACAAGTAGTTTTGCGCGATTCAGCCGCGTTCCCGAGGGATGTAACATTTTCCCGGGATAAAAATAGCAGTAAGATTGAGTTGCACAGTAATATTGATAGTACTGCATTCATAAATCAATATTGTTTAGCGTTTACTCGACAAGTACGAACTTTGGCAAATCCTTTGGGGCACGGACAGTGTTCCTGTTCACAAGGCTCACACGGTGACCCCCAAGCGAGACCCACGCTGCAGCAGCACTCTTGTCTCAGAAGTGGTCTGGGAGCTGCAGCCTCACACTGACCCTCCACAACACGACGCCAGCAGGAGCCTCTTCGGTTGTCTATTGGGATAGATAAACCCATTTTATAAAGAAGCTTGTTTTTAGCTTCGTACTAAGTGACTTGCAAAATTGCAAACCCTTTAGACTGATATCCATAACGAGGAGGTTTTAAGGAGGTTATAAATTATCATCTTCTCACGTCCGCCATATTGGATTTAGAATGACGTCACTTATCATGCAATGCCACCATAACCAAATAGGGATGTCTGCATAATTTCAGTTCAAAAACTTGCATGTAAAACAAACTGACTATTAGGTCATCCTAACTTGTAAAAAGAAAACTTACCAAGACAATGCTGTGCGGTAGCATCAAGAACAAAACCGTGTTCACACTCGCATTCATAACTTCCATGTGTGTTGATACATCTGCCGTTGTCGCAAGGGTTTGATTGTTCTGTAACAATACAATTATTATTCCAGAACCGTTGTAGCTTTTATTTCTATTAGCTACTTTATCTATCAGGGAGTGATTTTAGAGATTTAAGTTCAAATTTTGTTAATTACTCAAGTTTTTCATTTATTGCCCCCTTTTTTCGCATGCTTCTTGTAATATGTATTCAGGGATATTTACGTTTCTATTTAAAATTACCAATAGTTTATGTTTGTACGAAATGATCATAATATGATTAACTTTTTGACCCGATGTAAATTTGTTATGAAGAAATGACCAATCGTTTAAGTGTCATAGTTGAAACTATTTTCGTATATTGAATTTTTTGTTATTACTTTTTGTTAAATATATAAAAATGAAGCTTAAATTAAGCAGTGCAATGAATCGATTTGCGTGAATGCGTTAAAAATATTTAAAATTTTAATCTCAGTACTAAATACAAGAAAGGTATGGCATAGAAGACCAAGCTTCCGAAGACGACGCAGCATCCGAAATGGTTCATATGACCGTATGAATTCGTATGATCGAATCGTTGGCCACTTGTTAGAATGCCAAATGCTTATGGGTCAATAATGATGTCTGAGCGCTTTCACACAAAGTTTGGTAACCTGTCGAGACTGGAAACATTGGGGGTATGTCCCCTCTGTCATAATCCTTGACGATGAAAAGAACCTCACCCTCGCATTCGTCAATGTCTCGGCAGATTTGTTCGTCGGGCTCGTATCGAGTGCCGGGAGGGCAAACGCAAGTGAAGCTGCCCATTGAGTTCCGACATGTGCCACCTGTGCAGTACTGAAACAAATAATCATCATTTTGACCATATTCAGTGACTTGAATTGTTCTACGAAAAAGTAAACATATCATCTAAATAAACTCACCGACTGATGCATATCACACTCATCAACATCTCTACAAATTCCATCACCATCGGGATGATACCCAGGGTCGCAGATACACTTGTACCCTGGCTCCAGGTTCTCACAAGTACCGTGAGGACAAATGCCCGGGATCATTGTACATTCATTTATATCAGCTCCGCCATTGTCTTTACTAGATCCTTCGGGGCACAGAACATCGTATTCCTTGCTACCTTGTTTTGGACAAGCTTTGCAGGATACACCCCAGCCTAGATGAAGACCTATAAAGAATGACTATGATTACCTACCTTCAATATCGTTAATAAAAGTAATGAATGAGGACGGTGCGTGAAATCCTACCTTTGCTAGAACTACAACAACACTGAGACCTGGTAACTGGGTTGGGACCAGGACCAGTGCAGTGATCTTCTTCAAATTTCTCGTAACATAAATCCTGTACTTCATCTGAAAGAATATTTTCATTGTTATCATCATGCTTCAGAACTGGTTGAAATAATTTTTTTAATTCTAAAACTTACCAAGACAAGTCCGTCCATCATTACTTAGTGTAAATCCAGCGAGACACTCGCACCTGAATGAACCAGGTGTATTATGACAACGGCCGTTTCTACAAACGCGTTGTTCGGAGCATTCGTCCACGTCAACACAAGCGCCGCGATCTGGCGTTGATCTGAACCCAGCTTCACATACACATTGGAAGGAGCCTTCGCTGTTCACGCATTTGCCACCCTGATTAATTTATATAACGTTATTAAACTTATTCAAAAGTATTCGTATCTTACTCGTATCATACTTTTTACATTAGTATGCACAGCTAGACTACAAAGAATTAAATCGATATGTAATCCAATACGTGAAATATATAAAATAAATCATGGATCTTTCTCAAAAAATTTACAACTATAACCTTCTACTAAAATACGATATCAAAAGGGGTCTTGAAAGTTTTTATTGTACCAACCTGACAGACACTCTTATCGGTACATTCGTCAATATCAGTACAGTAGCCACCAGCAGTGGTAGAGAATCCGGTTTCACATTCGCACTCATAGGAGCCGGGTGTGTTGCGACAGCGACCCCGACGACACACTCGAGGATTGTCGCGACATTCGTCTACGTCACGACATGCATGTCCTGTTTCCGTTGACTCATATCCAGCGTTGCAGATACAATCAAATCTATGGACAAATTACTTTATTTAGTTCTAGAAATATGTATGTATATCGATACAGTTTTCATGGTTCAAGTGGCTTACCCTCCGTTACCGTTTCTACATACACCATTAGTGCACATTCCTCCATTCGTCATTTCACATTCGTTTTTATCACTGCAACGCAGACCGTTTTCGACTGGATCAAAACCTGGTGGACATCTGGGAAAAAATGTATTTAGGTAAATAAATCATTCATTATCATTATTGAAATTTTCGTAGTATTTTGAGACTGACCTGCATTCAAATCCTCCTGGTTTGTTGACACAAGTACCTCCTTTACAATATTCCAAAGCACATTCGTCTATATCAATACAAGTCGGGTTTCCATCAGGCTCGGCTTCCTCAGCGCCGTCCCAACAATCACACTGGTATCTAATGTAAATGTATTATCATTAGATTCTGCACAACTTTTAATATTAAATAAAATTATTATTACAATCTATAGGTAATGTTTGTTCAGTAAAAATATAAATATATCGAGAAAAGAAATTTCCTAATTTCAACCGTAACATATCAATAAAAAATAATTGTCTATTGAAGTAACATGTTTAAACTGAGTGATTGATATATTATTTTTGTCAGAGTTACTCACAGAAGCTTATAAGCTTTGTTCTTTGAGCTACTTATAATGATAGAACAGTATCACTAAATGAACATATACGATACTTGTGTATTGTACAAATGGAGTTAGAGCTTACCCAATATCCTTATCAATACACGTTCCAAGTCCACAAATACCATTCCTTAGCATACACTCGTTAATTTTGGCGATCGCTGGAGGCTCGTAGTTCCCTCCTCCTCCATTACCATCACTGCCTCCCCCACCATTTTCACCACCACCACCACCATTTGTGACGTTGCGTCGCCAATTTGGTGGAATTAAACCACCACCACAAAGATGCGTCCATTCCGCTGAAGTACACAAAAAATATTATTATTGACACTAGTTTTTACGGCCAATAAATTTCATAAATTTTCGTGAGATTATGAACATAACCTTGAAAGAGTTCAAGATGATAACGACTTACTAGCTCCTCTTGGGGGGCAAGGAGTGCACATGTCTCCCCACGCTCGCCCCATGTTGTACCCGCAGCAGCAGTCTCTGTTCGAAAGAGGCATCGGAAGTTTGTCCGCACATTCACCTGTCTCGCTCAGATACGTAAAACAGCTGCCCACTCTACCGTCTGGAAGCACATAACTTTTAGTTAAATCTAGCTCTGAATTTAGTACAAGAAATATTAAATACTAAGTTTCCTGCTGGATCTATTGAAAAAACTCCCTGATATTGATGTAATTTTAATATTGCCCATATTTTACTACATTCGAGAAAAATATTTAATCACTTAGTATAATTTTTAAATAAACTCAAGGTTTTATTGCTTTAAAAAGAACAAAATTATGAAACTTACCAATACAAAACTTCTTGTCTGGACTAGGAATGAAGTGCGGATTACAAAGACAGTAGTAGTCGCCTTCTGTGTTCACACATTTACCGTTCTAAAAATGAAAAAATATATAAAACACAAAATTTTAATATCCGGTGGCATTTTGACATGTTTCTATACCAAAGATACTTACAGGGCAAATATCGGGGTCTTCACACTCGTCAATGTCCTCACAATTGTTGGTAACGCGATGCCTCCTCTGTCCCGGAGGACACTCGCACGAGAATGAACCGATAGAGTTGATGCACCGACCTCCTTCGCATAGTCCTGGTACTGCTGCACATTCATCTATATCCTGGATAGTAATAGTGAGATAAAATGCTTCATTCAAACCAAATATGAAAGAATCACCTAAGATGGACATGTACACACCAGACGCATTGCCAATGCGCCGTCGACACTTGATGGTAAGTGGTCACCACCTCCTATCACCTACCGCCGTCGACTCTTAGACGTGAAGTTGTTAAGTCTCATGTGCCTGTCATTTCACCAACCCCCTTACCGTTCTAACTGAAATACAGTACAACAAGTGCTCTACTGCTTCACGGCGGATATAGGTTTGATGGTAGTAATTCTTCAGACGAACTCTGCCCTAAAAGCTCTACTACTAACAGAAGTCTTAGAAATAGTAATCTAATCTTTCTTCAAATCTTAGGTATTTTAATGACGGCAACAGGTAACGTTCTCTACACTCACCTGACACTCTTTAGTTGCCAAATTTCTCAGATGCCCAGTTGGACAGTCCAAGTCTCCGCATCTTTCGCAGGGGTGTCCCCAAGCCACGCCCACTGTGGCACAGCACAGCTGCTTGGTACATACCACGCCTTCCAGAGCTCCCGTGCAAAGTGCTCCTCTTGTGTCAGTGTAGCATGGTCCTGGGAATAAATTTATTGGAATCGTATTCTTAGAATTGATCACTTCAGGTGTCTAGAATTCCGAGTCGGGCAAGGTATTAAAGTTAATTTGTATAGAAATGATTACCTGCACTCTGAGGTATATAAAATGTATAGCATACATATCACGTTGGTACTTAAATTGCCTTTGGTGGAGTATTGGTGTAGCTTCAGTAACTTTAAATTTGACCTTCATAAGTGCCCTCCAAGGGCCTAAACTGAATAAATGGTTTTGAATTTTGAATTTTCTTTTTTATTACCCTGAGATATGTTTAGTTATCTCCATACACTAATCTTTTTGCAATAAAAGTAGATCTCTCAAGTAAAAATAAATACTAAAGAGTTTCAATAAGAAAGAGACGGTAGCAGGAATTATGATTTTAATCTAAATAGAAATTTCTTACCTGTTCTTCTATCAATTTCACATCTAGTACCAGATAAACCGTGGAAACAAACGCATCTATCTGGGGCTATGCATCTGCCTCCGTGAAGGCACGGCTCTCGACAAATTGCTGAAAATAATTTGAACATCATTGTCAAGAAATAAATCTCATAAATTTAAAGTCATAAACACGAAGCAGAACTTACATCCATCCTCTTCAAGATGCATGCGGAGAGGTAGATAATCATCATATTATAAGTACACCATAATACTTTAGAATGGAGACAACGATATTTTGGTAACTTACGCTCAGTACAGAATTCTCCGCTCCAGCCTGGAGCGCAAGCGCATGTGCCATTTGTGCAAGTACCTCCGTTCATACAGATGCGACGACACCCACCTGGGGTTCGAACTGTAAATGAAATATATCTGGTCATATTCATGTTAACTAAGTAAATTATTTATAAAGGCAATTAACTGAGTGACTCCTAATGTAACAACTAGAATCTAAAATAAATACAACAAAAGATAGATAAAAAAGCAAATAATTATTTGTGAGACTAAATAATTATGTAAATATATCTTAGATTGTTTTAAGAAGTTGCTAAGTTTGAACTGATGAACCGGTATTAGAGTCTGATTACTCATTATTTACAAAGCCTATTTGAATAAAATTTTTATCATTTCACTATGAATGAGTTGTTTATTCAGTGAAATTAATTTACCAGGATAAGGGTAGTGTCCCCCATTGCCACATGAAGGTGCCTCGACTCCACCCGGACACCGACACATGTTAGGTGCTACGCACGCACCGGGTGAACCGCAGTCCGGTCGGCACAGTGCTGGAAAATAGTTTATAAAATTTAAAAAAACAGTCGGTAAGGGGCCGGTGACATTACAGGCTCATGAGGGTTAACAACATCACGGCATTGGCGAAGCCTCTGGTGTTGGAAATGTCCATAGGCGGCGGTGACCATTTACCGTCAGGTAGACTATCTGCCTGTTTGTCGGACCAAGTGAAATACAAAATAATAAAAAAAAAAATGTTGCAGATGTTGATCTTCACAGTGAATTGCCAACATGTTTTTTTTCATTGGAGAAAAACAAAATGAAGTAATACGTACGAACTATACATAATAATGAATTCGGTCTGGATGTCCATCCAGGACAGCAATGCGTGCTGTTGCGGCTCCGACACACGTGGGGACTGAAACAAAAATTAAGTTTAATAATTTACACTCACGTATACCACGCTTTATTTAAATAAACGGCCACCAAATTCCCAACGTCTAAAAGCATTTCCAACGCACATAAGAAACTTTATTATACAAGATATTAAACGTGACTGCTCACTTACTAAGTAATTCAAAAACTCATGTTTATGTAGGTGTCCAAACATTTGTCAAACGAGAATTATCATAGCGCGGCCATTGTGTGCTTGAGTACAATTTATTAGCAGATCAAGATATGACGGAACTTGACCACCAAACCTTTATGTTAATCAATCATCTCGTTGTCAACAAAAGATTACCCATTAGCAATTACGTAACCTCAGTGGACAAAAGCTTCAGCATGAACGATGATCCCAACAACCTTGTCCACTATAATAGCTGTATCTAAGTTGACGCGTATAGTATGATTTGCTACGCCTATTTAAACTAGACTAATTTCTGTTTTAGGTCAAAGAGTATCTCGTGAATCGTCCTTAGACCGTACTATCGGAGACCTTGTATCAAAATTATAATCAGATTTAATGCATCGTTCTCATTTTGATGCACTTAATCGAATTGTTTGTGCCTATTGCTATGACGACCACGTCTCAATGTCAAATAGCTGTATTTAAATTAATTTGCATATCATACCGGCCACTTCGTAAGGAGATGATGATTCAAGAGTATCCAATCTTGATTAAAATATTCATAATAAATCTTCTCTTTTCCAAATTGAATGTCTACTGATATATGTGTTAGCGAGACTTGCAAATCAACTTCTAAATAATGATTAATTTTTACATACATTTGAAGAGATATGCGTCTTTGTTGCCGACTACATTGAGCTAAAGATCCTAAAGATTTTATTTATGGATATAAAAACATTACATTAAACGATAATAGCACTTACGTAATGAGTAACTTGTTTAATTGTTACAACATAGTAACGCCCTATCCTCCTTCCTATCTAAAAGCTATGTGTCAAGAAATGAATCATTTTAAGACCGTGGGAAATCGCATTACATTCGTTATCCAATTTCCCGTTAATATCACCTTCCATGCACTCATCTAATGCATCCACGACCTTGGTCCATACAGAATCTGCCTCATCACTGCCTGTCCTACTGAACCCGGGATCTGTTACGTCCTCTGGTCAACTCCCAAAATTATAAGCGTGAAATTCACCCACGCGTGCTCGCCCACTATGTGATATAATGTTACGCTATACGGACCGATGGATGCAGGAAAGTAGTTTTAGAGTTTATGAGGATGTCGAAGGTCAAAACGTGTTCCTGGAAGTGAGGTTTCATCTATTTTTGATACAGTCAATAATTATTGATCGTTAATATCATCCGGATGATGTTTTAATCATATAGAAAAAATACTATGACGTTTGTTATAATAAGCAGAGCATGCGTTTATTATTTTCAGCTCGTAATTAAGAAGAGACTACTACAAATGCGAAGCTTTGTGACGATGGATAGATGGGTGTTTGTTAATCTTTCACACGAAAACTTCTAATCGGAATTGGATAAAACTTGGCATAAAGATAGTTTATAATCTGGATTAACAGATGGGATACTTTTTATCCCTGGAAAATGTAACATCTCTCGAGAGCACGGAGAAACGGGACAGCTAGTGTTCCATACAAAAGTCCTTTAGAATATCATATTACAGAAGGTTCTGAAAGAATCTCCGTAATAGTTGTGCTATACAATATGTGATATTTGAAAACAATGGTGATTTATAAACAGGTTACTAAAATAGACACCTGTCTACCGTGTGTCTATTCAAAATGTTTGGCAGGTTTTTATCAAAAGGCACATTGTTACACGAGAGAAACAAGCGGGTAATATATGCGTGGTGTGAACTCCGTGAGTCAGTTCGCTAGTCCCCGTGATTTGTATCAATGTATTCAAGACACGTTTGCTTCAATGGATCAGAGAATGATGCTCCTACGATTATGAGATATTTACATTCACTTACATTCTTTGCAACAATCGCTGTGAGTTGAACATTGTCCTAAAAGGTCTTTTGTATGCATCGGTTTCCATTATTTGAAAAAGTTCTACGGGTTTTTTCTTTGTATCAATATTACCAAAAACGATATTACCTGTCATATTTGTAGTATCACGTATTCATGCTTTATTTAGTGAATACACTACTCGTTTTATTTGCTATTCTACTTAGACTATGTCTACCTTTTGTATGATGCTATGCACACATGAATCAAAATTTACTACTATTAATTTATCTTTCATCCATTCTTAAGTTTCTTCAGATAGATTTCATAACTTTTCATTAAGCAAGGTACCTTAAAGATACAATTTAAATGTAAAATTACCCAACAAATTGATTAGGTGCTCGATCGTCTAAGGTTCTCGGTCCCCGCTGCCAATGGCGCGGGCGCAGCGTGCTCTGCGGGTACCGCGGCTCGGCCTGCGCGCTGAGCACCAGCAGCGCCGGCAGGATCCGCCAAAATGTCATCTTGGCACCATCACCCTGAGTGGAAAGCGAAAATTTAGTTTGCGGTCCTCATAATACCTTCTGATTTACGGTGAATGTAACGGAGAACGAATAAGTGGTCTGATTTAGTCATATTGGAGGTAAATCAATTATTTCCTTTACATGGTATTAAGATTCATAACATTAATGTTACAAGTATCACTGTTGTTTAAATCTTTCAGATTTATTGACGTGCCAATTGGTGTGGTAGTTAAAGACACTAAATATCCCGCCACAGTAGTGGGCTCAGTTCCCACCATTTATTTGTGTGGATGTTTTCAAGGCATAATCTCGCACAACACAGCTATGTTTAACTGCCTGTTCATTGATTAGCTTATCATTGGTTAACCACATAACCATTTATATAATTAAGAAAAGTCGTTTTATAATAATCAGCGGCGTTGATAAATCATTATCATCCTTTGATTCACGACCAGCTTTAAATGGAGCAAAGATTATGTTGTGTAACCTCTTATCGATAAATGCATTCTGATTAAATGTTTTTTTTTGTTTATGTAACATTGAGAACAGTTGGTGCCAAAATATTTTTAGACGACGAGATTCTTCTGGGATTCTTTAAGAAACTGTGAGCTATTTCATGTATTCGTGGTATTATTATTTCAAGAATATATTCTATAGTATTATCGTCGCGTGTCAATAACTACGCGTAATTTGGAAAATTTGATGATTGGCAATTCAAATGAAAATGATGACTGAACCATAGGAAGTTAAAATATTTTGAATATAAAGAATATGTGTGAAAGAGATGACAGCAAAGGAAAGGGACAAACCGGGAGCGGGGTGGGGGGGTCAAGGAATCTGTGCCGAAATGATAACGACGGCCGATGACCCGCACGCACTATTGCACTGTATCATACTACAATCTGTTTCTATAATTAGTAAAAAAATACTAGAAACGGTGACGTCATAGTAATTTCAGCCGCTTCGGTTAAGTCATTAACGGCGAGTAAGAATAAGAAAACGCTGTGTTAGAAATAGGATAAGAAAGATGCTTTCTTATTACATTATAAATATTTCAACAGGCATCTAATGGTGAAGATAAATCTCAAAGAACCCTGCATGCAGGAAGTAGGATTCAGTATACAAGTGAACTGAAAGATTTCAAATCCAGGCTCGTAATCCTGTCTAAAATGCTCCAAAGGTTTCAACAAGAGTCTAATTGCAGAAATAAATTTGAATTATTTGGGGCGGACGGGGCTGAGAATTCTTCTCTTATAAACTATGTCCCCGGTTTCACCCGAGGTATGACACATTTTCCCTGGATAAAAAGTAGCCTATGTTACTCAGTAATAATGTAGCTTTCCAAGGGCAAAAAAAATTTTCAAATCTTTCCTCTTTATAATATTAGTGTAGATCTCAAACATATCTCACAAAACCTTAACAAACACGTATAGTTTTCTTTTTATACCTCGAGTACGAACGGTCCAATTGGCCAAGATGGTTGGATGCATTGATTGCCACACCAAAGGTCGTGGGATCGATTCCCACCCAAGGCAAACATTGGAACATGCCTGTATGAGTGAATATTTATATACAAGCTGTCCCCCGCGGTTTCACCTGCGTTTTTGAGGTATATTATTATTTAGTTGGTAAAAAATATATCCTATGTGCTAATCTAGGATATAAACTATATATGTGCCAAGTTTCACCCTAATTGGTTTTGTCGTTTTTGCGTTAAAACAAAACATAAATACGTCTATCCTCATAAACTATATTTGCAGGAGTAGGATAATGATGTAGTCAATCAGTTATCTTGTTACCCGCCTTAGGATAATGTGGCCATGTGTAATGAAATGTCCGAGGATATTTATTATTTATTTATAACCCATTCGCAAGTTTGGATGAGCGAGCACCCAGCACCAAGTGGCCAAGCTGTGAGTCATCGGGACTGAATGCCACCGCCCACTCCACGTCTTCCTTACTACGCTCGGCCACTGGTCATCGGTACACACTCCTAGTTACGTTGTATTATATTACTTGACACTTATATGGATGAGTACTACATTTATACATAGTGTTATGTATTTTTAATTTTCATAAGTTTTGTTTTTGAAAAAATAATTATATTTCAGTTGTGTCAGAAGCTTAGTTACAATGCCGCCTATTTTGTCCTTTTCTCTCTTTTATAACAATTTGCGCTATATTCCTTAACACATATCTTTATGTAGTTTAAAACAAAGTCGTTTCCGCCCTTTGCTCGTTTTGATCTTTTAAACTACGCAACGGATTTTGATACGGTGTTCATCAATAGACAGAATGTTTCAATGGTATGTGTTCTATATCTCTCAGAAACGCGGGTGTAACCGCGGGGGACGACTAGTTGAGTATAAATGTTGGTGGGATTTTTGTATTAGCTCATTTTTTTTGTATCACAACGATGATACCAGAATATGAGTAGGTGAGTACCTTAGATTTGTTAGGACAAGGAATAAAAGAGATGAAGTAGTAAAGCTCTTAGTGCAGATTTAATCTGGAAGTACAACAACCTTACCCATTTCTGTCGTGAAGAAGTAGTGCACTTGTGTTACTGTGTTTTGGTTAGAAAGGTAAGAGAGCCGGTGTAATTACAGGCATGCATGGCGGTGGTGTTACAATTATGGTGAAGAGATGTATATGACAAAAACTAAATGATGAACATGAAATTAGTACCCCATTAAAGCTTTTAAATTCAAAAAAGTTGTTGCTTTTATGTACCAATAATTTAAATTCTTAATGAAAACAATATCTATCTATACCAATATTATTAAGAGGAATGATTTGTATGTAAGTATGTTTGTTACTCTTTCACACAAAAACTACCAAACGGATATGGATGAAACTTGGCACATAGATAGAGCATATCCAGGAATAACATATAGGCTACTTTTTTATCCCGGGAAAATGTGATATCACTCGGGAACGCTGGTAAAGCCGCGGGGGACAGCTAGTTAAAAATAACAGGTATCAAACAACCTGTGAGGTTATTTGATGAAAAGACATTTCAAGGACCTTCTTAAATAAATAAAGATCGCATTATCCAATGAATAGGCAGTAATGAAACTTTCCCAAAACACTCAACAATAGCGTATCAGGATTCTGGATTATGTAAACAAATCTCGAAATGGGGCCAGTAGACGAGTCACCGGTGACCCCGTGCTACAGAGAGTCGGTACAACTTTATAGTAGCTATAGCTATGGTAGAATTCTGATGAGCTATCGATAGTAAATTCTGGAAGTGAGACGGTAATTCTGTGAATCTAAAATTTAAGGGTCTGCTTGTATTGTTTAAATGACAGCGTTTTACTAAATGCATATTTGGCAGACATTTATAACAGAAAACTATTTTAAAATTTGATGTCTCTAGGTTAGTTTACGTTTATCTTCGAAACGACTAGACCGATTTTGACGCGACTTTCATTAGCAGATAGCTGATATTATAAGGAGTAACTTAGGTTTTATCACGGGAAAACGTGACATCCCTCGGTAATGAGATTGAAACGACGAGGGACAGCTAGTAGGTACCAATAATGCTGTAATATAATAGCTGTAAGCAATGGTCAAAAAACCTTATGGTTAAGAAGCAAATAGCTGTCGACACAGCTGAATCATTTGTTGAACACTTAAACATTAAAGGCTTGCTACTTAATATTCATATAACACTTACATGCTGTTTTAGCAAGTCAAACAAATACCAGAAGTCAACGAGGAACATTAATATCAATTCTGTCCATGTTAAGAAGTTTATTAGAATGCCATTACAGCTTTTAAAGTAGGTAAATCAACAATTTGATTTGAATATGCAAATTATGAATAATTTGACTTAAGACTGAAATAGAAAATAATAGATAGTTAATGCAAATAGATAATGCAGACAATAGATAGATAATAGAGTCTGGTTGCCAAATCACCCGAAACGAATAATAAAATTAATAGGGAAATATCCTTACCAGTGTAATGAACATCTAAAAATACATAGATACATTAAATATGATCAAAATGTTATAATTAATATGATTTTTAAATACTGATTGTACCACACAGACGATATCTACTGATGCTGAACAATAATGACGTCACAGCTTGCTATTTCATCCTATTCTACTGTTCTTCTTCCTACTGCTACTCTACTCTTCTAGAGGATGTATGTATGAAATGTTTACTCTTTCTCGTAAATAATACCGAACGGATTTGGATCTTGGCACATAGATAGAGCATACCCTGGAATAGCACATAGGACACTTTTTATCCCGGGAAAAAGCTACAACTCTCGGAAATGTGGTTAAACCACGAAGAACAAAAATAATTCGATTGTTAGATATGAAATAAAAGTAGCTGATTTGACATATCACTACGCATCCCTATTCCTCGCTCCTGAGGCGTGCTATCAAAGTCAAGTGTCATTTGAAATGGTGTGTATCGTCAACAAAGGCAATGATCAGCGATGATACGTCAAAACCCGACTGCGCTTCGCTTCGGCTCGGAAGAAACGACGGCACGCGCTTAGATCAATATAGCGAGCATCGGTTGAGCCACTGTGATGGCATGAAGCGGTCGCGAGATGCCATTTATTCAGTTGAGACCAAAGAAGGGCATTAATGAAATTATGTCAGCTTCTAACTGAGAGGAAACTCAGCAATGTAACATTTACACTAATATTATAAAGAAAAAAGATTTGTATTTTTGTTGTATGAACAATGTATTATTTAAAACAACACTATTAAAAAACTATTATAGGCCATCTTATTTACCCAGGATACATTAGATTCTTCGAGAACGCGGTTTAAACCGCGATATGGAAGCTTGTTTTTTTTAGACTATTTTGGCTATGATCTTACACTTTTTCTGATGGTATTAGTTCTACTACCACTGTATATCAAACTTAAAACAGGGTCAATTTTGTGTAATATACCTACAACAGAAAGCTGTGGCCTATCTCCATTTATCACAGGTCATCTCTATTCCTCCTTCTAGCTATTGTTTATATTTTTATTGACTTGAATTGTTTTCACTGGTAAAGGCTTTAAACCCCTACCTGGACAATCGCAACGCATCATGACTCATATGTTCACACCTTATGAGTCTATTGAGTCCAATTTAAGTAAATATTTCAAAGTGTAAAGCTTTTCAGCGGAATTCATAATACAACTTGAATTCACATCATTAGTATTATTTTAAGAAAATCGAAATTATAAGTAGTTTACTAAAACTAAACCGCTATCACTTATGAATAAAACCAAAGCACAAAAGCAAGCGAGTGTCCCCAATTGAGCAGTTATTAACGCAGGCCGTGCGCCCGCGCCGGTCTCTAACGATCCGCACCAACAAACAGACAAACAAACCACCCATGAATATATATTTACTAGTTACCCTATGCGGTTTCACCCGCATTCCTGTGAGATGTAACATTTCACCAAGTAACCCTATGTTAATCTAAGATATATGTCCCCCGCGGTTTTGCCCGCGTTCTCGACGGAAACCACATTATCCCGGGATAAAAAGTAGCCTATATGTTATTCCAGGATATACTCTATCTATGTGTCAAGTTTCATCCATATCCGTTTAGTAGTTTTTGCGTGAATGAGTACCAAACATGCTTACATACAAATCTTTCCTCTTTATAATATTAGTATAGATCGACGTGCGAAGTTTCGACCAAATCCGTAGAGTAGAAATTGCGTGAGTAACAAACAAACATCCTTACTAACATTCGCATTTATTATACTGGCTGTCCCCCGCGGTTTTACTCGTTTCCGAGGGCTCTAACAACTTTATTAGATAAAAACAATTATATGTATTAATCCAGGTTAAATCAATCAAATCCGTAGTAGTTATTGCGTGAAAGAGACAAACATACATACATCCTCATAAGCTTTCGCATTTATAATATTAACAGGATTGACTTTGTAAGCTAGGCTTAGGTTAAACTCCAGAATACCGCTGGTAAGAAGAATATTATCCCAAGTTTTAAGTCCTTGAGGGTTCTTGTCCTCTAGCTATCTTGGTTAGCCGGTTTTCCTAGAGAGACTAAGCTCCTTTCAGTAGTAAATGTAGAAATAAAATTGAGAATTATTTTATCTAAAACCGTTGATGATGTTTTTGATTTAATAAAATTGGTTTTGCTATTTTATTCAGCTTTATTCAATTTATTGGAGACTTCGCATGGGTGCAATGTAGATTGTAATACATATTAACCTTCCTCTTGAATCGATCAGTTTATTGATGAAAGCCCCATCAAAATCCGTTGCGTAACTTAAAAGATCTAAGCATGCAAGCAGGAAGCGACTTTGTTTTATACAATGTATAGATTTCTTTTAAAGTCATACACGCCTATTACTCAATTTTGAACCTAAAGGGGCACAAGTCTTAAACTGAAATGAACCGGTAAGATATTTCAGGAAGGTAACAGCTTGAAATTTTATGTCAATTTCGTTATAAAATATGGGACAAATCGGTTTTCCTACGATCTGATAGTTGTTCTTTTTACGTTTACCAATTTCAAAATAAGAAACAATAAAAACAAAGTGCTACCCAAATAGGATAATAAGGATATGGGTCACTAAATCATAATATTCATCAGGCCCACAGGATCCAAAACTATTAATTAAAATTCTTAATTACCCGTCCACTTGCGAGGAACATAATTAATTACCATACTGCTCGTAATTGGTAATGGTAACTTAAGTAAATTAATCGTTCGAGAGATATCTATTGGTAATTAATATTGATGTTCATAGTCTATCGACGGAATTAATTAAACTATTGAAAAAAGGGCATCTTTTGAACATAGCGCTGGATTTTATTGTGCTTTAATAAAACCTGTGCAATAAATCATTTTCTATTAAAAACATCAAGGCCGAACACATCCCGTAACATAAAAACATGATAAAAAATCCCATAAACTTACACCATAGAGTCATCGAACTCGCTGCATGAATGCAGACGGCAAGGCGCCATACGTTTGACATTGACAGAAAGATTGATTGATTGATAAATCGGATGATCTCTCAATCTACTCGAAAAACTAGTTTTGGGAGCTATGCGGGCTTCAAGTAACTGTTCAACTTACTTACCGCCCATTTGTGGTAACTTTGGTTGGAACTTTACTTTAAAACTCCATCGCGCCATTACGAAATCGAAAACTAAAACAGAATGGTTTTTTGTTTTCGGATAACAGCCAGTATTGAAAAGAATTGATTATGCAATTTGTGTATAAATAAAAATTATGTACTTTTTAATTTTATAACTGGCCAGTCCAAAATAAAATATTACAATATAACTTTTTTATCTTTAATTTTGTTATGGAATCGTAGATGATACGACAAGTTTTAGGTACTCGTGTAAGTTTCTGTTCCGTAAGAGTAACACCAACTTTGCTATATTTCTATTACTTAATAATTCACCCATAAATTATTATTTACAAATAATGTCTTCGTTTACAAATGGTCGTTGACTTACCTCATTTTAATGCAAGAAATAGAACAAGCATCTCATCAATAAACATAAAAACTTGCGACTATAAAACACTAGAGCACATCACTACAAACTAGTATGAACACAGGATGAGTCGATAAGAAATATAAATCGACCTCATTAAATTGCAAAATAAAATTTAAAGAAGATGTCGTATATTAAACATCAATCATTTTGATTGATAGTCAAGCACAAGACAGGCAAAGAATGTAAACAGAGCCGATAGAACGTCGACCCTGTTTCAACTATCAGGCTAGGTGACACTGCTCCTAATTAGGGCAGACTAATTAATTTAGCGTGTTAAAGTTACAATTTGATATGTCATTTCTTGGGATTCAATTGGGTGTTAGGAATCGAACCAGGGCTTTACTTGTATAGATAATCCTTCTAAATTTAGAATTATTTAGAGACATAAGAGTATCTACTACCAAGAAAAGGTATAGGCGCATACTGTTCTTTTCATGAGCCCTAAAAAATTCTGCGAAATCTCTTGTAACATATTTCTTTATATTTGATGGGCCTGTTGGATTGATGGTTAGAGACCCTGATTGCTACGCCACAGGTCTTGGGTTCGATTCCCACCCAAGAAAAACATTTCTGTCTGAATGTAAATCTATAGATGTACATATTTATAAAAAGTAATATATCAGTTATCTGCTTAGTTTGAGATCAGATGGCTGTGTAAAGAATATTCCAGGGTTTATAGGATTTATATTGATAAACCAGTAATTGCAAGCAGAGCAGGCAGATGATAAATGAGTAACGTCATTGACATTAAAAATGAACAATTATTTAAGTCACATAATCGAAAAAGTAATAGCTAAATCGAAAATTACGTAAATAAGGAATTAGATGAATTATCCTTCCGTTTTGTAGAATAGGAAGTATATAAAGGAATCAATTTAAGGTCTAGATTTAAGATAAGCTTTCTTACGGCTTGGGCCAGACCTCCTCCAGGCTGTGAATGCAAATTCCCAAATCTGTGAGGCCAAAGTGAGTGAAACTCTAGGAAAAGATAATAACATCAAAAAGACTTGCTAACGTTTGACACTAGATTGTTTCTTTTTTACGATTCACATACAGAGGTAAATGCAAACTGTAACCTTATCTTAATTAATCGACTCCACTTCTGGGTACTTCGGGGCACTTCGGGTTACTTCGGGGTAACTTCAGATCTTCGGGTCAAAGATACATAGAGCGCATACGATCACGCGGCTTATCTCACACGAATAATGATGAAATTGACCCAATATACATTATCTCCAATTCGTTGTTTCGATTTAGGTCAAGGCCATTTGTGGGTGTGAAACTAATTTGATTCATAAGATTATTGATTATAGGACTTGTTTTTAGATTGATGTTTAGTTTCAAGTAGTAAGACCAAGTAGTAAGACCAATTCCAAGCTCTAACCAAGTGAGAATTCCAACTAATATTATAAATGCGAAAGTTTGTGAGGAAATGCTCTATCTATGTGCCCAATTTCATCCAAATCCGTTCGGTAGTTTTTGCGTGAAAGAGCAACAAACATATATCCATCCTTGGTCTTGGAATAATATTTGCAATATTATTTATACCGGGAAAACGTATTTCCCCCGGGAACGCGAATAAACCGTGGGGCACAGTTAGTATTAGTATCCTATAACCTCAAACCTTGAGTTATAGTAGAGTTGAGTATTTAATCACAAAATCTCACACATAGCAATAAGTTTAAAGTGGGTGTAGCGGTTGCTCCAGCAGGACACATCTTTATGTACAAAATCTTATTTTGAAAAGAGTAATTGCTGAGTTTATTGCCGGCTCTTCTCAGTAAAAGCAACCATCCGAAACGGTGTTAAAGTCTGACCATTCATAAGTGCCTGTGAAGGCTTATTTGAATAAATATTTCATTTCAGTTATTATTGCACACCGAAACAGGCGAAGGCAAATTAGAAGTACATCTACAACAGAAATTGATAAATAAATTATCATAAATTCCGCACACGGATTCAAGAGAAACTTATTTATAAGTCAATCAACAGGATTGTAATATTAGGTAAGACATGTAGTGAACGACTGATAACCTATGCCATGACGTCTCCGCTTCGCCATTTACTATGATAAAGAAAAGAAATCATTTGAATGAACATAGATAAGGAATAGAGTACGTGAAACACGGTATGTATGAAAGAACATGCAAAAACATTGTGAAATGTCTCAAAAAAGTTCACCAAATAATCTATACCTCTTTTAGAAGCGATATGAAATGGAAATACCGGCCGAAAAAGAAAAAAAAAATCATTCCAATACCTAAAAGTGACATTATAACTATTTCATTTAAAACCGCATGCTGCATTATTGCACAATTATACAAATCATCAGATAAACCAAATGTGTGGATAAAATCTAGCTCATTCTATTATAAATAACTTATCGAATTACCATTAAATTTGAAGCGTCCATTCCAAACATTGCAAACACATTCTCATCTGCAGAATTAAACGTATTTAGACCAGGAACAGGATCAGTTACTATGTGTAAACTTGCCGATACGAATGCCGGCTCCAATTTAGTTTTACATCAGCTTAATTTGTACGGATTCAGGACTATTGATTAAAAATGAGAAGGCGGAGTGAGTAACATCTGTTGGCAAGGGTTCCAGGCTGTTTTATGTAATGACATTTAATTGATGGACCAGCTGAAATTATTTTTGTCTGATTCAAGCTAGTTGCATGTTGTCTCAAATGATATGGAGATCAATGGGCTGGTTAAAGAAGATGACAAAGAAAGGCAAACATAAGACATAAGACATAAGACATAAGACTGGAAATCATAATGTAGATGTCATGAAAGAACCACGAAGAGAAGTGAATATTATCTAATCTTACTATTTTTATAATAATAACAGCAGATGGTATTCAAATAAAATTTTACACACAGTTAGAATTCTGGATCAAACATAAGATTTTTATAACAGGAAAGCATAAGATCCCTCACAGATGAAACTGCGAAGCGTAAGGTAATTCGTTAATAATTCATCAAATTACAAGTTCGACCAAAGACTTCCTTAAACGATTTGTGTCTAATTACTTTTAGCAAATTGGACTTGTCGACTGTATGTTTGTGAATTAAATGTTGGTACTTCAATCTCAGCAAGTAACACAAAGATCCTCGAAGTACCTTAAGCTTACAGCTATTTATAGATCCACTATCATTGAACTTTTAGGTTCTAGGAAGAACAAAATGTTTCGGTGCGTATCTAGAATGATTTCATAATGTAAATCAGCCTATTTCAGTAATAAAGAGGCCGTTCATAAGACTAGGAAGCGTTCTTGTTCCCCAGTATACGTTTCAGCACGATCAAAGAGCCACTTAGATACTGCACTTGCTTCGGAGATAGCTTTCAATACATGTGCTATGGTACTGTTTACAATACAGACATGATAATATGCTAACACTATGCGTACGCGTAATTTGGGTTAAATTACTGTTGATTATATTGATTTGATCTAGATTTAAATGGTTTATCTATCTGTCTGAATTTTAGTTATGAGAACTGACATTAAAAGCTACTGGATGTGTTTATTTAGGCTGAGATTAATACGGCTTCCATATAAACGGAAATAGTGTTATTCAACTGAAAAAGATATGTGCTAAATATTAACCTGCTCATGACGATGAAGACACTGTCTTCTATTTGTAGTCTGTTGTTGTTTATTTTTACAATATCTTCATCAAAGAGAGCAGATAGCTATAAAGTATCTGTTACACGAGAGTAAGCGCGAGTTAACGTTAAACCATCTGTAATAACTCAATAAAAACTGGCAGCGAGAATAATATTTTCTGGGGATATCAATATCTATATTAAATAGATGCATCGAATTGAACTGATGGTGAAACAGTGAAAGAGCATGAATGAAATAATCTATCGGTACCTGACATCAAGATTAACAAGATAATCCTCTTTTTTTTGGATGGGACGAATGTGTTAGCTTCTGGTGGTCCTTACATCCTTACGCGGACAATGTAATCCTCTTAAAATCAGTTTTTTTATACTACAACATGGGTCGACCAAGGGACACGGTCCACTTGATGGTTAGTGATCACCGCCGCCTATGGTAATTTGCAACACCAGGGGCATCGCCAATGCGTTGTCGATCCCGAGGCGTGAGGTTGTGAAGACTCATTAGACTTTAGAAAAAAAAAATATGCAAGTCCTTTTATGGTTCACAAGCAAATGCCAAGAAACATTTTTTTTGGCGGGCCAGTTGGCTTTGTGGTTAGAGACCCTGAATGCCAAGCCACAGGTCGTGGGTCCGATTCCCACCCAGGATAAACATTTGTGTGCATGGACATGTCTGTTTGTTCCGTGTCTGGGTGTAGATACCTATATAAGTATGTATTTCAAAAGTAGCATATGTTGTATATCAATTACGTAGCTATAGTACAAGCAGTACACTCTGCTTAATTTGGGATCAGGAAATATGTGTAAAGAATGTTCTGGGATATTTATTTTGTTCAAAAATCAAATAATTATTGAGGTGAGTAATACTGAAAATTGATAAACCAAAAAAAGCAGCTGAAATATTCCAACACAAAGGTTATAAACGCTCATAAAAGACATATGTTGAAACTGTGTCAAAGAGACGAAGGCAGACTGAGCACCAGCTGTGCAGACAAAGTTTACATTGAATATATTGTTATTAATAAAAAATATTTAGGTTGATCGTATTGGTCTATACGCACTACCCTTGGTTATTATTTCAGCAATAAATTTTATCACGAAGTTCGTTTATTTTTTTTATTTTTTATGGGACTGTTCGCGTAGTTGATAGTTACCCTGAATACAGCCACAGGTGGTGGATATAAATTTAATAAGTACTATATCAGTTATCTAATTGCCATAGTACAAGTTCTGCTTGGTTTGGGATCAGGATGCCAGTGTGTTAAAGTTTTTTTCTAAGCCATCGCGATAATACCAAAAAAAGCTAATTATAGACGTATTCTATGCCTTTACTTAACTGATTAAAACTGACAAACTGAAATTATATTATAGTTTAAAAATAAGTTTTGCGAGGTCAGAACATAGATTAAGAACCTACCTAAAGAACCCAAAATGTTATTTAACCTTGTATTTTGTTTATGTATTCTATATTTATCACAAATTTCGTTTGATGTTAGCGATGTAAAGCAAAGTTTATCGAAATGGGATTACAAATACAATTTATCTAAAGACTTTTCAAGTTTTTCAATTCAATATTAACGAATTCAATAAATTTCGATCATAAAACACCTTTTATCTGAGCATAACTCCTAGATTGATTGAAAATTAATCAAAATACAACCATATCCTTAAAGTGTTAAAACTTAAAACAAAACGTAAAAGTTAATAGGAGGAAAAAAACAAGTCTAAAAAATTATCGATAGCATATGAATTGAGTCCGTTACAGAAATAGTTAATAGCAGCAAACTGATCATGGCAAAATTATGAGTTTGAAGCTAAGCTAAGTAGGTGCTGTAAATGTCCATACGTAGCGGTGACCACTTACCATCAGGTGGACCGTATGCTTGTTTGTCGGCCCAAGTAGTTTAAAAAAAATAGGCCGATAGACAGGCAGACGGTCTACCTGATGGTAAGTGGTCACCGCCGCCTATGGACATTTTTACACCATGTCAAATGCAAATGCGTTGTCGACCCTGAGACGTGAAGTTGTTAAGTCTCATGTCCCTGTAATTACTTGACATAAAAGAAAAATATGAGCCACCCCATGGTAAAAAAGTCTTTGGCAACACTATGTAGTAATCTCGTCTCTTAAAAATGTATTGTTCGCGACTATTGTCAACGCGACATTTAATGGTTGGCTGTAATTCATAACGACAGATACTAAAATTTCGAATACAATGGAGAATTAACTTGCATTGCAACTAGGTGTAGGGCCAATGTCGACCACTCCGTCACTCCACTCCAGCATAGATTTTATGCTAATTGCTGTGATTGTTGCAGTCATAGGTGCTAATGCGGCTTTAAAGCTATGTTGTAAAGCCCTCCTGAGCACCTTTCATGCTTCATCATTAAAACATTGTAGTAAACGGCGATTTGAAATAATTCACAGTTAACTTGAGACTGAGACTTTCACGATATTTAATAAATTCTAAAACGTGATGATGACAACATCTCGCAATGATATCTAGTTTCGTAGGTATATAAAAGACTTAGATGCTAATTAGAAATTTGACTGATAACATCTTTTAATTAGCTCTACACAGATCACTCTTATCTCACGAGTGCGTACGTAATACAAGTTTTTAAATAGATAAAAAGAATAAACAATAAAGAAGATGTAAGTGAAGAATTTATGCTAAAAACAAACTATTAGAACAACAATTAATAAGCGTTTGTAAGTTGTCGAAAGAGGTCGAATGCTGATTAAAAGGGAGGCCTGAAATTATCAACCTAAAAACGATGTGGAACAAAGCTTTAGTAACGAATGTGAGTTGTGACCGAGTGTAACAGAGCTGATTCAAACATTATCAAATTTAATGAGCTACGTAGATTCCCACACAACTGAATTTAGCGACGGACGTGATATGTATGCGATTGCGTAAATCACTAGCCTTCATGCGGTTCCTACTCTGATAAGGGACTCATCAGTTGACCAGCGTTTAACCCTGGCCCTATTTACTGAGGATGTAAGCATCATGCTAATTATAATGGCTAAATTATGTTCTGATAGCGAAAGTGATGCCACGACGAACAGATCAAAGGACAATTATTTATGTGCTTAGTTTAAGTGAGCTTTCTAGGTACTGCCACTTAACTGAATGTTGTTGTAATGAAAGGGACAGCGATACAAATCAATAAAAAAAATGTCCTGAATACTGTAAGATTTTTAAGGAAATTGTTTGGAATATCAATGAGGGCTTAAAAAATATAAATTAAATTAAAACATAATATTTTTTATACACATTACGTAATACAATACCAATCTCTAGCTGTATTCAAGAGACACTAGGCGGCAAACACCCAGGATCCGTCCGGACAAAATTAAATCAACATTATCCTGATGGATTTTTATTTTTTATCACAATTTACCATGCCACTGGATTCCTTGGCGGAGGTCACCCAGGATACTAGCGATGTGTAAGAGCAGAGTTCGATGGTGTCTGACGTCCGACCGGATGGACGATAACCGCGCACAGACGCGGTGCCAACTGGGAGGACCGCTTCGCTCGACGGCACACTCCCGACTGACAAATAAAATTGCGAGCTTTATCAACCGACCCGCGCTTGAATCCGCCGCGCGCGCACGTTTGCCCAACCACTTAGATCTATAGTGCTTCCGTTACGTTGTTAGTTTTGTCTTACAAATCATTTGTTTGTTGCTATACTTCAAACGCTTATGGGTTGTATGTTTGATTCGTTATACAAATCGGCATTATTTGCTACTGTATTATTTAACAAAGCTTTTATATTGTTTCCGTTTTTCATTAGCTTGACTTAATTGACTTTGATTTGCAAAAAGATTTCATTTAGATGTTCTTTTTTTGATAATTTCATTTTCTTCTCTCACTGGAAAATTGATTAGCTGTGTTGGCAGGACAGTAAACAGACGAACAGAGACTGGATATTTTGATTATGATCCTTCAATAACAATAAGATTTATGTACACTGCAAGTCTTTGTTTGCTCATTGATTAAATGTATCTAAAAGTGAAATTAATTTCTATTAATAACCATCGTTATCACTCAGTCGTTGATGTACCATAATATTCATAAGGTGTTGGATATATAGCACGTAGCGGATCTGTCTCTGAATGCTATATGCTTTACACTATAAAACTATGGGATCAAATTTAACTTATCTCGGGATTTACGAGATTAACAAAAACAGATTACACTTAAAATTTTGTATAACTCACTTTACCAACTATTTTTATCTATTTCTGTTGCAAAGTTTACGAAACTATAAAGGACATACAGACAAACTTTGTTTTTTTTTTGTATTTCTTAGATAAGTTTGTTTTTTATTTTAACAAATTTAAATAAATTATATTTCTCAATTATAAGAATTTTATATGGTACTCTGATTTTTCATTACTTGTTTATATGTATGACGGCGGGGGACAACTGGTATACATGTTGTCCCCTGCGGCTTCGCCCGCGTTCCTGAGTAATGTAACGTTTTCCTGGGATAAAAAGTAGATAGTATATAGGATAGCTGTTCCCGGCACAGTGCAGCTCTTATTCACTTCTTCTAAGTTATTTTCTATTTTGTAGTATTGTTATTTTGTTTTTGTATGTTAAATGAATTTTGTAAATGTTAAATATAAAAAATATAAAATTTTAATAATAAAATAGCCAAAAGAGAAAAAAATATTTAATAAAAAATTACCTTGCTCTTCTAGTCGATTCTTATCAGTTGAAGACTGGCTTCCGAACCGGTAGTAGCTTCAGTAACTTTAAAGGGCCTAAATTGAATAAATGGTTTTGAATTTTGAATGTAGTAGGAAGTAGGATTAGTAGAATTTACACCCAGATCTTCGAGAAGTTTACATTCCCTGATCACATAGATTAATTGTGTCATTATTTTAACGTATAGTTCGGCTGGAATTGGGTCCGGTAATCACCCTGATGCTGTGGAATGTTAATCTGTGGTGACGCCCCACTGGCTATTAAGTAGCATCATTTGCATTGAGACATAAATTAAAATTGTCATGGTTGCGCCTGCGAGTATTTGATACACGACTTCTCGTAGCTTTTTTTAGTGAACTGTTCTTTATGGGCGAAATTTATTTATTTGTTTATGGATCTCCAACAAAAGATACACGCTAGCATTTCATTATTATAACACACAGTTGTACGTAAGGCGTGTTCCTTCAATTAGAAGAGACCACAGCATCCAAAAATAGACAGAAAGCTACAAAAATAAAATCAAAAAGATTTGTTATTTTCACCTAATACTTACTAGTATGTTTTTGATGCAATGACTTAACATTTATGACGGTTCGGAAGTCTACCTTCAACTGAGAAGAATCGGCAAGAAACTCGATTTTTTTTAAACTGAACATTACGGGGTGTGTATGAATTAGGACTGTTGATAAAATATCGAAATAACGATATTATTATTTCGAAAAATCGATATTTATTGCTAATATCTTTTGGACGATTATCGATTGTTCGATATTGAAATGTCGATATCGGTGGTCGATATTTTTTAAATACATTTTTTTTTCCTAACTAATTGAATCTACAAAATCATCGTAAACTTAATCTACCGTATTTTATTTGTGAAAATTAAGTTAGCCGACACTCAACAATTTCTGTTTTTTTTTTATTAATTATGAAATTAGAACTAAAAAACAATTTTTAAAAAAGTCCACGTATAATTTTGAGTTTTGGTACAATAGCTGCTGAATTAAAGCAGTACTTGGATCAGCCAAATATTTAGGCATTTTACTCCCGTGCTATCAGAAATAGCTGTTAAATATTTGATTTCTTCTGCTACATCTGTAGCATCTGGAAGAATTTCTTCTAGAATCAATCTCTTAGTGCCTAATAATCGTAGTAATAGTAATATATCGAACCCCGATATTTTTAAATATATCAACAGCCCTAGTATGAATTTAAAAAAGTAGTATATGTAAAGACATCAGTTATCTAGTTTCCATAGTACAAGCTCTGCTTAGTTTGGGATCAGGTGGCCGTGTGTAAAGTATGTCCAAGGATATTAATTTAAAATAAAATAATTTGCTAAAAATATAAAATGAAAATTTGTTTCTAAAGCTTTCTATAAGTAAAATGCCTAAATAGCTGGCTAGTTACCTGCTTTTTAACTAGGCTTATTCCTTTACCAAGATTCGTTTCCAGTTTCGTGCATGTCAGGCCACGCGCAGTGTGTCCGTAGTTTCATTGCAAGAATAACATTACAAAGCTATACGGGACCTAGTATTAACCTTGTGGCCTAACGTCAACTTGATTCTTAAAAAAATTACCAATTACCTAAAGCTTAATGTTAAGAAAACGTACTCAATCGGGATCTACTTAATATTTATTTATTTATTAACTTTAAAACTACATTGGATTGACAAGTAATGAAAATTTCTAACATTTTAGTACAAAAGTCTGAGTTAAACCGTGGACAAACGGGCATGGCAAAACTATAAGGGTTCCTTGTTGACCTCGGAACCTAAAATTACTTTTTCATATAAAATTATGATAAATGTATCTTGAAATTTATGTATACATGTAAGCAATGGGGTTCCTTTGACGCACCATCACCTCAAAACTACTGAACATATCGGGACGGGACTGCTACCATTCGACGCGGATTTTTTCCTAGATAGATATAGGCTATAGATGATATCGATAAACGCGGGTGAAAGCGCGGGGGAAAGCTAGTTATTTTATATAGTCAATTGTTGTAATAGTTTTGGATACATTTAAACTTATTCCGACGTACAATCAGTGAGTCAGCCCCCAGACTGTTCGAGGCCGCGATGCATATTGTGGTATTTATGTCTGTTTTATTGTCAACCATCTTTGCATTTAAAGTGAGATCTCGAGTGATGTTATTTGCATGATAAATAATGAGTTATAAAATAACTATTGATATCCTGGGCTATTCTTAACACACGGCCATCTGATCCCAAACTAAGCGGAACTCGTACTATGGTAATCAGATAACTTGACAGGCCATTTGGCTTGGTGGTTAGCGACTCTGACTGCCAAGCCGGTCACGGGTTCGATTCCCACCCAGGACAAACATTTGTGTGCATGAACACGTCTGTTTGATCTGTGTCTGGGTGTAAATATCTATATAAGTATGTATTTAGAAAAAAAATGTATTTATGTAGTAGGTATATCAGTTATCTGGTTTCCATAGTACAAGCTCTGGTTAGTTTAGGACCAGATGGCCGTGTGTAAAGAATGTCCCAGGATATTTATTTATTATGAAACTGATTGTGGTATACACAAACACCACTTTTTCTAAATACTTATATTTAAATAGTTAGCTATAATATGTTATTGAGTAGTAGAGCTCTTAGTGCAGAGTTCATCCGGGGAAGTACTACCTCCTTACCCATTTTCGCCGTAAAGCAGTAGTGCACTTGTATTACTGTGTTTCGGTTAGAAAGGTAAGGCCGGTGAAATTACAGGCCCATGAGACTTAACAATTTCGTCTCAGGGTCGACAAGCATTGGCAATGCCCCTTGTGTAGCAAATGTCCATAGGCGGCGGTGACCACTAATCAAAAAATAACTTTTACTCACAGCCATCTGATCCCAAACTAAGAGCTTATATTATGGACACCGGATAACTGATACACTACATATAAACAATGTTTATTTTTCTATTTTTCATTCATAAAAATCTGTTTTTTTATTGTTTTCAGGTATGTTATACAGCGTTACTACGGTTCTTAAATATAGTGAATGGACTCGTTAAAAGGCTCCATTTAACCTCCTTTCGGCTTTACGGGTAGTTTTGTAACAGCCTGTATACATATATTTATGTGGCATGGAAAAATAAATATAACTCTATTGGAGTAACAATTTTTCCTTGAATTATTTCATTCATATGACCACATTCATAATATCAATTATACCTACATTAATACAAATTGTTTTTCGTACATATCTATCTTTTCTCACCATACATGTGTCACCTATTTATTATGTCATTTAAATATATACCAATAAATAGAACCGAAGACTGTCTGTCATTTCAAAATGAATGATAGAATATTTAGTGAAAATTGCTATTCATACGACGCCCAAGCTTAAATTACCACTTTTAGAATTTTAGAATTTTTCTGTCTGTGTGTCGGTTTGTTTCGAATAGCCTCCTAAACTGTACAACCGATTTAGAGAAATTTGGCACACAGATAAAATATTGTAGGTACTGTGATTGAGTTAGATAGGGAAAGCCGGGGTAATTTCTGACTGATTTACCAACTTCACGACTTAGGGACAACAAATTGGCGATGCCTCTGGTGTTACAAATGTTCAAAAGCGTCTATTTGTGACTACTTGTCATTCATCAACACATTGGACAAGTACATTCCAACAAGAGTGTGTCCTTTTTACGACTTTAGAATATCTAAGGCGCGTATCTCACAAACTACTTACAGGTTCACTTATATAGAAAAAATCACAAAAAAAACACATAAATCATTTTTAAAAACATCTAAACACACATAACTTATTTGTGTGCATTGCTCTTTTTTTTATTTCTCAGTAAGTGTCGATTTTGTTATTTTACAATTCACTTGAAACTTGGCAAAAATGAACTAGTTTCATTTAAGTATAAGTATGGATTTTTTTTAAGTAAATATTATTAGAGTTTTCATTTTCACAACATATATTATACCACGAAAAGGTAGAAATCTTATTATAATTAAAATAGAATAGAAAATGTGGAAGCCTATTTCGTAATAGATTGCTGGGTGGGCGCCCGAGCAGTGTTGGACAACAGTCTAGCGCCGTCAATGTAATACAAAATTAACCGCAACAACGACTCCGAGAACATTACACAATCGTCGTGCTGCCTGAAAAGTAATCAATGTAAAAGCACTCTGGTATTCACTAAACGCGTACTACATTTCGTTTACTATTTGGTCACCCTAGACTCGACAATTCAATACCTAATAGTTGACTACCATTTTAAGACGTTGTTGTAAAATTGCTCGCGTATTCCTTATAAGAAGTGCGTAGGTGTCGATTGTTTTGGCATAATGTATACTCCAAAGTGGGTCCATAGCTTATCCATTTACGTAGTAGGCAGGCCCAATTTGAATATCAAAAAGTTTTTTCTAAACAAAATAAATTACCTGGTTTTATATATGGTGTTAAACTCGTCAATCTAATATCCGTTTGACATCTAAAAATGTCATACAATAATTAACTTTATTGTTACTAAAATAAGTGTTGTCTATTGGGTGTAGCACTCGCTTCATCAGGACTCGTCTTTAAGTACAACATTTAGTTTTTATGAGTAATTGCTGAGTGTATCGCCGGGTCTTCTCGGTAAAAGTAACCTTCCGAACCGGCGTTACAGTCTAAGTTCCCGTGAAGACTTATTTAAATAAATTAATTTTATTTGATTTCATTATTAATCCATCAGTTACTTGTATGATAATGCAAATAACCCTTAATCATAAAGCCATAGGGTTAACATTTCTAAGACACGCATTAATTGCAATACTTAAGATAATTTTTGAATATTAATTATCAATTTTATCAGAAAAACTGTATTCACCAAATAAATGTATGCAGACATGCGTAATCGTTTATTTTTCTTGTTGAATATTTATTCACATGCATATTGAATTCCTCTAACCAGCCATTGAGCGACCTTCAGAAGGAAACCATATGGTCGGTACATATGGATCTGTAATGATTCGGTGTAAAAATGTGTTCTATCATCTCTATTCTGCTGATACAAACTTCAACGACGAGCTGGAAGCCTCGGACCTCTCACTTGATTGCGTAGTTAGCAAAAGAGACAGAGCATAGAAGCCGTGACGAAACATCCTCGAGCTAGTGTCATACGAGCTAGTGCCCTTATAGAATCAAACTCCTGAAATATTTAAGTTATGAAGACTAGACGACATGTCTGATTGATTAGTTAAGGAAAAACTTCGATGTGTTGATGATTACGTAATTGTCAAGTAAGCTGACTCATCCTGCAGCCCTGTATTTGGTAAAAGAGATAAGCAAAGCCCTGTTTCTGTGTTAAATGTATTTCAACCAATTCTAAAATACGAATATCCATCATTGATATATTTATTATCCATCTTGTTCTTTCATTGTTCGATGGGCCAATGGTTTCATAGTTAGATTGGTGGTACCTTGATCACGCCGCAGGTCGTGGGTTCGATTACTAACTAGGACAAACATATGTGTGCATGAAAATGTTTGTTTGTTCTGTGTTTGAATCATAATATCTACATTTTTTTTATAACTCTTGGGCCGACTAACAAGCAGACGGTCCACCTGATGGTCAGTGGACACCGCCGCTTATGGACATTTGCAAATCTAGGGGCATCGCCAATGCGTTGTCGACCCTGAGACGTGAAGTTGTTAAGTCTCATGTGTCTGTAATTTCACCGACCACCTTACCTTTCTAACCGAAAAACAGTAATACAAGTGCAATACTGCTTCACGGCGGAAATGGGTAAGGTGGTAGTACTTCCCGGACGAACTCAGCACTAAGAGCTCTACTACTCTTAAATATATATGTATGTATTTAAAAAGTATTATGCTTAATTTGCGATCAGATAACTATGTGTTAAAGATGTCCCAGGATATTTGTTTATCATTATGCTATTTCTGCACTAGCTTTCCTTCTGCAACGTAACCTTCACCAAACCACTTATTGAACACGAGCCTCAAATAAGTACATATCATGCTAACAACAAAACATTTTGAAATAACAAACGCAATACGAAAAAAAGTTATGTTATCTGTGAAGGTATACGCTGTCTAATCAGTCAGTTTGACTGGGAACTGTCCCGTTATTCAGCTAATACAAACTTTGTCAGCGAGCTGGCGCACGGAGGCCGCTGAGAGCCTCTCAAGTGATTGCGTAGTTAGCGAAAGAGACATAGAGGCCGCGAGGAGACATCCTCGAGCTAGTGTCCTCACAGAATCGAAACCCTGAAATTAAATGAATTAATGCTATCAGTTTCAGTACAAATGAACTGTTTTCAAAATTTAAATTCAGTCGCCATTCCTTCATAATAAGTAACAGATATATAGTTATTGAATTAATGACATTTAATTAAATTAATTTGATTTGAGTCATACTAAATAAATGGTAATAAATTAAATATTTTTCAGCGTACGTGGTGTCCCATATTGCGTATTGACCGTGTGTCTCATGGTCGCATGCTTTGGATGAAAGAAATTTAGTATGTCAACTGGATCGACCTTTGTAAGCATTATCCGTTCACGTGAACACTCCATGTGGCAAAAAATCCATGTCTAATAATCAATCTTATATGTACGCGGTATTTACGTAACTATATGAAATTAAATATATTTATTTAAATAGCCTTTCCCATTCACCTATGACTGGACTCTAACGCCGGTTCGGAAGGTTGCTTTTACTGAATTGCAATTTTTATGTACACGCATAACAATAGAATAGAGATTTTAACTTTATCATCATACAATGAACCATTAGGTCGATATATGAACCTTACTTTAAACGCAAATAAAGTTCATTATTCTATGACATAAATTTGAACAGTCGAGCAAGATTTTTTTAAAATTGATTTAAAAGCTATATACCAACTCCTTTGTCTTACCTCCATGGTCTTTGCACCCAAGTGTTGAACCCATTGTTTTCTACACTACGTAACTAGAGCTCCACTTTGACACCAAATAAAGTTACCTACACACGTCAGCACTATTCAGGGTATTCACCTTTACATGTTTTTAATTTGCAGTTTATTCCACAATTGTGCTTATGGCGGTGACAATATCTTTGTTGAAATATGATGTCTCAGAGCTTACCATTTGGGGCAATTGGAGTGATTGATTATTTGGGCAGTACAGCTGTCCGTCTGTCTGTCAGCGGGCTGTAGGCATAAAGTGTAATTGGCAGACAGTTGACATTTTAACAGAGTATGTATTACTTTGGTCGCTATAACAACAAATAATAATGTTCAAAATTACAGGAGGTCCATACAAAAAACGTTATCTTTCTGCACTTTGCTAAATATTGTACACTATTACGGAACCCTTGGTAAGGTAGTCCGACTCCCAGTTGGCCGTTTTTGATCTTAAGGTTGGTAATCAAATGTTTTCAAGTGTAAATCCTTTATGTACTTCTTGCCCTAACAAGGACGGCCTTAAAAGTTCAACCAAATCTCTTCTATAATAATAGTGTATTGCTCGGAATGGATAGAAAGCTTACAATATTGTGCCGATCTCAAATTATTAAGAACAGGGTAGACAGGCTTCCGCACTGATACAAGTTGTGACCGTCACCGATCTACACAGCGCGAATAAATATAATTGATCATATCTAACAGTTACAACTGTAGAAATAAACAGCTACCGTCTCCCATAGTCTCGCCCGCGTTCTCAAGACATTTTACATTATCTTAGGATAATATAAACGATATAATGAGCTACGTTTCATCTTTATCCGATCAGTAGTTTTAGTGAAAGAATAACATAACAACTATACATCAATATATCCATCAAAAACTTTCGCATTAAACTTAAAACTCACTGTAGGTTAAGGAAACAATAAATTAATAAAAGTATCTCCCAAAATATTCGTTAACCACACAATTGTATCTTACAATCAGGCGACATTATCTTGAATGGAAGTGTATATTACAATTGTTTTCATCTCCTCATATTTCTGTGATTACGTACTCGTGAAAAAATTTACTCGTCATCAACAAACGAGATTAATTCGAGACTCTGATAAGGTAAACTGTAGATTGGTTGCTATGTGAAGCCTATGCCACAGGAGAAGTAGAACTGCTCAAGCATTGACTCAGCGCTCTAATATTTTCTTGAACACACACTAGCCAAAACAGATTGTTTGTTTATGGAATACTTTTCATTTTATACACAAATTGATTGTGTGCGATTGGAGTTTACTTCTGCTTCTAATTAAGGAGGTCATTAATTGTTTTTATGGCAAGTTTGCCGACAAACAGACGGTCAGACAGTAGGGGTATCGCTAATGCGTTATCGACCCTGAGACGTGAAGTTGTTAAGTCTTATGTGCCTATAATTTCACAGGTAAATAAATACTGAATTAATCGCTTGTCTTCACTCCACTGTACGGAATAGTAAGACCAATAAATAAATATCCTGGGACACTCTTTACACACGGTTATCTGATGTCAAATTAAGTAGAGCTTGTACTATGGCAAGTAGATAACTAGCATACTATATTACATACTTTTATATTTACACCTACAGAATAGCATGCCTGAATGGGAATAAAACCATTACCTATCTAACCAGCGAGCCAACTGTCCCGCCAGTGGTTTCCTCCAAAAAATCACAGGCAATTAAAAGGAGAAATACGTATATGTTTTCTTTTACGTATACCCTCAATTCGATGACGTTCTTGAAGACCAGAAGTGATTGACCACAGTCTTTTCGCTCCACTTCTAAAAGCCCTCCCCCTCCCTGCTTTTTTAAGTTTACCAGTCCACGTCCTGCGTGATAAACAGTGATCTTAAATGTCGTAGGATTGATAAAGTTAATATAAAAATTGGGACATTCTTTACACACGGCCAACTGCTCCCAAACTAAGCAGAGCATGTAAATGGTAACCAGATAACTAATACATACTACTTTTGATATATTACTATACTAGAGAACCGTCCCCGCTTCGTTTTAGTAAGTTAATACAAGCTTATTAAACACATAATTCACCTCTCGGAAGAAATTCTCAAATGATGACGAAAACAGCATCAAAGTCGATGGCGTGGTCCACATTTAATGAACGCACCAATAGACAGATGTAGTGTCTTAGAGATATATATATTTTACAGCTGGTCACTGACCACACAGACATGTTTATGGACACGTTTTTGTTCAGAGTAAGAATCGATCCATTGATGTAACCTAGGAAGTCAGCGTCTTTGCAAGTGGCACATCAATTCAAAGATTCTGTTAGATAAATGGCACACAAGATGTTTAGTCGCACCACCTTACCTCTTCTCTTTTTATGGGTGTGTAACTGACAATAGGTTAGTCAAAAAATAGAGGTAAAATAAGTAACCTCGAATTGAATAAGTGAGGTAATGTATATAGAGGTGTAACAGCGCACGCGCATCGCAGGTTGGCGCTCCGTAGCGTCGCTATATCAACACGCGATGTTTGTGCCCAGTATCTAATCTGATTGTTTGCCGCAGCCTCCTTACCGTGCAGCCGCAGCCGGGCCTGACCCAATTTGTGTACTACTTATTGTTTTTGTTAAATATATGTTAAATTTTCAATTATTAAAATAATTTTTCTTGGCTAATTTAAGAACAGAAAAGAAATTGTGGTCTCGCAGGAAGTAATTAACATCTATGATATAGTAAAAATATTATTTAAAAAAATCTCTTTCACGACGGAAATGGGAATTATGGTAGTACTTCTCTTGACGGACTCTGCACTAGGAGCTCTACTACTTCAAAATATTAAATAATTAGTGAATTTTAAGGAAATATTAAAGTAATCTGCTCTCTAAGAGAATTGATAAACCACATAAACAATTTTTTTTCTAAATACATACTTGTAAAGATATTTACACCCAGACACAGAACAAACAGACATGTTCTTGGACACAAATGTATGTCCTCGATGGGAATCTAATCCACAACCTGTGCCATGGTAGTCAGGATCTCAAGACACCAATGCAAGTGGGCCGTCAATTCAAAGGTTCTGTTAGATAAATGAGTCGCAAGAAGTCACGGCCTTTTTGCTCCCTTTCCTTCTCTCTTTATCACGTGAGAGGTCCGATCTTCGAGGGAACAGGGGCTGGACCGTCTCTTGTCAGCCTTCTCACATACAAAGATTGGTGCTGCCAACAAATGGCGGTTATTCAACTTGTAATTACATTAATTAATGTCATCTATGTAGGTATTGTGTTTGCTATCGTAAGATGGCACCTTATCTTTATTGGCGAATGTAATAATTTCAGGAATTTTACTCGGTAAACATTCGTTACGGAATGCACCTAATGAGTTTAATTAATAGGCAATGTTTTTCTTACTTAAGATTAATTATATTCTATTTAGATTACGAATAATATTTCTATAATATCCTGGGACATTCTTCACACATGGTTATCTGATCGTGATCTCAAATGTGATTGAGTAGAGCTTTTAGTGCAGAGTTCGTCAAGGGAAGTAGTACCACCTCACCCATTTCCACAGTGAAGCAGTAGTGCACTTGTATTAATGTGTTTCTGTTGTTGTTGTTGTTGTATGTTTATGTTAGAAACGTGAAATGACATGCACATGAGACTTAACAACTTCTACATACGTGACGCCAAGAGCAGTGATTTGGGAATAACTGCCTGACGCTAACTACATTCAAGTTGAAACTTAAAACATTTATACTCAATTTTATCGAATAGAGGCACTTTTTCGCACATAGAAGCTAAAAGCTATGTAAAGCAGTATGAATGAATAAACATATTTTTATTCACAAAGGCCTTTACGAGCACTTATGAATAGTCTGACATTAATACCACTTGCTTTTGTTGAGATGAAAAACTCCTCAGTGAAGGGAATTGATAGCAGTAGCTTGTTTATATATTTTTATTTCCTAACTAACTACCGTCCTGATCCTAAGTATACCTGAATTATAATATAGACTATGTCACCTGGGAACAGTGTAGCTTTATCACAAAATACGCATTAAAGACAGTGCTTATTTATGGTAATATTAGTTGGGAAGGTTTAATGGCAAAAAAATATATATATTTTTTTTAATAAATAGTTGGTTAAATAAACTTTGTACAGAACTAAGTGGCTATTGAAATACATTTGGGATGTGTATCCGAACAGACACAGGAGTTAAAGGGACGTAAAGTAGAGAATAATGGTGGAAAAGAGCGTGAACCATTTCATATCGGTTTATTTCTAAATCCCACATCAGAATACACGTTCAACTCAAAACTTTGTCACGCATTCTTCCCAGTGGTGTGCAGTGCAGCCAATGCGGTCGCATGAGGCCCCCTGATTCAAGGGGCCCACGGCGGGCAACAGACGACATTTTTCGAGGAAAAAAGTTTAAGAAAAACCGCGAGGAAAAAGAGTCCCATATTTCGGCACAAGCGTCTGAACTGTATTATTTTTTACGGGGACCCCAAGGAGTTGCACCGCACCCATGTCTTAAATAATTATGAATGGTACAAGCTCATGTTATTTACCAAATTTTCCTGTACCCTTTCTTGATTCTTCCGTGAGAGTGAAACTTTTTTTTTCATAATAGGCATATCCAATTTCACCACTGATTTCTACCTTTGATAACAGTGTTTATTAAGCAGAAAACATTCAGAGTGACAGTACAAAACAAAACGTAGACATAGGCAGACAATACCAAGAGATCCAAATCAATTTACAATTGCAGTCCCGAGTATTTTCGAGTTACTCAATCAATTACTTTAAATTATTTATAGCGCCAGCCAATTGCATCTATCTCGTCTGATACGTAACAATCCATAAAGATAAAACTTTATTGTGTTATCTACAACCTTGTTTAGTTATTAGGGTTCCGTGCCGAAATTGTGAAAAAGGAACCATCGTTTTGTGTTTAAAACAAATGATGCATAAGAATTTTAATTAGGTTAAAATTGGTGGAGTTGGCCTTTATGGTATATATTTTATGATATATGTTTTGTCATAGAGAATCGCAGTTATCAACAAAAATGAACAAAGAATTACCTTTCGCTCCTTCCTTATAATCTACAAAAATAATGATTGATAGATTTGTTTTACTTATAATTATAATATCTGTACAACGTGCTACAAAATACCCCGTAAAAATATATAATTTATTTATAATTATAATTATTTAATAGAAAGGCCTACTATGGTAGCTATTTTACATAATAATTGTCTACTTTAATAGTTTTTCTATTTTTCATTCATAAAAATTAGTTTTTTATTATTTTTTACGTATACGAGTATACGTTACTACGGATCTTAAATATTGTGAATCGGCTTTACGGGTAGTTTTGTAACACCCTGTATATTTTAAAGGACAAATTACATATTTTTACAATATATTTTTTTTCGTACGGAAGCCAAGGTGAGCGCCAAGAACTCACACTTATTCCATTTTATTTAACAGTTACCTTGCGAACCATAACTTAACTTATTTATCTACTTACATATAGGCAGGGCAAGCCAAAATAACATATCAGAGATTTAATTGATGGTAAAATTTACGCCAAATTTTATTCATAAAACAATATTACTATCAATGTTTTGATGGGCCAGTTGGCTTCAGGGTCTCTACCCTGACTGCCACGGAGGTCGCGGGTTCCATTCCCACCCACCAAATTTTTGTGTCCATAAACATATTTAGTATACGAGTATACGTATGTAACTAATAGAAAAATTGTTAATAAATATCCTGGGGATTCTAAATTCTCCGCTACCTGGTCCTAAACTAAGCAGAACTTGTACTGTGGAATCCAGATAACCTGACAACTGATATACTATATACTCTAACTATTTTTCCTAAATACATACTTAAACAGATATTTACAGAACAACACAGACAGACATACAGACATGTCGATCTAACCAGTCAGCATGGCAGTCAGGGTAATGCGTCGACCCTGAGACGTGAAGTTGTTAAGTCTCAAGTGCCTGTAATTTCATCGGCCCCCTTACCTTTCTAACCGAAACACAGTAACACAAGTGCACTACCGCTTCACGGCAGAGGCACGGGTAAGGTGGTAGTTCTTCCCCGGACGAACATTGCACTAAGAGCTCTACTTCTTTAACATATACTCTATATAATACCTCATTCGATAGAGCAATGGATATTCAACACAAGGACATATGACATTATAATACAACATTCTACACGGACCCTATTTGCTCGCAGCAAATTTACCATTTATTGTTTAAACCTACAAATAGACGCGGTGACACTATTATGTAATTCAAGTAAAACATAAAGAACAACCAGTGATAATATTTGCCTTATATTAATCATACTTTACTGAACACATGTGCACGTAGGTACACTGCGAATGAAATTGGCTGAGTGATATCATGCTCTTAATATCTACTGGGTTATTAGGTGAGAGTTTACTGTACTTACTGTGTTTTAATTAGATTTATAAAAAAAAATTAAGTGTCATATTAGTATTAAAGAATGCATGCAGCTTTGACTTTGTCTACCTGGTGGAGGGAAGAGGCCTAATGCCTCTGTCACAGGCTTGCCTAGTTTAAGCATTAGGTGCTCAACGGTGCTACTTTATTGAAACCAGCTGGCACAATGAAGGTGATAGTAGCAATTTTTTGTATGTACCCAATAATGTGTCAATAAAGAATCATAAAATTTATTTGGCACGGCAGGTATTGATCAGACTTTGTTCTGACAGCGTACAGTGTAAACTCTTTATAACGTTATCCTTTATAACGATAAACTCCCTATAACGTTGAAGTGAGCCCAAGTTGGTTGGTTTGTTCACTTTGTTTTGTTTTTTTTTGTTCACTCCATATAACGATAACTCTCTATAACGACAAAAAATGCTCAGTCCCTTGAGTTTCGTTATAAAGAGTTTACACTGTATTTTATTATTTCTTAAAAACAAGCTGTTTCATGTAAAACTAAATAATTCGGTAATGTTGAATGATTAAAAGAATTATATAGCAAACTAGCTGTCCTCTGCGGTTTCTCCCGCGTTTATCGATATCATAAATCCCGATATGTTCAGTAGTTTTGAGGTGATGGTGCGTCAAAGGAACCCCATTTACCTTATATATATATGTGTATATATATTATATTTTCTTGCTCAGTTCCTTGAAGATTTTCAGTTGAAGGCTGACTTTCAAACTGGTGGTAACTTCATAGGCATTGACTTGGTCCATTACAACAATAAGGGTTATAGAAAAATTTACTCTATGGGGTTATGATACGGTTTATTAACATCGTTATACAATACATTTTATAAGATATCCTCCAAATCAAACCAGTTCATACCCAGCAGATAAATGAAGTCTAAATAAATAATATTTATTTATAGTTCCTAAATAATAAGATTTTTATCTATATTGTCATTTGGGAGTGCTCACCTGCACTTTCATCGCATTTGTCTTGGTATTCATTTCTAGTTTTGTTTTTCTTTATATATGTGTAAAGAAATACCTAGAAATAATGTCTAGGATTCCTTTATATTTGAATTATGGCGCGCAATTCAAATGTCATTGTGTGTTGACATAACTAACTCAATAGGTTGCGCCAGCTATAGAAGATTGGGGTGCAGGTTGAGAGCCTCCACGTGGCGCACCCTGGGCAACGCCGGTCTCAAGTGCCACAATACACTTGCGGCCGGCGGCTGATCTCAACACACGGGGAAGGGCCCAGTTCTAGTCACCGATCATCTTTGATGGTCGGTGAAGGGAACTGGGCCATATTGGGGGGTTGGCAAGCGGTGCGTCCGGCCCCGTCGGGCCGAGACCCGCTAGAAGGTGAGGTGGGCCCCAGTGAGGGGCGAGGTGGGCCCCAGTGAGGGGGCGACGCTGCTCCTATCCCTCTTTGTATGAGAGGGAACAGGGGATGCAGCGGGTGCGGTGCGTTTGCCAAGTGCACTCGGCTTTTGCCGACGCCGGACAAGAGGATGGAAACCTCTCTAAAAAACAAGGCCATTTCGTGCGACGATGTGCCAGGTGCACTCGGCTTTTGCCGACGTCGGACAATCCGCAATCCCAGTCGGGATCGGAGGCCGCAAGGCCGCGAGGAAGAAAACCTCTATAATAAATAACCCCAATCCCAAGGTCTAGCGTGCCGAGGGGATGAGTGGCCGGGGGGGAACCCGGTCATTAGCGCAGTGGAGGGGACCTCACCCCTAAAAAGGACATAATGGACAAAAAGGCTATTGAAACACTACCCCAGGCGGGTACCCTCCTTTTAAAGGAGGGAGAATCCCGCCCTTCCTCGGAAGGCTGCCCCACCGTATCTGGGGGGGGCAACAATAGTCTCGTGGGTCGGCACAACACCGCCGACTCCCGTCAACCGCGTGCTGGGCAAGAAAGGGAGCTCCGGGTCAGCCTGGAGCAACTGTGCCCCACACGCCAACCGCTTGCCGTCGTCGGAAACGACGGCAACAAGGGCCGGGTAGGCTCAAATCCCGATAGGGACACGGGGAGCTCCTCCAAATTTTGGAGAAAGCGTCCCCGCAGTGGAGAATTGGGGCCGTCAGGGGTCTCCTCTAGCGAGGAGGACCTAACGGCCCCCAAAATAGGAACCGCGCAAAGGGGGCGTGGTCGGGTGGCGCGCGACCTGCGGGGTCGCTTCTTACGCCCCCCCACACCGTTGCCGATGCCCGTAGATGGCGTGGAGAGTGACTCGCGTCACTCTGGAGACAGACGGAGCGACGACTCCGCCGCGTCTGCGTCCCCGCTGTTGCTGCAAAGCAATAGGGCGGAGGCGAGCGCGGCGAAGCGGGCGCAAAGGAAGGCGATCGCAGAAGATGAGGTCAGCGAGATGGCCCGGCTGGCTCGAGAGCGACGCTCTGCACTTGCGGCCACTGGAGAGGGCCTGTCGGCGGTGGCGCTCAGCCGCCAAGTTCTGGGTGGCGTGGATGTCATCCTGAAGGTTGCCACAAAATCTGGCAGCCTAAAGGGCACCTTCACGCGCGCCCTGAAGGAGGCGGCAGACGATATTAAGGAGGCGACAGGGGTCCTCCTGAACAGGACGAGCTCGGAGGAGACGGCAAAGTTATGGGAGGAGAACGGCCGTCTCCGCTCCGAGCTGGAGGACCTGCGGCAGGAGCTTGCCGCCCAGAGGGCGGAATGGCAGCAGAGGCGTCCTGCTGCCTCCGGTTCCGCCCCTGTCGCCGACCCGAAACCGTCGGCCACGTCGTCGGGCGAGTCGTCGCGTCCTGCCCCCACACAGCGAACGGACGCGGAGATCGAAAAGATCGTCCGCGTCTGCATGTTGCAGTGTGGGGGCATGGTGAATGCCCGTCTGCAGGGCCTGGAGTCGAGGCTCCTCCCCGCGCAGACCCTCCGTCCGCCGCTCGCTGCGGACAGGAGGAGAATGGAGGAGGCTACGAGGCCAGGCCCTGCAGCCACAGCCGGCAAACCAAAGGGCGGAAAGCCCACATCCGCTCCCCGGACGGCCGCACCCCCGGCGAACGCGCCCTCGGCGGCCGCGTCCGGGTCTCCCGCAGAGACCTGGACGACGGTCGTGAAGAGGGGCCGCCGTAAGAAGAAGGCGGCACCACCGGCACCCGCCAAAGCGCCACCGGCACCAAGGGGGAAAAAAAAGAAGAAGGCCAAAGGACCGCCTAGGGCCCCACGCTCCGCGGCTGTAGTCATCACGCTGCAGCCCGGAGCCGTCGAAAGGGGCATCACATATAGTGCGGTCCTAAAAGAGGCGAAAGAGAAAGTCGCGCTCCCTGACATAGGGATATCGTCGGGCCTCAAGGTGAGGCCGGCGATCACGGGAGCGCGGCTCTTCGAGGTGTCCGGTGACGCCAGCGCGGAGAAGGCGGACGTATTGGCCGCCAAATTGAGGGAGGTCCTCAACCCGGAGGACGTTCGGGTGTCCAGGCCCGTGAAGACCGCAGAACTGCGTGTCGATGGCCTGGACGACTCGACGACCCCGGGTGAGGTCGTGGCGGCCATCGCCCGCTCCGGTGGGTGTTCGCCGGAGGAGGTGCGGACCGGTGAGATCCGCGCCGAGCGATCCGGGCTCGGCACGATCTGGGTGCGGTGCCCGGTGGCGGCGGCGAATAAAGTCGCCGACGCCGGGCGCCTGTTGGTGGGGTGGGCTGCAGCGCGGGTGAAGCGGCTGCAGCCCAGGGCCTTGCGGTGCTACCGCTGCCTGGACATGGGGCATGTCCGGGCACGGTGCACCGCTGAAGTCGACCGCAGCGATTTGTGTTATCGCTGCGGTCAGGCCGGCCACAAGGCGGCGGAGTGCTCGGCGGCGCCGAACTGCAGCCTCTGTACAGCTGCAGGGAGGCCCGCGGGGCACAGGGCGGGGGGCAAGGCGTGCGCTGCGCCCGCCCCGAAGAAGAGGAGAGGGGCTGCCAAAGCTGCCGGGGGCTCTTTACCCCCCCCGCAGCCTGGCGGCCCTCAGGCCGACCCCCGGCCTAGGGATGGTGCGGAGGGAATGGATTGCGCATAACGGCGCAATACCATTTCCTCCAGGGCAATATCAACCACTGTGCCAGAGCTCAGGATCTCTTGCTCCAGAGCATGGCAGAGTGGTCGATTCGTGCGGCGGTGGTCGCCGAGCCGTATTTCGTCCCCCCCAGGGACAACTGGGTGGGTGACCTTGACGGTTTGGTGGCCATCATCGGTGGGGCTCTGGTCGGTCCTTCCCGAGGTCACGGCTGGGTGGCCGCCCTCGTGGATGGGATCGGCACTGTTGGGGCGTATTTCTCGCCCAACAAGAGCCTCGCCGACTTCGAGGTGTTCCTTGTCGAGTTGGGTGCCGTCGTGGGCCGACTCCACCCTCGCCCCGTGCTGTTGCTGGGTGATCTCAACGCCAAATCTTCGGCGTGGGGATCCCCAGTGACCGATGCTAGGGGCGATGCGCTGGAGGAGTGGGCGGTCGCGACAGGCTTGATCGTCCTCAACCGGGGTTCGGTACACACGTGCGTGCGGCAGCGGGGCGGGTCTATAGTGGACGTTTCGTTCGCTAGCCCCGCTGTCGCGAGCCGTGTCTCGGGCTGGCATGTCGCCGTGGAGGTGGAGACGTTGTCGGATCATAGATACATCCGCTTCGACGTCTCCGCCCAGACCACGGGCGGCAGCCGCCCGCCGACCCGGCGATCGGACGGTCCGCGCTGGTCGCGCAAGCGCATCGACAGGGGACTACTCGAGGAGGCCGCCATTGTCCAGGCCTGGGTCCGGGGGTCGAACGGACCCGTCGACGTCGAGCGGGAAGCGCTGTGGTTTCGCGGGGCGATGACGCAAATCAGCGACGCGTCCATGCCCCGCGTCCACGCTCAGTCCGCAAAGCGCCAGGTGTACTGGTGGACCGCCGAGATCGCGCAGCTGCGCGTCGAGTGCGTGGCGGTCAGGCGCCAGTACACCCGGTACCGGCGAAGACGTCGACGGGTCCCGGAGGAGGAGGCCGCGCTGTATGAGGTGTACAGCGCGGCGAAGGGGACTCTGTGGCTGGCCATCTGCGAGTCGAAGACGCGTGCCAGGGAGGAGATGTTGGAGACTCTAGACGGAGATCCGTGGGGGCGGCCCTATCGCACGGTCCGAAATCAACTTCGGACCGCGGCGCCCCCGGTCACCGAGAGTCTCCAACCCGAGCTGCTCGAGGAGGTGGTAGCAGCCCTCTTCCCGGCACGAGGCGAGCATACTCCGCCGCAGATGGCATTGCCCTCGGCCGCAGAGTCCACGACGGAGAGCGCCATCGACGTCCCTGAGGTGACACACCCAGAGTTGGGGGCTGCCGTGATCCGGCTCCGGGCCAAGAATGTGGCTCCGGGGCCCGATGGGATCCACGGCTGCGTGTTAGCCCTCGCTCTGAAGGAGCTAGAGCCCCAACTGAGAGGGCTCTTCACAGCGTGCCTCGAGCGGGGCCAGTTTCCCAGTCTGTGGAAGGCTGGTCGACTGGTCCTGCTCGGAAAGGCGGGGCGCCCTGCGGACTCACCGTCCGCGTACCGGCCCATAGTGCTGCTGGACGAGGTGGGCAAGTTGTTCGAGAGAGTTCTCTCAGCCCGCCTCGTCAGCCACTTGTGCCAAGAGGGGCCGGACCTGGACGGTAGTCAGTTCGGGTTTCGGCAGGGGCGCTCCACCGTGCACGCTGTGTCACGGGTAAGAGCCCTGGCGGAGGAAGCGGTGTCCCGGGGCGGGGTGATGTTGGCGGTGTCTTTAGACATCGCCAACGCGTTTAACACCCTGCCCTGGAGTTGTATCCGGGAGGCACTGCGATACCATAGAGTGCCTCCTTACCTCCGCCGCATAGTTGGGGCTTATCTGTCCGAGAGGTGTGTCACCTACGAGGGACGTGATGGCGTTCACCAGCGCCCGATGTCGTGCGGTGTTCCACAGGGTTCGGTTCTTGGGCCGCTCCTGTGGAACATCGGCTACGACTGGGTGCTGAGGGGCGAGCTCAGCCCGGGGGTGGACCTGACGTGTTACGCGGACGACACGCTGGTCACCGCCCGGGGGAGCTCGCACAGGGAAGCAGCGTTGCTGGCGACGGCTGCGGTGTCACAGGTGGTGAGCCGCATCCGTCGCCTGGGCCTGGAGGTGGCCCTCAGCAAGTCGGAGGCCATGACGTTCCATGGCCCCCGGCGGGCGCCGCCGCCCGACTCACACATCATGGTCGGGGGGGTCCGAATCGCTGTCGAGCCCACCATGAAGTACCTAGGATTGGTGCTCGACAGCCGGTGGGACTTCGGACCCCATTTTCGACGGCTGGCGCCCAAGCTGTTGGGCGCGGCGGGAGCGCTCGCAACGCTGCTTCCCAATCTGGGGGGCCCGAGCTCCGTCTGTAGACGGCTCTATACGGGTATCGTGCGATCCATGGCCCTGTACGGGGCCCCGATCTGGGCCCACGACCTGACGGCCGGCTCGATTGCGGTTCTTCGGAAACCGCAAAGAGCCATGGCCGTCAGAGTCATACGGGGGTATCGCACGATCTCGTATGAGGGGGCTTGTGCACTGGCCGGATCCCCGCCCTGGGACCTGGAGGCCAAAGTACTCGCGTCGCTGTATCAGTGGCGCGAGGAAGAGGCGGAGCGGGGCGAACGACCGATGCAGCGTCAAGTCGAGCTGCGTCGGTCTCAGCTCCGCGAGGTCCTAGTGGCGGAATGGCGGGACAGGCTTTCGCGCCCTACCGCCGGCCTCGACATAGTCGGGGCGATCCGGCCGGTGCTCGAGCGCTGGCTCGGGAGGAGGCACGGCTCCCTGTCGTTTCGGGCGACGCAGGTGCTCTCGGGGCACGGTTGCTTCGGGAAGTACCTGTGTCGCATAAACAGGGAGCCGGACGCCCGGTGTCACCACTGCGTCCATTGCCGGGAGGACACGGCGCGGCACACGCTGGCAGAGTGTGCCGCTTGGGAGGAGCCGCGCCGTGCCCTCATCGCCGGAGTAGGCCCGGACCTCTCGCTGCCGGCCGTGATCGAGTCTATGGTCGGCGGCGAAGAGGCCTGGGACGCAGTGGTAACCTTCTGCGAGACGGTTATCTCGCAGAAGGAGGCTGCGGAAAGGGAGAGGGAGATTTCAACCCCTCACCCGATCCGCAGCAGACGCACCAGGCGTCGGCGGAGGGCGGACAACGCCCTCTTCCAGCCCCCCTAAATGGGTCCAGGGGCGTCAGACACGGGGATACGTCTGTCGCCCCACAACATCATAAGGACCCGAGGTGGCGGCGCGCGTGTGATGTTCCACGCGCGCCCCTCAGAGAAGTCGGGGGGGGAGGAGTTAACACCTCGCTCCCCCCCCTCGACCAGACGGGGCCCGCGGTGGCGGGCCGGCACCAGCCGGGGGTTGCGGAAGCTGAATTCGTGCCCGCGACCCTCGGCGCTCAAGTGTGCGAAGGAACATCGGAGGGGTTTTAGTGGGTATACCCTCGGGCCCCTTCTCATTTTTGATATGAGAAGGGGAGTTTGCGAGTGGGAGTCCCACATAACCACCGCGTCTCTCCCCGGGCGCGGTGGTATGCGTAATGCATTTCCCCTCCGAAAAAAAAAAAAAAAAAAAAAAGCTATAGAAGATTGGTAAAACAGCATTAGATAATGGCTGTCATTAAAAGGGTAAAAATATTAAGATCAACAAATAAACTTTAAATGTCGTTTCTTTGATTTACACGTAATGTTTATAACTTTATGATATTGTAATTAGTGTTTTATTTCTGAGTGTGAAAATAAAAATAAAAAACTTTGATTTACAGAGCAACACATTGTTTAATTTGAAGATCACGAAAGATACACTTATTGTCTTATATATGTTTTGAGTTACAACCCAGCTCTAAATGTATTATTACCTATTATGTGGTTACTGTCGCGAACTACGTCTCGAAATGTACCATAAATTGTAAATAACTAAAACGTCAAACCTTGTTAATATTAAAGACTGGCAACCCAAAAAGTCCTGTCACCGGCATTGACACATTTTCCCGCGACTGCTACCCACATAAATAAAAAATCAATTATAAAGTGTGAACAAAGCAAATAACTAATTATCCAGACAGAGATTGAGAGATGTGAGTGTGGCAACCTGGGTGCGCGTGTTGCGGGAGGCCTAGGTGAGCGCTTTAGATTTAGTTGATTGTAATACCAAGTACCTAGTTGACATTCGAGCGGGCGGTTCAGAAACTTTGTACTTACGGTTGTTGTTACTTGCTATAGTGGGATGTGCCTGCTTGCCTCGGATGCATATTAGTAGGGACGTGATCGTTGGATGATGCTCAGAGACTCAGCTATTCATATTACACAGACAGACATATCATTTGGGTGGACTCAGACGGACGTTGGTAAGGACATGATCGTTGGATCATGTGCAGATCTCAGATATCTCAGCTATTCGTATTACTAAGATACAGACATACGTTGGTATGGAGAAGGAAATTATCGTTGGATCATGCTCGATGCTCAGACATACGTTGGTATGGAGAAGGAGATGATCGTTGGATTATGCTCCGATGCTTAGACATACATTGGTATGGAGAAGGAGATGATCGTTGGATCATGCTCGATGCTCAGACATACGTTGGTATGGAGAAGGAGATGATCGTTGGATCATGTGCAGATCTCAGATATCTCAGCTATTCGTATTACTAAGATACAGACATACGTTGGTATGGAGAAGGAAATTATCGTTGGATCATGCTCGATGCTCAGACATACGTTGGTATGGAGAAGGAGATGATCGTTGGATTATGCTCCGATGCTTAGACATACATTGGTATGGAGAAGGAGATGATCGTTGGATCATGCTCGATGCTCAGACATACGTTGGTATGGAGAAGGAGATGATCGTTGGATCATGCTCGATGCTCAGACATACGTTGGTATGGAGAAGGAGATGATCGTTGGATTATGCTCCGATGCTTAGACATACATTGGTATGGAGAAGGAGGTGATCGTTGGATCATGCTCGATGCTCAGACATACATTGGTAAGGAGAAGATCGTTGGATCATGCTCGATACTCAGCCAGTCATATTACTCAGGTAAACTGAGATGGACATGAGAGGAAAGGGGTCGCTATAAGGGGTGGCGGAGGCGACTTAAAAATAGTCCATAAACTATTGACTTACATTCTACATTATATACTTACCTTCAAATATCATTAACAATTCCTATATTTATCAGCTATTCGCTAGACCTATTTTACTTATTAGTACAAGTTTGGCGACAGTTACCTTTTGGTTGTAATTTGTATTGTGAATCCTAAATAAATTAATTAATTAACGATTGGATGAATAGATGAACCAGATCTTAAAACCATTGCGATGTTGATCATAAGTCATAATCATAGTTGCCGAAATTAAATGATTTAGTTGAAAGTTACACGTTTTCAACTAAATCGGTATAAGGACTGGTTTAAAATTCAGTTGGAAACTAGTTGGGTTCGATTACCATCCAGGACAAACATGTGTGTACATGTACATATCTGTTTGTCTTGTGTGTGGATAAATATGAATATAAGTATGAATTAAGGTATCAGTTCATAACAGAAGCTCTGCTTAGTTCGGGGGCCGTGTGTAAATAATGTCCTAGGATATAATAGTAGTAGGGTAGTTCAAGATACACGACGCGAAGCCTTCATACTCGATATCTTCTTCCTCCAACCTGGTGAGGGCCACCCGTCACCTCGCCCCACCAGTCTTGTCCGCAGCCTCACAAAAAGATCTCCAAGTAAACATTTCAAACATCGATCGATCCTTCCCCACAAACTGTCGCATTCATAATAGCTGTCAACCACGGTTTCACCCGCGTTGCCGAGGGATGTAACATTTAGATCCTTTTTATTCTATTCCAAAGCATGCTCTGTCTATGTGCCTAATTTTATCCAAATCCGTTTAATACATTTTGCGTGAAAGATATACATCCATCCTCACAAACATTCCCGTTAATAATATTAGTAGGATACGATTATAGTCCTTACATTTATGTTTTTAATTTTCAAAGAAACGAAACTGTCTGTTATAAAATTTGCAAACGTTATCATCCAAGGCTCTTGCTGCACATTATGTAAACAGATAAAATTCATTTTGTTGGTAAGCGGCCTCGTAAATTGTTGATTTTAGCGATGCACCGCAGTTTAAGCAAACATTTTCGCGTTTTTTGACACACTTTACCAAACTATATTTATTATAGCAACACTGAATTTTAAGCAGGCACTTATATTGTTACTATAGAATAGTGATAAATTTTCCTAACACTCGGTTATTTATACTGATTAATTAATATTCGATTGTTGGAGCTGTATACTTTTTTAATATTCATTTCAATACATACCCGTATTGAAGTAGTCTTGTCAAAAATCTATACTTTTTTGATTCTGGATGATGGATATTCTGTGGTAACCTACTGTCTAGAAACTGCAAAAGAATATAATTATCAATATTATCACAATACTAGCTGTTCTTGGCAAGCGATGCTATTCAATTGTCCCGCTAGAGGAACTGCTCGACTCGCGAGGATCGATATCATTTCATGTTAAAGGTTTAAGAGGTACCTAGGAGAGATCTTAGTGTAGAGTTCATCCAGAAATGTACTAGGAGCATACCATTTCCAAGCAGTAGTGCGCTTGTAACACTGAGTTTCGGTTGGAATGTAGTGGAGCTGGCGATATTTCAGCTTTAACTGCATGTCTCAGGGTCGACAATGCATTACCAATGCTATTAGTGTTGCAAAGGCCCAGTGTTGGCAGGGGCCACTTCCCATCAGATGGGCCGTCTTTTGTTATAAAAAGAGGTTCTTACAAGGCTCCTTCCCATTTACCTTTTTAAACAGGAAACCTGGCACCAATATACTCTCCCGCAATCTATGTCATCTATGCTGTTATTTATGCTGCATTAACCTGGTCACGTCTCGATTTGAGGTCACAGATGATTTCATAAGTGACACAACTCTACTTATCTCCTTGAGATAATTATACGGTGCTTATAAACGTGTGCTTGTTTATGGTGTTAGTAAAGGTAATCTTTCAACCCCACCAAAAAAAAACTGCATAATTAAATACGGACTTAATTCGTGGGTGCAATAAGTACCAATTTCTGTTAGCTGCAGATATATTTTTCGTTCGGAAAACTACATACAATTTATTGGCGGCTCCTTGAAGCTTGTTTCGATGACTGCATTTACAGTCAAACCATTCATAAGTTTATACATATATGTCAAAGAATCTTTATGTAGTAGAGCACTTGTATTAATGTGTGCTTAACAACTTCACGCCTCAGGGTCGACAACGCATTGGCGATGCTCTGGTGTTGCAAATGTCCATAGGCGGCGGTGACCACTTACCATCAGATGGGCCGTGTGCTTGTTAGTCGGCTCATGTGGTTAAAAAAATAAAAATGTCAGAGACTTTGACACTCAAGTTATCAGAGATTTGCACATTGACAACTGTTAGTTTGGTCCTCAAAGATGGACATAAACTTTTGTGCTGGGAATATGGGTACATCCGCGCGCTGCAGCTAGTCTTAACCAATATTATAAAGAGATGGAAGAGGAGAGGAAGCGAATTTTATGAGTTTGTGTGTAATCTCCGCAACTTCTGCACATATTTAACAATCTTTTACTGATAGAAAGTTACACTATTCCCGAGTGACAGATAATGTAATGGATGGATAAAAGTATGTTACTCTTTCACGCAAAAATACTGATCGGATTTGGATGATTTTTGGTACACCCATAGTTAATAATCTAGATTAACACATAGAATACTTTTTATCCCGGGAAAATTTTTACATCCCTCGGGAACGGGGATGAATGTGGCAGGTAGTTCTAAATATAACGACAAATTTGTATGGAAAATTATCCATTTACTTTTCGTTTTCTCACTTATTTATCGCCACGTGCCAGCTATTATGAAAATTGATGGCGATTGGCGGAAACCGGCGCCGCCCCCACGGAAGATGCACCTGACCTGATGCAAGGCATCATGTATTATAAACGTAGGTAACACGTAGGTGTTAGATGTCCTATCTTGACGCTGGAATCTACTATTTAGAGACATAGTTAACTTATGTCCTCGTATCTTTGCCCATGGCCCTTTTAGTTACTCAAGAAACTTAACCGTCTTGTGCATCGCATAAAATATTTGCATCCCTATTTTGAATAAAATAAAAAGAGGATGATATACTTAAATTTTCTTTCGTCAAGTTAAACTAGCTCTTGCAGCAACTACCATACTGTTTAACACATGGTAAGTGGTCACCGCCGCCTATGGACATTCGCAACACCAAGAGTATCGCCAATGCGTTGTCGACCCTGATACGTGAAGTTGTCTCATGTGTCTGTAATTTCACCGGTCCCCTTAGGTTTCTTACCGATACATAGATACACAAGAAGGCTCGAATACTTTAAAATGAACTCTCTGCAGCAAAGGAGGTCATATCTGGACCCAAAATTCCTTTTCAATTTAGTAAAAGGCCATATCTCAGAGCCACACTTACTAGCGCACCTAAATCTCAGTGTCCCAAGGGTCAATAGCAGATCAAATCGTCGCAAAACCACATTCCATCTATATAGTACAAGGACCAACGTAGGCAAATTTTCACCATTAAATAGGCTCCAAAACAAATATAACGAGCTTCAAAATTCCGTGAATTCCGTAGATGTTGATATAAATGCTGATACCATACTACAGTGGCACTCCCAAGTGCTACAGCCAGGCTCGACTCCGTCATCACTAGACAAAAGTATTAAATAATTATGTATTGTTTTATTCTTAATTTTTTCTGTAGTGCGTTTTGTAAATACAATTTTAATTCTATTAATCTGTAACTTGTTTTTAATTTTCGTATTAGTGCAAATGATGTGAGTAAAATGTTGTTTCACACCTATTATCAGTAAGTGGGCGTGTCCAAATCTTTAGATTATGATTTATATATTGTACAGCCTATAAGCTGTTGGTGTGCCAATAAAGTAAAATTAAAATAAAATAAAAACAAGAGCACTACTGCTTGACTGCAGTACTTCCCCGGACGAACATGCGCTCAAGTTTTTATATATAAAAAAAAAAAAAAAAAAGAACACCGCACTAAGAAGTCTACTACTTTTGTACAACTTCTTGACATTTTTCTTCCCCTTTTATTTGCTAACCACTACAGTCAGGCGCTGTTTACAAATACTAGTTCCAACTCATATTAATTTCAGTACACAGTAGTTATATATTTAGATATAATAGATTATGTAGAATAAGAGGTAATGTGCGAAAATCCAATCCCTAAAACTTACACTGATAGAATGCTAGATAATTACCGAGTGATATAGGCAAAGTTTTTACCCCGGTAAAAAATTAATTCTCTTAGGAATGTGAGTGAAACCGAGTGATGGAAGCTAAGTTTATAACTTAGTCAGTTTCTGGATAAATTTGTAGTCAGTTGTCGCCCACATTTTCTAACAAATCTGGGCTAAGCGTTACGCACTTTGCACCGTCTCCTAGACCTTAATATCTGGTACCTGACATGACAATCAGATCAGACGTCATATAACGATGATGGAACGTCTTCTCAGTATTAGATCATCTTGCAGCGATTTCGCGCTGGAAATAGAAACAAGTCAATGATCTACAGTCAGTAACAAAAGTAGCTGAACCTCCAAATCAATACATAATTTAAATATTCTAATAGTGTAAGTTTCTGTGGATACATATTTATTATTTAATAAGCGCCTGTTTACTTTATCTTTCCAAATTATTGATAGGTTTAGTATGTAATAAGATGCGTACAGTGCCTTTAGAGAAGGGAAATGGAAGAAAAATCAAAAATATTCATTCTAATTATTTGATGTAATCGTTTCGCTAGTGAGTCTCCAGTTAGTTACTTACCAGAGAATCCTCATGGTAAGGTAGTAAATAGGTATCTACTACTATGTATGTATGTATAGGTACTATATAGGTGTGTGGTAAATTTGGTTCTGCTAAGCAACTTATGTTCCTGACTGTACACAATTATTCTTTTCATTATCTGTGCTTAATATAGATACTAAAACAGTCCCAACTTAAACGAACATCTTCTGGTTCCTGTGTGAAGAGACCTCCTCCATCTGCCACCATTAGTTTAATGCAAAAAAATCATGGGCCGATGAACAAGCAGACGGACCTAGTGGTAAGTGGTCACTGCCGCCTATGGACATTTACAACACCAGAGGCATCGCCAATGCGATGTCGCTCCTTAGACGTGATGTTGTTAAGTCTAATTTCACCGGCCCCCTTCCCTTTCTAACCAATACACTTTCTACCACAGGAAAACAAGAACACTACTGCCTCACGGCGAAAATGGGTAAGGTGGTAGTACTTCCCCGCAAGAACTCTCCACAAAGACTTCTACTACTCTAAATGTTTTCCAGAGAAGTCTTAAATTGGACTGATTAAATTCATCGATTTCATTCATCGGCGTTTATCTTACGTTACCAGGTTACCAAAACCGGGCAAAATGAAGTCAAATCGATTTCAAAGAGATTTATCTCCGCACCGAGATCACATTCCGCTACCATGGGTTACATCCAACGGACGCTTATACCTGGGAATCGAACCAACGAACTATAGGCTAGTGCCGAGCTCTATGCGGCTAAACAAGAAGTCTTTATAACCCGGAAAATGGCATCACCATCCCACGTAAGTAAATACTGATTCCAAGATTCTCAATAATAGTTAGTGCAAGTTAAAATAACTGTGTGACGTCACCTAGTTAACAGGCCATCCTTTGCGTGCCACAAACGATTGATACATTTATCTCGGATCAGCTGTTGATTGGTCCAATCAAGATACTTCACACACAACGCTGGCTATTTCTGCCAAGTGCATTCTTCCCTAATAGACGTGCTAATAAAAGATTTCTGTTACTTACGCTCGTGTTTATGAACTAACTTCCCTACCACGGTTTTAACTGCGTTCCCGGGGGATTTAACATATCCCGGGATAAAAACATAGCTTATATCCACCTGGAATAATATAGCTGTGAAATAGTGAAAGAATATTCCAAATACTTAGGTAAATAGTTGTGGTATCTAAATTTAAATAATGTCAACGAATACCGTCATTCTTAGCATTCAAAATAGATCTACCTATTCGATTGTCGACTTTAAGAAGTCGTGATTGAAGCCAAAATTAAAAACCATTTATTGAAGTGAAACTTCTTATGGGAGGTCTCAGAAATTTTGATCCGCCGCAACCTTTTTGTGTGACTGGAAATAAATGAATGATAAACACAATCTAGGCTACCCAAAAGTATTATAATTGACGAATAATTAAAATGTTTCCCTGTAAAGTTTCACCTCCTGTGTTTTATTCAGTTTAGGCCTATGGAAGACTCTAATGAAAGTCGCTATTGTGCAGGGGCGTAGCTACCGCCGTATCTACCGTATCAATTATACGGGGCCCCCAGGCTACAGGGGCCCCGAACGTAACCTTGCTACCAAACGGCTCTTAACAGAAATATCAGTTAGCGACCCTGACTGCCATGCCGCAAGTGGTGGGTTTGATTCCCACCCAGGACAACCATTTGTGTGCATGAACATGTCTGTTTGTTCTGTGTCTAGTATATATAGGTATGTATTTACACCAAAACGTAGATAATGGAAGAAATAGTAAACTATATAGCATATCAGTTATCTGGTTGCTATACACCAAGCTCTGCTTAGTTTGGAATCAGGTAACCGTGTGTAAATAACATCCCAGGATATTATTATATTATGTTATTATTAATTAAGGCTTTCACGAGTTCTCATTATTAATTTATTTTAAATATTTTCAAAGAACTAGGAACAATTGACGGATATCTATATAGGTACTAGTATCTATAACTACCCAAAATTTTAAAAATCTTCATCAATATGCTCTTAAACACCCTGGGACATCTACACACACGGCCATCTGATCATAAATTAAGCAGAGCTGTACTGTACTATGGAAACCAGGTAGATGATGTAATTTTCCTTTAAACATGTATAAACTTATATACATACATACATAACCACCGGACATACAACAAACATACATATTCGTGTACACAAATATTACTCCTGGGTAGGTATAGAACTCACAATAGTTGAATATTCAACAACAATTGGTTTCTATTATAGAGTTGAATTTTTTAATAGGAATAATTAAGTATTAAAAAATATTTAACTAACATAATAGTTGCTATCGGCACATCAAGCACGCATCACATGAATCGGCCTTTTTAAGTCATTGCATATTACCTACTTATAAAGTAAAAACTAAATTAACGGACGTAAAACCTATCATAACATACCTCATTTAGTCTCCGCCCATATCCGTAATTATTCGAATCTTTTATATCGGTTCCGAATACGGTTTCGGATAGATTATTTTTTCGAATATCCGATAGTTTCGGTTACAGTTGCGGAGTTTCATAACATCCCTGATTTAAAGTACGCAACAGATTATTGGTTCAAAAAACTTTATTTCTTATAAGAAATTATACATGATAAATTAAAACTAAAAACGATTGCTACAAAGTTTTACCATCACATCGTTTTGACCTGTGTTACGGGCCGGAGAATATATAGACTACTTTTAAAAGTACTACCCTCACAGAACGAAAATTATGTTGCAGTTCTACATCATTGAGAGAACTTCTCCCGGAAGGATTATGTGTACAATACATTTAAATTATTCATAAAGCCAAGCCAGGGAGGGTAGCTAGTTTAATATTAAACTTACTACCAACATCTATAAATAAAATAAATAGGTGGCAACACCTTCGGCGGAAATTAATACTTTCAGTCAAACCAAAGGCTTAAGCATATTCATTTCGTTACCTCTGTACGAGTAAGCTTTGAATTCACCAATCTTTTCACCGTCCTTGTACAAATACAACTTGAAACAAGTATCGCAGAAGAACGCCGGATCAAAAGGTACTCTATTGCAACCTATCACGACCCATTTTGCGCTGAACTCGGCGCAGGTCGTGCAGTATATGCTCTGGTGCTGGGAAATGGCCGTGTGACACGGGTAGTTGGAGGGCGTCAGGGGATCAGTGGGTCCAAGAAGACGGATTTCGGAGAATGTGAACAGATGCTCGCAGTTGCCTTGGTGGACGAATACCTAGAAAAAAGGAGGAGTAAATTAGTTTCATAATCATTTTTATTCGAACACAGCACAAAAGGGTTATGAGCTTGGCCAGGGCCGGATTAAGTGATGTGGAGGCCCTGGGGAAACGAAGGAGTGGTGTCCCCGGATTAATTCCTAATAAAAATTGAACAGCAATATTTATTTATTTTTTATTATTGCTTTTTACATTTTCTTTGTTACATCACTTTTAATTATTGCTTTTTCTTAGTCCGTACTCTTTAAAGATTCTATGATAAATTGTATTGCATTTTATAAATTTAACTCTTTTCGCGCTCGCTCAGCTCGCTTAAGGTGACGCTTGTGATTCCTAAGGGAACGTACCCATACAACATGACTTGTTGGGGGGGGGGGGAGGGAGCGGGGTCTTTAAAATACTACGGTCAGTCACAGGAGCGGAGTGGTGGCTCAGGTTTTTGTCACAGTTGGTGGCGCTGACCAAAGACTACTATTGAATACCGGAAATAGACTGGCAATTATATTTTTCCTGTTCACTGTTTAGTTGTTTTTTTTTTTCTCTTTTTGCCTGTGAAATGATTAAAAATCGTAATTATGAATAACTACGTGAAAACTAAAAGGGGGAGGTGTTGGAAATAACTTAATCGCATCATGGAGTTTGTATATGTGTCCCAGTATAAACTCTGTTAATATAGAATGTTTTTCTAGACAGATGTCATATTTAAAAACATGCTTGTCTTCTCCTGATCGTTTGCCTGTGCGGACATACAATATATTTTGGAGTCTAATATGGTATTTTATTGAGTAGTCCACGGAATTACCAACATGGTAGCAGAGCGTTTAAATTCGCTACTCTAATAACCGTTTTCCAAGTGTGGGCGTGTGATTTCGTAAATTTTTTTTTCAAAAATTATTCGCAAGAAAACAAAAGATGGCAACTGCCATTCAAAATGTTTCTATTGAAAAATTATCTGGGATCCAAGATTATCCATCCTGGAAATTTATGATGCGGATGGTGCTCATCCACGACGATCTTTGGGATTGTGTGGGCACAACTGAAAATAAAAATGTAGACGCGAAGAAACAGGAAAAGGCGCTCGCGAAAATCGCCTTAAACGTGAAGCCTTGTGTATTTCCACAAATTAGAAATGCCAAGACCGCTCACGAAGCTTGGAACAACCTTCAGAAGGCATACGAGGATTTACTCAGCGGTTTGACAAGCGATTACGACCCGTTGATTATGGCTCTAGAAAATTCGAACACGTCACTGTCAAGCGAAAATGTCAAAGCGAAATTGCTTCTGGAAAATGCAAGACGCGATGAGAAAAGCGAAGATGCTACGGCTTTAGCAGCTCGGAAAGCGCACAAACCAATTAAGTGCTTCAGATGCAAAAAGAGTGGGCATATCAAGATGGATTGTCCTGACAACTCTGACGGCAAGAAGAGAGGCCGAAAAAGCCAGGCGCATCTCACAGCGTTGGCTGCAGGAGTCAAGCGAGATGTTTGGTACGTCGACAGCGGTGCGGCACAACATTTTTGTAATGATCGCAGTTTTTTATCCGATTTTACAACTGAAAAGCCAAAAAAGGTCTTAATTGCCAATGGTGAAGGATTGCCGACAGCTGGAAAAGGAACTGCGCACAAACCAATTAAGTGCTTCAGATGCAAAAAGAGTGGGCATATCAAGATGAAAAATCGCTCTCCAACTAAGGCTGTGATGGGCAGTACACCTGAAGAAAAATGGACAGGTAAAAAGGAGAATCTGAGTTACCTACGCATTTTTGGTTGTCAAGCTTATGCCCTACAGCACAAACGGGACAAATTGGATCCCAAAAGTAAGAAATATATTTTTGTTGGATACTGTGACGAGTCAAAGGGTTACAGATTGATAGATCCAGTGAGCCCGAAGAATGTCATTAAAGCAAGAAATGTCACTTTTCTAGAACATGTTTTTTGGAATGACACTTCATCAGATAAGAATGACAGTTCAAATTACACTCAGATTGGTTTGTTTCGAAACAATGTAACTGTCGCCGACAATATACCAGTGCAACCCGCCTTACCCGATTTACCCCAAGAACCCGCAGAAATATCTAACGAAAACTGTCAAAACGACTACGAGAACTCTACGGACGAAACTAGTGAGTTTGAGTCAGCTAGTGTAGCACGCACTGTATGCAGTGACACGGGGGACCCTCAGACAGTACGCGAGGCACTGAATGGCCCAGAAGCAAGTAAGTGGAAAACCGCGATGGCGGAAGAGTATAAATCCTTCATCGATAATAAGTGTTGGACTCTGACCGACCGCGATACGAAGCAACGGCCAGTCAAATGCAAGTGGATCTTTAAAAGAAAGCTTGGCCTCGACGGGGAAATATTGAGGTACAAAGCGCGCCTAGTGGCAAAAGGTTATACCCAGAAATACGGTATTGATTACGAAGAAACGTTCTCCCCTGTAGTACGATATTCTACTATACGTACGTTACTAGCTTTAGCAACAGAACATAACATGAATATCGAGCATCTGGATGTAAAAACGGCGTTTTTAAATGGAGACTTAAAAGAAACCGTTTTTATGGAACAGCCAGAGGGCTACAAGATTAAAGGTCAAGAAGATAAAGTCTACAAGTTGAATAAAGCCATATACGGACTGAAGCAAGCTTCGAAGTCTTGGTATGAGAAAATAAATAGCATTTTGACGAGTAAAATGAAATTCAAACGTTTATCTTCCGAACCTTGTGTTTATGTCAAGTCGAGCGGGAAATCTATGATTATAATTGCGCTCTATGTTGATGACATAATGCTATTTTCTTCAGCTGGTTGCCGAGATACGCCAGGAGTCAAAGAAGAATTAAAGAAGGCCTTCGAAATCAAAGATTTAGGGCCAGCACATCACATTCTTGGAATGAGGCTTAGCAGACAGAACAAGGAAATAACTCTAGACCAGTCAAGCTATATTAAAAAGGTGCTAGAACGATTTCACATGTCAGATTGCAAACCAGCGCGAACACCTATGGAGACAGGTCTGAAGCTCGTGAAATCTACAAAGAAGGATTGTACGCACGACTACAGAGGCCTGATAGGATGTCTGATGTACATAGCGGTATGTACGCGGCCGGATATTGCGCACGCTGTCAGCTCACTCAGCCAATTTAACGACGCGTACGACGAGACTCACTGGAAGGCGGCAAAACGTATTCTTCGCTATCTTAAAGGTACGCCTGATAATTATTTAACTTTTCAGAAGTCAGGGTTGAATATTGTTGCATATGCTGACGCTGATTTTGCGTCAAATGAGGTCGATCGCCGATCTTATACCGGTTACGTGTTCAAAATTGGAAATTCTACCATCTCTTGGGAGAGTAGAAAACAAAAAACCGTGGCTCTTTCAAGCACAGAGGCCGAATATATGTGTCTGTCAGATGCTTGTAAAGAGGCTCTTTTTCTACGCAAGTTTCTGTTTGAAATTTACGGGGTACAGTATAGGATTATGTTGTTTAATGATAATCAGTCTGCACTGAAGCTGTGCACTAATTCTATGTACCATGCCAGAACGAAACACATTGGCGTAAGACATCATTTCATCAGGGAAATCGTTGAGGAAGGTACAGTTGTTATAAAATACCTATCTACCGATGAAATGGTGGCCGATGTTTTAACGAAACCGTTGGCAAAGGAAAAACACGATAAGTTTGTATGTCGTTTATTTATATCGTTAAATAAATGATATAATGGTTCTAAGCAGTAGGTAAGGTATACTTGCAAAGTATAATTTGTTTTAGATCCGCATCACATATTCTTTTGAATATTTACTGTTTATATGTGACGGATACTTTGATAAATTTATACTTTTGCTATGTTTTTGCTATTGTAATGTTTTATTATTTTTAGACAGCAGTTGTGTCTATGCTTAGATTATTTATAGTGTTCAATATGTATAATGTGATTTACATGAGTTTATATTGGTTCAAGGGCCAGTGTTGGAAATAACTTAATCGCATCATGGAGTTTGTATATGTGTCCCAGTATAAACTCTGTTAATATAGAATGTTTTTCTAGACAGATGTCATATTTAAAAACATGCTTGTCTTCTCCTGATCGTTTGCCTGTGCGGACATACAATATATTTTGGAGTCTAATATGGTATTTTATTGAGTAGTCCACGGAATTACCAACAGGAGGGGGGTTGGGGTGTTGGGGTCTTGGGGTCTTACCGGCTCATACCGAGGGGAGTAGAAAATAGGTCACGTAGTATGGGTACGTTCCCTAAGTATATATACCGTTAAAATATGTAATGGTGTGTTAAATGGTGTAATGTTAAATTGCCTGAATTATAAAATAAATAACTTTAAAATTTACTTAAATTTAGTTACAATTATATTATTAATCTAAATTTATACATTATTTTATTATTAATACTATATTAGTTTAAAACATTTTGGCCTCAGATGGTTTTGCTCCCAAAAGACTCTCCATGCCAACTGCACTTCGATGTTTTATGGGCATTTTTAAGTTGAAAAAGGCTCTTGAGGACGCGGCCATCGCCCGCTGGATGAACCTGCCAAACGCGTCATCACCGTCGTCTGCATAATAGGTGCAGCCAACGGTGTGTCTCGATATCGCCACTACCGCGTGCGCTTTCGTGGAGTTGGTGATTTTCGGCCTTTGTTTTCCCTAAAACAAAGGCCGTTAATCTCTCTAGTAGGGATCTCATCCCTATGAGATCTGACTCATACGTGGCTACTTGCGCTTCGTGGATGGTAAGGACGCGTGACCCTGTGCGCCATCATATTCCTTGCTGGTCAGAAATGCCTTTTCTTTTCCATTGCCACATCCGGGTACCCCATTTACCCAGTTGAATTTGGGTATGGCTCAGTCTTCCCATGCTACTCCTGTACCAAGGTCTCCTGAGATGGTTTTGGCCATTCCTAGGAGATCCTAGGAAATCTTGACGTCAAGCATTATTTTTCTGCACCGGGCTGATGACTGATGTCGTCCGATAGTGTTGAATTTTGGTGGGTTTGCTCACTCACTTTCTTCCTCCACAAAGCGAGTAGTTGCGCTATACGCAACTATATAACTCCTTAAGTAACGTGTTCAACATACTTTCGGCTACTTTTACAGGTCATGAGGCTGACCTTTTTGGTCGCTCTTATTTTATTTATTTATGAAAGGAAGATGTACAGCTAATATGATAAACTAGAATTTTACATAGAAAACAGAAAGCCATTAACAGATCCGCACGGTTACAATATTATGGGACCTAGAAACTCGAGGAAGGCGTTTACTGCGTCTTTTGATAGTGTCGATGTCGGGATTTGAGTGGGCGAGCTGACCTGCCCTATGTCAGCTCTCGTCCTTACGACTGGTGTTTGTTTAGGACCTTGGGGGATGTTTTTAGAAAATCCTCAACTGTGGCTGCCTGACTTTCCGCGGCTTTGGATATACTCGATTGAACCCCGCTATAGCTCTTTTTTGATGGTTTTTATGATTTTTTTAAACCGGACTCCTGGTTTGGTCCTATCTTCTGGACTGCCGCTTTGGTTTACTGCAGCTTTGAAGGCGGCTGCCTTTTGTTGTATGTGTTGAGAACGGCTTTAAAAATCAATAAAACAAAATCAAAAACAATGTTTGAAACTTTTCTATTTTCTTCTTGGAAATCAACAAGAATTAACTATGTAGGTGTTAAGAACAATATTATTATTTTTGTGCATGATATATCGGTAAAAATACGAAACGATAGTATATGAAAAAAAAATAAGTTGCTGATCCGTCGGAATTTGGATATTATTTTTTGTGTGGGCCCCTCTCTTGTGGAGGCCCCAGGGCAGCAGCCCCGCCTGCCCTGCCCTTAATCCGGCCCTGAGCTTGGCAGTCTGTATGCAGGGTCTCCTTTTTCATCGGGCCCTTTGGACAAGTGACCAGGGCCCCGTGATCCTTGGGGTTCTTTAGTTCCTGTCAGATCACCGACCGATAACCGATGATACGGATGGAATGGAAGGCATTGAACGGCCATAGGTTACTAAGAACGAATGTGACAGATCGGATCGATGTATCGCATTCTTTGCGCTGTCATATTATAGTAACAAGGGTCATAATCCTAAAATGCACAGGGTCTCCAATAAATAAAAGACGGCCCTGTCTATATGTGTTCACCTGTTTCAATTGAACACTCGTCATTACATGAGATTTGATACCATTTTACCTATTTCACAATAAATTATAACTTACTATTTTGAGATCGTGGTCAACACGAGCCTATACAAAGTAGATACTGGACAGACTTTTAATACCACATAGTTCTTTTAAGTTTTCCTATAAGTTAGAGTTAGTTTATATTTAGGTCTTTTTTCGAATTTTCGGTTCAGTAGTTTTGCAGGTAAGGGGATCATTTTTAGGTGAACATTTTTTTTTAATCAGGGGAACTCTCGACGGACGTGGATTTCGCGTAATTATAGTGAACGCGAGGCAGAGACTGACCTCGGGGTGGCCCAGGCGCAGCTGCAGCTGGCGCAGGCGGACCGCGCCCATGTCGCGGCGCGGGAACACGCCCAGCCCGCGCCGCCGCGCCCAGCGCCGCAGCCCCGCGCTGTGGTCGGCGCAGCCCGCGCGCGTGTCCACGTAGAACACGTTGTTGATGAACAGGAAGCCCGACGGGAACATCTCCTGGAAGGTTCGCCGCGTTTTACACATCGTAGTGCACACTTCGTCCGGGAAACTACTACCACCTCAACTATTTCCGCCGTGAGGTACTTGTATTGCTGAGTTTCGGTTGGAAAGGTAGGGGTCGGTGAAATTACAGGCACATGAGACTTAACAACTTCATGTGTCATGCATTGGCGATGCCTCTAGTGCAAATCTCCATAGGCATCGGTGATCACTTACCATCAGATGGACCGTCGGCCTACTTGAAAGTAAAAGAAACACGCTTCATCGCAACAACTTTAGACGATGACAGTTCAGTTGGTAGGAGAAGGGAGTAGGCACAAAAGGTATGTTCTGTGACTTATCTGTGGCTTTTGATTGTATCGATCATGAAACACCTGACCATATCATACCTAATCTACATTATTCTCGGAGGACATGGCACTTGATATGATAAAGTCATAGCATGGATTGGGCAAAGATTTCAGTGTTGATGTAAATAGGTTCAAATCATAATCATTTGAAATACTTTTTCATGTCACACCTGCTACCTGCCTTGACGTCGTGTTAAAAATCACTCTGCTACTTTTCTGCTGCCTTGCCTACATGATACATCGCACACCGCACATCATTCGGATATCATCGTATTTCACCGATGACTCACGACGACGTTAGAAAAAAAGAGCGTCTTTAATAATAATAAGTTTATTTTCTCCCAAAACACACAAATTAAAATGATGGATACAATATATTCAAATAATGATTCTGTATCTGTGTGTCATGAGAAGAAAAAAGGCTACTCAGCCTAATGTTGAGGTTTCACCCACAACGCTGATATTCTGTCGTCGCCTATGAATATGCGTCACGATAAAAAAAAATGTACATTCATTCCTCGGTACCTATAGAAATATTATTCATAAAAATATATAAATAGTGCTATAGTATGGGTGCCGAGTTAATATTAATATATTTATAACAATAAATCCTTAACGTACTCCTTACGTATAGTTTAAATGAGTAGGTGCATAGTAACCGTATTATAAAATAAATATGGTAAATTAAATATAATATAATAATAAAATTCAATTTCATTAAATATATTAGCTGTATAAAATTTATAAAAAAATATTGCTACATAATAATCCAGAAAAAAAAGTTACGATTGATTGTCGTAACTTCGTGTAAGAAAGAGCAAAATTTATTCTGATCGTCACTACAAACGGGTCGCACGGCCAAGAGTGATATTAGAGCATTGCGAAAAAAAAATCATTGGCTGTGAAATATCACAGGTGAAATCACTGAAAAAAAATTATTATACACATGGTCTGTCCGCCTGTCCAGAACACACAGTTTACCTTAGCAGTAGTCATGGGTAGGTCTTCTGGCGTGTTGGACACATCGACGCGCATGTCCACTTCGTTGTGGCAAACGATCCGGTCGCGAAGAGCCGTCAGCGTGTCCCGCCCTAGTACCACTATGTCACAACTGAATACTGAATGGCGAATTTTTATCTGAAAGTATTTCACCAAAAAAGAAATAAAATTTAAGGAAACTAATGAAAATTGATAATGATATATGAAAATATTCTAATTCAAAATAAGCCTTTTAAAGAAGTATATATACATATTAAAAAGTAGTAGCACTATGTCACAACTGAATGCTGAATATCGAATCAGATTTCCGTGTGTAGTGAATGTCCCAGGATATTTATTTATATATAGATAAAGAAAACATCATCTAGGTTTGGTATATCACATAGCTCTATTCTTTGAAAAATAACTTACATTTCGCTCTGAAGCTGCACTATAAGCAAAAGGCCGGTAGACTCTCACTCTATACAAAATATCTTTTCCGGGCTCAAGGGGCTCGTCAGGTTCTTCAGGTACATTGGATACCGTGGATACATCATCTTCAGCCTCCCATTCCTCCTGAAAATGGTGATGAATTTAATCGTTAGTATATTGTAGAAGTAATAACTGTTACCCGAAACAGCGTTAGTCTAACCTTTCATAAGTGCCTAATAAGGCATATTTCAAAAAATATATATATCATACTTCGCAACGGTGGTCGAGTGGTGATAGTCTTGGATTCGATTTCCGGGTCGGACAAGGTAATAATGTATCTAGAAATGCTAACCTAAATTGGTAAATGGCCAGAGAATGCTCACCAAATGTCACACTGGGACAAAAATATTGTTGGTGAATTTCTCTCTGCTCTCATTACTTCGACCTCTGCATACTACAGATAATAGGCGTAAAGACACGCTATATACGTCTATAATATTAAAATTACATATTATTTGGTTTAGTTCAAGTAAGCTATATTTTAATTCTGTAAATTTTTATTGTTACACAGTCTCTAAATTCGATTTTGTTTTTAATTTTGTTTATATAAAACTAATAATAAAAATATGTAATTTTTTAATTGTTTGTTTATTAATTAAGAGTGTTAATTAGATTTTTATCTTGTTATTTTTCTATTCTTATTTTACCTTTATCTACTTTTACTTTTGATTGAATTTTATTTCATTTGTAATTTTTGTAATTTTTAATAGATAGGAAATAATTTGTTATAGTTACTTGTGTATGTTGTGTTTGCCTGTAAGTGGATGTCCACCAAATCTACTCTTTTTGTTTGAAATATGTGTACCATCTGTTGGCAACCCTCATAAATAAGTAAATAAGTATAGTACTTTGAAACATACCTCTTGAGAAAGTCCTATTAGCCTCACACCACGGTACTTGAGCTTCTTACGGAACTCAATATCCCTCTCCCGCAGTCTACATTTAGTCACAGTACGCAACTCTTGTGCATTGGTGTCTATATCAGGATCGTCTATTAAGTCATCAGTATCTATGGTGGCTGGAATGTATCCAACCATTGGCACATTTGTAGTCATTATCAATTCCTTCCCGATCTTTAAATGTACAGGGCTATAAATTAACAGAAGATATATTAATACCAGGGATGTAACGAAGCTTCGATTCCGACTCCGTTAAGTCGGAACTTCCGATTATTATTACACCTTCGGTTCCGACTTCGGCTTCGAAACTTTTAAATCGGAGGTTTTAATCGGAGGTCGAAGCATAACAAATAGCAGCGGCGGCCTGCGTCGACCAACCGCTACGCACAGGTCATAGTTTTGTGTTGGACAATGAAATCAAAATCAAGTTGTATTTGGAATTTTACTTTGAATGTCTGTCTAAATTTATTATTTTATAAATAAAACGACATAAGGTTGATTTTTTGTTTACTTGTCCTTTAATAAAAAAGGAAAGGGCTCCCACCACTTTCGACCCTGCCTCCGCCTCCGACTCCGACTCCGGTTCCGACTCCGATAAATCGAATTTAAAAACTCCGACTCCGACTTCGACTTCGGTTCCGCTAAAAGTACCTCCGTTACATCCCTGATTAATACCATGGACATTCTATTTTTTACACCTTGAGTTACATTATTGGAGTTTTAATAAGGATCCCTTTTTTTTTATTAATATAATATAAGCCTATGTCACCTGGGATAGTCTAGCTTCCCAACAGTGAAAGATTTTTTTTAATTAGTCCAGTAGTTTCGGAGCCTATTCAATGCCAATTCAATTAGTATATGTATATTGATGTCAAATTCATAAAAATGGGCTATCCTCCAGACCTTTTATTTCAACTTTAGCTTCTATAATATTATCAGTATATGTGTCCCCAACTTACCTACAGTATTTAGCTAATTCATTAAACTCTTCGTCTTCAAGATTGCAGCCAACAAACTCCTTTATCTTGCTCATCTGAAAGTCTTCAAGCTCCTCTTTACTAGCTGGTCTCCCATCAACAGGAAGAGATTCAAATACTTTTGGAAGGTTGCCTGTGATCATTTCTGGTGTAACATAATTTCCTTTAACTTCATACCATTGAGGTTGACTCTCCTTGGTAAAGAAGATTTCTTTGGGGTCCGGTATTTCCATCTCTTCGACTACAGGCTTGTTGCTATCATTTTTGTTATGGTTTAAAATCTCAGAATGACATACACTATTCCCAATTAATTTGGTTTTTTCATCTTGAGGACAAAAACTTTCTTTCATTTCATCTAAAGAACAACTACTTTCTTTCATTTCATTTTGAGAACAACTTCCTTTTATTTCAATTTCAGAACTACAAGTTTCATTTCTTTCATGTTGAGAGCAACTTTCTTTTATATGACTTTGTAAGGTGCCAACATTGTTAATACTAGGTACTTCTATTTCAATGAAACACTGTTTGCTACCTGTGTCCATACTATTTTGTTCATTTTCATCCATTATGTCTGTTTGGTCAGATTCATCAAACTTTTTTGATATCTCAGTGCTACTTTTGGTATTTACAGAGTCCTTATTGAACATGTGCATGGTGTTATCTTCGCTGTCCATGGTTGGCTGATGTGGATAACGAAGAATTTATAGTTGTAATTTACTAACTCAAGACTTTGAATGATATTCAGATTGTGGGGTACAAAGCAATTACCTACCAGTCAACATGCAGCAAATTCATCATTATATAGTAACCACCTGCTGATATCTCTGTTACCAACTTCTCGGTATGTATTTTTAAATAAGATTTGATTAATTTATTTTATCAAACAATTATTTCAAATATTTTAAGTTTAAAATATGAAACGTTAATCTTAATTATTTTTTCACCAGGAGAAAAGGTTATTCAATGTATAAGAACTTAAGGGTACAAGTTAAATTGTATGTGCTCTATATTCTGATGTGATGTTCTGTTTCCATTATACAACAGTAGTCGTTGTACTAAGTTGAATTTAAATAATAAAACCTTGTTCGGTGTATCGATGTGCGTTAGGTATGTCGAACGTCTCGATGCTTTCCACAGGGCTTACATACCACTTTTTACTACAATAAATAGCGTAAAGAGCTCCACGTGTATTTTTAGCGTTCGTTTACTCCAAGAGGTTGGTAAGTACAATAAAAGTAGTTTTGACTTATAATGTTTAATGCATCAATGCCATCCATCAATAAAATTTATCGAACGAGCCTTTGCTTTAGTTCTCTTTGACACTGACAGTAGGGATGTTCGATTCAAGCATCGTCTCCATACTGGTGTTTTGATTCCAAATAATTTTAGTATACCAAAATGGTAACGGAAAGTAAGTAGATCAAGTAGATGTATCAAATCGAATCGCGCAGGTAAGGAGCATGTTATAAATATGTTTGTTGAAACCTCATCTGTACCTGCTGAATGTCTATATTCCACAGCTGGTACAATTATGACACAAACAAATGTATAAAAATTTGGAGCAATTACTGATTTTTGTAAAGATTTTCTAAAGTTGTTTCTCTTGTGTGTGCAAAACATTTATTTCAGAAAAGTTATTTAGTGTTGTTTCTCAAATAATATTAATAAATAAAAAATACTACAATAATATATATTTTTTTAAGGATTTGTAAAATAATCTATTGATATGAACTATTCATAGGAGGATTACAAGTACATCGATACTTACTCGTCATCAATTAAAATTTTGGGAATATAAATTGGGTGTATTACATAATGTGGATAGCCCTCGATGTGAGAGATCAAAAAGGACGTCACTATTTGGACTTACCTGTATTTGAGTTGATGGAAAGACTGTCCATTATGGATAATGTGTTTAATACCACCAATGCATCGTTTTGCGAAAGACTCCTATGAATTCATAGTAAGTTTTTCCATTAACACAAATACAGGTTAGTCCAAATGGTGACGTCCTTTTTTATCTTTCACATCTATGGCTAATATACCCCAAAGCTTGTACTTTAAGACGGAAATCTTCCAAAGATTATAAATTCGGAAAGTGATCTATATGATATGGAATAGTCTGGTTCTTGAGGATTACAAATTAATCGATTTCAGATGTACGTCCCTAAAAACCCCACCTCCCTTTATAATCAAACACTATAAAATGTCACAACAAACTTTTGTGTAGTGTTGGATATTTTTCATTTTCGTTTTTAATTGCGTATATAAACTAGATATCACCAATGCTTACATTGTGGAATTTATTTGAGGCAACTTTGCTATGTCTCAATGCGGTTTGTGTTCTTCACGAAGAAAGGTTTATGCAAAAAAGTGAGTATCTACGATAACCTCAAATTAACAATTACTAATAAAATAAACTTTAATTATACATCAAGTCGCCTTAGTTAAATTACTATGCAACCTGAGAGATTTGATTTATGTAAAAAAACATCGAGTATTTCCTCTTCTATACTGAACATACATAGATATTAGGTTTTGTATCTAATAATTTTGAAATCAATAAAAATGTATAAATTGAACTTGTCAAGTTAAAGTATATAGGTATTTCATTTTTGTTTCATGGGGATTGTAAATTAAATTCAATACAAAATCTTAATAAATAATTTCACATGTTATTTTTTTTTAGTGGGATGGGGAGCTTCTCAGAATCAAGGCTTTGGCGATCAGAATTCTGTAAAATTCCAAATTTTAAATTTAGTTAGATCAATCAGGACTGTTACCAGGAGTAAGTAAAAAAAAGTCAATGTTGATATTTTTTCCAATATAAAGGCATAGTTGTATTAATAATTCTTTTTTCTTTTCAGTTCCGCTGATATTACTGAATATACTAACTATAATTTTTAAATTGTTATTGGGATGATGGAGTAATTATAATATAAATATATTAACTAAGCAACAATAAACAATATTTAAAGTAATCTTTTTTGTTTTCTTCTTGATACTAGCATTTATTTAGTTGAGTTTGCTGTGTGTTATATCAAAAATATTTTTTTCTCTCCGAAACAAATATAAATTTTGGCCAATAGTTACACTTCTATTGAACTTTTTTATCTTTCCAATGTACTAGAAGGTGCTAGCTAGAGAAGGCTTTAAACCCATATGCCGACAATCATTTCATAAAATTTTTTGTTGAAGTTATATTTATATTATGTATTTAGTAAAAAGAAATGGAGTCATTCATTTTAATGTTGGTATTGTAGAGATTGATTAAGTCCTCATAAATATAAATAGGTTACTATATTTTATGTTTATGATTTTTTTGTTATTATATTATTGTGTTATTATTTAGTATTTTGTAAATGTTAAATATAACATTGCAATTTTTTAAATGGCTATAAAGTCTGTTATGATATATATATATATTTTTAAACAATTAAAATATATTTTATTTTACTGAGTAGTAACAGCAAGCAAATTTGTTCTTGCCCTGGTTCATAGTTTTTAGAGATGGTAACCCTATTCCCAGTTGATAGCTGATTTCTGAACCGACGATAGTTTCAGTAACTATGACCGTCTTATGTGCCCTCCGCGGACTAAACTGAATAAATAGTTTTGAAAGTACATTATTTTACAGAAATAAAAGATTATGTTTCTATGACATTCTTAGCTGTGAAAACGTGTCTAAGATAGCAACAAATTTCCGAATTGCTTGTAGTTTGAAAGTCTTATATAGATTTCCTTATCACAAATAGCAAATGCTTACTCATATATTTAAATTCAATCCGTAACTATAAGTATAACAATACAAAAATAAGCCTTTGTGTTTGACTTACGAATAACAACTAGGCACCTAGCCACATTAAACCAAATACATAATAAAATAACTTACTCCAGCCTAATGGTAACCCTTATATTTTTTAACTTTTTAGCATATCTCGAAAAAAATTTAAAATATTAATTAAATTTGACCTTCATAAGTGCCTTCCGAGGGCCTTAACTGAACAAATGGTTTTGGAGACTATTAGCATTATAAGGATAAATATAATTTAGAAGTTGGTGTTTTCTGAGAACTGCTAGAAATTGCTGAAGGACAGGAAGAAATAGAAGGGTTCCATTTTTTGTCGTGTCGCTACGAAACCATAATGATTGATGACCACGATGATTGACAGTTTTCAAAAATTAACACCACAGCCTGTAGCACAGCTATTCTATAGCTAACACAGAATGCTGGACTTCATTTCCATTGTAAAATTCCTTATTATGAACAATAAAGTTATTATTATTAAAATCCAGACAAATAGACAGAACAAATTGAATGTCCAATAAATCTATATATATAAAAATGAATCCCTATTTCCCTTGGTCACGGCATCAGGCGTGAACGGCTGAACCCATTTTGCTAATTCTTTTTTTGTTATATTTGTTATTGCCAGGAGAAGGTTCTTATGAAAGAAAAAAATAAGAAAGTTGCGCGGAAAATTAGAAAATTTAAGAAAACATAACTACCTATAACTGCCTTACACTTTTGACAATATAAACTGTTGAAAAAATAATTAACTTATAATTTCTTAGTTCTTAGTGCACATTTGTCGGTTGATTCAATCGGAAGAATCGTATTCAATTCATAGTTAAGACAGGACAACGTGAGTATAAATGTTCTATGGGACAACGTCTGTCGGGTCAGCTAGTTGTAAAATAAAAAATAATAACGAAACCGTGCCTATCAACATCTAAAACGTAGTCCTTTTTATTACTCTATAAAAACTAAAATCTAACACTTGTGTGTACATCAAAGCATTTAGGTCCAAAAATAACAGCCTTAATATTAAATTTCAAAGTTATATTACGATCGAACGCAGCGTTATGTTCTCATTTATTCCTAAGATATCTATGGATATCAGTACTGCCATACCAAGCAACTTTCCCAAAATGATGCCAAATAAAATCGATCAATACTAATTCATTTTGTAGTTTTTATCAATTTGAAATTGATAGTATTCATAATAATTGAAATAAATAAGAATCCTTTCCTTATTTTGGAGTCAAATGACACTAACCGAAAATGCAATGTTTTTTAAAAAGGTTTAATAATCTCGCGGATAAATTTTGAGTACTCTTAACCGAGGTCAAAATTAGAAAACTGCTCTGTAGGGTTCGAACTTCGGCTCATACTGGATTAATGGCGATTACGGGGGCCAAGAATGCATAGTATTTGTAAGTGCTAAAAAAATGTTTTTTCTATTAATTTTATTATTATTCGTCCTTTTTACTTACCAGGGGTCGCTTTAATTGAAAGACGTATATATGTTATCGGGGTTAAATTTTCTAAATTAATTCATATCTTAATTCCACATCTAGCTATTTATCTGCTGGTAAAACAAAAAATAAAGATTTTTTTATCAAGAGTAAAATTCCATTTTCGATTGGAGCTACTGGCAATATTGGTTTATGGATTTTGCCAGCTCAGCCGCCATTTTTATTTACCATAGACAAACAAAACGCCGGTCTTTTCCGCCCGAAGCGTCTGTTGTTTCAACGCGGAAAATTGGTAAATGATGGCAGCAAATAATTATTTCGGGTTTACTCACGGAGGAACCCAATACGGGTAAGTTATTATAAAGAAACGTACCATAAAATGTAGTTTCGTGTGAGCAATAAACTAGTTATCAGATGCGTATGTATGATCGATGAGCCTTGTGCTCAAATGTGCTCGTGTTTGTGCTAATCAAAATGGCGTCCGATGTGTATTGATCGTGTGAATTTACGCAGAAATAGTGTTATTTTGAAGCCAGACGATCGTGTGTTTTTAGTGCGGCGACCGCGAGTGCGGCTTACGGGGGGCAGACAGGGTACGCCGTGGCGCCGGCGGCTACCGCTGCGACCTACGGCACCCAGCGCGCTGCGGCCACGGGCTACGACACCGCCTATCAAGCCGCAGCAGCAACTCAAGGTAAAAATTTACTCTTTTAATTTCATGTTTATTAGTTGTTTCAATCATCTTCCGGATGGGCGCTAAAGTTGTTATGTACTCATTCGGCGATTTGAGTTTTCCATCATGTCGCTCGTACCTCAAAACCAATTTAATGCGTCGTAATTTTACATTGTAACCAACAAATTTATAATCAACTATGAAAGGCCTGCTATCATTCACTTGATGATTCATGAGCAGTTGAGCTGTTTCCTGTCAATGTACTGCGACAAATGGTACCTAACGGAACCATTTCACGGTCTAATGATCTCTTCAACAAAAGGCGTCCCATTACGACTTATTACTTAAATAATTATCTACAGTATTATCCAATCGAAACAGAATATTTTAGTGTGCCACATAGATGATATAGTAAGAAATAAGTTACACAGAATATGATAAAAAAAACGACTAGCAATTTGGCACAATTTTACCCATATATATATAAGCCAATAGTGTACTCCTAAGGTCAGCTTGAAACAGCTGATATTTTGTTTGGTATAATAATATCAAGAAATTTGACCAGAATTTCAACATAGATAAGCTAGTTTATCAAACTTACTACATGGAATTACCTATTTATTTAAATTAAGTTTAATGCATATAGGTAAATTATGTATAATGTAAAAGACATTTATTTATACAACACATATTACTCAACTAAAATAAAAAAAATACATGAAAATACACACTATCATAGAGTAAATAAAAAGAAAGGCAAAAACCGCATGTTATAAAGCTTAATTAATTTGGGCTGTGTGATGGATGATGTGGATGGAATGACATAAAATGACTCATGACAAAATAATACTAGATATATTTTATAATCTGAAAGTGAAGATTAAAATATATTATTATTGGAGAATATCCAATATTATTTATCTAGGTACTGTGGCATTAATTGTAAGAGTAACCAGACCAGAATAAATTGAGAACAAGTATTGTAGTGCATTCTCTATAGAAATGGTGAAGCATGGTAATTGATGTAAACTTCTGGGCTTTCTGATACATAAAGCTCTGGGACTCCATAGCATCATCAGCATAGCATCCATATGTATTGTCAATGTAAAACAAATAAAAGTGGTTTGAAATAATGTAAATTGTCCAGTGCAAAGGCAACACTGATATACAGAACAATATTATAGAATGTGATAACATTAATCATGTTTTTGTGAGGGTAGTGAATTGGTTTCTTTTGAACTCCTGTTATTATGCTTTTGGATGTTATAACCTGGGACATTCTTCACTTGCAGCCATTTGTTCCTAAACTAAGCAAAGTTTGTGCTATGGTCACCAGATAACATAGATGCAGAACACAAAGACATGTGTGTGCACACAAACTGCCATAACTGTCAATGTGGCTACCTCTAATCTAATTAGCCATCGTAGCTGAATTGGTGTTGCAAGTGGAGTGTGAAGTAACTATAGTGTTCTGTCTGGCAGCGGCACACGCACACGCGCACGCGGCAGCAGCGGCGGCATCGGCCTACGACGCCAGCAAAAGCGCCTACTACCAGCAAGCCGCTGCCGCCTACCCCGCGCCCGCGCCGCCGCAGCCGCAGCCCGCCTACGACCCCGCCGCCAAGCCTGCCTACTCCACGCCCGCCACCTATGCGCAAGTGCAGGTACAGTGCTTACACTACACTGTCAGCAAACCTACTAAACACAGGCTAAGACACTATCTATATTTGTAACCGCACTGTAACTCTTAAAATAGTGTGGCACATTCATGGATGAATCTTTCAGGATATGTGAATATGAAATATGATATTAAAGAAATTGTAAAGAGATTACAAGTAGGTAGTTTTGTTCTGTGTTTAGGCTGTTTGTTGATCATTAGATGACACAGAACTTTTTTGTTTATATAAAAACATTGTGGTTTGTATTCAACATTCACCATAAGGGGTCTTTAAATAAATAAACATTTATTCAAATGAGTTGCTACAAATGATAGTAATAAGTCCGAGAGAGTGAAAATGTCAGATCCTATTGGCAGTTTGCCAGGTCTGACAGAAATAACTCAAAACAAATATGCTGTTATAACAGGAAACTCATATCTGGCATCCTGTTTCTGTTTACAGTCTGTATTCATTAGCAAATAAATTAATTTATATTGTTTTGGATTTGCTTTTTTCCTGAAAAATGTTAGATGATAATTTATCACAACAAACATTATGTTGTTTGCTGTCAAGGATGACGACATTTGTAAAAATGACATGATGAATTGTCTCCATAAGTTAATTAAGGTAAAAGTGTATGATGAACATTGTAACAATGGTGTGGCTGCGTGTAGGTGGTGGGCGGCGGGGGTCGCGCGGGTGGGGGCGGCGCCAAGGCTGCGTACGGCAGCGTGTACACGGCCACCACGGCCGCCGCGTCCTACCCCACGCAGCCGTACTCCGCCCACTCGGCACACACGGCCCACTCGGGCCACCCGGCCCACTCGGCCCACTCGGCCCACTCGGCGCACACCGCCTCGGCCGCCGCTGCCGCCGCCGCGCAGACCAACAAGCGTTAGTATACTATACCGTGCATTACACACATACAGAAGGACATGTGTGTGCCATAACGTGAGCTCTAAGCTCAGCAGTAACACACCACAATCACCGTTTCGAATAGGATGATGTATGATGATGCAAAGTAATTCAGTCATATCTTCTGAGGTCTTGATTAATCCGACATTTTTAACAAAACACATGTTTCTCGCACACACCTAAGTACATAGTCATTTATATGTGACCAATGTATTTCTAGACATTTATAACAGATCCTCGGTTTTGGGGTATTACTAAAAATTAAAGAATTTGCATGACAACATAAATGCAGATCTTGTTATGTCACTTGATTAGTCAGAAATATTACACAAAACATTGCATGACTATTTTTAAATTTTTTACACAATTGTTGTTTTTCTTTTTTTATGTTACTAGCACCATTTAATGTGACAATAGTTATAAGAAGCTTCCGCTTTCAGCCTTATCTGCACAATATTTTGTTGCTAGTCATAATGCACTTTCAATAAAAAAAAAAACTAAGTAAATAGCAGTTTTTGCTTTGCTAATAGGATGTGACATCTAGTTGGTTAACTGCATTTCGCGGCAGATGGAAATCTGTCAACCGTAACGCACTTTAAAGACCGATGGATTGTCAACTTATTTGTGTATGTCGCATCCTATTAGCGCAACACTTGTATAATTATAAAGTAAAGCCAATGTATGCAATGCAGAAACTACTAATAGAGGCAACACTGCGTATGATACAGCTCTCTACAACGCGGCGACCATGTACGTCGCCCAGCAGAATAAAACCGGCGGGGGAGGGTGAGTTGATACGTTTTTTTATCATTACATACAATTTTACCACAAATGTTAGTCCTGTCGAACAATTCAATATTTTTCTTAACTAAAATCTCATTATGATAAAATATATAATTTGTAAAATATCCAAGACTTCTTATATGTGAAAAGCCTTAATTAAAGCTTGTATTAATGATGTTTGCTTCTCAATCATATAATTGGAGTGTTGACCCTATTTAAGTCACATTACGCATAGACAGACCGTGAATAGAACACATAATAGGATACTTTCGATCCTAGCATGTACTCGTGGTAGGTTTCTAGGACGGCTACGCTTAACAGTATGACGTGTTAGAGTAACGTGAATTTTCATTTGTCGCCAGCGGGTGGAAGAACTACAACAAGAGCGGCGTGAATGCGGGGCAGCAGCGCCGCCCCAAGCCCCCGCCCAAGGCGCAGCAGTTGCACTACTGCGACGTGTGCCGCATCTCGTGCGCCGGCCCGCAGGTGGGGAACCTACGCTCATATTCACTCGGCTTCTCGACGAAACTGTAGCTGAAATTGAATAATTACTAGCTAAGAGAGGTGTAGGCCCGGACGGGTACCTGAAAAAGGCCCGCCGTCGGTAGAGTTCACAGTCGATACTACCTGCTGCCTATGCCATATAAAAAAAAAAATACATTTTTTGCCAGAGGAGGCGGGAATTCATTTTGAAAGCCGACACTTTTTTTCATTACGCGGTAAACGGCACAGCTCCAAACGTTCTCACCTGCTACAACATGGGAGGTCGAAAAAGGAACGTATCGACTAATATGATGTTTCGGTCGGCAGACGTACAAGGAGCACCTGGAGGGGCAGAAGCACAAGAAGAAGGAGGCGGCCGTGAAGCTGTCGGGGCTGAGCGCGGCGGCGGCGGCGGCGGGTGGGGGCGGGGCGCGCGGCGCGGGCGGCGCGCTGCGCTGCGAGCTGTGCGACGTGACGTGCACGGGCGCGGACGCGTACGCGGCGCACGTGCGCGGCATCAAGCACCAGAAGGTGGTCAAGCTGCACACCATGCTGGGCAAGCCCATCCCCTCCACCGAGCCCACCAAGCTGCCGCACGGAGGTATGCGCCGCCCGACCTCTCGTTTTAGTTCATGAGTATTCTATGGCCAGATTTTTAGATCTCCCGGCTCGATCGGAGGCGTTAAATTTGCATTTTCCATGCATCGCCCCTCACCAATACCACGCTCGACGGGGGCGAGTTTGACGGGCCTAAGGTGACTTTATGACCGTCTCAATCTGGTTAAAGTAGGCATACTTTTTTAAGGCTATTTTTTACCCCCCGACGGAGTCGCAGTCGTCATACTTACATTTGCGTACCCTAAAACCCCTATCGCTTATCGATCCGTAGCTTACGAAGCGAGCTGATATTTTACCACACCTGACATAAATCTATATTATGATTGTGCAAGGGACTAACCTATACAAAATGGGGCAAGGAGTACCTAGTATCCGATAACTTTCGGTGCCTGTACATGTTTTTTTTTATTAAAATCTAACTAACAAACGTAGTACCGACTAACACTCCTGTTTTCATGCTTAATTTAAGCTTATGTATTTTGGGATTTATAGTTACCGCTTTTTTGCTACGAAAGGCAAAAACTTCTCTAGCAAGCTGAACAATATATTTGCTTAACGTTTCAGTCTCTTTGTACAAAATCGTTGAAGATTTGCATGTGTTCATTATGACCGAATGATTTTACTAACAGTTAATTTCATTTGACCAATTTTTCAGCGTGCTACTGAAGTCAAAATCCACACAATTCGATTAGTGTGTTCAATTTTAAAATGTATAAATTCAGATACGTTCTCCAACTACGAGTTACGTTCGTACGGAGAAGGTATTTGTACCTATGTTCGCCTCTGTGCTCACCCCGTGCCGCAATATCATATCTGTAACCGCACGCGTTAAGTTGGCAGATAGATTTGTTGAAGTCAAATTTTCTCTTTGCACTTAAAAAGGAACGAAATACGAGACACTCGGTAACAGATATGGAGTGTGAGTGTATCAATGGGTCTTTTTTATGTCGTCTACTGGTAGAATTTCGTCAGTCGAATAAAAAGTCATGAACAAGATCAGTCCGGTCGTAATCGATGTCGGTATTAATAATAGCATATGAAGTCGTGATTTCACTTTTTTTTTTGTTTTAAATATCAACTGGTACCCCGTCTTCCCGAACAAACTTCGATTGAACCTTAAGAGAAAATTTGACTTGTCCCCATCTATCAGCCAAAAAGACGGTGGGAGGCGCGCCAAAGATCGCGTTCGTCGCGTCTGGCGGGCTGAGCACCGTCACCGGCGCGGGGACGAGCACGAGTACGGGCACGGCCACGGCCACGGCCACGGGCACGGGCACGGGCACGGGCACGGGCACGGGCACGGGCACGAGCACGAGCACGAGCACGAGCACTAGTGCTGACGTGAGCTCTCCGCCAGGCGGAGCCGGCATCGGGGTCGGGGCCATGGGCGGCGGCTCCGAGGTCAAGGACGAGGACGACGCTGACGGCGACGCGGAGCCCGAGGTGCAGCCCGTGGGACAGGACTACATCGAGGAAATCCGCGGCGACGACGGCAAGGCGCTCTCCTTCAACTGTAAGCTCTGCGACTGCAAATTCAACGATCCCAACGCCAAGGAGATGCACATGAAGGGCCGCAGGCACAGGCTACAGTATAAGAAGAAGGTTTGTGGCGTGTTCTACTTGTCTACTTGTATTGCGTATGTAAGTGAGGAATTTGTGAAAACAACATTTTTAATGCAAACCTGATCAAAGAGTGTTCTATTTTCAAAGTTCGCATGAGTTTATACATACAATCATATCACCAATGTTGATTTTAGTAGCTTTTAAGGCTTTATAAAGTAGGTACAGTCATAAGAATGAAAAAGAAGTCAGTAGAATGAAAAATTGCAGTATGTGTATTGATGTAGGAATTCATAGGTATTCATGTTTTTCGTTATATATCGGGTCTATGCTTTTTGTCAGAATATTATTCTAACTAACCATGAAATTTCTATCAGGCTGCCTTGACCGTGGTCACGAGAAGACTGGATGACTCGCTGTACAGGGTTAGTCTAAAAGGGTGTTCTTATACAGATCGATGCGTTGTCATATGTCGGTAAATTTGGATGAAATGGCACAAAAATGTATAACCTTGATTAACACATTTAACAATAAAATGGAATCTTTCGTTAACGCGGGTGAAGCCATGGGGGACAGCTACTGTTAAATAAATATACCTAATGACAAGAATTGTCTATGGCATACATTTAAAATAATGCTTTTCTGATTAGTAGACAGACAAAGACATCCCAAATAAATTACTCCTCTGACAAGCTATTTGCTATTAGTCATTGTTAAACCTTCTAAATATATAAAAGTAGAAGCTGACTGACTGACTGACATTTCAATGCAGGGCCTAAACTATAAGGGTTTGGAAATTTATTACTAAGAAAGGATTTTGGGGGTGCAAAATTTGTATGGAACAACGGTTTTTCTTCGTCTAATCTACTTAAAAACATGGCATTTATATTCATTAAAAGTTTGAACAAAACCCGTGTTTCATCAGTTTTTTAAATATTCAACCCCTAAAATAAAAAGGGGTTGCCCTGGGAACGCAAGTGAAACCGCGGGGGAACTCTAGTTATTCACATTATTATTTTTAGTATAAAAAATAATGTAGGGATGACTTATATAATAGCCTGTGAAGGTCTACACGAATATACATATATTCTATTCTAGTAAGTCGAACATTAACTCGACAAGTACCTGCTTCATAAAAATGTAAGGCAGCAAAGCTCAAGTATTGGAAATGCCTCATCAGCACATTATCAACTGTAATGTCGGAATTTTATTTAAGTAGCCAGAAATCCATGACACCACATGACTAAGATAAAACAGCTGATCGATAGTGTCGTGTAAGCGTTTATTTTTTTTAATTGCTTGCCTGGCTATTTCTAAAACTATTGGACTTTTCGGAGTGGTTCAAAAACATAAGTTGCTTATTATATCCTTTCGGATTAGTACACCACTTCCGACTAACCCTGTATAACGAAAAACATGTACATGTATTTATAAGTAATGTAAATTGATTGTTCATCACCCAATGATTACTTAGTAAAAGGTTTGAGGTGCACGTCGAGCCTGGCGTTCGCTTGCGAGGCCAAGAGCTCCGTACGTCATATGATTACAACTTTCAAATGAGGGTGATCAACGGTACAATGAACCCAGCTAGTCTAGAGTTCGAATTAGGGTAGGTAGGAAACCGCATCTCAACGAGATGAGGCATCCTGTTGTAATCACCAATGCGCAGGGCAGATTATTCGTAAGCTTTGTGATGAATACACACACTAGGGTCGTGATCGTGTTGGATTATACACATCTATTAACTAGTTGCCCAGCTATGGAAATCATCCCTGTACGTTAGTCTATCACTAGCGACTATGATGCTGGTAGTTCTAATTTTAGTTTCCCTCGAACCAATATACCTACATTACTTTCGTGATAATCTTATGCTATTGATATTTAATGAATTGTATGTTATAAAATAATGTAATGTTGTGTCCCCATCCCCACGTGTGGTGGTGCAGGTGCAGCCGGACCTGGAGGTGAAGGTGAAGCCGTCGATGCACCAGCGCAAGCTCGCCGAGGCCAAGGCGCAGCGCATGCTGGTGCGCGACGAGCTGTGGGCCCGGCGCCGCCTGCATGACGTCAGTACACCCGCCACGCTCTACCACACTGAACCACTCCTCACCACACCTCACCACACCTCACCACACTGTACCACACCATTAGTAGTCAATTAACTTGCGACTATTACTGGATGGAGTTTAAACAATAGGATAAACATAATTATATACAGTCTAAAAATACGTTAACTTTATGAAACTTTGGCTACCGTCTCATGAACCCGAAAGATCTAAATTAACCAGGAATTATTTTGAATATTAATTTTCTATCAGTAAGTCTTTTTTTTAGTAGGTGCATTGACTCCTGGGAATTTAACCCTCCAAATACACAAAACCATAAAATTGACTCTATTTATAAGTGTTAGTGTTAATTATTTTCTGGTGTCGGGAACTTAGCCGAGCCTTGATTGGGCGAGTCCTCACGTGTGCGTTGTTCCGCAGGGCATGGGCATGGGCATGGAGGACGAGGAGCGTATGTACTGGGAGGGCGGCATGGAGCCGTGGTGGGGCCGCGGGCCCGTGCCGCCGCCCATGCATCACCACCAGCACCACCATGTATGTTGCATGCTTACTTTATTTTTTAACTGCTCTGTGCTGTCCGTCTGATCAGCGGGCTGTATCTCAGAAACAGTAATAAGTAGATATTTAATTTTTTTTGCGTGTGTTCTACTATATCCGCTGTAAAAACCAATAAGATATGGGGTCCCCATGCGTTATTTTCGGTGTTTTGTTAAATATTGTACGGTGGTACGGAACCCTTCGTATGCGAGCCTGACCCGCACATAGCCGCTTTTTGTGGTATAGCTTTGTGCTTCACCATGGTAAGAGTGTACTTTATGCACACAGAGCCTAGAAGAGAACTTGCTGGTAAAAAAATCGGCAATCATTCATTTTATTTCACACATGACGTGACTGATTAACGATTGGCCTATAAAAAAAAATACCGTCATTAATTGTATAGTGAATATTTTTTTTATTTACAAGACTGTAGTTACGCTATATGTTGGAAAAAGTAAGATTATAAGACATCGCCGAGTTTCGTTTCTGTTACTCTCAGTCGAGGGCCGAGTACTGAACCGGCGCACACAGGTGAAATTTACTTAAAAGTTGGCCAATATTACGTTAAGTGTGTTGTTTCTCTAAAATAATGATTTGAAGGTGCTTTAGAAATATATTAATTTATTGATACTAAGTTTAATAGATATATTTAATCTTACTAATATGAGAAAGTTTAAACAATTCCGATAAATAAGTTATAATACTTCTGGTTCTTTTAAAAGATTTATTGCATCTTGAGGATAGGGCTTAACTTTTGTGCTAGTTTTCTGAGACTCGTGATGTGAGGATCTGATGATATTAAAAGTTGGTGAAACAAATCTTCCATAGTCTGTTTCCTGGTAAATTTCCGTGTAAAACCTTGACGATATTTTTTAATATCTTTGTTCTTACTTTATTGGGTCCTTCTGATAGAAGAGCTATAGGAACTACTGCATTCTGTACTATAAAATACCCATGGATTAATATTCTGTGAATGATAGTTGGCATATTATACCATGGATACCATGTCAAAAAGATAACAGTGGTTTTCAGGGAGTCTATTTTAAACTTTTCCACATTTATTGCTAGCCCACTAGTTAACAATACATTGTTATCAAAATGATACATAGTCTATAAATACATTTTTTGCTTATGCCGGTTATTTCTGCTGATATTTCGTAATTAGAGAAAAATCTTTGGTACTCCTGTATCCATGTTTAGGCTGATCTACCAACATACCCAGTTTAGTTTAAAATTCCTGTAGCACTCTTTTTCTCTAATTCTATTATAGTTTTATTTTCTGTTCCTCTCGCTTGCCGTTTCCACAGTTTCAATTTGTACCTACTACAAGTTTAACATTCATTCATAGAATCTGATACAGCAATGGAGTGATGACAGTCCTAGTAGTAATCGCTATTGCTTGCCACTTCTGTTTATACTGATAAATAAAGTGAAACAGCTCTTTTTTGATATAACTTGGTAATTCGTCTTCACAGTGTGTTATTTCCCGAACTTTTGTAATTAAGCATTGCCATCGAGTCTTGCGGTTATTAGAATCATCCGTTAAGTAAATACTCAATTGTTCTCTTCGCCTAATTGGAATGTTATGCTTGGAAAATTGATATGGGTTTTTTTAATTCATAGACATTGTTGAGTTTTGCTTTATTTTCTTTAGGTAATGCAAGTAGACGCAACTGAATTTAGTGTCATATGAAAGCTATAATCATGTTCTTTCGAAATATGTAAAAAAACTGATTGAGTGCAATCGAGTATGAAATTTTTCACTGTGTAAAAAGAATTTACTTCTGATGTAGGGCTATATATTCTATTCAAAACTATATATCTATAAAATCGTAAGTAATGTAAGCGTTTTAGAAACTTAGAAATAATAATATATTTACCCGAAGGTATAGACTCCATTACACCAATATGAACTAAATAAACTCATTCATAAAATCAAACGCGTCGTTTAAACAAATGTTCAAAATGTAACATTACTCCATAAGCAAAACTGTTCGAATCTAGTGTGGGTATTCAAATTTCAAAATTCAAAACCATTTATTCAGTTTAGGCTTTCGGAGGGCACTTATGAAGGTCAAATTTAAAGTTACTGAAGCTACAACCGGTTCGGAAGTCAGCCTTCAACTGAGAAGAACCGGCAAGAAACTCAGCAAGGTTACATTCTTTTTTATTTGTTATATACATTTTTATCTATTCTGACTTTTTGGCTATTTTATAATTTCAATTTTACATAATTTTAAATTTAACAATTACAAAATACTTATTATAGGTAACATTAATAAAAACAAAACAAAAAAAAATATGACAAGACTACAAAATAGAAAATAACAATAATTAGGTACTTACAACTTAAACAAGAGATTTAGAGGTGCACTGTGCAGAGAGCAGCTATTTCCATACATTTTTATCTTCAATATAATGAACTACCTTGTAATACGCTTTTTCTTTCAAAACTTTCCTAATATAATTTTTAAATTTATGATCAGACATTTTGGTTATTGAAAGCGGTATCTTATTATAAAATCGAACACAATTACCAAGAAATGACTTGTTAACTTTAGTTAGTCTAAAGTATGGAACAACTAACTTCTCCCTTTGTCTTGTATTTATACTATGAATATCTAATTTTGACTCAAACATTCCTATGTTTCTACGTATAAACATTATATTTTCATAAATATATAGTGAAGGTAATGTCATTATATTTATTTCCCTAAATAAATCTCTTAATGATTCACGGGGACCCATACTGTAAATTGCACGAATTGCTCTTTTTTGTATAATAAATATTGATTCTATATCCGCTGCTGCTCCCCAAAACAAAATACCATAGGACAAGAGGCTATGAAAATATGCAAAATAAACTAATTTGGCCGTCTCAACATTCGTCAATTGTTTAATTTTCCTAACAGCAAAAGCAGCCGAACTTAATTTAGCAGCTAGAGTATCAACCTGAGGTCCCCATTGCAATTTATTGTCTAATGTAAGACCCAAAAATACCGTTTTATTTACAAGATCAATATGGCTCCCATCTATTATTATTTGGCTATCTACTTGTGCTACATTTGGTAAAGAAAACCTTAAGCATTTAGTTTTCTTTGAATTTAGTAATAGATTATTTGTAGCAAACCACCCACAGACAATTGACATAGTATGATTAACTTTAGTTAGATCTTTGTCTTTTCTATTAACTTTAAAAATTAATGATGTATCATCAGCAAACAAGACAATATCTGTGAGGTCATTTACAACATATGGCAAATCATTTATATATACTAAAAACAAAAATGGACCTAAAATTGAACCCTGGGGTACCCCCATTTCGACTAAAGAGCCCTTGGATGTCGTGCCGGTAATCCCTACCTTTTGCTGGCGATTTGATAAATAAGATAAAACAAGATCATGAGCAGTTCCACGAATTCCGTAGAAGTCAAGTTTTAGTAGTAGCGTACGGTGGTCAACGCAATCGAATGCCTTGGACAGATCACAAAAAATGCCAATCGCATCCTGTGAATCCTCCCATGCGCCATAAATGTGCCTCAGCAATGTTGCTGCCGCATCGGATGTAGATCTTCCCTTCGTGAAACCGAACTGATGACCATGCAATACCTTATGCTTAGTAAAGTGACTTGACATTTGATTAAGCAGCAATTTTTCAAAGATTTTACTAAGTGCTGGCAGAACGGAAACTGGTCTGTAATCAGATGGATTCTCCCTACAACCGGACTTGAAAATAGGTACTATTTTACTATATTTCATTAAATCAGGAAAACAACCCTGATCAATGCATTCATTAAAAATATTTGACAAAACAGGTGCAATCACTGTTATTATTGATTTTACGATTGTTACTGATAAGCCCCATAAATCTTCAGTACTTTTCATATTGAGAGAATTAAAAGTTATTATGATATCGCTAGCATTAATATGGTCAAATTTAAAACTTGGAAATGTATTATGAATATGCTGCTTGAGTAAAGATTCCGCTGCTATAGGACATGATTTAAGGCTTTTAGTAGTTTTACCAGGTATACTCGTGAAGAAGTTTTCAAAAGCACAGGCTACATCTAAATTATTTGTTAGAATTTTATCATTAATTTTAAGAGTTACCTGTTCATTATTATTTCTAATTTTACCAGTTTCCGTATTAATAACATTCCAGACTGTCTTTATTTTGTTATTAGCATTACCTATTTTATTACATATAAAGTAAGATTTAGCTTGATTACACACTAACTTGAAAGTCTTTGAAAATTTTCTAACATATTTATGAAATTCTTCGTTCTGAATAAAAAGTGTCAAACGTTTTACAGATCATTAGTAGATGTATTTATTTATTTATTTCATTAACAAAGTGGCGTCATATGTCTCTCCTAATTTTTGAATCGGAGTAACTTTGTTTCCGTCAGTATTGGCCATAAATTACGTAAATTTGATCCGTGGGCTGCGGTGAGAGTAGCTTCGACCTCGACGGCGACTAGAGGTGTAATTGTGCTGGAATCGACTCCCTCAGGCCATGGGCATGGGCATGGGCCCGGGGCTGGGCTACGGCGCGGGCGCGGGCGGCGGCGGCGCGGGCGGCGCGCGGCGGCCGGACACGTCGGACGACCGCCACGTGCTGTGCAAGCACGGCGACATCTACCCGCCCGACGCGCAGCTGCAGGACATCCAGCGCGCCGTCTCGCACACCGAGAAGGCGCTCAAGTCGCTCTCCGACGCGCTCGCCGACCAGGCCAAGCCTAAGGTACGCCTCCGCCTAAGTCATCTCATTTAGTACTTTCGTTCTCGATCATGTTTACCGAAGATCGAAGCGGGTGCTACGGCAGAGGAGGTAGCATTGTTTGAGATGTGGTTGATTATTATAATTGATATATGTTTTGTCACCTAGGCTCCGACCCCGACTAAGCCGACGGTCAAGACGGAGGATAAGAAGGACGACAAACCGGAGGGGAAGGAGGACGGTCGTGATAATCAACTGTAAGTTAAATATTGTACTTTTTAAGTCTTCAGTACTATAATCTAAGCTGATAAGTAATCGGGTAAAAGTGTAACAATAAATAGGTGCACTCATTCTTTAGAGTACCACACGGTTCCACTGCTGAGCAAGTACCTCAATTTTCTAGAGAAATATAAGATTTTATTTCTAAGGCCGGTTTTAGAGTCCGTGTAGCTGTCGGATGAACTTATCTTAGTGTTATGCTGACCGCTACGAAGTACAGACATGAGCAATCCCATGAGTGTTAAAGTTGCTGCCGTGTATTTCTTATGGAAAAAGAAATTACTTCAACAGCAACAAAGAAAAAGACATCAAGTTCATCCACTTATTGCTGAAAGATTACTAGTGGGTGCTTTTGTGACATTATTCAACCAGTTAAGGGATGACGAAACCAAATTCTGTAACTACTTTCGCATGTCATCAAGAAGTTTTGACGAGCTACCGGTAAAGTTTCAAATGGTATAAATTATCGCGACTCAATTCGCAATCGTCTGTAGTTATCGGCGCGTGCGTGTTACATGACACAGTAACGATAACTGAGCTCGGCGCCGCGGTGGTCACGGTCGTCAGCGCTGAGCGGTCGGCTAAAACGCTTCTCAGTAACCATACATATTAGCCTGTCAGGGGCGACTGTCAGCGTGACTCTAAAACCGACCCGGTTTTTCAGTTTTTCAGTTTTTTTTTTATCTAATATAATAAACATGGCTTCATTATTTCTCGATTTTATTTCTAATTCAAGTTTTTTCAACAAATAAGTAGATGCATCTTAATTATTAATTAGAATAGCTATAATTATTTTCTCATGCTTATTATATTAGATTAAGGTGCCAATTCTGTCGGCATAAAACTAACAAATCTTAATGAAATAATAATTTATATAAACATTTATCAAATCAATTATGAGGCTGTAATAAAATAGGTTCTAAAATTGTAGTTAATGCTCAATAGAATTGGCACCAATCATTTTTTTATGTACTAGTTTTATCACCCTCATGTTAGCAGTATGCACCTTAATACCCAGGTTTGTTTGGCGGTCAGTTAAAATAGAGATAAAAAAAGAAAAAGTGGAATACATGGAGACTGACGATAATTCTTCGTAAGTTTACGATATATCAGAGTATGTAGTAGTATAGTATAAGTAGTATCTAGTACACAATAGAAGGAGTACAAAGGTTTAACTTTTGTTTTTGTTGTATATTTAAAATGTCATAAGTAAAATTTTTCAGTTGTTTAAAGTAGACTGATATTAGATATTGGCCGATTCTGTTGTGCTCCAAACCAAACTCAATCATTTATGTCTATACACTTTCCATTATATTCTAGTGTAGTAACAGTCTAACAGAGATGTACAAGGTAGCTATACGACGAGTCCACAAGAATCACTTTAATAGAGCTATGAAAATGAACAATCCTATTGGCAGACTCGCTGCATAGCTATTTCGCACATTTCTAGTGGAAAGGCAGACAAAAAGAAAAATATAAATTACCAACGAACTGAGAAAGTCCACCAATTTTAAGACTTATAAAGAGAGATTTGTTTGTTAGGTTAGTGTCAGTATGTGCACACAAGCACTCGTCAACACTGTGGCAAAAGCTAGTGACAGATCTAAACTACATAGGTGTACAACTTTGCTTCCGCCGTTTTTTTCCGAAATTCGAGGCTTTATTGTAAAAAACTGGTTATACATTTATGATTCAAAGTATTGTCCATCGCTGGCCACTACTGTCTCGTTTGACACGAGTCTTGATCAAGTAATGCCTCCAATTCTGCATCTTCGAAAACCTTCTCTCTTCCACCGCCATGCCGGTCTTCGACGTCAAAATCACCGTTCTTGAAGCGTTGAAACCACTCTCGGCACGTTCTTTCACTAATAGCGGCCTCCCATAGGTATTTGAGAGCATTCGATGAGCCTCAGCCGCAGATTTCTTCATATTAAAGCAGAAAATTAAAACTTCCCGCAAATGACGAGAATTTGGCTCGTAAGCTGACATGTTTAATCGATAATAACTTTATGATGCAGACACAAATCGACTAATATTTCGATGGCGTTATGTTTACAAATGCCTAAGCTTATTGTATGACATCTACGATCTATTTATTTCGACTACCACTTACCGCTACAGCCATCTATTGCAAAACGGCGGAAGCAAAGTTGTACACCTAATAAATGTAAGACTTTCTTACCTTTTATTTGATTGAATAAGAATTAGACAGAAATAGCTGTCCTCCGCGGTTTCTCTTGCGTTTTGTCTATATTATGTATAGTCTATTTCCATCTACGAAAAATTTCGCGTCGAATGGTAGCAATCCCATCCCGATATGTTCAGTAGTTTTGAGGTGATGGTGCGACAAATATACGTATATAGATAGAAGATGGCCGCGCTCACCAGAATCGGCACTAATGTAGCGCCAAAAATATTTAATGCTTTTAGTGGTTTTTAAGTTAGATAGATTTATCTGCTACCCAGGGAATCCTTATCTCAAGTCGATAATATACTCGAGTAATATTTTATGCCCGAGAACGTAACTTTATAGCTTTCGAAATAAGGTTTATCTACTGACCCACTACTCCGTGTATGATCATGCGGATACACCTTACTATAATGTAATTATTTCTTAAATTTTTAATAGTTAATTTTTTTTCTCGATACAAAAAAGCCTAGAGTCGATGTAACAATGATTGTACGTTGTAGGTTCTCATTCATGGGCGAGGGCGAGTCCACGGGCGGCGGCGGCGGCGGCGGCGGTGGCGGCGGGAGCGCGACCCCGGCGGCGGGCGGCGGGGCCGCGGGCGGGGCCGGCGGCGGGGCCGGGGCCGGGGCCGGCGGGGCGGGCCCGGCGCGCGCGCTGAAGGGCGTGATGCGCGTGGGGCTGCTGGCCAAGGGGCTGCTGCTGAAGGGCGACCGCGACGTGCGCCTCGTGGTGCTGTGCCACGACCGGCCCACCATCACGCTGCTCAAGCGCGTCGCCGCCGACCTGCCCGCGCACCTCGCCAAGGTCAAGGTCGGTACCGAGCTACGTTCATTAGCATCTGGCTACCTCATCTTGTCATATTATGGGTAGCGTGCACGACCTTAGTACGTTTTAAGAATATGGACGAGTGAAGATATTTTTACTCGGGATATCCCGAGACATTCTACACATGGTTACCTGCTCCCAAGTTAAGCCGAGTGTACTGCTTGTATTATGGCTACCAGTTGACTGATATACTACTTTTTAAATACATGCTTATATAGATATTTACACCCAGACACGGAACAAGCAGACATGTTCATGCACCCAAATGTTTGTCGTGGATGGGAATCGAACCCGAGTCCTACGGCTTGGCAGTCAGGGTCTCTAACCACCGAGCCGACTGGCCCGTCAAAGCCCGCTATGAAAAATAATCCACCGGCTCATGAACCTCACGTTGTCGCTCCGCGCAGGGCCCGGGCGAGGACATGAAGTACAAGGTGGAGCTGCTGGCGGCCGAGGGCGCGGTGCAGGTGTCGGCGGGCGAGGGCGCCTGCAGCGTGCTGGTGTCGCTGACGTCGGCCGTGATGCGCGACCCGGCCGCCGCGGCCGCCGCCGCCGCCGCCGCCGCCGCCGCCGCCACTGCGGGTGAGTGCCGCCGCCTCGACCCTCGCGCGATTATCGACTGTGCCAATTTCACCGCATACCCCCCGCTCAATTGACGACGCCTCCGTTCTCTCTAAACGTCCGTCCTACTAAACTGCCCGACCGGGCCCGGCGGCGATCATTAGCAGAGAAATTGGACGTCGAAATCGTCTCGCGAACCGTCACCAGAACTGTCCGAACAAACTATCTATATCTGGCGTCGTTTCTTTCGTATCTCGTTTTGTGTATATTTATTTACAGAACTATATTATTTGATTTAACTTTTTAAATGTGTGAATGGAAAAAAAAAGATAATTTGTTCAAAGTTTTATACTCCCGGCCTCACCGCCGGGCGATGTGTTGAATGCTTATTTTTAGGTGTGTATAGGGTAAGCAGCCGGATGCAAGGATTTTTGATCATCGCTTGCGATATATCACCTGCGTTCTGACTGCGCAAGTGGTATATTACTGTCCACAGAAACTGAGCAAACATAATCACTTGTATTACTTATCTATCTATACGATATTTGTCATCATTTTCATTTCCAATATTCATATATATTACCTAGCGTATTAAAAACTGAAATATTTAATTTTTTACCCCTTTTCAAATTGTATCGGATGTCTTCAACGGTTTAGAGCGAGCATATTTAATAACAGTCTTTTGTCACGCTAAGCGAGAACATTGTTAAAATAAAGCGATCGTTACGTCGCGATGCGATCGGCTCGCATCGAGAGCCCACGATCGCACCGCGAGTTGGTAACGATCGGAGCCGTGGCTAGCTAGCGTGGCCAGGCCGAGTAGCGGCAGCGGTAGCGGTAGGGTTGCTAACCTCATGTTTGCTTCGTTTTGGTGGATGTTTTGATGGTCAAACACCCTTTGTGTTGTTGTCGCTAGAGGGTGGCGACATAAAGCGAGACGACAAGGATGTGCTACCGCGGCAGAAGTGTTTGGACGCGTTGGCCGCCCTTCGGCACGCCAAGTGGTTCCAGGTACATCGCCATAACATTTACAAACGTGTGCGCACTCCACACTAATAACAGCTATAACTGTACTTTACTGTACCAGTGAGTGACGACGGTGTCCCACGATAGTCAGATCTCGATATATAACTTTTATACAATTTTGCATCTCATAGAGGGAGTGCGCACGTATTCCTCAGTCACATGTTTGTTTTTTATTTTGTTTCATTTTTACAATGTAAAGTAGCTTCTCGTATCTATATTGATGGTCGAGCTCCCATGAACATGTGGCTACAAGTGCTTGTCTGTTTTTGATACAAGCTGCGTTTCCCCGCACTTAGCTAGCCCGTGGGAGACGATAAGTACAATACGGAAACGCAGTTTATAATTTCGAGCGTCACTCCATATTTATTGCTCTGTATCTTTACCTCGAATAGTGTTTTTTTTAATAAAGTAAATTAATACGAGAGTGGAGCAATAAATTGGGTAGACCGCGACGGGGGCACCGGCAGGTTGTGGCTAGGGCCCCCGGCGCGGCGGAGGGCCCCGCTAACGTGCCTCGTGTGTGCAGGCTAGGGCCGCAAGCCTGCAGTCCTGTGTCATCATCATCCGCATCATGAGGGACCTCTGCCGGCGCATCCCCAACTGGACGACGCTCAATCCGTATGTAAGTATACACACCGTTCAGCTTTGAAAGGATAAATTAGTAACTTGGAGATGATGAGACCTGATGACGAGTCGTAGAGGCCGGAGCGCGCGTGTCGGTGCGCGCGGACATGAGTTATTCGTGGCCGCGTGATGTCCTTCACCGAGCACCGGACTCCTTGACGATATGGCACTCTGATCCACCATTACATATATTATTTATGAATTTTAATAATGTATTAATTCTCACCATTCGCTAGTCGAGAGGTGTTGTATCCAGGTCGGACAATTTACAATGATCGTTTTTTTTTTGTTAGAAATAAATAACCTGTATAGATTTCAAATGTCTACAGAGTAATGTGGGTCAGTTGATGGGCAATACTGAGATTGTCTAATTTAGTTATGTGTTTTGATAAGAGATGGCAGTGTAAATATTATGTATTTTCTCCTTTAAATAATATATTAATATTTTTTCTCACCACTGAAATACCCAATGTTATAGATCCTAATCAATTTTGGTTCATCATAAAACTTTTATTTATTTATCATGCGGAGCCCATATCGCATAGTTACATTCCAGATGGCCTCTTATCAAATCATCATAACATTTTTTTCAAATCAATCCCAGACATAATTTCAAACAAAAGGACGTTAATGTACTTCGCCCGCGTCGTCAGCGAGTCGAGGTTTATATAGAGCAGAGAGGCGAATAAGGTCTATCTCTCCTACTCTATCCCAAACGTACAGCGAAAAATAGACATTGACCAAAATAATTATGTTACCACGAAAGAAAACTATAATATCCGTTGATTTAATTGTCGTTTCCCTGTCTTTTAAGCGTCTACTGCGTTCCTTGGTTAGAGGGTGCAGTGTCAATCGGAGCTATTCCCATTCCTGTCTCTTGTGACAAAGTAGACTGCATTGAGTATAGTCAAAAAATCACTTGTTACTTTGTAAAAGAACCAATGGAAATAAAATAGCTTTCCCTGCAGTATACTCAAAGGTCAATGTACGTTTTCGATATGCGATTGGAATTGACTTTTATATATTATTATAGTGGCACGCTATTATGGCTCCCATTGCACTATGACAAGGCTTTATCTGTATCACCATAGAATTAACAATTGGATGCACTTAAAATAGAAATAAAGCATATTATGGTGTATGTGTAGGCGATGGAGCTGCTGGTGTCGGGCGTGATGCAGTCGGCCGCGTGCGCGCTGTCGCCGGGCGAGGCGCTGCGCCGCGTCATGGAGGCCGTCGCCGGCGGCCTGCTGCTCGACCACGGGCCCGGCCTGCGGGACCCCTGCGAGAAGGAGCTCGTGGTCGGTACACATACAGTCTGTGCACTACACACAACGATGCCGCTATAACATCGTATCGATTGAGGCAAACCGCCTTTATAAATTTAACTGTTTTACAAAAAGTTATATCTAGATTGTAATTGAATCCTCATTCAAATGAGGAGTCTTTTAAAGCTAATCTAAGCTAAGTGTAGCTGCTGCTGCCTGTTAATGTAATTTTAAATTGATTTAATTTCCAGGATGCTCTTGGAAATTTGCCAGCACAAAAACGTGAAGATCTGACTGCGTCTGCCCAACAGTTCCTCAGACAAATTGCTTTCAGACAGATTCACAAGGTATGGTTTATTACATTATGATTCTCATTAATTATTCCATCGTGACGTTTTTCATTCATCATTTCACTATTTGTATGAATCTAACTCGTATCGGCTCTTACTTGGGTCGGAATTTATTAAGATATTTAGTTTCAAACAATCGAGAACTATGCTGTATGAAAAACAGACAAATTCATGCTTGTAATAATGATGTAATGTGATGTCAGGTGCTGGACATGGACCCGCTGCCAAAGCTGAAGCACGCGGCGGGAGGCTGGAAGTTCCCACGCAAGCGCAGGCGCTCCAACACCGACACCGAGGCCGACCAGCCCAACGGTCAGTACCCGTCCACCCTCCTCATTCTGTTATGTCTACGAGTTCCGGTTAATATTAGAACTAATAGCTGAATTCACACTTTTCAAGTATTGCGTCGTATTCTTTCTGACGTTAACGTCACGAGAGAGAGACACGTCAGAATAGTGGGAAAAGCTTAATAGAAATATGTCTGATATATTATGTGAATTTATTAGGAAATCTACAGTTCAACCGTCTCTTTCGATCTTCAGTGATTGCCCTATAAAAATAAAATAACAACAATTAGCATTTTTTATTGTATCTAGATAGTGTTATATATAGCTACATCTATCTGCGATGCGAGTATATCGCAAGTAACCGCTAGATGTCGCCACATGAAGAAACCGCTCTTGAAATAGCTCCGCTGTACAAATAGCATGAAATATCGCAGTCTCGTAAAAGAGTTATCAACGTCAAAACATAAATTGCGGTCCTTAGCCACCATCCAGCCCCTGGTGGACGATCTCTTTTTAATAGCTACTCTAGATATATCTAAATCTTGGATATGATGAGACTCGATGACGAGTCGTAGAGGTCGGTGCGCATGTGTCGGTGCGCGCGGACATGAGTTATTCGTGGCCGCGTGATGTCCTTCACTGAGCGCCGGACTCCTTGACGATATGGCACTCTGATCCACTTCTCCAGTAAAATATCTCGAGAAGTATGATGAAGAATTATTTATATTGCTTAAATGTTGTTTGTAATTTCAGGTGAAGGCAAGGTGGTCAAGACGGAAGAGAAAATGGACGCTTCAGAGAACAACTCTACCGCCAAGAAATAAACTCCCGACAGAGTCGCCGCGCGACAACATGCAATGATTGTTCCGCGCGAGCCGGCATTAGAATATAATTGTAGGCGATGTGCTCTTATTTCCTTCACTGTAATGACAGCTTTTGAGCTGTATAAGTGATTAAGTACACAGGTGTGTGGAATGTTCATATTGTGAAGAAAGTAGGAGTTATAATACAAAAGGCGTGATTCTGATCTGCGATTGAATGTAATGTAAACCGCGAGCAAGATTAAGTAAAATCAATTTATGATATTTTGTATATTCCGTGTATGTTTACACAAATTATTTTTCGGTCACACTATTAACTATATTTTACGATTCGTGATGATCTGTCCAAAATAAAACAAAGAGTTAATTGTTACGCGACATGCGATAGCGTTTTAAAATCTAGTTAGTCCTAGGATCTATTCTATACTTGTAATTTAGTGTTAGTTTTGAGAGTTGAGACAGGGATATACCGGCAAAGTGAACCGTGGACTGCATCGACAGTCCGGAAGGAACGGCATACAGTCGAACATGTAAGGGCTCGTTAGGATTTCTAGGGTTACAGTATTTTGACTTTTTCATGTTTTAGTTCCTTCTCGGCCCACATAGGATTCGGGTTCGTTATTCTGCTACTTAAGCAGTTTTATTTTAATATATACTATTAGTAGTGTAAGATGTATATGTCAACCGCTGATTACAGCTGTAAGAAATGAGGGTGTTGTTCGTGACCAGTATAACTGTCGTCGTTTCTTTACTTTTCGCTATTCGTGTTTTCTTGCTAAAAATGTTATTTCCGCGGAGGTGGAGCGGAGCCGTGCCCAGCCTTACCATTCCTGATATTCAGTCGGCTCATCTCCGTTTCAATGGCAATTAACCACTATAGAGTTGGTAAAGGAACTCAATCTTTGAACTTTCTTATAGGTAAATAAAATACATTTGGTAATTTAATCAATGACTTAACGTTATAAATTCGTCGCACTGTTATTGTAAAGCTAATATTGGTGTGATGGTACTAGTGTATTATTTGTTAGAACTATGATTCTATTAAAGTATACATTATATAAATAACTAGAACCTTTTGTAATAGATAGATATATGTTTAAAGAAAAATACAAGCAATTCAGTGTGTGATACAAATAAGACCACGCGTTTTTTTTTTTCAGTTTTCATTTTGTATTCTGTAAAAGAACTGTAATTTGGAGATTATTTGTCCAATAAAGATAATGACGAAAGTATCTTTGTATTTTTATTTTATGCCTGCCCATCCCACTGAGAAAGAAGTACGTAGGTACTAACTAGGATAGCATACGTTTGCTCAGAGCCAAATCGTGGTATGGGCCCACCTGGCTGTGCCGAATCTGTAGAAAACATTAATTAAATAATTTTAATTACTCCCTTAACCTTTTGAATTAGTTTTTGGTTGGGTATATTTAACAAGTGCTTTGCATATCATATTTTTTATGTGGCATTAAGGTCCATTTCCAGTAGACTCCTAACCCTAAGGATGCTCCTAAATGCACACACATTATTAATTGTATTATTATACCTACGTTAAAAATGAGCATTATGGCCATAATATTGCCACCACGGATATGAGTTCTGTCTGCTTATCAATATATTTGTCTCAAATGTCTGGTATTGTCTCCCACTGGCTACCGACGACGCCGACACAAGCTAGAAGGATCTACGTACATTTAAAAGAAAACACAATTTTGGCAGTTTGTATATATTTAACTATTACAGAATATTTCTTTACAATAATTTCTTTGTACAACGATGAGGATAAAAACTCGCTTGTGTTCAATAAAATAAAATGCAACACAAGACTAAACTTGTCAAAAGCGACAAAATATTGTTAGAAAAACGACAATATTCGCAGATCGCTCGCGATCATTGAAAAGTATATTACAACATAAGTCACATTTACAAGTAATTACAATCGATATACAGTTTAAACAATATTGAATTTTAACAATAATAACTTAAAGGAGCTCAAATTGCACACGACACTCGCTATCATGCTATTACATAATTTTTGCAGATGCGGTCGAATGTCGCGTCCAATTTGCCCAAGCTACTGCCAATGCCAAGTTTTGATTTTAACATAGTGTAATTTATGCTATTGCATTTTATTCATTTGAACGACAACAATAAAAACATTGGAATAATATGTATAACTATATTAAACTGCAAATAATAATAAATTTTGTACGCAAATGGGATTTTAATTTTGAAATTGCCATTTGCCTAAATGAGTTTCGGGATAAAAATCTGTAGGGTACCATTTCATACATATTTGCTGATGTATTTTAATTGTGGCAGCAACTTAGCATGGTCATTAACGAATCGAGTATAAGGACACCATAAGTTTTGGCTAAATGCTGTTTAATTAAAATTTTGACAGTTCATTATGCAATCAAAGTTTGATAAAAACAATTTCATTACGACTGATTAAAAAAATAACAAAATATGATAATGGGAACAAGAAAATATAATTGCAAATTTCATACTTATTAACCAGAATATCTTAAAAATGATATGAAAAAAATTGTGTAACTGAAGTGTCCTTTACAAATGAACTGTGTTATTTTTTTACATGGAGGTAAATAATTTCTTCGAATAAATGGAAATACATATAAAGCGAATTCAAATAATAAATAAAGATTAATATTGATATACCTACTACTTATTATTACATTGACGTTACATGCCGTATATGTACTTGAAATGTACGGATGTTCAAATTATAGCCAATTAATATGAACGTTGTGGGGATTCAAAAAGTATTTCAAATTGCATCGAAAAATGTAGAATAAGGCTGCTTGCTGTGATGCTGCGATTTAGTAAAATAATTTAAACTCTCCCGAAATGAAGAATATGTTGAGTAATTTCATGTGTCGAGGCAGATGGACGCCCAATATAAATTAAAGCATGCGATACAGTCTGACTGGTCCAAGTCAAAGTAAATAGTGATTTTTTCAGAATTTTCAAACACATTTTGTATATTTTTTTTTGAATTTTTTATATATTTTTTTTATTTTTTTCACGTTTTTTCATTTATATTTTTTTGTGTGTCCGGTTTCATAAATCAAGTAATTTTTTATATCGTTTTCAAAAATTAAACAGAATATAATTTTTTTGGAGACACTTTTATTATTAATTCTAATCAGTTTATCTTAAAGATAACTTGTTTTTATTTATTTAAAAATTATTTATTGTACTTTATCATTCGGCGCGGCCGCTGCCGAGTGCCTCTTATGTAAAATCGTTATAAAACTTATACACAACGCTATATAAAATGACCAGGCGTTAATAATAAATACAACGTGACAGATGGGATCATCAGCTACCTACCGGGGGCGGGCGAGGACGAGGGCAGGGGCGGGGCGGGGCGGGGACGAAATAAAGATGGCAGATTATTAGCAATAAAACACAAAACTTAACGATTCCGCGTGCGGAGCTAACGGTTAAGTAATAAACTTAACAAAACAGCGGCATCAATAAAAACATATCAGATAGATGCCTATAAAAAAAGCCTAAAATATGAAAATACCAGAAACACGACTAGGGGACAATAAACTCACATAATTTACTATTCTATAACGAAAATAAAAAAATATATATATTTTTGGGATGCTACGAAATTAAAGAGGGCTTAATTAAGTTCATAAAAATATGTAAAATACTATAGTGGATAAAACTTTGAATCTCATTATCATGGTCAGTTCATTTCAACAAGTTTTTATTGTAGTTCTTAGACTATCACTAAACGTATCAACGAGTTTAATTTTCAATATGTCTATGTTTTAACTATGTATAATACAGAATTCCCGCACATAGTGTAGGCAACAAGTTTTATACATTCTTTATTTATTTAAAAGATATGCACGCTTATCATCTAACCTCACTTTGGATATAGGAATTCTGTGAGATCTCACGTTAGCCTTGTATAAATGCTAAACAATACGTATTGACATATTCGTTGTAACCTAATATATGTTTTGGAAGTATGATGGGATCAAATTAAGGTGGTCATTATAACATTGGCAAAGTTGATTGTATTTTTTAACGTTTACAACAAATATCCCTTAGAATTAACAAATAACAGAGAATCTTAAATGGGCTATATCCATTTTTTCTAAGGGGGTTTTATTAAACTAGTTATTTTAAATCATTTTGCTCCTTTCACATTTATATCACATTTTATCCCACCATACTCCTTCTCGGCATGCATTTTAGCTGAACTACTAAGCCGGGCCCTGTATATAGCACCAATATATTAAATTTCGATTTCACGTGAGATATTCGGCGTTACGACAATATCCCAAAATTAACACTAGAAATAAGACTACAATAAACTTTATTGCTATGAATTTAGAATTTGAAATCGCTCGGACTTGCGCGTTGATGGACCATCAACGATCCGATCCATCAAAATGAGGATCATCAACTAGCTATATACGCATGAAAGCAAACCGCTATATCACTACCTGCCCCTTTCTTGCAATTCTCAGTCGAATTCAATAGAAAGAGATGGCAAAATAGTATTATTGCTTAATCGAATCGCCTTTCATTAAAGGTGTCATATATTCAATTGTAATTTTTGGGGATAGCTCGTTAACAAGTCCTATAATAAGCCCACGAAACTTTTTTATTGAGCTAAAAAATTCGTTTTAAAGCACCTCAGGTAACAAATTTACACGTTTTAAAAGGAAAACACGCAACAGTAACATAAAAATGAAACAACACATACAGTATCACAGGGGGTCGACAAACACCATCCCATCCTAAGTTATTGCCCCGTGTTGACGCGTCTCTCGACCACGGTCAACTGTCCGTTAACGTACTTCATCTATCTATAAGTATTATTATTATCATCATATTTTTTTGTCATTTACTCTTTACTCATCACAAAAATACTATTTACATAAAAAACGTACACAACCCTAAAACAAGTATTTATGTATTTTTTTTTTACTCTCTCACTATGTACACTTGTATTAAATAACTTATAAACAATAATAAATATAATTAAAAACGTACAGGACGCTCGGCTTGAGGCAGCGATATAGCTTTTTTGGCTTTAAATTATATAATTATACCGCCTTGTTTATTCGAAATGCGTGCTAAATGTGGAAATTCATCCAGTTACTTATCAATCCGGTTAAAGTTGTTTAAAATTCTAAAATTACAATTGCGTCCAAGTAGCTGACAAACAGGCAGACGGTTCGCTTGATGGTAAGTGGTCACCGCCGCTATGGACATTTGCAACACCAGGGCATCGCCAATGCTTTGCCGACCCTGAGACACGTAGTTTAACCTGTAATTGCCTGTAATTTCAGCGCCGCATAGAGTTGTCACTAAAAACATCACACGCGTTAAAAAAAACAGCCGTTCTTTGAAAACGAAAACGCGGACACCGAAGTGACGTTAAAAACCATTCACAACTCTCTAGGTCTATTTTATACAACTGAAACCGAGTTGATAATGCAGAATTGTACATTGTTATGTAGAATAAAATACTAATGAAGTTTTCAGTCTTCTTCAACTGCACTTTTTAATAACGTGTGATTGACAGCAGTCGATATCTCGACGTAGATGCGATATAACAGTTTCATTTCAACGTATAGATTGGCTAGTTATTTCTTTCTCAAAGTATTCTACAGAAACGGTTTTGTAATCTGTGGCCTAATTCAAATAATTTTAAGCGCAATTGATGTGCAATAAATCGACACATTTGAGTCGATTTGACTAAAACTACAGTTACTTATCTACGTTACTGTACTGTTACTATGCTATACTGTACTGTTAACTTTAGTTTTTAGTAAAATCGATCTTAAAAGTGTTCATATAACTTTCCTACCTTTAACAACTGCACAATGTGCACTTAAAATTACCTGAATTAGACCCCTATGCGTTTGTCGTGGAACAAAAAGCGAATGGCGAAGTGATATTATTTCTTTTAATTGAACATATTTTTTTTGGTGGATATTAATTACGTCAAAATTGGTTTCCGAAGTTACTTTTAAGCACGTACTTACATATTATAATACTAATTTGCTTCCTTACAATTATTTCTTTCGGAAACCGAATTCTGTAGTAAATATTTAAAATTTCACATAAGGATGGAAAAATTACAGAAACCTCCCACGCTTTCACAGTTAAAGTAAATCTCTATCACCAATCTATACTTCGAAAAGAAACCGTAGTTTATATATTAATTTTTCAGTTTTCAAATATATATACGCGTTTGGCCAACGGATTTAACCAAACCTGAGCCACATAGTGCGGACTTACATTAAATAAGTTATATTATGCTCAGTAATAAATGTAAGTCCGTATAGCGTAAAACGTCTCGCTGAAAAATATAACATTTGAAAACTGTATGTTGTAAAACAATAAATACTATATATTCTAAAATAAATAATCACTAGACAACATGACACTATGGAACGTGTAAACATATAATTTTACATAGTGGCATCTGTTCTATATATAATGTTATCAATCTAACAACTATTAGAGGTCATTCAAGTATTACGTAAGCTACTTTATAGTCACTCAACCCAACATCTCCCCCCTTCAACCCTTTTTCAGCAAAAGTAAGCATCACTAACCCCCCACTTTCCTATACTTACGTTACACATTGGTATATTTTTTACAAAATCTGTTAAGACAATTTAATGGCGTCTTTAGTTCTTACTTAACCTTAAAACACCGCTTGAGAGCGAGTAAACAGTAATAAATTATTTCGGACAAATCCCTAAACAACGGAATAGCATAGAAAAATTTCCAAATAATGCTCATCATAGTAATTACCATTCGACACCTTCGCCCCTTCCTTGCTTACGTAATACTCAAACGACCCCAAATATATAAAATATACATTAACAATTAACGTGTGCGCTTGTACCGTGATATTAGTGGAGTCTTTAGGAACGTAACGTACTGAAGCCGCGTGCTTCGATGCAATATGACTATTCGAACAATATAGTATTATGGACGTCGCTAAGTACATTATAATAACACTATACCTAGAACATACTCGTAGGGGATATCAGTCGCATATCACAGCCAATAAATTATTTAATATTTTTATTTATGGCTCTATTTAGGACTGGTGGCACCCGTTTGGTTTTCCATAGTCAATATGTGATCTGTTCCGATGCGCGAGATTCATTCGTTCGTGCGTGCTTCACTGTTCTTGTGGCGTATCTATCGTTTCACAATATGTATTTTTGCACACACGACCACTTTACGTCGGATCATGTACGATTTCGAAAATAAAGACAAAAACCTTAATAAAACAATTCATAGCATCAGTGGGTGCGTTAAAAATAACGCAAATCATTCCTAAAATACTTATTTTTTACCATTACATCACTAAATTCGCGTCACTAACGAATGGAAGCCTCATCGTAATCTAACTAGCGGGCGTCGTATCGGACCACGAGCGGTCCTTCGAGCCGGACAGCCGGTCCGTCGAGCCGGACACGACAAACTTAAACATAACCCGTATGCGCAAAAATACATTAACAAGTAATCACGCACGAAGGAAAGTATCGACTAAGTATAATAGGACGCGTCGCTCACGAGGTACCGGCGGTGTGGACGACACGAGGGCGACACGGGGGCGACGCGGGGGCGACGCGGCGGCGACGCCATCATCGCGGCGGCCACGCGTCGGCCAGCCGCAGGCCGCAGGCCAGCCGCGCGTGGCTCGTGCGGAACGTCTCCACTATCCGCTCGAACGTCTCGGGGTCGTACACCGACCGCGCCGTGTTCGTCAGGTCGAAGGGCTCTGGAATTAAACAGTTGATGTTAGAAAAAAGTTTATTATGTGTGCAGTTCACACGCGATAGGAGTGCAGTTTTTCTCGCAGGTTAAATCTACAAGATTTTGTCTTTTGACTTTTTATAGTGTCACTTTCGAAATATACCAGAATAGTGCTTAACAGTTTTCACATCAAAGGGCACAACTAGTGTGTGACTACAAACAATGAGACGAGCCATCCCGCATATCCATATATTTGCAATACTAGGAACATCGCCAATTCATTGTCGACCCTGAGACGTGAAGTAGTTAAGTCTCACGTACCTGTTAACTTCAACGATCCCTTTACCATTCTAACCATTCACGGCGGAATTCTATAAGATTAATGAGCTATTGAGGAAGGAAAACGTCGTGAGGGAACTACATGGACTTATTTATTATGAGTATTTTTAAGTATATGCTCTATCCGGATACTATTTCATAGTTGTGGTATTATTTAAACAAGACCTTACCCTACGAAAGTCGGTCTTTAATATCTTTACTACAATAGATATTTACACCCAAATACAAGCTTCTGGATTTGGACAAGCTAACGCTTAAAAATGTGTAGCTAAAGTGGGAATCGAAACCACGACCAGAGGCGGAGCTATAAGGGCATTCAGCTACTTCAGTGGTTGCGTTGTTTCGGTCGCTTTAACGTTTAAGGCGCGAATTATATAGAAACGGTATAACAAGGCGCGGCGCCGCTTCAAACGTTTTCATACAAAATGTAGGCAGGCTCGTGCTGGGAACTACACAGGGACGCCGCCTCGTCGAGTGTGCGTGTGTGTGTGCGTATGCGTGTGTGTGTGTGTGTGTGCGTGCGTGTGCGTGCGTGTGCGTGCGTGTGTGTGCGTGCGTGTGTGTGCGTGTGTGTGCGTGCGTGTGTGTGCGTGTGTGTGCGCGCGCCGCGCAACGGACATGTCGCTTGTTATTCGGCTTGTAGCCGTAACTTACTCAATACTTACATACTTAATCAAAATATTGTTTCCAGTCAAGATAATTTTGTTATATGGTGGAAAATTATAAAAAGGATCGTAATTTCCTAGATTAACATTTGATAGACCTTCGTAAGTGTCCTTCTAGGGTGGTCGTAAGTGATAATCTTCGTTACTACTAATCCGATTTCAAACCTACACTATTTCCTAATGACATAGGATTTATTTTAACCTAGACATATATTAGATCTCTCGGGAACGCGGTAACTAAATAGCCAAATGATATAGTGTATTGCGGTAGTATGTTAATGTTGGTGGCGTGAAGCGAATACCTTGGACACATAACAGTCCAGCAGCGGATGAGCTGCCGGAACCACACATACATACCCTCGACACAGAGCAGCTTCCACTGGTGCGGGTCGTTGTTGCGCGCGCGGGCGGCTCGGCAGTCCGCCAGCCGCAGCGCCGCGCCCGCGCGGACCGACACCGCGCTGCGGGACCAGCTGCCGGGACCACACCATACATTAATACATGCCGTCTCCCTCTCTCTACTCTTGCCGTCGAAATATATAATAATCCTACATTATCTAAGAAGACGTAGAATGTATGAAGTTTTGTAGCAAGTTGACGTCATTAATTGTACAGCATTGAAATATGCTATATTAGGGGAACAAAAAAAATTCCCAATTTTTGGGGGATTTTCAACAGACCGTAACTTCGAGAGAAATGGTCGTACTCGAAATAAAAAAAAAAGGAGTTCTAGCTCCAAGTATGTATCTAGTTTTTGGATTAGAATTTTGTAGCGTCAGCGGTTTTTGAGAAATCTTAGAAAAACCTGCGATAAGAAAATTTTCAAAATTGTTCTAGTTCTTTTTTTGATCTAGGGGCGTAGAATTTTTTTGCTTAACCACAAGGATCGGATACCTTGTTTATTCAGCTCTCATTAATTTTTTTATAGACCTTGATACGTCCACTTCTCGCCGAGATATCGGTCTTCAAATAGAAATAGATCCTGTTGTCATTGATTATCGATATCTCAGCAACCAATGATCGCATAGAAAGTTAAAGGTGAGTTTCGAAAACTTGAATAAATTCCCTTTAACGACTAAACATTGCTTATTCGAAAATTATTTACTTATTTAAAAAAAATAAAAAAAATTGTTTGGAAAATCAAGCGCTGCATCGAAAATATAGAGGAAACCAATAATGTTAAGTGTGCCTTTTACAGTTCAATATGTCCACAAAAACCCTACAAAGAGCCAAATTAACTAAATTGATTCCAACCAGCCGTTTTTTGGTTTCATTCGATCGAATTTTCAATTTATTTTTAATTTTGAGCAAAGAGATTGTATTGAAAAAAAAAAAAAAAAAAAAAAAAAAAAATTTAATAGCGATTTGCTCAGTATTCACGAAAAGTATAGAAAAACAATCTCTAAAAAGCGTGTGAAAGAGGTCGAAATTCAGTTATAGTATATTCCTTATCTATTACTCTCTCACTCCGTCCCCACTCTCAATTTAAAGTGTGCATTTTGTGGTAAAAATAATTTACAAAAAACAATTCAATTTACATTAGAAACATTAAAAAAATGTAATATTTTAGAAAATATCACGCACAGTGCTATACATTTCTTTTGAGCATTTTTTTTTATAATTTTCTTACAAATGTAAATTTACTTTTTTTTTTAACTTATTTTACTTATTTATTTTCATGCTATTTCTTGAGCTTTTCAATTAATTAAATTCAATTTTTTTTTGTCAGATTAGGCGAATCCCTCAAGATAATCGTCAGATTATGAGGCAGCACGTTTAGAACTTAAAGATGAACCACATATATCTTAATCTGACGCGATTGAGTTTTCGTCACATCTTAATTGTCAGATCATTACAGGAACAGCTAAAGGAGGAGAAAAAGAAGGGTAAAAGAATAATTTTAAAGTATGATAAATTGATAATATTGGATGTAAATAGAAAGACCAAGAAACAATCATATTAATAAAAGAAACCTTTCAGAATCCCCACAGACAACAAACATAAAAATGTTGTGAAAAATAAAGTGGATATAATTAATTTTGTGACACAAAAACAAACAATGAGTACACCTCAAAAGGATAACTATTATACAGAATAGCATAATGCAACCCCTCTACCTTTGCCAGTATTAAGTAACGGAAAATCCACAGAATATACCTCCCCCAGTCCGGCTGGTCACCGAGGGAGTAATAGACTACTACTCTCCATTCTAAAACCAAATAATAATTTTAGTCATAGTAAAAACAATGTATACATTGCAACATTTAATGTGAGATCATTAGTCGGTGTGGGTCGCCTAGAAGAATTGGAGCATGCACTAGGAACATTGAAGTGGCAAGTGCTAGGAATCTCAGAAGTAAAAATAGAAGGAACCGTAATTCTAGAACATCATGAATACCTCTTAATGTATACCGGAAAGAAAAATGGCACCAGACGAAGAGATAAACAAATTCTACTGTGATATTCGACATGTATTAAACACACATCCTTAATTTTGATAGGTGACTTTAATGCCAAGGTAGGATTTGCTGCAGAAGAAGACTTCCCTGTCATGGGCCGGTGGGGATACGGAAACAGAAATAGTAGAGGCAAAATGCTTTAGGGACGACGACGACGACGACGACGACTAGCGCGTGCCGCACGTGACTAGATTAACTTAAACAACAAACACGCGGCGTGTTTAGAGAGTATAATATCCACATTTCACATATTTTTGGAGAAATTTTGGTCAAAAATGAAGCACCTAATTTTATTTTATCATTTTAACGAGAATCGAGTACCGAGTACTCTCCATAAGTATCAAAGGTATCTCACCAGTCTCTGACCACAGACTAGTCAGAGCGAAATATGCTATTAACTACAAAGATAAAAATCCTACAAAAGCATTCAAACAGAGAAACATAAGACTACATCCGATACAACAAGAGTCTATGAAGAATATACTTACAGGATCGTCTCTTTCAGTTAATTTTACCACCATACAAGACTCCTATACGAAGATTACACAAATGATCAAAGAATCTGTAGCAAAGGCACCTGATGGACATGGAGAGCGTGAGAGCGATTATATAACCACAGAAAGAGTCAAACATTTAATAGCGATGAGAACTGAACTGAAAGACAAAACTTCGAAATCTAATGCAGAAAGAAACACACTACGGAAATTATATACAAAAACACAAACAAAAAATAAACAAATAAAAAATAATAAACGAAATCACAAAATGGAAATCATAAACGAAGAATTAGAGAAGAGAGGATCTGCAAAACACGCTAACAGACGCTTAAAATACCATAAACAGTGGACACCGTCCCCAAAAGATTTTTTATTTTACCTTTGAAAATTTAAGAACTGTCTGCAAAAAAAATGTGGAAAAAGCTCAGCTATAGGCAGAGGGTAAACCTGATTTTTGGTGTGGCGATACAGGCCGTGGCGACGCTTCGCGATGCTATTACTCGTATGTTGAGTTGTCAAAATTATTTTTTTTTTTTTCAATTTTGAATTTTCGTAGTTAAAAAAAAAGTTTAAAGTAATACTTACGGGAAGTCAGCGTAGTAGCTGAGCATGTTGAGGAACAGTTCGGCGAGCGTGGTGCGGTTGTGGGGCCGCGGCCGCGCCTCCCAGCCGCCGCCCGCCGCCGCCGCCGCCGCCGCCGCCGCCGCCGCCGCCGCCTCGCACGCGCGCGGCAGCACCGCCGGCTGCGTGCCGCCTGCGGAGGGGTACGAGTATAGCCAATGCTATTTCGATCCTGACACCTTGAGAACTTGTTAAGTCTCTTGTTTATACCATTTCAGTACGTTTAACTCTCTAGCTGAAACAGTAATACTAGTGCTACTGCCTTATGTAGGTATGGTTGTGATACCTCCCAGACGAGCTCTGTAATAAAAGCTTAACGACTATTAAACTTGCTTATGCTGAATCTAATCTACACTAACAGATTTCCTACATCTAAAATTTATTTCCTACTTGCTTCTGGGTCCTACCTACTCTTATATTTTTTTTATATCAAAATACTTCGTCTGCAGGAGTCGTTCTGTCTACTAGGTGGTATTGTGATTTAAAGCGATTTAACTAAAACGTCACCTATAGGAGCACATAAAATAAAAAAATTTTTGCTAGTAACCATCCAAATACCTCCATAAGTAAAATAAACATCGAAATCGGTCGAGGCATATCATTGTAAAACTAAGATTTATACTATAAGAGTTTTTTTAAATATTTTACTCATTTTCGAGGGATGCCAAAAATTTACGAACAAACGAGACTGTAATTACATAATAATGTTATCCCCGCCCTAAGATTCTCCCAAAAGTAACTACAATCTAATCAGAACCCCGCACCGAAACAAATAAGTAAATCTGGCAGTCGAGCCGCGTACTCACACTGCAGGAAGTGTATGACCATGAGCGTGAGCGAGTACGAGCTGAGCGTGCGCTGGCGCGCGTCGTTGATGTTGTGCGCGCGCGCCCACAGCTTGGTCAGCGCCACCAGCGGCCGCACGCGCCAGTCCACTGCCACATGCGGGACACGTTACCGACCGATATTCATACGACATTAATATAACTATTATATAATAAGTAAGTAGCTTGGACTCGTACAACAGACACTTAATGAAATTAAATAATTATTCCAATTTCAAAGATAATTTTATTTAGTAACTATGTCATGTAAAGAAAAGAATGAATAAATATACTATGCAAAATAATGTGGTAACTGTGTGTCACTTACTCCTGGAGAAGCAGTGCAGCAGGTTGGTGTTCCTGATGCCGACGACGTTATTGCAGTTCAGGTCCACCTGCAGACCGTTGCGCGCGTCGCGGAACTTCAGGATCGGCACCTTCGCCTGGATCAGCTCTGCACCTGGTACATAAAAGGGAACTATCCTGTATTCATGACAAGTGATCGAATACTACTGGTTAGTATGCATTGAACATCCAAAAATACATGGATACATCAGAATTAATCAAAATTTTATAATTAATATAATTTTTATGTGCTAATCTAACCAAAATGGTGACGGTTAACATTTACCATCAGATCGACCATCGGTTTTTCGACTGTGACATGTACTTGTTGTTTTAAGAAATACAAAATTCTTTATTGATCGTCGATTGAACGATTTGTGAGCTTGTGGAAAGTATGCATAGGTAAATAATATTTTTCAGCAGTTCATTGCCAAGGGCTCTAAATAATCCTAAATATTATAAAATCCCGTTTACTACAGTTTAAATTGATGCACGGGTGATTCTTGAATGTCTTTAAGTAGTTGGTCAACTAATACGTGGCTGCCAAATATATTATTTTTGTTTGAATAAATTGACTAGATCCATATCCGACATGTAGTTGAGGTGCAGCAGCGTGTGTCCGACGCGTCCAGCCCGTAGGCTAGGCGCGGGAATATCGAGTGTGGGCGGTCGAGTGTCGCTACTCACTAGGATCGAAGCTCTTGATGTAGCCGAGGATGTAGTTGAGGTGCAGCAGCGTGTGTCCGACGCGTCCAGCCCGTAGGCTAGGCGCGGGAATATCGAGTGTGGGCGGTCGAGTGTCGCTACTCACTAGGATCGAAGCTCTTGATGTAGCCGAGGATGTAGTTGAGGTGCAGCAGCGTGTGTCCGACGCGTCCAGCCCGGAGGCTAGGCGCGGGAATATCGAGTGTGGGCGGTCGAGTGTCGCGACTCACTAGGATCGAAGCTCTTGATGTAGCCGAGGATGTAGTTGAGGTGCAGCAGCGTGTGTCCGACGCGTCCAGCCCGTAGGCTAGGCGCGGGAATATCGAGTGTGGGCGGTCGAGTGTCGCTACTCACTAGGATCGAAGCTCTTGATGTAGCCGAGGATGTAGTTGAGGTGCAGCAGCGTGTGTCCGACGCGTCCAGCCCGTAGGCTAGGCGCGGGAATATCGAGTGTGGGCGGTCGAGTGTCGCTACTCACTAGGATCGAAGCTCTTGATGTAGCCGAGGATGTAGTTGAGGTGCAGCAGCGTGTGTCCGACGCGTCCAGCCCGTAGGCTAGGCGCGGGAATATCGAGTGTGGGCGGTCGAGTGTCGCTACTCACTAGGATCGAAGCTCTTGATGTAGCCGAGGATGTAGTTGAGGTGCAGCAGCGTGTGTCCGACGCGTCCAGCCCGTAGGCTAGGCGCGGGAATATCGAGTGTGGGCGGTCGAGTGTCGCTACTCACTAGGATCGAAGCTCTTGATGTAGCCGAGGATGTAGTTGAGGTGCAGCAGCGTGTGTCCGACGCGTCCAGCCCGTAGGCTAGGCGCGGGAATATCGAGTGTGGGCGGTCGAGTGTCGCTACTCACTAGGATCGAAGCTCTTGATGTAGCCGAGGATGTAGTTGAGGTGCAGCAGCGTGTGTCCGACGCGTCCAGCCCGTAGGCTAGGCGCGGGAATATCGAGTGTGGGCGGTCGAGTGTCGCTACTCACTAGGATCGAAGCTCTTGATGTAGCCGAGGATGTAGTTGAGGTGCAGCAGCGTGTGTCCGACGCGTCCAGCCCGTAGGCTAGGCGCGGGAATATCGAGTGTGGGCGGTCGAGTGTCGCTACTCACTAGGATCGAAGCTCTTGATGTAGCCGAGGATGTAGTTGAGGTGCAGCAGCGTGTGTCCGACGCGTCCAGCCCGTAGGCTAGGCGCGGGAATATCGAGTGTGGGCGGTCGAGTGTCGCTACTCACTAGGATCGAAGCTCTTGATGTAGCCGAGGATGTAGTTGAGGTGCAGCAGCGTGTGTCCGACGCGTCCAGCCCGTAGGCTAGGCGCGGGAATATCGAGTGTGGGCGGTCGAGTGTCGCTACTCACTAGGATCGAAGCTCTTGATGTAGCCGAGGATGTAGTTGAGGTGCAGCAGCGTGTGTCCGACGCGTCCAGCCCGTAGGCTAGGCGCGGGAATATCGAGTGTGGGCGGTCGAGTGTCGCTACTCACTAGGATCGAAGCTCTTGATGTAGCCGAGGATGTAGTTGAGGTGCAGCAGCGTGTGTCCGACGCGTCCAGCCCGTAGGCTAGGCGCGGGAATATCGAGTGTGGGCGGTCGAGTGTCGCTACTCACTAGGATCGAAGCTCTTGATGTAGCCGAGGATGTAGTTGAGGTGCAGCAGCGTGTGTCCGACGCGTCCAGCCCGTAGGCTAGGCGCGGGAATATCGAGTGTGGGCGGTCGAGTGTCGCTACTCACTAGGATCGAAGCTCTTGATGTAGCCGAGGATGTAGTTGAGGTGCAGCAGCGTGTGTCCGACGCGTCCAGCCCGTAGGCTAGGCGCGGGAATATCGAGTGTGGGCGGTCGAGTGTCGCTACTCACTAGGATCGAAGCTCTTGATGTAGCCGAGGATGTAGTTGAGGTGCAGCAGCGTGTGTCCGACGCGTCCAGCCCGTAGGCTAGGCGCGGGAATATCGAGTGTGGGCGGTCGAGTGTCGCTACTCACTAGGATCGAAGCTCTTGATGTAGCCGAGGATGTAGTTGAGGTGCAGCAGCGTGTGTCCGACGCGTCCAGCCCGTAGGCTAGGCGCGGGAATATCGAGTGTGGGCGGTCGAGTGTCGCTACTCACTAGGATCGAAGCTCTTGATGTAGCCGAGGATGTAGTTGAGGTGCAGCAGCGTGTGTCCGACGCGTCCAGCCCGTAGGCTAGGCGCGGGAATATCGAGTGTGGGCGGTCGAGTGTCGCTACTCACTAGGATCGAAGCTCTTGATGTAGCCGAGGATGTAGTTGAGGTGCAGCAGCGTGTGTCCGACGCGTCCAGCCCGTAGGCTAGGCGCGGGAATATCGAGTGTGGGCGGTCGAGTGTCGCTACTCACTAGGATCGAAGCTCTTGATGTAGCCGAGGATGTAGTTGAGGTGCAGCAGCGTGTGTCCGACGCGTCCAGCCCGTAGGCTAGGCGCGGGAATATCGAGTGTGGGCGGTCGAGTGTCGCTACTCACTAGGATCGAAGCTCTTGATGTAGCCGAGGATGTAGTTGAGGTGCAGCAGCGCGTGCGCGCGCGGCTCCACGTCGGCCGCGCGCACGAACAGGCACAGGTCCATGTCCGACGCGTCCAGCCCGAACCCCGACATCGTCGACCCCACCACGTACAGCCCGTAGCGCGGGAATATCGACTGTAGGGAGGGAGGGTTCAGAAACAATCCCATTCATACCAAAATCTATCCTAAGCGTAGCATCATCGTATCGAGGACAAAGTGAAATTGCGCAACGTCGCTGTATGGGCGGTGTTAAATTTTTCATTTAAACCAGCTTTTCTGCGCACTCGATACGATATCGCTACGCTTGCGATAGATGTTCGTGTTTAGGCCTCGGGTCGGTTGCATTTTTGTATTTATAGATTTTCAGGAACCTTTATATAATTTTAAATAAAATATTATAATGATTCAAATAGTACTTCACAGACACTTATGAATGGTCAGATTAACGCCGGTTCGGAAGTCCCAATTTTTGGTTTCTTCGTTTTCTACGCACTTCTATACCATTAATTCAATTGGGATCCTGGGACAGATTCAGAAGATAAAAAAATATACGCAATCCAATGCATGCCGGATCAGCTAGTAAACAAAAATAATAACGTATTGTGAACCTTCACATAATTATCTAAATAATCCTTTGCAATACCCAACTGGGTGGTTACCACCCTCGTCAAGCACCTTTCGGTGCGTTTCGGCAATTAAACTGAGTTAGGTTTCATCTAGGATTTGTGTGGTAAAACCAATATAACACTTACACGTCTTGAACCTATTATATCTAAAGTATATGTTTAAAAATGTACCTTAATAGTGATATATAAATATCTCCAAAGGTTCATTTTCTTCCTGAATGTCTCCTCAGTTTGCTGCGACTTGACGAATTTATCCCAGATCTCTTGCGATAGTGTATCGTATTTTGAACCTAAAATGAATACAATGATTTCTATTCATTCACAGGAAAAGTAAGGGGACCGGTGAAATTATAGGCACATGAGACTTTAACAACTTCACGTCTCAAGATCGATAATGCTACGGTTTACACCCAGTGGACATATCGGGTGGGGTGCTCCTTGACCTTGACCTAATGCGACTCACCATTGAGCAGGTCATCGGGCGTGAACTTGACCTGGAAGGGGTAGGTGGAGTTGAGGTATCTGTCGGGCGCGAACCGGCGCTGCGGGCGCTGCTGCTTGTGCCGCGGCCGCCACTCGCGCGCGTACGCCGCCGCGTTGTTGCCGGTGTGAGAGTGTGTCGCCCTCTCCATTGCTCGGGAGCCTTCGCCTGGTGGACAATTGACAACATATTATATTTGAATATACAAACTGAATGATGATACCTACTGAAAGACATGCCACAGGTCGTGGGTTAAATTTCCACCTAGAGAAAATATTTGTGTGCATGAACCTTGTAGGTATGTTTGTTCTATGTCTGGAGGTCTGGGATTTTTAAAACTATTTAAAAAGTAGTATATGTAGTATGCTGTATGTTCTGCTTCATATGGGATCAGAAAACCGTGTAACTAATATGAGAAATGCGAAAACGAATTTGCTTGTTACGCTTTTACTTTATGGCTAAACGACTAAACCGATCTAGCTGATAATTACACATTGGCTATTGTATGGGGAGGGACATAGGCTATTCATAATCCTGAAAATGCTGGTAGAACTGCGAGGGACAGCTAGTAATATAAAAAGTGCAAAAGTAAGTTTGGTTGTTACGCTTTCACGACTACGCGACTGAACCGATCGTGCTGAAATTAGGCACACACACAGCCTATGGTATGGAGAAACTACTATTTATCCTGAGAACTCGGGTGAAACTGCACGATTGACGACTGAAGACAGCAAAATTATTATAATTTAATATGACTCTTGTATAAACATATACCATATATGTTGTTGTCTATTTTGACAGTAGTACCTTTTACACAAACATATGTAAATATAAATTGTAGGATTACTTACCTTACACGTATGAATTCAGTATATATTTTAGATACGACTCAAAATATCGAGAACACATGCGTCGCTGCGCACCAGGCGGTATAAATCGGCGTGACTCATTGTTTACTTCATCTCTACGACATGTATCCAATCCATAGATAAATAGGGAACTGAACTATACTGTATCCTACATAAATGATCGAACACCAACTAGTTTATTGGACATCGAAAATAAACGGATATATCAATTATGATGAAAATTTGTAATTAATATGCTTTTAAGAAGCGATCTAACAATAATATATCTTTTGATGCTGTACAATTATAATGTCACTACACTCCGATCGAGTTTTTGACATTTAATAAGTTTTTTTTCTCCACGGTGCCCAGCTGGCTTCTTAACGACTTTAATTTACTTACTTTAAGGTACTTAATATAACATATTTTAAGATTTGCAAATAAATAAACTTTAAAGTTGCTGATTTGACATATCAGTTCGCCTATTACGCTTTGAAACAGAATCTATATTAAAACATGAGCATGTTACGGTCCAAAATAGACTTTCAGCAGATGCAATTAAAAGTGGATTTTGTAAAACGACATAGGTATTGATTATGTTAACAAATAAGATTTCTGTAGCATACATTTTTTATGTTACATTTGTATATTTTGAATTGAAGTGATTTCGGAGATTAGCGTGTTAGCGCAAGAAATAAAATTTCAAAAATGCTCTTACTGTATTTTGTTAAACTCCCTACATCAACCGTAATAAGTTTTTAACAAATATTTTCAATGTAGAGACGCGACGGTTTTATAAGATAGGAGCAAAATAATAAGGGGGTGAGTTCCTCTAAGAAATAGTCCCGAAAATGTGGGTAAATCGCGGGCGGAAGCTAGTTTATTTTCTCTGTCCTTCACTTATACCTTATCAAAGTAACGGTGAGACACTTTCTTTACATTACATATTTTATATACGTGACATTTCTTTAATTTCGATTTGAACAAATGAAATAATAGCAAGGTTACCAGCCATACAAATGTATTATGAAACTTGGATGAGTCAAATGATGATTACTCCCTAAATAAATCTTCGCGTAATGTTTCCTTAGAACATGACTCTGCAATATAGTGACGTCTCCTAATGGCGGGTGACCTAAATATGTGTCTAGAATTTACCAAAAAAATCTAGCCATAGCCGCGTTCTACAATACCTAGTGCTAATTGAGTCCTAGTAAAGATAAATCATAAGCAAATAGATGTATTTTTCGCTTATTCTTGTGTTCTACAACAGTAAAAGTAGTAAATAACAGTTTATTTACGTTTTAAGATCTTTTTAAGATATTGGTAAACTTATAAATAAATCTTTTTTAGATGACGTAAAAATTGAGGTTCCCAAGTCCCGTAAACATTTAAACCATGGAAAAATTTTAGTGTATGGTGCTTTCATTCGTTAGCAATACTTACTTTACATAATTTGTATTTGCAAACTTAATTAGTGTAAATTACGTCGGACTGCTCCCTTTAAAAGGGTAAAAAAGAGATAGATCTACGACACGCCCTAAACTAGTAGCACGTTGTGATGACTGTTTTGACCCTTAAGAACATTATAGAAAAATAAACTTTATTACTTTTGAAATAAGGTGCAATAATTGATTTAATTAGTTTATGGCACGACGATGCAGATAAACCCAATTATAAAGGATTAGGGTTGGTAATTCTATGACATTCTAAAACGTTAAAACGGTCATCATATTCACTAATGAAATAATAGTATCCTGCTGTGTTTCTTCCGGGTCTTCTCAGATGAAGGTCTAATTGCGAACCGGTAGTAACTTCAGAAGCTTTGATATTCATAAGTGCTCTTGGGAGGGCTTAAACTGAATGGTTATAAATGGTTTTTATTCTGAATGATTTAACCGTACCAACTTTTATATGGATGTTCCAAAATACAAAATCAATTATTCAGATAGTCAGGAGGCCTTATGTAACTCAAAGCTAAAGTAACCACAAGTCTGTTGCTCGATGATAAAGCAATTTAAACTACCGAAGTGACAAGTTTGGAAGACAGCCTTCAAGAGAGACCCTACAAACAACTCGGCAAGGTTACATTTTAGATCATTTTTTCACGATTTTATGTAAATGATAAACTAGCTTTGAGGGGGATGTAAAGTAACCTATGTCGCTCTCCGTACCACGGCTACGGGTGTGCAAAATTTTAGCAAGATCGTTTCATCCTTTTAGTCGTGAAATCATAATAAACAAACAAGACATGATCCCTCAAATTATAAACAACATTAGTATGAATAATATGGAAGTATGTTTTATAGGTGGTTTAAAATACCAATTAAATATATTGAGTACCTACAAGGTATGCGTACAAAATTATGATTTCATAACATTTTCACTCAATTTCAATTAATTGTCCAAATAAAGTCTGATATCAATGTCGTGAAGCGAGCTATTTACTTTATCTCAGGCATCACCAGCGAGGCCAAATCTGTTAGATATTATTTACATCTTTATCTCACTGAAAGATAACTAACAACCTTACAGTTACTCACGGTACGTACATACGAATACAATCCTTATGTAACACGGTGTTACGTCTATTTTGGCGTGCGATGTGTAAACATTTTACGCGACGATTTTGTTTTTTTAGCTGTGTAGGTTTTATTGTAGTAATTGTTTTTATTTCTTTTGGTTTGGTAATTTGGTGATTAATTCTTCTGTCACTGCTAATACTTTTGCCACAACTCGTCTATAGGGTGTCGTAGAAAGCGATTGAAAGTGTGTTTACGATGACCACGTCCGCTTTATACCTTGCACCAAGTGGTCAACAAAAGCATTCCCAAAACGGATCGGCGTCCAGCAATCAATTTAATGTAATAGACAATATATATGTAGAAAAGATAGAAGCTATAAAATCAATTGAGACTAACTGAATCTCATAATGAAGAGTTAATAACAAAACAGATTCATCATGGAGAGATAGTGATTTACCCCGGCTTCTACCGAGTGGGAAATATAAATTTATTATACACAAACTTTCCGGAAGAAATACTCGTAAATCATGATGAAAACCGCATTGAAATCTAATGCGTAGTTCAAAAGATAGAAGCGGACGAACAAAAGGACAGAAAATGTTACTATGTAGAGATTAGAAATATAAAACCTTTTGAATTATTTATTAACATAATAAGCAAACATTTAATTTGTGTTGAAAAAGAAAACTGGTCATATAATGGCTCAGTAATTTGAACAAGCACTCTTATAATTGATTGAAGGTAAACAAATGGGCAATTGATGTTAGTGTACAGAGAATTTGAGGTTTCATTGGAGAATCCCCTATGAATAAACTATACAGTAATCCCCCCTATAACATGGTAGTTTGGTTCCGCGTTATAGGAAATGGCATTGTAGGAGTATTCACGTAAAACGCGTTTTTACGGTGCGTTACGTATAAATTATTCACGTCTAACTTTTCTCGCTAAATGGGGATTAAAGAAAAAACGAGGATTGAAAATGCGTTATAACAGTACCGTGTTATAGGGGGGGGATTAATGTATTAATTATAGTAGAGGGGTATTTACAGATAAAGAGTAATTGACTAAGGGATTTTAACTTGACCAGATGGCTTGGTGATTACAGACCCTCGCTGCCACGGTCATAGGTTTGTTTCCCACCCAGGACAAACATTTTTGTGTATGAACGTGTTTGTTTGTGTTTGGGTGTATAAAGTGTTATGAAATGCTACTTCAATATCATAATTAACACGCAAACATAAATATTTTACTACAAAATTTTATGGAAAAGTAGGCCATTTGAATGGTGTTTCACAAAAGCTTTCGATCAGTAACTTTCTGGTCAAGCATTTTATAATATGGCTTTTGGTTACATCGAAATTGCTGATTAAAATAATGTACATACTGTTATTATGTCCTTATCCAATAACTGCAGAGCACTTTATATTATTTGTAATTAAATTTATTTACACAAATTCACGGGTAATTATCAGCTGATGTTTTGTTGTGATGTTATGATTACACCACACAATAACTAATGTGAAATTATTGTTCATAACAGGTATATTTATTATCTGGGTTGTTGAATAATTCTACTCATTAATAAGAGTGCCCACTCATCAATTAAGTGCCTTGCAGTATAAGATTGAGTGATGTTAGAACAGTTGAATATGTTAATAAGAGAGGGTAGATAAAAATATATTCTTACTTAGTTTGATTTAAAAATAAATTGAAGTAAATTATGAATTATGTGACTATTTTTTTTTTTTTTATAGCACATGAGCCGACAAATAACCTGATGGTAAGTGGTCACCAATGGACATTTGCAACACTAGGGGCATCGCCAATGCGTTGTCGACCCTGAGACATTAAGTTGTAAGTCTCATGTGCCTGTAATTTTACCAGCCCCCTTACCTTTCTAACCGAAACACAGTAACACAAGTGCCGCTTCACGGTAGAAATGGGTAAGGTGGTAGTACTTCCCCACATGAACTCTGCACTAAGAGCTCTACTACTCAGACTAACTTGTTATTTCATCTCTGTCATTAATGTTTGAGTTATACTAGAAGATTGCAAGCCAGGACTACACATAGACATAATATAATAAAATAGATTTATACAAATAGGCCTTCACAGGTGCTTATGAATTGTTAGACTCTAACACCGGTTCAGAAGGTTGTTTTTACTGAGAAGAGCCGGCAATAATAGCTGAGTAGCAGTATGATGGTACATTATTGGCGCAAATACAAAACAATTTCAAATCTACTTATCACACAAAATATATACATGCGGATTCCCCCACCAATTCTAATGAAATTTCCATCACACATAAAATGACTTTATGACCCATGTGCAGAGAAATGTAGTCCTCAGCCTTTGTCATAGAACATGTGTATTATTGTGCAAGTGCAACAACCGAAGGAAAGCACAGTTTTTAATTAAAAATGTCTTGACAGTTTGTGTCACTAACAACCACAGTTGAAAGAGTTAAACCAGAGAGTAGACACAAAACTTTACGATCAAGTTGTTAAGAATTTTAAAACCTAAAATTTTGATACTTATATGTTGTTGAAAAATAAACCCTATGGTGTTATTATAAGGTCAGCATGTCATACTATAAACCATAGGATCAATAGATGATCTTAAAAACAGTAAAGATGATTTACTATGACATTCCTTAAGATCTCAACAACTTTATCTATAAATTTTTTAAAAAGTTTTCATTATTTACATTATTGTTTGTCAAATAGCTTTGCTTAATTCAAAACCATTTATTCAGTTTAGGCCCTTGGAAGGCACATATGAAGGTCAAATTTAAAGTTACTGAAGCTACTAGTAAAATCTACTAGTAGATTTAGTACAAATATTTTGTGCTCAATATGTTTTATAAATTTATTTCATACATTTTCATGTTATTTATATTTACCGATTAGAAATGTAAACTTTATGCATGCCAATGTGATATTGTACTTTATATTTACTAGCCTGATGTTCCAAAAGTTGCACATGAGAGCCTTTAAAGCCTTATTTTATATAATAAATAAATATCCTGGAACATTCTTTACACAGACATCTGATCCCTAACTAAGCAGAGCTTGTACTAGATAAGTGAGGCACTACATATACTACTGTATTTTGTTTCTAAATAAACAAAGGTAATCCCTATAATTTAACAAATGCTCGTAGAATATTGTTCACTCACCACTACAAACACCATAATATATAGAATTCATAAAACATGAGGGTAGATATCATAAAAAATAGTCTATAATTGACCTTTACTAATTATAATTTGGTTAATTGGATTAATCAATAGCAAATGTAGGTAACTAGCAATAATATATCTTAATTTTATCAGTTTACTACTAAAACAAAATACATTAACAGAAAAAAGTTTGTAACATTAAATGTAGGGTAGGTGTAGCACTCACCCTTTTCCTCTGATTTATTGGATCCCGAAGCATTGCTCGATAAACTGGAGTCATCGGAGTCATATCCGAAAGCAGTGTTGTCGGTCTTCTGTCGGTCTCTGCGGGGCTGCCACCGGCGCGGCGTGGCTTGCCCGGGCGAGCCCCCGCGGGCTCCCACACCGCCCATCACCTGGAGCATCTCCAGCGGGTAGTGCCGCCCCTGGCGCTCGGCTTGCCCGTGTCCACCCACCATGAACACCTGCCCCGGACCACCGAAGCCCGCGTTACTATGGTACATCATCGGCGAACCCTCGTTCATTGCTACCGATCTATCTGCCGGTAAGAATGCAGGTTAGGCGACACAGTTCCACCGGTAAAATTAATTAAAAGATTTTCTACATACCGACCTGTATTCCGACCGTTAAATCTGATGGCGTCCGACGTCCACGAACGTCTATTGCGTCATATTAGGCGTAGTAAATTAATTAGAGTACGGTGCTACGTCGAAAACTATTAATTCTATTTATCTTGGATCCACCGAAATTCGAGACGTTTGACGAGTGGGAAGTCTTCGAGATTTTGATTTTTGCTGGCTGGCTGGTTTCAATGTCGTAGTTACGTGTGTCGCTTGCCTCCACCGTATGAACAGAACAAGCTATAATTATTCCTACGCCGGTATAATAAATCTACCCACGAATTACTGCAAATCTGTAAAAATCTAATGAAAAAGATCCGCCATGACTTTACGAAGCAACACTAGCGCCATCTGACGGCAATTGGCGAATTGCACACGTGATTCTTTTTTTTTTACTTTGAATTCTTGCATTCTATTTCCAGCCAGTACCTTTTATTATTAAACAGCTCATTTATATAAAATTGAAAGTGTAATATAGTCATTACTTGGTATTAAATATCCTATTGGTATAAATATTATATCTTATAATTCATCAAGTTTATCATTATCTACAGAAAAATAAGGGTCACTTAATTAGTAGTCAACTAGTGTCACTAGACAAGTCCGAGAAATTATGATTTTTCTTGCTTGCAATAAAAAAATAATGTTGTCAAAACGTGTGTGTGCTCCATGAACTTTACCATCAACAGAATAGTTATCTATCATCGATCTCTTTTTCTCCTAGACAATAAACTCAGTCTATTTCTTTCTAATTCTAATATAAACTTTGTTGAGTTGAATACTGGACTGGAATATCAAGACCGTGATTATGACATAAGGATTGTCAATTTTATTCATCGTCGCGAAAATAGATTATTCCTATGGAAATTTTCAATTATTTTCCTCAAAAATTGTTTTCAGTGGCCATGAAGCTATTACAAAATCTACAGTGGTAGCTCACACGCAATAAAATCCTTTTATTGAGTGATGACGTTGTCGAACAAGGACTATGTAACCTTTAAAGTGCAGAAAGTCAATAGAAACAAACTTTGTCGTCTCATTGTATAAAGTCATCGTTTTATCTTAGTCGCTCGGTACTTTCATTGATATGTCACATTTCGGGGATTACATGGACGGTGTGCCCGTTAAGATATCGGAGAAGTATAAGCGGCCGCCACGGATAGAGTTACCCTATAACGTGATTGAATGTCCGTCGCGAGCGCAGAATGTCGTCGACGGGGTCAAGTATTGCTCTACATTCGAGAGGAACGTGCTTACGAAGCTTAAGGAGCTTCGAAGTGCGAAAGAGACTAGGAAGAACGAGAGGCGACACCGCTTACAGTTACTTGAGGAAGTAAAACAGAAGAAACTCGATGCGCTCGCTGTCGCTGAAGAAGAGGAGAGGCTCAAGCAGCTCAGTGTTTCAGAGGTATCATACCCTAGTACCGACGAGATAAGTGCGTTGTCTCCTGATGAGAAAGTAGACAAGTGCTGTGATACAAACCTAGACAATAATCATGAAGCAGTCACCGCCATACCAGATGTAAATTACCATTTCACTAGCAACACTCAAGAACCTGAACAAAACATACTACAACCTATACAAGTGAAATCATCTTATGTAAATAATCTCTTAGATGATCCTGATCCACTCCAAGAGCTGAAAAGGAGTGTAAAAGTTAACAAGATACAGTACAATCGTAATGTTGATACATTGACATTTAGAGACTTTGAGCATGATACATCAAGTCCATTTGATAATGTTGAACTTAAGACAATCAATGATATGGAACTACTAGCACAAGTTTTACAAAGTCAGAGAGTTTCAACAACTAGCTGTAACCCGGGGCCAACTTATATATCAGAACAAACTTCATATGCACTCCCTAATTGTGCATCTCAGGTTCAGATAGAATACTTGCCCAATACATATATGGAACAGCCCATTCAAGGCCAAAACATAATGTATTCCGCACCACAACAATATGGTGTTTCAAATGGATATTACATACAAAAGACTAACGAAAATGTTAATATGTATATGCCAAATTATCAATATTACATTCCAAATAACCAATATACTACCGTAGACCAAGCCTATTATGGTAATCCTATTCCAACAACATCAGGAGATGTTAATCAAGTACATAATGGTTCTACGTACATCCCACATCCTTATTACTTTCAGTATCCACAAATACCAGTTCAGTATCAAGCTCCTAATAACTATGAAATGATTCAGAATGATAATCCAGAAAACCAGAATTCAACATCAACCTTGAAGTCAAGATCTCGAAGTGTGCCTGATATTGTTAAAGAATTGAATGACGAATTAGCCTCAGCCAAATTGAGAGCGAATGAAAGGTCATATAATGTCAGTCCGGCTCCGAAAGTTGTGCCTCGGGCATCCATGACTCCTAAAAAAGAGGAGAGAAGGAGTAGAAAGAAATCTGAAAAATTGCCGAATCCTTTTGATAAAATGAGTCCAGAAATGAAAGTGATGTGTCAAAAGATACATGGGATGGGATTCCCACTAGACAGGGTAGCTAGAGTGTGTTCCCAAGTAGGGGAAAATGACAAAAAGGTGAGATTATTGCGAAATATATACTTAGTTTAGATAAGTCATTTCCATCATCCACAAGTTTTTCACACTAAGTTAATAAGGAACAAATATCTGAATTAGGGAAGCCCACTGTATATCCGTTTTACATAGTGTTTTATCAAGTTACATAGTGTAACTACAAAAGATTTGAATAGATTCACTAACTCTTGAGGAAAGAGATTGTAGGATCCTCATAATATTTTTCCATATCTATAATTGGTGCAAGTTGACAAAGCTTGTTCCCGATTACATTTATTTATTTGCCAGAAACATGGTTATGAATACATAGATGTTAAGCTTTAGTCAAAGTCCTTCATGTTTTGCCATAATGGCGTGCAAATATACATTGTCATTAAATAAAATTCAAGCCAATTTATCACACAAAAAACTACAAATATCTCATTCAATCAATTAAAGCATACAATAACTCATTAATAATTCAAATTAAATTAAAGAAAATAAAAATATAATTATGTCAAGTTCAGTCAGTTATGTTACAATACTTGTTATTTATGTTTGGCTAGCAAAAAGTCTTTAACAGATTAAAAAATATTTTCCTGTAACCATGTCTTCAGTCTAGTTTGAAAAGACTTAATAGGTAAACTTGTCATTTGAGAAGGTAAAGCATTGAAGACTTTTATGCACATGGCGTAGCAATTTTTCGAAAACATTGCTGTTCTTGTAGTATAGGCTAAAAGTTACAGCAAATAGGACAACAAACAAATAAGAGGCATAATAATATAACTTTAGTAATAGTCCTAATAATCCTAATATCCTAGTAATAGATTATCCTTATGTTGCGGTTTGTTGTAGTAGAATACATTATTATTTCAATACTCGCTATTGCAACTGGCTTTGCTCGAGCTCTTCGGATTTATTTTTGATATATTTATATAGCTGTGCATCGCCCGAGCTATTGCTTCGTTTCGCTTAGCATACTTTCTTATTTTTTTCTTTAAGCTTGGCCCTTGAGGGTTGTAGCGAGATGTTAAATAGACAATTCTTGAAGAATTGAACTGTCAAGTACAAAAATATTTATTTAAATCTGACTGGTTATTTTCACATGATGCTGCAGTTGGTCGTGTTGCCCACACTACAAACATGCAATGCACAGATTCATTATAATTAGATAATGTTTAAGAAGACTAGATTTAACCTTTTATTTAGTACATAATTAATATCTGGTAATAACTCATTTTAGGCAGATTAATGTATCAGTCATAAAAGGATGCTATTGTATTAGGTTTTTTTTATTGTCAAATACATGGATGGGATATAAATCTTCATTTAAAATACTCAAATGATTGAAACCTTATTAAAGTTATTAAAAATTTAAAAGGTTTGTTTTGACAGTTAAGACTCATAGAAAAATCACCTTTATTGCTATTGAGATAGGTTCTATTAAACCGATGATTGATTGTATGATGATGCTGATGAACCTTGTTGGAACCCTATAAGGTACATTTTTCGATAACACCCTTCCTGCATAAAACTCTAATTACCAATATCTCATTAGCTGTTTAGTATATATAATGCGACTACCTTATTAAATTAAGTATTATAGTATTAACTGAACATGTCATGTGTAGTGATGAAAGCCATGTGACTAAAAGAGTGTTAAATATGAAAGTATGTGGACATTTGGGTGGCGGAAGACCTAAGAAGAAATGTATAGATTGTAAGAGGGATGATATAAATAAGAAGAGAGTGAATGCTGAGATGAGAAGAAGAGCGTATTGCGTCAACTCCAAATGACTATAGTTTAAAAACAAATGAGCCGTCAGCGCAAAAGTGGCCTAAGCTTGAGATAGACAGTTTGACAATATTCAAAATTCAAAACCATTTATTCAGTTTTGCCCTCGGAGGGCACTTATGAAGGTCAAATTTAAAGTTACTGAAGCTACAACCGGTTCGGAAGTCAGCCTTCAATTGAGAAGAACCGGCAAGAAACTCAGCAAGGTTACATTCCTAATAAGGTTGTGTATTCATGAATTTTAAAACCATGTACATCAATTTCACTATTGTGGATTTTAATACCGATGCCTATTTTATTAAACTACTGTGGTACGTTTTGTATTGAATTTTAGCATGTTTTAAATACTTTGCAGAAGATTATTCCGAATATGAAAAATTTTGGGTTAGGCGGTTTTTGCTCTGACAGCCTCAAATAAGAAATATAAATACTTATCATGTGCCTGCCCTAAGTAATAAATAAGTATTTGTTACTAATTGATTTATTTTGTGATATTATATTTGCCCTGTGGTATCACTCGCTTTCCTGGAATTAAAAGTACTCAATGACCTAAAAGTCACTCGCATCTATAATATACACATACTACCCGTAAAGCCGAAAGGAGGCTAAATGAGGCCTTATAACGAGACAATTCACAATATTTAAGAACCGTAGTAAATACCCCAAAAAAATAAATAAAACTGATTTTTATGAATGAAAAATAAAAAAACTATTAAAGTAGACAATTATTAGGTAAGATAGGTACGAAGGCCTTTCTGTTAAATAATCTGGTTCCCTGACATGACAGCTTATTAGGGTTGTTGGTTTTGATAATTAATTATATTTTGTAACACGTTGTAAACCTACCTATATATATATATAAATAACATTTACAGAACAACCTACTTGTTACCACCTTACGTGTGTAATGTGGTAATAATTAATTAATTAATTTTAAATTAAAACCAGTTTATTTACCATTTCTTTCTGTATGCATTTCCAGGTGATTGAGGTTCTACTAATACTGGGAGAGTTGATCGATCTTGGCTTCCCAGAAGGCAGAGCGCTTACAGCATTGGTCAATTTCGAGTTCAATAAAGACAAGGCATTAGACGAACTTGTATCCTATCAGTAGGTTAAGGAAAATAGAGGTAAACGCTTGATAAACTTAACTTGCCTTATAGCAAGAGACATCGTCTTATGTCTAAAAGAGACTTATGATTGTTATAAGATGGAACCTTTTATATAAGATGATTAAAGGTAATGTATAAAGAGTAAAGAGTAATTTATTGATTTGAAATTGTGCTAGTACTAGGTCATTTTTGAATTTAAATCAACTTTGAATAATGTTTGTGTGTTGAATAGTATATTGTACTAATGATATTCATAAATACGATTTAATTCAACTTCAAAATCCTTGGTAAGCTCTTTAATAATCAACATTATATTAGTCTCAATAAGCCTAGTTTATATTCTGATACAAAGTGGGTTTCGATTCTTTAAGGATAGTGATACTATCTCGAGGATGTTATGTCGCCGCCTCTGTGCTCTGTCTCTTTCGTTAACCATGCAATCACGTGAGGGTAAACTCTACCAGGGCTTCGTTGCACTGGCTCGCCCACGAAGTTTGTGTTAGCTGGGCTCGAATCAATGAGAGATTTTGGAAAATAAAGGTTTCAGACTGAGGCATAAATATAAAAAATAACCTACATAATTGTTGCCTGGTCATCCTAAAAAGCAAGGTTTATGTTCCTTTTTTAAAAAGATTCTAGACCACGCAGCCACTTGTTCAGTTTGATATTTTAGAGGGTTTGGAAGCTAACCTGTTTCAATAATCCACTTTTTTTCACCATGACAACCTTTTAAAGCACCCACAAACTAGAGTATGAATGCTGGCATAACGTAATTTATTGTATTAGATTTTGGAATAATATACCATTTTAATATAATTTGATAATTAGGGCTGGCAACACACCAAGTACATGTTGGTTTTATTATACCCATGAGCTAGGACATAATACAATGGTTTTAACCTTCTAGAGAATGTCTTATTTACCACACATCTAAACTGACTGACTGTACTAAATTACATAGACGGATTTTCATGATACAGATGTCACAACGTTTGAAGTCAAAACTTCTTTGACAGCGTTGTGATTTAAAACTCGAAGTAACGAAAAATCTATAGTTTTTAATACAATAGTTTTCCGAAGGTTGCACTCCTACCATGTATAAATGCACACATTGTATTGGTATGTTAGATACCTTTGTTTGTCGTTATTTTAACACCAATGATTATTTTGCGTGTAAAGGATTGTCGGAATTTTCTGATATCCGCAGTAGATGAAATATAAATTTATTCAAAAGTGGCTTTATAGGTTATGAAATTCTAAATGTAACTATAAAATATTATGGATGGTTCTATTGCCAATTAAAAGGTTATTTTTAATTTAGATTTTGCTTACGATACAAATTATAATGCATTTAACTCTGATTGTGAAATAGAGATCTACATGTGTTTACTAAGAAGTTTGTGATTAAGGTGCACTAATCAGACGCCTTGGCGTAACGTATCCATTAAACTGGTGCCACTGGCAAGTGATGGCCGATTGTCGTTTAAAAATGTTATTTAAAAAAACCCTTACTAATTAATATTTTCAAATCGCGTTTGTGGACAGAACTTATTCCGAATTGGAATTAGAAATTATGAAGTAGAATTCCATTCGTCAATGATCTATTCGCTTTTCCGACCAGTTCCGAATAACCCCTAAGTCCGATAATGACTTATCGGAGACGTGGCCGAAACGGTGACGTCACCATATTGTGTGCATGCACCTTTATTTTGTAAAATCAGGCGATGTAATGTTGTTTAAGCGCCATCTGCTGTCAGCAGAATTAGTGTAATGTGTTAGATAATATTTGCCTAAATAAATAAATCCCTGCCTTATATTTATAACTTTTTACTCCTCTTTTATATAGGCTGTTAAAATATGATTTTATCTTCCAATGAAGATCAATATTTAATACCTCCTGTAAATGCTATCTTTAATATGTTTGTGGATTCAAAAATAACTTTAAATTGAATGACTTGTTCAAAATTTTGTTTTTTTTTTCTTGAAATAACAGCTTTTTATTCAAGCACATTCTAGCACCGTTTTATTGTGTCGTTTATTAAAGATATGTTTGTTTATATTGTAAATAAAACACAGTGCAATTTATAAAATAATTTTATAATTTATATATTCACATGAAAATGTATTGCATAATTATAATGTCGAACGAAGTCACGCTGTATAAAAGTGTTACCATCTCATAAATATTTATATAGCGTATTTATTTTGGCATTTTATGAATGAAATTATTATATTTTATCTTTAGTCGACTAAACTTCGGTAGCTTAAACGTCCTGTGTAAAGAAAATGTGAAATATAGTGATATAAAGTAGTAGAAATTGTAATCTTGGAAAATATTTTGTGACACTAAGATTTTTTTTTATTTTGTCCATAGATAATAAAATTATAATATAAATGTCAGATTCTTTCTTAGTAAGTTGCGTACTAATTGTGTGCCGTTTATATACGAAACAAGTTATGTCAAAAATAGTATTCGATTATTTAGATATTTCTATTTTAAATTTGAAAAAACTTAATGCGTGAATTATAATTACATCTTATATTGTTTATTTCAAAGGCTTGGCAGTACGAAAAGGTTAAGGAAAATAAAGATTCGAAATAAAAAAAAAATTAAGCAAACAGAATAAGCTTTGAAAGCACTTATGAATCTAAAACAGGTTTTTTTTTTAATTAGCAATCTAGAAAATAATGCACGCCAATATCATCTGTAGATTTACATTGATTATATATCTGATAGCACAATGATGTGGAAATCGTCTATAAGGAACCTATAAAAAAAGCATTTAAAAACTTTATTGCCAATGCTAAGTTGTTTTAATTTCGGTAGTAAATTGGCTTCTGGACTCGGGTATTGGTTGAGTTTATAATTATATGCATAAATATATTTTTTTTAAATTAATAAATACTCTATGGATTGAATAAAAGATGCGTATGTATTTTATTAAAGGCCTCTTCTGTGGTAAACTAGGGCTCTGGTATACTAGCCCGAACTGTGGTCTGCGGGCGATGAACCAAACCGCCGTGCGGAGATGTGTGCTCAATGACCAGACTATTTGTACTGTGTTTGGCTGTAAATAATGTATTTAAAATATGTATTCAATACTACATAGGATATAGTTTGTCTGTCATCTGGTTTTCTTAAAAACTTACTTTGGGACCAGATGGTAATGTGTGAATGCCCCTGGATATTTATTTAAACAAACTAATAATTGCAAACAACGTTTCTCGCTTATGTTCGGGGTAGTGTGCCAGAGTCTTTATTTATTTATGCTAGTTTTAAAAGGATGTTAGAAAAATGCGTAGTGTGATTGTATTTTATACACGACAGCTTCACACGTGAATGTATCAATAAAAATGTTATTTTCATATGTGTTTCTTTTTTTGTTTGTTTTAAGTGTGTACTGTTTGGCAGTCTCCTGGACTTCGAATCTTGAGGATATTTAATTTACTGCTGAATAAGAAATCATGGCGTTTATTTTATATTTGATTTATGGAGCTAACTCCAGGATGTTTCGTCGCGTATGCTCTGTCTCTATCGCTAACTTAGGGAATCACGTGAGAGGTAAGCTCTCCATGGCTCGACGACGAAGTTGAATGAAGGCTGAATGTAATCTGTGCCCAGCACCCCAAGCACGAACAGCTCCAAACAGGCTCAGCGCGTCCAGCCCGAGAACTAATCTACATAAGTTTGCCCTCTTGTCACGTGCCATTGGAATAATAAATGTAATAGCGAAAGAAATTTATATCTTCTATTGTACCTTTTCGAAGTTTACGGAAGCAGCACAGAGATGTATCGAGTACAGTGACACATTATTTTGAATACCTTTTTTTATATTGTTGAATCTTGAATTGTTGTTAATCGTTATATCATGGTATTGGATTTTTTTTTCTGTGAAGAAAACATACACTATGTAGTATTGGTTTTTGGTCCACTCGCTACGATGACGATACGCTTTCGATCAGTGCCGGATTAACCACGTAGCAAGAGTAGCAATTGCTACGGGCCCCGCGCAAAAGGGGGCCCCGTGTGTCTTAGGCCGCCTACCACCGTTTTTTTTTACCGCTTTATACTTAAGAACCTAAAGCAGACCAAAGGCCCCTCGACAGAATTTGCTACGGGCTCCGCGCTTGCTTAATCCGGCACTGCTTACGATAGATGTTCGAGCTTAGGCCTCTGTTTGCGGACGGATGGCAAATGATAGTTTTGGAATGCTTGAGGTACTTCTTAGGTACTGTGAGACGGTAAGGTGTCAAGTTTTGTTTTGGAATGTACATTTATTAATGTCACCTATTGTTATCTATATAAGTATAATTAGTGTTAATGGTAAAAAGAGTTTAAATCTTTATCTATACAAATGAATAAAATTGATATGTCTGTTATTTAGCTATTTACCAAATGCGTAATTTCAGTTAAATAACATTATGAATATGTATAATTTTTTTTTTGTTTTCTGTTCGTTTGTTCCGGCTAACCTTTGAAACAGCTGAATCAATGTTGACAGGGCTTTCAAAGCCAGAAAGCGGATTTTATAAGGAGTGTTTTGAGATGAATGGCCCATCTAGGGTCTTTATGATCCGATCCAAAATATATGGAAAGAAGTGGATTTTTTACATTACATAAGTCCAGCCCGCGGGTCCACCCGCGTTCCCGAAAGTTCTTATATACTCCACGAAAAAATGTATCTAGATTAGCAAACAGGAAATTTTCCTACAAGCGATAATTTTTATCCCGGAAACGTTAGTGAAACCACAGGCCATACATCGATATGAATAAGTAATTCCATTGAAAACACAAACATTTTTTTTCCTCTACAATCTATCGTGCATGCTATATGGGGTTGGCTTTACCTATTCTCCTTAGTAGCTTTCCGTTTGACACATCAAATTGAAGTCGAGTTTAAGGACGAGGCGGGGGTCAAGGATGGATTTTGTTTCGTGAATACCAAATTCATACGATTCAGCACATATTCACGCCCGCTTACGACGGTGTTGCGCTAATGTCACATAGAGCGCATTTCAGAATGCCAAACTGAGTTTCTCAGAGTTTTTCGTGGAGGCCGCGGAGAAAAAGCTTTAGCACTACTGTGTTAATCCAGAAAATAATTTATCTGTGTGCCAAATTTAATTCTAATGCTATCAGCCGTTCCGGAGCCAAATCGAGACAAAATTTTAGGCAAACATTTTAGAAACTCATGATTAGGCACCGTTTATAAGTGTTTTCAGTAAAATTTCGATATTTATTTTGAAATCACAGACTGATATTTCAATTTTGTTTATTCGTAAGTTAAGTATTTGTGTTCTTTGTTCGCATTTCCGTGGAAAAAGCGGCATGACATCAAACCGCTGTAATCTTGGCGACCAGAGTGCCTTATTGATAAAGATCTTATCCAATTTACATACATCCTTAATTAAAAGCCTAATGCATGTCTAATGTAAACCAACATCCTGTTCCTATTTTGATCTGACATGTTTTCAATTATTTCTATGTACGTTCCTAGATATGCTTCTATCGTTTCTGGTAAAGATCGAAGGTAGGTATAGAAATAGTAGAACACTTAGTGCAAAGTAGGTCCAAGGGTAAACTACCATATGTTTCTGCCGTGAAGCAGGAGGGTACTAGTAAAACTAGGAATGTTTCGGTTAGAAAGGTAAAGGGGCTGTTGAAATTACAGGCACATGAGACAACTTCAAGTCTCAGGGTTGACATCGCATTGGTGATGCACCTGGTGCTGCAAAGGTCCATTGCAAGGCAGCGTTGACGACTTACCATCAGGTATGCATGCCTGCTTGTCGGCATGTTTGACATTTATGCCCGCCTTCCACTGCGAACGGAGCACGGCTCCGTACGGACTCCGTTGAGCCCGCAATGGTAAATTTCATACAAGTGCTTCCACTAAAAGAGAGCGAGCGGAGCGGAGTAAAAGAGTTACAAAAGTGGTCGCAGAGTTGAGCGGTAGCCATTTTTTTTTGTCAAAAAACAGTCTTCCGTAAAACTATTTCTTAGTGGAAGGCAATACTATTTCGCACCGTTCCGCTCGGTCATTGCCTTGTGCCCAAAAACAATGCCCATGTCACTGTCAGACGTAGGTACGGTCACGTTTTTCCACCCAGTAAATGACACCTTTGTCTACTTCTTCGGAGAAAATGGGTGTGAAGACTTATACCTAAATCTATAAACATACCACAATAAGGACATAAGTATTTAATTCAATATTTTTATTTGAAAGTTATATTCCCCACTTTTATCAAACTTCCCAGAAGACTTCATACCACGTAGCGAACCGGAACATAAAATATACCTACTACTAAGATATGAAACGTTTTATTTTATTATATTTCAATAATAATACAGTGGAGTTATGACAGGGTGTTTGAATTAATACACGTGCCTTAAATGGCACAACCAACAGAAACAATGTTTAAATCCAAATTGTTATAATTTTAGGAGCGATTCCGGTCAGTTGTCTGATACTTTTAGACCTACCTACTCCCTCCTATGACCATAAGTGCGTACCCTCTTTGAGAAACCTTGGTTTCAGAGAGCGTTTTACAGAATTTCCAAGTACCTAAAAGCTGTAGGTACATGTTTTCTCGAGTTGCTACAAATGTTATTTAAAAGAAAAAACAAGATTGGCTCTCCAAATTTTCCGCCCCGAAAATCTTCCTAGCCAACTCAGCCTGCTGGTGCGACACTGCATTTACAAGGGACACGGTGAAATGGTTATTAAGTATGTCAGTTATCTTTTTTTAAACTCATACCTAGTACCTTGGTATTACGTCAGTGACAGTAATTCATTATTATTAGATAGTCATCAAATGGTTCACTTAAAACCTTCCTGCCTGCAGTGCCGTGCATACAGTATCACTGCCAAATTGTGTAGTGTAGTGCGTTAATTCATGCCCAATAATTCAATATGTTTAAGCCCAGCGGATTGTGCTTACAAGTGACCACTTGTTTATGAAATCGTTATCATCAGTTAGTGCCACCGTCGTATGTGAACGTATCGGTTTAAATCGCGAGATACCTTCAAGTGTTTAATTAATTTATCTACTTACTTAATCGGATTGGTAACCCTTTTTGGTTTCTCCCATTTTGTAGGTACTTACGCGGACAGTTCATTCAACTGGGACGAGACAGGGTATAATGGAAGCCGTTGTGATGAGGGGTTAACATTTCGACAGTAAGTTGGATTTTAAATAAAAGTTCGGATATTTTGATCACAAAATGGAATTATAAAATTATTACGCAGCCAATGTTATTTAGGGATAGCAGGTGTGGATTAAAGAATCCGGTTAAACCTGGATAAATCTAGATAGGTGGTAACCCTCGCAGCGGAGGACTTTGCCAGTGAGACATTGTGGTTAGTTTAGTGATGTGTGATCCGGAGCTCATTGATTTAGAGTGCCACAAGCTGCATTGCAATTTGGGTGAGGGTATATTTTATTTTTATTTATTTCATTATAAATAAGAAAAGCTCATGAGCAAGAAGCGCGATAGAACAACATATATGGTCATCTTACTATAGTATATACAGGAACCAATTGGAGAGAGTACTAAAACAATGCTTGAAAGTTTTTAACTATGGTCAAGGACTTCGCCAGAGACTTAGTCCTAATGATGAAAAATAACAAGAATATAATATGAATATATTCTTTATGGAGGAGCGAGGTGTTAGTCTCCTCGATTTGAAAGGGAAGATCTTCTTCCGGGCTTGATGATCGTGCCTGGACTGCGGTTCGACTGTTGATGTCGGAAGCTTTTTAGGAATATATGGGACTGTTCAAGTATTGCGTAAGCGTAATATTAGTAGTTTTTGTCCCTGTCCCTTTTGTCAGCAATAGTAAGGAACGGTCTTACCCCCCTCGTTCTATGCTCAAATGACTCCATTATCTCATTTCCGTACTTTAGTTTAGTTGTATTCATGTGAGATTTTTTTTATTTGTTGGCATAATTTTGATTTTTATTTCCATTACATTTTAATTTATTTCAAAGGTGGCAAAGGTTAACCGTTTGACAGTAAATAAATACCTAGCTATTGTTGATGTAAGCACCATACAATGATGATGATGAAAAGCCTCTCAAGTCATCAAAGAAAGCAAAACAAAGACCACTCCACCGATTCCTAAGCTCCAACTCATGAGAATGCTTCGATATCGCGATGCAGGATTGTATGCAAGGGGTGGCGCCATCTATCCCTTGGTTGCGCAATCTTCATGATGTGTCGTTGATAGATGTCACTACACTCTTGAAGCACGACGGAAAATCACTGATCTAATATCTTACCAAAATTATAGAGTCAGCAGTTGATTCTCCAACACTTCTTTCTCTTACATTTAACATTTTTGTGAATTTTAATAAAATTTTGTCATGTAGGTACTACTATGACTTCTTTATATAGAATTCAAATTTTATATAATATAGCTGTCCCTGCCTCGCTTTGCTGTGATTGATTGGTTGATAAATGAGAAACAAAACAAAGACTGTCGCGGATATGTGACTGATGCAAAAAATAGATAAAAACAATCCTTGATGCGGATTATATATCATGCTAAAATATCAGCTCGATCGGTGCAGAGCTTTTTGAGTTTTTGAAGCGTACACAAACTAACCTAACATTTTTATATACATAGATAATATCTATTATATGTTATTTTTTTGCATGCAACATACTATGGCGTAATGTGTTGACCTAAATAACAATTATTTATTATCTGTAAATTGTACCGCATTTCATGCATTAAACAATTTCTTTTTCTAACACAGATGCTGCAGTCACCAGTAAAAGCCTTTTGTCTTAGAAGTTCACACAAATATGTAACCCTTCGTCTTACAATACATTACATCACAAATTCAAATTCAAATATTTTTATTCAAATAGGCCTTTACAAGCACTTATGAATAGTCTGACTCTAATACCGGTTCGGAAGGTTGTTTTTTACTGAGAAGAGCCGGCAATAAACTCAGCAATTACTCTTTTCAAAAAAGATCTTAGATTTATTACAAAATATTTATTTGCACTCACTGATAAAACCTGTGTTGTATCGCAGAAGTGAAGAATTATTAAACAACAATAATAATATTACAACCGTCATTAAAAATTAATCATGCTTTACTATTATAAATGCGAAAGTTTTGATGCATGGATGTTTGTTACTCTCACGCCGGAACGGCTGAACGTATAGGTATCAAATTTGGCACAGAGATAGATTATAGTCTGGAATAGCACATAGGCTAACATCCCTCAGGAACGCGAATGAAACCGCGAGAGACAGCTAGTGATATAAATGATATTTACTACCAAGTCGTCTCATTATAAAAACTCCATTAGTATAATTAATAAAGTTCCTAGCGCTAATCTGAATTGAATTTAATTGCACGTGTAAGTATATTATTAATTTTAATAAGTGTCTCTGATAACTAATTGACATAGGCGTGGCTTTGCGGAAATTCATTATAAAATTATATAAAAAACTATTGTAACTAATTCCGCTGGATCTCCTTCTCTGTCAAGTCCCAAACAAGGAAACTCAGCAGGAAATAGACACGTGTTTCGCTTCTACACGAAGCATCTTCAGGATGTATAAGACCCGCATTCACGGACTCGAACACAGACACTTCATCCAAATTCTTCATTCTGATCCAAATAAGTAATTTGTTATTTTTCCGACATGTTGAAGTTATCTATAACTTATTCATTGTTTGAACATATGTTTAACACTAATCATACCAACATTTACTAGGTACCTATTTCTACCATAGCGGGTCAAATGTGACTTTATATTTCCTGCTTGAATGTATGAAATATGGTTGCTAGGATGGGAACTAAATAGAATAACTGTATATTAATTAATAAGAAAAAGTCATGAAGTCAAATGTGCAAAAGAAATAAGATAATACGTGCATTTTCAATGCAAAGTTCAAAATGGGTCATTTGACCCGGTTATGGTATGTTTAGTGTTAAGAGCTACTGTCTGGTTTTAAAACACTAATTTAAGCATGGTCATTATACCAGTGTATAGTTTTGTGTTTAATAAATAAATAATTTATAATAATATCCAATCGTCTCCCAACTACTGATGAAGTTTGTAGATGTAACGCATTTATAACTTGCTAGCTATCCCCCGCGGTTTCACCCGCGTTCCCGAGGGAACTAGTGATTCCGGGATCATATCGTAGCCTATGTCCATCTGGAATAATGTACCTTTAAATGGTGAAGGATGTTTCAAATATGTACCATGGTTCCGGAGATTACCCTCCGCATACTAACTCACAAAATTCTCTCTCTCTTTATAATTGTGTTGATTGTTAAAGTTTTTAACTCTATCTGTCAATTGGAAGTGTAATAATATTGCCTTGAATAATATTTTTAATAATAAAAGTTTTTTTTATTTTTTTTTGTAAATGTACCTTATTTTAATCTTGGAAACTCACTTTTATACTAAAATTTAAAAAGATGTCTCGTTCTCGCAGTTGGAATTTTACATACATTTAATTCAACGCAATTTAAATGCACACCAGCACACTTCACTACTAAATCACTGGCAAAAAGGAGTTTGACTGGACTAAGCTTATAAGACATTCTTTCTCCTTTCATCTTACTAAAATAGAAAGAGGTGTATATGAATGAATTAAGCCGAGAGCAGAATGGGCATAATTTTGCACATAGAGCGTTACTGAGGTTATTTCTATACATACCTACTTTATTTTCATAATGTATTTAAGTAAGATATCTTATGCAAAATTCTCGTGTCACAATGTTTGTTACTGTATTCCTCCGAAACGGGTTTTATGAAATTTTATATGCATATTCAGTATTTCCGAGAATCGGGTACTATCTATTTTTTATATTCCTAAGTGATAAGGGTTGTCCCCACCCCTTAATTTTTTTTTCTATGGACAATTTTTTTATTTTTATTTAATTATGATTTTGCATTGAAAAATACATACAATTTAAAATTTTCACCCTTCTACGATCGACCCCTGTTTTTTAATCGCGATTTTTATATTATTCTGTTCCATCCACAGATCCGCAACAGGGTTGCAAGATGCCAATCGAAGTAAGTTTATATTATATGTTTTAATTGGGGTTGTATAGGCAGACGTTCTACCTGATGGTAAGTGGTCATCGCCGCTTATGGACATTTGGAACACTAGAGGAATCGCCAATGCGTTGTCGACCCTGACACGTGAAGTCGTTTAGTTTCATGTGCCTGTAAATTCCCCGACCCCTTACATTTGTAACTGAAACACAGTAATAGAAGTGCACTATTGCGCCATGGCGGAAATGGGTATGGCGGTAGTACTTCGCCGGACGACATTCTGCACAAGAGTTCCAGGACTACAGCTAAAATACGTAAAATTATATTTATTAAATGGAAGTATTCGTGATATTAATTATATTTATTAAATAGAAGTATTCGTGATATTAATTATATTTATTAAATAGAAGTATTCGTGATATTAATTATATCTTATTTGATGATCTTATCTTAAAATTCCTTTTTTTATCACAGAAAAGTATTTTTCAAGCAAGTAATTTAATTGCCAAGGGTTATACTTCCTTAGGCCTCTTTTTTCAATATAGCATTTTTTAATAATATTTACCCATCGATTAAGGAAATGGCCCAAAATCCAATTCAACTAATATTATTGCTGATATTTGAGAAGATGGATGCTGTGGCGTAGGTAACCAAAGGCTCAGGGGCAAAAAAATAAGTAGGCCCCAACTAGACTATCCAAAAATCGTTTGTTTGCTGAAGCTTGGGGGCCCTGGGGCTCTGCCCCGTCTAGCCCTCCGGTAGCTACGCCACTGGATGGATGTATGGATGTTTCTTACACGCAAAAGCTATATAACGGATGAATCTTTCCACATAGTTTTTAATTTGTTTTTTTTTTATATCCCGAGAAATGTTACATCCCTCGAGAACGCGGGAAACACCGCAGGTGACATCTTATATATCATAAAGGTCTTTTTGATTTAATTTTTCTTTTAATTTATATTTCATTTATTTATTCAAGGTCTGCCAAACATTTTTACCATGATACTTAGTACATAATACTGAATACATATAGGTACATTATTGGTTATTAATTATATTAGTAAAACCTTATCAATTTGGTAATACGAGCAAGTACTAACCCAGCTTCCTGTTATTTGTAGCCAAAGAATTGGGGTAATTTTTTCAAGCACTATTAACTGCAGTGGCGATTGATACAAACCATCTGTCATGCAAATGAGGCGCCCGACATAACGGCGTCGACATCTGTATTTGATCCATTTAGATAAGATTACATTATGTACCTTATGTAGTCGTGATAAGAGCGGTAACAGAGCATGGCTATGGTTTTGTTGCTCCATTTTGAGCGAAAGGTCAATGCCAAGATGTTTGATTAATGAATATGCGCAGAAGCGGTCGCTTTGACTGAGGTTTTTATGAAAGTAACCTAAGGTTTACCTATTTGCTAGACGTAATTTGATATACACTATTATTTGAAGATACTTTTAAAACAAAAAATTTTGTATTTTACTATTAAAATAGGCTCTTCTTTGGCTATCTTTGGTTTTGGGTATCTCTTCCAATATTCAAGAGAATTTAAGAGCGCAATCGGTTATCGTGATAACCGACATACCTACCTAATATATTAGACATTATAAGTTACGCCCCCTTATTTATACAGATCTAGTCAGATTCGGTAGAAACAATTTTATTGTATGAAAGATATGCTGATGTGTGATGTAGTAGCAGTATTCTTTAACCGCTGCCGTGTAACGATCGACTGCCTCATTCTAAATGTTAATTATAAGTTTGCCATTCGATTTCTAAATAACCCAATCGGAACGTCACCCGAACAGCTCCGAACAACCCCGAGTTTCGTTGTCCGCATTTGTTGCATATTATCCTCATATTGTTCAAGGAGTAGTCGTATTTCTTACAAAATTCAAGGACAACATATGCCAGTAACAGGTATTCTGATTTGTGATATGCACGTTGATATCTAACAATGCAAGGTGCTTATATTGCAATTCCGCCAACCAGAATGTGAAGGCAAAGTAACTATTGCTTCCGCCGAGAATCGCGTAGTTCCCGGACTCTCACAAATGGGTCATAAAATTTGGTTTCCGCGAGCCGGCGACCTACCAGACAATGGGCGACCACCGCATTGTCTATTGTCATCACCGGCCAGACATGCTGCGATGAATGGGACAAGTTCATTTCAATGCGGCCGACATTAGCCGGTAAACAGGGACGGATATAGAATTAGTCACCTGTGCGAGAGAGAGGCGTTCGAGACTACGGTCTGCACGGACACTCGGAATTACCGCTGCTTGAGTTTTGTTTTGAGGCGGTCGGTCCAGTTGGTCGGCGCGCGGCGCACGAGTCGATCATTTCCCACGCGCGATTTGATTAGCACTCCGTGGTGTACGTAACATGAACGGGTCGCATTTCTATACGCGCCGCGCCTCGCCGCGCTCGCACCGCCGATAACATCTGCTAAATATTGCAAATCCGATATTTAGGCCGGCGCGGGCGATAGCGCGATAGGGTTCGATTTCGTGTTACGCGACATTTCGCTGCACCGTGCGGCCATGTGATCGCTCCCCGTTCGATGGGAGCGAAAAGCGAACAAAAAAGCCGCCCGCTAATGTCTACCCCTCCCGGTCGGTACAAAAAAGGGATAAAAAGGCTATTCCTGGAATGCACACATGTGGATGCCGGGTAACCGTGGGTGCCTGTATTGACTCCGCAGTTCTGTCACGATGCCCCGGAGGAGCAAGTGGATGCATCTGGTGGCCGGTGTCGTCGCCGGCGTCACTTTCGGCATATTCCTCAAGTTGTGTTTAAGGACCTCCTCGCGGACCTCCATAGAGGCCTGCCCGGATGCGGCGAGGCTGTTCGTCGATCCAGACCCGCTGGCCCTGATAGGCTTGAGGCCGAACGAGACGATTCAGAACTCTAACAGAACTTTAGTGTTTGTCGGTGTTATGACCGCGGAACAGTATTTAAATTCGAGAGCGAAGGCGGTATTCGAAACTTGGAGCCAGGACTTACCGGGTCGAATCGCGTTCTTTAGCTCGGAAGTGTCGCGTGCGCCGGGCCTACCCCTGGTTCCATTGCGCGGTGTAGACGATAGCTACCCGCCACAGAAGAAATCGTTCCTAATGTTGTTGTATATGTACGAGAAATACGGCGAGAAATTCGAATGGTTCATGCGTGCGGACGATGACGTTTACGTGAGAGGTGATAAATTGGGGGAGTTTTTGCGGTCAGTGGACAGCAGGAAGCCTCAGTTCATCGGTCAGGCGGGACGGGGGACGAACGCCGAGCGAGACGCCCTGGCCTTGGACTATAATGAGAACTTCTGCATGGGTGGGCCAGGTGTGCTGTTTTCTCGGGAGACGTTACGCAGGGTCGCTCCCCACGTCAAGTACTGCTTGAAGCACCTCTACACGACCCACGAGGACGTTGAGCTCGGTCGTTGTGTCGCGAAATTCGCTGGTGTCTCCTGCACGTGGAGTTATGACGTGAGTACACTTTACTATCTCGTAGAATAACATGTAAGTCCTGCGGAATGTAACGAGGTGCAAAATGCTTGGAATATGTCATTTTTGCTACTAATGTTCTGTTTGAGATTAGATTATTTTCGTAGGCGTTATCGTGTAGTGGGTGATTCAAAATTTTGTAAAGTTGTACACGACTAACCGGACTGTTACCTACTGGTAATGTAGTAAGTAAAGTTTACGGTTGGTAGGTATTGTTTGAGAGTTAAATTAATACGTGAGGAATGCTTGTTGGGACTGTGTTCTTACAGATTCTAATACCTACCTATTAATTTACAAGGCTGCATTTACATTCGGTTTTAGTGCTAACAGTTAAGGTTGAAATTCGTTTGCGATCAACATAATAATTTTATGGAATAATGGATTTATTAAAGTGCCCATTGCCAAGATATTTACAACCTTCGTAAAGTTGTATGACAGTCGAAGAAATTGTGTGTTACAAGCTAATTGGGCATAAATTTAATAAATAACCGGGTTTACGTCATGACTGTAGGTACCTAGACATATTTGGACAAACAGTTTGGTATGTAGGTAGATTTTAACTGGATTCTACTGTGCGGATTGATAAGCGAAAAAAGTAGGCGAGAACACAATCTTTTGGATGCAAAATTTTAACTTATTACCAAATTAAAATGTCGATCTCGCGTGCATTGTAACGACTATTAATATGACCTCCAAAGTCTCTCAAAAATTACATAAATTCAGTTATTTAAGATTGATATTGAATATCAATTCGCCGTTAATCGAGCCGTGACCGATTAGCAAACATTTAAACTTTGACCTTTATTATTTAGCTTTAGGTACGAGTACCTACAATAATTATTAAGATAACAGACAATGGTAACGCAATTTGCTTCGTTACTGCGCCACTTTCCTTGTCCAATTATTAAGACCGTGATATTACAAACGATTTGTAGATTACAATTTAGTTTTGGCCAAAATCTTGTACATTTGACGGGCCCGTTGGAAATTCATAGTAAATTTAACCCAATTGCTTTGTTTTAAGGGTTTATTTGCATCATCGTACAATTGACTATTGGATAGATGAACCTTATTTTAAAAGTTATAAAGTATTTTTTTCTCTGACATACTTTAATGTCAAAAAAGATCTTATTAGCGTTCTAGTTTGGATAGCCAAGCCACAGAAGCGAGCGGAAATACAACAAAATATTTGCTGGATTTTACTAGTTTTTCCTTATTTTAAATTAGATAATGTATTTTTAATAGAACCACATGGTTTCTCCCACGATCATATTTTTTTTTAATGAGAAATACAATTTTTTTAAAGCCACATTGGCCGACAAACAGGCTGACGCTCCGCCTGATGGTAGATCACCGCCGCCTATGGAGATTTGCACTAGGGGCATCGCCAATACGTTGTCGACCCTGAGACGTGAAGTTGTTAAGTCTCATGTGCCTGTAAATTCAGTCTTTTTTGTTTCAAGCATCAAGCATTTAACTACCCATATATCATCGTAGTAGAGATATTTAAAGGTCAAGGTGAAATCTTGTTTGGTGTTAATGTTATTACTGTGTTTCCGTATTATCTCTTGCTTAATTGTTGTTTAATCATTGAGGAACACGCGTTAGTAAGACATACATTTTTATAATAAACTAGCTGTTCCCTGCCACGCTTAGCTGTGGCACATTGCGATTGAATGGTTGAGAAATGAGAAACAAAACAAAGACGCGGATATGTGACTGATACAAAAAATAGATAAAAACAATCCTGTTGCGGATTATATTATGCTAAAATTTCAGCTCGATCGGTGCAGAGCTTTTTGAGTTTTTGAAGCGTACACAAACTAACATAACATTTTATATCTTAATATATATATTTCTTGTGTGCGTGTGTATGTGACTGAACTCCTCCTAAACGACTGGACCGATTTTGATGAAATTTTTTGTGTGTGTTCGTGGAGATTCGAGAATGGTTTAGATTCATAATTGGATCCGGTAGGTGGCGCTGCGATCGAATTCCTGCATTTTTGTATGGACTAATTTCGACAGGACAACGTCTGTCCGGGCAGCTAGTACTCGTATAAAGACTAACTGACCCGACAGACGTTGTCATGTCTTAACAATGAATATTGAATTCGAACCTTCCGATTGAATCGACTGTGAAATGTGCAATAAAAATTCTTAATTAATTATTTTATCAATATAATACCGACCCATGCGCCTATTTATGAATGGTTGAAAACATGTATATCTAGCTTACAAATAATATTGGTGAATCGTAGGTTTCATGGGGCTTCTATGTGTTAATCCAAAAAATACCTTACATGTTATTTCAGGGCATGCTCAATCTATGTCCGGAATTTCATGCAAATCCGTTCGGTAGTTTCTACGTGAAAGAGTAACAAACATCCATAGGTCAACTTCACAAACTGTCGCATTTATTATAAAAGTAGGATACTATTTCAATATATATTTACATCCAGACAGAACAAACAGAAATGTTCATGCACACAAGTGTGCGAATCGATGTGAATGAACACCACGACCAGTGCCTTGGTACCAGCCGTCCAACAAAAAAGCCACGCACTCGATATCAAAACATCATTCGATAGTGATCAATATAATAACAAAATATGAATTCCTAACATGTCAGAAGTACGTTTTAAAATATTTTATTTCGCATGTGCCTTTATCTACCCGAGGGATCGCAAAAAACACTCTCAGTTACAAAACCGGTCGGTATTGCAACCGAGACGGGTATTTGAGAGCGAAATTACTGAATTTTAAGTCCAAAAACTTGACAAAACCCGGTTTTGATAGTTAAGTGTACGAGAATTAACTTGGTATGAAGAGAGTTTAATATGCGTTTATTTAGTACTAGCTGTCCCCCGCGGTTTCACTCGCATTTCCGAGGAATGTTACGATTTCCTGAAAAAAAAAAGTATTCTATGTGTTAATCCAGGTTACATACTATCTGTGGGTCATGTTTCATGCAAAACAGTTTGGTAGTTTTTGCGTGAAAGAGTAACAAACATCCATACATACTCACAAACTTTCACATTTATAATATAAATAGGTTATAATTTTAGGTATTACTGTTATAAATGCGAAAGTTTTCACGTATGTATGTTTATTACACAATTACGCCAGAACGGCTGAACGGATCTGAATGAAATTTGATACAGAAATAGACTATAGCATAACGGCTATCCGGGGAATATGTTACATCTCCGGGAACGGGGGTGAACAGCTATTATGTTGTATATAAGCAAATTGGAATTGGAGACTTAAAGTTAATTATTTAGCAAAATTTTGTCTTTGATAGTAAAGTAAGCTGTTTTAAATTAGTGATCAGAGAACCTGACTCCCACTCAGGATAAACATTTGTGTGCATGAACATGTCTGTTGCGGATCAATGTCTTAATAAGTATGTATTTAGAAAAGTAGTGTGTGTAGTACACCAGCGGTTTCCATAGTACAAGCTCTGCTTAGTTTGAGATCAGCTATGATATTCTGCAATCAAACTCGACAAAAACGACTATACTGTCTCTCTCGCGTCCCGGCAATTAGACGAGAGGTCCGCTATCGTCGTGTTCAACACGGTGATCACTTGGCGAGTTTAGGTTTGTGAATAGCACGGCTGATGGCCACGTGTAAAGTCCCAGGATTTTTAAATATATACTTCGTTTAAAGATATTTGCCTAAAGCACAGAACAAACAGACATACTCATGTACACAAATTTACATGTTTATTCAGGACAAATATGGTATCGATGATATGTAGGTACATTGAAGTCAATGACGGGTCACGATTTTCGAGTCGAAATAAATATTTTTAACACTACATTATTACCTACCTACGCTCTTGATATCAATCTTAATCTATATATTTCTTGTGTGCGTGTGTATGTGACTGAACTCCTCCTAAACGACTGGACCGATTTTGATGAAATTTTTTGTGTGTGTTCGTGGAGATTCGAGAATGGTTTAGATTTACAATTGGACCCGGTAGGGGGCGCTGCGATCGAAACCCTGAATTTTTGTATGGACTTATTTTGGCAGGACAACGTCTGTCCGGACAGCTAGTATCTATATATATTAACACCAATAAAGTTGATGTGTCGGTCTGTGATTTTAAAATGAATAAAAATATCTCCGCTTTTAGAATTTTTGTCTGTGTGTCTGAAAGTTCTTCACAAATAGGTAAAAGCATAATTTACTTACGGTTCTTCATACATTTTCGAAATATGCACTATTGTGATATCGCATCTACATATGTTTGTAATGATTGATTATAGGCTCCGTAACGGCTAATCAGATTTAAGTGTGACATTATATAGTAGAGAATATATGATTCGAGATTGTGAGTGAAACTGTGGGACTGAAGCTAGTTTTAAATATGATTAGAGGTTGTTGATGTATAATTTATAAATCAATGGGTGGTAAGCATTATAATTCATCGGCTCAATAATTTTTTAGTCTAAATCTTTAGCTATAGGGCTGCCAACGCCGGACAAAAACTTAAAAAACCCCGACATTTAGGTGACATTGGGATTCCCGGACACGCCTAAAAATGTTTTTACAATTATAGTTAACATTTTAATTGAATGCGGTTCACAATAACGAAAATACCAATTAATTGAGATTTCCCTGACATAAAAATTGTCTCTGGGACTCTTTATGAAAGCCCCATCCGGACGCTCCCGGATACCTTCTAATGTAGAACGAATCCGGGGAAACCCGGACGGCTGGCATCCCTATTTAGGTACAAACAGCCTACGGCACTTAATAGAGCGTTCACCTCCTAGGCGCCATCTTAGTTTTTTTTTAATAGAATTCTAGTCTAAGATAATAGAGAGTTAGTTAACACTTATCCTTGAGCGATTCGCATTTAATTGTACAGTAAAAACTACTTAGTTAGGCCTATAATGTCTGCAAAACAATTCCACTAGGCTTTAATGGCATGGCGGCGGAGTTCAAAAGTCAATGAGGTTTTATTGTTAAAGTTGTTGAAGCAAAATGTACAGATTACATCAAATGATGTTTTTATTACGGCCAGGATTACGTACCTAAGTAAGTAGGTAGGTACATTTGACAGAAATATTGCTAGTATTAAAAATGTTTTGATGTGAAATCAATCCATCGGTTTTGGACCGCGATTGAGAATTATTTTTTGCTGCTATGAAGGAGTTTGGTGACTTCTATGGTCGAAGCAATGCTTGTACCCAAATTGTTTTCTAACGCAGACACTATTGAATTCTGCTAGATTTGTAAGTACTAACTGTTACCAGCATTGGTTCCTTTGTGTTTTTTTGTGTCAGGACTTAGGAACCGCGGAAGGAAGTTGTGGGAGTACGTAGGACAACTCATTAAAGTTTCAAACATGTTTCAAACGTTCTATTTATGCATATACATATGTAGGAATAAATGTGAAAATCTGCAAGTAGAAATTTACGCTTGTCTACGATTTTTATACCATTGATATTTGCCACTTGTTAGTTCCTTCCTACTTCCTCCCCCTCTCCCACTCCTTCACTTTCAAAATAAATATTACATAAGTTCTAAAATAAAAATAAAATATCTTGTAGTCGCGCTGCGGTTCATCTGTATCCTCAGGATAAAAATCATTCTTCTTCCATCCCCAGTCCAAGCTTTCTACACCTTTGCAAAAGGTAATTAAAATCAGGTTAAAGGTTTTTCTAACTGTAGCTACAATCATTTTTACCACTTTAGAGGTTGAGTTTTCAAAAATCCTTTCTTAGTGGATCATCTCCCTATACGAAATCTACCTGTCAAATTTATTTTCTGATATTCAGTGATTAATTAATAGTATTTCTCTTTAATATATATATATATATATTTCTTAACATGATAAAGAACGCCATGTTACACTATATTGCTAAGCCAATAAGTTTATAAATAAATGAATCAACAGCTTCCTTTGTTAACTTAATTATTAACTAAGATAAGACAAGTCTGCAGACCACTGCAGTAGCTTGTATAACGTCATTAAGCAATCACGGTTTATGAGATACAACTTCCTTCATTCAAAAACGTAATTTAAATTGAGTTTATTGTGATTCAATACTCTAATATTATTTCTTATCGCTTTAAATGAGCTATTTTTAAATCGGTCATGTCGGTGACTTCTGGGGCAGAGACAATGTTAAAAGATTATTTGATAATGAGCAGGGAGATTGTGTAATGTTCTCGGAATCGAAGTTGCAGATAGTGTCGGTATTAATATTCGATACCAATTCAAATTTTTTGGACCCGTGTACCTTTTTTTTTACAGAAAATTTATTGCATCAAAAATGTTAAATATCTATCCAGAGAGTTTAAATCGGTTCGAATATTTTTTAATTAATTTAAATAAACAATACATACACTACCGTAGGTTTAACGTATATTTTTATGATTAAACTAGTTAAATTACTTTAGTCGTTAAAAGATTTTATGACATGAGACTTGACGTCTTAGTATCGACAACGCATTGGCAATGCTGGTGTTGTACTCCATAGGGGACGGCGAACCGCCTGTCGGTGTTCTTGGCATTAAAAAATTGTTTTGTAGTTTAAGAATGAAAGTAAAACAAACACATCCTTATGATAGTGTTTCTGTATCAGCTAACAATCAATTATTTTATCATATTTCAAAAACAGAAGGGTTCACTTTTCTATGGCATTGTGAAACGCCAAAATCGTCATTACAAACGTACCTATTGCTGGTAATTAAACCAATCGACAGTTTTTTCTTATCACATGAAAATTTTACTACCATTAGACCTAAATTGATAAAATATTTCGCTAATTGATTGATAGCGTTGATAACTACCAGTGTATGTAGTTTTTAATTAATGTTACACATTTATGTAAGCGCATACCTTTCTAATCCGTTCCGAAAAACATACATACAAACTTTCGACAATTTACTATTTATCTATATACTAATATTAGTTAAATATATACACTAATATTATAAAGAGGAAAGATTTGTATTTTTGTATGTAACGAATAAACTCAAAAAGTACGGGACCGATTTTAATCATTCTTTTTTCATTAGAAACCTACATTATCACTAAGTAACATAGGCTACTTTTTATCCAGGGAAAATGTAAATCCCTCAGGAACGCGGGTGAAACCGCGGGGGACAGCTAGTAAAGTATAAAGACCAGTTGGCTTGGTTGTTCGATTCCCACCCAGGACAAACATTTGTGAGCATGAACGTGTCAGTGAGTCAGTTTGTTCTGTGTCTAGGTGTAATTATCTATATGAGTATGTATAAAGAAAAAAAACGTAGTATATATGGATCAAATGGCCGTGTGTAAAGAATGTCCCAGTATATTTATTTTATTTATTTATTTATATAAAATGTAATATTGATTTTGTAATGTACCTATCAGAAATAAAGGCTATTTGAATTTTATTATAATGATTTTTTGTTTGTTTGTTACGATTTAACTCAAAAACTACTCGACCGATTAAAAAAATTATTTCACCATTAGAAAGCTATATTTTATCCCCATATTCTCACAGAAACGGGAACTACGTGGGTGAAACCGCAGGGCGCAGCTATAATATTATAAAGATGGCTCCTTAGGTCGAAAGACCCGTATTTTTAAAGATCCCGTGGTTCATACCTAATGAATATAATATGAGATACTCGAATGCAGAACAAACAGACATATACATACACGCATATTAGTCCTGACAATGATTTCTTTATCTATTCTTAATTATCATCCGGCTAAGGGTGAAAATGCCTTCAGCTGCTTGACCGTAAGTTCAAAATATCTTGCTGAAATTTAACACGCCCCTATTATTTTTTTATTTTTGAAAATTTTGAAATTATCTATATAGGGAAATAACCTATTTAGCAATTTTGACGCAGGTAAACCCGCGGGGTGGAAGTTAAGCGGAATATAAAACAGTAATTTCTGTGAAGACTATAAAGATTATGATCAGCCGATCGATATCATATCAAATCAAATCGTTCGATAAGTTATCATTATGGACTTTGTTCGAAATAATAAAATAATAGTTTAATGAAATAATTTACAAAGTTTTTCTACTAAATCATAAAGATTAAGGAAGGAATGACACGGTTTTACCACGTGAGTACATACAAGTAAAATATTATGTACATTTCACACGCGGTAGAAACCTTCAGAAATCTACCTATCTCATTCATTCCCAGGCTAAACTCTATCTTTGTCTCTTTTACGTTTCATGGATTTTCAAATCAACGGTTCTCAAGAAGATTGGATTTTAAAAGTATTTGTTAAATTTTGCTGTTAAATATGTACAGCTTATGTTACATAATTAGTAGTTAGTTGAAGTGATTTTTGCAAAAAAGGAGGACAAACATCGACTGTTTATTAGATTCTATATTCAAGCCCTACATTTTCCACCAATATATATATATATATATTTTATAAAAACTTGAGTGCATTTGACTGGATCTCACCAGTACCTCTACCATGAGTTGCTATCGAAACTTACTTTAGTCACTAGCGAGTAAGCTACTAGGGATACACTATTTCTCGATAGCAACTGTCAAATTTGGGACTCATGGTACCGCATTTCTATAGCAAAGGCTAGAAAACGTTACTCGCTAGTGTATACATTTCGATAGGTTTTTTACCTATCGACTCGTACTATCGATTTTAGTTCTTTAGGTGACAGCTAGTGGCGCTGTACAGATTTGCCATAGAAATGTTTTACGCCGTCGAGTGCGTACGTTAAAAACTCATGGTAAAGGCACTGATGGAAAGTGACGATGCAGTCGAGGATGCACACGTGAACTCAAGTAATGCCTATTCACTCTTGCCTTAAAGACTCCGAGATTGTATGAATCGGGAAAAACTGACGCCGGCAATGAGTTCCACATAGTACATAGTATGATATTTGTTCTACAGAATGAAACAGATGAAATTTGATGAGAAGATAGATTGTATCTTGGAGAAGAACATGAAGTCTTTAGTCTCAAAAATCTTTATTCTACTTCCTACAAATATTTTTAATGCGAGAGTTTCTGAAGATGTATGATGTTTACTCTATCACGCACAAAATACCGAACGGATTTGGTTGAAACGTGGCACGTAGATAGATTATAACCTGGATAATACATACGATACTGTTTATCCCGGTAAAATCTTATATCTCTCAGGAACGCGGGTAAAACCGCAGGGGACAGCTAGCCTAAGAACATATAAATTATACGGTTTGCTTTTGATATAATTTTGTAGGCCCAATTTGGTCCACTCCGCGAGACAGTGGGTCCAAAATCCCCACGATTTTTACGCTAGTCTTTTCGGTAAAAAAAAAAACAACAATGATCGTGCATCGGTTGAAAAAAATATGATTAATTGCGTATTTATTATTATATACCTATTACAAATGGCTATTCAAACTATAACTACAAGACAATCGCAAAATTGCGTGTTAGAAATAGTGTTAGGCGATTATGATAATGGAGTTCAAAATAGGTGGCTAATAAAGATTTAATTCTTTGATTTGAATAGTTTTTATTAACATTACTAATATCATAATTTAAGTTAACTTTTTGGTTAGATCCCAGGAAATGAAGTTTTTGTTATAAGTTTTATTTTTCAATGGTGGAAACGAATATTTAAAAATGTTCATTTATTTGTCAAAAATAAATTAAAAATGCCACAGTTGCGGTTTCGACTCCTGGGCAACATTTGTGTATTCATTGAAAGGTGACTTTTGGACCGGTGACTATAGAGTTAAAAAAAGTTATGTATAATTAAAACCAACTAACCTTTGTTCTGACATGAGTGACATGTTTAATTTTACTTTGCGATTGAAATCGACTAGTCGATAAAAACAACTGGACGGATTTGGATGAAACTTAGTAGAAAGATGGAAGAAAATATCGAGCAAAATTTTTATCCTGAGAAAATCTAAGAAAAAAATCTCAGTAAAGCGAGAGAAACTGCGAAAACGAATAAACTTTTTTTGAGTAACTGAGTGAATTTATCAAAAATATCGGGGTATTGATGTTGCAAGTCGATCACTACATAATGTAGGTAGATGTGACGTCATATTCTTTTATACAAGTGCCAACATTACCGCACTGCGTAAACACAAGCGCGTCGAGGGACCGCCGCGCACACAATTGAATATTTATAAGCGCACTGTCGTAGATCCGTAGACAATTTAACGCTATTTCGCTGGAAATTTTATTCTGTGAATTCTATTTCTACGTCAGGCGATAAACCGTCACTGCTGTATCAAATCCATTGTAATTTGAATAAAAATCCGTAAAAAAAACGGTTTTGAAACAAGCTTTAAGTCATAAAACTGAGGTCACGTATGCTGCTCGGCAAACCCTGTCATTAGATACCCATGACATGGAGGTAGCTTACGAATTAATAAATAATCACGTTTGCCATATTGGATCTAGTGTGACGTCACTTAACTAATCGTGTAATGTCAACAAAAACAATTGAGTGTGCAAAATTACAGATCGATTGGGATGGGGGAGCTGGTCGAAAAATTCGATTTGGAAGATTTGGCCCAAAAGTCCAAACAGATGAAGTTAAAAAACCTTTAAAAATACACATGGAATTTTGTGACAATTTCATTTAAGTCATTCGGTCATTTATTCAGTTTAGGCTCTAGAGAGGCACTTATGTTAAACCTATTTGGCAATTTCATTTTTACAAAATGTTAACTAATATCAAAATACCAGTAACCCAAAGGATACGCTGATATAGTCTTCCTCCCCAAGGAACAGTCCAGTGTCTCTATGATGATAAGATACGCCGACAATCAGGCAGACAGTCCACCTGATGGTGAGTGGTCACCGGACATTTGCAGCATTAAGGGCATCACAACGCGACATCGACCCTGACAGGAGAAGTTAAGTCCCTGTAATTTCATCGGCCCTTTCAAACCGAATTAAGTGCACTACTGCTTCACGGCGGCAAGTAAGGTAGCATTTTCCCGAGTCATTACTTCTAAATCCTACTCTATGATCTAACATTTTAATCAAAGATCGGTTAGGGATATAAAAACATTATTACTTCACCTAGACGCTACTGCTCGGTTCAGTAACCCGACACAATTAGCTCACGAACGAACTGGCATGACTCATGTTTTCGGCGTATCAAGGACCATCCCTCTATTTGTTTCTACCTCTCACCGTTGATAAACACCGCTTATTAGCTTTGGAGTTTGAGATTGTGCTTCAAAGCAGAGATTGCAGCGCTGAATTGCTAATTCGTACTTGTATTATAAATGCGAAAGTAACTCTCCATTACCTTGTCTAAATATGTATAACCTGATGAGGTTTTATGAGAACTCATAAAATCTTAACTTACATCAACAAAGTGGTCACGAAAAAGTTGTTGCCAACCGGCGATCCAGAGATCACAGGGTTCAGGCAATACGTAGTTTGGGACCCCTTGTTAGATCGCATACTTAGGAAATTTACATTCATTTAAAAATCATTGTTTTGATATAAGAGATAGACCATGGTGAAGAATAAATGTATTATTATATCTATCTAATACCTTTAAATGAGCAATTCTTGATCTCGGAAATGGCTCCAACGATTTTCATGAAATTTAGTATGCAGGGGGTTTCGGGGGCGTTAAATCGATCTAGCTAGGATTCATTTTCAGAAAATGTCATTAGAAGGAAAGGTTTTCAAGTTACATCTTTTGTGAGAAATACTGTTATTGGGAGCCCTTTATTATCGCATCTAATTCATAATATATGATAGTGCTTTAAAAAAGAGAATACGGTAGAAGTCATGTAAGTAAAGAAATCCCGAGCAATGCTCGGCCATCCAGGTACAATTATTGATATATGGATAGGCTTTAAAAATTGATCCGCAACCTTTTTGTGTGACGAAAAATAAATGAATGATAAACACAATCTATGCTATTCAAAAGTGATTGATGAATAGTTAATACATATGTTTAAGAGTTTCGTTATCGTGTCTTTACGACACACCCTGTTTTTATTATTTATGAGAACACGAGTGAAACCACAAGCAGAACTTGTAGAACTAAAACACAAATGCGTAGTGCAACTGCAGTAACCTCAATACAAACTTTGTTATTAACGCCAGTTACCTGCGTATTTGTAAAGCAGTACAAGTTACAAATAGCCGGCCGAGAGCCAATTTCGTGATGGAACAGCTGGCCTTGCACTTGCCTCGTTAGAACGTTGATAATCCATCGCGAAATATTATTTAAATCCTATGACCTACTATTATTTAGACACGTCATTCAACAACAGTTCTAAAAAAACAGCGCAAATACGAAATAGCTACTTATACGCGCGAGGAATGGGAGAGAAAATAAATGTCACATTACGATGTACCTGTTGCTAGAGAGAGATGAATATACGTCGTTAGATTGAGTGCTGCATGCAACCCGTGCGCGTCGCGCCTTCGCTACATTGGATGGAGCGCGAATAAATGGAATTAGGTCAATTACCATCACTTTAAGATTTCCATTTCAAAGCCCAGATAACACATCTATAGTTTATATATCATTGTTTAAAACCATATTTTTACGTGCTTAGATAACGCATAATTGCACGTGGTAAAACTGTTAAGTATCTATTAATTTTGCTATAGATTCCGTAACGTGGCTTTACTTGCGCTTCTAGAGATAAAGATGGGAGATGGAACATTTTGATGTAGTAAAAAGTATTCTTTAACTAAACTAAAGTCCAAGGTTTCTTCTCTTTACGTGAGAAGTTTCCTTCAGAACTCTTCAGCTAAATGCCGTTTGTTACAAACATTGGCTAAAATCTTTGGCATTTATAAGAGACCACGGTGCCCCGCTACATTTTTCCAGGATAAAAAGTTGCCTAGTTACTATGGGCTAATTTTCATAAAAATAATTTCGTTCTTTTTGCGTGAAAGTGTAACACAAAGTTTATCTCACAAAATTTAATATATTTTTTGGATAATATAATATAGAATGATTCATAAAATTAAACTATAAAGTTACTTAAAATCAAACACAAATTGTTACAGTAAAAAAACTATACGTGTATATGGTATACACCAATTGAATTAACATTATTTATTTATTTTCAGGCTTGCCAACAATTCTTTACACATACATTAAAATAAAGATACATTATATGATAAATATGAATAACAGTGTAAGAATTACTTAAAGGTAAGCACCACATGTACCAAAACAATTAAAGAACATTAGAAACTAGGCGAGTATATTTGTGTATGTGTGTATTTGTTATCACTCCACTCCTTAACGATTGTACGGATTTTCTAGAGTTTTGTACACGTATAAGGTTATAAGTTACTTTAGTTTCGATTTCGAATCTCGATATAGTTAGTACCTTTGATTCCGGGAACGCGGGCCACATTATTAAATTTTTATATACGATATAGGCCGACAAACAAACCGGCGGACCACCTGATGGTAAGTGGTCACCGCCACCTATACATTTGCAACACTAGGGGCATCGCCAATGCGTTGTCGACCCTGAGACGTGAAGTTGCTAAGTCTCATGTGCCTGTAATTTCACCGGCCCCCTTACCTTTCCAACTGAAACACAGTAATGCAAGTGCACTACTGTTACACGGCGGAAATAGGTAAGGTGATAATACTTCCCCATACGATCTCTGCACTAAGAGCTGTACTCCTAAAGCGTATTAAGAATTATTCCCTCTCTTATTTCTCTTACTGACTCAGTTTGTTTTGTTCCGTAGAAGAAGGGGGTTGTATACTTCCAATATTGCCTACTATTATCAAATATCGACACGTGTCAGAACGTGGCTCAAATAACGCATTGAGGCATCGTAATCACTTGACAATAGCTCGATCATATTACTTGGTATTTTTGACTGTATTGTTTATATACTGTCCCCCGCAGTTTTACTCGCGTTCCAGAGCTATAAATTAATGAATAAATATCACGGGACATTCTTTTACACACGTCCATCTGATCCCAAATTAAGCAGAACTTGTACTATGGAAACCAGATAACTGATATACTACATATACTACTTTTTTTTCTAAATACATACATTTATAGATATTTACACCCTCCATCCTAATCGTATGTGTTATCTAGGTAATAAACTAGCTATGCTATGGGCAAAGTTTTATTTAGGTAAATCTGTTAAGTGTTTTTGGGTGAAATAGTTACTAACATTCCCACAATTTTTTGCCCTTATTATTATTTGTAGAATAGGATTGTAGGATGTAGCATTTTGACAAGCAATTCTTCTAAAAGTTTTATTTGTTTAACAGATCGTCGCCGTATTATACTGGGATACTTTTTTATCCCGGATACGCGGACAGAATCGCAGGGCGCTGTTAGTATTACATATTTATTGAATGTATTTTTATATAGAGCGAATTTCTATTACGAAGCGATTCTTCCAACACGATACAGTTAAATTAAATGAAATTACCTACTAGTTAAAATGATCACAAAAGCGTATTTATGCAAATCAAATGCTCAAATATTAACAATAATGGAAATAATTATGAGGCGTTATTCATTTGTTTATATAGAATGGAGACCGTTTCACTGCCTACCATTTACTGTTGTGTATATTAAATCCGTGTTAACTATACTTCAAGGTTGTACCGTCAGGATCATTTTTAGTCTAATAGTGCTCTGAGCAAGCACATCTATGCCAGTTGGCTTGGTGGTTAGCGACCCTGACTACCAAGGCGCAGGTCGTGTGTTTGATTCCCACCCTGGACAAACATTTGTGTACATGAACATGTCTTATTTGTGAGGCCGGGTGTAAATGTACCGGTATTAGAGTCCGACTATTCATAAGTGCTTGTAAAGGCCTAAAGGCCTATAAGAATAACATAAAAAATATTTTCAATATCTTACTAGGGGAGACGGAGCAGTGGCTCTATCTCGCTAAACCCCAACCTCCATCAACTGAAAACGGCAAGGCGACAAAGAAAAAATCGTAGTGCCTATTATGTTTCCATAGTAGCTATGCTTAGTTTTAAAATCAGATGGCCGTATGTCCGTATAAGTTTAAAAATTATCTTTACTCTATAAATATCTATCGTATAGTAAAATACAGTTAATATGTGTCTCCAAAAATCTACTTTTACATAATTACTTTTCACTTTCATGAATTAGTTTAATAAAGTTGTAAACTAGCTGTTGCGGTTTTACCCGCTTTCCCGAGGGATGCTACTTTTCGCGGAATAAAAAGAAACCTACATATCATAACATGGTATGATCTATCTATGTGCCAAGTATCATCTAAATCCCTTAAGCAGTTTATGCGTGACAGAGTAACAAACAATCACACATTCATACACCAATCTTCATAAACTTTTTTTCCTCGGTGAATTTGCAATCGGTCGTTAGACCATATGGATATGGCTTTTCTGGTGGGGTAGTAAATAAGGTGGTCCCGTTTGAGCAAAGTCCTCACAAATTTATATTACATACATTTATAATATTTGTGGGATTTGGCTCTGTACTTATGTTGCTGACTGTACCGTACTGAGAATTTTACTACTTTTGCCTATTGAATATAATTTTACGGTGTCTGTCGATTTGTCCCTGACTTATGACCTGGAATTTTCCAAGGCTTTGTAAAGTATTCGCGTCGCTGTTCTGCTCGCATTTTCTTATAATTTCGTTTATTACTTGCATAATAACTGCTCCATGTGTGTATTCGGAATATCATTTAAAATATATTTGCTATTACTTGGTTTGCGTTTAGCGTTTTGACTTATTTTCTTTTTACTCGACTCCTTTATTGTCCTCAAAAATCAGTTTAGATTTTGTTGAGCTAAATGATTGCAAGAACAGCCTCTTTTGCAAGCTGATGACTTTTTGCAGGCAATCGGTAGAAGTAATTTTATTTCTATGAAATGTTTCCACAGCATTATTTTAACCCGGTCATGTACCGATCGCCTGCTTCAATCCAAATGTGAATCACGAAGGCAATCGATTCTTTAGAAGCTAATCGGATCGTCACCCGAGCATCTCCGAAAAGCTCCGATTAACTCTTTACGCTATGGTGTGTTACAGATACATCAAGATATCCTAAAAGAACAATGCCACTACGCTTTTTTTTTTAAATTATTAACGTTTTGCTTTTGACATTCTGGACTGTCTTTCCAAATTTTTTGTCAAATTTTGTGATAAATGACTCACGATATCTTAAAATGCGGGTGACAACGCGGGGGACATCTAGTGTATCGAGAGATCTAATGTATCGGATCAATAGATGAACTTTAACTGAGAAGCAATAAAGATGATTTTTCTATATCATTCTAAGCAGTCAAAACAGGCCTTATTGGAAAGGACTTTCACAAAGAAATATTTTAAACCTATTTTATTACACCTGTACATTAAACTTGTTGACTTCTAAAAGGCTCATTTGGTAAGCTAAAATGTTATTATTTCTTAATAATACTGTAATAAATAGGAATCCTGGGATATTCATTATTAATTTATTAGATACGACACACCAACAGAATACATATTAAGCATTTGCATTTTATAATAAAGTACCTAACGTAACATTATTCTGATATGAACACCGATTATGGATGTGTACAGCATTTACCGGAAAGAATATAAGATTATAAAAGTTATGGGAAAGAAAATAAGAACATTTATAAAAATTATCATATTTATGAAAACTAAATAAATGGCTTTATTAATTTGTATAAGGCGACAATAGTACAAAGGCAAAAGCAAACGCTACGTCAAATTAATTTCATTTGACTTCTGATCACCAGCTAAGCAGATCTTGTATACTATGGACATACATATAAATATAAATTTTTAAAATACATACGTATTTACATCCAGACAACAAACAAATTTTCATGCACACAAATGTTTGTCATGGGTGAGAATCGGAGCCATGACCTGCGGCGTGGCAGTCATCATCATCATGGTTCATCTATTGATTTATTAGTAAATTGCATTAATGAATATGCCGATGGACCTTATCAGAATGATATAGGGTTCATTTTCCTATAACACTATTACATGTCAAGAAAGGTTTATTAAAACTGGCCAATAGTAAACTAGCTTGAAAAACACATCGTTTTCTAGCTTTTTAACTCCTCTCAGATGTAAATACTTTCTAAATGGTAAAAAACAACACCAATAGGTATATCTTACGTCTCAACGACTATTTGCGTGGGTGTTCTGAATCGTTACGATAAATTGGACGCCATTCGTTTTGCTTTGCTCTTTTTCCTTTACCCTGTGTAAACAGTTGTGTTGTAAAACTGCAATGTATAAAATGCCTCAATATTGTAGTGTCGAAATGTGGTAGTTAATTGTATTGGATGCTTGATATAATATGAAAGTGAAATTATACGTTTGTTAGATGAAGACTAAAATTTCAGTTTACATTACGGCAACGCGACGGGCTCTGTGTCGTGGCGCTTAGATGTCACAGGTGTGAGTTCGATTCCCATCCAGGGCAAAATTTTGTGTGCACGAATATATCTACACAAGTACCTAATATAAATAAGATATCTGGTTTCGATTTTAGATTCTATAGTACAAGCTCTGCATTGAAATAAGATGGCCGAGTGTAAAAAAATGTTACTGGATATGAATTTATTTAGCTCACTGATCCAAAACACGTTGTCCCGTAGATAACAACATAAAAACACTTCAAACCACAAAATCTTTCCGAATTTTTCATCATTTCGGGAACCATTTCCTTCCCTAAAAACCTCATTCAGACTGATGGGCATTTAATTTATATTATTTGTCATTGACATTACTTTAAAAAGATTGTTCCACTCCTGCATAACTCGCTCACCATACCTTGCACCATTATAGCATCAGTGCTCTAGAAAATACAAGAAACATTTCATGCGTATTTACTGCATGCCACCGGCCGTGAACTTTTAGCAATACGTATACATTATTGAATGAAACGATCGTGGCATTTTTGCAAGTGCGATGCAATGCGCATTATTGCGCACCCAGACATAACGTGCGCAATATGGATGTGCATAAAATGGATGTGTATAAAATAGATGTGCACATTATGCCTATGCTATACTTCGAAATACTCATTACTCGCACACAACCAATTGCATTGTGGTAATTATAGTTAGCAGGCGACTCAGGATCATTGAGGTGATAATCTAAGAGTGGCCTATGTTCAGCAGTGGGTATTCTCTGGCTGATGATGATGAATTATTTATCTACTTTTCGGGCAATTTTTGTCGACTTAGTGTTTGTTAGTGATAGCTTGGTGGCTTACAGCCTGGTGACAGACGGCCATTCGGACAGACGGTCAGCGGAGTCTTACGTCCAAAATTTATTTGAATTTTGACATTACGTGTATTAAAATTACTGTCATAAGGTTCATCAATCCATGGATTTTCGATCGGGATTGCATATTAATTTTCGCCGTTAGTAATAGGGTCCCATTAACTCATAAAGAAACGGCGGCAGGGACATAACGACGTATTCGTCTTCTGAGAATAAATTGTATATTTATGTATAGGTACGTTATTAACTATACAATTAGATAATGGTAGATACCTATATATACAAGAGTGACCCCATTGTGGTTTTATCGCATATCTTGCTGCTTGCCTTGTCGTTTCCTATTTAACATTATTTGTTATATGCATGTTATACCTAATAAATGTTAGGTAGTTCCGTCACGTAATTTCACTCTAGTTCCTAATAAATAAATATCCTGGGACATTTTTTTACAAACGGCCATCTGATCCCAAACTAAGCAGAGCCAGAAACCAGACAACTGATATACATATAGGCACTACAATAAAAATAGATACTTATGTGGATATTTACATCCATACACAGAACCAACAGATATGTTCACGCACACAAATGTTAGTTCTGGGTGGGAATCGAACCCACGACCTGCGGCGTGGCAGCCAGGGTCTCTAACCACCATGCCAACTGGCCCGTCGAATAGGTCAGATAGGTACTGTGGTGTCGAAAATTACCTTCTGAATATAAATAGAACCTTAATAACACGTTGTTTCTGCGTATAATAGTTTTAGATTAGTATAGACTAATGCCGGGTTACTATATACGATCCCGATCTAAAATCGGAAGATTGAAGTAGAATTTTGACATTACGTCTATTAAAATTACTGTCAAAAGGTTCGTCAATCCGCCGATTTTCGATCGGGGTCGTATATAGTAACCCGCCTTAAATCCCGTTTCGCAGTTTCATCCTAGTTCCCGATAGGTAATTAATGTATCCCGGGATTATAATATAGCCAACTTCGGGAATAATGTACCTTAAAGTATTAAAAAGGTTACTAAATCAACTCTCTCTCTTTATTCTTTTCTCTCTATTCGATTTGATTGATATTGATTCAACAGCTAATAGTATGATAATGGAAATCGACCTTATTCAAAATCAATGCAATTTATTTGACAGGTCAGTTGGCTTGGTGGTTAGCGACTCTGACTGCCAAACCGAAGGTCGTGGGTTCGATTCCCACCCAGGACAAACATTTGTGTACATGAACATGTCTGTTTGTTCTGTGTCTGGGTGTAAATATATATATAAGTATGAATTTAGAAAAAAAATATGTAGTACTTATATCAATTATCTGGTTTCTATAGTACAAGCTCTGCTTAGTTTGGGATTAGATAGAAAAAAGAAATGTCCCGGGATATATATTTATTTATTTTCCTATGACAATCTGAAATGCCAAAACGGCCATCATAGCGTGCCGGTAGTATAGCTCCCATCTTCCAGTTTCTCCTATCAAATGTATCCCGGTATTGTTACATAGCCTATGTCACTCCGGAATCAATTCTATTCAATTCTATCAATAAATTAATCCTGAAATTTCCATTCCCAGTTAACATACAAACAATGTCAGAATATACGAGTATACGTACTGTCAATACAATATAAAAAAAATAGATTAAAAAAATGATAATATTAGTTAAGATGTTAGCCGGACCTGACAGCAGTAGTTTTGAACTTTTGACCTTACGCAAACTAAATAATTGGTTTTGACTAAACTAATAATAATATCTAACTAAATTCTAAGTAGCCGTGACCTTTTATTAAAGATAATTAGTATTTAATCGAATGAAACACACATCAAGTCTTAGTTTCATTTGCTTTGCATCTCTATCTGTCACGTGACACAAGAGAGAGATAGATGGTACTATACCAATTACAAAAGAGTACACGTTTATACAATATGACTTAGATTAAACTTGCTCAAGACCACAATCTCACCATATTACGTATTTAAATAGCTCGTAAAATACAAGGTACTTTATGTAAAACTAGCTGTCCCCCGCAGTTTTACCCGCGTTCCCGAGGGATATCACATATTCCCGGGATAAAAATTTTCTTATATGTTATTTCAGGATATGCTCTATCTACGTGCCAAGTTTCATCCATATCCATTTAGTAGTTTTTGCGTGAATGAGTAACAAACATACTTACATAGAAATCTTTCCTCTTTATAATAGTAGTATGGATCATCTACCATCCCACGGTTTTACCTGCGTTTTCGACGGATCTAATAAATCTCGTAGTTGCAAAATAGCTTAGGTCAATTGGGAATAGTGTAGCTTTCTATCAGTGAAATAATTACTGAAATTGGATGAGTATTTTCAAAGATGTCGTCCTATAATTGAACTAACAGATTAACCTCTACATGATATTTAGTAGTCCATCCTATACTCTATATATATATATATCCTCTATATAGATATATCCTCGAGTAGTAGAGCTCTTAGTGCAGAGTTCGTCCGGGGAAGTACTACCACCTTACCCATTTCTGCCGTGAAGCAGTAGTGCACTTGTGTTACTGTGTTTCGGTTAGAAAGGTAAGGGGGCCGGTGAAATTACAGGCACATGAGACTTAGCAACTTCACGTCTCAGGGTCGACAACGCATTGGCGATGCCCCTAGTGTTGCAAATGTCCATAGGCGGCGGTGACCACTTACCATCAGGTGGACCGTTCGCTTGTTTGTCGGCCCATGTGGTATAAAGAAAAATATATATATATTAGATGTAAGACTGGGGCTTCCAACCGTCCGGGTTTCACCGGATTTGTCCTAGTTCAGTGGGTGTTCGGGGAGCGTCCGGGTGAGGTTTCCATAATAACCCGGACACTTTTTGTGTCACGGGAATACCAAATAATTACTAGATAAGCAATTAAAATGTAAATTATATGTTTAAAAATATTATAATGCGTGTCCGGAAAAAAAAATGTCCGGGGTTTTTTAAAGTTTTTGTCCGGTGTTGGCAATTAAGGTGATGGCAGCCCTATGTAAGACTCATTGTAATTGTAAATCAGCATTCCATTTCTGTAACTAGAATCAGTCAACTGGACATACTTAGCATTCCCAGACTCGATTAAAATAATCCCTGTATATATGAATATAATATGTGTTGAATTAAATCATGATTATGATTAATTGGTACATCATGCGTCTGCCAGTTCCTGTACTTATGACCTTGAGGAGTGCCCGTGCGTCATTCTATCGTTATTATAAGACACGTCTCATATCATTTGCATTCTACAGTTCTAGACTGTGTGTCTGCAATGTGGAAGTTTTGTATGTGATTTCATAACTAAATACATAGGACATTCTTTACACATTTATAACTAATTATATTATGTATATCCTGGATTTTACTTCAAATGGAACTTTTACTATGGAAACCAGATAATATTCACAATGTTTTTTTATAAGTATTAGGGCATATTCTTTACACGGCCATTTGATTCCAAACTAAGCAGAGCTTGAACTATGGAAACCAGAAGATATCCATAATGTTTTTTTGTTATAAGTATCTGGGGACATGCTATACACTCGCCCATCTGATTCCAAACTATGCTGAGCTTGTACTATGGAAACCTTATGACTGATAGACTACATTTTAAATCTGTGGCCTGTTGCTAATAGGGCCAATATCAATAATCATTATTTTCAGTAATGAGCGTTATAACAATGAATCATACATACATCATACATAGTTATTATTTAGGTGTTATTTTGTAGTTTACTTTTATTTGATTTATGTTTTTATTTGATTTATAATATATGTATATATAACTGGTTTTACAATCTCGTTTCATTAAGTACTTTGGCCCTTTTGGCACCAGGCCACAGAAATATATTACTAGTCTCTCATAGTTGCCTTTCCAAACGAAACATCCTTTGGGAACGCGAATATAACATAGTATTGCATCGTTCGTAGCCATAATAGCTCAAGGATATTGATGTCGAATGCTGTGCAAAGGCTCTAGGTTCAAATCCATGTATGACCTAGGTGGTTTTTGCACATGATATATTTATTTACACGTGTGGAAATGCCTACTTGTCTAGTTTAGCGACAAATATTGCGTGATTTGGTGTTATGTTACAGTCGCGAGCTGAAGTTGCGATTTTGCGCCCTAAATCAATTATTAGGTATATTGCAAATTTCGAATATTTTGTGTATTTACATATCCAAATGAGTTCTTATTCTTAATTTCAGCTTTATTCATGTCATTGTCTATTCTCATCGTCATTCCCACAATGTTCGTATGTAACGTTTTAATACTAGATGCTGTTCCACGGTTTCACCCGCATTCTGTAGGGATCTAATGTATCCTGGGATTATAAAATGGCCTATGTTTTTCGATTGTATTGTTATCGATTTTATTACGGGCCCGCTACGTATTGTTTGAATATACTGAATATCGTAACGCACGTTAGTTCGATTCCCACTGGACAACATTGTGTGCATGAACATTATCTGTTTGCCCTGTATATAAAAAGTAGTATATCAAATATCTGGTTTTGGATCAGGGGCTCGATTCTGTAAGGAAAATGACACTAACTCGAGGATGTTTCGTCGCGGCCTTCGTGCTCTGTCTCTGTCGCTTACTACGCTAATACTACTAATCACGTGAGAGGTAAGCTCTCCGAGGCCTCCGTGAAGCGGCTCGCTGACGATGTTTGTATTAGCCGAATAAGGGGGCAGATAACGCTATTGTTACGCTATTCCAAGATCTTTATTTAGATTATTGTATTATCTTCTAGTAAATAACACTTTTTTCTGATGTTTTCCTCAAACTGCTTGGTAATAAGCAGTGAGCTTGCAAAGCTTTTCGAGTGGTTGATAATTTGCGTGTAAACAGACGACTTGAACGCTTTTATCTGTAATGTTCCTTTCACTAATGACTTTGTTGTTACAAAATGTAGCAAAGAGCAGAGGCGATTTGCTTCTAGCTCGCGCACTATCCATTATAATATTAGGTAATTACAACGGAATGTTTTCTTTTAAGTGTGTTATACGCCTAACATTTACATGTTTGTTAGATCTGTTTATAAAAAATCTATGTGTGTATGTTCCTTATGGACTTTGAAACGGCTTGCCTGATTTTGACGGTTTTTACTCGCTGATAACTGATTAACTTAAGCTCGTGGTTTCTGTTGCGTTCACAAGTCACTTTTTTCGGAATAGAAAACCAATATGTTATTCCAGGGCATGCTGTACTTATTGACCAAGTTTCATCCAAATCTTTTCAGCAGTTTTCAAAGAGTAACGCCCATACATCCAACCTCACAAACTTTCACATTTATAATATTAGTAGGATACAGCCCGCTGCTTTGCCTTTTAAATTATATACGAGTATTCGGGTGTATTCGGAACTGCTCGGGTTCGGAACTGATTCAGTCATCTACAGAGCCGAACGGCTTATCTTTTGTTCGTCGATCTATATAATACATGACCGTCACTAAAAATACTGCGTTAACCATAAGATCAACAAATATATAATAAATTTGTAAAAATATTAGAAAGAAAATTATTGGCTAAAAGTCACAATATAATATATATAAAAATCTAACCTTTCTGAATTTCTTGCCGGTTCTTCTCAAATGAAGGGGGACTTCCGAACCGGTGATAGCTTCAGTAGCATTGACCTTCATAAGTGCTTCTGCGGGCCTTAACTGAAAAATTAAAAAAATGTCTTTTTTTTTTTTTAAGCGGGACAAAATAAAATCGCTTATTCTGGACTGAATTCTGACTTCGTGTATTTCTTGCATTTTTGGTCTTTTTTACGCATCCGCGAGATTTTTAGACTAGCAAAGGTATTTTATGGGAGAATAAAATAAAGATACGCGGGGGAGAGCATGTTTACATTTGTTCTTACTGATCAGAATGGCAACCGAGTATTAATAAGTAATATTGAATCTCCGCCGGATGTCTTTATGATAATCTTATTTATTCTCAATAATCAAGGCGCGGAATGAGAAGCGGTCGCAATCTTTGTCCCATTTGTTTATGTGGCAACTCATTTCGGAATCGGGGTCTCTTATTAGGGCCAATCATTGGCCCATATTGCCAACAACTTGTTTATGAATTGCTGAGCAATTCAACTTATATTGTGAGCAAAGGGCAGAAATCTCAGCAACATTGTACGTTTAAACGCTGCTTTCAAGAGTAATTGCCTACTAAATTAATTAAGATGATTTACGGAATTCCTGTCATAAAAGTTTGTTCTTCATAAATGTTTTTTATGGGAACGTAATTGAATTGCTTTTGGGTTATCTACACTAATATTATAAAGAGGTAGAGTTAGTAATTTTGGATTTCGGAACTACTCGTTCGTTTTCAAAACTGTTGGATTGTTGAACTAATGGATAGCTAAATTATTTCCGAGTGATATGGGTTCGTTCTTACGCTGGGAAAACATTAATTCTCTTGGAAACGTGGATGATATCGCAAGATTTTATTCAGTTTAGGCCCTCGGAAGGCACTTATGAAAGTCAAATTTAAAGTTACTGAAGCTACTACCCGTCAAAATTACAGTAGATATCAATAATGCATAAAAATAAGGTAGAAGTTTATATTTCCTTTTATTCACGAACGGATCTATTTGATTTTCCGTTCAAGGATGGGATGATGATGGGCATCGGTCACATTTAATCTCGGGTACGTGGTTCTTCCACCGTGAAGCAGTATAGCACTTGTATTACTGTTTTGGGTTGGTAAGGTAAGGCTGGTGAAATTACAGGCACATGAGATTTGGACAGGCCAGTTGGCTTGGTGGTTAGCGACTCTGACTGCCAAACCGAAAGTCGCGGGTTCGATTCCCACCCAGGACAAACGTTTGTGTGAATGAACATGTCTGTTTGTTCTGTGTCTGGGTGTAAATATGTATATAAGTATGTAATTAGATAAAAAAGTAGTATATGTAGTATATCAGTTATCTGGTTTCCATAGTACAAGTTCTGCTTAGTTTGGGATCAGATGGCCGTATGTAAAAAGAATGTCCCAGGATATTTATTTATTTATTTAACAACTTCACGTCTCAGGGTCGACAACGTATTGCGATGCCCCTGGTGTTGCAAATGTCAATAGGCGGTGGTGAACACTTACCATCAGGTGGACCGTTTGCCTCTTTGTAGTCCTAATTTCTATCATAAAAATGTTTGAATAAATAACTAATTGACTCAGGCATGGCCTTGCGGAAATCCACTGTAAGATACAAATAATAAATATCAAGTAACTAATTCCCATGGATCTTATTCTCTGTCAAGTCCCAAACAAGAAAACTCAACAAGAAATCTGTTTCCTAGATACTAGATATTTGTTTTTTGTATAATTAATCAATTAATAAATAACCTGGATATACACATATATCGAGTTCCTACTTCAAATAATTTCATACAAAATGATTCCTGTCCAAATGAGCAATATCCGAACCATAAGGAGTTATGGTCCATTCTCTATCAATAACGGAGTGTCCCAACACCGAACAATAGCGAATAAAGAGTAAATGTTGAGACGTGCCCAATGATGCAAGCGCTTTGTCGTGAGATATCGAAATAACTTTTTTCAGCTAGGGTTTAACTCTCTTTTAGACTTGGGATGTCAACTACTGAACATAGGCCTCCCATGGATTTCCACAACGAATGATCCTGGGTAGCCTGCATCCAGCGGCTTCCATCAACTCTGACCAGGTCGTCGGTCCACTTGGTCATCCCGCTCGGGCCTTTCCAGTCGCTACTCGAGAACCCCCTCCGTTGTCAGATTTTGAGCGATGTGGCCTGCTCATTGTCGTTTAAGCTTAGTGACTCTATGTCCATTGTTTCGGACCAGCGTAGAGGAATTTCGACCATAGCCCGATGAGCGACCTTAAGCTTATTAATACGGGCAGCAGTAAGAGACCATGTCTCTGTTCTGATTGTGGTGTGAACTCAAGCCTATCCTAAACGTTGGCAGTACATTATCAATTCCCCTGGTATACTAAATATTTTGATTGCCAAAGTATTGTGGTCTATCTACCTTTGTTAGACAACAGTGCTTAACCAGTGTCAGCCACCTACGGGATTCTCCGTTCTCAAAAGATCTAATACTTTGCGATGATTCATACAAATCTACGTGTTTGAGCAACCAACATCCCGCACGAACTGTTATATTGTCAGAATACATAATACAAAAGTTATTAAAATAATAATGGGCAATTTATCATATATTTTATATCCGTGAACGAAACAATAAATTCGAAAATTTGCCTCTACAATAAATACTGGATGAAAAAACGTAATGAGAGTACATAATACGCAGAACCTAACTCCTTTATTCGTGTCCTCGGCTTACGTAATAACGAGTATCGTACAAACAGACAGACAAAAAACAGACGTCAAGATCTTAAAGGTCCGTTTTGACAGCCACGAATGACATTTCAAAATCATTTTTATTGTTCTCGACATAAAGTTCATCTATTGAACCAGCTTAACTGTATGAGGATGGTGATGAACCATATCATAAGCATATAAGGTTGATTGTTCTATAACTCTTAACTGACAAATCGGGCCGGTTGGATTTCGAGAACTTTAATAATACACGCTTTGTTCGTGCAATTTGTCGAGTGAGCCACTGCTGGCGCCGAAAAAAATAAAGAATTCTTTCCGGCGCAAAAGATAATATATTTTATGACGTTTAACTAAGGATTAAAATTGATTGAATAAATAATCATGATAAAAATAAAGTAAGTTTACATTATCCATTCTCATTATTTATTTTAAGATAATATTATAAATGCGAAAGTAACTCTGTTTTTTTGTTACCTTTCCACAACTAAACGGCTGATCGGATTGTAATAAAATTCGGTAAGGAAATAGATTATATCCTGAAGATGGCTGTCTTTTGTTTCAAAAATAATCTACGGATTTAAAGTAATATAGGCATAAGTTTGTATGGATGGATTGATGCATGTTTGTGTTACACTTTCACCCAAAAACTACTAAACGGACTGAGATTAAACTTGGACATAGATTTATTATAACCTGGATTAACAGAATACTTTTTAGGGAGTGATCTACCTAATTATTTCCAAATGTTCGATTTTAATCAAAAAATTAACAAATCATCATCACACGTAGTTTAAGGATAACGAGTTTGTTAATTAATGTTAGAACAGAGGGTAATTACCTGACCCCTTATTCAGCTAATAACAAACTTCATCGGTGAGCGGAGGCCTCGGTGTAGTTAGCGGCAGAGATAGAGCACGGAGGCCGCGACGAAACATCCTCGAGTTAGTGTATTTTTTTTTACAGAATCGACCCCTGCCCCCTAATTCAGCTAATACAAACTTCGTCGGATTGGTCGCGGGGCAACGAGGCCTCCGAGAGCTTACCTCTCACGTGATTGCATAGTTAGCGAAAGAGACAGAGCATAGTAGCCGCGAAGAAACATCGTCGATATAGTGTCATTTTACCTTACAGAATATTACTTCTGTGCATTGGTAGTCGGTATTAATTTCTACACATCTCATTTCAGTGGACCACTGGCATTAAAATATTCGAAGTAGATTTTTATAATCTGAAGCATCACACTGGATGCCACACATTATTATAGCGGTCAATGTAACTTTGAGTAAGGAATGGCAATTTCATCTAATAATGCCAAGCCATTGGCATCGGGGCCGATGACCGGTGCCAATCAACTGTTTGGCAAACTTGTTCATTTAAATCATACGTTCGAACGTCCCGTCGTACAGTCGGACATAAAATCGAAAGTGTAGATGTAAATAGTAAATCTGTATGGTTATTTTACTGGTAATTATATCTACTTTTAATGTCGTTTAGGTGATTGAGGAATTCGAAAACAAATGTGTTTTTATTAGTAGAAGAACCAGGGAAAATATATGGGGGGAAATAGGTGCTATCGTCCTCCCTACCCTCAGAGTCAGAGACACTTTATTATGATCAACTAGATATAGTTTTTATAGTCACAAAAACATCATCATCTATTTTTGGAAGTAAAGTATAAAAATATACAAAAACTTTAATCTAGACTGACGCAACACTAATCTTTGGACTGTTCTAAAATTAGAATACAAAATCTTATTATAGAATGACCATTTTAATTTTCTCAAAGAGTTTCCCTTACGATGTTTTGCATCTTAAAATGGTGTAGTTTTTTGTATGTCTGTTAATCTGCTTCTTTATTTGATAGAACGCGAGATGTGGGCGTGTCAGGGAATAAAAACAAGATTGCATTTTACAATGGCGCCAAAAAGACCTGTCGCAATGAGACAAGCATACAAAAACTAAATGAAACTGTAGCTACACTTTTTACGTATCTACCTAAAGTTTTGCATACTGATTATGCGGAGGGCAACGACCCGTAGCCGCCGAAATTGAAAATAAAAACCAAAAGTTTAATACAAGGTTTATGTCCAAACTGGCAATTTACTGAAGGGTTCTACCAATTTTAGGGGACCATTAACTTGAAACAAAAATCTTCTTCGGTTTGAAATAGGGGTGTACAGCTTCGTACATATTTGATAATTTTTTAATTAAGAATTCGTCTTGTAATTCGGATAATGTATAAAAAATGTTTCAACGATACACAGTATTTTTTACTAACTGTATTTATCCTACTCGTATACAACTTGACCTGATAAACTAGTTTTACCTTCGCCCACTATGTGAGTTTGTACGACTTTTTGCTCGTGCCATAGTTTTTATTTTTCTATGAGCTCACGAAACTAACGGAAACGCTCTCCGAATTATTTCGCGTCGCGGTGACGCGGTGACGCCCCCTTTCAGGAATGTACGAATGTTTTCCAGAAAAAGTTTTCATAGGCAAGTTGACGGAGCAATATCTTTTCATCCATTTCTTTTAGAATATTACACATATAAATCACAGAACACATGCAACGGAGTGATTTTTATTCTACTGTTATATTCATATAATTATTCCAACGCATATATCCGCAGTATTCTTTAACTGCGGTCACGCTGTACACCCGAGCTTAGATAAGTTCAGAAGCCCGAATATCCGAAAGTGTATGCGGTTATAAGTGTACATTTAGGTACATCACTAGCACAACAATGTTTCGTCAGTTCGTATCATTTCTGCGAATTACAAACAGTTAATGAGTTATGGTGCATGATGAAAACCACATGGGTCATTGATGCCGTATTCCTCAGAATCGTTTTGGGTACTTTGACGTCAATGCGCATCCAATTAGGTATTAGGAGCTTTTGAATAGAGGTTCTTTATTAGGGAAAGATTTTAGTAAGCATTTTATTTTTTTAAATAATGTGTTGTTTTTTTCCAAATGATAAATGTTTGTACTACGGAAATCAGCCCCCTTATTCAGCTAATGCTGCTTCGTCGGCGAGCCGTTACACGTAGGCCTCGGAGAGCTTATCTCTCACGTGGTTAGTAGTATTAGTGTAGTTAGTGAAAGAGACAGAGCACGGCGGCCGCGACGAAACATCGTCGAGTAAGTGAATTCAGCCCCAGATAACTGATACCTATACTACATTTTCACCTATTACAGAACAATCAGAGAAGTTCATGTTCTTAAATATTTGTTTTGGGTGTGAAACAATAGACGACAAATAGCAAGGATATATTTATATAATATAATTAGTAAGTGTTTCCAAACTTAAAAAATTCAAACCAACCAACAGCATTATCTCAAAAGATTTTGACGCAATTAACTAACTGATAATTTTAATTGTAGTTGGTGATAGTGATCAAATCTTATCATGATCAAAGTTCAGGTAAATATCCATATCAAATGGAACCTCAAAATAAAATTGAAACATTTAGTCCAAAATTTTTGTAATGAGAAAAATCTTGATCATCATCACATCCTGTCCTAAATTCATTTGTTTATTGCCATCTTTTTTTTATAATTAATACATTGTGGGGAAATATAAGGAGCAGTACAAATTTTTAAGAAATTAAAATCGTTCCTCGCAGATACTTCTATCGGATACCGAGAAAAGCTTTTGTCGCTTGTGAATTTATTCGTTCAAGTACATTTTTTATAACAGATTTGACAACAGAATATGGATTTTATTTAGAAATCCGTGCATTTTGTATTTTTTTGGCATAGTTTTATGGATATTTTTATTTTAATCATTTTGAACTTATACTCACACAGCTGTCACTAACAGATAGGTAGATTAAAACTAGAGTCCATCACGAAAGCATTAACAGACTTCGTTCATCATCTATCTCCCCTGTTCATAATCATTTGGGTGCGGAACAATATGTTTTCTATCCACCCGGAGCAAGAAATTCCTATCGAGTATTTGGTCATCAGTATACTTTTTAGTCGTTCTAAAAGCCAGAGATAAGGGGTCATTTGTTTTACCTACTAATGATTATAACCTAACCACTTAGCCACAAAATCACAAATCATATATCACAGTAAACGCTTGCATCCTGGAATTAGAAAGAAGCGAAAACAGCACTACGATTAGATATCTTTTATAACTGATTTGATCATTATCACGTTGAATCAATTTAGTTATTGACGCCCTTGATTGTCAACGGCGGTGAAAACTGTTTGATCATGTACTCATGCGTATTTATAATAATCAAAGATTTAAATCTACATATGAAACCAATTAATTGTTAATTAATTATTAATTCTTCAATTGATCAAGCTAACCTATCTGTGATAAATCGAAACGCTTTTATGACCGTCTACACCTACAACCTAAAGGTTATCAAGTTAGGTATTAAACTATCGCAATATGTTTGAACCTTCATTGATATTAACTTATTAGCTTGCTTCTACTCCGTAGTTCACTCATATTAACAAACCTAACATGAGAAAGGTGTTTAAATTTATATTTATTGTGCATTTTGGCCATTTGTTTTGTTTATCTCTAAGCTCGTAATTAATTTATTTGCTTATGTTACTAATTAACATATTTTAGCCATAAGTAACTTTCCTTACTATTTGGCATGCTGTGGTTTCCTATGACTGACAGGGCACTTAGCACCATATTCTATATTTAATCTTATGTCAATTTAGTGTTGTTGGAAATCCTAAAAAAAAATCGCGAGGTATCCCGATCTATAGATCATTCTGTAAGCAAAGTCCAAACATCAAAACAAAAAATACCGGCACTATAACAAATCTCCTTGATATAAAACACTTTTAGTGTGGATGACATTAACAAGCAGACGGCCCACCCGATGAGTGATAAGCACTAAGCACTACCAATCGCCGAGCTTTTTGTCACCTTTTTTAGATGACTCAATATAGCGATGCCAGAAAACGGTAATGACGATCTCACTCCACGTCTCTTTAAACAATTTGAGACATACCTACTCATTGCGTGCGGTAAAATACCCGTAGAATTAATGATTTCCTCATTCCAACATCACAGGAACTTGTTACTTTAATCAAAACAAAAATTGCTTCTAAAGTCCCTTCCTAGTAGATTATGTTATAGTATTCTAGAGGAACTGGGACTGTTTTTAGCTAAGATTGGCGTTTCCTTGCGTGTCATTCTGTCTGCCTGTTTGTCCATTAGTAGGTAGGGGGGCAAGTGGGTGCTTCCTCTTTGCTGGAGACATTTGTCTTCTGATTGATGGACGTGTAAAATTGGCGAGGGCAGTTGATGGTTATCATCTAGTCTAGACATGAAGCTATATCCGTATGTATATAGGTGTTATTATTGCTAATCAACATCCTATGGCATTGGTTTCTTTCCTTTCAATTAGGAATAGATATTATTAGGTACTGATGACTCATTTTCCATATAAATGCAGTTTATCTCAGGAACTATTTATGTGAATTCCAATTAATCATCGAAATTCTGCGATTTCACAAATTTCCATGTAGATAAGAAATGTTTAACATTCGTATTGCAATAAAAATGTATTGACAATTTTCTGATTTATTGCATTTGGTTTCACCTAAACCTGGCTTTTAGTGCAGAGTGAGTTATTTCCACCATTAAGCAGTAGTGCACTTATATTTTACTAGCTGTCCCACGCGGTTTCACCCGGATATCGATCTTACTGTGCCTATAACTATGTACGCAAAATGCCACGTCGAATGGTAGCAGTCACATCCTGATATGTTCAGTTTTGAGGTGATGGTGCGTCAAATGAACCCTATTTTGCCAATATTTATATAAGATAGACTATAAGTCGGTTAGAATGGTAAGGGGGCCGCTGGAATTACATGCACATGAGACTTAACTGGATATCTCAGGGTCGATAACGTAGTGGCGAATATTGACTACATCAGGTGGACCGTCTATCTGTTTGTTGGTTGGATTCACTTGACAGCTTATTCTGAATCTTCTAATTCTTAAGTTTTAAGATGTATCTGAGATGCTGGCCACAGAACCCAAAGATTCAAAATCTTTTATAATATACTCATCTAGACTTATAAACCTGCCCTCTTATTCAGCTAATACAAAGTTCGTCGGCGAGCCGGTGCAATGAAGTGTCGGAGAGCTTCCCTCTCAGGTGATTGCTTAGTTACCGAAAGAGACAGAACATAGAGTCCGCAATGAAACATCCTCGAGCTAGTATAATTTTCCTTACAGAATCGAAACCCTGTATGTAACTCTAGTAGATTCAATTTACAGACCGCAGAAACTAGATTGCGGTAACGTGCGATGTCTGCGAAAGTTAAGGAAGGATTTGACTTTTGTTGACCGCCACATATCTCATTACTTTTTATTAAGAGAATAACAATTATAGACAAATCAGAAGTTATATGAAAAACAATTTAGTGATAACAAAATGTAAATTACAGATGGCAAAGATGCCAAAATAAAAGTTAAAAAAAAAAAATGCTTTTAAATGCATAAAAAGTTTCACAGATGGATGGTTTTTGTGTGAACTATTGACATTATAATGTTTATTTCATATATTGGAATAGTGTAATGTCGGCAAATGTTCAATGTAATGTGCCTCATGTATCCATATTGTATACAATCTTAAGAAATCGTTAATGTTATTCCAATATTCGTACGCCATTTACGTAGTTTAATGGAACTATAATAATGAAAGTAAAATCGAAATATGTTACACCTTACATTTATCGAATAAATGATGATTATGATGATCATAATAATATGGTTACTATATTTTTTTACTACTTTGAGAAATGAGGTTTTAAAGGCGTCATAACTAAAATCATAATCATAATCCATCATAATTAAAATAATGTTTACTAATGAAAATCGAATTGATCAACAAGCATGCCCACAGATTGACACACACCATAATAGTGTTTTCATTGCATTTACGTATACATATCAATGTGTAATGTCGGTACATTTTCGATGCAATGTTACATATTGTATTATTTCGATTTTCTTACGTCAATGATAGGCTAATTGCCTTGTTAAGAGTAAGTGAGAGAGGTAAGAGATATGGACTGCCACGCCCCAGGTCGTAGGTTCGATTCCCACCCAGGCTAACATTTGTGTGCATGAACATGTCAGTTTGTTCTGTGTTTGTGTAAATCTCTATATATGTAGTATATCAGTTATTTGGTTTCCATAGTACAAGCTCTACTTAGTTTGGGATCAGATGACCGTGTGTAAAATAATGTCTCAGGATATTTATGTGTTCGAGTTTTTAGATTTTCGAACGCATCACGATGGTTCCTCCAATAAAATGTAAGAACTGACACGACAGGGTTATGAAATGAAATACATTTATTCCAATAGACCTTCACAGGCACTTATGAATGGTCAAATTGTCACATATAGATATTTTTTTTACCAATATGCCGTCAAGTGCGATTTGATCATGTCTAGTCAAAATTGATATATCGTTCAGCGAATCCATATCAGTAACACGATTCGGATTACCAAATTCAAGTTTGTTATCGCTACTATACTGATTAGATAACCTAGTCACGAATGAGGATATATTTTCATCCTGGGCTTCGATTCTGTAAGGAAATTTAAAATCGCTCGACGATGTTTTGTCTCTTTCGCTAACAACGTAATCATGTGAGGGGTAAGCTCTCGGAGGGGTGGTTGCGCCGGCTCGGAGACGAAGTTTGTATTAACTGAATAGGGAGGCTTTTTTTCATATACTATATATGTATCCTAGGACATTCTTTACACATCACATGCCCATCTGTCAATTTTGTACCTTCATTCTGCCCATATACCTACTCGTATATAATTGATAACGTAAAATAAACGAAACGTAAACCTTAATTTACATGATGTCCTAAAATTGAATGCGGTGTTTACCTGTAAAGATTGTGTAAGTAAGACTGTAACGTAATAAATAACTAAAAAAAAATCTGATCCCAAATCGTATTATCCTATTAATTTAGGCGTCAACCTTTTAGAGGCCTGATTTCAATTGTTATATTACCAGCTTCTAACTTTACCTGTTATGCTTGAGACAAATCTTGCAACTAAATTTACGATCAGCTCTCCCATCCGATCGAGCTGAAATTTCGCACACTAAATTGATTTTATTGACGTTGCACGAATTAAGTGACGTCATTCTAAATCCAATATGGCGGACGTGATAAGATGGTCATTCATTAATTCATAAGCCACCTCCATTAGGTGGGTATCTAATGGAAGGGTTTACCAAGCATGCGTGACGTGTGTTTCTTTTCTTTTATGACTTAACTAGACTGTAGTGAAGCTTGTTTTAAAACATGTGTATTTTTTATCTGTTTGCAGTAATATATTACTTAGCATGCTGTCAACAAACCAACTCGCTTTTCAAGGCAATAATTTAGTATCATCAATCACTTTTGTGGGCTCGGATCGAATCTAATTCGACGGTAACGTCATTCCGATTACTCGGTTATCGAATTTATCATGGCGCTTAAAGAGACGTGCTTCATTATCTTACATCGATATACGTTAATGTAATCTCAATCTAACTGAGGTGATTCAAGATCTACTTTAGGATACCTAGTGTTACAACCACATGCGACCTTGTGATACGAAGTGGGAGGCATGTGTTCTTTCTAAAGTCACAAGACGGCCCGTCTTGACAGCGAAGACTTATTAGAATGAATCTTAATAACTAAGACTTTATGACTATTATTATCTATCGATTAATGGGATGATTATAATTAACGTTTCTTTATAATATGTAACAAACATACTATTCCTATTCTCTTAGAGCAATCCGTTTCCCCAGTTGTTAATGTTATAGTATTAAACATAATGTTATGGCATTTTTAAGAAAATAATCAAATGCTACACTAAATTGTAGTTTAAAAAATGATATATTATGATTATTAACAGCAATCGAAACTTCTGAATATAAAGGTAAAGGGCCGGTGAAATGACAGGGACAGGAGACTTAACAACTTCACGTCCACGATTGCGATGCCCCTGGTTGCAAATGTTCATAGGCGGCGAACACTTACCATCAGGTGGACCATCTGCTTGTTTGTCAGCTTACTTGACATGAAAAAGACCAGGGTAATATTACCACGGGAAATGCGGGATGTAAACGACTTTTGTTCTGCTTTAACATAAGCTTGTTTGTGTTTTATACATTTTTATATAATGAAACTCAATCTGGTGTCCCGCATGTGGTGTCCATAAATTCGCATCACTTTGAAGAGGGCTTTGAACCTTACACTCAAACCTGTTCGAAATATTTACGAGGCAAGTGGACCCAAAGTGATATTCGCATTAAGTTTTTTTGGATTTTCCTTATATCCTACAAATAGCCAGTTAAAAAAAAATATTTCTGTGGTCCCATATTTATACTAGATTGTTTTATTTTTGTTTTTAAAGTGATTTGAATTATTTATTTTTTTGACATCCTATTTTTATTTTTTTTTATTATTTTCATATAATTAATTGTTAGTGTTTTCTATTTTAAATGTAGCCTAAGTTTTGTGAATATTGTATATCTGTAAGAGACATACATATCAGAACCTAATTGATAATTAATTTGTATCGTGTATATTTCATATGTATGTTGTAGGTGTTCCTTTTGAATAAATAAATAAAATATTTAAAATGCGAAAGAAACTTGGCACAAAGTTAGCAAATGCCTTGGAGAAACATATAGGATACTTTTTATCGCGGGTAAATCTAATATCCCTAAGGAACGCGGGTAACACCGCGGGGGACAATTAGTCCTGCTATCTTCTAATATTATAAATGCGAAAGTTCACGAGGTGTATGGATATTTTAGCTCTTTGACGCAGAAACTACTAAACGGATTTAGATGAAACTTGGCAAAAACATAAGTATATATGTAGTTTACATATAAGGTATTTTTATCCCGGGAAAATATTATATAATATGATATCCTTCGGGAACGCGGGTGAAACCGCGGGGGACAGCTATTCAAAAACATCAAATACAATGCTATCAATTTAAAGGTAAGTACTTATTATTTTAATGAATGTTATTTACCTGACGCACATTTAAGTTATGGAGAGCGTTTATTATTTTTTAAATTATACACTCCATGTCACGCAAAGGAGCTTTTAGCCTCGGCGTAAATTGCGTTTTCAATTAGTTTTTGTATCACCTTTAGAACTATCCATTAAAACTTGGAAATCTGTAAACAATATTATCAATAATTGTTTAGAATATGCAAAGAACTACTCGGAGTAGTAGAGCTCTTAGTGCAACCTTACCCATTTCCGCCGTGAAGTAGTAGTGCACTCGTATTACAGTGTTTCGGTTAGAAAGGTAAGGGGGCCGGTGAAATTACAGGCACATGACACTTAACAACTTGACGTCTCAGGGTCCACGACGCTATAGCGATGTCCTTAATGTTGCAAATGTCCATAGGCAGCGGTGACCACTTACCATCAGGTGGAACGTCTGCCTGTTTGTCGGCCCCGTGGTATAAAAAAAAAGGACTATTTCAAACAAAAGTAAAAATAAATATGGAATTGATTTAGTTGAGTACAACTTATTATTTGTCAAGTCGACTCTAAATAGTATAAAACGAAGTCATTATTTCTACTTGTCTGTTTGCACTTAGTTCTTTTAAACTACGGACTAGATATTGATTTTAGACCATACCTTTCTGAAAGTTTTTGTGTAACATGCATTTATTAGGAGAAGCCGGGGTATTAGAATATTTGTTATACATAATTATCTTCAATACTATAACTATACTGTACAACCGCCGAATATTTGTCAAAATCTTATATTTTGTTAACAAAATACAATAACACCATTTTTGAAAACCTTCTGTCTGTTTGAACAAATTAATCTCCGAAATTACTAGACGAATTTTGATGAGGTTTGCACTGGGAACGGGGCAATATATAGGCTTTATCCCTGCTAATATTATAAATCTGAATGTAAGTTTGTTTGTTACGCTTTCACGCGAAAACTTCTTAACCGATCATCATTAAACTTTGTGTACATATTCTTGGAAGTATTAGAAGTAACAGAGGACACTTTTTGTGCCGGTAAAATGTTACATCCCTCGGGAACGCGGGTGAAACCGCGGGGGACAGCTAGTTTCATCATAATCGACTAAAGAAAAGATACCATCATTACGAACTCACGGTCTCAGCTAGTATACAATACGAATTTAGAAATTAGTCTTCTGTAGACGGTCGTTAGTAAGTAATAAACTCTTTCATTTACTGATGGGAAGTAAATAATCTTTGTTTCTAATTACTTAAGCAGTACAATGAGTTTACATAACATCTTGTGTGGATGAGACGCGAAATTGTGAAAGTGCAGTCGGTTTAGTCACAGAGCAATTGTTGCTTAAGTCGTGAGTCTGGTCTAGGGTTGCCATTCGTTCGGGTTTCCCCGGATTTATCCTAGTTGAGAGGGTGTCCGGGGAGTTTTCAAAAGAGTTTCATTAAAGGGTGAAAGCCGGTCACTTTTTGTTTCAGTTAATGAGTAGATAAGCAGTTAAAAATTGATTCGTAATCTCGAACCGCATCCAATAAAAATATTTTTTAGGTTTGTCCGGGAAAAAGTCTTTTGTCAGGCGTTGGCTATTTAGGTGATTGCAGCCCTAGTCTGGTCTCAGGGCTATACACTGATTCTGGCTGAACTATCAAAAGGAAGAGTATTAGCAAAATGATCTTTATTACTTTAAAAATAAGGTTCATCTATTAATCCAATGGTTATTGTGTGATGATGCTGATGGACCTTATAATAACGCTTTAGGGTACAGTTTTCTTTAGCCCTCTTACTTGTCAAGGGTCTTTTAGATCTGGACAAGTTAAGTGCACCACATGGTCCCTTAATATGAAGAAACCAAGATAATAAAGTGTCCTTCATGTTATTTTTTGTCCTTGTTATTTTCTTAGGGACCCAATTTTTCCATAATAAACCAAGCGGAAATAAACCACTAACACCTACATTAAAGTCTAATAAAATAATACAATGTTGCGTCCAGCTATCACACTCGCATTCCCAAGGGATACTACTTTTAGAGGATAAAAGGTATCGAATGATATCCAAGCGTGTCATTTTTGTAAGGGAAAATGACACTAGCTCGAGTTGATTCGTCGCGGCCTCTGTCGAACCCATGACCTGCGGGATGGCGGTCAGAGTCTCTAACCACCAAGCCAACTGGCCCGTTAAAACCGTTGAATATTTAATACAGTTCAGTAAAACAACCTTGCGTTTTCAAAAGCAGTAAATGAAAGCGTGTGAATTTATATTATACATCTATTTATATATAAAAACAGGATAAAATGCACCTGTAACCGAGTAGGCAGATCAAAGTATCGTGGGCCAATAATAACTAGAAATATAAAATGGGACTACACATGACAACCTGTTACAGGTTGTGTGTAACAATGTGTGCATGTGTCTTCAAGCATCAATACTGTTCAAATTTTAGGATTTCTAGTAACATTTAGCAACTTCTGCTTACCCTATCCTTAGATGTATGCATGTCTGTTTGTTCTTATTGGATATTTAAAATGTATACATATTTAAAAGAAATAGTAAATCGGTTATCTGTTTTCCATAGTTCAAGCGTTGCTTAGTTTGAAATCAGATGGCCGTGTGTAAAGAATCTTCCAGGAAATATTAGATATACCTATTTATATCACATGGGCCGACAAATAAGCAGACGGTCCACCTGATGGTAAGTGGTCACCGCCGCCTATGGACATACTACATGGCAACACTAGAGGCATCGCCAATGCGTTGTCGACCCTAAGACGTGAAGTTGTTAAGTCTCATGTGCTGTAATTTTACCGGCCCCTTTACCTTTCTAACCGAAATTGAAATTGTCTTGCTACAGAACTATGAAATATATTAATTCAAATAGGCCTTCACAGGCACTTATGAGTAGATTCTAATGCCGGTTCAGAAGGCTGCTTTTACTGTGACACTGAACTAACTGACATAATTAATAAGTTTGTTTTGGATGGATTCTTAATCTTTTAACGTGTGTTGAGTACACACGTTGGTTTTTACCCATTATTTATATACAGGCATTGGAAGCCAGCGGGAACAGGGGCTTGATTCTGTAAGGAAAATTACACTTAACTCGCGGATGTTTCGTCGCGGCCTCCGTGCTCTGTCTCTTTCGCTAACTACGCTAATACTACGTGACTACTAATAATCACGTGAGAGATAAGCTCTCCGAGGGCTCCGTGAAGCGGCTCGCCGGCGAAGTTTGTATTTGCTGAATAAGGGGGCTGATTGTCAGACCGAGAACTAACAATCAAATGATCATAGAAGTACTATAAAATCGATTCTATTCAAATATTTGATGTGTTTATATATCAGGTACTTCTCCTTTTTTTTTTAACAAGATCGGCGTACATAAAATATGATTCATGGGTTTTTTCTGCTCTCATTCTATTAAATCAATCAAGGCAGTATAAGCTGACTACATCTAGGCGTCGAAAGAGGTTACATGAGGACACTGCCCATATATTTTAGGTTAAAACTCAATTAGGTCATAGATATCTTTTATATGAACACTAAGAAATGAACGAGTGTTTATTGGATAGGAACCTAAACTTTTTATTAAGTGAATTGGATGGAATAACGTTTATTATCGCGTGTATTATTTTAGTGGATGTTTTATGGGATTGTTTGCCTTCAACCTAGCTAGATGATTGTTTTGTATCAATTGGTTTTAAGAGTTCTGCTTCAATTAATGGTAATACATACTATATTGGGACATTGCCCCGGTACTAATATCTGATCCCAAACCAACCAGAGCTTGTTCTATGAAAATGAACTATCAGAATGATATACTACATTTTTCTTCCATAGACATTATCTATACTAATATTCTGTAGAGTTTGTTTATTTGGTTGAACGCGCTAATCTCAGGAACTACTGATTTCAATTGAAAAAATATGATTGTCTTATATACCGCCCGCTTTCAATCCTGATCTTAAACCTTCCTCTTGAATAACTCTATCTATTGCTGAAAACTGCATTAAAATCTGCATAGTTTACGATTCTATAAAGGACATACAGACAAACATTATTTTTTATATTTGTATATAGATAATGTTAAATATAATATGATGATATTCAACAACCATACATAAATTAAATTGTAACACGGGTTACCACGTTTACGCATTTGCATTGCAGATTAATACAACGGTACTCTGACCGATAAGAAGTATTATATATACACCATAGTCAACTATATATACAGTTGTCGAGATCTTTAAGGTCCGCTTTGACGGCTAAGAATGTCACTGAAATCTCACCTTTATAGCTTTAGTGATAAGGTGCATCTATTGATCTAATGGTATTTTTTTTTTGTCCTAGGACATTCTTTACACACGACCTCCTAATCCCAAACTATGCAGAGCCTACTATGGAAACCAGATAACTGATATAGTACATTTGACGGGCCAATTGGCTTGGTGGTTAGAGACCCTGACTGCCAAGTCGAAGGTCGTGGGTTCGATTCCCAACCAGGATAAACATTTGTGTGCGTGAACTTGTCTGTTTGTTCTGTGTCTGGGTGTAAATATCTATATAAGTATGTATTTAAAAAGTAGTATACGTAGTATGTCAGTTACCTGGTAGCCATACTACAAGCAGTACACTCTGCTTAACTTGAGATCAGGTAACCATGTGTGAAGAATGTCTTGGGATTTATTTATTTATTTATATACAACTTTTTATTTTTCTAAATTACGGTGCAGAACCCTTCGTGCGCGAGCCCGACTCGCACTTGGCCGGATTTTCTGTGACCATCTGTCAAAACAGACCTAATGAATCATTACAACTTTTACACGCATTAAAAACATGATCATAATGAAGATTCTTCTAAATAAGCAAAGTGTACCCTCAGCATAGTCTTAATTAAGACAATTTTCGTTTATATATCCCATTAAATCAGCATTTTTTTGGTTTGAAACATTTGAAAATTTAAATAATAATAAATTCTTGCCGGTTCTTCTCGGTTGAAGGTTAACTTCTGAACCGGTGGTAGCTTCAGAGCCCTTCTAGGGCCTAAACTGAATAAATATATTAAAATAAATATCCCGAATGGAAATCAAACTTATCCTATGGAAACCAGAAACAATTTTTTTATAAAAAGATAGTTTGATATTTGACATTGATCATCAAAAAATTACCTTGAAAAAAAATTGCAGGAATTTGGCTTCCAGTTTTTCAAAGGGTCTCTTACGTTATAGAACCTCAGAGATGCTAGACGCTTACTTTCTCGTGTTTTCACATTGGCTGGGTCATCCGACCGGTTGTTGTGGTCTATATACACTCAGGTTATCTGTGCTGAGAGCATTCGTTATACGGCGGGTTGATAGGGTTACCAGAGGTAAAAATAAATAGGCCTGACAAAATGGCGGACGTTTACATAATGTTCTATAGCTTAATAGTTTTGTATTTATTTATGTATTGGTTATTAATTTTATATTTTCTTTCGTATTTTAAATTTGATATTATTTATATTGCCGAATATCGTGCAGTTTTTATTTTCGTTAGAAGCTGACTTCTTAACCACTGGTAGGTTAGCATCAGTCAAGTAGCAGTGGTTAGAGACCATGACTCCCGTACCACAGGTCTTGAGTTCGATTCCCACCCAGAACAAACATGGGACCTGGGACATTATTTACACACGGCCATCTGATCCCAAACGAAGCAGAGCTTGTACTATGGAAACCAGATAACTGATATGTTACATTTACAACTTTTTTAAATACATACTTATATAGATATTTATATCCAGATCCAGAACAAATAGACATTGTTTCATTGTTAAATTAACAGTAAATCCAGCCTTACGTCTGGTAACCCTACGCGCAGGAACTTAAAGTCAAGACATTTCAATTTGTAGAGTTGGAAGTTACAAAAAGCGGTTCTCGACCGTTTATGGCAATAATCCATGATGGAGAACAGCAGTGAATAAACAATCATCTTCCTGCCTTGTCCTTCCTACCAATCCTCCAGTTGTAGCTACAGTAACTTTAAATTTGACCTTCATAAGTCCCCTCCGAAGGCCTAAACTGAATAAATGGTTTTGAATTTGAATTTGAATCATGCTGGGTTGACCCGCTATGTTTTTTGGCCATTTGGTGGAATACCATATTACAAGAGATTTGGCAAATATTTACGGCCGGCCCTAACGCCTTTTTACCCGAAATGGTGAAGGAGGGTAATGTTTTTATATATGTGTGTATGTATGTCTATTTCTTTGGCACACTCCACTGCCTAAACCATTGGGTTGATTTCAACATATAAGGTGTTATTAGATTCTCAGTTACAGGTGTGACATAAGGTATGTCTTCTATTGATAATTTTGATAAGTTGGTAATATAGTATTATGGATTTTTTAATGTTATTCAGCTTATTGCAAATAGCATTATGTTATTTACCTATATGAGTTGGTATTCACCTTAGTAAAAAAACTGATTCGCTTATATTAAATATTACCCGCGTTCCCGAGGGATATCACGTTTTCCCGGGATCAAAAGAAGTCCATATGTTATTCCAAGATCTGCTCTATCTATGTGCCAAGTTTCATCCATATCCGTTTAGGAGTTTTTGCGTGAAAGAGTAACAGACATACTTACATACAAATCTTTCCTCTTTATAATATTAGATTAGATATAGATTTGCTAATAGGTTTTCTGTTTGCCTTTCACGTACTAATTAGTTGTTTTCAATTATGAAATCACTGTTTATGATTTAGCTTCCGTATTGATCAATAATGTTTCTAGAGGTAATACGATGAGCGTTAAACAAATGCTACACGTGCCTAAACAAATTAGATCTAATCTTGTCGAAATTAAATTGTATGTACTTAAATGTATGGTTAATTCTACTAATATTATAAATGCGACAGTTTGTTATGTTGGATGTATGGACGTTTGTTACGCTTTTACGCAAAAACTACTCAACAGATTTGATGAAAATTTTACTCAAATCCTATTTCCTACTAATATTATAAATTTGAAAGTTTTTAAGGGTGGATGGATAAATAGTTTATAGCCTGGATTAGCATATATACCGGGAAGATGTAACATCCTCCGGGAACGGAATGTGTTATCGACCTTGAGATGTGAAGTCTCATGTGCCTGCAATTTCACCGGCTCCCTTACCATCCTAACCGAAACACAGTAACACAAGTGCAAAAATTCACGGCGGAAATAGGTAAAGTACTTCCTCGCACGAAGACCTCTACTATGTACTTCTATTTTCTTATATTCCTTAGAAAGTCGTCCCTCGCTTCGGCAAATGTCAAACGGGTCTGAGTGCCGCGACAAAGTTGGAGGACGCACAGATTTGCACACAATAGCTAACACAATGGGCATTTATAAAAAAAACTCGTCTCGCCATAATTGGCTTCACTTCTGTGTTAGTGAGGCGGTTTCACTATCACGACCGCTCGGATATGCCATGATTTCTTTTTTTAGTTGGACGCTGGTAAGGGACGGATCTGTTATATGTGGGACGTGTATCCAAACGTGGGGAGTGAAAAGGAAAATGAAAGGACGGTGTGAAAGAGTGATGCTGTAAAGATTCAATAAAGATGGTGTTGATTTTGAAATAATAAGTGATGTTAAAGAATATGCATTGTGTCCGGACGTTTATGAAAAAGGATTTGTTAAATCGGAACCATTTTGAGAAAGAAGAGAACGAAAGAAAAATAGCTTCACGACCATTTTTCCTGAAGACTTAGATATATTTCTCAATATCGATGTCCACATTCCACCGTGGAAATATGCCAACGTACCATTGCAATACATGGCATTGCCGCTGTCTCTCGGGATAATTCCTAACAGAGACACGGTACCTTGCCCGAACTGGGAATCCAGACCCAGGACCTTCAGTCTAATCTAGGCTTCCTACCATCTAATCACCAAGGCGCTCCATAAACGTTTGTAAATGTTTATTTTCATATGGAAATGCATCTGTTTAATCAGTTTCATTCCAAACTCATGATCAATGTTACGGTTGAAAAGATTGATTTGGCTATGGTTTGTCTGAACAAGGTCAGGAAACAGTAAAAAAAAATATTACGGTGAGCAGATGTAGTGAAATAAACATTGCCAAAGATCACAAGAGCATTCAGCCGCCTTGATTACTTAACTTTTTAGGTATTATCGTTTTTCCAAAATAAAGCATAGTTTTGGTCGAAGATAACATTACCCAGTAATACAAGAAAACCTTACCAAGGGTACAAAGTTAGCCATCGAATTTCCAAAATTGATAATCGATCAAAAATCTCAGAATTAATGTAAATTTATAACATTACTTCCATTGAAATGTCTATCAAAAATTATTCTTTAGCTTTTCGATCGAATTCGAATATGGGATTACCTTAAAACACATTGTCAAAAGTGAACTAAATCTGAACAAAAAAGTCTTGTATTCTCTTTCATCTTACTAAAATAGAAAGAGATGCATAAATAAGCAATTAACAATTGAATCATCACCCATGTTATCCACTAAACATTTCTGATAGAACTTTCCAAGTCATTGTAGATAGGAACCATTTATTTATTGTTAAGGAGTGTTTACTTATCTTTGTCGTTATTTATCTGTCATCCTTTGTTTATTAACTGTGTGTAAATGAACGATGTAATGATTATGTACTATCTAAGTTACTAACAAAGGGCGCTGTATAAGATGCCTGCACATAGAAATATATAATAGAATTTACCGCTACTTTTAAAAAGAGCTATTAGTGCAGAGTTCATCTGTACCTCTACCATGAGTTGCTATCGAAACTTACTTTAGCCACTGGCGAGTAAAATACTATCGATACAGTATTTTTCGATAGCAACTGTCAAATTTGTGACTCGTGGTACAGAATTTCTATAGCAAAGGCTAAAAAACGTTACTCGCTAGTGTTTTCATTTCAATAGGTTTTTTACCTATCGACTCGTACTATCGATTTTAGTTCTTTAGGTGACAGCTAGTGGCGCTGTACACATTTACAATAGAAATGTTTTACGCCGTCGCTAGCGAGTACGTACGTTAAAAACTCATGGTAAAGGCACTGAGGACCTAACATTCCCCGTGAAGCAATAGTGCACTTATATTACTGTGTATCCATTGGAAAGGAAAGGAGGCTGGTGAAATTACAGGCACATGAGACTTAACAGCTTCACGTCTCAGGGTCGACAACGCATTGGCGATGATCTGGTGTTGCAAATCTCCATAGGCGGTGACCACTCACCATCACGTGGACCGCCTGTTTCTCGATAAAAGTGGCATAAATCTCTGGGCAGGGACACCCCAGTACCAGCTTCTCCCTCTGGACCGGATTCAACGGAGAGCGACTCGAATCGTCGACTGCCAGGATATCTCATATCGGCTGGACCGATATGGACGACCTTTGGCGCTGCTTAGAGATGTGGCCTCGCTTTGCATTTTCTATCGCGTTTACTATGGGGAGTGATCCGAGGAATTGTTCGGATTGATACCTGCTGCTTCTATTCGCCACCGTCCTACGCGACAGCATTTCCATCCCCATCATTTAGATGGTTGGCAGTCCACAACTGTGCGTTTCTCTAGGACTTATCTACCTCGCACAATAAAACTGTGGAATGAGCTGTCGCCTGTGGTATTTCCGGACCGATATGACCTCCAAACCTTCAAGAAAAGAGCATACTCCTTTTTAAAAGGCCGGCAACGCACTTGTGGCTCCTCTGGTGTTGCGGGTGTCCATGGGAGGCGGTAATCGCTTACCATCAGGCGATACGTCTGCTCGTGTGCCTACCAAAACATAAAAAAAATAATAATAAAGAAAAAGGATTTAAGGAAATGATAATGAGATGTAGCTATAAGAATATTAACTCAGATTTACAAGCAATTTACGAACGCGATCGGAACGTTTAACTGTTTATATAGTTTCAAAGTATCTAAACTGTTTCAAAACGATGTGAGTTTTATTTAAAACATACCGTAGAGAATAACATTAGTTTTTTTCAAGCTCAGACCACCGGATCGATTGACAGATTTATTCATTTCTGTTCCGGACTATCGGAGGCGCGTGTAGTGACGTCACATTACTGCACGTGGAGATTTGAAATAGTTTGAATTGAAATACCAAGATTTTTAACACTTTGAAATGAAGTCTGACAACGTGGTAGTTGATACTCTGACTGCCACGCACTGGTCATGGGTTCGATACCCTCTAAGGACTAACTTATTCAACTAATTTGTGCGCATGAATATGTCTGTTTGTTCTGTCTCGGTGTAAATTTTATAGTAGTATAATTACGTAATATGTATTTGGTTCCCATACAAGCTCTGCTCAGTTTGGGTTGAATGTACCAAGATATTTTGTGGAGCTCTCAGAACTGAGTTTGTTCAGGGTACTACCCTACGCTATGCTCGGAGTCTCTTTGAAGGATCGAATTCGAAATAAAGTCATCCGTCAGAGAACCAAAGTTATCGACATAGCTCAAAGGATTAGCAAGCTGAAGTGGCAGTGGGCTGGTCACATCTGCCGTAGAACCGATAACCGTTGGGGTAGACGTGTTCTAGAGTGGAGACCACGGATCGGTAAATGTAGTGTAGGGCGCCCTCCAGCTAGATGGAGTGATGATATACGCAAGCTGGCTGGCAGCGGTTGGAAACAAAGAGCTGAAGATCGAGCTCAGTGGCGTGCCATAGGTGAGGCCTATGTCCAGCAGTGGACGGAGATAGGCTGATGATGATGATGACTACCCTACTACTGTACTACCATACCGATTTCCCTCTTTAAGCAGTAGTGCACTTGTATTACCATGTTTCGGCTAGAGGGTAAAGGGTCGGTGAAATTACCGGGAAATGAGACTTAACAACTCCGCGTTAGGGTCGATAACGCATTGGCGATGTTCCTGGTGTTGCATACTCGTATGTCTCATGCGTCCAGATGGAGTATCAACCTTTAAGTTAGGATTTGTTTTTTAATATAATTTTATTAACTGCCTACTTTACTGTCACAGAATAAATTTATTATTTCAAGCAAACAAATACAATTGAAATCATTCTGAGAAGCGATATAATATCGATTAAGCTTACAATACAAAATTTTATTCAGTCAATTCAATTTTTCACGTCTTTCAAAAACATTTCTTACAGACTCAATCTCGTGATTTGTGCGTAAAGTGCTTTATTATGCGTGTACAAATCATTTGTACAGGTTTGACAAATAATTTGTATAGGTTTGGCAAATGTTTGGCCAACGTAACTGTAACGGAGGCATTAGCATATGTGAACCGCTATTTTTACATTTGAATAAGTGACCATTGATTTATAGTCTTGAATAATTATAGGAAGCTCACTGATCCTTTGTTTAGAATCAATTAGTTTAACTAAAAACTGGCTGTTTATTGTATTAGGGTTCATTTTTGTTTGCCATTTACTTAATTATTTATTCAACGCAATGTAATGCTGTTATTGTTAGATTAAAATTGACAAAGCTATCTATGTTGTAAGATTGATCCAGATTTTTTGAGCCACACAAACCTTCGTATTAATAATTAGCTGTCCCCCGCGGTTTTACCCGAGAAATGCTTGAAAGAGTAACAAACATCCATACTCACAACTTTGGCATTTATAATATTAGTAAGATGTGAAAGTTTGTATGTATGGATGTTTGTTACTCTTTCACGCAAAAACTACCAAACGGATTTAGACGCAACTTGGCACATAGATAGAGCATATCCTGGAATAGCATATAGAACTTTTTATCCCGGGAAAACGTGACATCCCTCGGGAACGCGGCTGAAACCGCGGGGGTCAGCTAGTGTATAATATACTATAGCAACCTTCCGAACCGGTGTTAGTCTTATCATTCATAAGTGCCTGTGAAGGCCTATTTCAAAAAATATATAATGTTTATGTACGAGTATATAGCACTGAATAAATCTAGTTATTTAACGTACAAATCGAACTGGCATATGATGATGATTTCGTTCATTTGTTTGCAATGAATTACTCCATTGTTTGCTTTCATTACATCACTGTCGTAATACTGCAGCAAACGATTCATTTATTTTATTCAGAATTTTTCTATTTGTTTTTTCTGCTGGAAGTCAATTTACCTGAAATGAAGTGTACCTATTGGTTCACTAGTTAATTAAAAGATGACTATACACATAATACTTTATTTAAGGGCGACAAACAGGCAGACGGACTATCTGATGGTAAGTGGTCACCGCCGCCTATTGACATTTGCAACACTAGAGGCGTTGCCAATGCGTTGTCAACCCTGAGACGTGAAGTTGTTAAGTCTCACGTCCCTATAATTACATAACCCCTTACCTTTCTAACCGAAACACAGTAATACCACTACTGCTTCACGGCAGAAATGGGTAAGGTGGTAGTTCTATCTCAGATGAAGATTGCACAAAAAGCTCTACTTCTTCTAAAGAAATAAAACTAAATACTTCCGAAAGAAATTCTCAAAATCCTGGTAAAATTACAAAAATCTATTGGATTGTTTAAAAGAACTAAGCGGTTGCACAGCTAGTACAAAATAGAGACTGCTTACACTATTTAGAACGTTACTTTGAAGTGAATAGGGTTAATTTTACTACGCCATTCTTAAAAATCAAAACTAGTTTAGTTAGTAGCTAAAACTGTGTCTAGGCCAGTGTTTTGAGTACTGGAGTCTAAGCAGACACCACGATGAAGGATTCATTACCAGGACTACATCAATCTATTGTTTAAAAAAGAATATTCAAATACTGAGATAAAAAACATGTAGTTACGTAATTGTATATAACACAGTGTTTACGTTAAACATATTTAAAATACCTTTTGTTACTGAATATTGTGTGGAATAATAAACTGAATCGTTTGTTTTTGTGTCGGTGGATGTGAACCATCTACAGCGATTATGTCTTGAGATGCGATATTTCTGGATTTGGTTTCGTGTGTTTTTTACCAATTTACTGTTTATGAGTGCCGGCGTTTCTGAGGAATGATTTCCCTGATGAACCTGCCATGTTTAAGCTATTGCCTCGTGTTTAAACACTATTTATAAAAGCTTTACAACCTACTAATATTATAAATAATAAAGTATGTATGTATGGATGTTTTTACCCTTTCACGCAAACACTACCAGACTGGTTTGGATGAAAATTGATATATATATATATATAGAAAATACCCTGGAATAACACATAGGATACTTTTTGTGCCGAGAAAATGTTATATCCCTCGGGAACGCAGGTGAAACCGCGGAGGACAGGTGGTTTGTAATATTTGGACATTTGGAGTGGAATGACACATAGGATACTTTTTGTGTCGGGAAAATGTTATATCCCTCGGGAACGCAGGTCAAACCGCGGACAGGTAGTTTATAATATTTGTACATTTGGAGTGATATTTTGGTGTAAAAGGAAATTTCAAAGACATACGGGTGGTCTTTTAGGGGAGGGTTTCAACCGCAACGGGGATATATTTTAGAAATCAGCTTAAAGCAAAATTTTGAATGTGAAGATGTTCTTTTTATGTTGTTTTGCTAAAATTTTGCAACAGAATTTTAAACTAGATTACCGATTCGATAGTAGATAGATTTTTTACGACGGACGTCTTTCTAAATCCAATATGGCGGACGTGACAAGATGGTTTTAAATAAGCCCCCCATGTCATGGGTATCTATCGGAGTGTACTATTAGAGTCAGACTATTCATAAGTGCCTGTAAAGGCCTATTTGAATAAAAATATTTTCATTTCATTTCATATCTAATGAAAGTGTTTTTTGCCATTAAAATGTTTTTGAATGTTCAAGACATTTACGGGTTAGCACTGAAAATACTATTAGAAGCTTTCTGCATCAAAATCTAATATTACTCAAAAAAAAATATTTACGAGCAATCACATCTAGCCGACGGTACGTGACATTTTTTTTAGCTTCAAAATCTTGTTTTAAAAATTTTTTTTAACGGAATAATTATTAATTAACTATGATTATATTGTAATAAGCAGAGCATAGATATCACAAATACGATATCATTATCAATACACTACGTGAACTTTGTTAATTAATTCTATCAATGAAATTAATAATAATGTTTTTAACTCTATCTACGTCAATTTACTAATTTAATTACCTACATTTTCCTGATGCTGTTACAGAAAATTCAGGACATCAAAATTATTTTCCATTTTAACATAGTAATTTCAATTGAATATCACAGATTACTAGATATCGCTCAAAGTAATTTATTTCTATTACTGCTGATCTCTGACTCTATTACTCAGTGATAAGCACACCGTAGTTGTCTATCGTCATAATTGTTCATTCCCTTTGACCTTTAAACACGTTGAGTTAGAGTTCAATATCAATCCGTTTATGAAGTTTCCTATTGTTGTTTTAACTATGCCATCCTGTGTGCTTTGCCAAAATGATAGAATATGAATAGAATATTATTTGGAATAGAATATTTATTGCTTCAATGTAGTTTATGGTATTTGGTAATGGGCCCAAACTACGCAGAGTCTGTATTTTAGGGTCTGGTGGGATACCATCAACATAATAGCATTAACTCCTACTAATATTATAAACTGCCCCGCGGTTTTACCCGCGATCCCGAGGGATGGGAGCCTATATGTTCTATCTATGTGCCAAGTTTCATCCAAATCTGTCCAGTAGTTTTTGCATGAAAGAGTAACAAACATCCATACATACAAATTACATTTATAATATTACTAGGATGGGAAAGTTTGTGAGTATTTATATATGTTTGTTACTCTTTCAAGCAAAACCTACCAAACGGGTTTATATGAAACTTGGCACATACATAGATAGGATTAACACATTGAATACTTATTTTTTCCGGGAAAATATAACATTTCACGGGAATGTAAGTGAAACCGCGGGAGTCATCTAAATTTAATAAACTTGAAAAAAATCTTTTTAGAGTTCAGTTTAATACTATACTAGACTAAAGTCTAGTCGACAAAGTATAAATACTTTTAATGTTGTTATGACCTGTTTCACCCGCGTTCTCAAGGGATCTAATGTGTCTACATACTGTCTGTGATAACATATCCATATTCATTGATTTAAAATCTGAAGCTTAGTTTCATTGATCAACTCCTATAATAACCTACTTTTAATATTAGTGTAGGTAGAATATAGACACAGACCAAACAGTGTACGCACACAAGTGTATGTTCTATGTGGGAATCGAACCAACGACCTGTCATGGCATTCGGTGCTGATTCTAGTCATTCATGACGTCATATAGGTAGCTATTTACTTACTTATTTTCGCAAGTAGTATTTAATTAACTTAAGTCACCTTTTTCATTACGAAGAACTAAATACACTTCATAACAAGTGGCTTTTAAATGTTACTGGCATATTTAATAAATAAATCGATTACGGTTTGGGTTCACTCCATTCGCTCTGTCATAATACCTTCTTATTGACTTATTCACTATTTCAGTCCTTCAAATGATGTTATAATTATTAGGTACTAACTTTTCATCCCGCCTTCGAATCGTGAATTAAAATCTTGAGTTCATACAAAATGATGATCCCAATTTTTTTCCGAATATCCTATTTTGTTTGTCTGTTTATAAAGAACAAAGAAGCACAGAAAAAAACTAATTAATATGAGTAAAATTTCTATTAAATATTTTAATACTTAAGAGGAGACAACGAACGCAAACTTTTTTTACGTCTTAAAATCATAGTCAACTGATTCTAACGCTAACAAATTAAGGTCGAGAATAGTTTGGTAAATGGCTTTTAAGCGTAAGGTGTTACTTTTAACGTTTAGTCGTTAACTACTGCAGCTATTTGGCATTTATTGATTAGCCTTGGGATTAATATAAATGTTTAAGCACACGGCTTAAGAAACATGATTTATAGTTGATTATTGAATCCTATCTTCATAATTTGAACTTAGTTCTGGGGTGTCATTTAGTAAGGTAAATGAAACCAGCTCGTGGATATTTCACGGCGTCTATGGTTTGTCTCTTTCGCCAACTACGCAAACATGTGAGAGGTACGCGCACGGAGGTCTCGATACGGGCTACCTGATGAAGTTCGGATTAGCTGAATAAGGGGGCTAAAGTTATAATAGGTTTTTAAGGTTTTGATACACTATCCCGAACACAGTCTCTGCGTTTGTTACGATCACCTTTAAACGACTAAACAGATATTTATGAATATACTTTGATGGTTACAAATTCTAAGGGCTATTGCTATATTACGAATTCTGGCACCAGAATTAGGTCCAGAAAATGTATAATTGCTAAACTTATTTTTTTTCTAAGAAATTAAAATCTAATATCTCTTATAATTAAACATAACTCGTTCAAGCCCATTTCCAACCTATTATCTGAATTGCATTTCATAGTCATAGAAACCTAGACAATAATATCCGGTGAAGCGTGTATTTTTACTTCAACGCCTTCATGAAAATAGTTCGCAGGTGTTTACCGGACGGTTTATCTTTATTATCTAGTCAAGGTTCTCGACTTCTGAGATCACCTGCCGTGTGCTTACTAATATATTATTATATTGTACTCTTTTTCGTGGTTTTATAATTTTGTTAGCTAGGTACTCTTAGATTTTTTAGCTGAATTGTAATGGATTATTCGTTTAATTATGCCATTCAAAAATAGATTAAGATAAGTCATTAGTGTGAATACAAAATAATAGAGGTCCAAGAATAGATACCTGAGGTATACCTATTTGTATGGTGTAAAGAGTTACATTAATTAACTATGATTTAAAAAATGAATCATAGATTTAAAAAAAACCTTCTATAAATAATAGCTTAAGTAATTTGAGTAACAAGCTATTTATAATATTTATGAAGCCGACATACAGCCTTGACCCGTCACTTTTTCTTATAACCTACGATTACACTTTCACTATTGCGAAAAATAAATAATTGTAACTCTTTACACTATACAAACAGGTGTACCCCAGGTATCTATTCTTGGACCTCTATTATTTTTTATTCACACCAATGACCTCTCTTGATCTTTTTTAATTCCATAATTCAACTCATAGAACGAACAATTAATTACAATTTAGCGATAAAATAACTTATTCGCTGATAAATAAATTAGATACTTTATAGCCACACACACTAAGTAGAGAATTATTATTAATAAGCGATCAGATTACATTTATAAATACTTCCGGACATTGACCTTTCCCATGGCGTGTAGGTAGTTAGTGCTTAGGCAGTACTCTAGTGCATCTAATTACAGTAGGTAACTTGAGTAGACGTTATTCTAGTATCATACGGTGAAGATATTTGTAGGTTACAATGACTTGATGGCCTTTTTGGTTTAGTTATTAAATCCTTCTTTATAATGATTCCTCTGACATCACAACCTCCGAATGAGCCTTAGCTATTTGTACATTTATAACTAACTTGCCCTTCGGTTTTACCCAGTTCCCTTACTACTTAGTTAAAGAAGGCGTTCCTTATCTCCATTATAAATTTCAATAAGGACAAACAAATAAACATACATGTTGAAAATGTTAGTAATTTTAATTGCTAGATTATACGTATCCTGTTTAGGAGTCTCGAATTGGTATATTTTAACTCTAGATAGAACTTATATCTGAATAGAATACTTCCAAAGAGGATGAGACCTCTCTGTAACGTCCGTCAATAGAAATCAGAAACCCTTATAAAATCGTGGTTCCCACAAGATTATACTCACCTATCAGGGGAACCAGTTGGCAATAATAAACATGCCAGCCGCAAGTGGGATTTAATTAATTTATAGGCTTATTGGCATATGCTTTTTTTTATTGATACCCGCACGTATGCTGGTTGTAAAAGAGAATTCTATCTAGACCTTCCTTTGTATTTGTTATCTTTCATATTGGATCGTTCGAATGATTTATATATAATATCTATATATGCATGTATTTAGAAAAAATTGTATATGTAGTATATCAGTTATCAGGTTTCCATAGTACAAGCTCTGCTTAGTTTGGGATGAGATGGCCGTGTGTAAAACAATGTCCCAGGATATTTAAAAAAAAAAAATGTTTTTATTTCTTTCACGAAAATTATTTATTGCGCTCTTCAGCAGTGACTATTGTCTATTTCAACCTTCTTAAAAGAAAGATAGCGAACTAACTAATTAGTTCGCGTATTTTGTGAGAGTTTGGTATTTATTTATTCGATTGCCAATAGCTGTACCGCTGCTGTTTTTATTTACTATTTCATTTGAGCTATGAGTTACTAGCTAACTGTAAAAAATATGTTTGTCTCACTAAATATACGTCGCGTAGTGTTATCGCGGTATGATTGATACGTTACTTAATGTATTTGCATAGTTGTAATGTGTAGGTATTGTCCTTTCTATTAGAATGATGAATGCCACAAATTAGTTAAATAAACAAGTGTGTAGTATATATGTGCATATTAATAAAAAAATATCAATTTCAATCAAACTTTTTATCGGGGATACTCAACAAGTATTATTATTTTTATGATTTTTTAAGGAATGTATCTTTCATCTTGAAATCCAGTAGTACAGGTGTACTACTGCTTCACGAAGGAAGTGCGTAAGGTAGAACTTACCCGGCACTAGGCCCAACCTTCTATGCATAGTTTAAATATGAATTGTATTATGCTCAACCACAGTTACCTCTTCTTTCAGATGCAGACCATCTTGCACCACAACGGCAGTGGCTCGGCAGCGTACACCGGCAGGCTTAAGAAGCGGGAGGTGCACCGCGCCTTCACTCTGCATCCTGTGAAAGATCACCGGCAGATGTACAGGCTGCATTCTTATTTCAAGGTACGTTTATACGTCTAATGCCACACAAAAATAATCCTTAATGTGTTGATTTAGAATACAAATTACATTATCATATTTTATCGTATTTATGTATGGTTGTTTTATTAAAACACAACTTTTCAACTTACTATCAAGATGGGCCAGTTGGCTTGGTTTTTAGAGTCTCTGGCTGCCACACTACAGGTTGTGGTTTCAATTCTCAAACAGGACAAGTATTTGTGTAAATGAACATGACTGTTTGTTCTGTGTCTGGCTGTAAATATATATTTAAGTATGTATTTCAAAAGTGATATATTTTGTATATCAGTTATCTAGATATAGTACAAGCAAACTGCTAAATTCAGGATCAGATAACCGTGTGTGTAGAATTTCGTAAGATATTCATTCAGGACATCATTTCACAATCATTTCCAATGATTACTTTCTTAATTATTAATGATATTTAAATGATGATACTTACTAACAGGATATAATATTTTTTACATACAAATGTCGTGCCAAGTAGTTATATTAGTACGTTTGTGGAGAAATCTAACTCCTATTTATTTATTTGACATTTGACATGTGTTGGCAAGTCGTTAGTCGAGTCAGGTAAGTTTCTGTGCTTTGCCAAGCCCGGTGTATTTTATCAGGGATGTGATTCCATTATATAAATGTCATTAGCTCTACGATATTTCCCGGCCTCTATGCTCTTTCTCTTTCGCTAAGTACGTAATATCGAGAGAGATCCATTCTCCCGATGCGACGAAGTTTGCATCAGAGACGCAGGGGAGAGGAGATGAAAGGGCAGGTTGTTTATGAAAGCAAAACTTGTTCAGTCATAACTCTATAGATACCAAAGGTTTATGGTACAGTAAAACTCGACGTACATAAAATTTAGAATTCAATTTTTATGTTCCAATTAACGGTTTTGGTGGCAATTCGTTTAATTAAAGCAGTGCAATAACGAGTCACTAACAGCTATTGAAATAATTGGCATGAACGAATTTAACAAGAAATTGAATTGGATGATCGACAATTAAATTTAGCCTAGGTTCAGTTGATTCGAAAATTTGATCGTTTTGACAACTGCATTTGAATTTTTAGAACCCTACTTGTTTAATCTAAAACCTTCATAGGCACTGAGCTTAATCGTTTTAATTGTTTTTTTTTGTTATCATCACGTGCTTTCTAGGAACTAGTTAGTTCATTGGCAGTTGTGCCGGGTCTTGTGCATTAACCATCTCTTTCTATTTTATTAAGATGGTCTTAAATATAATTGGTACATTCAACCTCAATGGATATTTTTGAACCCACTTTAATGGATCTATGCTGTATAGTTTGCATGACAGAATCGTGGCCAGTATTAATTATTAATTGTCTTTCTATTACAATAAACGACAATATTACTGGCCGTGATCAATTGCCGATTTATTCCAAAAGATTCTTGATAGCCAAATAATAAAAAAGCCTTATTTCAAGTCAAGCTTCATCCACTCTTGAAATCTCTTCAACATGTTGAAGTTGGCTGAGAATACAAACATTGCAGTTCCGTAGAGCATTTATTTGGCCGTTTTCCTCGTTAGTCCGACATTGTTGGCGGCACGTGGTGTAGTGAGCATTCACCATGTTTACATAGCATGAGGAATTCTTGGAATTGCAATGTAAATGTTTCGCGTAACGGTAAATGAAGGTAAAGATTCGCAGGAGAAAAATATACAAAGCATATGAATGAATTGAAGTTCCGTTTACGGGTGCTGTAATTCTTCTAACTAGAATGCTTTATCAGTCTTGTTAAAATTATTAAGTCTTTGATCTGTTATATTTATATATTAGATTGATATACAGTAAAAGCTCTTTATTCGCGGTATATACGTTCCGCAAATATGCCGCGAATACAGAAACCGTGAATATGGAATGGTCATTTTATATGGGATTATAGGGGATACGTTCCTGGGTGACAAAATAAAAAACAAATATATTTATAAAAAAAAGTATTTGATTGAAGTTTTTGACCATAGTGAACGTCTAATATGTGGCAGCAATTAACAACATACTTTATACATTGAAAAATAAAGTTGCATTACATAAACATTCTGTTTGTTTACATTCTCAAAAACACCGACCGCGGCGATGGCGGCTTATGTCAAGGGAAAAGCCGGGCCTATACAGGGGCGAATCATTTAACAACATACTTTAGGCGAAGTTGTATGGTATATTTTAGCTTTTTATTAGTCCATTTGACGACGCGTTTACAAAGGATACCGAATCCTTTTTAAATACATATGTATGTACCGATTAGATCCGCGAATAAAGAAATCTTTATATGCGAATATAGGAATTGGGTCGCATTTTTTTTAACCGCGAATAGTGAAAACGCGAATGAAGGAAGCGCGAATACGGAGCTTTTACTGTATAGATCATATATTACAGTGGATGCTATGAAATTGACATAGTCGAAGTACGACTCAAAGTACCTTAAAAAAAGAGAACAATCATTCATCTATTGATCCAATGGCTAATTATATGATGATGCTAATGAGCTTTATCTTAAAGCAGTAGAGTTAATTGTTCCTTGGCATTCTCAGGTGTCAAAAGGGCCTCCTGAATTGTGATACTAGTGATTTTTGTAATCACATATCAATTTTACATTGCATACGAAAACACTCTTATGACATTTCTAAACATTTGCTTGCTCTTGTTTTTTTTTCACTACATGAGTCGACATAGCACACAGTCTACCTGATAGTAAGTGGTCACCGCCGCCTATGGATATTTGCAACAGCAGAACATCGCCAATGCGTTGTCGACCATGACATGAAGTTGTTAAGTCTCACGAGCCTGTAATTTCACCATAATTTCTTGTGCTTTTTAAAGATAGTTTATAAACTAGGGCCTCATTATGAGCAAATCCATAAAATATTAAAATAAAATTAATATCCTGGGACATTCTTTACAAGACTAAGCAGAACTTCTATAATATACTACATACACAAAAAAAATACGTACACCCACAACAAATAGACATGAACCTTCGACCGCGTGTCTCTGACCCCTAGGACTTGACTTCATTTTATTGACAGCTTCTGTCATAGCGAAAGAAATAAAACTAGTCGCTTGCCTTGGAAAAGTCATACAGGTCAGTTTTAAAGGCGTAATACCGAAATTATACTGCAGTTGATATGACTAGCATAAAAGTAGTCTCTTGTGCATTAAGATCACTAGCTCTTAGTGCAGAGTTCATCCAGGGAATTACTACCACCTTACCCATTTCCGCCGTGAAGTAGTAGTGCACTCGTATTACAGTGTTTCGGTTAGAAAGGTAAGGGGGCCGGTGAAATTTCAGGCACATGACACTTAACAACTTCACGTCCCAGGGTCTACAACGCAATAGCGATGCCCTTAATGTTGCAAATGTCCATAGGCAGCGGTGACCACTTACCATCAGGTGGAACGTCTGCCTGTTTGTTGGCCCTTGTGGAATAAAAAAGTACATAGTTGGAAATAGCTTGTAATAGCCCTAAGACATAAGAATAAGATCCCTGTTACATGTTTCAGCATGGTCCTATAACTTATGTGATTCTTATTACATTTTAAGAGTACAGATAATATGAGATCTTAAAGTTAAATTATAAGGTCTAAATTAGAATACGCGTTCCGCACAACGCAGAGCGCAGAATCCTTGCTATGTTTCTGCTTTGATCTTTTTACACTTATTTTATTTCTAGAAATGGTTTCGTTCATGTTGTTTATTATTTAGCTATGTTTTATAGATTTACCCATGCCAATTCTGTTAGTAAAGTTGTAAAATGATTTTAAATATAGAATTTTATGACTTGAGTTAATTGTTTTTCTTTTTTTTGTGGAATGGGTTTACGTAAGGGCATTGACTTACTACAGGAGTCTTGATGTAGCAGCTTGCTTTGAAAATGTATATTCAATCCGGCCTAGAAGTTATCAAGTCATTGCCCAGTTTCACCAAATAATACTTAACTTACGAATTACCTGACATATGTCAAAATGACAGCTAGTCAATTACATGTACTAGGAATCTCCTAAGTGACAGGGTACTCCTAACAAGTTCATGATCACGGGTATATAATATTATGGCTTATTTGCAGGAGAGTGTAACATCTAGGGACATTCTTTACATACGGCCATCTGGTCCCAAATGAAGCAGGGCTTGTACAATGGACACCAGTTAACTGATATATAAAATTTACTACTTTTTTAAATACTTAGTTATATTCTGTATATTTACACGCAGACACAAAAGAAACAGACATGGTCATTCACACAAATATTTGCCCTGGGTGGGAATCGAACCCACAACCTGCGGCGTGGCAGTCAAGGTCTTTAACCACCAAGCCAACTGGCCCGTCTAAATCATGATGACCTCTAAGTTCGTGAATACGAGAACATACTGGTGGACTGCATAATCGCAGAAAGACCTCGCTTATCAATACAATTTACTGCATCAATAGGAATTAATAAAAACGGATGTAAACAAGATATAGCGGGAGCGTTGATCGCATTACCATTTGAGCGGTCACCTTATCGAAATGTTTATTTATTAATCATCGAGCTTATAAATATAGACACTGCATTTCATTGTTGTTTAACGCAAATAATAATCCTATTATTATCAGATATATTAATTATTATTTATCGGTCTCACAATTTATGGCACTGTATTATTTGTCTGCAAAGTTAAGCTGTTAGTGCTGTAAATGGTTTAGCATAGAATTTAACCTTGATGCCTTATGTGTTCTTCCGTTGACACTGTACATTCATGTACTGCCGTTACAATGATAAGAAATTTGTTTAAGTTGTCCTTCAGAACAAATACCTAATGATTTGAAATAGTTTCATTTGATAATTTAAGCAAGTTCTCGGTCTTATGTCAAGATGGCTGACAAACGGACCGATGGTCCACTTAATGGTGAATGATCACCGCTGCCTATAGACATTTGAAATTGCCAGGGCATTGCCAATACATTGTCGACCCTAAAACATGTAATTGTGTCTGCAATTTCACCGGCCCTCATACCTTACCAACCGACGCAAAGTATTACAAGTGCTTCAAGGCGGATATAGGTAACATGGTAGTACTTCAATCAGGAGTAGGCAGTCCATGTCACTGTTGTCTGGCCTACCAGCGGGATGAGGTTCTTGTCAACGGATTTATTCTAATCTGACTAATTTGATTGTCTTAAATTCCAGAACCTTCACATCCAGGAGCTTCGAGAGCGTTCATTAGACCTACATCGAGACATAGCGTCATCATTACACGAACTAAACGTCCCTGATGATAAGGTCGAAGACTACGTCCTACCTGGCAACGTACCATTGTTCCCGGTGAAGGTTGGTCAACCCGGGTATTTGGGGAACAATAAGATTTTAGGTGAGTTTTAGTTTCGTTTATTTTTCTAGTTGATGTTTCCATTAAAATCGGAAAGGACAAGATAAGGGTGAAGGAATTGACTACTCCAGCTTGTTGAGGATTGGTGGAATGTATCCTCACTCTGTCTGGATATTTTATCATAAGAATTTTGTTTTACTCTCATATGAGAAGCGAGGAGATATTCCTTACTACGTACATATCTATAAAAGTTCAAAATGATGCAAAATTTAGTTGAGCTCAGAGGGATGCCCACATAAAAACATCTAAAAAAAATTATAATAATAATACAGACGAATTGAGAACCTCCTCCTTTTTTTTAAGTCGGTTTAAAATATTCATAGTTAATAATCTACCCGAGAATAAATCAGTACAATTCGATAAATATGATTAAAACGAATTCTTTTATTTATTAGTCAATTCCTCTCTTTAAATTTCAGGAGCACCGATCGACTTAAACCGCTACAAAGCAGATAATATTGATGACATTGTGCCATTTGATTTCATCAGTAAATCTATCTACTCTGCGAGTCATTCAAACCCAAAACGGAAGATAGAAGCCCCGCTAAAAGAAGCTCTTGATGATGTCATAAGAGAAGTAAGTACTTTATGGACCATTACAAAGGCCAAAGCTACTGAAGTAACCACCGATTCAGTCAGCTTTTAACTAACAAGTAACTAATCTAAATGGCAGCTCAAAAAATGTCTAGCTACTGGAAAGAATATATAGAAATTTAAAATACTATTCAGCATCAGCCCGATTCTGCATCATGTTCATCAGCATCTAGTTCGATTCTTTTTGAAACGATGATATTGGTGATGGGCAATGCCGTGACGAAAGAAGGATTCAAAACAATCAATGAGCTTGAGCTTTAAATCAAGGAAAACATCGTCAGAGAATATAAATCAAAAACCTGTGCTACCAGTGCGTTACAGCACTAGAGGAGCCAATAACCTTCAATACTACTTTCTACTACCATTCGGTACCATATTGGCGATCTGGTATTGGGTATTGTCTATAGGCAGTGTTGAACACTAACCATAAGTGTATCGTCTTTTAAAGAAACTACATGATGTTTTTTCAAGATAGAAATATCTTGCCATAGAATCTTTTGTAAATTTTATAATAAAAATTTCCAGGTCATGGAAATAATTAACGCGCCGTCTCGTCAGCGAGGCCGCGTTATAGACTTCAATGAGCTACTCTACGGCTACACCAGGCTCCAGCCGCTCCACGGCGTGGACCATGTGCTGGACCTGCTGCTCAAGTACAGGAGGTACAGAGGAAGGAAGATGACAGCTGCTGTCAGGCGACACGCGTATTTGCAGCAGAGTTTTACTGGTAAATATACTCGTATATTTTAGTAATGTGAAAGTTTTCACTGTGAATTGCAAATTCACACACGCACATTTACAAACACTGCAGGTCTTTCAAGGTTTTAAGAATTACGATAACTTTTACCCGTCCCTCAAGTTGACAATCTCTTACCTGCACCTATCTGTTCCGGCAGCTGCACCTAATAGCTAGTTCCTTTTTGGGCTTTGTGTACTTACCATATTTAGGCACGTTATCTTTGACTATACCTATTAGTATTGGCCTAAATAAAAAGAATGCTCTTATCATAATGTTTGATTATAAACAAGAAAATTTTCAAGACTGTTTAAATAAATTTTGTGACATTCAATTTGCAGGTATAGAACTACGAGAGCTGCCAATGGGTGATCCCCCTCCTTTCGAAGATCCTGAAGTTTTAGAAAAAATAGACAACAATATAAAAATCTACTCAAATGATTATGATGACGCCGACGAGTCCAACCAGCAACAGAACGGCTTTCTAGACTTCAGTAAACTAAACGTTCGAGAGGCTTTCGAAAGTGGACTCATGAAACTGCAGAACTTACCCAAAGTCCTCAACTGGAACGATGATGAGTCAGAGGAATATCCTATTTACGATAGACGAATACATTTCATTCTCCCACTGTCTGGAAGGCAAGAAGTCTTTGGAAGGTTCATGAAGAACTACGAAGATATTATTTTAAAAACCAACGAGGCAGCGACTTTGATCGTCGTGCTCTTCCTAGACAGTAAAACTCCTTTAGATTACAGAAACTCTGAGTCACTCGTCAATTACTATAGTGAGATGTACGGTAAAGATATGAGAATAGTTCGAATGGGATCTACGACTTTCTCCAGAGGTGCAGCTCTGACAGAGGGCCTCAAACAGTGCTCAAGTGACGATTTAGTTTTCTTCATTGACGTCGATATGATGTTCAATTTTGACTCGCTTAGAAGAATAAGAACTAATACCATTAAGTATACTCAAGTGTATTTTCCAATTGTGTTCAGTGAGTACAATCCTGATGTGGTAAATGGTGAGGACTACAACAAATTTAAAGGTGAAACTCTAGTGACTGATAATGATATAGGCCAGTTTGTAGAGAGTGAAGAAAAAGTGAGATCAGATAGAGAAATAGCAAATTTGAAATACAGTAAAGAAATAAACGATGACTTCGGTTACTTCAGACAGTACGGTTTTGGTATCCTTAGTATTTACAAGTGTGATTTCGAGAGAGTCGGTGGTTTCGATTTGACTATCAAAGGTTGGGGTATGGAGGACGTCCAGCTATTCGAAACGTTGATAAAATCCAATTTGACAGTTTATAGAACAGCTGATAACAGCTTAGTGCATATTTTCCATTCGGTGGACTGTGATAAGAATTTGGAGAAGAGTCAGTTTTTGATGTGTCTCGGTACTAAAGCTTCTACGTACGGGAGTGAGAAGCACATGTATTATTATATGTTAAATCATCCGGACGTATTGTGGCCGGAGCAGGAGAAAGGTGCTAGCTAGTATAGGGTAAATTTTTGGTCGCCTTGAACTTTTGTGCATTGTTATAATACTGTTAATGAATGATGCTCTTTCGTGAAATATACTTCGTTATAAATATTGAAATAACATGAAGTAAGCATTTAATGAGGCTCCGAATATTTATTCCGTGTGCTTGTATGTTGAATGCATGGAGAGCTTAGATTTTTAATCTTTGATTTAGAATAAGCTTGTAACCTCCTTTTAAACTCGATACAAGTACAATTAATAAGCAAAGCTGTCTTAAAAATAACAGAGAGATTCAATCTTAAGAGCACTGAAAATAATGTCGTTTTTAGATAATACATATCAAGTAATCCTGCTGATACTGCTTTTCATATCATAAAAACTTGTAAATATCTGTGTTTGTAAGACACTTATTTTTACACTATCTACGTAAATGTTAACATTAAGATAGTTCTATTTTGTAAAGTATTGAGATAGATATATTACTCTTCAAGTTCCATTCATAATAATGATGTATCACCTCATGACTTTTATCGCAAGTAAATAACATATCAGAGTTGATAATTCGTTGCGATTATTAAAGAGTTTGTGACTCAGGTAGCGCTTAGTCCGTATTATCAGGGGTATCATTAGACACTAGCTCGAGGATGTTTCGTGACGGTTTCTATACTCTGTCTCTTTCGCTATACACAATCACTTGAGAGGTCCGGACTCGAAGGAAGTTTGTATTAGCCGGACAAAGGCAGCTCAAATCAACGGTATTCGTAGGGCATTTCAAAATGGTGGCCATACCTGAAACAGGCAACCCAAGACTTTATGAGCTCCGCTATGACAGGAGCTGTCAACACAACCAAAGTCCATGGCAGCTTGAAACAATAATGTTCCTAAGGTCGAGATCTATTGAGCCCGCCTTGACAGCTCCACAGAAATGACCCCTACTGCGTTATCATCAGTATTATCATAAAATTTACCATTGGATCAATAGATGATCTTCAAGTCATAAATATGATTTTAGTACGAAAATAGTATGGAATTACAGGCACATGAGACTTAACAACTTCATGTCTCAGGGTCGACAACGCATTGGCATCCCTGGTGTTGCAAATGTCCATAGGTGGCGGTAACACATCAGGAGGACCATGTGCTTGTATGTGTCGGTCTGTGGTATAAAAAAAAAACATTTTAAGCTTACCAAGCGGGCCTTTAAAATCTCGGCAACTAAAGTATGTTCGTTATATGCTTCCTGATAGTTTGTGAATCCGAAATCTTTTTGTACAGCCTGTCTCTTTCTATCTACTTTATATAGAAAGAGACGGCATTGTTTTACGTTATTGGAAACTTTGGTTAGATTTATCGGTAATTTATGAAACTGCTCTAAGGTAAAATTTTCACGAATACTTTTTCCAATGAGCTAAATCAAATAATTCCAGTATAGATATATCCGTATTTTAAGTGACACTAAATTCGGTGCTGTCTTGTACTGTAGAAATATCCTGTAACATTATATTTTACTCATTCGAACATAAATTTAATATTATCTATGTAAAGTTAAATTCAACATAAAAGCATTTATATAAATAAAAATAAATAATAAATGTATATAAATTATGTGTTCCTAATTCAAGCAATTATATTTTTAAGTTTATTTTTACTGCAATTGTATTATAGACTATCAATGATTCACCTGTAAATAGGGTTACCATATAATGAAGGCGAAATGCCTATTTAGGCTAATAAGGCCTATAATAAAATGCCAGATTTTCCAGAGAAATAACAAATTTCAAAATGTTAACAGTTAAAATTGTCAAAGAAAAATCATATTTATTATTTTAAACATAAATTTCATCTATTGATATAATGGTTAATTGTATGATGGAACCTTATTAAAACGCCAAAGGGCTTATTTTTATTTAACACAATTAATATTTGTCAAACGGGACTGCAATAGCGTAATGAAATGTACCAAATTCAAAAATACCTGTCAGACTCAAGCCTTTCAAATGGTAACCTTACTTGTAAGAGAACAAGTAATATTTTCTATTGGAACAGATTTCAGTTGATTATGCTTAGGATTACACCCCACAGAAGGTATGATGTTCATTCTGAACATAATAACACAATACAGTAAACACTTTAAACAGACATTGTATTGTTAATTATTGTTGTACTTCGATCGGAGATTTCTTTTTTTTTTCGTGGCGCAGACGCGTTTCGTTTAAAGCTTGCAATCAAGCTTTAAATTGACCAATCAGAACAATACAATGATTAATAACCGCATATTACTGCCAATTTGACTCATAGAGCGTTATAAGGCGATCATTTTATTGTACCTAAAATTATTTCGAATTAATACATTTTGAATTTCGAATACCATATCATATTTTAATTATATGCGAACCTCATTTTTCTTAATACCACATTTTGCCAATTTGAAAATAGAATTTTTGTGGCGAAGACTAACCTACTTGGTGATTTGTTCAAATAGATTGTATAAAAAAAATATTATTTTCCAATTTAAAAAAAGAGGTTCTCAATTCGATTAGTATTTTTATGTTGTCAGATCATATAGGCCTGCTTTGACAGCTGAAAGTGGTACAGAAAAAGTAACCCTATAAACGTTATGATAAGATTAATCAGCGACTCCGTACAATTCACTGTTGGATCAATAGTTGAACATTATGTTAAATGCATTAAGTTCGATTTTTCTTTGACATTTTTAACTGTCAATACAGTCCTTTTAGATCTAGATGACTATAGGTACATTATTTTGTAAAAAAGTTTGGGTTAGGAATGTTAATAATTAAAATACTCTTTTATTTTGGTTGTGAATTGTGTTTTTAATTTTGACACATTATAACTGGCGATGATCACTTAAAGGCATCATTACTTACCTATATAGCCCTCTATCATTTATTTGTCTAAAACACAAATTTGTAAGTATTATTTTTAATAATAATTTGACAATATTTTCTGTACCATCTATTGTAGAAATATTCAAAACTTATTTGCATAATTCTTTTTTTTTTAATATTTTTTTAATTGTAAATAAGCTGTACCTATATTGTTATTTCGTGCTCACTAAGTGCCAATTGTTAGTATGTAAGTAGGTAATATGGAAGCAAGTTATTAAAAAATGTATTTTTCATAAATTGATATTAGTGTAACATATGTTTTTAGTAAATGGAAATTATGGAATTGTGATTATTAAAGTGATGAATTTGAAACATAATGAAATTACTAAATATATATTTTTGTGAAATATATTTCTCATTTTTATTTCGACACACTGTGTGTTATTGTTGTGAGATCTAATTGGCCAGTTTTTAAAGGGAAGAGTAAGATTATACAAAAACAAATATCTAGTAACTAATTACGCTGGACCTCCTTCTCTGTCAAGTCCCAAACAAGGAAACTCAACAGGAAATCGACACGTGTTTCGCTTCTACACGAAGCATCTTCAGGACGTATTAGACCCGCTGTCACTGACTCGACGCACTAGCACCACAGACGTGTCACCTCGCCGACATCTGCCGGACAGAAAGTTTGGGACTTGACAGAGAATGAGATCCAGCGAAATTAGTTACTAGATATTTGTTTTTGTATAATCTTACAATGGATTTCAGCAAGGTCACGCCTGAGTCAATTAGTTATAAAGGTAAGACTGTTATTTGATATTGATATTGATAAGATAAGATTGTTATTGACCTTATTGTGTATAAGGCTCATCTGCATCACCTTACACATAACTGGATTTAATGACGGTTACTACCACTCCAATAAATCTTTAGTGTGTCGTAAGAGACGACTAAATAGTATACATATGAACATGAGCATTGGTGGTTAGAGACCCTGACTGCCAAGCCGCTGGTCGCGGGTTTGATTCCCATCCAGAATAAACATTTACGTGCATGAACATATCTGTTTGTTCTGTGTTTGGGTGTAAATATCTATATAACTATGTATTTAAAAAGTAGTAGTGGTAGTCATAATACAAGCAGTACACAGTAATGTGTGAAGAATGTCCTAGGATATTATTATTATTTTATAACGTTTTGTTCTAAAGCATATCCAAAGAGGTTAGACATAAAAACTCTACTAAATCTCTACTAAGATTAAGTTCTAAATGGTGAAAAGCCAAGCTTATTCGATGTGGTTGGGGACTAGGCAGTCAGACTTTGCTGATTTGTTCTGATACCCGAATTATTACGCAAATGCATATTTTTACCCAGGAAACAAAAATCTCATAAGAAATTGGTTTTTCTTTAACCCAAAAGTAGGTATGGTAATGGTGATTAAGTCATTTAAAGATGACATTCAGACAAGGTAATATTATAATAACAGTGTAATATTTTACTTTGCACTTGAATTATCTACAAGGCTTGCTATTCTGTATTCTTGGACCGCTGACATTATAATACATGCACGTGAGACTTAACATGTTCAGGGGTCAAGGTCGCATTGGGGATGGCCCAGGTACCCCTTGCAAATGTCCATAGGCGGCGGTGACCACTCACCGTCACTTACCGTCAGCCGGTTTTGTTTCTCTACTCCAAGTCCAGTCGCTAGGGGGACGCAGTGGGTGTGGTCCACCCCAAATGTCCCAGTCTTGGGGCTGTTATCTTGGGAAAGAAGTAAATTACAGCTCATAATTAACAAATAACGTTCAACAATGACGTCCACTCGAATGAAAGATTTGTGCTGCATTTGCTTTTCGTTTAAGAGGGGTCAAAAGAATTCAATTTGAAATTGGAGGGAAAATATAAAAAATCGGCATTACTCGTACAGCTTAAGGGGGTGACACCTCGTCACGGTCTACTGCTACTTGCCACAAAAATAATGTTTCGTCGGTATTTTAATGATGTGCCCAGCAGCAGTGTCTCTATAAAAAGATGTCATCAAACAAGAATGATTGATATCTGCTTTGTTGAAAGCGCACGGTTGGATTGCGCGTGCGCATGTCATTGTTGTGTAAACGCGGCATAGCTCAGCTTACTGTGATAGATCGTGAGATGATTAGCTGATGAGTAAATAGACATAGCTAAGACACTTACGTTCTTACTCTTAGAACTACTAAATTTATTTCCTATGTTTGACAATACGTTATTCGTACTAAATGTCTGTCGATATCACTAGCTATGTGGAGCTTATGGTATATGGTAAAGGAATTAATACTACCATCCCGTTCCGTTTCTAGGGTGAAGTACAGATGGCCACGTACACCAAACATCTTGCACCTTATGGTCAAAAACTCCCAAAGGATTGGCGTCAGGCAGGCGGCCGCCTGTAGAATTGCGAAGACTCATAGAATAGCCTATCCTTTCCTACTACTATTATAATTGTAAAGGTTTCTGAGGATGTATGTATGAGTGTATGGATCTTTGTTACTCTATCACGCAAAAACTACCTTACAGATTTGGATGAAACGTGGCACGTAGATAGTGTATAGCCTTGATTAACACATAGGATACTTTTTATTGGAAATGTTACATCTCTCGGGTATGCCAAATGACTTGGAAAAAGGGCTAGCAGACTCATGGAATATTGAATCAGCCTTGTCGACTACGAACTACATAAGTTCAGTGACTTTAAAATTTAATAGTGATAATTATTTTTTTATCGCTGGTAATGTTTGGAATTTTTGACAGGAGAGAGTGTTATTTTGGGCTCGAGTCTGAAAGGAAAATGATTCTAGCTCGAGGATGTTTCGTCGCGGCCTCTTTGCTCTGTCTCGTTCACTAACTAGCAATCACGTGGGAGGTAAGCTCTTCGAGGCATCGTGGTTCCGGCTTGCTGATGAAGTTGTATTAACTGAATAATGGGGCAATTAATAGAAACTTCGTCGGCGAGCCGTAACGAAGCCTCAGAAAGCGCTCGGTTCACTTGACTGTGTAGATAAAGAAAGAGACAGAGAAAGGACGCTGCGACGAAACATCATCGAGACACACCGGATAATGATACTGATTCTGTTGTGCAATTGAACCTTTCTTTCTTTGTTTAATGTTAAAACAGTGAAGGAGAATATTGACCATCATTTTTTTTTTGTACATTTACACAAACTTACAAAACGAACTTTGTTTATAATAAGATTTATTAATAGAACTTTATTAATAGAGATTTACGTAAATCACAAAACTTAAAAGTATTATCTTCAATATTTTGACATTACTTACTGTACCATCCATTTTAAGTACTCATTAGCAAATTTCAGCTGAAATTATGAAACAGAGCCTAGCAGTAAAGCTAATAGACAAACATTATTATTGGCGTGCGTTTTGAAAAGGTAGCAATTAGCAAAGAATTAAACAATGCTTGCTTGCAAAGCTTAGCTCGCATGCTGTCATTACCCGTCGCCGTCATTCAAACGCATTGCAAAAGACAGTTATTTCAGTGTTCCACCGTACATGGCCGGTTGAAATAGGCCCGCAGGCGCTGTCCATTGTCTGTAAATCCGAAATGTATGATGTAAGTTTATGTAACGTGCATTATGGCCGCGAGTTTCAAGCGATTAGTCGTGGGATTGCGATGGTTTCATAACGATCAAACGATTGGGTACATTTGTGTGGCTGCTAAAGGAGCGTGTGGGGGAGTTGGGATGAGAAGTAAGCTGGGCGATCGCGGAAGGAATTTGTAAAGACCTTTATAAAATAAACTCTCAAATTATGTTTTTTGTAGCCAAGTAGTACGTGATCCTAAGTGGGTCTTTAATATTTTTTATTTTTTTATTTGAGCCTAACAAGTTGACTCCACCCTGCCTGATTTGAAGCAGCAATGGAATCCAAAAATGAAATCTCGATATTATAAAAAGAATAAGCTTGCTTAATTACTAGTCTCCTTCTAAGGCCTAAACAAAAAAATCCCTCTTTTTTAAGAGTTTAATGGGTTTTATAATCTTGATCCGGCAATTCACTGCGCAAATAGGATCTGGGTGGAATACCTGTTGTAACACATATTCAGGTGTTGAGAGGCGTCGCACTTTTGTGAGTGTTACTTTTTTAACTTACTTATAATCGAAAACAATCTAAATAATATTCTAAAAAGTGTCAATATCAAATTATTTAATTCAAATAAATAATCTGTAGATTTTTTTTTCTATAAGCTTATTATATCGCGTGTCTAGTTGCTCCAAGAAACCAACCATTGCAGATGAAACATTTTATATCAAAAAGTTAACATTTCAAATTGCAGTTGCACGCTCCGGGCCGTGATGACACCGCTCACTTCGTACTTACTGTTTCTTCATCATCATCCATTCACTAGCTGATTATTTAGATTTAACAGGAAATCATTGTCTCTGCATGTGTTTCTTAGTTTTTTGACGAAAAACTGACTCTCACTTAACTCAACTGTTGTAAAAATAATATATAAATTGGCACGTTAAAGAAACGAATCCCAAGTTATTTCCATAGAAAATATTAAAACTCGTCAAATGTTTATTTTAATTAATTTAATGTATAACCAATGCATTTAATATTAAAAATATTATGGACTTTATGGACATTTTCTCCGTATAAACTTTAACTGTGTCAAATTTCACGATCGTCCAATCGCGCATTTTCTTATAAAGGTATCTAAAGTTTTCGCTTCACGTATTAATACAGTGTAAACTCTTTATAACGAAACTCAAGGGACTGAGCATTTTTTGTCGTTATAGAGAGTTATCGTTATAAAGGATAACGTTATAAAGAGTTTACACTGTATGTATAATATTATATTAGCAAAGCCCAAGGTAATGTGATGCAACTTAAACTGGTCTTGATTTAATGAGCCCTCATTGTTACAAATAAGAATTTTAAAGAAAAATGAACCCTATAGCGATGTCATCAATCAAAGGATCATTAGATGAACCTTAACGCAATAAGAACAAAGAAGATTTTTCAATCTCATCCTCAACTGTCAAAACGAGTGTTTTTGATTTCGAGAACTTTAGTTCAAAGCTCAACTGGCTAAACTGTTTATACAAATTGTCTAGCTAGGCTAGTTTATGAAGGCCCATTATCCCCAAGGAATTAGACAGAGGTCTAAAAGCTGGCGAAACCCCGGGGGACAGCTAGTTATATCTATATATCATTTTGTCGTTTTGCATGGAAGAGTAACAAAACTCCATACATCCTTCCATCCATACTTACAAACTTTTACATTTCATAATATTAAAAATTTTATTCTAAAAAAAAACAAGTATTTTATCAGTTATCTGGTTTCCAAAGTACAAGTTCTGTTTCGTTTGGGATAAGATGGGCGTGTGGAAAGAATGTCCCAGGAATAAGTATGACTATTACTTATAGTAATTCATTTTTTTTAAATAATATAAACTAGTGCTTGACTGCGATCCCACCTGATGGTAAGCAGTGATGCAATCTTAGATGTTGAGGCGCACTAGTTTATTAAGAGCCTATTCACTCTAGCCTTGAAGACACCCAAATTATAGTTGCTCGGGAAGACCGCAGCAGGCAACATATACAACGCGTTACAAAATACCCCGTAAATATATAATTAATAATCAAAGCCAACAACCCTAGTAAGCTGTCATGTCAGGGAACCAGATTATTTAACAGAAAGGCGTACCTATTTAACCTAATAATTGTTTACTTTAATAGTTTTTCTTTTTCATTCATAATTTATTTTTTTGGGGTATGTTATACAGCGTCACTACGGTTCTTAAATATTGTGAATGGACTCGTTATAAGGCCCCATTTAACCTCCTTTCGGCTTTACTGATAGTTTTGTAACAGCCTGTATATAAGATATATACTCAAATGTACATACACACTTATAACGGTATTGCTGATTGAATTTCTCTTCTTTGCATATGCATTATGTGAACAGAATTGAAACATCTTTGATTTTATCTGAAAGATCGTTGGATGCATACAAATGGTGCTTTTGTGAGAAAAGGCTATAAAAAACTTAACTGATTGAGAACTTCAATACTGAATTAAATTATAAACTATACTGTACAGTATGATGTACTTTTAGCTCAAAGCCACCTTATGGTAGGATCAACATCTGCCGACTCCGATAGTTAGGTAATACATATTATAATGTAATACTTATATAATATGTGTCTGTGTGTAATGTGGGATCTCTCAGCAGAGTAGCAAATGATTAAAAAAATTATATTCTTATAAATTGACAAGAAAAAAAAACAATTATTTCAAGATTAACACAAAAAATTTTAAATCGTAAAAGTAACGCATAAAATATAATACTAGTACTCTATACCAAGATATCAATGCAATACCAAAAGTAGACAGACATAAGAAGATAGAACTCTATAATGTATGCCGAATAAGACCAACAAAGAAAAAACAAAAAAAAATAAAAAATAACTCTAAATTTATGTACCATGAGGGGTCTTATTGATAAAAATACATCTCTTCCAGTATAATGAAATGCGCGTAAGTTGCAAAATCGATGGGGTTATGAAAAAAATCCTACAGAACAAGCTAAATTAGAATTAACAGTATTTCGTAAACCAAAGGATCTTACACCATTTCTAATGACTAAAATTATACCGGTTGAATTATATTCTGGGACTTTCTTTACACACGGCCATGGAGTACTCTGGAAAGCATATAACTAATATCTACAAAATACATACTACCTTTTTTCTTCTATAATCTTAATATATATAAATCTCGTGTCACAATGTTTGTCCTCAATGGACTCCTAAACCACTTAACCGATTATAATAAAATTCGCACACCATGTGCAGTTCGATCCAACTTGAGAGATAGGATAGTTTAAATCTCAAATTATAGTCGCAATTTTAATTTATTGCTAATTATTTGTCTGTTATTATTTGACAGTCACAATTATCTGTTAACTCCAAATGATTCTAAGAGATGTCGATACCTTTCGACTGGGTTGAGTAAGTCATCAATAGATGGCGCTGCTATGGTAAATCTACGAACGTGTCATATAAGCTACAATTCAATATCATGATTACCACGTGTTATTGAGGCTAATGTATAAATTAAATTTATTTTGTAGTAAACGAAATACCGTGAAATTCAATTATTTCTTCTTTTTTAATACGGCTGGACCGATTGGAATGTTTTTTTTTGTTTGCGTTTGGGTGGTGCCCTGGATGGTTTAGATTCACAATTGGACCCGGTAGGTGGCGCTGCGAGCGAATTCCTGCATTTTTGTATGGACTTATTTCGACAGAACGACGTCTGTCCGGGCAGCTAGTAGTATATATATGTACTTATATGTATATTTCCATCCTCCACAAATAATTGTACAAACCCACTAACTGTGACGTGCCAGTCTAGGTACCTAATCCATTCTTTTAAAGTAAGTATGCCGACAAACAAGCAGGCGATGATAAGTGGTCACAGCCACCTAAGGATGTTTGCAAAACCAAAAGTATCAATCGTCGACCCTGAGACGTGATGTTGTTAAGACTCATGTGCCTGTAATTTCACCGGCCCTCTTACCATTCTAACCGAAATACAGTAAAACAAGTGCACTGCTCCACGGCAGAAATGGGTATGGTGGTAATACTTCTCCGGACGAATAGGTACAGCACTAAGAGCTCTACTACTTCTAAAATTAAATTAACCAACAAGCCAACCGGTCAATTGATGGTTGCAAATGAAAGGTGCGTTCGAATTGAGGTTACATGAGGCATCTTCGAGTTCATATTTATTAGTACCTTTAGCTGAGGTATGCGATGGCACTTGGCTTGTAGTGAAGGGGCGGCAATCTCTTGCCCTTATGCGTCTAATTTATGAGCAACCAGTACCAGTTACTCAAATATACACTACACCTGAGAGCGAAATTTGTCGCAAATATTTGTATAGCAATCTCTTTGGTTTGAAACAATATTTGTACAATTAGAGATAAAATCCTAGATTGTATCTGAAAATTGTTATTTTTAGTCAAATATCAAATAATCATAATATCCTATGGTTTGAAAATAATAACTGCTTTTTAAAATACATACATAAATAGATATTTACATCCAGACACTGAACAAACAGAAAAAACGAACCCACGACCTGTGGCGCGGCAGTCAGGGTCTCTAACCACCAAACCAACTGGCCCGTTAAATGGATGTATTATGCTAGTCAATAGTAAAACCATGGGCATCAACTGATTTACTATTTCGGTTAAGGAAGTTGGCAGGGAGTGTGATAAGTACCAAATTATTATTTGGCAATTGACAAAAAAGTGACGTGTTACGGTGACAAAATGTATTTATTTTTTTGTAAATAATAAAAACATAAAAACTTAGAATTATAAATTAAGCTAATCTTATGATAAACTTTATACAAGACATGAGTCGAGCCCAGCGGCAAGCCACTTCGTCCTCCTAGGCACCCACAATCACAAATGTCAAAGCTGTCAGCGTGACAGTTTTGACAGCTGTCAACGTGGAACCATCGACGACTGGCTGGTCGCTGGGCATCTCCCATCCGTGTGCGTGCACAGTCGCAAGCGTTGGCCGAAGAAGGCGGTGAACAAACGGCCAGATTGACCGACATCACCTACATTGTACGTGACTGCCGGCCGATTGGATAAAACATTCGGGAGCACTCGGGGATGTTACGAACTCTCCCGAATAACGTGGACCGTCCGAACTTTGTACGTGGTTCTACATTTGGACAAGTAGCAATCGAGCAGATAATGCGATACGGATTTGTAAAGGAATCTTCATCGCACCGACTACCGTCAACTTTGATGTAATATAGCCATGGATCGTTTAAATGTAGGTATTTGGTGGTTCGGAGCTTTTATTTATTTAGTAAGGGGCGCCGTAGCTGCTGGAGGGAGCACGGGGAGCACCGTATGAGCTGGATGGGCCAGATGGGTAGCCTCCGGAGGAACCTCCTTCCTGTTCGAATTGAGCGACCTGGATAGCTTGACGGACACCCTCAAGTTGGAGTCCTACGACGCGGGCTGAGGGTACTCCGTAGCTGGATGATGGCACTCCATAGGAAGATGACGGGGCTCCGTATGAGGAGGAAGGGGCGCCACCACCGTGGCCGCCGCCGAAGCTGCCACCGGACGAAGAGGAGGATTCCTCTTTAAGGAGAATCTGGCGCACTTGCTCGAGAAGTTGAGGGTCCACGCTTTGACCTTCGGACGTTTGGTATCCGGAGGAGACGGCGCGGTATCCACCGCCACCGCTCAGACCGCCGCTGAAACCACCGCTGAACCCGCCACCCGACGGCCGGTTGTAATTGTAGCCGGAGGGAGGCTCTGCGCTTGCGCAGGCCACCAACGCGAGGGCTATGCACTGTTGAAAAAAGTTCTTATTAGTCAGGGATAAAATTCCAAAAATAAGTTCAAAGATATATATTACTAGTGACAATCTTTGCTGAGAGTTTTTAAATAAGAAAACATCAGACAGGTCAAATTAACTTAGATTTTGGCTATTTTTGTGTTAGAATTGATGCTCAAACCGCAGTGATGTTTAAGTTTAAGCTATTGCTTGAAGTTAGAAGCGTTTAATAGATTCTGCAAAACATTACGTGACAAATATCATTGTTTCTACTTTCCATTCTAATTTCCGATATGTTTGCTAACTCGTTTGCATCGTACCATTAAATATATGTAAATACAAGCAAAAGTTGCGCAAGCGCACGCCGCAATGATGACCAATTCTTTATCTATCGTGTTTTTTTAGATGTTGAAGTTAATTGAAAGTGAAATTTGTTATATCTGTTCTCACGGACGGGGTCGAGTGGCCGCCGTGGTTCACAACTGTGTTTTGTTCTCACTTATCAGATGATTTCTCTTTTGTGTTTGTTTTTTACGATCCCTTGTACGACTTTTATCTAAATTATTCTTGTTAGCGCTTGTGAACAATGAGCTATGCTTAATTGAATCATAAATAATTTATATAGACCATTATCGCTATCTTCCTTTATTTTGCTTCACCAGCTGATTAAAGAAGCCATAACACTGCTATTATTGGTTTGTCATTGTCACCTAATCAATATTAAAAATCCGAAAGAGTGTTTGTTTGTTTGTTACGCGTTCACGTGTGAAATCGCAGGGGCTAGCTAGTATTCACTAAAGAAACTAAGATATTCGAAATAACCGATTATATATATAGAAATTTAATTATAAAAATCAGACGGTAATGCACAGGCGTGAAGTGAAAGTTTGAGGTCATAGGTCGATTAGGAGCCGCAATAAACTCATTATTACAGAGGATGGACGTACGTAGGTATTCACATAACCGTATTGTAGAACCACGATCTTTGATTATAATACATTGTGTGATTATGATTTTAAATTACAGTTTTGGATCAGCTTAAATATTGTGGTTATTAAAATTTAATTACAAAATCAATTTTATAATTTACTAGCATTCCGAGGGATCAAATCTCGGGATTGCAACCCATGGCCATCCCGAATAATTTTCCTTTTTAATCGTGAAACAATTTTTCAAATAGGTGCTACCGTCAGAAATTACACTTATGCAAAACTCACAAAATTTGCACTCTCTCATTATGAAATTGGTATAGGGAATAGATATATATCTGTTTGTTTCTAAACCCTATATTCTATTAAGATCAATCAATAGCAAGAAAGGAATGAGGACTAAGAAGAGAAGTTCCCATAATTTAGACCCAAATTGGCTTCTAAAGTTGTAATATTGAAGAGATTGCTTCCATCAGCGATTAGGTAAGAATACAGCAAGCAACTTGCAATGGGAAATAAATGATATTGCAACGTAATTATTTAGATATCATGTGACCCATCGCTCTTTGGGTTCAGGAAACAACGTTGTGTAATATTTGTATGGAAAAGGTTAGAGAAATCCGAGATGGGTATCGTATCGTTACGTTGCGAACTAACCTGTCACGATGTGGTCAGAAGTAAGTCTACAGTTCAGAGGGTCTAAAAAGGCCACTAAAGTTATGTTGCGCATTCATGGTAGATTCAAATCCGAATCTATCCTCTATTTATTAAAGCTGAAGAGTTTTCTTGATTGCGCGGTAATCTCTGGAACTACCAATGAAATTTGAAATAGTATTTCTCCAGGTCATAAGGAAGATTGTGCATAAAAACTAGCAGGAAGAACGCTATGTGAAAATGGAGTACGACAGAGATTGTTATACTATTTTTAATATGGATTACTTTTTACTCCAATGCGGGAACGCAAGGGAAATGAGGGGAAGAGTAGACCTGTTAAGTTGGAACTAATGTGGTCAATTTAAAATTTGAATCCAAATTAGAATTATCTTATAGAATCCCATTAAAAAGAATGTAACGAAAATATAAATCAAATTGGGAATCCAGTCATATTGACATTTAAATTTCGTTCTCTAAATTGCGAGTATATTTTTGACAGTGACAATGACAGCGCAGTATGACATACGCGGGCGCTTGCGTCACAAGATGATGAAGCTTCCGCGGCGCCGGAAGTCACGGAAATGTCATTATTTAGAGCTTTCAAGTCTTTCAACTTTGCTCTCCGTCGTGGTGCGCGAGCACGATGATGGCACGTTCACTCTATAATATCTATGGCTTCAAATGACTCCAGACGTAATTACGTTGTTTATGGTAGGTAACTTTCTTTTCGATTGTGATTCAATGTATTCTTTTGTCTGTTTGTTAAAAAATGTTGAATGTATAGCTTTTTTATCAGATTATTCGACCGATGAACTTTTACACTTCGTAAATCTTTTGTTGTAACAATTTTTTTAATTCTTTTTTTTAAGAGAAAGTGCTTTACTTTTTATAGGTTTTACGATTTGGATTCTGAAGTACCTACTCAGGTTTTACCAAGAGTTTAATGATACATTTCAGCAAGTAAAGCAATAGACAAAACTCAGTATTGAACGAAAACACAATAAAAATTATAATAAATAGCAACAGATAATCATTTAAATTATTAGTTTATTGCTTTATTATACAAATCTGGTATGCGAAATGAATTTTATTACAAGCCGTTTCATTCAACAGTTTTAGAAATGTCCAAAGGTATAATTTTTTATTCTAATTTTTAATTAGATAATAAAATCTTAATATATAATCTGTTTCTAAAATTTTACATAAATATTTGAGACCGTTATTAAACAACTGTTAAAAGCCTACGAAGCTACGAGCACAATAATCGAGTACTACGAGCGCTACGACTTAATTCGTCTTCCTATTATGAATTTAAAAAAAAATTACTGTCATGTACAACTGATTTTTAAAACTGCCAGTTCCAGACGACTTTTAATAATGAATTTTGCAAATGGAACATCATCTCATGTTTTGTTTTACGTTCACATTTACTGTTTTTTTATAGTTTAATCTCAATAATATCTTAACTTGCCTTTGTGGTACATGACACATGACATTCATACGTTGTCTATTGTTATTTGTCTTTATTTATGGCCCGCGGCATTAACTTGTGTTTTACTATCACTTTCATGCGTTTTATAGCCGCGAGTCATAGAAAACATTAGAATTATGGACGTAATTGTCATAAATCTTGTGCATAAAATCTGTCATGTTTTCCCTTCATAGTAATGGCCATTTAGAAATCAGTAAAGAAGATATAGGCAATTGTGTCTGAATTTAAAAAAAATTATATTTATCCATAGAGGTTTTACATTCAAACCAAATTCAAACATCGAATTTGTAAGTCAAGCCGCGTACCGATGAGTTCACACGCAATCGTGGTTAGAATCGATTCAATTACAGCAGTGAAGTGAATCGTGTTTGAATATCGAATGAGGGATCGCTCACTTTGATGACAGCATTCGGGTCAAACGATCACATAGATGGGTATGTGGGTGATGGTTGTCTCGGAGGTTACCGATCGTTTCTTTATAAGGCCATTTTAGGTTTTTCTAATTGATGTAGAGCAGTTTATTTTAAAATATACATTTTCGACCAGTTTGTTTTGACATTGAATTTAACTCAATCGATTATTAATTGGTTTGAATAAAGTTTATTTGTTTTAATTACTGGCTTTTTTGTGATTTTATATTATATCAATAAAAATGGAAAGTAAATGATAATAAAAGTTCGCAAAACTTTGTCAGGCCATCGAACCATCGAGATTAGAAAGTGAAATACCATTTTTAGCATAATTAGTTTAATAATCATATTTATGTTAATCAAATTATAATCTGTGAGAGTTGCATTCTCTTGTTATATAATCGATGTCATTAGATTTTTCCATTTAACATTTTTGGTGGCAAAAATACAATTTAAGTTTTTATTTAAAATTTAATTATGTATGTGATAATTAAATTATCATCATCAAGTGCCTTCTGCGTATCTTTAGTCGTTGCTTACGACACTAAAGATGAGTTGAGGTGGTAGTACTCAGCTACCACACAGATCAACAGTAATTACCAGATTCCCGTGACCCATAGTTCGTGAACCATTACACAACTGCGAGTTAGATGCGTAACGTAATTAAATACGTGAGCCTTAAAGCGTAATTTATAGTTATTGCACATAGATTTACGCTATTTTACGTTTTGAAATTTACGATTACTGCGTTTGTCTTACTACATATGTTTTTAATTATTGATATAAATTGATTGCTTGTTGTTAAGTCGAAGTTTATCTGGAGAAAACTACGGAGAGATGGAGATGAAAATTTTATATATTAGATGTAGTGAAATTCAATATCTAGATTTTTTCCTTTCATGTGAGACAACATGTTTTATATTTTGGGAAATCATTGGCATCATTACATTTTTCGATAATTTTTCGCATGAAAAAATCATGCGAAACATCATTCTGTTTGACGATTCGTGATTCGACCAGTCAAAAAATGTGTCACGTTTTCATATCACATAATAGTTTGTAGTTAAAATATTTGTAAACGTTTTAGACATTGGTAAGTGCATTATATAAATCACAAAACGGTGTTCATGTAAAACACTGTTTGTTCAATGACATCTATTTTTGCCTAACACTTTCAGCCGCGACATTATGTAATATCAATTTTGACTATTTACCTTTTCGGTTAGCCGTTTTGGGGATTTTTTAGATTTTATTGAATTTATCTTTTAGCATGTCTTCTCTTCTTTCTGTGTGTTATTTTGATAATGTTTTGTTTTAGACATATTTTAAGGCCTTAAACACGGAATATTAAACTCTCTCGCATTCGAATTGAAGCAGATTTCTCACTAGGCTGGTAATTTGATGCCCGACAGTAGCATTGAAACTATACCAACAAATATATTAAACAATCGGCTTCGACACTGATTCAGAGAGCATTACATAATTGTCCTGTTGAATCGAATTTTGCGACCAGTAAATTTGACTTTGTGGTTTAAATAAAGCGTTCTAAAGATTCCACCACAATAACTGCAAGAACAAAAACACGTCATATCTCTTTTAATATGTAATGTACAAAATGAACTCAAAACAGACTTATTGCGGCGACCTCTAATTATTACGAACAGAGCAGGAAGATGATGACGACTATATTACATAGAAGAAAATGAACTTGCATGTCAAATTTAAGGAAGCATAATCTGGAATAAACCTTTTTATTCTGGGAACATGGGAAATATATAACCATGATTGGTTTAACGATATTTTTATTATTTGACCATAAATCAATAATGTGTCCTAAAGTGCCACAAATACGCATAAAACGCCTCAAAAGGAACTACTACTTTAAAAACATTAAAAATCTATCTAATAAGAGAACCGCGACAACAAAATGAAGCGACAAAAGCGTGAGACTTCAATTAATGTGAATAATATCACGTGTGAATTTAAAACCTTTGACATTTGAATGGTGACAAACAATTTTTAAGATTTATCATGTATTTTATTGATGTTACATAAAACAAGTCATTATAGCTTCATTTTTAGTTCCGTAAAGGAGCGTATTTCGAATTTCTTTTTCATCGGAACATGATTTATGAGTTTTAAATTTAGAACGTTAATTATGAATGAATCCAAAATGTTGGTAACCGGTTCTTTGGCGCGTTTTGTTTACAAACATCGATGCAAATATACTGTAAAATTTGATCCTGTCCAAGGTTGAATTACAAGATATTTATTTAAGGATAGTTAACTGTCGTTTTGGATTATCCTTCGTCATACAAGGCTGAGTTGAATATTAAAAACATTACTTTTAAAATTTTATGTATCCTCATAGACAGTTAGCTTTCATTAAAAAAAATACAATAAAAATGATCGTTCGGAAATCAACGTGAGTGCATATAGGGGTTGATCGACACAATTCCAAATTCAAAAATTCCTTCGTTAATCACTTAAACACACGATGCACTATCAATTTGATTTCGGAACGTCACAAACACTGTCACTTGTTTATTTTTTAAATAAAAAATCACTGGCACGGGCACTGCACTGGACTTACCGCTACGAAGGCTTTCATGATGCTTAGTGATGGGTCACTTCGGTATGTGGCGAAGTAATGTGATGTGTTTGGATGGCTACAGGCGATATATAGTAAAGAGTTGTGGCGGTGGGGCGGAGAAAGGATAGGTTAGGTTGTGTAAGCACGGGAGATGCTACCATCAGAATAGGAAGTTTTGTCTAATTGGAGGGCGTCATGCGATATTTTTTCGAGGTTTTCTTTGATTAACGAAGGTACTGAAAGCTTTGTCAGTTACGAGCTGACTCCTGAGTGTACTGTTATCTCGTAAATTATTGGCTATTGTTCGTTGTGGGTATAGGAATCTTCGGTCTTAAATGTACTTAAAATAATACTTACTTTTGGGTAACAGTTATTTCGTTTACCTTTATCCCTCATATGTTTGGATAATATCAAAATAGTCTCTAATCCTCCTTATATATATAAGTCTTTATCCTATTTTACTAATATAATAAATGCGTTAATTTTGTATGTATGTGTGTTTGTTACCATGCAGGTCCGTGACAGCTGGTCGGATTTTGATAAAACTTAGCTCAGAAATATAAAAATTTCTAGATAAAAAATTGGATCTCTCAAAAAATCTCGAGAACGTGTTTAGTAGCAGGGCATAAGATAGGTTAAAAAAATCATTAGATATTAGAAAACACGAAGCAAGTAACAAGAAAATATGGTTAAATAGTACCATCTCGCGGTTTTAACCGCGTTCAGGGGGGACCTAGGGTATCCCGGGCTATAACATAGCCTATGTAACTCTAAAATTGTGTAGCTTCCCATCAGTGAAAGAATATTTGAAATCGGATGAATAGTATCGGAGTTTACCTCCTACATACAAACTTACAAACTTTTTTGACGGGCCAGTTGGCTTGGTGGTTAGAGACCCTGACTGCCAAACCGAAGGTCGCGGGTTCGATTCCCACCCAAGACAAACATTTGTGTGCATGAACATGTCTGTTTGTTCTGTGTCTGGGTGTAAATATCTATATAAGTATGTATTTAAAAAAAAGTTGTAAATGTCAGCAAATCAGTTACCTGGTAGCCATACTACAAGCAGTACACTCTGCTTAACTAGGGATCAGGTAACCATGTGTGAAGAATGTCTTGGGATATTGGGATACATCTATATAATATTTAAGCGTTTATCGATATCATATATAGCCTATACTTAGGTATTACTACAAAAAACTAGCTAACTATCTACTAAAAATTCCTCGTTGGATGGTAGTAGTCCCATTCTGATAGGTTCAGTAGTTATGCGATGATGGTGCGTTAAAGGAACCCTATTTTTTTTATCTTATACGAGTATATAATATTCTCGTGACACAATGTTAGTTAACATACTCCTCCGAAACGGCTTGACCGATTATTATGAAATTTTATATGCATGGTCTGAGAATCGGCTACTATCTATTTTTCATACCCCTATGTGATAATTTTATTTTTATTTTTTGGACAAAATGTTATTTTTTGATAATGTTGCAATCAAAAATACATATAACCTTAAATGTTCACCCTTCTATCACCAACCCCTGTTTTTTATCGCGATTTTTATATTATTCTGTTCCATCCACAGATCCATCGCAATAGTTGCAAGATGGCAATCGAATACAATAATTGTAGTACGATACATTTTCATGTATAGTTTATAATAAAGTAAATATGGTAAAACAAAGTTTTCTGGGTCAGCTAGTATATATTTATATTAGTTGTTAATATGAAATGGGCAAAGTGCTGACAATACTTCCTACTTGTTTGGAGAGGTCTATTCAACTCTAATGTTTAACAATTAAAATAATTGCTTTCTGAACGTGATCCTTTGTTTAGGAAGCTTCAGGCTTTTGTGTTTTAATGTTAAAGCAGTAAGTATGGAAATTCCATGTTCCAAACCATCTTTACGGTCAATAATGTCATTGGAAACACTACTCTATGGTTTTGGAAATAAGGTAGAACTATTGATTTATTGGTAATTGTAAGATGATGGTGATGAACCCTATCATGAAGTCATAAGGTTGGTTTTTCTATAGTCTACTTCAGAAAGGACTATGGAGTGCTTGGTTTGTGATCTGAAAATAGGCAAATAGGAGTCCTTGATCTTTACAATTTTTTTTAATGTCAAAAGGCTGAGTGCTGTTCTGAAGGTAAAATGGTAAGTGGATACAGCAGTGTATGGTCATTTGGCCATGATCAGTAATTTTTAAGGTGGTTAAAACCCCATTTCTTAGCGCTAGGTGATAACTGTAATGGGAAGCAGAATTTGTACTATGGAAACCAGATAACTGTTATACTACATATACTACTTTTTTCTAAATAGATAATTATGTATTATATATATTATTAATCTTTATTTTACATTAAAGCAAACTTAAGTCCATATTTTTTTGCCAGTGTTAGATGTCATTGGATTTTACTCCGTGGTTTTCTGAGGTGATGCAAAAATCCAGATAGAAATTAGATTTTAGAATGTTTATTAGAATTTTTTGGGATGTGATTTGATATTTAGGCAGTGAAATAAAAGTAATATCTTTATTTCTTAAATTACCAAATAAATATCCTGGGACATTCATCATACACCGCAAATAAAAGTAGAGCTTGTATACATATAGCAAACAGATAAATAATATTCTAAAAATACTTCCTTTTAATTGATATTTACACCCAGACTCAGAACAAATATACATGTTCATGCACATAAATATTTGCCCTGAGAAGGTATTGAACTCATGACCTGTGGCGTGCCAGTCAGGTTCTCTAACCATCTAGCCAACTGGCCGATAAAAGTTCGGTATAAATATTGGCACTCGAGTGCTGCTGCTGGTAGACAGGTGATTCACCTGATGGTAGGTGGTCACCACCGCCTATGGACTTTTGAAATACTAGGGACATCGCCATTGCGTTGTCGACCCTGAGATGTGAAGTTGTCATGTCTCATGTGCCTGTAATTTCGCCCCCCCCCCTTTCCCCTTTCTTGCCGAAATGCAGTAATACAAGTGCACTACTGCTTCACGGCGGAAATAAGTAAGGTAAGTACTTCCCCTGACAAACTCTGGACTAAAAGCTCTACTACTCAACTGGCGAGAGGTTTCTTAACTTAAGGGTGGTAGCCAGTCAAGCAGCCTTCTCAAGCTGCTCTCGAACCCACGATCATAACGGCATTCGTTGTCAATTTTCTAAGCTATCATCGCCTTGTAAATGTACCTTATTAGAAACTATACTAAGGTTGTTGAGAAGTAATGTTTGTTAGGTTGGACGTAGATCGTAATCTCTGAAAATAGTCATTGGAATTCGAAAATTCATTCAATATGTAATAGAAAGCTGCACTGCAATGTTGCACTATTCCCAAGGGACTTAGGCTATGTTTGAATCCTGGAATACATAAGATCTCTCTGGAATGCGAGAGAACCGCAGGACAGTAGTTAGTAGTTGATAATGAATGGGTATTTAATGTAAGTGCTAATTGTTTAAATAGCCAGAAGGCGCTATAAAGAACTTCGCAAGCTCGTTAATCAAGCGGTGAGAGTATTAACCGGATGCCATTATGAGTTATTGTGTTCTTTGATAAACTAAACACTTACAGAGACAACACTTCGCTGGCAAAAAATAAGTTTGAATATAGAATCTACATATACCAATATTATAAAGAGAGAGTGTGAATTTTGTGAGTGTGTACGTGTGTGGTGGTGTGAAGAATTCTTTCACCATTTGAAAGATATATTAGGATGATTATAGGCTATGTTATTGTCCCATTGTCCCAGTGACCATGTAGTGAAACATGAGATTTCTAGGAATGAGAGTGAAACCGCGGCACGGATAGCTAGTGATAAAAAACAACCGATAAATTAAAAATATTTCAAATTTTACTTGTTATCAAGGTTCCTTTGCTAGTCTCGGGGGTTTCAATGCATCGAGACGGGTATATAGCCTATGTAACTCGATGGTGTAGCTTTTTATTAGTGATATATATTTTTAATTAGGTGCAGTGTATTAATATCTTTTTAAGCCATGTTTGTTGCCAGCCACAAGTAAGAAAGTATGAAAATAAATGTGTAAGGATCACGTAGGTATGCAGTTGTACAATCTTTGTGGGTGTTCAAAACACGTTTGTGTGTCACGGTCGCATAAATAGATAATAAAAATTCCATAGGTAACTAGAACGATTATTTAAAAATTGAATTTCGAAAATGCCAAAAGACTGGTGGTCAAGATCAATTTTACAAAAAGAAAAAATTTACGTGCTGCGTTTTTTATTCAAATTAAAATCTTAGTATGTTCCAAATAGTTTGTTGTTTAGAAAATACCTATGTAAATTAACTGCGAGATAAAAATATGCATTATAATTTCAAATAAATATTTGATCATTTAAAATTCAAACATTATGCTTATATTGCGTAACGGCATTTTTTAAGTATGTCTTGCGTTTGGAATCTCATTATGGTAAATGATGCGGTCGCAAGTGGTGAGCACATAGAGCCTAAAGAGTCTTGACTCAAGAGGAAAATAACACACCAATGGCGCCTAAGGTTATATTTTAAAATTTAATAAACACTATCAGTATAAAGTTTGGAATAGAAACAGCAGGGCGATCGTATAATGCTCACGGGATCGTCGTTGCGGTCAATTTTGTATTACATTGACGGTGCTCTGGCTGTTGTTCCACACAGCACGCGCGTCGAATCATCAACCTATTATGAAATAGGCTTCCATATTGAATCCGAGAGAGTTATACAATGCGGCTGCAGGTCGGGGAAGGTACAATTCATTTTTAGAAATGATTACCCGTAGCACGGTCTTTTCATCATATCAGCCTATGAAAGTCCACCGCTGTGCATAGGCCCCATGGAGTTCTGTAGCGAAAGGTGCTGGGCCGCTAGGAACCTGCGGCTCCCAGCCTGTAGGACGATTGTGTAATGCTCTAGGAATCGAACTTGCAATTGATTTTGTATTACATTGACGGCGCTACGACTGTTGTGGCACACTGCACGCGCGCCGAACCAGCAATCTATTACGAAATAGGCTTCCACATTAAATACGAGAGGATTACTCTAGTTCTTTATTCGGGGATATTTAGCGTGAATATATGTATATTTTCTTTAACTTAAGATTACTTCTATAGGAACGCTCTAAGAAAATGTGGTGGATGGGCTTGACTTGAATCCCGAACTGTATCTATTGCAGGAGTAAATTTGGTCTGTTCAGATCGCCAACAACGACCAAAAAGAACCACAGTTTGATATACCCAGCTTCAAAATGTAAAAAGCACGTTTGAAACATAAATAAGTCTTCTATGGAAATATTCCTAAAATATTTTGTTGCGAAATCGCACTTTTACTTTTATGTCTATTATCGCATATTACGGCGGATTATGAATATCTACGCTTACGATCTAATAACAAAACAGTCGGTAAAAAAAGAAATTTATGTATTGCCATCGTAATGATCCTACAAATATTATCCTATGCTTTACTACTAATATTATAAATACCAGCGTTTTTGAGAATGGATGTATGAATGTGTAGATGTATGGATAATTGTTGCTATATCATGCAAAAACTACTAAACAGAATTCGATGTAATATGGAACATAAGTAAAGCTGGAGTCTGGAATCACATATAGCCTGCTTTGTAATATGTAACATTCCTCTGGAATGAGAGTAAAACCGCAGGAGACCAGTAGTATTATAAATATGCAACAGTTTTGTAAGGATGTATGTTTGTTACTCATTCACGCTAAAACAACTAAACACATTTCAATGGAACTTGGCACATAGATTTTTTTTTATACCACGTGGGCCGACAAGCAAGCGGACGGTCCACCTGATGGTAAGTGGTCACCGCCGCCTATGGACATTTGCAACACTAGGGGTATCGCCAATGCGTTGTCGACCCTGAGGCGTGAAGTTGTTAAGTCTCATGTGCATGTAATTTCACCGGCCCCCTTACCTTTCTAACCGAAACACAGTAATACAATTGCACTACTGCTTCACGGCGGAAATGGGTAAGGTGGTAGTACTTCCCCGGACGAACTCTGCTCTAAGAGCTCTACTACTCTAGTAGTAGTAGATAGTTTATAGCCTGGGATAGTTTTTATCCCGGGAAAATCTCACATCCTTCGGGAACGGTGGTGAATCATGGGGCTAGTATAAACAAAAATACCGCATGCCTTTACACGTATCAATTAATGAGGACATAATTTTGGCTGTAGAAGTTAAGTAACTACTTTTAGACTAAGTTAACCGTTTATTGATTTATCACTAACAACGTTAGTTTTTAAAAATATTTCAACAGATTCGTACTGTTGAGGGGTTCCATCAAGTCTTCACACTCCATGTTCAGATTATAATTACAAAATGGAAGTAAAATACAACCAGGTTCAGAACTAGTAGAGCTCTTACTTTATAGCTCGTCAGAGGAAGTACTACCACCAAACCCATTTCCGCCATGAAGCAGTAGTGCACTTGTATTACTGTATTTGGTCAGAAAAGTAAGGGGTCAGTGAAACTACAGGCACATAAGACTTAACAACTTCACGTCTCAGGGTCGACAACGCATTGGTGATGCCTCTCATTTACATAAAATTAATTTCTAAAATCGGTTATTTGACAGAATACATTATAAAACGTAGATTCTTTTAAATAGTGAAGCACGATAATGCATTCTAGTATATGCAAATAACATGTCAAGAACGAAAAATGTGAATTTATGAAAGGCAAAAGATAGTTTCTAAAACTTAGCGCTAATATTTATGCTTATTAGATAGACAATTAACGGCTTAAATGGCTATTCTAAAAATAGTTTTGGCAATTTAAATGATTATGAACAATTTGTGAAAAATAAAGAGAAATTCTTTAATTCTACGTAATTTTAATACAACCTTTTCTCATTTGATATGATGCAATTTTATTTTTTGCTACTGTGTATTTTCCACCTTCATATTCCGTGGTATTATTGATAGATTTTTTTAAGCTACACAGCTTTGGTAACTGCTGTAGATTCGACTGTTATATGTGACCTTCGCAGGTCAAAATTAATAAAAAAAAAATTGAATAACTTACTTCGACAATACAATAATTTATAAATTGTCTTTTCAAAGCAACGTTTATTTAAGGTAATTTTTACAATTCATTATGCAAATCATTTTGTAATTCATTATTTATTTTGATTCTATTTAAGTATGTATTAAGAGCAGTTTATCTAATATACCAGCAATCTTTTTTTTTACAAATTTGTAAAAAAAAAAAAATTTAAATCGAAACGTGGCGTTTAATATATTCACTTATTTTGAATAGAATTGTGTAAATATTTCAATTTATTAATTAAAAATCTATATAAATATGTATTTAGTCGAAAAAGTAGTATATCAGTTATCTGATCGTATGTGCCTTTATAAAAAAATATTGAAATTCCGTGAGATTGAATATCACTTATGCAAACCAAGATTTTCTTCCACGAAAATTAAATTACGCAATACTTATTTATTTCTTTGACACAAGTAAGTTATTTACATGGAAAATCCATGTTTACTGAGACTACGTCTATTGTCTATTATAATTTATCATAGAGCTGTTAAAACTAGCAATTGCTCTTTTGTTTAACATCCACTCTAGATCCTTTTAAATCATTGTTTAGGGTTCTGTACTAAAATTCAATGAGAGCCCTTTACTAAGTTTCCACCTTCCAGTCTTTGTAAGCATTGTAGGAGTTTTTTTATTTATATTTATTTATTTGTTTTATAATTTGTTATGATGACTGCATGACTTGTAATCGCACTCATTCCTTAGAACGTCATTATGTACAATGGTGTTAATATTAACATTTTCGAGTAGTAGAGTAGAGTTCGTCCGGGGAAGTACTACCACCTTACCCATTTCTGCCGTGAAGTAGTAGGGGGCCGGTGCAATTACAGGCACTTGAGACTTGACAACTTCACGCCTCAGGGTCGACAACGCATTGGCGATGCCCCTGGTGTTGCAAATGTCCATAGGCGGCGGTAACTACTTACCATCAGGTGGACCGTCCGCTTGTATGTTGGCCCATCTGGTATAAAAAAAAATCTACAAAAACTAAAACTAACAAATAAACAATAAGTAGTTGTGAGTTTAAAGAAAGTGAAGCCTCTTCATTTCAATGTATATTTATAAGTAATATTCCAATTTTAAGTTTAATAGTACATATTAGGTTGGGGAAAAAGTCTTTTCGCATTATAGTATGTATGAACTTGAAATTAAATCTCTTTGGCTATACTATTTGTATCTGGCTGGTTTTGGTATCATTGAAAGTTTAAATTTTAAAGAACATAATTCCAAATTCAAATTAGGAAAATGTGTGATTTGCATTTGTTTTTCGTACCGCCAAGATGAGTGAATCTAATGAGGAAATTCGATTCATTTTAAAATTTTACTACAAAAAAGGTAAAAATGCAACGCAAGCCGCGAATAAAATTTGCGATGTTTATGAACCTAGTGCAGTGTCTGTGAGAGTAGCACAAATTTGGTTTAAGCGTTTTCAATCCGGAAATTTTGATGTCAAAGATGCACGTCGCTCTGGTCGCCCCATTACGGATAAAATGGATGCCATTTTTGAAAAAGTGGAGCAAGATCGGCATATCAGTAGTTACGACATATGAAATGAAATGAAAATATTTTTATTCAAATAGGCCTTTACAAGCACTTATGAATAGTCTGACTCTAATACCGGTTCGGAAGGTTGTTTTTTACTGAGAAGAGCCGGCAATAAACTCAGCAATTACTCTTTTAAAAAAAAAAAACAAACTTAGATTTATTACATAAAATATTATTTAGTCTCATTGACAATACCTGTGTGTTATGGCAATATTGCAGAATTATTTAACAATAATATAATATTATAAATATGTAATGAAAAAAAAAAATACAAACAAACTAAAGCCGACCAGCCCCCACAAGCAGCACCTGTTCACAAGTATGACGCATGTGGCAGCCATCGCCCTCCTCGCCATATTGTAGGGAAGTGAGCGACCCGCCACACGACGCCGCCACAAGCAAAGGCATTAAAGCGAGCATGACTAACTTAAGTTTGAAGCACATCAAAAAAAAAAAATTATGAATTTTAGAATACACACAAAGTGTTATCACTGTGACCATAACATGTTCAAAGTTATAGATAAATTTAAATTGCATTCAAATAAAAAAATAAATCATACCATACAACAATACATTTACAACCAGGCACTATTATCATTTAAATATTCATTTATGTTGTAATAAGCCTTTTTTACCAATACAGCTTTAATATGATCCTTAAATTTTTGCAAGGACAAATCTAAAGTCGATGCAGGGATTTTGTTATAGAAGCGCGCACCTAGTCCCAGAAATGAACCTTGTACTTTTTGCAGTCGATAAGCAGAGGTCACGAGTTTGTGCTTATTTCTAGTATTTATTGAGTGCATATCACATTTTTTAGCAAAATGACTAATGTTTCGATGAACAAATAATATGTTTGCATAAATGTACTGTGATGCAACTGTAAGTATTCCTATTTCTGCAAACTTATCTCTAAGGGAAGTTCGAGAACCCCAATTATACAGAGCTCGCACCGCCCGCTTTTGCAAAATAAATATAGTTTCTATATCAGCAGCTTTGCCCCAGAGCAAAATGCCATAGGACATAACACTATGAAAATAACTAAAATATACTAATCGTGCTGTATCTACATCTGTTAGTTGTCTAATTTTTCTCACTGCGTAAGCTGCCGAACTGAGTTTTCCCGCAAGGGATGATATTTGGGTACCCCACTGAAGTTTTGAGTCTAAAGTAATTCCTAAAAATACTGTAGATTCAACTAGATTGAGAGCTTCATTATTTATCATTAAATTACAGCCTACTTTTCTCACATTGGGTAACGCAAATTTAATACATTTAGTCTTCTTTGCATTCAAAACTAGATTATTTACTGTAAACCAATTTAATACCTGGGCCAATGCACCGTTTAGATCGTCATAGTTTGATTTCAGTCTATCAACACTAAAAATCAGTGAGGTGTCATCAGCAAACAGTACAATTCCACAGGTATTTTTAACATAAAATGGAAGGTCATTAATGTAAATTAAAAATAAAAATGGACCTAGGATTGAGCCCTGCGGTACACCCATATGCACGGAAGAACCAGACGATTTGACCCTATTTACATCAACACTTTGAATTCTCTTCCCAAGGTACGATTTCATCATGTCAAGTGCCATACCCTTTACCCCATAATGACGTAACTTACGGATTAGTGTGTCATGATCGACACAATCAAAAGCCTTAGATAGGTCACAGAAAACACCAATGACATTTTGTGACTTCTCCCAAGCTTTAAAAATATTTCTTAAAAGCGCCACGCCAGCGTCAACCGTAGAACGACCTTTCGTAAAACCATACTGCTGACTATGTAAAAGTTTGTTTAAATTAAAGTGAGTAAGCAATTGGGATAAAATAATCTTTTCAAATACTTTACTAAGGGCTGGCAAAATGGAGACGGGCCGATAATTAGAGGGGTCACTAGGATCTCCAGTTTTGAATAGCGGTATAACTTTACTATATTTCATCAAATCCGGAAATTTACCTGAATCAACGCATCTATTGAAAATCAGAGCTAAATGGGGAGCGATAGTATCTACAATCCCCTGTAAGACCGTAACAGACATATCCCATAAATCGCCAGTGCGTTTAACTTTTAAACTTTTAAAAGCTTTAAGTATGTCGTGAGGTGTTATATGCTTAAGTTTAAAACACTCATCACATACAGATACATTGCTTTTCAAGATTAATTCCGCGTCTGTTGGTGAGGAATTTAAGGAGCTCGTTGTAGCTATAGGTATATCACTAAAGAAGTTATTAAATGCATTTGCTATTTCACTATCGTCACTTATAACTTTATTATTAATGTTTAATTCAATGCGTTTGTTATGGTGTTTAGACTTTCCACTTTCAGAGTTAATAATGTTCCAAGTAGTTTTTACTTTATTGGTTGATTGATTTATTTTATTTCTTAAGTAAATAGATTTAGCAGAAGTACACACTTTTTTAAAAAGTTTAGAGTAATTTTTTATATATAGTATGAAATTTTGATTTTGATTATATTTTTTCATACCATACAGCTCATACAACATAGCTCTACTTTTATAAATCCCAACGGTTGCCCAATCGTTAAACTTAATAAAATGTTTATTTTCACTAAAGGTTCTTGGCTTAAAATTATTATCATATTCTTTTCTTATAAGATCGAATAGTTCATTATAAAGACTATCTGGTTCTTCATGTGACATATCAACGGAAACAATATTTCTACTTACAGCGTTTTTGAAACGGGCCATGCGACTTGAGGTAATAGGCCTACATGTTATATTACGACGGCTAATGTAATTGTCATCTAATAAAACTACCTTTTGACCACAATGATCTGAAGTCAACTCACTGATTACAGATTTTTCAAGTACATCACAGCTGCAGAACACATTATCGAGGCAAGTGGCAGATGTTGCCGTGATTCTAGTTGGTTCACAGAATAAATTATTGAGATTAAATGATTTAAACAAATTAATTAATCTAACTGTTGTAGGCGAATCTACTAACAAATTTACATTAAAATCACCACATACTATTGTGGTCTTATTACAGGTTTGAGCTTTCTTAAGAGCATCTTCCACAACTAATTCAAACAAACTAAAGTCACCAAGAGGGGGACGGTACACGCAAACTATAACAAATCGTTCAAGTTCCACACATGACAGTTCGACAGTGCGTTCGATAGATAAATCCACAATGTCTTTGCGATCCTTACATTTAATATTACTTGAAACTAAAATTAAGCTGCCACCGTGTATAGCTGATTTTCTAACAAACACACTCAATAATTTAAAATTAGGAATATTGAGCAATAGCTCATGGTTTTTATACCAGTGTTCAGTTACACAAAAAACATGTACATTATGATATTCCAGAAATAGTTCTATTTCTAATTCCTTGCCAGCTAGCCCTTGTATGTTCTGATGTACAATATTTAAATGATTGAGCCTAGCCTTTGTCGTTTCTGAAAACCCTCCCCAGGTACCTCGTTATCACCAATAACGATAGGCACAATATCCCCGATCAAGCTGAAGCTTAGCATACAGCATGCAGCATAGCTGAAGAACTGGGAATTGACCACAAAACAGTTTTGGTGCATTTGAAAAAAACTGGGTACACAAAAAAGCTAGATATTTGGGTACCTCACGAGCTCACTGAAAGAAACCTAATGAACCGTATACTCATTTGTGATTCTTTATTACGGCCCGAAACTGAACCATATTTGAAGAAGCTGATAACTGGTGATGAAAAGTGGATCACGTACGACAAGAACGTGCGAAAAAGGTCGTGGTCAAAGGCCGGTCAGGCTTCACAGACTGTGGCGAAACCCGGGTTAACTCGCAACAAGGTGATGCTGTGTGTGTGGTGGGATTGGAAGGGCATTATTCATTATGAGCTGTTACCACCAGGCAGGACCATGGATTCTGAACTCTACTGCGAACAACTGATGAGATTAAAGCAAGAAGTTGAGAGAAAGCGGCCGATATTAATCAACAGAAGGGGTGTGGTTTTTCATCATGATAACGCTAGACCTCACACATCTTTAGCCACTCAGCAAAAATTAAGAGAGTTTGGCTGGGAGGTATTAATGCATCCGCCGTATAGTCCTGACCTTGCACCTTCAGATTTTCACCTGTTTCGGTCTCTTCAGAATTCTTTAGGCATTGTCAGGTTAACATCACGAGAGGACTGTCAAAACCACTTGTCGCAGTATTTTGATCAGAAGTCCCAAAATTTCTATAGCAATAGGATCATGTCCCTACCTACAAGATGGCAAAAAGTTATCGAACAAAATGGTACCTACATACTTTAGTTAAATGTAAATAAACTATATTAAAAAGGTTTTGAATTTTCTTAAAAAATGCGAAGGAACTTTTTCCCCAGCCTATTATTTAAGTATAAAAAAAAATTGTATATCTGTTATCTGGTTACTATTGTACAAGTTTTGCTAAGTTAAGGATCAGCTAGCCGTGTGAAAATTATTAGGTCAGTTTTATTATTTTTCAGAACCCTCCATGCTCAAAACCAACCCACGCTTGACCGGTTTTTTATTGCAAATATTTGAAAGTAACGATAATCCAAAACAGGAGTTACAGAAATAATGACATGAGATGTCAATTTGATACATACACTTACAAAATGTCAATGATCGTATATTTCACAATTATGCATCGTCATACTATTATTATTAAAAGCTAGCTCACCCCCACGGTTTCACCCGCATTCCCCAGGGATATAAGATATAACTTGATGAAAAATATTTTGCCACCACCTTTTAATAATTTCCAAAAAAAATCTAAAAACTATGAAACATGTGTTTAATTAAATCTTTTAAAGAATATAAATAACAAGTTTTAAGTTGATCAGACCAAGAAAACACATTGTTCCATACAAACTTTGCACCTTCATTTTACCCCCTTAGGGGGTGAATATTCAAAAATCCTTTCTTAGTGTTCCCCTACGCTATAAAAGGAACCCCTGTGCACAATTTCTAACCCTTATAGTTTAGGTTCTGCATATATCAGTCAGCTTCTCCCTTTTATATATATATAGATAATGTTTGTGTAAGTCTGGATCCGGATTCTCAGGTCTTCGTTAAATATATCACACTCTTATAGTTTTCTGCGATTTCGTCATGGTTTATGATAAATATCGAACGTGATAATAATATAAAAATCGCTCGAATCGTGTTTGTCACGCCGCTGCACGAATTTGTTTCAAAACTGGCACGTAGATGAATGATATCCTGGAAAAAGTCTTTTAACCCGGAAAAACAAAGGTTAAAAACATGAAGCGGATCTGTAAAACTATAGATAATATAAAATACACGCACAGAATAATCGGCGAAGCTATTTAGATCTTTAGACTTTAATTAATTCTAAAACTCTAAGTGCAGAGTTCAAACGGGCAAGAAGGTACCTACTACCACCTTAACCATTACAGGCACAACTTCACGTCTCAGGGTCAACAACGCATTGGCAATGCCCCTGGTGTTGCAAATGTCCATTGGCAACGGTGACCACTTACCATCAGGTGGACTGGCTGTTTGCTTGGTAAAAAAAAAGCAAGCTATATTATCTTACTTATTAGGAACTTACTAATATTAGAAATGCGAAAGATTTTTGCTAACCACCTGCATATATTTATAAGAACATGTAAAAGCCTACATAAATATAGAATATTTTAATTCCGAAATTCGCATGACTGAAATTATTTTAATAAAATTTGGCACACAGATAGAGTGTATTCTGGAATATAAACAGGAATGGAAGGAATGAAACATGTCGATAGAAAAAGATAAAACCGTGGGGCGGAAGATTACAAATAAAATGCAAGCACAGAATAAACATGAAACAAATTATCACCTTCAAAAGGTGAGCAAAAAATTGATGTTCTGCAATGTAACCTAAAACTATTTTTCTAAGAACATAACCACTTATTAACGATGGACGTTCATTCGTTTGACATTAAGAGACCACTAGAGGAAGTCGTAAGTGAAGCATTTTACGTCATTGCGTAAACTTATGAAAACACTTTGGTTTAATGTCAAAGTTACCTCGTCACTTTGATTTCCCTATTTTAGTTTTGAGGATTTGCCAGATGGATTTTTACATAGAAATGAAATGGTTTTTTGAAGTGAAAACTTGTTTAGCGGCGTTGAGCACTTTTCTTGGGATGGGTTTAAAATATTAAACTCGCGTCAGGACTCGTGACCTGATCGAAAATTCGTAAGACGGTAAAAATGAACAACGTTAATGTTCAAGTTTTCACTTCGCCGGCACTCCCGGAGTTTTTCTCCTCTTGAATTTTTTTAAATACAATGATAAGTCAAATTATATTTTTTAATTAAATGCCTTGATTTTTAATAATTTTACAAAGGCAATAGTTTGCTATTTGCTGAAATACAAGTTTGTACCTAGTTTGGTATGGGATGCCGTTTTAATATTATATTAGCTGTCCCCCGCGGTTTCACCCGCGTTTATCGATATCATATATAGCTTATAACCATTTACGAAAAGTTCCGCGTCCAATGGTAGCATCCCGATTTGTTCAGTTGTTTTGAGGTGATGGTGCGTCATAGGAACCCTATTTTGTTTGTAGATTTGTGCTGTTTTCTCTAGCCCATATTCCGTGCATAATATTTTAATTATTAGGCATTAAATTTAATTTTTTACTAAATAAGCACTTGTGGCTAGCCTTTATACCGTTTCGGATGGTTGTTTTTACTGAGACAAGTCGGCAATTACCTCTGCAAATATTCTTTTCAAAAAACCAACTTTGTATTATTACATAAAACATATTCACTCTCACTTACAATATTTGCTTATTAAAGCGGAATTTTATTAAAATCAATAGGAATTACTGCTAATATTAAAAATGAAAAAGTTTGTAAGGATTAATGTATGTCGAATGGATTTTGATGAATTTAAGCGCATAGATAGTGCCCTAGAATAAAATATAGGATACTTTTTACCCCACGAAAATAAAACATCCCCCGGTAACGCGGGTGAAGCTGCAGAGGACAGATAGTATAAATGCAAATGTTTGTGAGGCTGAATGTATGGATGCTTCTTTATCTTCAAAAACTAAAACTTTTTACCAATCTTAGATAAAACTTGGCAAAAAGATAGTTTATAACCTGGATATAACATTTCTCGGGGACGCAGAACGCGAGGGACTGCTAGGAGAATAAATATCTTAGAAAATTCTGCATCCACAGCCATCTGATCAGAAGCTAATCAATCTAACAAGATAGCAATTTAACTATATAAAGCAATATTTCTGATAATATTTTAAAAAATAGTATGACGTAAAATCCTTGTAGACTGAGCAAAACAAAAGAGATGATAACATCCACCTCTTTTTATGTCAGCAAAGCTAATAATGTTGGTACAAGTTTGAATAACACAGAATAGAATAAATTGAATATGGTCTAAAACAGACCAACCTCACATACTAATATCATAAGTATGGAAATATATATTTTAGAAGTATATTAGTATAGGTCTTAGTGCAGAGATCGTCCGGAGAAGTATTACTACCATACCCATGACCGCCGTGAAGCAGTGAACTTGTATTACTGTGTTTCGGTTAGAAAGGTGGCCGGTGAAATTGCAGGCACATGAGACTTAACAGCTTCACGTCTCAGCGTCGACAATGCATTTGCGATGCCCCTAGGGTTAAAATGTATAAAGGCGGCGATGATCACTTACCATCAGGTGGACCGTCTGCAACAAAAAAAAATATATATAAAAAAAAATAACTAGCTTCCACCCCATGGTTATATCAGTTTTTTTCAGAGTAAAAAGTACTAAATGTTCTCATTTTATTATTATTTGATAAGTTTGCCAACTTATATTACACAACAAAACACACACAAAACTATGAAGATGATCGTCGAATTGACTCGCTTCAGTTTACAATTTACACCAAAATTTAAGAAACAATTCTCACAGCCTAACACTGTTATTTTGCACTTAGCTTGCAAAACTATCGGCAACGTTCCATAGATTCAGATGCAATTAACTTTTCTCTTTCCGCTGGTCAACGAACAATGTTCTCATTGTTGTAATACGTAATCTACTTTCGTTCGAAGGTTATAGGTGAGTTGAGAGGCGGTAGAGATTCTTTATGATTTGACTCTAGATTGGGTTAATGGTGATGCATGATGTATTCATTACTCCGAATTATGTTTCTATTGTATTTTACAGAAAGTAGTTTTTTGAAAAAGTAGTAAAAATATTAGCAAGGTCCAATTTGATTTCAAGATGCGCCGTTTCTGGATTAAGAGAACGTCCATGGACCCCAGGGTTTTGAGGACAATGGGGGCGTAAGTAACAAATATACCTACTCTAGAAGTTCACATTTTGGGTTCCCTAACCAAAGGCTGACGACGGGATCCCTTTCTTTTTATTTCTTACGGGATTGTGATCCTATTACTAAGCCTTCGCTATCTGTCCGTCCGTCATTTTATAAACCATAATAGGTAGACATTTTACAAGTTTACAGAGTGTGGCCGGTAATTGAAATAAAAATTGTGTACAACAATCGTGAGCGTACAACACGTGTCTCTTTCGGCTTCTTGTCAAATTTAGTACCGTGGTACTGAATCCTTCGTGAGCGAGTCCGACTCTCACTTGCTTATCAAGTTACAGGTAGACAAGTCAGTGGTTATCAGCATTACTTGATTATAATAATGTTTGCCACATGGCATTTGATTTCAGCTAATTTTGTCACGATTAATAGATGGGCCTGAGGACCTAAATACAAATTGTTTTGTGGACGTTTAAAAATACAAGGCAGCTTTCACTGCTGCACAGAGGTTAAAGACGCTATATTCACCTTTGGATTCATTCCCGAAATATACAGTATTAGTGACATATGCACGTAAATGTTGGTGCTGTCATTCTCATCTCAAAATAGTATGACATTTTCTAAAAATACAGAAGATTTTAAAAACAACGCGCCACAAACCAAATAACGCAATTAAATATATCCTTGCTCAATTGCCAAATTGAGATTATTGCGTGAATATTCAATTGAAAACAGTTATTTTTTTAGCCTTAGCCATCATGAATACGAATAGACACAAGTAGTACGTTACCGCAACATGACCTTGCATCATGGGCGAACTTTAGAAATACCATATTCTGAACACGCCCGCAACGCTCCTTGTGCCGTAACATTTCAGCTAATGAATTCATAATGATTGAAAATCATGACCTTTGAGTGACATAATTTCCATCTGTCATTTTATGACCTTGAACTTTTTAAGGTTAACTCTAAAGGAAAACAAGGAACCGTTGGGTTACTTCATTGTGCGTCTCTGAGTCTGTCACATAGTACCATTTTTCTCAAGAAATTGTGGATGTATCCAGTTGAAATTGGCATCAAATGTTTAAGTTTGAAGCTCCTTGAAGCTGTGCAAAAATCAAACTTCTAAATGAACATTGTAACACTCTGCAGGCTTTAATCAAACCCTATAGGGTTTGCCAATGCGTTGTCGATCCTGAGACGTGAAGTTGTTAAGTCTCATGTGCCTGTAATTTCACCGGCTCCCTTACCTTTCTAACCGAAACACAGTAATACAAGGGCACTACTGCTTCACGGCGAAAATGGGTAAGGTGGTTGTACTTCCTCGGACGAACTCTGCACTAAGAGCTCTACTAATCTGAAAATTTTATCAAGCTTACAGATAAGTATTCAAATTACATTTTCATCAATCAAAAATCATTGAAATCTGTGCAGCCGTTCTTGAGTTATAAGTGGTTACTAACACGACTTTATTTATCACAAAGTATTTTTTGCATTCCTAGCTATCCTTTAACGATTTTAACAAATATCTTTTGACGAGTCTTAATATGATGAGGTAATGAAATCAAATGCAAAAGTACCACAATCTGCTAAAGAAAATAAATAACTAGCTACATGTGCATATAAATGGCCAAATTTGTAACCGAATCTTTCATTTCAGCAAACGAGGCCAATATTACTTCGCCGGTGATTATTTTCGGTGTAAAAGAAAAAAAAAAGCTATTTAATGCCATTACCTCACGGCCATTATTGCGGATGGTGTAACACCACATTAGACATTAAAATTTATTTTATTATCGCCTCCACGTTACGCTCTATCGCTAATTTTGATAAAATATCAAAATTTTAAGTGCATTCTAGTGAAATGTTACGCCCTAATGTTAATATAAATAAAAAATATTAAAAAGTAAATGAAATTGGCCTTCTGTAGCACTTAGGAGTAGTCTCATAATACAGTTTCGGAAGACAGATGTGTTGGGAAGAGCCGCCAATAAACTTGGCAATTTATTTCAAAACGAATGAAATGTATTAATATATATAAAATTTGCATTCTAGAATCACTGATAATACTTCCATTTAGATATTTTAGCTTTATAATAATGTAAGGCTTAACTACCAAACCCAATTTTGATAATACAGATATAATATAGCTTTGTAACAATAGTGAATCTTCAGGGGACATCTAATGTAATTAAAATTACTAGTAAAAAAAAACTACGAAAGTCAGGTTTATTCCCACAGTATTAGAATCAAACTATTCATAAGTGCTTGTGAAGATCTATTTAAATAAAACTATTGTTATTAAAATATTCTGCGAAATTATATCCTGACCCGATCAGCTGTCACGGACAAACAAACATATGTACTTTCGCATTTATAGTATTAGTAAGTTACTATCTAAATTCATTAGAATGCGTAACACTAAAAGTTGCATTACAAATGAGAGACGGTATTGCAACTAGGTGAAAAAAACAATTGTCGCTAAACAATGTACAGCGAATGATTATGAAACACCAATGTCAAAGTTTTGTAATAGATTCAGACGAGAACTGAATGTTTTTATTCGAGCAGGCTCTTGTATTGACGAGGTAGAGAGGTGTAATGTCTGTTTTGAAGATAGAATTTAGAATCAAGTTTGCTATTAGGTATTTTTGAAGTGAAATAAAGGTGTTAAGGCAGATGATTCTGTTGACTCCCAAAAGTCTGCAGGTACCATGGTGATATTATAATTAAAGATAATAATAATTATTAACATGCTCTAGAATTCTGAGTGTGCTATTTGACATCCGATTAATCTAGAATCCAAAATATTATTTATATATAATATAATATTATTAAATTAAGAAAATTATTATAACATTCGGTAAAAACCCTCTGTCGGATAAAAATTTCCAATACGGGCTCAGTTGACAGGCCATTTGGCGTGGTAGTTAGATACCCTTAATAGCACGCCGCAGGTCAAGGGTTCAAATCCCACAAACATTTGTGCGCATAAACATGCTGTTTTTTTACATTCTTTACGTGCGTCTTCTTCACCCCATACTAACCATAACATTTATTATGGACCAGATAGCTATATTCGACATAAATATTTGAATTGTTTTTTTCTGCTAAATGTACCTATATATAAATACATATTTAGACAGAACATTCAAACATGTTCATACACACGAATATTTGTTCTGGGTGGGCATCGAACCCATGACCTGCGACGTGGCAGTCTGAGTAATAACAACAACCGTTGTTTTCGATGACTTTTTATTGAAAAACGTTGCATATGTGTAGTATTCAGTTTATCAATTATCTGGTTGCCATAGTACAAGCTCTGGTTAATTTGGAAACAGATAATCGTGTGTTCCAGGATATCTATATTTAACTTATTACAACACACCATATGGTCGACGAATAAATACAAGCGAGAAAGTTGTAATTACTGACAGTTATTAAATATTATGGAAATTTGAATACTGTTTATATAATAACATTGAATATTCAAGCATCTCGGTTCTGATTCTGTGAGTAAATTACACTAGCTAATCGATGTTTTGTCGCGGCCTTTATGCTCTGTCTCCTATGCTAATTCACAATCACGTGAGAGGTCGGCTCGCGGATGAAGTTTGTATTAGATGAAGAATGAAGCTAATACGCGCAGGATATTTTTTTTTATAATTAGTTCCAACATTTTTATAGATGTATATTTTATAATTAATAACTCTTTTTATTTCACATTTATTTTTAGGGGGTTCTTAGAATGTTTTTTAAATAATTTTTATGTAGTAGCACCATGAATCAACATGTTATAGAAATACTAATTATAAATAGATATTATAATTGAAAAATTAACACACAAAGTGTTTTTTTTCCAAATAATAAAGTATACGGTGGGTTGCAATGAGGTGGTACTCATGAGGACGCGGCTGCCCGTTTTGTGGAGTTGTATTTTTAATAACCTTTATACCACTTGACCCGACATCAGACAAATGGTCCACCTGATGGTAAGTAGTCACCGCCGCCTTTGCACAATAATAGAAGTTCTTTCACAAATAGAAAGCTACTCTATTCCCATATGATAAGTACTATATTTTATCCCGGGAAAATATAATATTCCTAAGGACAACTGGGTGAAACCGCGAAACGAGAGCTAGTGAGAAGATAAACAGAGAACTACCACCTTGCACCGCGAGTGACATTTCTGCATTAATTAATAATAAATCAATGTTATTCTAATTACAATGTGACGGTCGCCGACCGATGCGTCACTTTACATGATGGTAAGCAGATCAAGGTTTGTTTGCTCAGATTATAAAAACTTGGGGATATGTATGTCAAAACAAATATGCACGCAACAAAAAACGTTGCGTACATTTTGAACATTTTAAAAACATTTTTAGATTCTAATAAAAAATATTTAAAAAATCTTTTTAGGGTTATCTTGTTTTGTATTTTTAAACAATGTACAAGTGATACAAATAATATAAAAGTTACGATGTACCTATATCAATAGAATAATAATAATAATAAAATTTCACACATCTCCACATTTTTATGATCTGAGATTAGTATACTTTAAAAAGTATCTATTAATTTTTCCATCGTTTAATGTAAATATATATTTTGGAACCATGTGCTAAGTCCAATACTGGCCTTTGCACCGGACTTCGCTTGTTTTTGAGTCCTTGTATCTTAGTAACGTAGTACTAAATAATTTATTCGCATTACGAAATTGTTTTGCGTTGTTCTTTCACAAATATTGTTTATTTAAGGAGGTTATAACCTCGGCTGTTAAAAAGAAATCTTTGAAAATGAATGTATAATTGTGTGTTAACTTAGAAGTTATAGGTAATTTGATACTAATGCTATAATAAAATTATTAATTAATGTTTTGTGATGATCTTAGATTCATTCACTGGAAATCTTATATTTCTAATGTTGTGTGCGAAAGTTTGTGTTTGTTAGTGGGGACACAGAATACGTACTTCTTTTGTGATAGGGACCTCCGTAACTGCAGATTGAATTTGAATGTAATATAGTAAACAGATAGGGTAGTAATTTAAAAAAATGAAAATCAAAACCATTTATTCAGTTTTGGCTCTCGGAAGGCACTTATGAAGGTCAAATTTAAAGTTACTGAAGCTATTATAATAATAATAATAATAATAATAATAAAGCTTATTTATTCCATGCAAAATAAGATATCACAATAATTAACAAAAAAAATAAAAACATTATACATTTAACAATCGAAATAAAAATCTCAGCAATACAATATAATTCTTTAAGTTGTACTTATGTTATAAGTTCTTTTTAGTTATATAATTTTGACATTCTATAACGCTTGCAAATATGTACATATTATTTAAATTAGTGAGTTTTACTATTATATTAGATATTACATTATTCACATTATATTATTTGGATTAACAATTAAATTGTGTAAGCATTAGTATGTTAATTTATTATTTTTGCACGGACCCCTCTTGGGTAAAAGCCTCCTCCAAGGCGTGCCACTTGTCTCTATCTTTGGCGGTGTTCATCCACGGCTGGTCACCGCGGGAGAGGTCGACCAAAACCCTCCAAGAGAAATCACTTCAACAAATAGTACCTTCTATATTTGTTCTCTCAACGTAAATACATTATCTTCGGAATCAAAACTCATAGAGCTTAAGGCAGCGCTAGAAAACATCAACCACGATGTGGTAGGACTGTGCGAGGTGCGACGCCTAGGAGAACGGATAATTGAGGAAGACGATTATATCATGTACCACATAGGTCAGAGAAAGGGGTTATATGGCGTAGGCTTCCTGGTAAAGAAGAAATTCAAAGAAAATATCATATCATTTACCGGTGTATCCGAGCGAGTATGCATGATGGAAATCGAACTGGGTACCGAACGCTTCTCTATTATTCAGGCGTATGCACCGACGGAAAATTCATCGCAGGAAGACATAGACAACTTTTATGAGAACCTGGACGATGCTCACGAGACTATTACCACGAAACACATAATCACAATGGGAGATTTCAATGCTCAAATCGGGGTTCCTAAGAGTCATGAAAGCTCAGTCTCCGGTGGACATGGATATGGTAAAAGAAGTGCACGAGGTGAGAGACTTATTCAATACGCACAAGAATACAAACTAAAAATAGCAAACACGATGTTCAAATTAACACCCAAGAACCGCTGGACATGGATCTCTCCTGACAAAAACACGAAAAATGAAATAGATTACATCTTGACTGCGGGTCCCCATTTGGTTTCCAAGTACGAAGTACTCACTTCATTCTGTTTTGGATCAGACCACAGGTTAGTTAGAGCCACAATCTACCAAAAATCAGCCAAAAAAACCCGACGTAACTTCTCGAATGCATCGACTAAACTGGGAACAATAGCAGAGCAAGAAATGTACCACAAAAACCTTGACAGATACATACCTGTACTTATATCTACCCATAACAATTACAACGCAGAACACTATAGCCAAAATATTACCCGGTATATAAAAGAAAGTTTAAAAACCATTAAACGCCCAAAAACCAATAAAATTCTGTCATCGAGAGCACTGGAACTCATGAAGGAAAGAAGCGAACTACAAAACAAACCTACGCTGAACAAATCTGACAAAGAAAAATTAAAAAACCTCTACAAACTAACCAACAAAGAGATAAGATATTGTTACGAGACCTACAGAATAAACACAATACAAAAACATCTGGAACAATCTAGATCTACTAAAAGAGCTCATAAGGAATTAAATAGAGAAAAAACATGGATTTCATCACTCCAGCCGGGTACCACCAAGTGTAAATCTCGTACTGAGATTATAGATATAGCTACGAACTTTTATACACAACTCTACAGTCACCCTACAACAACGACAACAAAACAGAAGGATGCTTACCGCCACACTGACACTGATTCTTCTCAAATACAACACTTTACAGAGCAAGAAGTGTTGAAACAAATAAAGAAACTTAAATCTGAAAAAAGCCCGGGGCCAGATGGAATAATTAATGAACATATCAAACAAGCACGTTCTACTTCTACACTTTACTACTTACCCCAATTACTATTTTATGGAACAAAATACTCGTAGAAGAAACTGTACCAGGCGAATGGAGAGAGTCGGAAATCATACTGTTGTACAAAAAAGGCGACCCTGCCGACATCGGGAACTACCGCCCCATCAGTCTCATGTCCTGTTTCTACAAATTATTCGCCACCTGTTTACTCGAAAGAATATCACCTGACATCGACGCACACCAGCCGATAGAACAGGCAGGCTTCAGGAGCGGGTTCAGCACGGCAGACCACATTCAAGTTGTTGATCAGGTTATAGAGAAATATCTGGAATTCCAACGCCCCCTATACATAGCTTTCATAGACTATAAAAAAGCTTTTGATTTGGTACTACACGACGGCATCTGGGAAGCTTTGGAAGCACTAAATATCGATAGGAAATACATTAACATTCTGAAGAACATTTACGACGGCTGTACAAGTAGAGTCAGATTAGACAGAACTGGCGCAATGATCGACATACAGAAGGGAGTCCGTCAGGGCGACCCAATCTCTCCAAAACTGTTTATCGCTGTGCTTCAACATGTAATGAGAAACCTAGCATGGTCCAAACGTGGCATAAACATGAATGGCAAGTACTTAAGTCACCTCAGATTCGCAGACGATATCATTTTGTTCTCAGAAAACTCAGTACAACTAAATACAATGATAAACGAGTTACATCAAGTCGGTTCAAAGGTTGGTTTGGAGATGAATCTTGACAAAAAAAAGCTCATGACTAACCACCGTGTGTCAATAATTTCAATCAACAACGTACCTCTGGAATTTGTCGATAAGTACATATACCTAGGTAAACAAATATCATTTAATAAAGACAGAAACTTGGAGGAGGTGAACCGAAGAGTCGCTATCACCTGGAAAAAGTTCTGGGCTCAGAAGGAAATTTTTAAGTCGGCATTACCACTACGTACTAAGAAGCTAGTTATGGACACAACTATACTTCCATGCCTGACCTACGGGTGCCAAACATGGACATTCAATGTAAAGATCAACAACACCATCCAAACCACCCAAAGGAAAATGGAAAGGAGCATCATGGGCTTAAAACTCAAAGATAGAGTCAGGAATACGGCCATTCGCAAGAAAACCAAGGTAATAGATGCTTTAAGATATTCATTACAAAGGAAGTGGAAGTGGGCAGGTCATTTGGCTAGGTACGACGACAACAGGTGGACCCGGCAATCGGTGGCATGGCCAGGGCCACTTGGAAAAAGAGCGAGAGGCCGCCCGCCCGCCAGATGGGCTGATGAAATCGTAGCAACAACAGGTAGAGAGTGGATGAACTGAAGCTATTACCGGTTCGAAAATCTTCAACTGAGAAGAACCGGCAAGAAACTCAGCAGGGTTACATTGTTTTTTTTTATTAAATTATTTTTTACATAAATTTTATCTATTCTGACTTTTTGGCTATTTTATAAGATCAATTTTATATACTTAATAATTACATAATACTCAATATAGGTAATATTCAAAAAAGAAATAACAAGACTATAAAATAGAAAATAACAATAATTACTTACAACTTAAACAAGCAAATTACGAGGTGCACTGTGCAGAGAGTAGCTATTTCCATACATTTTTATCTTCAATAACTTATAGCCTATAATGTTTATATTAATGATATTGAGAGGGACATAGGCTAGAAACTTATGTTATTAATGAATGCGTTGAAATGCTTTACAAACAGTATTTTGTAATTGTAATTTAATATAATAAAATAAATTATAATATATTCAGGCAGGTCAAAGGTCGAGTTTACTAACAAGGTCACGACCTCACTGTATAAATTTATACCTACGAAAGGAGTCTGCCCACACATTTTTTTAAGCAGTTCTGCTGCTGTTCAAAGTTCGACCATTATCATAACTAAAAATTTTACGATACATATACGAGAAATCTGATATCAAAAATCTCTTGCATTTTTTTTTCCTTAAACTAAAGCTTGCCAAGCTTACATAGCAAATTGCATAGCAACTAAATAAAAGAAGATTACCAACAGAAGAAAATATTTTACTTAACAATTTTGTATTTACCTATTTATATTAATAAACTAGCTGTCCCCCGTGGTTTCACACGCGTTTATCAATATCATATATCCATCTTCGAAAATTCTGCATCGAATAGTAGCAGTCCCATCCCAATATGTTCAGAAGTTTTGAGGTGATAGTGCGTCAAAGGAATCCTATTTCGCTTTTATATATATGGAAGATAGATAATTACATCCAACTTTTAATTGCCCCCGACATAGCTGTTCCCGGCATGTGTCTTTGAATCGTGAGGTCCTAAGTTCGTACAAATGTAGGAACCATAGAAAAAAATATGAGCCATCATTCCCGAAATTTCCAATCAAGGCAACTTTTCCCGGTTTTCTTTACTTGAAAACCTCATTTGGACTAATGGAAATATTTTAAAAGAAAAATAATCAAATCATTTCAGAGCCTTTCTCAACTCATCAGTTAATGGCATCCGTTTATCAACGAACGGTATTTAATTTTTATTTATGTACCTATATAGATTACGGAACAGAAGGTTTTGGTTTAAGGGGAGGGATTGTTTGATTCTTTTTTGTTTGTGGGTGCACTCAAATGTTGCCATTAATCTCGATAGCGGTTGGAGCGTTTGGGATGCGATTTTCTGTGGATAGTTTTAATTCGATAAAAAAAACCATCAACGAAAGCTAATACCTTCCTATTAACCAAACGTTCGATTTGAACCTCATTGAAATCGGTCCATCCTCTCGCGAACCACTATTCCACGATACCATAAACAGATAAACATAGGCGACAAACCTATAACACTATTTCTTCGGTTAAAAAAGAACCATTAAACATGCCAAGTACTTTTCCCGATTCCAAAAGAACGTTAAAGAATTCTGCATAAACTCAAAACAATTACCCTTTGTAATCAACGCAGTTGCGTAACGAACACATTCCTATTTCAAATGCGCTAACAATGACATCAATTAACACAAGCGCAGTTTATTCAACAGTTCTTGTTACTCTTCGCCGACTGAATAAAAAGGTGATGAGCTCATTACTACCTAGCCCTGTCTAGATAAAGCTAATTACGTTTCACTTTTGTCTAAGTCCTAAACTGGGTGCTTACACGTACATTTACGTACGTTTTTTGAGTAGTAGAGCTTTTAGTGCAGAGTTCGTCCGGGGAAGTACTACCACCTTACCCATTTCCGCCGTGAAGCAGTTGTATTACTATGTTTCGGCTTGAAAGGTAAGGGGGCCGGTGAAATTACAGGCACATGAGATTTCAAAATACCAGGTTCAGGGTCGACAACGCATTGGTGATACCTCTAGTATTGCAAATGTCCATAGGCAGCGATGACCACTTACCATCAGGTGGACCGTCTGCTTGTTTGACAGGTCATGTGGCATAAAAGGAAAAATGACTGCACTATACAATGAATAAAGGAGATTTTTAGGTACATAAGCTATTGTAAAACTAAGATTGTAACCCATTAAGTATAGTATAGTATAGATAGATGATTTCAAGACTATGAATAATTTTTCTGTGATAATATAATTATATATTTATTAGAAACGCTGTTGATTTTCCTAAAAGAATAAAATAAACAGCTAAATATGTAACCGCTGACATCAGATTTCGAGGTGAATTCATTCATTTCTGACTCAACTATAACAACAGAGGGGCTGGATTCTGTAAGGAAAATTACACTAACTCGAGGGTGTTTCGTCGCGGCCTCCGTGCTCTGTCTCTGGCGCTAATTACGCTAATACTACTAATCACGTGAGAGGTAAGCTCTCCGAGGCCTCCGTGAAGCGGCTCGCCGGCGAAGGTTTCACCTGATATTAATGTATGTTTTCAATTTTATAACCTTACTGCGCATACATAACTAGCTGCGCCCTGCGGCTTTGCCCACTTTCAATCCTGGTTATAAAAATTCCACGTTCTATAAAGGACATACAGACAAACATTCGTTTATATATATATAGATTTATAGATTGTGGTGTGCATAATATGTTGTTTAATAAATCCTGATAATATAATAAATGCACGAGTAAGTTTGTTACTTTTTCACGCAAAAACTACCATCCAGATTTCTATGGAAATTGGAACATAGATAATATATAATCTTGATTAACATATAGAATACTTTTATCCCAGGAAAATGTGACATCTCAACAATGCGAGTGACACCGAAGGAGACAGCTAGTAAATAAACAAAATATGTGAAATGAATGAAGGAATGTACAAAGATAATTTCATTTTATGTTAAAAGAGTAAACATGCAGACGGTCCATCTAATGGTAAGTGGACACCGCTACTAGTCATTAGAATAAATAAATAGATTCAGTAAATATGTAAATTAAAAGTAAATAGGTACAAGGTGCTCTGTAGAGCACCGTCACAGTAATATAAGTGCACTACTGATTCAAATGGGTAAGGTGTGCCACGGAAACGTACCACGAAGCAGAAGTAAGGATGAAAATATATAGAAAGTTAAATTTAATTAATTCCTTCGATCTATAGGCACAAGTCCAACGGAACCCTATTATACAAAAAAGTGAATAAATTAAATAATTATAAGATGCCAATCAATCACAAATACCTTTCTAAAGGTAATGACTTAATTACTGACTAGTTTAGCCTCAAGCAAAAAAGATCTCTCACGATTACTTTGATGATTTACTTCTTACCTAAATTGTTAACCTTTATGCAGTTAGGGTTTGCTGTCCGTCATGATGGCTGCCCTGTTCCAAATTACTTGGGAGGTTATTAAAATACTAGCATCTGCTCCGCGGTTTTAGAGACTTTTAGAGATTTATTATGAATTATAAAAGAGATTTTCTAGACCTGACGCTAATCCCCCTTAGGGGAAAGACTGTCCAACATTGGTAAATACTGAAATGTATACAATAACGATTCATGTACTATCTGACTGTAGTTATTAGATGGTTACAGGCGAAAATGTCTTTCATACCATATATTCCGGTTGAATTTGGATTTTTAATCGACGAAAATACGGAGGAGGTTCTCATGTTAACCCGTTTTTTTTGTATGACCAGGCAAATATTTTTTTAAGAGTAATTAATAATTCTTTCATTAAATATGGTACTTGATTGGTAAGTAGTACTTTAATCGTTGTTTTCAATCACGATTTTTATTTGTACTTCATTAAAATGTCGATGGCCGAATCATTATTTAAAAAATTTATAATAGGTACCTATATTATTTGCTCTTAATTAATTGTGCGTGTGGTGATACTGGCTTGCGATATGATAGTTTGTGTAGATTAGACGATGCGGATCCGATACGATTGATAGATTGTGTTTAAACTGTGCATATTTATACTGTGAGCAGCAATAGCCTTACAATTATTAACTAAACATAAAGTAAACGGATATTTTAAAAATGTTCTACTAATATTTTAAATGCGAAAGTTTGTGAGAAAGACACTTGGCACATAGATTTGACAGACCCTGTCTTTTTTTTACGAGGGGAAATGCGTTACCCATACCCCCACGCTAGGGCAGACGTGGTGGTTGTGTATACGTATTATGTACGACCCCTTCCCTGTGGGAAAGGACCGGGGAGCCTACCCACTAAGCCACTGGAGTTCCTTCTCTACCGTTGAGGGGGCTGCGGGACCAAACGAGTCCTACGACCGTCGCCTAGAATAAGTTATAAGAAGTTCTCGGGAACGCGATTGAAACCGCGGACAGTTAGTATTATTATATTGTACTACCTTATGTATTAGTTTTAATGTACAGGTGTTTAGTAAATTTGAAAGCAGAGCTACAATAATGGCCATACTTACTCACCAAGCTAGTTACAGATTATAATACTGTACAGTAGACACTAGCACGCCACTCGGAGCGCGGACCTCTCATGTGATTCGTAGTTAGCGAAAAAGACAGAGTATAGAGGAGAAGCGAAACAATATCAAGCTAGTATCAAGTACTTTACTGAATCACACCCCACAGGGCTTTGGTTTTAGTGAAACAATGAACTAACTAAGATGCATTTGATTGGTATAAATGCATATTTTGTGTTAAACCAGATTATAAACTATCTATTGCCAAGTTTCATCCAAACCTGAATGTTTGTTTGAAGTTCTTGAGCAAAACATCGATATATCGCTACATCAATCCTCACAAACATTCGAATTTAGAATTCTAGTAAAGATTTTGTATACTTATCCTATACCTATCTAGGTACTTCTACGTATACAGTACTTATAATCCTGGGTAATTACAGAGTTCCCCTGGAAACTTACTTGTATCTCATGTCAATGAAAAAGAAATAAAATATTCATTAAATACTGTCATTCTAACGCAGTGTGTTTTATTATATCGGATGAAAATCGTGAAGCCTAAATAGCTTAAAAAAATGTTAATCGATTCGTGATAGTCGTTTCAAGTTGTAGTCGTGTGCGCAGTTTGAGTTAACCGCGATTTATTTGTGGTACAAGTTAACAACAAACAAACTGCTTATCAACCTTGAGTTTATTATCATTGCCAAGAACAAGAACCAATAGCTAATAGTACAAATGATGATGATGATGATGATGATGATGATGATGATTTAGCACTACACTCAGCCAGTACAACGACCGACCCATGTCCTATACAACCATTCAAGCATCAGCCACGATACAACTGTTATAGTCTATAGCAACTGGTACCTAAATAGTTGTATCGGAGTAGCCATGGATACACCGAGGAGCGCGTTGCCTAGGGGAGTGACACGCTCTGGGATGGGAAAGGACGGCCAGCCAACCGCAACCAGCTGACCACAATCGACCGACTGTTCAGCCTGTAGCCAATATTGGATAGTAGGGAAGACGGGTATCGCTGACAAGGATGAGCGTTGATGAATGTTGTTCGGTGTTGAGTGGGCGTTAATGCCTTCGATTTTCTTTTGGTTTTCCTTTAAGATATAGTATCTCGTCTTCTAGTGTTTTCAGATTGTAATCTTGATGGATGAGGTTCTGAAAACACTTTGTAAAAGCTTTGTTTGTTCTTATAAGTAATATATCCTTAAGTACCGAGATATCAACCGTATCAAATGCTTTTTCTATATCAAGAGCTAGAACGTAGATGGGAGATCCTGTTCTCCACATTTCATCCATTATTCTTCTAAGAGAACATATGGTCGTCTGTGGATCTGTTTTTCAGGAATGCCGCTTGGTAGTTTCCTAGTTCTTTCGTGATACTGTCCAGTTCAAGGAGCAGGTAGCTGGCGTATATGCGATATCCTACGTTGCACATTGTAATTCTTCTGTAATCATTTATGCTTTTCGGGTTTTTGGTTTTAGGTATTGGGACTTGGATGGTTTTTTTTTCCATGCTGTATTTTCGGTCCAAGCCCGCTTCATGTGGTTAGTTAGTTCTTGCAGGAGTATCATTGGGGCAGCTTTGAAGAGTTCGACTACTGTTTGATCCTCTCCCAGTGCCGTTCCATTTCTCATACTTCTTATAATTTCCTTGATTTGGTCTACTGATGGTCTTTCGCCTAGGTTAAGCGGTTTTACATTGGTAACTAGATCGATATGCTGGCCTGACGACATTCCTTGTTCTTCCTCCCAACCAATAGCTAATAGTACAAATACACATAAATTAATAAACATATTTTTTGTGCCAGTAGGCCTAAAATCTGGCCTACGCTGACGGTCCATCTAGCAAGTGGTCACTGCCTCCTATGGACATTTGCAACATCAGGAGCATCACCAATGCGTCGTCGAGCCTGAGACGTGAAATTGTTAAGTCTCATGTGGCTGTAATTTCACCGGCCCCCTTACCTTTCTAACCGAGCACAGTAATACAAGCTTTGCAAGGCGGAAATGGGAAAGGCGGAGTAGTACTTCCCCGGAAAAATACTGCACTAAGAGCTGTACTACTTCTAAAAAATATCCCGGGACATTCATCACACATGGCCATCTGACCTGAAACTAAGCAGAGCTATGGAAACCAGATAACTGATACATTGCACATACCTAAAATTATATAGTATTTTAAATACATAATTAACCAAAATTATACAGATATTTACACCCAGACACAAAACAAACAGACATGTTCGTGTAGTGTTAGTGTTTCGTGTGTCTCTAGCCATCAAGCCAACTGGCCCGTCAAAACCTTATTATATAAATGTATTCCTGTTTGATTATTTTAAATGGTCGAGTAAGCCGATAAACAGGAAGATGGTCCACCTAATAGTAAGTTGTCACTGCCACCAATGAATAGTTGTTATACCATTCAATTTTTCATCATTATGGATGAAAATATTACGACACTAACTAAAATGGAACGATTTTACGTGCCCGATTGAAATCATAAATCTTATAGTTATGCTAAGACAGGATAGATGACGCTATAGTAAAATTAATCACCTAACGGAATAGGCAGAATAACCTCTGCTAAGTCAGATAGAACTTCTGTCGAGGAAGACTGCTACCGCTTATAACTTGCAAAGCGCTTTAAGAAATAGAGAATGTGCTATATGGTGCGGCCTTCCATTACGCGAGATTCCTTTCGGATTTACTTCATCTATGAGGAGAGGCGCTATAAAAGCTACATTAAACTTGCCGAATAGGTTTTATTTAATTTTAGTGCTAGTAAAGTGAAATAGCTGCCTCATTTACCAAGTTCAACAAATGTCTACTTACCATCTGTATCATGTCTGACTTAGTCGTCTGCTTCAGTCTTTTGAAACTGAATTTACGTATCAAATACCTTTAAACGAGCAAAATTATATAAATATCTATAATTAGGATCTCGGAAACGGCTCCAACGATTTTCATGAAATTAAATATGCAGGGGGTTTCGGGGGCGATAAATCCATCTAGCTAGGCTTCATTTTTAGAAAACGTCGTTTTATCCGTGTTTTAAGGCAATGAAAACTGCTACAATTTCATTAGAAGGTAAGGTTTTCAAGTTACATCTTTTGTGAGAAATACTGTTATTGGGAGCCCTTTATTATCGTATCTAGGTATATATGCTTTAAAAAAGAGAATACGGTAGAAATCACGTTAGTAAAGAAATCCCGAGCAATGCTCGGCCATCCAGGTACTATTATTAATATTCTCAATATCGATTGGGCCAGTTGTCGTGGTTACTTGGGCGACGTTGCCCACATAAGCCGCCCGCAGAAAATGTCCGCCATCCTAGCGGTCGGCCTAGACGAGTCGGCGACCACAGAGTCGCTGACGGCCGCCGTCGCTGCTGCGGGGGAGTGCGAGGCGGCTCACATAAAGGTGGGGGGCATCCGCTCCCGCTACGATGGCACCGGGTCAGCTCTGATCCGGTGCCCGGTGGGGGCGGCAAGGGCCCTCCTCGGGCGTGGTCGGATGGTCGTCCATCAGGATCATTCCGGTTGGGCCGGCACCCATGCATTGCTTCAAATGCATGGGTGTGGGCCACACTAGGGAGCTCTGTCCCTCTGATATCGACCGGAGCCATATGTGCTTCCGGTGCGGTAAGGAGGGGCACCTGTCGAAGGAATGCCGGGAGGAGAAGGCGCGGTGTGCAGTATGCCACCACGCCCAACTCCAGGCCGGCCACGTCATGGGGGGGCCCAAATGCTCCCCGCCCGCGGTGAGAGGCAAAGTGGCGCGGACAAAGCCCGCCCGCCCATCGCGCCCCACCCCCGAGGCAGCGGCCGGCCGGAAGAGGAAGACACCCGCATGGACGTCTAAATGCCTACATTATGGCATTTCTACGTCCTGCGGGTGGGTGCCTTTAAACGGCAAGGTCCCCCCCCCCCCCCCCCCCGGGGGGACTCTTAGTGGCTGCAGGCGGAGGATGGGAGTCCTCCGTCTGCCACGTCAAGCCACTGGGCGGACGGGAGATGGCCACGCGTGCTTGGCCATCTCCCTCTGGAGAGGAAGACCCCGGCATTAGCCGGGGCGAGACCGGTGGACATCGTGGGTTGTGCTTAAAAGCGGTACCACGGTGTCCAACCAACCGGACAGCGGTAGCACGCCAAGGTGGGTTTTAGTGGGTAGAACTCTCTGGCCCCCCTCTCACTAAAAATTGTAAATCAGTTATCTATTTACAAAAATCTGCTTAGTTATGAATCAGATAATCTTGGGTGAAGAATATCACAGGATATTTGTTATTTATTAATATATTTATTATCTTCTCTAAGTATAATGTAAAATTAAATCGAAGATATTCTGTTTCCAGTGTCCTTAAAAAGACTTATATGTAAACTCAGTGTAAATTCAGTGTTTTGAATAGATAATTCACCGCAATTGTTTGTACTTGGGGGCCCCTATTCGCACTTTTTGACATTACTGTCGAAATTGACATCTGACAAAATACATGGCCGACATCTAAAGAATACAGTTTTTTTTAAAGATGTTCCGTCATGTTTTCAATTAATGTCGAATTTGACATTTATCAATTATCATGGTAACTTTTAAATACATTTTGACAGATACCCTCTATGTTTTCAATGCTCGAATTCGACATTTATCAAATAACATGGTTAAACATGTAAGACATTAAATACATTATGACAGATATCCGCCATGTTTTCTATTTATGTCGAAATTGACGTTTCATAAAAAACATGGCGGCCATTTAAGAATTTAAATCCATATTCATATTTTATAAATCCTTAATATTTTCCATGAATGCCAAATTCGACTTTACCAAACAAACAGCGGACATTGCATAAATTTATTAGAAAGAAACAAATTTATTTGTGACAATAGGAAAAATTACACCCGAAAAAATGTTTACAAAAAGGGACGTAGATAATAGGGAACTATCCTGTATTCAAGATAAATGATCAACCACTAGCCAGTGTATTGAACATTCAAAAATACACGGATACATCAAATGTGACCAAAATTTTATAATTAATATGATTTTTAAGAACCAATCTAACTAAAAAGGGTAGATCTTTTGATGCTGTACAATTATGACGTCACAACTTGCTATTTCATACAAATCTCCATACATTCGTTCGTTTTTTCGGTCCTAAATATTAATGGCTAAAGTGCGACAAGCTCTAGTATGCTGTCAAAATCCATACGTATTCTGTCGTATAAAATGTGAAGGTACTATTGACAAGTAATAACGTAGAATGTAACATTAATGGTATTTGTATAAACCGGACGATAGATTGCGATTGAGTCGCCATTCCGATGCCATAACCTTTGCCTTTTACTTTCCAATGACCCGTCCATAAGTCGCCGGATAGGGCTGTACCATTAGAAACGTACATATCGATATTATGGTTGCTTTATCGAATGTTTTTGTTGTTGTTTGTTGTTACGCGTTATACTCACCAATTATGAACTGATTTTGATAATTGATTATATTTATGATATATGTTTCCTCCCATAGGCTTATTTATTAGTAAGTACATAATACCAGAGATAGTACTCGTGCCTTCTTAGGAATATTTTTTATCGTTGTTCTAAGTTAACATTACACATTGTAGGTACAAGTATATTGATAACAAAAAGCATTAATTTTTTTTTAATATTATTTCTTTTTGTCAGGTAACCCCAGTTCTTATACGAGTATATATACTTTGCTAAGTATTATAATAGGTTGGGGAAAAAGTTCCTTCGCATTTTTTAAGAAAATTCTAAACATTTTTAATATAGTTTATTTACATTTAGCTAAAGTATGTAGGTACCATTTTGTTCGATAACTTTTTGGCATCTTGTAGGTAGGGACATAGAATATTAATAATTGTATATAGATATTATTCCCATTGCTATAGAAATTTTGGGACTTCTGATCAAAATACTGCGACAAGTGGTTTTGACAGTCCTCTCGTGATGTTAACCTGACACTGCCTAAAGAATTCTGAAGAGACCGAAACAGGTGGAAATCTGAAGGTGCAAGGTCAGGACTATACGGCGGATGCATTAATACCTCCTAGCCAAACTCTCTTAATTTTTGCTGAATGGCTAAAGATATGTGAGGTCTAGCGTTATCATGATGAAAAACCACACCCCTTCTGTTGATTAATTCCGACCGCTTTCTCTCAACTTCTTGCTTTAATCTCATCAGTTATTCGCAGTAGAGTTCAGAATCGATGGTCCTGTCTGTTTGTAACAGCTCATAATGAATAATGCCCTTCCAATCCCACCACACACACAGCATCACCTTGTTACGGGTTACCCGGGTTTCGCCACAGTCTGTGAAGCCTGACCGGCCTTTAACCACGACCTTTTTCGCACGTTCTTGTCGTACGTGATCCACTTTTCACCAGTTATCAGCTTCTTCAAAAATGGTTCGGTTTCATGACGTCGTAATAAAGAATCACAAATGAGTACACGGTTCATTAGGTTTCTTTTAGTGAGCTCGTGAGGTACCCAAATATCTAGCTTTTTTTGTGTACCCAGTTTTTAAATGCGCCAAAACTGTTTTGTGGTCAATTCCCAGTTCTTCAGCTACGTCGTAACTACTGATATGCCGATCTTGCTCCACTTTTTCAAAAATGGCATCCATTTTATCCGTAATGGGGCGACCAGAGCGACGTGCATCTTTGACATCAAAATTTCCGGATTGAAAACGCTTCAACCAAATTTGTGCTACTCTCACAGACACTGCACTAGGTCCATAAACATCGACTAGGACCATAACATACCATTTTTGTAGTAAAATTTTAAAATGAATCGAATTTCTTCATTAGATTCACTCATCTTGGCGGTACGAAAAATAAATGCAAATCTCACATTTTCCTGATTTGAATTTGGAATTATGTTCTTTAAAATTTTAACTTTCAGTGATACCAAAACCAGCCTGATACAAATAGTATAGCCAAAGAGATCTTATTACTGTTTCTGTAGTAGTATTTACTGTATTATTAGTTCATACATACTATAATGCGAAAAGACTTTTTCCCCAACCTAATACATCATTTGGAATTATGGTGGTTATCGGTTTTTAATAAAGAGAGAATAGTATCGATACCCGCATACGAACAACACTAGTGATCTAACAGTGATTATTATTATGTCACTATGTTCACGCATATAGAAATAATTGTGAGCAAGACATGCGTATTGAACAAGTTTGTGAAATCTTGTAATTTTTAAAATGGTTATTTAATTTTAGGATACATCACGATTGCTTCGCTGTTCAATAAATAATTACATTACAAAATGTTGGTTGATGTAGTGTGATGAGAAAATATTTTAACTTTGCTGCGTTTCTTGCCTGTTCTTCTCGATTGAAGGCTGAATTCCCAACCGGTGGTATCTCGAGTACCTTTTTCTTGCCTTTTTAGGATCTCAACTGAATAAAAAGAAATGGCTTTGAATTTGGAATTTTTATTCCAGTTTAATACTACTTTAAACGTCTATGGTCGTAAAATCGTTTTAAATCAGTATATTGTCAAAGAATAATTTGTGGTCATCATTTGCTTGCCCTATTACCAATAATTTAGCGAATCAGTTGGTTTGGTGGCTAGAGACCGTGACAGCCACGCCACAAGTTGTGGGTTCGAATCCTACCTAGGATAAACATTTATGTTCATCAACATGTCTGTCCTGTGTCCACACTCGATACTAAAACTACTTACCCAAATATTTTATTCCTAGTATATCAGCTCTGCTTAGTTTGCGATGAGATTGACTGTGTGTAGGAAATTTCTCAGGATATTAACGGTATAGGTACCACAGATTACCAAATAGTTACTATGTACGACAACATTTTCACCCCAAGGAGCACATGGAAATAATTATGTTGACTCGATGGTTACAAAAATTCAAACTTTCATTCTATAAAATATTAATTAAAATTACCATTACAGCGACAGTTCCACTAAAGGAAAAATAAAGCAGTCAAAATGCTTATACAAAATGTATTTTTAGATAATGTTGCAAGAAGACTTATTAAAATATTTAGCACACAAGTACCTACTACTGTGCGTCTACAAATATTTGCACAATAAATTCTTCACGGATAATTAAAAAGTTAAATCGTTACCTCCATCACTAGACATTCAACATGTGAGATAAAATCTAATATTTAGCTGGTAACTTGCTAGACTGCTACTGTAGCGCGGTTTCGCATGCGCTCTTAGTATCTGTTTGTTCTGTGTCTTGCAGTGTGTAAGTACTGTATACGTGAAATGTATTTGTGTAAATAAGTTTTCTGATCAGATGACCACGGGTTCGATACCCACTCAGGACAAACATTTGTGTGCATGAACATGTATTCAGTGGCTGGGTGTAAATATCTATATATGTATTTATTTAAAAGAAAAAATATATGGTTTCCATAGTACAAGGTCTGCTTAGTTTGGGATCCGAGACTTCTGTAAAGAATGTCCCAGGACATTTATTTAAAATATAGTCCGCTACTGTCGGGTGAACCGAAAGTCGTTTGGACTATTTGTTTGTTACGGGTCAAATGTTTTCATATTATATTTATTTCCTTTTGTCAAAATCACTTAGCCCACAGCAATCACATATTGCACTAGTCGGTTCATTGACCTAGTTTCACTGACATTAGTGTATCTACATTCACTAGGAAGTGAATCTACACAAAAACTTACATTTTATTGCCTTAATGACTGCGGTTTTCGAGTATTTGTAGAAATAAAGACGTGCAGTTTAAGCAAAAATGATTTGCACGCTCAATTTACAAATAACAAAAAAAAAAACATGGCGAATTCTGTTCCAGAAGACAAAAAAAAAAACAAAAAAATTTAATCGTAAGAAATCACTTGAACTAATAAAAAGAGGTTAGATAAGTGACAATAAATTGTCATGACTTTTTTTTTTACTTATTTTTATTGTTTCCTATGTATATATAAGCACAGAATACGTATAATAATAATAATAATAATTATCCTGTGACATTCTTTACACACGGCCATCTGGTCCCAAACTAAGCAGAGCTTGTACTATGGAAACCAGAAAACTGATATACTACATATACTACTTTTTTTTTTCTAAATACATACTTATATAGATATTTACACCCAGACACAGAACAAACAGACATGTTCATGCACACAAATGTTTGTCTTGGGTGGGAATCGAACCCGCGACCTTCGGTTTGGCAGTCAGAGCGTTAACCACCAAGCCAACTGGCCTGTCATACTATTTGTCGTACCATTTGTCTCCATTCGCAAAGGCATTCGACATTCTGAAGTAGTAGCGCTCTTTAGTGCAGAGCAGAGATCGTTCGGGAAAGTACTGCCGTGAAGTAGGTTCGGGTGACGGTGTGATTATCTGACCCGGGATATTTAATAAGAAAGTAAATTGTGAATGAATGATTTATGGCAAAATAAATGTACATATTTTTGTTTATTAAATGTAATTCAGTATCTTTAAAATGGTTATAGTAATAGTTATCTGTAAAATAATAAGAGATGCACATAGATTCGATTAAGTATAGGGATGCTGAACAAAATTGGCATCATTCCATGCATTCTTCACGCCCATTACTCCTGAAGAGGTAGGCGGATATCTCAGTAAGAAAACACAAATCATGTAACAAAGTTAGAGTGGTAGAACAGGGGGTTACTTCCAAAATTGTCCTCCATCTGCTGAAATTTCGTAGCTAAGTGACGTCATTCTAAATCCAAAATTTTGTGTTTTCATGTTTCACTTTGTATTTGATTTTATTTGTGAATTTGTTTGTGTTTTTACTTGTCTTTTATTTGTGATTTTGTTTTTGTAACTTTCCGTCTATTATGTGGTCTCCTCTAATTGAAGGAACACGCCACCTCACATTCACTGTGTTATAATAATGTAATGTTAGCGTGAATCTTTTGTTGGAGGTCCATAAATAAAAAAATAAATAATGGTAAATATGATAAGATGGACATATAATAATTCATGTAATAGATATCTAATGAAGGGGTTTGTCAAGGTGTATTGGCGCCGTCAGGTTTATGGATTAAAGCTCTGTGTGTAAACTGTTTTTTAACTGTAATATTTTTTTTATTTGTTCATGAAATGATTTGTCATAAGTCGGTATTTGCAATGATGTAATGTAAAGCATAAGGGTACCGTCATAACGCGTTTATTTAGAAAACTAATTTGTATGTATAGAAAATATTAGAAATGCACAGAGCGCCGCGTTCGCGACGAGGAAAACTAAACTTTCCCACTTGACCGCAGAATCCTTTTAGTGTTGGCGGTTAAGTTATAAGCGTTGAGCGTGACTTAAAAAGATGTCCCGATGATTTCTCAGTACATATTTCCTCAAAAATAAAAATGATAGTCTACTAGAATAAAACTTGGGGTTTCTGTATAATATAGAAAAAAGACCGGTAAAAATGTAGAGCAGTTTTTTATTTTATACTGCAATTTAACAAATGTATGTCATAATCGACAAACAGGCCGACAGACCAACTATACTACCGGCACGATATGATGGCCGTTTTGACGTGTCAGATTGTCATAGGAAAAGAAGCTGTATAACTTTGGAATAAGGTTGATTTCAATCATCATACAATTGGTTGGTTCAATAGATGCACCTTATATTTGAAGGAATTAAGGTTATTTTTCTTTGTCATTGTTGTCAAAGGTCAAAACGGCCATCATAGCCGCAAGTTTAATGATAAGTAATTAGTGCCGACTTAGGAAATTTGTAATATGGGCATCACCTAATGTTAAGTAGACCATGAGGCATGAAGTTGTTAGACTCAAGTGACTCTAATTTCACGCCCCATTTACCTATTGCACATTTTGAAATGGACTGTCATAGACTGCGTAAAAGTCTCAAAGATATATGCGGCAGGTGGTTTAATGGTTTAAAAATCTAAACTGAGTATTGTGCACTATTCTATCATGAGTCAGCCTATTTGTAATCATTTGGAGCAATATTTAGGTATCCTGCAATTTATTCAGTTTAAGTGAGGTTAAAATAAATAGCAAATATCAAATATTAAGTATTATGCCAGAAGTTTCACAGCTATCTCAAGCTATTTTAGAGATTATAATTCGATTAATATTATAAATGCCACAGTTTGTTAAGATTTATATAGTAGTATATTAGAGATAAAATTTAGATGTAGGGATGTTTGTTAAATTTCACGCAAAAATTACAAAATAGTATAGGAAAATTACATAAAAATATATACAATAAAAACAGAAAGGTAAGAAAAGTTAGATCAGCTGCTTGCAGTAAAAACAGCTGATCTAAATCGCTGCCGGAGGGAAGCGTGCCCAGAACGCTGGCGGCATCGCCACGCTGTATGCTTTATCGCAATGCTAATCCTCAGGCCGAGGTATTCGCCAGCCCTCTGGTCGCGGGAAGCGTCGACCAGGCGCTTAGAAATATCAAATAGCATAGGATGAAACTTGGCACATAGATAGTTTATAATATGGATTAACACATAGGGTAATTTTATCCCGGGTTAAGGTAAAGTTCCTCAGGAAGGCGGGTGAGATAGCGGGGGACAGCTAGTATATTCTATAAAAGTCACTACAGTCATCTAATTCTTGAAGTTGAGCGCTCGTGACTTGTACCACAGGTAATACATTTGCGTAAACGCGGAAGCAAGGAGAGTGTGACTGACATAATGATTTGCACATAATGTACAAACAAACACACGAATACACTGATATGTTTGTGACTTATATTTCATTTATTACAATACTAGCTTCCGTACCGCGGTTTCACCTGCTTTAAAATTGATAAATAACCTATGTCCTTTTCTGTACCATAGTATTTTCAATTTTTTTTTTACTTTAGTATGATTACTTGTATAAATTTTGGTAACCTGTAAAACAGGGTTTCAGTGCGGGTACCAGTCTCTCACAAAAGTTAACTATAATATTTAACAAATTGTATAATATAAAATAAGAATTTAGTAGTAAGAACTTTTGTGAAAGAGAATAAACATTAATATTATTATAGACTATGTGTATGCCAAATTTCAGCAAGATTGGTTCAGCCATTTAGTCGTGAAAAAGGTAAAAAACAAAAAGTTACTTTCGCATTAATAATATTAGTATGGATGGATTTTCTACTTTACCGTAGTTGCCTCGGTGGTCGAACGGTGTAAGTCGCGGCTTAGAGACTGGAGGTCCTGGGGTCTATTCCCAGGATGAGCAAGGTATACCTACAGTCGATGCTTCATTATTTAATTGTAATTTTTGAAGTGAAAAATTCTTTAGAAGCTTTGAGCACTTTTCTTGGGATGGGTATAAAATGTTAAACTCGCGTCACGACACGTGACCTGATCGAAATTCGTAAGACGGTAAAAATTCACAACTTGCAACCCGTTGTTTTTTTTTGTATGATGTTTTATCTCCATACATAGCGATACCTTTACACTATTTAAATATATTATAAACTTGCAATTATTAGAAGCTAGTATTAAGTATAGATGTTATTGTTTACTGTACCGTTACTCAAAACCATAAAGTAAACTGAGGTTAACAGTGCCGGTGACACGATTACTTACATCTACAATTTAACACCTGTTATAAAATGTGGAACTGTTTGTTAATCCTAATAAAGTCTAAAAAAATATCCTAAAAAACGGGTTTTTATTTGACAAATACATGTACAAATGGTTACCTGGGGCTCGATTCTGTAAGGAAAATTACACTAACTGTATGTTTCGTCGTGCTCTGTCTCTTTCGCTTTCTACGCTAATACTATATAATCACTTGAGAGATAAGCTCTCCGAGGCAAAGCTCAGACAGCTGCAGCCGAATCTGCAGCTCGCGATAGAGTACACCCATCACACACACAAGGCCATCAGCCTCGCTACCGTCCTCGCCGGCGAGGACGTAAGAAACCGCGCTCTCCTTAAAAATCCATTGTAGAGATTTTTTGTTTTATTATTGTTTTGAAATAAAGAACCACCAATAATCAGATATTGTAAAGTCTTTGTTATAAAAAAGGCCCCCCACGCAACGCCCTGAGCCCGAGGTTCGAGCCCCACAGGGGGCACCCTCAGTGTGCTGTTGCTTAAAATTGTATTTCGGTTGAGAGCTCTAAGCGCTCACCGTTATTGTCCGCGTAAGGTGTCAGAGCCATCTGAGGCTAACACCTTCGTCCTTTCAAAAAAAAAAAAAAAAGCTCTCCGAGGCCTCCGTGAAGCGGCTCGCCGACGAAGTTTGTGTTAGCTGAATATGGGGGCAGTAGTCTGGGATTGTTACCGTGTCCGAGATACAGCAATGGTCACCACATAAAACACTGGGTAAAAATCATTGGCGAAATGTGTTGTTCAGTATGAGATCATTGCCTACCGCTTCGGGGATAGTGGTCGTCTTGATATTGAGGTATTATTATTTATATTTGTATCATTAAAAATCTACACATATATATATGATTGTAAACACATAATAATCAAATGTACTTTTTCTTAATTTATAAATTGTCTTTTATTTCCATAAAATATAACAAGCTCGAATAATAACAAATAATAATAATAATGTCCAATAAAAAAAAGAAGGTTAGATGATATAGTAGAAGAGAAATAATATGTTAAAAAAACAAACACATTGGAAACATGTTAAAAATCTATTAAAATTTGCACTATGCAAATAAAAACCCGACCAAGTGCGAGGTGGGATTGTGCTTTTGGGTTCCGTACCCCTTTTTAGCATACATTATCAATTTACAATTACTATTTTACCCCGCGGTTTCACTTGCATTCATAGGATATAAAGTGTCGTATGTCCTATTCAATGATCTAGTCTACCCTTAAGTAACTACATGTACCTACACATACCAAGTTATATGAAAATCCGTTTAGTCGTTACTGAGCTGAGTGGTACTAAACATTCACATTTATAATATACTAGGTGTCCAATGCGGCTTTACCTGTGTTCCCGAGGGAAAATGTAACCCAGGATTATAACATAGCATATGTCACCAGGGAATAATTTAGCTTACAATATATAATATAATAAAAAAATATTGGATCAGTAGTTTAAGAGATTACCTCCTACATACAAATTTACAAACTTCACATATTTTTAGTATTGAAGAACTTCAATATTTCAAAGCATTTGCAGTAGCTTAGAAAATAGCCTTGACCTCCAGACATACATAAAATCAAATCTCACTAAAATAATTTCTGTTTACCATTACGGAACCCTATAAAACGTCATAGTTCAGAAGATGTATGCACTTAAATAAAAGCGGAAGGTAGTCTGTCGTTTATTAATAGTAGTTTACCTTGTTACACTTATTCAATGCCACTTTACTGTTATAAACCAGTTCAAACTCATTTCAATAACTTCACGAATGCAAATTCACATTCATTACATTAACACCTAATTATTTTCCCAATCTTCATCTGTCATTATTTGTACGAGCCTCTTTGAGTCCTCCCATAGTCGTCTAGTCAATACTGTGTCATTAGCAAACCAGGTACTGTAGTATTCTCTACAGTCTTTATAATGTTTTCCACTAACATTATTCAGTTTTGGATCCGATGCTAAATACACTGGCATTGTAGCAACTCTGTGTAGCGGCCTTCCAAATGTTTGCAAAGCATTATTCAAGATGAATTTCACCACTTCACTGTCGTAATGTCTAAAGAATTCTGATTTACCCAGTCCTGGATCCATGCTATTGACGTTAACACCAAGTCCCTTAACTCTCTTGTCCATTTCGACTGTAAAAAGCACGTCAGCTAATTTCGCGTTGCAATAAAAGCCGAAGCTTGAATATTGGCCAACGTCATTCCAATGGTCAAAGTCGATGTGACCTAAAATCAAGGCTAATGACGATACATTAATCACTCTGCTAGGTGCTGATGCTCTCAATAAAGGAAATAAAAGATATGTTAGCAGAAATGTTCCAAAATAGTTTACTTGCATCATCAGATGAAGATTGTCCTGCGTTAGTTTGTCTTCTAGGCCAATAGCACCAATGTTGTTGATCAGTATGTCCAATCTTGGTTCCAATCTAATCGTTTCATCGACGAAATTCCTTACTGATTTCAATGATTCGAAGTCCATCTGCCTGGCGACAACATTGCTGTGTCCAGCTGCTCGTATTACTTCTTCTCTAGCGTTTTCTAATTTGACAGGATTTCGGCTGGCAATAATAACTTTGGCGCCGCGTTTTGCCAGGTTTTTGGCAACTTCTAAACCGGTTCCTGATGTGGCGCCTGTTACGATGGCCACTTTGCCATCTAAGCGGACGTCCGTTTCGCAATTCGTGAAGTCGTCTTTTAGAGACATGGCCATGTTTATTCACAACTGTCCATTTACAATGTAAAATTATGACTGAGACAAGTATGCATCGTTCCAGCTAAGTGAGTTAAGAAGCCAGTTAATCATAGACAAGGTCTTTCTTAATAAACGGTTATAACAACCGCAGGACAAGGAACCGGTAATATCAGTAGAATATCTTTACTTGTTATATAATACTAGTTACCGTCTCGTGGTTTTGCACGCGTTCCCGAGGGTTCTTTTGTATTCCTGGATTATTACAGCCTCTATCACTACGGAATAGTGTTGCTTTCTATCAGTGTTTTATTTTTTAATCAGATGAATTGTTTTGGAAGTTAACACATATATGTTCCAAACATTACCTCATTATTATATAAGTATAGTACAGATTAAAAATGTGAAAATTGTAATGTTTTACTCCGATCTATATAATAGTCTAGGTAGATATAGTTATTTAACCTTCATATATTACACGTTTAATAGTTTAACACATACACCCGCGTACGGTGTGTAAGACCGAAAGTACACTAGGGTCATTTTTGTACGTTATTTAAGTAAAATATTTTCATATAATCAAGTTAACCTTCGGAGGGGAATGTGTATTAAGATATTAAATTTGATAGAAAAAGTTTACTTTCATTTACGACCAACAACAAATCATCATATAGTCAACCACTTCAAATAACCTCCTTATCTGTTCCTCTTTTATTTTTGGGTTATAAAATGTAACCTAAAATAGTTAACTAAGATAATATATAATGTAGACTTAAATAAAATAAGATATTGCAGGTTTTAGTACTAATATTGCTTAGTTAAGACTGTGACAATAATACCCGGGTCGGTCTCGGGGACCAACTGGTGTCGTGTACGGGCACACGTGTTCTATGCACGAACCCAGCTACCAAGGAGTCCAAAGCGCCAGCATCATCCATTAAAAAAACAAAGCTAACGTATATGGTCGGTCTGACAGACAAATGCACGGGTTTCATTTGTTTCCTCATGGATTGAGATAAAGGGTAAGGTAACGTGGAGCAAACCACGACTATTCTAAAACATATCTTTAAAGGTAATACATATTTATAAAATTAATTAATTGTAACCTTGGTGGTCCAACGGTACTTCGAAATATGATTCTTGTTTTTTTTTAGTAGCCATTGAAGATGTTTAGCGTTATCCCTACTAATATTATAAATGTGAATGTTAGTTTGTTTGTTACGCTTTCACGCGAAAACTTTACCGATCACCATGAAACTTTGTACATATATTCTTGGAGGTATTAGAAGTAACATGGGACTTTTTGTGCCGGGAGCATGTTACATTCCTCGGGAATGCGGGTAAAACCGCGGGTGGCAGCTGGTTAAGAATTAAAAGGAAATATTAATCTTTTTACACGAAAATTAAATCGATGCCCAAGCAAATGAGTTGCTAATGGGGTATTATGGAGTTTTTGGTGTTACGATAAATTCGGCATATTTGTAACTCGCTGTCCCATGTGCATCCACGTTATCGGAGAATATTATATTTTACCGGGATAAAAAGTATCCTGTAGTATTTCAGGGTATGTTCCATCGAAGTACCAAGTTTTATCCAAATGAAAGAGTGACAAAAATTCATACATTCTCACAAAATATCGCATTTATAATATTATTATTCTGTTCTACAATCAATAGTTTTCGCAACGCACGCGATGTAAGAAAGTTTTTTGGTAATTTTTTCACACATTGGGTTACATTATTGGAGTTTTAGTATGGATCTCTAACTTTTTTAAAGATGTAATATATATACATATAGCCTATGCTCACCGGAGATAGTGTAGCTTCCCAACAGTGAAAAAAGTTTTCAAATCGGTCAAGTAGTTTCGGAGCCTATTTAATGCAAAAAAACAAACAAAAAAAACAATCAAATCTTTCCTCTTTATAATATTAGTGTAGATATAGCTTTCCCCTGCGGTTTTACCCGCATTTCAAGGGTTGTTACATTTACCTTGAATAAAAATACCCTATATGTTATTCCTAGGTATGCTTTCTCTATGCGCTAAGGTTCATTTAAAATTGCTCTATAGTTTTTGCATGCAAGAGTGTTACTATGGGTCTAATCCTCTCCAAGTTTCGCATTTATAATAATACATAGTAGGGTATAATGAAATGTGTTAAAAATGTAAGGAACCACAAACACTACAGATGTGAATTGACACGGACGTAACATTTAAATCGAGATTAATGACGGCGATTTAAAAAACAGTAATCAACATTCAAATAATACTGCGTGTACATTATGCAATGGAATACATAAATAACATGTGAACAGAAAAACACAAACGGTTACGTAGAAACTAAACCGGTCTTGGCAATGACGTATTTTCATATAGACACGTCATTCACGAACGTCATGGCTCTCAAAAACAGCGCAAAGAAATAGAAAGCTTATACGCATGAAGAAAGGAAAATAAATGCTACCTTACGGTTGATATGTTGTTAGAGAGAGATGAATATGCGTAAGTTACGTTAAGATTGGGTGCGACTAAATGATTTTTATGTCACGTAGCCCCACTTACAGGTAGACGGTTCACCTGATGGTAAGTGGTCACCGCCGCCTATAGACATTTGCAACACCAGGGGCGTTGTCAATACGTTGTGGACCCTGAGACGTCAAAATTGTAAGTCTTCTATCCCTGTAATTTCACCGGCCTCCTTACCTTTCAAACCGAACAGTAATACAAGTGCATCTCAGCTTCACGGTAGACAAACTCTGCACTGCACAACACAAAAACATCAACAAATAGCTGCGAGACTAAGAGTGATTCACAGAATCATGGCTTCCATTTTTTAAATATATACCCACTTATATTTTTACACCAAGACACAGAACAAACAGACATGTGCATTACCGCTTCATGGCGGAAATGAGTAGGTCAATTACCAGCATTTTATGTTGCTTACTGAGCGCGGTCGACGCATCTTTAGTTTATATATCATTGAGTGTTGGACGTAATGTGCGTACGCAGCTCGCCGTCTCACGCCCTGCTTCGCACCTATTGTGACCAGCGAGCATTGTTCACATTGGGCAATCCACCTAACGTAATTACACTTGATATTTAAACAAACATCGACAACGCTACAAATTGTAGAGATTACTTTTAGTAAAGTAGTGGTCGCCCACACGAAATTCAACTATAATCATAAAACATTTCAATGCCCCTGAGCAATAAGCGGTAAGCGGTCACCGCCACCTATAGACATTTGCAACACCAGGGCATCGCCAATACGTTGTCGTCCCTGAGACTTGAAGTTGTTAAGTCTCATGTGCCTGTAATTTCTATTCTTTCTAACCGAAACACAGTAATACAACTGCACTACTGCTTCACGGTAAAAATGGGTAAGGTGGTAATACTTCCCCGTACGAGCTCCGCACTAAGAGCTCTACTACTCTAACTACTATTTACTGTTTTTTGTTTGAATATTTCCTCAATAAATTTGATATATCAAATAAAAGCTATATTACTGTGAAAAATTATCTACAATCAAAACCTAGCAATGTAACAATATATATCATACAGGAAATGTAATAGTTAAAATTATTATAGGTATTACACAAATAGTGTCCACTAATGGGTTTATAGCAGTCAAACTATTATATACTATACGTAACATTACATTATGGACTTCTATAACGTTATTTTATATCATAGAGACGATGCATCTATTACTGTCTGTACTTCAAGAAATAAACAAATATCCCGGAACATTCTTTACACACGGTCATCTGATCCCAAACTAAGTAGAGCTTGTACTATGGAAACCAGATAACTGATATACTACATATACTACTTTTTCATATATACTTATATATATATATATATATATATATACATCCAGGCACATAACAAACGGACATGTTCATGCACATAAATGTTTGTCTTGGGTGGGAATGGAACCTGCGATCTGCGACTTGGTAGTCACGGTCGCTAACCACCAAGCCAAGTGGCCAGATTTCTCGTAATACGTAATTCACCGAATTGGTAGAAAGCATTCATATTGCGCTGACCCCAAAGGATTGGGAACTGGGCAGGCAGGTGATAGATTGATAAAATAATAATAAAAGACATGGGCATTACGAAGAACATCCACAACAAAGAGGAACAGAATACAGACGTGGTCCGAAGTATTATTAAATCTAAAACTACATTGAGCTGAACAAGCGTGGAAAAATGTCAATCTATAAAAATGCAAAACAATATAATTTTGCAATAAATTTATCATATAATCTTAATATGAAAATTAAAAAAGAAATAATTTAAAAAATGTAAAATTAATAAAATAAATTATTACTAATAGTAAAATGATTTATTATGTTTTCAATGTAATTCAAGAAACCTTATACTTTATACTAGTGACGCGCCGCGACTTCTGTTTACTAGGTTAATATTCAAAGAAATTTCCTAATCGATGGTAAATACCGTATCAAAATCTATTGCGTAGTTTGGCAGATATTAGCGTGCAAACAGACAAACAAAAATAGTGTCTTATATACTATTTAGCGATTTAGGGAAGTGGTGTGGTTAGTGTCAAGTGTTACTCATCAGTGCGGAAGTACAAATGTCAAGGATCAATTAAGGTCAATTAGTGTTATTTCTGCGCTTTCAATAAATATATTAACTGTCAGGAAATAAGAAGTTATAAAACTAATGAGCTTCCATTCCGGGGATAACCTGTGTGCCCGGGGCTATTATACTATATTTAAGGCTTTTCCGGGAAAAACTATTCTAGTTTTAATGCAAAATCCTACTAATACTACAAATGCGAAAGCTTATATGTGTGGATGTTTGTTACTCTTACACGCAAAAACTACCAAACGGTTTTGGATGAAACTCGGCACATAGATAGAGTACGCTCTGGTACAGATATAGGCTACTTTCGCGGGTAAAACCGCGGGAGACAGCTAGCATATTATATATCCATGCCAAAATTCATTCCAATCCGTATAGTTGTTTATACGTGATTAAGTCGCAAACATTCAAACTTTTAAGTTATTTTTTTCATATTTGTGTGATGCGTCAATTTTATTATTAGATACCTCTCTCTACGTTTAGGAATTAATAAAAATAAAATCATATCATGAGGATCATATCATGTCATGAGCATGTTTTTATTTTAAATTAATTTAATAGCTAATATCCCGCGGTTTCACCCGCATTCCGATTATAACATAGCTTATGTCAATCAGGAATATTGTAGATTTCTTTCAGTGAAAGAATTTTTGAAATCAAATGATGATTTGAATTTTGGAGATTGCCTCCTACATCCACACTACCAAACATACAAATATTACCCCTTTATAATATTAGTATACAATAAATTAACTTAATAACCGTGTAATCGACTTAGCTACATCTGATACAACTGTCAAAATGTACACAATAAAGTATAATTATAATTTGCTTTCTTACTACATGCTATATGATTATAATGTAAAGATCTGCCCCCTTATTCATACAAACTTCGTCGGCGAGCCGCTTCACGGAGGCCTCGGAAAGCTTATCTCTCACGTGATTAGTATTAGCGTAGTTAGCGATAGAGACAGAGCACGAAGGCCACGACGAAACACCCTCGAGTTAGTGTCATTTTACATTTAGAATCGAGCCCCTTTTGAAAATTTGGGACATCTTTGCACTAAACCTGTAAAACCCAAAAGAGCTCGCGGATGTCGTATTTCGTGTGTATTTTAATGGCCAAATTAAAAATATATTTTGGCAGCTATTCTGAAGCGAGTCGACCATGGAGAGATGCGTGGCGATTAGCTTTTATATTATATACCATATTATTGTACCTATATTACATTTCCGGACTAGCATAACTCATTAAATTTTCGTTGATATTTACTATTTTTATATCTTAATTTATTTAGTAGGTATTTTTAAAAGAAATTCTTAATTCATCTCTTCTCTAAATTGTATAAGACAAAGTTATTACTTCTGCCTGTCTATTCACTCGTTTATCTTTTAAAATAAGTAATAGATTTTGACACAATTTTCACAATTATTTAGACAATTTCTTCCGAAAGGTTCTTGTGTGCTATATTAATATGATTCTACTTACTAGTATTAGGAAGCCGGACCCGCAATTGTTGACCATCGCAGGGGACCAGCGGATATCTCACGTAATTGTGTTGATAAAGAAAGAGACAGAGCAAAGAGGTTGCGACACACATCGTCGACAGACATCTTACAGAATTGAATCCCAGGTTTGGGATAAACTTCTTAATTTAAAATAAGAGACTTGTTTTGGAAAGTTGTCGTATACATTTTAATAAACCAGGTCATTCAAAATTCTTATACGAAGGACAATTTTTATATTGGCATTTAACAATTCAACGCTCTAAGAGCTATTTTTAAATACAAGCAGATTAATAAACTAAATGTAACTCTAAATTATATAGTGATTTGCAGGTTAATTATAAATCTCATCCTTAACCGATGACAATATAAAAGAAGGCACATCATAAAAATTGGTTGAATTTTTCTCCCAATCTTCTGATTTAGTAATTTTTACAAGATTCTTGGAAACTTTCCACAATTTCTTCGTTAAATCAGTATCATGCACCAGCCAATGGTTCAGCCAAGGTCCACAAAACTGATAATGCTCTCCATTTACGTCTTTATAACGTGGTGATGCTGCTAATACAGCTATTTGCTTGCCGACGTCTTCTTTACTCTGACCGAGGACTTCAATTAGAAATCTAGATAAGCCTTCGAAAAACCCCGACACGTTTCTCAATATATCTGTATCACGTACCAGGAAAGGATTGTAACTATTTGCAGTAACACCTGTGCCTTCTAATTTTCTACTTAACTCTGCTGTAAATAAAGCTATGGCTAATTTAGAATTGCCTGATGCTGATAGAGCAGAATATCGGCCAACATCATTCCAATGTTCAAAATCTATATGACCGACGTACATTGACGCTGCCGACCCGTTGATTATTCTACTTGGTGCGGATTTCTTCAACATCGGCAGCAATAGATACGTAAGTAAAAAAGCACCGAAGAAATTCACTTGCATTGTTAAATTGAGGCCATCTTCTGTTAGTATGTCGGGTAGTCCATATGCTCCTGCGTTATTAACAAGAACATCGACTCGGCTCTCCAAGTTGATTTCACTGGCAAAATTTCTAACTGAGTTTAGAGATGCTAGATTGACAACTTTGTATTCAACGTTTGAATTTCCAGTGGTTTGTTCTACATCATCACGAGCGTTTCTGAGCTTAGTTTCATTTTGGCTTGCAATTATGACTCTGGCTCCAAGTCTAGCTAGACTTCTTGCTGCTTCCAGTCCAAATCCAGAACTACCGCCTGTTACTATAGCAACTTTTCCATCCATCCTTGCTTTTGTATCACACATTTTATTATTTCAATTAAAGACAACACAATCGATCGAATTCAGTCGAAGTACTGAAGATTAAAAGGTATACTAGCTCCTTATGAATATCAGTAATATCAAAACTTCAAGGCAAAAAGGGTATTTTTATTTCTATAAATAATTTAGCTTGATTTCCTTGTTTGTCAAGTTTGCCTGCCTTATAATGTTATTAAATTTTGTGTATTTTTAAACTTATTTTTCTCAATACCAAGTGGTTTGAAATAAGGCCTACTACTATCACTTTACTTTGAGCGGTGTATTGACTACATGACTACTGCTTTTGAACCTTAAATATATCTGGTATTTTTCCAAAAAAATATATCTTCTGATTTTCAATGTGTATGTACATGGTTACTAACACTGCAAATTTATAGTCTAAACATATGTAAAATATTAATAGGTAAAGGGTAATTGTCAACGGGATTCTTCGGTTATCAAACATGAAATCGATTTCTTAACATTTTTGCTAATAAACCCTTGGTTTTATCACAATCAATTTTAAATATCCATTTAATTCTTGAAATAGTTTTACATGATTTCTCTGTCCAATTATATGTGCTTAGCATGTAATTGGCTTCCAAGCTATTTATTTAAGCAATCCTATATATGATGTTAGTATTATATTCTAATAATATAGAAAAAAAAAAACAATGCTAAGACAATTACCTAGCAATGCTGAGTAAATTATCATTAATTATAGATTCGTATTTCCATCCCAATCTTCGGCTTCTGTGATCTTTACAAGTTTCTTCGAAGTATTCCACAATTTCTTCGTTAAAGCGGTATCATGAACTAACCAATGCTTCAGCCAAGGTTTACAAAACTGATAATACTCTCCACTCACACCTTTCAAATCTGGTGATGCTGCTAAATATGTAACTTGCTTGGCAACATCCTTTTTATCCTGACCTAGTAAATCAACAAAGAATCTTGATACATCTTTAATAACTCCGGTCAGGTTTCTAAAGGCATCTGTATCTCGTACCAGAAAAGGGTCCAAACTATTTGCCGTTACATCTTTGTCTTTTAGCTTTCTACTTATTTCTGCAGTCATTAAAGCTAGAGCTAATTTCGAATTAGCTGCTGATGATAAAATAGAATACCGACCGATATCATTCCAATGTTCAAAATCAATTTCACCGATATATACCGATGCGGCTGAAACGTTGATAATTCTACTCGGTGCGGATTTCATTAGCATAGGCAGTAGTAGATAAGTAAGTAAGAAACAACCGAAGTAGTTCACTTGCATTGTTAGATTCAAGCCATCTTCTGTTAGCTTATCAGGCAGAGCAAGTACTCCAACGTTGTTTATTAGAACATCCACTCTGTTCTCCAATTTGACTTCACTGGCAAAGTTTCTTACTGATTTTAGAGATGCTAAATCTAGAACCTTGTATGCAACGTTTGAATTCCCTGTTACTTGCTCGATGTCATCTCGGGCGTTTTTAAGTTTATTTTCATTTCTGCTTGCGATTATTACTCTGGCTCCAAGGCTGGCAAGATTCTTTGCTGCCTCTAGTCCCAATCCGGAACTGCCACCGGTTACTATAGCAACTTTTCCGTCCAATCTTGATTTTGTGTCACACATTTTACTGCTTCAACTATACACAACACAACGGTTCGACCTCAATGGAAGTACTGAAGGTAAACTTAAAATGGATCTCACGATTTTATGTTGTAATGTGATTTCAAGGCAAATAGGATTTGCTAAGTTTTATTAAATAGTCTTGGTTTTTTTATTTTTTATTTGTAAAGATACGCTAGATGCATTACCTTTTAGGCATAATAGTAGTATTTAACTAGATGGGATTTCCGCAAAAGTTTATATCTGGAATTTTAAGTGAATGGTTCTTACGACGTACGCATGGTAACCTTACCATGCAACACAGCGAATATAATTTATATACTCTCAAATAATAAATACTAACTACTTAAAGTATATAAATTCTAAATAAAAATATATATTTTTTTTAAACAAAGAACAATTTTTCATAAAATTATACAAAAATGTTTAGTTTTTCCGAGTGAACGCAAACTTTTTCTTTTTTGTGTGTCTTTTAACCAAATTGGTTGGTTTCATTTTTGAAGGTTTGTATTCTTAATATCAGACACGAATTGTTATAGTACATCTCTATTTATCTATACTCTATACTTACTACTATATAAATCTAAATCTGATGTAATCTATAGACTTAGAGATATAGACCGTTTTTTTTGAGTTATTAAAGTACACATCTGTATGTGGTTTAATAACTCAAGATCAATTTGATCGATCTTGATGAAAATTGGTATTTAGAAAGAATGATATCGATAAACGCAGGTGCAACCTCGAGAAATAGGTAGCTTAAAACATGATTGTATAGTTATTTGTATGTAAAGTTCAAGTTTAAATTATAAATAATTTTGAACCAATATCTTTTAGTACCTACTGGTCTTATTGAGTTACTTTAATAAATGTTCCAGGATATTTTTCGCATTTGTATCAGGGGCTCGATTCTGTAAGGAAAATGACACTAAATCGAGGATGTTTCTTCGCGGCTTTCGTGAAATGAAATGAAAAATTGATTAAAATAGGCCTTCACAGGCACTTATGGTGGCCTGTGACTTGGGTCAGACTCTAACAGCGGTTCGGAAGGTTGCTTTTACTGAGAAGAGCCGGCAATAAACACAGCAATTACTCAATTCAAAATAAGATTTTGTACATAAAGATGTGTTCTGCTGGAGCTAACGCTACACCAAGCATTGTCGTCAATAAAATAAACATTTGTGTTGTGGAAAGCCTTTTGTACTAAGTTTTGTAGTTCGTGCTCTGTCTCTTTTGCTTACTACGCTAATACTACTAATCACGTGAGAGATAAGCTCTCCGAGGCCTCCATGAAGCGGCTCGCCGACGAAGTCTGTATTAGCTGAATAAGGGGGCTGATCCCAAACTAAGCAGAGTTTGTACTATAGTGATCAGATATCACCAATACTACTTTTTGAATAAATCCTTTTATAAACACACATTCATACACAAGATAAACAGACATGTTTATGTTCACATTTTTGTCCTGGATGGGAATGGAACAGCTGTCCTGTCAGTTAATTAAGCTTTGCAATGTTTTTTGATTGTCCTAGATTGTATTCCTTTATTTTTCATGTTCTGCACCCGCGTTTATCATCATTTTTAATGTTCATCATTTGAACATAAAATTAGAATTTTTTATAACAGAATATAAGGAAACCTATATGAAGTCTGGTGGTAAAATAACTAAGTCGATCCTGTTAAATATTCATGGTACATACGGAATCCTCTAACCGCTAGTTTAACTCGCACATGCCTGGTATTTTTATTATTGTAATTATGATTATTTTAATCATTATAATTATTTCTTATTATTATGAGGTAATAATAAGTAAGCGATTTAATTTGAAAATGTTCCATTATATTTAATAACACGTTTCATGGACCATTTAATTTAAATGGATATTAGTATCTAGCATATTATTTATTATAAGATAATTACAGAGATTACAACTTATGTCTCTACTCGAATACTGATATATGACTATACATTCGTAATATTATTAACCTTTCAAATAAAATGAACTCTTTACCATTAACGAAAATAAAATCTTCAAAGTTCCCAATTTTCGTCCTCCGTGATCTTCACAAGTTTCTTTGAAGCTTCCCATAATTTTTTTGTCAAAACAGCATCATGCACCAACCAATGATTTAACCAGGATCCACAAAACTTTAAGTGTTCTCCACTCACGCCTTTCAAATCCGGTGAAGCAGCTAAATACGCTATTTGCTTCCCAACTTCTTCCTTTCTCTGTCCAATAATATTCACAAATAATTTTGATACATCCTTGACGAGTACAGGAACGTTGCTCAGAATATCTGTATCGCGTACCACGAATGGATCAAAACTATTTGCAGTAACATTTGTATCTTTTAGCTTTCTACTTAACTCTGCTGTAAATAAAGAGACAGCTAATTTCGAATTTGCTAGTGATGATATAGCTGAGTATCGACCAATATCATTCCAATGGTCAAACTCTATTTGACCGATGTACATTGACGCTGCCGATCCGTTGATTATTCTACTTGGTGCGGATTTCATCAACATCGGCAGCAATAGATATGTGAGTAAAAAAGCACCGAAGAAGTTTACTTGCATTGTCAAACTCAGGCCATCTTCTGTCAGTCTATCAGGTAGTGCAACTGCTCCGGCGTTGTTTACAAGAATATCGACTCGGTTCTCTGTGTTGACTGCACTGGCAAAATTTCTTACTGATTTTAGGGATGCCAAATCGACAACTTTGTATGCAACGTTTAGATTTCCAGTAGATTGTTTTATATCGTTACGGGCTTTTTTGAGTTTATTTTCATTTCTGCTTGCGATTATCACTCTTGCTCCAAGACCAGCTAGACTTCTTGCTGCTTCCAGTCCCAATCCAGAACTGCCACCTGTCACAATAGCAACTTTTCCGTCCAGCCTAGATTTCGTATCACACATTTTATTATTTGTAATTGCGACAACACACGAGGTTTGAATGCGATCAATGTAATGATGATGAGGAGGAAAACGATGCTGCATAAGAATATAAGTTGTATCATTATATTGACTTCAAGGCAAAGGGTCTTTGTTCCTATAAATAAAATTAATATCCGCGTCGGTGTCAGTCTTTGAGATCGTGAATTGAATACCTTAATTGTCTATATGTTTTGTTTAGCCTTTTTGTTACTCGGTAATTGAGCACTTTTTGTTTTATCATCAATGTCAGGAATAAAATCTAGTACAGCTAACGCATCAATTTATGCGTTCAAAACATTTGCATTTTTAAAAATTGCTCCACAAATACGACATCAGCGTTTTGCTATTTGATCATGATAAATGAAGCTATTATGAGCAATAGTGTTGTAGGACTTCTACACTGCATTCATTTCTCATTATTGGATGATTTTAATGGGAAAATAATGAAGTCAATCAGCATAAGGATATTTTTCTAAATAGTGGTTTGTAAGTACTGTAATTAGTATAACTTCTATCATAAATGTTTTTTATCACCTAGTTTAGTTTACATGACACGTTTTAAAACTATGAATCCTAAAATAAAGTAAAGATGTATAAAATCTTTACCGCATACATTATTATTTTAATATTTGTCATAGGAGATTGGTGTTCTGTAAGTAAATTTTGAATTACCAAGCAGGCTTAATGTTAGAGGTGGTGCTTTATTAAATATAAGCTTACATAGTTAACTTAACCATTGAATAGTTAATCATTCGCTGTTCCATACGAAGGTTACTTGTTCATATTAATCTCGAAGCAAAGTTCAAAAATAAATTGTTAACTCTCACGTGTGTAAAAAATCATCAAGTGTATGAAAAATTTATTTCAATCAACTGAATAAAACTTGCAACATTTTTTATTTTTCATAAAGTAAATAACTGGTTATATAGGAGTAGTGCCGAATAGGAAATCTTAAACTGTGAAGTCTCAGTCTCATTATCATCATCATCAGCCTATCTCCGTCCTCTGCTGGATATAGGCGGCACTATGGCACGCCACTGAGCTCGATCTTCAGCTCTTTGTTTCCAACCGCTGCCAGCCAGCTTGCGTATATCATCGCTCCATCTAGACATTTCATGTATAGAGAGTATAAGTGAGACAAATGCCGCTAAAGAAATGATTACAAATACATATGCTAGATTGTAATAATTGTTATTATTTCCAGGACTTTCGTCAAGAAGGTGCGAAAATAAAATTTTGGAATCCTAAATACTTAAACGGTTGTATTGTTTTCACCAGCAGGAAAAACAGACGTGATCCTTATACAACCAATATGACTGGTACTACGCTTGTGCCTTTCGGAAATAATGTCAGTGTAAGTATTTCAATAAGGTTTCATTTTCATCTATATTTATGTATAAGCAAAATAGGGTTCCTTTGACGCACCATCCCTCAAAACTACTGAACATATCGGGGACTACTGCCATTCGATGCGGTATTTTACATAGATGGTTATATGTTATCGATAAACACGAGTGAAGCCGGGGGACTGCTAGTTATAAAGTTACAAATATAAATGTTTTCAACACCAAAGACAAAGGTGTTGAAAAATAGAATAGGTGAAATATATATTTTACGGACTTTCTTGCTGGTTCTTCTTAGTTGAACCGCTCTTGTGTAATATTTACGTAAGTGTATTTATACTATTATTAAAAGGGAAGATATTATCAATAAAATCAAACCACAAAAAATATTATATTTTTTAGAGTAGTAAAGCTCTTAGTGCAGAGTTCGTCCGGGGAAGTACTACCACCTTACTCATTTCTGCCGTGAAGCAATCGTGCACTTGTATTACTGTGTTTCGGTTAGAAAGGTAAGAAGGCCGGTGAAATTACAGGCACATGAGACTAAACAACTTCACGTCTCAGGGCCGACAACGCATTGGCGATGCCCCTAGTGTTGCAAATGTCCATAGGCGGCGGTAACCACTTACCATCAGGTGGACCGTCCGCTTGTTTGTCGGCCTATGTGCTATAAAAAAAAATATATTATATCAGTTTTATAACCTTTATTTTTTTTAAAACCTTTATATGAGTTTGATAAACTTAAACACTGTTTGACTGATCATAAAAGTTGGAATACTTAAGACTTCTCCAACTAAAAGACATTTTATGAAAATTTGATGGTTTAGTGTGAGTGTAATACAAAAAATTTAGCTTTTCTTTGTAATGTATGTTTTTAGGTGTAAAAGTTCATATTTATATCATTTCAGCTCCTAATGAACCTGGAGATGAAATCCGGTGGAGATTTTAGAATAGAGACCAAAGTCTGCGATACTTTCAGGTTCAAATGGATGAAGGATTATATGAAATCATTCACGAACGTTACTACAACGTGTCCTTTTCCGCCTGTAAGTATATATTATAATTTTTAGAAAAAACGACACGGTATAAAAGTTTTTGTTGCTATTAAAGGAACAATTGCTGCAATTTTTGTAGTATCGTGCTGTATGATAATAAGGTAATAGTTCTATCAAACAACGCCCAAAATACACCATAGAAAAAACAGCGAAAAGGTAACTGCGTAAAGTAACTGTGCAGAATAAATAGTGCACTGTGAGACGCGCTAAGTACCTACACCGTGCTAAGTAAGACACGCAAAGAATACCGTGCAAAGTTGCCAGCAAAAAATACACCGCCCAAATTAGAACGCGCAAAGTACACAAAATATAAAACGCATAAAGTACACTACGCAAGAGAATATTACAGAAACACCTCAAGTAAACGTTGAAAAGTAAGATGAATATTACTGTAACTAAATTTAAGAGGGGAAGCTGGTCTAGAATTTTGAAAAAACCGAATTTTTTTTTGTCTTAAAAGGTACTTTAGGGTCTTAAAAATAACATACCAAAGGATGGATGCCGGTAAAAATGTCTAAATGCCCAAACTATCCATTCTGCGGCAGCCCCTTTCAGGTATGCTCCGAGCGCCCTTTATGATCCCGGCGCACGCTGGAATTTTTGAGTACGGGAGCAGGTATAACGGCAGTTGCTAGAGAAGGGACTGCCCTCTGATGAATTTAGAATATTAAGAATTCCCCGGAATGCGTATAGGGGTCTCTAATAATAATATATATGTGTAGAAAATGTGTGAATAAGTAAAGCGAAAGCCGACCATTGAAAAGGACGCTCTTTCCACGGCGTTATTTTTTCTCGTGCATACGTTTTAATATTCGAATAATAGTTCGTGGAAATCAGTGTTAATTTGAATTAATTTTTATCATGAGTGATAAAAATGTTCCAAGAAAGGATCAAAATCTGATACTGCCTACGATAATAGACTGAAAGCGTCGCGTAGACGACCGTTGAATCGGCATGAAATGGAAAAGCCCGACGATTTAAATGTCAGTGCATCGGCCAAGAAATTGAAGAACAAGATATTGTGTTCGAAGCTATAAAGCCGCTCTACGAAAGGCTTACATCGGACGATCTTCTCACTCGTTGTATCGGAGGCTACACACAAAATAACAACGAGAGTTTCAACTCAACTGGGCGATGTGTCCGAAAACTTTGAATTCGGGTAAAGTGATCGTGGATATTGCTACCAGTATTGCTTCATGTGTCTTCAACGATGGACTAAGATCAGTTCTACACGTATTCGATGTCATGGGGATGAAAATTGGACCAAACAGCTATAACGTGTGCACGGAGATTGATGCGAACCGTATCAAGAAAGCGGAGCAGTCACTCAGTGTCGGCACAAAAGAAGCCGCATGCAATTAAAAGCGTTCCGAAAGGAAAAAGAAGCCGAAGAGATTGATACAGAAGGGCAATTGTACGGCGCAGGCATCGCAGATTAAATGTATATACGCATTTAATATGATTTTATAGTATTTAAAACTTTAAACGCGTTTTTCTCGAAATCACTTTTTTTGAACTGGCCGAAGACATAACTCGAGCAAATCTTCACCGATCTATACGAAATTTTGACAGTACATTCGAAATACCTTTCTCCGGAGACGTACGTAGGATTTTTTTTTTATATTGCATAGTTTTTTTTAATCAACAATTTTGTCGTTTTTTTTATAGTGAAAATTTTTATGTTTTGTTCAAACGTGCACCATTTCGCGAAACAACAAAATATCGAAAAAATCCTACGAATGTCTCTTGCTGTTGTTATATGGAAACTAAAAATTTTCAGGTTTTGTTCCAGGACCAAAATTAAGGAGGTTACATCTTCGGCCATGGACCCGTCTAAAAAATGAGGCGCCTCCGAAGAAATGCTGGTCAGCCGCCATTTTGAATTTAATTGACACAAAAAAAATTGTATTTGTATATTAAAATCTAAATTATAAAACCTCTTTCACAGATTTTCGATTGATCTTTTTGTTGAGTCACAAAAATATCATAAATTATGCCCATTTTTTCACGCTCTAGACCAGCTTCCCCCCTTAAGAAAATTTGAAGTTATTTATTTAATAATCCATGCAACTAAACAATAGAAAAAAAGAAATGTAAATACTATATATGAAGGAATCACAAACCTCGTGTTTCCCTTCTCTTATGTTCCTGGGTCCTTTAAGCGGGGCGTGAAAAAGCTTCTCACAAGGCCGTCAAGGTGAGGGCCATCATGCCACAATGCTACGCTGGCTACTGGGATGATGGCCATCACTAGGGGACTTCATTGACTGTACCATCAGGCAGCATGGAGTCAATTTGGGCGGTAGCAATAAAAAAAAAAAAAAAAAAAAAAAAAACCTCAGCTCAAAACAACGAGCTGAGCAAGCGCGGAAAGATGTTAATTTATAAAAACGCAATACAATTTATCTTAAAATAATTTATCATAGAATCTTTAACACTAAACATACCAAAACCGGGTCAAATGACCCATTTTGAACTTTGCATTGAAAATGCACGCATCATGTTATTGGTTTTGCACATTTGACTTTTTCTTACTAATTAATATACAGTTATACAATTTATTTCCCTTCCTAACAACCATATTTCATACATACAAACAGGAAATATAAAGTCACATTTGACCTGCTATGGTAGAAATTGGTACCTAGTAAGTGTTGGTATGATTAGTGTTAAAGAGTACGGACTAAGAGTCCGCAGAAAATGTAAAAAGCAATAAATAAACAAAAAACACGTTGAAAAGTAAGCCATCCAAAGTAAACTGCGCACAGTAAACAACGAAAACTAAGACGTAAAAAGTACACCGTGCAGTGTACACCGTGCAGAGTACACCGTGGAGAGTACACCGCGCACGGTAAACGGTATCCACCCAACATTATGACAAAGACATATTGATGCTACTGATGTAAACATTACTAAGTAGAGTACCTGATTCGGTTTTATTATATTTCTATTCCAGGGTACATACAGACTATTCAACATGGAGTTTCCACCGAAGAACATACCGCTGCCCATAATCGAGGGAGACTATTATATGAAGATGGTGCTTTTTGTGACTGCCACAAAAGAAACCATAGTAGAAATGTCGGTCGTGCTGCGTTTTGATAAAAGGAATAATAAAGGATAAACACATATTGAATTGTTTTCTTTTCTTTTTTTCTGTATATTTGTGGCCTTGAGTGATGATTGCTTTTGCATTGCATGTGTGGTAGCGACAACCAATACTATGACCCCCAACTCAACTCTAGTGTTTTAAGAGGGGAAAAGAGTATACCGATGACCACGTGCACTCTACACCCGGACAACAAGCATTCCCTAAGTGTTGGAGACAGGCAGATGGCCGTTTTGTTATATCTACGGTGTGATTCTGTGAGGTACGATACTAGCTCGACAACGTCGCGGCCTCTATGTCTTGTCTCTATCGCTATCTACGTAAACGCGTGAGAGGTTCACTCTCCGAGCACTCGTTGCACCGGCTCCCGGTACATTTGTTTTTGATGGCACAGGCTGACCAAATAGAATTATGCTTAGATAATGGAAAATTTTATGATTTATTACGATAATGGTTCAATTTATTCGAATAATAACTTTTTTAAGTTACTAATTTTACGGTTTGATTGATGTAAAAATGATGTGCGTTTGTAAATTATATAAAATTTCCACGTTGCCTTAAATTAGCTTGGCGACAATATCAACTCTTATTTACACTTTGCATCCAGTCAGAAGCAGTAGGGACAATGTTTCTATGTCATTTGAACTTCGTTTTAATATTTTCGTGTGTTTACGTTCAATCGGTGAGTATACATTAGTTAAAAGATCATTATTATCCTAAGTCTTCTCCAGTTTCACCATTTATATTAATGTATCTCTGCCCGTTTCTTACCTTAACATATTCTATTCTCTTAGCGCCTCCTAATTGGGCAACTCGCATTTGCTCTATACCGAGTTACGGATCTTTTTAAGTCCCTATAGGTATCCTCTCTCTCAATTTTCATCCTTCTTCAGTTTGTCTCTTAATCCAGCGTCTTAGCATTCACTCATTTTCTACTCGTTTCATTTATCACACAAGACATCCATCTCTTCTTTGGCCACTGCAGTCTTTTCCCTATACACCTTAATATTCATTACGCGTTTAGTATACTACCTTTAAACGTTTGTTATTTTAATCATAGTTATCATTACCTATTTTCCTACTTTCTGAATATACAGTTTACTTTTCAATAATCTTTCATGTTCAATAATGTTTCACTATCACGTTGAATATATTAAAACATATATGACAGGTGTTACGAATGAGTATTTGTATCACAGGTTGAGTATCATCAAGAGCGAGCTGTGATTAAATATCACAACACGGAGTATGTGCCGTTTGCAGAAGCATTCACTGGGCGCGTAAAAAGAGGTGATACATATAAGACCAACATAACCAGCACTATTGTTCATCCTTGGGGTAACAATGTTACAGTAAGTAATCTTTCATCTGTTCATCAGTTTCTGGCAGGGCTACGATCATGGATTAAACTTTTTTCATTTTTATTTATTTACTTAACACCAAACAAGGTTAGTCTTAGATATTTCAATGCCGGCCGAGTGGATATTAAAATACCACAATTTTTTGTTTCTGCCGTTCCTTCATAAAATTTTTGAACCTGAGATCAAACTCTGATATTTGGCGACAAATTAACATAATTATTTCGTATACTCTGCATTCTGATTCATGATCGTGCCCCAGCCAGGAGGTGCCGCCCCTGTATACGATCTGCTAAACATAAGTATAAAGATATTGAGTTTCAGAGAATATTATTTTGGGAAGTAACACTTTAGTTAAAAGGCAATCACCACTGAGCTAGAAAGAACTTCCTATTGCAGTTGCTGATGACATTTGAAATGTCTGTAATCTGTTTCACATAAGAAGTAGTATTTGACTTTGACAGTCATAGAAAAATGTATTTCGTTGCTTACGAAATAAGGATCATCAACTGATTTAATGGTTATTTGTATAATGAACTTTGCCATACACATATAGGGTAATTTTTCTATTGCATTATTAAAGTTCAAAAAATACTTCCTCAATAGAATTGATTATAGGTGGCCAGGTCAATCTTGGGACATTTTCCACTGATATCAAATGAAGCAGAGCTTGCAATGGAAAATAGATGTTGCACTACATATATTTTAAATACATATTTATAGACATGTGGCAACAAATGTTTATCCTAGTTGGGAATTGAAACCGAAACCTTCGCCGTGAGTGTAAATCACAACATCAAATGGTCAAAGAGTTAATTAATTTTCCTTCAGCTCAAGATACATTATAAAGTGGGTGGCGGAGGACCAGATTTCAATTGGAAAGTCAAAGTATGCGACATGGTAAAGAATCCTTGGCTGGCAGACTATATTCATAAGTTCTCGGATATTATTCTCACATGCCCTGTGCCCCCTGTAAGTATTAATTTCCAATTATAATCCAGACAACAAATTTTATTCTCCATAGCTGATTAAATGAAAATGATTTAAGTGAACACTTCTTTGGGACCATTGTAATTTGAAACACTAAGGGACACTAAAAAGAGACAAAGATTTACATCTATTAAATCTTAAAGATGTAAATATTTGCCTGCCTGAGAATGAGATCGTTTTGTGTAGGTTTCACTTCTACCGTTTGTGAAATGAACACATTTTATTATATTTTGATACATTACGGAATAATAAAGAGGTGTTCTGTGAACAAACTAACATATGTGGGTATATGAAGGGTTTAAGAATTGTTAACAATAATTGTTGTGCTTTCCTTGATGCTAAATTCTGCTAACTAACAGCCGCTTATTCAGTTAATACAATCTTAGTCGGAGAATCAACGCAACGTGGCCTCCGAGGATATCTCACGTGATTGTGCAGGAAGTAAAAGAGACAGATCGTGAAGAAACATCCTCAAACTGGTGTCATTGCCTTACAGAATGACTCCCCAGATCGGCAGGGAAACGTTACGTATCAGGGGTACAGTCACGAGCATTGATATATATATTATAACCATGGACAGTTCCAGAAACAATAACGATAACTGACACCCTTCACATAATTCAACTGCACTGTTATTAGTTACAGCGACAGAGTTGTTGTAATAGTTGAGTCGTCTACAAATAAAAGAAGAGAAATTAATTAATGAATTTTAACATCTGATTTTGCGCATGACTGCATATTGTTAATCGCAAATATATAATAACTATATTGGTGTTTTAATTATTTTAAATCTCCATTTTTGTAGATATTTAACTAATATTGTTTATGCTTTCACAGATAAAGATTTCTCAAAATGTTATTCAAATAAATAATCAATATACTTTGCAACTGTTGACAGAAAACCTACAGCATATACAACATGGAGTTGCCGCCAAAGAACTTTCCATTTCCATTGCCGAAAGGAGATACTAACCTTACGATATCATACCATTTGACGGAGAACATGACTCTTCTACTAGAAATATTCATGTCTCTGCGCAGTACATAGAATATGTATTAAAAATGTATGTCTATTATTTGAATAAATGATAAAAATCTATGGTCTATAAGTCTTCATCAATACGTTAGAAATTTTAAATATATAGCCTAAACGTTTCTCCTTAATGGGTTCTACAAGGTGGCATTCTAGGACCAACCTTCTTTTTTCTTTATATTTGTGCATCATCATTTTGACGATGATTCAAATCATGAAGTTCAAATAAACATTTTAATATAAATCGATTCTACTACACATCTACTTGTAGTACAGTAATCAAAGCCAGATCTACTACACTCATTCGTTATGAAATGTGATATTTAAACCGATAGGAATCTTCATTTTTAATTAAGTTTTCAATCCTACTACTATTATAAATGCGAATGTTTGTAAGGACGGATGTTTGTCACTATTTTACGCAAAAAGTACAAAACGGATCTGTATTAAACTTGTAACACAGATAGTCTATTACGTGCATTAGCACATGATACTTTTGATCCATGAAAAATTACATCGTTCGGGATCGCAGATGAAACCGGGGGGGGAAATAAATAATTATAGCTAATTTTATATAGGTTGCGAGTTTTGACTGTTTGTTTGTAAGTGAAAAGTAATCTTTGAATGCGCACAGGACTGGAATTCTCTCCTCTCGCCTGTGTTCCCTAAAACTCACAACTTGGGGCTGAAGAGTGAATAGAGAATATCTATATATCTTCGGTCTCATCTTCAATTACCATCAGGTGATATTGAGGGGCACCGCAGGACACGTTACACACACGTACAAAAAAATTAAGAAATCCACTGCATCTATTTTAAAATCTCTTTCACTGATAGAAAGTGTATATCTACATTATACCTGATTGTATAGGCTACATGAGAATCCTAGGATATATTTCCTATCTATATCACAAGAATTACAAGTCTTCCTAGTGGGACACCTGTTCCTCACAAATGTATGTTTTATGTAATATGTAAAAGAGAATTGAAAACTATTATTATTATTCGATCCCTCAGGAACACAGGTGAAACCGCAGGGGACAGCTAGCATTATATAATGTTTAAATAAACCATATTAGATTTACAATCATTGTGATGTTTTGTGTGTTTAATGGTATTTGTAGTATTTTAATATGCCCAATTACTTTAATCTAGATTTAAAATTAAATTGAAACCGGTCCGGTTTTAAACTGTTTAAAACTATAGTGTATTTGCTTATTTAGTCTTTTTTTTAAAACAGAGCGATGACATTTTTCAGTTTCTGTGCCCTAGTATTTTGTGTTTTGGATTCATATAATGCTGTACGTACCTATTAACTGATTTAATTAACAATTATAATAATGAGTACTTAAAACGCTAGATTTAGTCATCATATAATATCTTTACACGTATTGTTTATTAAATTTATTTATAAGAAGAGCTAATTACGACTAAAAATATAACAATATTTTATTAGATACTCTAGTTCGATGACTTTTTTATAAGAAATCCATACGAGGCCTATGTGTAGCAGAGGAAAAACAGATAGACGGTCTACATTATGTTTAAGAAGACACCGCCGCCTATGGACTTCTGTGCATTGTCAACGTTGAGACGTGAAGTTGGTGTAATATTCTTGGAAATTGACCGGCACGTATGCTACGTGACGGCAATTGGTATGGTGGCATTACTACTCCCGACGACCTCTGCACCAAGAGCCTTACTGCTTTTATATTAAATATATATATTCTGTGATAAGTTAAAATAGTTACTTACTAGTTTCCACCCCATGTTCCAGGGGGAACTATCATAAACCCGAGATAAGAGTATCATAAGTGTTAATTCTGAAAAAATCTGACTACAAAGCAGGACCGGAAAGTTTCACATGCCCAATAATAGTAATTTAGAAGGAGTAAAGTTCGTCTGGGGAAGTACCACCATACCCATTTCCACCGAGAAGCAGTAGTGCACATATATTACTGTTTCGGTTACAAAAGTAAGGGGGCCAGTGAAATTACAGACACGTGAAACTTAACAACTTCACGATTTAGGTTCGACAATGCATTAGTGTTGCAAATGTCCATAGGCGGCGGTTACCACTTATCAGGAGGACCATCTGGCATCTGCCTATTTGTCAGCCTGCTCAACATGAAAACATAAAAAATCATTTGTGTGCATGCACCTTTCTGTCTATACAGTGAACATTTACAAAAAAAAGTAGTATGTATACCGGCTATCTGATTTCCATAGTTCAAGCTCTGTTTTGTTTGGGATCAGGTAATCGTGTATCAAGAATGTTCCTGGGTATTTGTCCCGGGATATTTAACCTTCTTTCTTTATCTTTGGTGTCTTCATAGGCAGTTTATCGTCAAGAGAGAGCCGTGATCAAATACTACAACCCTAAGTATATTTCTCAAGCGCAAGCCTTCACCGCCCGCCGTGGTAGAAGCGAGAGTTATACCACAAACGTAACATTCACCAATTTACATGTCTGGAACAATAATGTTACGGTAAGACTCTTTGTTTGGTGGTACTGTGTGGTAGCATTCCAACACGTCTCTACGGTATCGTAACACTACTAACCGATAGCCAGGTGCACTGAGGCTGTCCATTAATCACGTGATGTATTTTTGGCTTTTTTTAACCCCTCCCTCCCCTTTGGTGATACGTGGTGAGGTTTAAGACAACCCTTCCCCCCCATTTATGTTTCTTAAACACTAACAACTGGATAAGCATCTTGCAAGTCAGTTTTTGGCACTGTGCTTCGTTGAAGATCATCATTTTCGCGCACTACGCAGAGAATCTGGCTCACGCGCTTGACGAAAAAATTATACACGTACAATTAATCTTACTACACTCCCTCCTCCTTGTGATATTTCGTGATTTTTGCCGAACCCCCTCCCCCCTTTTTGAACCTCACGTGATTAATATACGGCCCCACTAACACCTTGCTAATGGATACACAACTACACCTAAAGGAGTAACTGTAGGCGCTGACGTGAGGAGGACGTTTTGTATCCCTTTTAAGCGTATTTTGCCGTGGTGGAGTTTGAGATTTGACATTTTTAGTTAAACTGTATATACATAGAGAAGATAAGCAGAAATCTACAATGTGTGTTACCTATAATTGTATTGAAGAAAGCAAAAGAGAATGCGTTTATATTCCCAATATCAAGTATAGACATATTTGTACACGCTCGCAGCTCACGCAATTGAACAAAATACACTAAAAAGTATGTGTTATCTTAGAAGTGAGAATCTATGTTGTTTGACAGTAACTTTATGATGTTCGAACTTAAAAAAAAAATTATTTTATTCGAATTTCGACCACTGAACAGCCAGTAGTATGTGAGTTGCGTGAATTACAAATAATTGGGGACTAGGCAGGCGATGATTAGTTTTGAATTCCAGTAAGCTTGATCATTCAGTGAAGGAAAATATGATGAAAAGTCACGGCACGATGGTAGCGCACTTTACTGAAGTCAAATATATTTATAATAGTAGGGTAACGAATGCTGGGCGACCAAACAAGAGCAGGAAAAAAACTCCATGTCAATGAGATGAAAATGTAGAGGTTGGTCTCCGGTGTTACGAGACTCGATAAAGTGTGTAACGAACACATCAGAGGTCAAGGTCGCCCGCATCGCTGACAAGGTCAAGGAATCTCGCATGAGATGGTACGAGCATGTCATGAGTCGCGACGAATACCATGTCGTGAAGAGAGCCCTCGCTCTACCGGACAACAAAAGAGGTAGAGGTGGCCCGCTTGATACGTGGTGGTCTACAATATCAAAGGACTTGGAACAGGCCCAGTTCAAAGAAAAATCAACCCAGGATCGACCGACCTGATGCATGAAACCGACCAGGACCGCCCTCGTGTAATGGGATGAGACACGGAAAGAAGATGAAGGGTACTTCGTACCTAGTACCCACCTATATATCTTTAAAATGATGCATTCATGTCCCAGGTTCCTTCTAGGCTTCGAATACCAATATTATTCCAAGTACAAGCTTTAATGCCGTTTTTTTAATTTCGATAGGCTGACAAACCGCCGCCGATGGACCTTTGCAACACTAGTGGCAATGCATTGTCGACCCTGAGACATAAAGGTGTTATGTCTCGTGTACCTTATTTCACTGCCCCTCTAACCTCACTAACCAAAGCACAGTAATACAAGTGCACTACTGCCTTACAGCGGAAATGGGTATGGTGGTAGTATTTCCCCAGAGAGCACTTATTTAACATATATTCTGGGTAACTTTTAATACAATGACATTATGTATAAGATTTCACATTCTACAAACTTTTTTTCTATTTCATTTTCAGTTCAGAATTACCTACTTAATAATGAAACCTGATATAGACTTTTCATGGAGTACTCTTTTATGCGACAAGCTCAAGCACAACTGGTTATCTGAATACATAAAGCTGTACTCGGATATACCGAGATCATGCCCCTTAAAATCGGTAATCTTTTTAATATGTATTTAATTTAACTAATTGACCCAGGCGTGACCTTGCGAAAATCCATTGTCATCATCCATTTGAATTTACAAAAACAAATATTAGTAACTAGTCTCTTATCCGCGTTCTCACTCTACGTCGACACTTCATCCCGAATCAGTCGCGTTTGCAGGCCGAGACACGTCCTCGCCGAGTCTGACGACGACGTCACCAAAGCCCAGATAGCTACAGCAGAAGCTATAGCTCGCGATACATAATCCGCACACACACAAGGCCATCAGCCTAGATACCGTCCTCGCCGGCGTGGACGTTAGCCGCGCTCTCTATTCATTGTATTTTTTTTGTTTTGCAAATAAAGAACGATTAATAATCAGATCAAGTATTTTGCGTGGGGGGTACGCAACGCCCTGAGCCCGAGGTCCAAGCCCCATAGGGGGCACCCTCACTGCACTGTTGCTTAAAATCTAAATATTTTCGGCGAACTTGTCCGTGTAAGGGTGTAAGAACCATCAGAGGGTAACCTTCATCATTTCCAAAAAAAACGAATCTCATTCTTTCTGTCCGGCGGTCGGCGAGGTAACAAGTCTGTGGTGCTAGTGCGTGGAGTCAGTGACAGCGGGTCTAATACGTCCTGAAGATGCTACGTATCGAAGCGAAACATGTGTCGATTTTCTGTTCAGTTTCCTTGTTTGGGACTTGACAGAGGAGGAGATTCAGCGGAATTAGTTACTAGATATTTGTTTTTTGTATACCTAATCTTAACCTTTAATTAGGCGCGCGGGGTCGCCGCGACCCCAAGTGATCTTCAAGTTAAGTTATTTTTATACCTATTTACGCTGTCAACCCGAATTTCTTGCTAGCTTCCTAACTCTCTAGTCTCCTTTTTTTTTTTTTTACAAGGTGGAAAACGCGTTGCGCGTTCGACCCCCCGCCTTGGGAGCGGCAGGGGGGATATGTGGGACTCCCTTTCTCAAGCTCCCCTTCTCCTAATGAGAGGTCTACCCACTAAAAACCACCTTGGCGTACCCTCTTTCCGGTTTTGTTGGGTATCGTGGCAGCCGCACTTGGCATTCTCCACGATACCCACCGGTGGCCCCAGCCTCTGCCGGGGCTTCCCGCGCCGATGGGGGGATGACCGGTAACGCGTGACCATCCCCCAGACCGCCGAGTGACTTGTCACGGCAGGCGGAGGACTCCCATCCTCCGCCCGCAGCCACTAAGGGTTCCGCCGCCTCATCCCCGGCCACCTACGCCGGAGGGGATGCACGAGGGGATCTATCTCGCGCTCCCGCTCCGCGGTCTCCTTCTGCGAGATAGACTCGCAAAAACCACTGCCTCCCAGGACCTCTCGTTGCTGAGCATCGCAGAAACTATGCTCTGCAGCGAGAGGTCCGCCCGCTGAATAGTTTGTGCCATGAGGCCTCTCTCCGCGTCCCAACGACTGCACACCAGAAGGGTGTGCTCGGCCGTGTCGTCGGGACCTCCGCATTCATGGCACCGCGGGCTCGGTTCTCTTCCTATTTTGTGCAGGTAATGACCGAAGCAGCCGTGTCCGGTCATCACCTGCACAAGCATTTACGTCGTAGCGCCGGCTGCCCTCTGACACCATTCGTCCATCACTGGGAGGATCGCCCCCACGGTGCAAACTCCGTAAGGGGCGTCCTCCAGGACGGACTTCCACCTGTCTCGCAGTCGGCGCTCCGTCATCCGCCGGGAGGCCTCTACCTCCGCAGGGTCCGGGTGTTCACCTCTCGCCCGGGCCCTAGACCTCACTAGGTAGGTCTCAGCCTGCACCTCCGCGTCCAAATCCCACGGGGGGGTGCAGGCGAGGAGGCAGGCCGCTGCGTGGGCCACAGTAACATAGGCCTTCACCATTCTTTGGGCCTCAGTTCTCTGTGGCCCCCGCAGCAGCTTGTCCGCCCAGATTGAGGCCCCATATAGGGCCATGCTCCTTACCACGCCGACATGTAGCCGCCGGCATGAGGAGCCCGGCCCCCCGACGTTTGGCAGGAGTCTGCCCAGCGCTTGGGCGGCGCCCTTGATTCGGGGAGCAAGTTTAACTCTCTAGTCCTCTAGTTCTAGGTCTAGTTTCTAATTTCATACCTATCAATTTGGTAACTGCAGACCCCGCGCGACTAACAATGTTAGTTTATTGGCGCGCCTAATTAAAGGTTAAATCAAGTAAATATGAATCTAATTTTACAGGGTCAACATAACTTCTTCAATATGATATTTCCGCCCAAGAATTTTCCCTTCCCGATGCCACAGGGTGAAACCAACATGGACGTGAGTGTCTACGTAACGAAAACTTTAGAAAAACTTGCAGATTTCTCTATGCGCATACGGTTACCGTAACAATTGAGATTTTAAATAAATATGTCGATACTAAAACAGAATATTATTCTTTCACATTAAATACTCCATGGTCACAGAAATACTCTTGACACTGGCACACTGGTACCAAAATGAAGATACAAGGAGCAAACACAAGTAAATTACAGCATCCATACATCCTTACTTAATATTATAAATGCGAATGTAACTCTGTCTGTCTGTGTGTTACGCAATCAGGCCTAAACTACTGAACCGATTTATATTAAACTAGCGACCCGCCCCGGCTTCGCTCAGGTGTTATGTAGATACTAATACATATAAACCTTCCTCTTCAATCACTCTATCTATTAAAAAATACCGCATCAGAATCCGTTGCGTACTTTTAAAGATTTCAGTATACATAGGGATGTAGGGACAGAGAAAGCGACTTTGTTTTATACTACGTAGGGATTTGACACAGTGATAGTTTAGAGCCTGAGAAAGGACATAGGTTACTTCATATTGCGAAAAAAAAGGCTGAAAGGTGTTGAAATAGGGGATGAAAGTTTGTTTAGAAATTACGTCATTTTTAATCCTTATTTTGAGTATGCCTCCTAAAGCCTCTGCAAAATTTCAGTTCAAACGCAAACCGGCACCCGAACATATTACATACTTACATACATTACTTTTTATTAAATACAAGCTTTTGAGATAATGGATATCATGTAGCAGCAGAGTGCTAGCCAAGACAAGTAAAATTAGTCCAAACACGACGGGTCTATCTTGTTTAGTACAGGAGTTCCTATGGCTACCTTCCAACAACATCACCAGATCAGCTCCATGGTACCGCATTAAAGCCATTATCACGTGATATACATATGCATACACTTGCAAAATTCCACCCGAACTTACATACATACATAGGTACATCCATTGCAAGTTAAATGAAGCCTTGTAAAAATTATATGAATAGATGTCTAATCTATTCTCAAGTTATGTTTTCGTAATGATTATTTTCCAATGAAATTTTCAAAATTCTTTTTGAAAACCTAATTATTGTCCTTGATATTATGATCCCCAACCTCCTAGTGTGACGACAAATAAATGAACGATAAACACAATGTTATTCAAAAGTGATTTGATGAATAATATAAATAAAGAAACGTTATAATTACAAGTGCTCTACTCCTTCACGGCGGAAATGGGTATGGTGGTAGTACTTCCCTGGACGAACTCTACTACTACGATATGGAACTAGGCTATGGATTTTATAAAGAGGTCAGTTAACCTAGTATCGATGTCATTGTTACGTGTTTATGAAAGGATTATACATCGACTAGTAATGAATAATCCTTTTGCTTCTCATAATAGTTAATATGGGCCGATATCGAGGACCGACCCGCGACGGGAGTGGAGCGAGCCCCGAACATCCCGCCTGGTATCAAAAATCAGTTTAACATACCGGTCCCTCAGTGAGAGAATTTTTAGGTAAAGTAGAGAAGGTGGAGCAGCGTATATACTCGTATATAGTTATAAGCAAAATAGGGTTCTTTGACGCCTCATCGCCTCAAAACTATTGAACATATCGGGATGGGACAGCTACCATACGACGCGGAATTTTTCCAAGATTATAGGTTATAGGCTATACAGTATGTAACAAAAACCCTGTTGTTCCTTTTAGGAACGTTTTACATTACCTACAAGCACACCATTAATGATATTAGAATTTAACAATTATAAACATCGGCTAGTACAAAGGTCAAAATCAAATAACTATTAAAATCGACACATTCAAAAAAATGTTTAGATTATCTGATTTTACAAATACATCTTTATTTCGCTAAATAGCCTACGAGCTCGGCGGCTTTCTTTGATGCGACAGAAGATGCCGCTAAAACGTAGGCGCGTGCCTCGTATCCCTGCCACGTGCCTTCCTACCCCTTTACCCCACCACCCGCCGCCCTGCGAATCATAAGCGAATTCCTTAGTCTCCCGCGCAACTTACTTTCGAATGGTTGTTATTGTTGACCTAGTGAGTGACTTGTGTTTTTTTTACGTAAGATCACCTGATCTGACGCCCTTCGATTGTTTGCCTCTGGGGTACTGTTAAGCAACAGGTGTTCAAAAAACCGTGTGATACGGAGGTCGAAATGCGTTCACGCATAGTAGCAGCATTTGACTACATCAAGTTCGATAGCTCCATTTTACAAAGCGTACGTGAAAATATTATTAGGCGTTGCAACAAATGTGTCGAGGTACAAGGTGGTCATATTGAACAGCATCTCCGTGGCCGTCTAGTAGACGTTATAATAAATTAATACATTAAAATGCAAGTAGGTACTTAAGGTTTTGTGTGACAGACGCGGGGACTTTATTTTGTTTATGTAAAAGTGTTAAATGTACTGATAACAATTATCAATTGTGCATAAAAATATCGTGTAAACCAACATTTTCAAAGATTCATTCGTTAAAGTGATAAACAACAGCTGACAAAGTCGTGAACTTGTGTAGAAAAAATAGGTAGATAACCGGCGCGGCGCGGCGCGGCGGCACCGACAAAGAGAGGCCACTCTCTTTGTCGGGTCGGGTAGAACTTCTTCCTATTATTTGTGATTTCAGGTCATCGCTTCATGCAGAGGTAAGATATCAGAATAACATTACAAATATTAATAATTAAATATTTATTTTAATTATTTGTGTTTACAGTTTACTATAAATGACTTCCCTTTATTACGTATGTATACCGATTCTTAAAACGTAGGTAGAAGGAACAACAGGGTTTTTGTTACATATTGTATATGATATCGATAAACACGGGTGAAACTGCGGAGGACAGCTAGTATCACTACATAGGATAAAACAAAGTCGCTTTCGCTGTCCCTATATCCCTATGTATGCTAAAATCTTTAAAACTACGCAACGGATTTTGATGCGGTTTTTTTTAAAAGATAAAGTGATTGAAGAGGAAGGTTTTTATGTATAATACATGTGACATCCCACGGGAACGCGGGTAAAACCGCGGGGGTCAGCTAGTTAATCTTATAATGCAAAAATAGCTCTGATGTAAATGTCCACTTGATGGTAAATGGTCACCGCCGCCTCTGGACATTTGCAACACTAGTGGTATCTAACGTGTTGTCGAACCTGAGACGTGAAGTTATAAGTCTCATGTTCCTGAAATTTCAGCAGCTTCACCTCTCTAACCGAAACACAGTAACAGTATTGGTGGTAGTAACTAGAAGCATGTTAATGAAACATGTACTCTTATCCTCCAAGTTAAGGCCTATTTACAACACCATACAATTAACAGATGAATCAATAAATGATCCTGCAAAATACAAAAAAAAACGGGTGTGTGTACTTATGTACGCACGTAAGAAGTTATACCCGAAATTATAGGTGAGAATAACTGCACAAACACATTTTTTACTATTCATTCGTGAAATTGTAGTGTCCAAACTCTTTGCACCTGTCAGTAGCAAAGAATAAATTTTTTTGACGTTCTTAGGTTTATTGACAATAACGTCATTACTTACTTATTCTCACTGACAGTTTCGATTTGTGCGATGTTCCGGCGAGACCTATAACAGCTAACTACATCCGTGAGAAAATAATTTATCAAGAAGCGATACAGTTGATTTTCCTATGACATTCTTGAACATCAAAACTTTCTTGATTACATTTTACATTCAATCAAATATTGACAATGTAAAAATACGTTCTTAATGATTTGAAATGTCACACAAAAATCAACTTTACTCCTTCACAGCATGGTTCAGCTGTATCATCATACAAAAATCCAATTTCTATGACATTCCTTTGAATCTCTGTATATGATTCTAAATTCAAACCTAATATTAAGTAAGAACTTTAAATAATGTTAGACAAAAATGAACCTTACTCCTTCACAACATGGTTCAACTGTATCATCATACAATAATCCAATTAATATGACATTCCTGACATATATGACAGAGCTTTAACTCTGTTCAAGATTCTAAATTCAAATCTAACATTGAGTTAAGAACTTTAAATAAATTAATAAAATATTAAATAAAATAAATTCACTCTCATCATTTTTCTCCATCGCGCCAAAAGAAGTATAACTTCAAAAATACAAATATATAGAGGAGCTTTTCTAATACATTTTTAAACTTCAAAGAGACTTCATAAATTGAATAGACCATAAAAACAATGATATCAAATTCGGAATATTACTTCCTAACATTTCGCACTAAATATCAACCTAGGAACATACCTACTCCAGTTATTCCTCAATTTAGCTGTATGTTTCGCAAAAGAAGCCAAATTAGCATACAAAAAATACAGTAAAATTTTGAAAAAATGTATCGTTAAGTCTAAACGAAATTTAAATTTTAAGTTTATAAAAAAATCTAATAATAAGTGTAAGGCCACATGGGATGTAATCAAGGACAAAAATGATAGGGTACAAATGATAGAAGGTATAAAGGAAATAATTGTGGATGATCACAACATTACGGACCCATTACAGATTGCAACAGCGTTTAATAAGTACTTTATTGGATTAACAAATAAAAATAACAATAATTGTAATGTAAAAATGAACCTCGGTGGTCTACAGAGTTCATGTTCCAGTAGTATCTTCCTGAGACCCGTCACCGAAGCTGAGGTTACAAAATTTATTATATCTCTGAATAACACAAAAGCAGTCGGTTTTGATGATATTTCAACCCACATACTGAAGGAATGTTCACAAGTTTTTAGCCCGATCTTGACTTACTTGATAAATCTTTCATTTTCCGAGGGGACATTTCCAAATAAACTAAAGCATTCTATAGTTCGTCCCCTACATAAAAAAGACAGTAAAACGGACCTTAACAATTATCGTCCTATAACACTAATCCCAGTATTGGCCAAAGTTTTTGAAAAGACTATGCATAGTAGGATAACTGGATTTTTAGACAAGTTCAAGATAATTAGAAAGGAACAAAATGGTTTCCAGAAGAAAAAATCAACTACTCTAGCTGCCTATAATTTAATAAGAATAATAACCGAATATCTTGACAAAGGCATTCCTGCATCAGTAATTTTTTTTGACATGAGTAAAGCATTCGATTTCGTAAATCATACAATACTTTTGAAAAAATGTGAATCGTATGGAATCAGAGGCTCAGCCTATAAATGGTTACAGAGCTACCTTTCAAATCGAAAACAGTGCGTGAATATAGGAAGAATAGACGAAAGAAAAGTCGTTACGACATACCAGTCAGAATACATAGTGAACGGTTGTGGAGTTCCTCAGGGTAGCATCTTGGGATCTTTACTGTTCATTCTGTACATAAATGATTTGCCATCAGTAACAAAACAGTGCGTCTTATTTGCGGATGACATCTCGGTAGTTGTAGCACGAAAGGGTGATCAGGAAACATGTAAGCATGTCCTAAATCAACAAGTTGAGTCGATCCTCAAATGGTTAGAAAGCAATAATCTATTTGCCAATTTATCTAAAACTAAATTCATTGACTTCCATAATTATAATAATAAAAACAAAATTGATTTTCACTTGACATGCCGTAATGAAATAATTCATAGAGTAAAAGACATTAAATTTCTAGGACTTATGTTAGACGAAAATTGTAATTGGAAATCACATATTGATTACCTATGCAAGAAACTAAACTGCTTTGTCTTTGCTCTTAGGAGATTGCGTCGGCTATCGGATATAAAAACGGCACTTACTGCGTATCATGGTTATGTAATGTCACTTCTTCGATATGGGCTGTTGCTTTGGGGCAACTCTACAAATGTTTGCAAGACCTTTATCGTACAAAAAAAATGTATCCGTGCCATATGTGGAGTGGGTCCTTTGGAATCGTGCAAGCCACTATTCAAAAGACTAAATCTACTCACACTCGCCTGTTCTTACATCTTTCAATCCGGAGTTTTCGTTAAAGAGAATACACACTTGTTCAATCAGTATAGGAACAATGAAAACTCTATGCTAAGAAAAAGAGACCCAACCAGACTTGTGTATAAAAATATTTAATAAGCTACCTAAAGACATAAGAGAATTAAAATTAACAAACTTTAAAACAACACTGTACAAATGGTTAAGTGAGAAGTGTTTCTATAGCCTCAATGAATTTATTTTATAAGTAATTGACATGGTGGTTTCTTTATTAATACTTTTCTTCATTTCTCTTTACAAATTTTATTTTGACGCGCTGAGGTTTAACGGTATTATTCTAATTAAATTTTATTCAATACTATTATGTAACTGAACTGACTTAAAATTAATATTAATGTTATATGTATTTGCATGCCTACAGTAGTGAAGGCGAAACATGTAGATCTCAATTAATCGTCGACATCTTTCTGTACCTTGTTTCTGGCAATAAAATTTCAAATTTCAAAATTTCAAATCTAGTAGATACTGATATCCAAAGCAACTTACTTACCTTCAGAATCCAGTTTCCATAGCTCATATAATGGCTCTAATTTCACCGTAATCAGGCACATAATGACACCTGTAATGAAACTGTGACTTTTTCATTGCTATTATTCACAAGTGAGTTATAGGGTTTTTGAAGTAGAACTTCTTTAGGCGCGACTAGGGAGTAACTCAGATTTTTTTTCTGACGGAAGTAACGTTCTGGAAAATAATGTATAGTTTATTTATGGGAGTAGTCTTACTATGCTTTGTGCATGTATAATATGTATATAATTTTCAGTCTTATATTATAATAATAGTTATTGCATTAGTTCATTTTTGTTTATATTCTGTTACTTAAAAGTAATTATATTGACATTTTAATTGTTTTCTTCTGACGTCCGTTTTTTCTCATCAAATACTCTAATGGCTATAGAAGGCAAACTTAAAATAAGGATCTAATCCACGTGTAGCTAGCTATATACATATATGTATGGGTAACACTGCGAATATACAACTGCTGTATAGTTACATTATGCATTGTTTACATGAATAACGTGCAGTTGGCCGAAAATATTGAAACCTCACATTTTGTAATAAATAATTTATTAATAAATTTTCTGACGATTGCGACATTCTATAATATTCAATAACAAGGTTATATTGACATGTACTGATCTAACCTTAAATGAAATGGCGGAGTCCCAGGAACCTTATACTCTTTCTTCAATAAATAAAATTTTTATCTATCCATGGATATTTTTCGACTTCAATCAACAACGCGTTTTGGTACAACCATAGATACTGTATTTTCAAGAAAAGTAGCAAATTTAGAAAGTAAAATTTACGTTTCACATTATAGTTACTACAAACCTATAATTTCATACATAAAAAAATATTATGACATTCAAGTATCTATTTCGAGTGAATAATATTAATATAACATTTGAATAGTATTTGTAAAGCACATGAATAATAAAAATAATTAAATTATAATATGATTAATCTTTTAATTTTATTAAGTTTTACTTCAATCGGGCGTAAAGGTTACATGCACACACTTTTTTTTAAAATTTTATTGGTTAGGTTGCTTTGTTCTTAAAAAAGTTTCGATACAAAAAAAGATCGTGTTCAATAGTACAAATAAATTAATGTACCCACCTATGGCTTGTTCATTTCATGCAAATTCGTATTTAAATAGATAATTTCAACTTGTACGTTTTTAATTAATAAAACTTTCACTCAAATATAACCTTTAATCTTTTAGTCTATGGCCAATCATTGTTAGATGCGCGCTCATAGGAAAACTGAATTTTCTTCCCGCCATTGCGAAAAAATTTTCACAACTCGTTGAAATTATAGTTATTTAGTATTATTTTCTTCACAAGTGTGTTGAAAAACGTCGTATGATACACGCGTGTATTGATGATTACCGTCCTCGGCTCTCTTAAGACCCTCACCTAACGGCTCGGGTCTCAATGGCGCCTCAGCGGTAATCATCAACATTACACACTTGTACCATAATGTACTATTCTCAAGGAAATTAACATAAAATTTTCTTTAGTTTTCAACTTTTCAGCAAAGAGGAAGTTAAAATATAGAATGAAACCATTATGTTTAAATAGGCAGGCGAAAGACCGTATAAAAAACTATCAAATCGTTAGTAATTTATTAAACAAAACATATATCAATGTTATAAAAGACAATAGTATTAAACAAGTTTATTAAATAAGTAATTAGGAATCATTTTTGATAAGATCCACAGCTCTTTCTGCCATTGCAACTATAACGGAATTAGTATACAGTGATATTGGTGTTGGTAACACGCTTGCGTCCATTATTCTTACTCCTGTTACTGATTTTACTCTAAAACAAAGAAAACATATCAATATGTACAATTGTACATTTACTTGCATAGTATTCGCTCTTGCAAGACACATATTAATGTATTAAATCTTGTTTAGGAAAGAGTTAACGCTGAGTTTATTGCCGGTTTTTCTCAGCAAAAGCAACCTTCTGAATTGACAAATTAATATCTCTCGATGTTGATGTACAGCGTCGGCCCTGGTGTAGAGCGAGAGGAGCAGTCGCTTTAGGCGCCAGGTGGCAAAGGGCGCTAAAATAAAGAGCTGATTACATAGCGAGGAACTAGGATTATGTTAAAGAAGCACGAGTGTTATATTTAAAACTCCTTGTTAACTCCAATAAATGTTGATTTTGGCAATGAACGTTATTTATTTAACTAAAGGTTATTTATGTTGTACTGGATGTGTAAGTAGTTCATCATACTTATTATAATGCTGTGTTTACTTTAACTTTGTCTTTTTTCTTGTTTTTAACTAATTGTAATGTCATGTGGTGTTTGCCTGCAATTGGTTGTGCTCTTATAATAAGTTTTTTATGTATGTATATGTTCATATGTATTATTGTAGCAACTGTTGGCAGACCTTAAATAAATAAATAAACTAAAATACAATTTATGTGATTTGAAACCATCGACTAAAGAGCGCCGAAAGATAATCTCGCGTCATCGTAGGGCTATAGGGCCAGCGCTGTTGATTTAGGCTTTAAATTACCTCGTAAATCCAATGCAGATAGGTGCTCTTCAATTTTAGATGTGACACTTGATTTGTCACATCTTCTCTGTCTACTAACCTTAGGAGATCATCAACGACCTTTCCCCCAGCGCAGGTACCACCGACATGGTGACCGGTGACGGCCACTTCTCTTATAATACATTCTATGAACTCGTCTGGGGGACTCTTTATAGTTCTATCTTTAGGTGTCTTCGGCACTTTTGATTTGGGCTGGTCTTTGAACCTGGTATTAGATATAAGGCTCGATGTAGGACATTAGGAAAATAATCCTGCTACAAAACTGCTATATATTTGAGAAGTTGAGCTTTAGGTGCAGTATTCGTCCGGGGAAGTACTACCACTTTACCCATTTCCGCCGTGAAGCAGTAGTGTATTACTGTGTTTTGGTTAGAAAGGTAAGGGAGCCGGAGAAATTGCTGGCACATGTGACTTAACAACTAGCAAAAGCACTAACAAGTAAAATTATTAAATAAAATTGGGTTCTTCAATAACTTTAGAACAATATACAACCTTCTCCTTTTCACGAATTCCATCTGATCTTCCCTGGTATATTTCCAAAAGGTCAAACACCTCTCTGGTCGTGGCCAGTGTATCCTAGCTCCAATGTCTTCGAAAGGCTTTGATGATATAAGTCCCTCTATTCTTCGTACAGCTGTGAATATACGGAGTGTCAAAATATTCAGCGGAATGTGTGTTTTATGATGTTTTGTTGAGATACTTTTGACTGTGGAGTTCTGATGGATTGCCATTACCATTTCAAAGTTCTAAATGTATATTATCAATTTTCCAGCATATACAAGATCTTAAGAATTTAGAGAAGGAAAACTTGAGGAAACTAGAGCAGAGGTCAGAGGGTACCAAACAATAATTACGTGTAGAACCTTTAGTTAAATAGGAATTTGGTTAAACATTATTAAGGTTATCAGTCGTCGTAGTGGGAATGTCATGGTAGCTTTGAGATGGAAAACCTATTATGGCTCTACTGATATATGCACGTTGAGTAGCTTGTACCTTCTCAAGTGTCCTTCTAGAGTCTAGCCTGAATAAATGTTTAGAATTTTGAAAGGAAAGAAAAGACGTATGTGCGTCACAAGCAGCGTCATCTACCTGTCTTGCTTTCAACATTTTTAATCGGCCATTTTACCAACTTTCTGAATGTACGATACATTACCTATAAGAGACACCAACTCTCTGTAGAAATTCTTGCATAGACAACTCGGTGCAAGGTGTCGGCATGTGGTTACCGGTATACTCTTTAGTCGTATCATACGATACCCTAGAGATGAGTTAGGGTCAATACCTCTTATCATACACCTGACGTCCCAATGCTGCTCCAGATAATTAATATCAACCACTGGCGGTGCGTAAGAGCCGGTTTCCTTAATGGTGACAGTTCCTCTACTCTTCGGCTGGACGCATGTGGCGAGGAACATAAAGCCCTCCTTCTTTGTGTCGTTTTGGAATGGAAAGGTTTCGCGGTACACCTGAACAATTATTAATGGGAACTTTTTTAATCAACGCCTTGGTTCTTGAGTGGTATAGTGCTCGGCCAGAGACCTGAAGATACAGAGTTTGATTCTTGGATCTGGCGAGGAAATATATACGTTTCTTTGTTTAGAAATCTCTAGTCTGAGATTGGTAGTGTGCCTGAGCGACGGCGCCTATACTCAAATTAAGCATTCAATTTTATGAAAAGATAATATATAAATATAAAAAGTTAAAGTTGAGACTCACATTCCATCGAATACAGGTAATTTCTAAACATTATTGTACCTTATCTGACCTGGGGATCGAACTTAGGTCTTTTAGTTTCTATCAAGACATAGAACATATTCATGAACACATTTTTTTCCAGAGTCGAAATAGAACGGTGAGATCCAGAATAAAGAATTGAACATTTGATACCTTAGGTTTATAATTAGAAAGATCTCTAAGCAGCCTCTCACTGGCACTGCCCATCGAGAACAGCATCACGGCTGACGAGTTTTGATACTCCACGCCAGCTACTGGAGGAAACGAGAGTAGACCTGTTGGAAATAAAATAGGAGAACATGTAAGGCGACAAACAGGCAGATAGTCTACCTGATTTTGTTGATGTATTATGTGTCATGTTGATGTATTATGTGTCACCGAACATTGGTTGAAGAATTCTGAGTTGTTAATAAGTATTCCTAACTATAAATTGTTAAGTGCGTTCGTAAGAAAGACAGCGATACACGGTGGTAGCTTAATTTTAGTTTCAAATCACATTAAAGGTAAAAACCGCAAAGATATTGTAGACTTATCTATCGAGCGCACTGTTGAATTGTCCTGTGTGGAGCTTGAGCGCTTTGTTATAGTTTGCGTGTACCGTCCCCCCTTAGGTGACTATAACTTATTTGAAATGGTGGTAGAAGATGCTTTACAGAAAGCTCAAACTTGTAATAAGAATGTTATAGTATGTGGCGATTTCAATGTCAATTTATTAGTAGCTTCTCCCACAACTATAAGACTTATTAATTTATTTAAATCATTTAATCTTAGTAATTTATTTTGTGAGCATACCAGAATTACGGGAACTTCTGCCACTTGTCTCGATAATGTGTTTTGCAGCTGTGATGCACTTGAGAAATCAATTATTACAGAATTAACTTCTGATCATTGCGGCCAGAAGGTAGTTTTTGTAAATGAATCGAATGATATGCCGCTTAAAATAACTTGTAGGCCCATCACTTTGAATCGTATCGCTCGATTTAAAGATAACGTTAATAAAAATATAGTTTCTGTTAGCATGGCACAGGACGAGCCGGATGGTCTCTATACTGAACTCTTTGAATTTATAAAAATCGAATTTAATAAGGCTTTTAAACCAAAGACTTTCAACGAAAATTATAAAATTAAGTTTAACGACTGGGCAACAGTTGGTATTAATACAAGTAGAGCTATGTTGTATGAGTTGTATGGTATGATGAAATACAATCAAAATGTCGATTTTATTGATTATGTAAGAAAATATTCCAAAGTGTTTAAAAAAGCTTGCACTTCGGCAAAATCTATATATCTAAGAAATAAGATAAGCCAATCAAATAATAAAGTAAAAACTACTTGGAACATAATTAATTCAGAAAGAGGTAAAACTCAAAACAATAATAAGCGCATTGAATTAAATATTAACGGAAATATTATCTGTGAAGATGAACAAATTGCACTTGCTTTTAATATTTTTTTTAGTGACATACCTATAGCCACAACCAGCTCCTTGGATTCTTCACCGGCAGATGCTGAGTCGTTGTTAAAAACTAACGTATCAGAGTGCAATGAATTGTTTAGGTTTAGGCATATCACACCTTTCGATGTCATCAAAACTTTCAAAAGTTTAAAAGTTAAACGGACTGGCGACTTATGGGGTATATCAGTAACAGTTTTGCAGGGTATAATTGATAATATTGCTCCCCATTTAGCTCTAATTTTTAACCGATGCGTAGATTTTGGTAAATTTCCGGATTTAATGAAACATAGCAAAGTTATACCTTTGTTCAAGGCCGGAGATCCTAGTGATCCAACCAATTATAGGCCCGTTTCTATCTTGCCAGCCCTAAGCAAAGTATTCGAAAAGATTATTTTAACGCAACTACTTGCTCACTTTAATTTAAATAAACTTTTACACAGTGAGCAGTACGGTTTTACTAAAGGTCGCTCCACTATTGATGCCGGGGTAGCACTCTTAAAACAAATTTTCAACGCTTGGGAAAAGTCGCAGAATGTTATTGGAGTGTTCTGTGATTTATCTAAAGCTTTTGATTGTGTTGACCATCAGACACTTACGCGTAAATTAGACCATTATGGAGTTAAGGGTGCAGCACTTAATTTGATGAAATCGTACCTTAGTGAGAGAACTCAAAGTGTTAATGTGAATGGAGTTAAATCATCTGGTTCTCCTGTGCATATGGGTGTACCCCAAGGCTCTATTCTAGGGCCTTTTCTATTTTTAGTATACATCAATGACCTACCATTTTACGTAAGAAATACCTGTGGAATTGTACTGTTTGCTGACGATACCTCACTGATTTTTGGTGTTGATAGACTGAAATACAATTATGACGATGTAAACGGTGCATTAGCCCAGGTATTAAATTGGTTTACTGTCAATAATCTTGTTTTAAATGCAAGAAAAACTAAATGTATTAAATTTGCATTACCCAATGTTAAAAAACTAGGCTGTAGTATAATGTTAGACAACGAAGCTCTTAGCCTTGTTGAGTCAACAGTTTTCTTAGGAATTACTTTAGACTCAAAACTTCAATGGGGGACACAAATATCATGTCTTGCGGGAAAACTTAGTTCAGCAGCTTACGCAGTTAGAAAAATCAGGCAGATTACAGATGTCGATACGGCTAGATTAGTTTATTTTAGCTACTTTCATAGTGTTATGACCTACGGCATTTTGCTTTGGGGTAAAGCTGCTGATATAGAAACCATTTTTATATTGCAAAAAAGAGCTGTTCGAGCCATTTATAATTTGAGTTCTCGAGCTTCCCTCAGAGAAAAGTTTAATCAAATTGATATCCTCACAGTTGCATCGCAGTATATTTATGCAAACATAATATTTGTACATCAAAATATTAGTCTTTATGTCAAAAAGAGTGATATGCACTCCATCAATACTAGAAATAAGGATAAACTTGTCACTTCGGCATATAGACTGCAAAAAGTGCAAGGCTCATTTTTAGGACTTAGTGCACGCATCTATAATAAAATCCCTACTGAAATTTTAAATTTGCCTTTACAAAAATTTAAGGAAAGAATTAAGACTGTTTTAGTACAAAAGGCTTTCTACAACACAAATGATTATTTTAATGACGACAATGCTTGGGTGTAGCGCTCGCTCCAGCAAGACACATCTTTATGTACAAAATCTTATTTTGAAAAGAGTAATTGCTGAGTTTATTGCCGGCTCTTCTCAGTAAAAGCAACCTTCCGAACCGGTGGTAGAGTCTGACCTTTCATAAGTGCCTGTGAAGGCCTATTTGAATAAAATATTTCATTTCATATTTCATTTCATTTCATTTCATCGTAAGTGGCAACTGCCGCCTCTGGGCATTTACAGCACCAGGGGCATCGTCAATGCGCCGAACACGGGTGGTAGGTAGTAAATTTAAGAACTACTTATAGCAAAGAATACATTCTCATAATAAAATAAATAAATATCCTGGGATATTTACACACTGCCATCTGATCCTAAACTAAGCAGAGCTTGTACTATGGAATCCAGATAACCAGAAACTACATATATCCTTTTATTTAAAATACATATTTTATTTTAAACGCTAAATAATGATTCCACAAGTTTATAAAGTAACCACTCACCGCTATTATTCCAAATATAGTCCCATGCTGTTCCAAAGGAGAACACTTTGGCCAAAGTGACACTAATAGGTTTCTTGATGCTGACATAAAGCGGCATATTCATGTGATCGTGAAGATTCCTCCCAACGTGTTCGTTTTCGGCAACTAACCTTATTTTCAACCTGGAATTCACATCTTATTTAATGTTAAGGCTGAGAAGCAGATAGACGCTCCAAAGATAGTAAGTGGTCACATAGAATATGTATATTAGAAATAATAGGTGGGTTGCGGAATTTCTCCCTGGTTCCTTTCAGTTCAAGGCTGTCTTCTGAGCCGGTGGTAACTTCAATAGCTGTAACTATCATTACAGCTATTATAGAACCTTACGTATATTTAATAGTGATTTCGAATACCGTGATAAAGGTTTGGTTTCGAAACTCTCAATGCTTTAGCTTTCGCTAATGGCAAATATCGTGATGTAACCATAGCACAGAAGTACCCACCTGGCTAGCTTCCACAAAAAGAACATCTGTGGCCAAGCATCTGTACTGGAGAACCAGTTTTCATCACTTATCATGGTGAAATTAGTTTTAGTGAACAAATAGTCTGACTTTAAAAATACGACTCGCAACTATGAGTATTTCTATGCCTTAGAAAAGTTAATTGTTCCGCCATTCTCAAACTGGGTAATGAATTCAGACTCTAAAGCCATATATAGGCTGCAGAGAAAATGAAAAGAGGAATGCTGACCTTTGCAGTAAGTCCTTTGGACCAATCCCCGATAGCTGGAGCAGTTGTGGAGTCTTAATGGTACCAGCCGATACTATGATCTCTTTGTTCACAAATATATTGTTCAGTTCCCGATGACTTTGCAGTATGTATAGTGATGACGCTGTCTTGTTTTCGAAACGAATCTGAAAGTTTATGTTTACTTACCTATCTAAATAATAAGTTTCGGTCATGATGATGATAAACTCAAGCAGGTATTGTAAACTACCGACAGGTACGACTAGCAAAGAAATACCATTGACAAATTGTTATTTTTTACACAATACTAAATCTGTTCTTCAATTTCTAAGCTAAGTGGTGTAAAAAACTTAGTCACTATTGAATTGAACGCCTATATGCAATGTCATTCAATATAACGATGCTTTTTTTTTTGTGAACAGCAACTTCTGTTCCTTATTATGGTTTTGTCTATGACTTTGTCCAAATAATTTCGGAACGTTAAAGTGAAAAGGTGTTCATTTCGGATAGTGGGGTACCACATCGCCCTGGGGCCTCACCCTGTGACTGCTGCATCGAATGCCGAAGATTCGTATCCTTTGATGAGCTTTAAGTCAATTGAGGTCAATCGCAATCTCGTCCGAAATAAAAATAAAAAAAAAGTACTGGATACTAAACGTCATATACTGGTACAGGTACTATAGTGTCATCGCTGGCTGTTATTCATTTCCTGTGCGTGTGATTTCCTAACCGATACAGTAATGCAAGCTACTGCTTCACGTCAGTAATTGGTATGTTAATAGTACTTAGGCGAACGCTGCACTTAGCGCTCTACTATGTATCGTAGTGATCCTGCCGTGTTTTCACTTGCCGGCCCCAACGGAAGATCAGCGTTGGCTATACGTACCGCATTGGCACGTACAACCAACCACATGCTGAGTTGGAGCACCGATTTGTGGCAATTATGTACCTCGTTTATTTTTGTTAACTATTTTCATGTGTTATTTTTCCCTTTGTCACAAATAAATTTGTTTCTTTCTTTCTAAATCTTCCCGGAGGAGTTCTAGCCAAGATTATCAAAGTTACTTACTGATAGAGCTTTTGTTTTAAGCAACACGTGTAGGTTTTTCCTTGTCAATGCTGGCTTCAAATACCCGTCCAAAGTCGAATGTCTAATACCATTGGATACAGTGGCCGTTGCTTTCTTAAAGATTGTGTGTTTGTCCTTTAGTTCACTTGATGCTTGTTTGAAGGTATTCATCAATTCGTTGCTTTCGTCTATGATTTTTAGTTTCATTGGTGACTGGAAGAATAAAAATAAAAGTTTAATCTAAAATACCGCAAGTCTGCGATGTATAGGTATGTCATATGCATATATTTCTAGCCAGCGGATCGATTGGCTTGTTGGTTTGAAACCCTGACTGCCCCATACCACTTAGGTTTGATTCCAACCCTGGATAAGTATTTTTGTGTAAGAACACATATTCTTGAACAAACTAAGGAACATCCCTTAGTTTGATCCAGTTTATCCATTATCTGAATGTCGTGTAAATCTATCGCTAAGGCTGAGCATTAATCACATATCTCAGTAACTTTTGTTCTAAAAATGTCTTAAGGTTTCGTCGAGAAATGGGAAGATTCTTTTTAACAGTTTCTCTTAACAACATGCAAATTTACGACGCGTAAGTAATCTAAAATCGACTCTATTTACAGTATACATAATGTCCAAAAATGTGTACCCACCTTCGACCCAGGACATTCCCCATCAATAGAACAATATCCCGAATCGAATTCGCTTCTCACTGTGCCAAATGCCTTTATGAAGTAAGGCTTCAGGTCCTCATGACTCCAGCCTCTGAAGCCTCGACTTGTCCACCTATCGTAGTCCTCAGGTACTCCAAAGCCGTGGAGGAGAAAGTTGATCTGACCTGACCCACCAAGACCTTTGCCTCGGGGTATTATTTGTGACTAGAAAATAAACTTGGAAAGTTACTTATGTAGATATAGAATGAAATTAAATAATTGGTAATTGACATACTATTGAAGTAGGTACTGCTTTCGCCTCGCGATTTTAGAGAGTTAGGTTTTATGTAGCTTACTGTTCCTGCAAAATCTTTGCGTTCGTAAAAATAATTTGTATGTCGTGGTAGAGAGATAAGCGTAACTAAACAAACTTGTGCTAGATTCTCGGGCTCGACCTCGTTATCATTTCAGCGTCTAGCCGGGTTATAGACAATGAGTATAAAAAATAAAATATCATCATTCTTCATGAGATACCTACTTTTTACTATGGTAAGTTGTGATGTGGCCGCAGGTACGAACTCTCGAACTGACTCTCAAGAGTAGCTGCCGGCACACATTGGCTGAAGCTAAGGGATCGATTTTTCAACATTTTGGTGGCAGGCAGCTATATATTATAGCTATTTATTAATCAAATAAAACACCCACAAACACATCAACTTTTCATTTCAAAAACTAAACTTAAACAGCATTCATCAACTTAATCTTGACTGGTTTTTGGCACTCACCTGTCCCCAAAGACCAAAAGACGAGAATCTCTGAGCTTCAGTCCTCACAGACCAGTCGTAAGGACCTTGCTGTGCCGCGGTGGGCGTCAGCGGGATCTTAGTGAAATACCCCATGTGGTCCCCAGCTTCCACAAGCAATACCCTTGTGGCAGGATCTTCTGTGAGGCGAGAGGCTAGGACGCAGCCTGCTGTGCCGGCCCCCACTGGAATAAAACTTCATGGTGACTTACAGTTTTTTTTTAATTTACTTAATTCAGCTAAGTTCAAAAAAATTGTCGCCAAACACTCCGGCAGTTACACTTGGTAGCCAAGTCTTCTAGCTGAGAAATAAGCTGAGGCTTCATTTGGTTTGGTGGAGGTAGGTCAACTTCTAAGAAGTCTTGACAATTTGAATAGCATTGATTCCCTCACCTAAAAAAATTGCTATTAAAACTAAACCAGGCACTTTAATTTTACTATGCTTACCAATGATATAGTCATATCGCTTCTCCGGCTTAATGATGAAACTTGTGAACACATTAAAGTATTTCTGATACACTACATATGACAAACAAGCAATTAACAAGCCAAAAACGTATGAATACAGCGCCATTGCTCGATTTTGAATAAAATATAGTCCTTTTCAGCGGTACGAAGACTGATAAACCAATGTCCTATTGGGTTATTTAATTCGAACTACATACTAATTGAATTAGGTAGGGGCTGGCAACATTTGGTTCGGTAAGTAGTGCCAACTGAATTTCAGATACTTCACTACATCTTGCAGCCAGAATTGAATATTCGAATCATTGAATTCATGGATTTATGCTTTTGTGCCAGTAATAACAATTTGTAATAGATTTTGAATAGGTATTAAATATGAATTGGCCGTTAATTAATCAAATAAGCGTAATAAGTAGATTTAAAAAGAGTAATTCATAGAGAAAAATAGTGAATACCTATGAACTGTAGGAATCAAGATTACCTTCTATTAAATGACCTTTGACAATAATAATTTTAATTATAACAATTCCTTAAAAATACCTTCACACATGTTATACAAAACTAAAATCATATCCGTCTTTTACAATTTTATTTTACGCTTTTTTTATTACAAGTATGCCGTCAAAATGAGGTCACCGCCGCCTATGGAAATTTGCAATACCCGGGGCATCGCCAATGCGTTGTCGACTCTGAGACGTAAAGCTGTCAAGTCTCATGTGCCTGTAATTTCACCGGCCCCCTTTCCTTCCTTACCTAAACACAGTAATACAAGTCCACTACTGCTTCACGGTGGAAATGGGTACGGTGGTAGCACTTCCCCAGTCGAACAATACACTAAAAAAATGCCTGCTTTAGTAAGATCCAATTATAAAACTCATCAAAAGGTTTAGCACTCCAGGTGAAGCTACATAAGAGGATTAGAGAGTGGCATATGGCTGGTGAATCAATACATTCTTTATATAACATACCTAATTAATGTTATTTTTAGTTAGGCAGAAATGTACTTTCTCTGACAGAAAAATTCATAGTTAAAGATTGCTTTTATTACAACTAGTGACCAATGGGCTTTTCCTGGGTGGAATAATATATATACCTGCATCCGTGCTGCGGTTTCATCTGTGTTAGAATTGATAAAACGCTGATCTCTATTTCCATACCATAGGCTATGTGTGCTATAGCCATAATGTCACAAACATAATACATAATGTTACAACAAAAAATTAGTCTACCTTATACACATTAGCCTACAGGAACAAATTCCCAAAATTACAGGATAACCCCAAATAAAAATTTATTGCATAATTTAAAAAAACTATTTTCACAAACGGACAGAAAATGACTGCTTTGAACTATAAAGGTTTGCTAAAAAAACAATACAATTACTTAAATATTACATTTTATTACAATATTGTATTACATTGTGCAATCAACATGTCTTACATGATCCATATCCATGGATGGAACTTTCATGTTATTGAGTCATATTTTGACATTCACAATTCAATGTCACCGCCATCTTCTATCATTTCTCCAATAGCTGGTACCATGACAGGTGCTTCAATAACTTGTTTACGGCCTTTAGCATCAATAACCTCAATGGTTTCTGGTTCAACTTCCATCTCTGCCTCCTCTGCAGCGAGCCGTTGCTTGAGACCAGCTGCTGGTGATCTGGAATTAAATGAAGTAAATAGGATTAAAATAAATTGTAAAAAAACTGTTTATAACATAAATAAGGCTTTAAGATATTTTTATTGATCATCTTAACTAATTGACACAGATGTGACCTTGCAGAAATCCATTATAAGATTATAAAAATAGATATCTAGTAACAAATTCCGCTTGATCTTCTTCTCTGTCAAGTCCTAAACAAGGAAACTCAATAGGAAATCAGCACGAAGCATCTTAAGGATGTATTAGACCCGCTCCCACTGAAGACAGCAGCACCACAGATGTGTTACAATAGCTGTGTAATGTGACAATTTCCTGTTGAGTTTCCTTGTTTGGGATCTGATAAAAAAGGTGATCCAGCAGAGTTAGTTACTAGATAGTTGTTTTCTGTATAATCTTATTAATCATCTTGAAAGTTAGCACAAAGTATATATCAACAGTTAAAAGGTGACTTGATTCAAGCGCCATTTTGAAAACTTGACAGGAGAGCTTTTTGAAAATGTTAAAACCCAAAAATAGATACTGCATCTAAACTTCTTAACATTCCACATCAAACCTGTTGAATATAAAACTAAATGCAAGCTTCAAAGAATTTGTGCATGGGCTATCATCATAGTAATCATAATTGAGAAAAATGTTACTTTAGTCAAAAATGGTGGTTGAGTCAAGTCGCCTTTTACCTGTCGATATATATTTCATAGTATTCCCTGTTGTTACATCAAATAAGTTGCCAAATCTTGGTCTAAGCAATATTATTGTAAGGATCTGATATGCCGGTTTTTATATTTAAGAGTGTTTTAGAAAAATGTACCATATCAGGTTATGATTAGATTCATTGGCATCATCATACAATTGACTATTAGATTAATAGATTTATATTGTCTCAAAAAGCAATCAAAATCTATCAATTGATATTCTTAGCTGATCTCTTTAGATCAATTTTAAAGTTATAAATACAGTGTAAACTCTTTATAACGTTATCCTTTATAACGATAAACTCCCTATAACGTTGAAGTGAGCCCAAGTTGGTTGGTTTGTTCACTTTGTTTTGTTTTTTTTTGTTCACTCCATATAACGATAACTCTCTATAACGACAAAAAATGCTCAGTCCCTTGAGTTTCGTTATAAAGAGTTTACACTGTATGTATTTGTTCGATATTTCATCATATTATTGTAACTTGTAAAAGATATGACACATACTTGAGACTTTTTGGTAAAATGTGGACAAAGTAGTATCTGCTACTTCAATTAACTCTTTTCAAAACAAATTAGACAATTGGAGACAAGTCTAGGACTAAAATCACTCAAAACTTAACTATAAAGTTGCCAAGTGACTTTCAACACTGTGTGATATAGACAAATCAGCTACAACTATAAATAAATAATTAACTTAGTGTCCACTATTTTTACTATCTGTGGTTTAACACAATCTCAAGGGTACAGCAAAGTCTAGAATAAAAGGACAACTATAGACAAGTAGTAGCTAGGCCCTCAAAATAGTTTTCTTTCACTGAGACCTCAACCACATTCATCATGACCTTCGCACATAGTTACTGCCCTTGAGCTATTTTTAACTAACATAAATACTATATGTTTAGTATAATGGCCTTGACAAGATTTTTGTAAGTATTTATTACAAAGATTAGAATTAAATATGTATGTGTACATCATAAATCCTTGACAAAATGCGTTGCTTACAGTAATAAATCTGAAATCAATTCTTTGACGGTTGAAAAGTGAAAGGCCAACTTACTTGATAAGTGAAATGTCCCTCTGGACTTCCCTAACATCTCTTTGCCATTCGACTTCTCGTCCTTTTCTCAGTCGCTGCATAATGTAGTTGTTTGACCTCCTCTGTCTAATCTCCTCGACCTTCTTCATAGCTTCGATGGTCTTTGTCCATAATTCACGACTGTATTTGACAGGGGCATTGCGACGCTTCTCAAACTCGAACGACGGGTCAATAGCCAATTCCTTGCCAGCAGTCTTACGGTACGCTTTGGTCCATTTGGTTTTACGTGGGTTCTTCTTCTTTTTGAAGGCTGCATGGCATTTTGAACGACAGAATCTGAAAATCTATCCATTATTTGGTTAGTTTCACTATAACATGAATTTATTGACTTTTTATATTGAAATTTATTTTACCTTGCAGTCGTTCCTCACGAATTGGATGCCATGGCCAGGATATATCCTGGATGAGCAGAAATAACAAGTTTCTATACGCATTTTTTACACGTGCTGTTTATATTGTTTGACAGCACGTCAGAAAAGAAAATAAATCGAATAGTCAAAATAGTGTTGCCGTTGCCAATAAAATTAAAAAGTTTATCTTAATAAAATATTTAGATTTCTTTAATCAACATAAGTATATAATCCTGATTAAACCTTTACACAAAAAAAAATATGCATACAATAATTTTATGCTCACGGACAATATATAATTGAAGGGCACTTGTAATAGTAACAGCTACTGCCATCTATCGTTGCTAAAGCCCATATTATAAATAAGGCTATATTTTAGAGTTTATCATTTTTATTTCCGTCTTGCTTATAATTTTACAATTAAATACAGTATGTATGCTTATCGTAATGCTTATATAAGTGTGTTACAAATAAATATTTTAAACAACCTTTACTGCCATCTTTCGCCGAGATTTTAAATAATATATAACATTTATTTCTACTCAACGCTAGGTGTCGTTACTTAACACTATTTCAGACCGTTTGCAGATATGAAAAATCTATAGATTTATGAAAAATTCATAAAACTCTTTCATACAGTAGGATGTATGCATGAAGACATAGATAAAATGTTCACAGAATAAATATCGACACCTATGTTATTGGTCGACCTTTACCTACTTGTACCTACTCAAAATTGCCTTTTAGAATATCGATGGTAATAAATAAATTCAAATTAACATCATAATAGAGATGTTTACGGTGGTCCCGTAAGACGTAATCCTACTTGTGTGGCAATGTGATGTCTACAATTCCGTGATTAGATTTGTTACGATCACATTAAGGACCAACCACAATATGAAGGTAACCGGTACAGTAACGGACCGATAAAGTACGGAGGCAGATCTAAACCATTCGTAGGAATAGAAAATATCCTATTAATAGGTAGGATACATGCAAAATTTTGTCCGGATGGATGGATGTTGTCACGCAAAAAATTACTTAACAAATTTGAATGAAACTTGATGCTTAAATAGTTTATAAACTTAATTAACGTATAGAATATTTTTTTTTATTGCTTGGCTAGTCAGTCCATATTCCTACCACTCTTGTGTGTATACTTATATAAATTCTGTAATTATGTATATGAAAATAATATGAATGTTTTTTTTTATGAACCTCAATTTTTTTATTATTTTACTCCAAATGTCTCTATTCGTTTTTATTAACTAAATCTAATTCTAAGTTAAATGTTTCATATATCTGGCGGGCGTCCCATGACAGCCAACTTTTTGTTAAGGGCAGGAATTAACGTTATGCTCAAATCAATGAGCATTTCAGTCTACATTCTGGACAATGAACAGCTGTGTCTTAAATAAAAATGTTTAAATTCTTTGGTAAGTAGAAAAGCTTTGCAATTGCAATGAGACAGAAAGCGTGCATTTCCGCCGACCCCAAACGATTGAAACCAGGGCAGCACATGATGATAATGACACGAGAGAATTAAGCAATCCTTTCCAAAGAAGATTGAATACAATAAGACGTCCTGCAAAAGCGAGGGATACACCCAAGTATTGTCATCATTAAAATATTCTTTGAAGTTGTAGTAAGCTGCAACAGTCTTAATTCGTTTCTTAAAAATGTTGTGCGGATCCTACTTCAACGAGAAGGGTTAAGATTAGGGTCATGGTGTCATTTTGCATTTGAGTGTACGACTTGAGACGCCAGTGAATTTCTTTTAGTGTGCCACCGATATTTCGATGAGCGACAACTTATTATCACTCAGTTATCAGACCGAGTGAAACACGTTTATAGCCGTGGTAGCAGTATATAGCTCGGCTTTGACGCAGCTCCTGGATTCGATTTGTATGTTAGGGATTGTGTGTAGTCCGCGATTAGTAATGTGCCTCAGAGACGCTGATAATGTTCTCTGTCCGACTGTCTTCAGCTTCGAGGATAATTGGCCTGAAGATGAGTTATAAATCAATCTAAATATTTGTTGCTGCCTTAGGTCTTTAAAAAATAGGCGAATATCATTCGTACGTCAGTGGTAGTGTAACAAAATGACACATCAGTGGTTTAAGAGTTATAAATTATCAATTAAAACAATCTGTTTTTGGTATTTGTTGTTATAGCGGCAACAGAAATACATCATCTATGAAAATTTCCACTAACTATCACGGTTCATGAAATACAGCCTGGTGACAGACGGACAGACAGACAGACATACAGACAGATGGACAGCGTCTTAGCGACGAGTCGTAGTAATAGGGTCCCGTTTTATCGAGGTACCGAAATCATAAAAACACTGAAAAAAAGGTTTATTTTGTTATGTTACTTTACCGGCCAATAATGGAATTGTTTACCTTACAGACCACACTTAATGATGTCGATTTATTTAATAAGTTTATTGGACGAACGATTCACGAATATTCATCGATACAAATAAACGACGATCGATTTTTAAATAGCTACTTAATAGAATTTTGTATCTCATAATGTGTTTAGAAGTATTGCTCATTACTTTGAGGTTTTATGTGAGGACCGGAGACTGAATACGAGATGGCTACTAATGAAGATGTGCATCTATAGGTAGGTAACTTGATTCTCGTCCCAGAAGTAAGTGTCTAAAAATAAAAGACAACTTAGAGTGCTTATAAACCTAACATTATAATATATAATTCAAAAGCTAACAAGAAAATAAACTGTACAATCGGGGGAGAATCAAATAACCAATTATGATCAACTAGCTGTCCCCCGCGGTTTCACCCGCGTTGTCGAAGAATCCAACATTTTTTCCGGGATATTAAGTAACCTTTGTATTTCATTCACATCTCTTCAGTAATTTTTGCGTGAGAGATGGGTAAAAACATCCATACATGGATACTCACAAAGTTTCTCATTAATAAAATTAATAAGTTGGATAATATATTGAAAATTTTAAAGTGGGAAATGTCAATCACTTGACAATAAAAACCAATATCTGTGTATATTTCGTTGCTTATTGAACGAATAGACAATGTCATTATGAAGTAACAAAAAATTTAAAAAAAAAATACAGACGAATTAAGAACCTCCTCCTTTTTTGAAGTCGCTTTAAAAGTAGCGATGGCATATTAGTAGCTTGTCACTTAGCCTTAGTTACTACTTATAACAGCAGCTATTTGCCAGTGAAAGTTCGAAATCGGTCCAGCCATTTTGGAGAAGAGCCGGTACAAACGGACGGGCAGAAAAAAAATGCTATTGTTTTTTGTGATAAGTACTGTATTTTTTTTCATATGCATTTAGTAAAAATCTATTATTTTGAGATAACTAACAGACGAGACTTCACTTTTATTTTATTTGTCTGTGTAGACATTTGTAGATATTTGGGCACTATTATGTAATAGGCAATAATTATACTGTATTTTTACAAATATATTTTTTTTAACATATAAATGAATTCAATTTGAAAGGGCACAAAAGATAATTTAATTATTAATTTGATACTTTTAAATGCACTTTGTATAAAACTACTTATATTTTATTTATTTGTATAGATTTGATTCCGTGACGATTCGACTTTACCTAACTTCATCGCTTTAAAAACTGCTCATGTTAAAGACCGGTATAAAATTTAAGATAGTCACTATCTCTCCGGCACGTCATCAATCTAGAACAGGGAATCATTCCTAGAAAATAAATGTACCTTACCCAACCTGGGAATCGAACCAAATCTAAGACATGCTATATACCGCTCCATCACCGAGGTGATAATAATAATAATAATAATAATAATAATAATAGTTTTATTTTCTTCCCACAAAGATACATACATTCTTATTGTCTAGGATATACGTATTAATGTAACAATAAAAAGGAGAAAACAAAAATATAAATGAATTCAATTTGAAAGGGCACAAAAGATAATTTGACCGCAATTTTAAATTATCTGACTGTCTCTAACGAATGTTACATCGCTCTCATTGTTATTGGCAGGGTTAAGAGGAATACCATTATGCATAAATTATGATGACGCTTACACATTGTTCCATTAAAGTCGTTCCAGTCCAGCAGCATGACTGGGAGGCCTTTCTATTTAGGTACATACCTATGGTTTAAAATAAAAGCTGTAGGTTTTACTACTCACTTTACAAAATACTAGTTGTCTCTCCACGGTTTCACCTGCGGTCCCTAGAGATGTTAAATTAAATTTATTAATGTTAAAGTTAAATTTCCGGGATAAAAAGTAGCTTAAGTTACTCCTTATGATATTAGCTATATGCCAGTGCAAGTCCTGTCCAAATCAGTCCTGCCCTTTTAATGATTAGCCGGAAGAAATAGACAGACAGACATTAAACTAGTTTTATTGTTATAAGTACCGCATACCTACTTTTAAATGCACTTTGTATAAAACTACTTATATTTTATTTATTTGTATAGATTTGATTCCGTGACGATTCGACTTTACCTAACTTCATCGCTTTAAAAACTGCCCATGTTCGTTGACACCTAAAATAAAGGCGACCAGTGACATTCCAAATTCGCAAAACTTAATTAACAGAATGTCGTGACACATCCGTAACGTGTTTATTTGTACAGAAAATAAAACTCAACGAAGTCAAAATCCAAAAAAAGACGATACCTAAAAGAATGCACTTTTTTGCATTTCTCACAAATGCAGTTTAAGGTACGCGTTCATTTGCGATTCCAGGTGCGACATTATGTAAATGTGGTGTTGAACGTGCGATTTTTTCCACTCGGGTCGTGGCGCTGGCGAATGGAAAAAAATCACGTACCACTGTCAGCGTTGATCAACGAGGTGACATGGCGTTGCCGTCACGAACTGCATTGTAATTTTAATGCATTGAGTTTTAGGGTGGCGAGTAGCGGAGAGTGCGATGTGATATTTTGTTTTATTATTGAGAACAACTGTAAAAGGTAGGTATAGGAGGAAGTGTGGTCTGGCAGTTGCAGTTCTGTCAGTTGCCTTTTACTCGAATGAATGTAGCCCCTTACGCGGTAACTTCAGTGAGCTCTCAGGGCTCTCAACTGATTCATCTGATTTCATAATGTCTATAGGCAACCGGAACTTATCATGAGATGGACCTATGAAAACTATAAATTAAGGGTCAATTTTTATGTAGCATCCAAAAAGTTTTAACTGGAAACTACATACCGAAGAAAACCAAAAAAATTAAGATACTCTAGATACAATTTATTTAATTTTGAATTGAGTTTGAAAAATTAGAGACAGTTAACTAAGTATTATAAGCTGTGTAAAACAGTTTCTGATCTCCTAAAGAGAAACAACTGGTATGAAGAATGATGCAGCCTTAAAAAAAGTTCTCTATCCCCGAACAGGTCTCGTTCATACTAAAAGTCACTTTCTATCGACGATATTTAAAGACCGGTATAAAATTTAAGATAGTCACTATCTCTCCGGCACGTCATCAATCTAGAACAGGGAATCATTCCTAGAAAATAAATGTACCTTACCCAACCTGGGAATCGAACCAAATCTAAGACATGCTATATACCGCTCCATCACCGAGGTGATAATAATAATAATAATAATAATAATAATAATAGTTTTATTTTCTTCCCACAAAGATACATACATTCTTATTGTCTAGGATATACGTATTAATGTAACAATAAAAAGGAGAAAACAAAAAAAAACAGACAGTACGAGAAACATATTAATTGTGGGAGGACAGGAGCCCAAACTAGGTAAGCCCTGTGCTCTGGGTCTCCTGGTCTCCACTCCTCAGAACAGGGAATATCATTAAAAAAAAGTATTACATATTTATAAATGGTGCGAGTGTATGTGCATGTGTGGCTGTGTATGTGTTATGTTTATGTGTGTGGTGTATGGTGAGTGTGTGGTGTGTGGTGTGTGTGTGAGCATGTATATAATGCTTAAAGTGAATGTTAAAGATTTGAATAAAATCTGCTGTAACGCTAACATTATTGACGTCTCTTTGTATTTATATTATCAAAAACATCGATCGCAACTCATTTAAATGCCAAATCCAACTGAGACTGGATCATTGCGCCCCAAAAACGGCCAAGATGAAAGAAAGTACATTGATTTATTAACCAATATAATCCCATCCTTACGACGACACTTCCGCAATCATCCGTATAGTCTCAAATCTGAAGAGCTGTCAAATAATAATCTCCATAATTTAATACAATGAAATATTATGTCAATAACTTGAGAAGTCGCCTTTGATGTGTGAATGTACGGTGTCTTATATGAATAACAAATGAGTTTTAACAAAGAAGTTTCAGCTTGTGTTAAATGATTTTATTTACCACTTGCTGTTCTTGGAATGAGTTGAAACGCGTCTTCGAATCGTGAGTGGTCATTTCAGACTAAAATCCCATAGAAAGGTATTCAATTTTTATCCCCTTTTTCGAGGTAATTTATTTTTGCGGTTTTCACGAATGGACTTTGGATTGAGCGTTGCCGCCTACTTTCATTTTCCAATCCCATGCTACATATAGATTTCGGATAAAGCACCATCCTGTAACACAACTGTACCTTACCAGACCTTGGAATCAAATCCAGGTCCTTCAGTATCTAAACCGAGGTTTTCATCACTCGACCACCGAGATAATTATAATAAATGTCCTTGTATTTATAAAGGCTTAATTCCAAGTAAACACAAGCGTTGACATTTAGCTTGCGCGCGCGCATCGCTGCGTCGATCAACTTTATCAACGATACCGATACCGATTATCCGTCAACAAGCCGATAATGCACGGGCGAATGACTTACTTAAAGTAACATTGTAACATAATCGCCGACCGACCGTTGAATTGCAAAGTAGGCGCCACTTGACTGGTTTGTTTTTTTTTTTCGAATAATTCTGTTCCATTACATGCAAAAAAACAAAAAGGCATGTAAATATATTGTAAGTTCACTGCATTATATTACAACATTACTGGTTGTTCCCTGCGGTTTCACCCGCGTTCTCGAGGGATAAATTTTCGTGGAATAAAAGGACAAATTCTTATTTATTTATTTATCGGGAACGTGGGTGAAACCGGGGGAGATAGCTAGCATTCTAATAATGTTATTAGGTAAGTTCCCTACAATATCTAATATGATTATATCAGACGAGGGGTCCGTTTGTCTATATATGGACGTGTCATAAGGATGAGGGCCATGTGACTAAAAGAATGTTGTGTGTTGCCACGAATAAACGTATTTTCTTTCTTTCTTCTTTCTTTCAAATATGAAAGTAGATGGCCATTTGGTAGAGGAAGACGGAAGAAGTAAATTAAAGAAAGGAGTGAATATTGATATGGTAAGTAGAAGGGGTGAGTGGAAGAAATAAACATATTGCGCCGACCCCAAATTACTTGGAATAATAAATAAAAATACTTGGGCAGACAAGGCACATCAGATTGAAAAATCTTGAAATTATTTAATAACTTCTTTTTTTTATTTCAAATTAATTAAACAATTGAAAAGATTAATTAATTAACTACAAATAAATATGAAATCCTTTCTGAATTGGTTTTTATTTGAATTTTAATTTCTGACTTCACATGTTGGGGATGAGGAATGGTGAATGACGTGGCAGAAAGCAGTAAGTACACACATAGGTGCATGGCGACAGATTTCAACTTATTATCAGGCGGGTACTAAAAGTACTGTAGGTACTTTGCATGACACACAGATAATCCTAGCTTTAGGTAGATATGTTAAAAAAAAACCGTGATAAAAAATACCCCACACACACAGCTGATTATCATGCAATACGCATCATACACAAATTGAGCGTCTTATAAATTTGCGAGTATTTATGCCCTATTTAAGCTGGAAAAAATCGATTCCAGATCCGTACATAGCATATTTTTTGCTTTGAATTGAGGTGTTTACAATCGCTACGCTGAGGGACGGCGTCTAGACGCGACGTACGTGATAGAAATCGCATTATTGCATGTTGTGTGTGGTCAGTGACACTGCATGTGTATTATGATGTCCTGGTACCAATCTTTGGTGATATGACTAATTTTGGAAACGTTCAGGGTGTTCTGTAAGGTAAAACTTAGCTTGACGGTGTTTCTTCTCGGTCTCTTTGCTCTGTCTCTTTCTTTGACTACATAATCGTAGGAAAGGTCAGCTCGCCGAGGCCTGGCTCTTTGATGAAATATGAATTAGTTGAAAAAGGGGGCAGGTGATGACAATTGCAAAAAAGACGTAGGTATGTCATGATGTCCTGGTATCATTTGGTGATATGACTAATTTTTGGAATGGTTTGACGGTGTGATTGTAAGGTAAGGTGTAAGGTATGCTCTGTCTCTATCTTTAACAACGCAATCACATGAGAGGTCCACTCTCTGAGGCCTCGTTACGCTGGCTCTTCGGCGAAGTTTGTATTAGCCGATTGAAGAAGTAGGTGACATTCATGTGATTATAAATGACTATTTAGTATCTCTCATAGTCCTTAAAACAAATTAGAACTTGGCGTTCTGAAATATGTACCTAGTAAATAACCATAACGTAAAAGCCCTCTACACCTAAAACCTACTTGGCATATAAAAAAAACAAAGACAAAGATTTTGCATTTATAACCTGAACCTCAGAGCATTCCAAACAAGGAAGATGCCAAGAAGGCCTAGTTAGGACTGACAACAGTACTTATAAATACTGAACATATTACTCCAATTACCAGGCGAGCATAAAGTGCTAGGAAGCGCCACTATGCGTTTAGAAATTCAACTGTGACCGAGGTGGCCACCAATTACCCGCCGACTTTCATACTTTAGAAGCGCTTTCTGTTATACTTATGTGTCTAATAAGATCCGTATATACACCAAATGTCTGTACTTTTAACACGATTTTATTAGCTTTACTGGCTTCAAACTAACCGACGAACTATGAAATAAAATCTTGGAAATCCATTCAAATCTACTTCTAATTATCGTATCGATTTAAAATGGCTTCGTAGTTAGAGACCCTGACTGTCACGCCACAGGTTATGTGTTTGATTCCCATCTAGGACAAACATGTGCCTATGTATCTTGGTTACCATAATACAAGCTCTGCTTAGTTTAGGGTAGTAAAGTCACTGACTCGACTCAGTGACAGCGGGTCTAATACGACCTGAAGATGCTTCGAGTTTCCTTGTTTGAGTCTCGACAGAGAAGGAGATCCAGCAGAATTAGTTACTAGATATTTATTCTTGTATAATTTTACAATGGATTTCCGCAAGGTCACGCCTGTTCAATTAGTTATAGTAAATATTAAGTAATATGTGATTTAGGATTAGATGGCGGTGGGTAAAGTATGTACCATAATATTTATTTATGAATTGTTCAATGCAACAGCTGGATGCAGGCGGCTCAGTACCGTTCGAGGTGGAAATCCAAGACCTATCTTCAGTAGTGGACATCCCTGGTCTGATATGATGATGAATTATCAAGCGAGAATTTTTGAAACGACAATTTCCTTAGCGAGTCTGAGAGAGTATAGTTGAGCAATATTTCTGTTAAGTAAAAGATTAGAAACATGTAGGTATTTAAACAATCTTTCAATATAATGGTTTGAATAACATAATTGTAGTATTAAAACTATATTCCGATAAGAGTTTTTATAAATGGATTATGTTTGTAGACTGTAATATTTTCAAAACAGACTGTGTTTAATAAATACTGACTTGTAAACCGGTGGTAATTACAGTAGCTATGACCTTCATACATAACATAAAGTGAATAAATGGTTTTGATTTTATTTTTTTAAGCTTTTTGGCAGCAGCGTCATGGTGGGTTGAGATCCTTCAGTATTGCTGCTGTCACATTCAACAAACTTATACTGAGTTATAATTTTTTTTATTCATCTCACATGGTTTTTTTTTTTTTTTTTATATATCAGACGGGATTGCGATTGGCCTCAATCTCACCTGATGGTAAGTGAAGATGAGGCCGAAGATGGAGCTCGCAAAATGGTTGTCTGATCCAGCCATAATACTCAAATTGTGTCAATGACGCAAAAAAAATATAAGTTTTTTTAATGAGTAACAGTCTCTTTTCAGCAGAGGGAACCTTCCAAATAGAGACAGTAAGCAATTGTGTGCCTAAGTATAAATAAAAATATTTTAATAAAATAATTTGTTTCTTCTTCTTTTCGTAGCTTCAAAAAACGTATATCATTCATATACCTACCCCATATTTCGACAAAACTGAAAGAATTTTGAAATTAAACTTGTATAACCTCTAAAAAGATAAGCTGTCCCCAACGGTTTCACACACATTCCTGGGATTATATGCCTATGTTCCTTTCAATACCACAGGCTATATGAGCCCCAAATTTCAGCAAGATCTGTTCAGCCGTTAAACCGTGAAAGCGTACCAATCAAACTCCCTCTTTTACGATACTAGTAAGGGTTACTATAGATACCAGGTGAATCCGCAGTATAGATGCTAATTCATCATACAATTCTAACCACGAAGATCTTAATATTAATCAGTAGTTAACCACTGCGCGAGGCTTTCACATTCGTCTTTCTAAGGCCCCATTTCAAGCACGCATAAACAACGAGCGCCGTTGTGCACTGGGCTATGCATAATTTATGATTGTTATGCTCCATTAAGTATATTGAGGCTACTTAACTTAGGGCACTAGTTGTAGGCTTCACGGGCGTAGATACAAGCTTGAGTACCTACCTGATGTGTGGTGCCCCAAATTTTTGTGCAAGGTTAGAATGTTTAAAAACAAGGAAGAAAATTTAATGGTCTTTTGGCTAGCTTGTACGTACCATTCGCGCAATTACATGTTCTGGTTATATACCAATTTTCGACATACAAAAATAGTATAGTTGGTGTAGGTTATGGGCGAATATATGATCAGATATTAGACAAAATAAATGTTCTGACTGAATATTTATAGTAGTACGTACTTACTGGTACCATGCGTACCTGCTATGCACGTTGCTGCTTCAGATGAAATAATTGTGAAAATATAGATTTTTTAAAAGGGTTATCTTTTTTTTATTAGGAATGATAGAAATAACGATATTTATGCGTATGATTGTAGCATAGCAGACATAATCAAAGAAACGACACGCGCGACACCTTCTGTAACTGCCTATAACTTGCTTTCGCGCAAATGCGAGCGATAAGCCGACAAAGTTGTATCGCAATCGGAAGAACGGTATGTCACTGCAAAACTTACGAATAAACAAAGATTGGTTTTTATATATTTGATAATAATGGCTTAGTATCTTGAGATTTTATTTATAGACGGCCATCTTCCTCCGATCCTAAATTAAGCAAAGCTCGTTCTATAAAAACCCGATAGGTAGATTTTTAAATACATACTAATATATTATTTATAGATATATTCAAACACAGAACAAAAAGACATGTTTATGCTCACAAATATTTTTCCTAGCTGGGAATCGAACCCACGACCTACGGCGTGGGAGTCAGTCTCTAACCACCAAGCCACATAGCCCATTTTTTTTAATAAATGTAGGTATTATTATTATAATTTCTCCTCGCCACGGTGGTCCAATGGTTTAAAACTCGACTAGTGACGTGACAGTTCTGGGTTCGATTTCTAGGCCATGCTAGGTAATATTTTTGTTTCTTCGTTTAAAAATGATCACCTTGTAGCCCGGGATGTTATTGAGTTCAAAAGATGGCGACAATGCTCATCACATGTCACGTGGGAAATTTAAAATATCTTCAGTAGAATATTTATTTATTTATCCTCACTTACAACTACTTTTACAGGATACTTACCTATTACAGTAGTGTCAACAATTTATTTTCTATATTTTCAATATATTATATATTTCTGTAGCATAATATTTTGGTAGCTATCTTTGTGAATTCACTCAGAGTACAGTGGAATATGTCAATCTCAGTAGCAATTAGATTGAGAGTGCGAAGTGCGTGAGTCAGCGGCGCCTCTTTAAGTAAGTTAGTACGCACACGCGGCACTGCCAGGAGCTCTGGCTGCCGGCGTCGCCACACGTACTTGTCCGGGACACATAGTCCTATATGACCCAATATGACACCGTTTTCGACTCTGCCTATCAAAATTTTAAAAAGATATGAGACAAGTGCTCGGTCCCTCCTAACGCTTAATTCATTGTATCCGACCATTCCTAAAATGAATAAAGTCGGATACATAAGTGGATAAAACGGGTACACTCCATACTGTCTCATATATAAAAATCTAATGAATTTATTTTGTACCTTTTCCAGCATGATATTATATTTAGACTCATGTGGGGCCCAAATGACAGCGTTCCCTTCAAATAGGCTTCTAACTAACGCATTGTATAAGGCTGTGATTGCTTTAATACTAGAAAACCCATGAACCATGCGAAGCAAAAATCCTAGGTTTCTAAAAGCCTTTTTACATATTTTAGAAATGTGATCACGAAACGTTAGCCCAGAGTTAAGAGTTACACCTAAATCCCTAACAGCTGTGACTCTCGTCATGGGTTCTCCTTCTACTGTGTAGTTCCATAGAATAGGTGCATACGAACGAGAAAAACTGATGGTTACACACTTTGAGATGTTGAATTCCAAGCGGTTTTGTTCACACCATCTCGCCACTCTATCTATGTATTTCTGTAACTTTTCACAGTCATCTTTACTAGCGACAGCGTAAGACAGCTTTAAACTTTAAGCAAACAGGAGGCATTTTGCGTCTTTAACAACACTTGGTAGATCGTTAACTATTATTAAAAATTGTAATGGTCCAAGGTTGCTCCCCTGACTTACTCCAGATCGAGTAAAATACGGTTCCGACACGTGTCCTTCGTATTCTACATATTGTTGTCTATCTCTCATATAACTGGCGAAAAACCGCAGAAGATGTGGAGTGAAACCAACGCCAGCTAACTTTGTAAGCAATACGTCATTATCGACTAAGTCGAATGCTTTTTTTAAATCAAAGTAAGCAGCATCAGTTTGTCCTCCACTGTCCAATGTCGGCACTATATCCGCCATATGATTGAGAAGATTACTTGTAGTACTTCTTGCCGGTCGAAAGCCATGCTGAGCATCTGAAAGCTGCCCGCTAACTTGGGCGAATATGATCTTATGTATAGCAGACTCCAACACTTTCGCTGGAGTAGACAGCACTGCCACTGGTCTGTAACCCTCCACCATACCTTTCGAACCTCCTTTTGGTACTGGAACCACCCTGGTTAATTTCCATCTCTCCGGGAACACTGCAGTTTTAAGACACTGGTTATATATGTGAAGCAACGGCTTAGCCAAGCCCCTGTGGCAGTCTTTAAATATGAAAGCTGGAATACCATCTGGACCCGATGACTTTTTTGGCTTAAGTTGTCGAAGTGCTTTTTGTACGTCTTGCAACCTCAAACTTTCAATGTGAACCCTTGCCGCACCATTTACACCGCCTGCTTCAACTACTGCCGCTTCCACACACAAATGCGCTCGCTCAGAGCTATACACCGAATGAAAATATGGGTCTCATTACTGATATCTCGGCCTGTCTCTTTGGGGATAATAATCTCTATGTCTAATATCTTATATCTAGATATACATATACGTATTTTATTATATACCTAGGGACATCTCGTCGCCGACGAATTTCTGATATCTATAAGCGAACCCGTACTATGCTTGTAGGACATTTACTTGTTAATGGATTCATCTTTCTTGATTAAATGTATTTAAATCCAGTTTGGTTTCAGTTACTCATGTTTTGAACAAAATATATACATTCATTACATATTTTCACACCTGTCACCATTAAGAGTAGGCAGAATCCATAGATTTTTATTTGATATGCACCTGACATATAGTTTAAATGAGTACGTGCATACTGTATTATAAAATAAATATAATATAATAATAAAATTCAATTTCATTAAATATATTAGCTGTATAAAATTTATAAAAAAATATTGCTACATAATAATCCAGAAAAAAAAGTTACGATTGATTGTCAAGAAGATATAGTTTCAACTTAGTTTTAAAATTGTGCTTAGTTTCAGGTAGCTCTGCAATTAGTCTTTGCATACTTACCTGTCGGTTTTCAGTGCGTTCTTTATCCGGCTCTTGATAAGATTATCGCAGTTTTGGTGGATCGATGTTTACCTGTTTCGAATCAGAAAAAAAACTCTTTTATTTTTCTTCAGTTTTGTTTTTTTACCGTTCCTCTTACCTTCAACAGCATGAAGCTATAAGCTGTAAGTTCTGTTCTTTAAATTATTTTCTAGTCACACTATCAAACGGGTTAGAAAGCCAATATTGTAAAGGGAGACAGCAATATTATTAGGCAATTAAAGCTCTGTTCAATCTGCGCCGGGATAATTAAGTTCTAATTATATTAACTGGAAGAGTATTTTTAGAATTGTTGACGCGAAGCCCTAGCTGTTACTACGATACGTTTTAACCGTAAAGTTGAATGTTTTTCTCTTTTTTAATGTCAAATATGCCGTATGACAAACAGGAAGATGGTCCACCTGATGGTAATTGATCACCGCCTATGGACATGGTATTTTGTCAAAGAAAACGAAATTTCTAATCTTAATCGACATTCCTTGGGCCTACCAAGGAATTTCATAGATTCTAAAGCTACGCCACCGGGTCAGAAGTCAGTCTTAAACTGAGAAGAGCTGACAAGAGTCTTGTGACTATAACGTTTTAGTCGAAATGGGGGTACCCCAGGGTTCAATTTTAGGTCCATTTTTGTTTTTAGTATATATAAATGATTTGCCATATGTTGTAAATGACCTCACAGATATTGTCTTGTTTGCTGATGATACATCATTAATTTTTAAAGTTAATAGAAAAGACAAAGATCTAACTAAAGTTAATCATACTATGTCAATTGTCTGTGGGTGGTTTGCTACAAATAATCTATTACTAAATTCAAAGAAAACTAAATGCTTAAGGTTTTCTTTACCAAATGTAGCACAAGTAGATAGCCAAATAATAATAGATGGGAGCCATATTGATCTTGTAAATAAAACGGTATTTTTGGGTCTTACATTAGACAATAAATTGCAATGGGGACCTCAGGTTGATACTCTAGCTGCTAAATTAAGTTCGGCTGCTTTTGCTGTTAGGAAAATTAAACAATTGACGAATATTGAGACGGCCAAATTAGTTTATTTTGCATATTTTCATAGCCTCTTGTCCTATGGTATTTTGTTTTGGGGAGCAGCAGCGGATATAGAATCAATATTTATTTTACAAAAAAGAGCAATTCGTGCAATTTACAGTATGGGTCCCCGTGAATCATTAAGAGATTTATTTAGGGAAATAAATATAATGACATTACCTTCACTATATATTTATGAAAATATAATGTTTATACGTAGAAACATAGGAATGTTTGAGTCAAAATTAGATATTCATAGTATAAATACAAGACAAAGGGAGAAGTTAGTTGTTCCATACTTTAGACTAACTAAAGTTAACAAGGCATTTCTTGGTAATTGTGTTCGATTTTATAATAAGATACCGCTTTCAATAACCAAAATGTCTGATCATAAATTTAAAAATTATATTAGGAAAGTTTTGAAAGAAAAAGCGTATTACAATGTAGTTCATTATATTGAAGATAAAAATGTATGGAAATAGCTGCTCTCTGCACAGTGCACCTCTAAATCTCTTGTTTAAGTTGTAAGTACCTAATTATTGTTATTTTCTATTTTGTTTTTTGTTTTGTTTTTATTAATGTTACCTATAATAAGTATTTTGTAATTGTTAAATATAAAATTATGTAAAATTGAAATTATAAAATAGCCAAAAAGTCAGAATAGATAAAAATTTATATAACAAATAAAAAAGAATGTAACCTTGCTGAGTTTCTTGCCGGTTCTTCTCAGTTGAAGGCTGACTTCCGAACCGGTTGTAGCTTCAGTAACTTTAAATTTGACCTTCATAAGTGCCCTCCGAAGGCCTAAACTGAATAAATGGTTTTGAATTTTGAATTTTTTGAAAACGTGAACTATTGCGTTTTTTACATTGAAAAAAGTCATCTCTCTTATAAGTATTATAATAATGAGCAGTCTCTATGTCCTGACTATCATAATCTCATCATCAGGGTCATCTACAGAATATAAAAGCTTTTATTGTAATTTCCATTTAGAGTGCATTTTGGAACTTCACGAATTAATTCCTCCATCACCTTTTCGTCATCGGACTACTAGGCGTGGGGAGAGTTTTCACCCTTATGTTGTAGACATACCACCAATTCGCACGAAGCGCTTTGCAGCTTCCTTCCTCATGCACGCAGCTAAAGATTGGAATTCTCTCCCCTCGTCTGTGTTACGTCGGGGGTCGACGTTGTCGTCCCAGAAACCTAATGAAAATGAATAGGCTACTAACGGGAAAGCGAGCTCCATCTTCGGCCTCATCTTCACTTACGATCAGGTGAGATTGAGGTCCATCGCAATCCCGTCAGAAAAAAAAACAAGGTTGCCAGTCGGTCGGTACATGACCGCGGTTAAAATACAGCGGCTACCCCGTGGAAGTGATGCTGTCATCAGTAATATTTTGTTTTATGGACTGGAAGGTTAGCCTCTAATGGCTTTTACACCCTTAAACTGACAATAGCTCCGGCATAAATTTCATACAATAAAAACTGTTCCTACCGGTCGGTATGACAAATGAGTATGTATGTAGACAGCTATATTTACAATTATGTGTGATAATTGTAAGTATAGCTCTCCCCCGCGGTTTCACCCGCGTTCCCCAGCGATGTGACATTTTCCGGCACAAAAAGTATCCTATGTTACTTCTAATACCTCCAAATGTGTACAAAGTTTCATGATGATCGGTTAAGTAGTTTTTGCGTGAAAGCATAACAAACAAAAAACATTTACATTTATAATATTATATAGATAGATGTATGAAATATAGTAATATCTATATGTTGGTCTTGTTTCTAAATTATAAGCGCTGCTTAGTTTGTGGTCTGAAAGACAAAATGTCCCAAGATATTTATTACTACATTGAAAAACTGAAAATTATTGATGTTTTTGTGAGACATTTGTTCTATGATTACAAAATACAAAATTGTGACACTAATGGTACGTATTTAAATAAGATAAGTCATGCATTTTTTTAAGTAAATACAATCATTTTTTGTTGTATGTAGGTCTAAGGGACATCACTTTCCAACATACAAAATAATAGATGTAAACCCAGATCACAATCAATTGTAACTCAAGTAGGGCAAGTAAAGCTTAATTTATGAGATAACACTATTCAATGATATAAACAAACTTTCTCCATAGCCGCTGTCTCATTTCAATACTGGGTAATTGATATCCGAGCCGCCCTTGTGGACACCGCTTTATTTATTGACAAAAAAGGTAACCTACACTGTAATTGGCCACTAAACAGGCTTTTCAATATTTATTAAAATTACTAGCCGTCCGTGGTTTTACCCACGTTCCCGAGGAATTTCACGTTTTCCCGGGATTCAAAGTAACCTATATGTTATTCCAGGATATGCTCTATCTATGTGCCAGGTTGCATCCAAATCCGTTGGGTAGTTTTTGCGTGAAAGAGTAACATACATTTTTGCGTGAAGATAACATACATACAAACATTCACCATTATAATATTAATAGGATTCTAATACTATAATAGCTTTCTTGCATTTTTGTTCCAGAATATACATATTCTATCTGGGTAATTTTATACAGAACATTTTATAATCATTGACAATAAATATTGTGAAATTCTAAATCATTGATGCGACCAGTATAACCTCTACTAACCTACACTAATGTTATTATTCTATCCCGATTCAAAATCACTGAAAAGGTTCTGATTTTTGACACTACTTGATATTATTTTGATAGCCTTTGGCATTAAGACCGCCTTTGTACACTACTTTGTACATAAAGTATTAAATAAATAAATAAATAAATATTATACTGTGAAAAATCTGTCAAAAAGTAAATCAATTCAACTATTTTGGATTAATTATGGTTTAAATTGATAGTGAATCAAATCGAAATAGAAAATTCAGCTTTGGCCTGCCAAATGCACATATAGATGATAGTAACTGCAACAATGACGATAATCATGTTGAGTTCTAGAAAGAAGACAACACTGCTATTTCTTTAAAATATAAAGTGGCCAGTAACTATACAGTGTACCTTACATATGTAAACGAATTGAATATTCCAATGTGATCTAGAACGATCTGTGAGATAGGTAGAACTAATGATGCTACTGTAATCTTATAGCACAGTCGGTGAAAAGGTACAATATTATGTTCCATGACAAAATTCAGCTAATACAGCTTCGTCGAACCTGCGCAACGAGGCCTCGGAGACTGTACCTCTCATGTGACTGCGTAGTTAGCGAAAGAGACAGAGTATAGAGGCCGCGACGAATTTCTTCCAGCTAGTATCACTTACCTTACAGAATGAACCCGCTGGTGGACTTTGGGTCCCCGTAACCAGGACCTAGAGTTTCGACCCAAATAGCTCAAATATTTAACTAATGTCTATGTATCTAGATTCGCACCGTCTCTCGAAGACGGGAAGGCGCAAAGGTATGAACTGACCTCCCAAAAGCCGTTTCACCTCTCAGAGAATTTCTGTCGAACCATCAGGCCTCTCGAAGTCAATAAGCCAGTGGGTTCTAATATGGCTTTCTTTGCGCTATTTAGTAGAATTGTATCTATCAGCCTAAAATTTCAAAATTGTATGGTATTTACTTATTACGATATGTACCCGTAAGAAGCAGTACCTACTGTTAAGCATCCAATTTGATGTGTGGCAAAACCACAAGATAAAACATACTATTTCGACGAAATTCGCCACGGCCTCTATGCTCTGTCTCTATGCTTAACAACGCAGTCACGTAAGAGGTTCGTTCTATGTGGCTGCTTTTCGCCAACGAAGTCTGAATTAGCTAATTACGAGATGGCTATGTATGAGCTGCATCTTAGCTTAAGTTCCTTATAAAAATAAATAGTTTAAAACGACTTTTTCATTAGAAATATTGCGCAACTCAATCTGTATTGTATCTATATCCAATCTAGCTTTAAATGGATAATCACAATTAAATACTGATTTAGCTACGAATCGACATAAAACGTCACAGAGGACACAATAAAATTTAATTAGAGATGAAACGAGATAGTGTAATGTTTCCATCCAACTCGAGTCAACTCGCTTTTGCATCGATTAGGACGTATAAAAGGATAAAACAACACTTAGTCCTAATGTATTGACACACAGAGTGAAATTTAAGATTCGAATTACGTCTTTAGTGCTTTACCGCTTACAGTAAATTCGGAAAATCGGTTTTATTGTCCCGATTTCTACGAATCGGCTTACAATCGATTCGAATATGGAATGTTTAGGATTTAAATGGGACGTGTGTCGAATTGAATGGTATGGTCAATAATACGGATCGATATATCGATAATAATTCACACGGTAATTTTGATTGTGTAATTTTAAATGTGGAAGATTGGATGTTTGAGACCCCCTTCACGCATAAACGGGCGAACAGATATAAATGAAACTTGGCACTCATGTAGAATAGATGTTATACTAACAATACTTTACAATTTATTCCGAATGATACATTAAAACTTTCGTGAACGTGGGTAAAACTGGGGGATTGAAGCTGGTCACCTATTATTTAATAAAAAGGTTTATGGCCCCACTGAATATAAGCAGAACTACGATTTCTTCTTGGTAACCAGTTATCAATTTGATATAGGCCTAAACATAAACTAGCTGTCCCCCGCAGTTTCACCCGTATTTAGTTTAAAGTTGATCAGACCAAGAAAACATATTGTTTCATACAAATTTTGCAACCCCGTTTTACCCCCTTTGCAAAAATCCTTTCTCAATGCTCCCCTACGTTATAAACCCCTGCGCAAAATTTAAAGTTTCTAACCCTTATAGTTTAGGCTTTGCGTTGATATGTCAGTCAGTCAGTCAGCTTCTCCTTTTATATATACAGAGTGACTGGTGACTGGTAGATACCTTCAATATTTGAGGATGTGATAGTTGGCGATCATAGATGATGAAAAAAAAATAACATTAAAAATAAATATATATATAAATATATATATATATAATTAGTAAACAGTACACCGAGAGTCCCGTATTTACCTGCGCAATTCTTGGATACGCGCAGCGCGCTATCAACACACAATACATAGGTACGTACACTGTACAGCTATTGCCTACCTACATCAAGACCTCTTCCCATGTATTTTCCCCATGAGCATGATCCGTTTTCCCTTCATACTTTAATCCTGGCTTAGGACAGGCAAAAATACCTAGGTAATCACTTATTTGTTGACTAAATAAAGTGTAGAATGTAGACAATAGAATTTGAGACAAGGTTCAACATATCCACTGAAAAGTTCAAGAACCTTGGTATTTTCAGCGTATTTAAAAAATGGAATCATACCTTTGTACTACGATTTAATTTAATTAAACTACCTACCTACCTTCCAGTTGTTCAAAATGTGTACCACCTCGTGTGATGCATAGTTCGGCACGTTTACACATATGGTCTTTAACGCGATTTAAAACGAACGGATCACCTTGCAAACTATCATTAGAACGCGCGTACCGCACGTGACTAGATCAACTAAAACAACAAACACCGCGGCGTGTTTAGAGAGTATAATATCCACATTTCACTTATTTTTAGAGAAATTGTGGTCAAAAATTAAGCACCTAATTTTATTACATCATTTTAACGAGAATCGAGTACCGAGTACTCTCCATAAGTATCGAAGGTATCTCACCAGTCACCCTGTATAGATAGATATAACATGTCCCAGTCGTTGTATAAATTGTTCCCTTACCTGTTAAAGGAAGATTATTTTCGGCGAACATTGGCAAACAATGCCAAAAAATTAAATAGTACGCTTTCACAATACGCCAAAAGCGATATAGATTTGTGGTAATTTTAGTAAATAAATCTGTTGTCGGAGTTTCGATTGCCACTTTATTTAGCTTTCTACATAATTCTTATTGCTGTGTAATAAGGCTTATATTAGGTATTTTTATGTGTAGGTAGGTTTGCGAGTTATAATCGCATGTCAGACGTTATGCGCCTGCGCCTCCGGGTGACGTGCGACTTTTGACTTCTTTTGTCTCAAGATTTGATCCGAAATGGAGGCGACCAACGACCGGATCGCAATTTCATACCCATATTTTGACATAAAATTTTGTAGCGTAAACATTTTAGAGGCGTCGCCGAAAGCTGGGTATGAATCATGAAGTTTTATTGAAATTAAATCGGAATTATCCGCTTCTTCATGTCAACTTTGAAGTCTGGCTTTTCACACCGAAGATGTCTTTTTACATTACACAAACATAATTTTGTATAATTTCATATTTGAAATTCCCAATTTTATAATTATTTAAATGTAAATAATAATAATGGGTTAGATTATTGTATTCGATATGAGCATAAAAATTACGAAAAATCAGATACGTTCATAATTAGGTATATTTTTCACTTGCAATGCGTCAATCAGCCGGACGGTAAAATTCCACCAAATCTCATGTAATATATATATATATATATTTCTATTGGTTTATTTAATATACTGTACAAAGCACTAAAACGTACATGTAGCCACATAACGCAAACCTCAAGGGGTTAATCTGTAAGAGGCGAGGTCGTTCGTTCGCACGAAAAAAGAAATACAAAGGAAAAATTGAATAGAAATACTTACTTCTAATTTATGTTTATTTTAATTATTTTTTATATTATTTTAGTCTATATTAGTTGGTTAAATTATTATTATTTTTTATTTCTTTTCTTAGATAACACCATTTCAGTTTGCGCTTTTTGCTTATTGTAATCAAATTTTATTGACTCAAAATGATCAGAAACAGGGTAGGCCGAAGTCATTTACTTATTTTTACGGTCGAACCTGGGCTTAATAAAAATAATTATACAATATTGCATCATCAGTACAATTTAATTAACTATTCGGTAATAAAACTCAGATAGACTTTATCTAGACTCGAATAGGCGATTATATAATCGATTAAAATCTATTGCGCTTCTAGTTCATTCATTTAAAGGTGCGTCACTACGGCAAATGTATAGAGTAATTAATTGGTTAGCCCTTTAGATATATAAACAACATTTTAACCGCTCGGTAGGCATCGTATCAGCATAGTAATTATTATAAACAAGAATATAAAATGGAGGAAGATCCACTGGGCTCGAGAAGTTTCATTTCATCGAAGAATGCAGTTGTTTGGATGCGTGTGCGACCGGCCGCGGTTGCTCTGTGGTAGCTATCTGACAGATTTTTTGGCGGGGAAATTTAGAGAAGAAAAAGACTATATTTGATATGCAAAAGCTTCTAAAAAGTTAAAGCAAAATAGCATTAATTAATATAGTAGGTAATTTCTTAGTTTAATGATTATTTTGTCTTGCGTTGATTTTTACTGTGTTACAAAGCGGCATTCAGAACCAACGCGAAAAAGCGATGGATTAACAAAATGAATGAATATTTATATAGCTTTTATATTATAGCACTGATAGATCACTTGAAGGTTAAATCTATGGAAGTCACTACCCGTTTGGCTGGCAGCAACTGTGAAGCACCGGCAAGAAACAAAGGTCCGTATAACTTTCATTAATCTCACTATTATAACTTTTTTTAACATTTTCAAAGTAAATGTCATTTGTAAAAATATTTAACGTCACCTCCATTTGATTCAGGATATAAAGACACCTGGAAACCCGAAAAGAAGGCATATCTTATCCTTTAATTTGGTACGTAGGGATAAGTAAGACTCGTGCTTCATAAAGCCTATCGCAACAACCTTACTCCTCCTGATAATTGGACATTCCTAACAGCCAAAATTAATATACGATCCCGATCTAAAATCGCTAGATTGAAGTAGAATTTTGACATTACGTGTCTTAAAATAACTGTCAAAAGGTTTATGAATCCATGGATTTTCGATCGGGATTGCATATTAATTTTCGCCGTAAAAGAACATTCACAACCCTATCTTCCCGGTGGGTCCTCATATTCTAAATCATCCAGTTTATTACGGAAATATAATACCAAATGCATTTTGTCTCATACAATGTTTAAATATTATATTTTGCGCCCAGTTACCGACTGGCCAGCGTTTGCACAAAGACCTCCTGGTGGGAACCTATTTATTTTAAAACCTTGTTGTTTTTATGGTCATAGATTAGGGATGGAGGAATACCTGACACTGTCTGTGGGCCCCACGTGTGTTTATCTAATATGAGCCTTAATGGGCAGCCGTGTGGTTGATTTTGTTTTGAATCTGGAAATATATTTTTGTTTTCTATTTTACATCCCAGTTATTAGTTTCAGTCAAGTATGTGACACTGTTTTTATACTGTAGGTACTTACTAATTATTTCCGCCATATAGTTCCTTATTCTTCTATACTAATATTAAATAGAGGTAAAGATTGTAAGTTTGGATGCAGGAAGTGATCAGTGAAATCAATCATTAGATTTTTTTAACAATATCTTTTCACTAATAGGAAGCTACTATTATTCCTGATTGAGATAGACTTAAGTTATACCCCGGGAAATGAACATTTCTCTCGGGTACGTAGTAAAACCACAAGATGGAAGCTAGTGTATTACAACGAAAGGAATGGAAGCATACATACATTGGTACATTACGCCGACTTCAAAGTATTGGGCTATATAGTAGGGTGACGATGTCGACATTCTGAGGATGCTCTCCTTCATAATATTCTTCACCTTTGAGGGTGGTAAAGTGGTTGGAATACCAGACGGCCATCCACTTGTGACCTGCAGAATACCTCTTAGATTATTTAGAAAAGAGTAATTGCTGAGTTTATTGTCAGCTGTTCAGAGTAAAAGCAACCTTCTGAACCGGCGTTAGAGTCCATTCATAATTACCTGTGAAGGGCTATTTGAATAAATATATTTCATTAACTTTATTAAATTCTTAGCTGTCAAATCAGACCTTATACATGTCGACAACTTTAACGGGGTAACTTAAGTACAACTTTTCACATATTCCGTAGTACAGGGGTTTTCAACTAAAGCCCTTTCAACATCAAAATATTTAGGTTTGCAAACAAACTAACGGCATAACTTACCGTAGCGCAACCGAGTCCCTTCGGCTTTCCTAATGTCATCCAGTTTCTTGCATATTAAACAGTTGTATTATTACATAAATCACGATAAACGCGTTTATTTACTACATTGTACCTAATATTAGATAACTTACGTACAAATGCGGATAGAGTCACAGCGTGATTGAAATTTTCGGTATTATTGCTGTATCTATTTACAAGTATAAGAAATGCGAGGATGGGCGCGTTCGATTTCATTCAAATTTCGAATTCAGAACTCATTTCATTTTATATTGGGGAGAAAATAAGTGATCTCTAGATCGGCATTTGAGGTCTTTAACAGCCAGTATCAATGATAAAAAAAGAAATAAATTTGAATTACTAGGTATAATAATTGATGGTTGTGGTTGTAAACTTCGAATGTGTGTGAATAGCGATAGGGTTGTTTTTCCTTTATCATTACAATTTAAGAAATGTCTTTTGCCGTTAATAATGTAATAATAAAATAAAAGATTTTGTTTCATAATAAGGTTGGCTTATATCACCATACAATCAATTATAGTGTCATTACATGAACCTTATTCAAATAATCATAAAGTTACTTTTTCTATGACATTCTTAAATGTTAAAAGAGGTTTCTTACAATGGACAGACGATAGAGTTCATATTAATTTTACACATCACCATGATTGTACTGTATCGTATGGTAATACTAGCTGTCTCGTAGATGTTACATTTTCCCGGGATAAAAAGTAACCTATATGCTATTCCAGGTTATATACTATCTACCCAGAACCTCCGGTCTTTATGGCGAGCTTTATACCGCTCAACCACCGAGGCGAATTTAAATATAAAGTTTTTTTTATTTGGATTTATTCAGCAAAGTGTAGGTATGTAGATAATATAACAAAACTTAATTATCAGACTAGCTAAGATCTCAAAGTGTATAGAATTATTAGTATCGTTGTTATGGGAAAATCGGTAACGAACGCAAAGAATGCCAGTAAATTAGTCTACGTTATAGCATTCTTCGAATCACCGCCGTAATAATAAAACAGAATGTAGCTAATCTGATTCCACGACTGTTACGTAGCATTAAATATTTAATATATGACGTAAAATAGTTCAGTCAGTTATATATTATACTTTTTGGAACCATTCGCGGAATAAGTGCGGTTTCAGTTTGATGCCGCAACAAAATGGAATGTCGTAAAATATTTAACTTAGGAGAACCATAAGTTAAGAAATAATTGAGTTTCGTCGTTTATTTAACTAGGTTTAAAGTTTTAAATATTCTCAGCATGTTAATGACATAAGACTTCCGTTTTCCGTCCATTAATTAAACATACACTGGCAAGAATTTGTACATGAAATGAGTTTGTTATTAAAAAACTTGCGAAATAAAAATTCAAACGGATTATCCCGTCAAAAATGACATGCGGGCATCCGAAATTAAGTGCCGCAATAGCGCGCGGTGGTCAGAAAAAAACTCAAAGAAAACCGCAGAGCGAAGCGTCAATCTCGCAGATTTTCAGTTTAAAAAGAAAATAATAAAAAAAATAAACGAGATAGGTATTACTGTCTCGTGTCTGTGGTAGCTCAGTTCGAGATTTGAACGCACCGTGCGCGCGCGCTCCCGTGGTACCGCGCCATTTCCCACCAACCACCACCGCCTAGTGACACTCGTTCCATTTTCAAAAATTCAATAGACTGTATATTTTTTAAATTTGGATTCATAGTGTGTGCCAGTGACATCAGTGTTGTGTTGTGTCCGATTTTCATGAAAGTGACCGGTTTAGATTCTGTTCAATTTTTTCACGTGCTTGTTGCTAAATGGTTTATAGCTGACATTTGTTAGGACAAGCATGCGAGCTTCTTATGGTAAGTCATTTTGTATCTATTTGTACTAACATTAATTACTAGCACCGAGACGTGAAGAAAGCAGTTAATTTGAAGTGTCAAGCCCAGATAATTATGTCGTCTGAATGCTTCAGGAGGATTGTAAATCAATGCCAATAATTACTACATATTCCGTTTTAATTCTACTCGTGTTTATAATCACTTACTTCTACGTACCTACAAATTTAATTTTATTTCGAGTGTTTTTTTTGACTTAGGTAGCCTCTGATAGTTTTTAAGCCTTCACGTTACAAGTCGAGCTTGGTCGCTTGACAGATTGAAAGCTGAACTGAAGCGGAAATATAGTTTCTACATTTGAATAATTACGTGCAACTGAAAATAAAACCCTTTTCAGAAATCATTCCATTCATAGACATCTTCGTCGGAGTAAATTCCACCACATTTGTAGTCGTATCTGAATTGTTTTTATTGGGTTGGTTGGCTTGGTGGTCAGATGCGATACCTTGACTGTTATGTGGCAGGTCGTGGGTTAGATTCCAACACAGGAGACAGATTTGTGTTCATGAACACGGCCATTGGTTAAGTCTGGGTGTTAGTGTTTTTTTTCAATAATATGACTAGATAGCGCGTGTGAAAAATCTTAAAATATTCTTTTAAGATGTTGTGAATAGTTGGTACTGTTTTGAGGCAATATTTTTAGTGTATTCAAGCTGGAGCCTTTGTTATAGGAAAATAACGTAAGGAAACTATAGCTCGGTGCTTTGGTAGTTCGTAGTACCGGCCTGGATTCACCTGAACCAACATTCATAAAGCCAATCAATAATAAATAATAATAATAATAAACCATATTTCAAATTAGATTTTATAAGTTATTTATTCATTTTTTTTTCTATCAAAACTGACTTATTATTCGACTTTAGATTTAAATAAGTAATTGATCATAGTGTAAATGATCCTCAAAGATTTGGAACAAAGATTGCCTGTAATTATCACTTGCCTTAACACTTCATGAATATTTTAAATAGCAGTTACATAAATCGCAGCACAATTTAGGCAGTTTAGACGTGTTATCGTAAGAACGATCAAAATGACGTTTTCAAGAATCTAATTCTATTAACTAGTGGCACTAACAAGAAGAACCAGATTGTTATGTGAACTTTAAAATGCGTTGTAAATGCCAAAGTTTTTGTGTGTGCATGTTTGTTACCACTCAATTTCATACTTTTTGAGTAGTATAGCTCTTAGTGCAGAGTTCGTCCGGGGAAGTACTACCACCTGACTCATTTCCGCCGTGAAGCAGTAGTGCACTTGTATTACTGTGTTTCGGTTAGAAAGGTAAGGGAGCCGGTGAAATTACAGGCACATGAGACTTAACAACTTCACGTCTCAGGGTTGACAAGGCATTGGCGATGCCCCTAGTGTTACAAATGTCTTTGATTAGTGTTACAAATATTTTTGATTATATACGGTACCTAGTAAATAAATAGTAATTAGATATTTAACGGAATCAATAATACTTACTGTATCAACTCCTGCAAAAAGCATATCACATGCCATTGTATGTGCAATGTGTTCATTTATATCAAGTAATTTCTCTAAAACACCTTTCTCATCTTCAGATTTTCCTTTATTTGTCTTCAAACGTTCCCTTGCCATATCGACAAAATGTTTTGTTAGTCTGAAAAGTTCAATAAATGAATTAGTTTATGGTTAAGCAAATAGGCGGAAATTTACTGTAATGAGTAATGTGATCAAGTACATACCTTTCCTGGTCTTCATAGATCTTCATACCCTTTTTAAATGTTGGTGTTGCGATATATTTCAGGTGGACCGTCAGCTTGTTTGTCGGCCCATGTGGTATAAAAAAAAATACCGATTTAATTTGTACGAAATTTTGCACACTTAGAATATGTTCTGGATTCTTTTTTCCCGGGGAATCAAATGACCCCTCAACAACGCGGGACGGGGAATTGTAAAATAGAACTTTAACGTCGGATTCGATGTTTCGTTTCCAGCCAATTAGATAAATATTTTTTATGAACAATCGCACACTATTCAGGTAAGATGCTGATGTACCCTGTTATAACGCTGCCATCGTATTTTTCTTTTATTTGATTATTTATTTTCTCTTAGGAAGATTCAGCAAAATATTAATTATATTATAAACATATAATGTAGTCCTATGCCATTTATAAATCTCCACCTATAGAACTGTTCAGTTCTCTGAAGACAAGATAAAAAAGGCCCACTCCTTGCTATCTTCTCGTGACGTTACCTTCTCAATCACGTCTAATACAGTTATAGACCTGATGAATGATAACTCGCTAACTGACGCTGTTTGTTGCTGTACCCAAATTTAAGCCAAGTCCATTTTATAACGTTTCCCAATGATAGTGATTCCTGTAATTTAGACACCGTTTTATTTATGTTAATGCTCTTTTAGTGCGCAAATATAATCTTTAAAATACATCTAACGGACTACATCTCTATTATAACACTGGTACTAATTCCCATAGACCGTAAGCTAGAGTGGCTCGTAGTAACTTCAGAGATAACATCAAAGCAAACAGTGTAAAGTTGTGAACTACTCGCAAATAATTGTCTCGAATAAACAGACAATTGCCTGAGTTCGCGCTGTAATGTAACCCGGAACCTTGAGGGCCTTTGTAACTGGCGCAATAGTTGATGAATCATTGAATTCAGTTGTTTCTCCTGGGGCATCAGTAGTGTTTTTTTTACAGAGAATAATAAATAAATAAATATCGTGGGACATTCTTTACACACGGCCATCTGGTCCCAAACTAAGCAGAGCTTGTACTATGGAAACTAGATAGTTGATATACTACATATATATATATTTTTTTAAATACATATGTAAATAGATATTTACACCCAGACACAGAACAAACAGACATGTTCATGCACACAAATGTTTGTCCTGGGTGGGAATCGAACCCGCGACCTTCGGTTTGGCAGTCAGGGTCTCTAACCTCCAAGCCAACTGGGCGTACTATCATCATTATTTACCAGCCTTATACTTTTAATAAACTTCTTTCTTTCAAATTTGTTTTTCATAGTTCTTTTAGTCACCCCTTACCATTATCAAATTTTTTCACGCATAAAAGTAGTATCTCCCTGCTATCTCCGGCTTTATACATAGTTATCGTTTCTCTTATAGACCCTTCATTGTTATGGAGACTCCTAATTCCTCATTATTTGTAACTTATCTTGAATTAATTAAGTACTTCATATGCTTAAATCATTAAAACTACGCAACGGATTTTGATGCGGTTTTTTTTAATAGATAGAGTGATTGAAGAGGAAGGTTTTTATGTTTAATACATGTGACATCCCAAGGGAACGCAGGTAAAACCGCGGGGGACAGCTATTTGGAATAAAATCAGTATGAAATTTAAATACTGCTGTGCTATGGCCACATACAGATACTGAGCAATTTTCTCAGTGAAGAAGTTAAGACAAGTCGTTGTATTGTTTGTGTAAGCAAGTCTACAAGTACTGAAGGTCGGTTTATCAACAGAGTAAATACAAAATAAATATTTATGGCAGTGAAAATTGCAAACAATTCTGCAAACAGCTTCTGTACTTCAGATGATAATTTTATTATTTAAATAACCTTCGCTAGTGGCTCACTTACATGTATAATTATGTTTGCTACTTAATTAATGTGAGTGTTTATTCTCAGGATGATTTTAACTGACTGTCAACTTACAAACTGCTTAATTTTAACTGACTGTCAACTTACAAACTGTGCTTAATTTTTAAGTAGGTACCTTTTTAATACCGTATACGTTGAGGTCTGAATTTGTAATTAGAAATAATCCATTCTTAATTCCGCCTATATTATAAATGTCTATGGTTTTATGTAGCGACTCAATGACGCAAAAATTACTGAACGAATTTTAATAAACTTTGTTACGCTGATAGAATATATTTCAAATGATACAATCATTGGATAAGGATAATAGAAGAATCGAAAAAGTAAGCTGTAAAATTAAATAGACTTCTGAAACTTTCAAAAGACTTGTTGGATATAAGCTGAATATGAGGCTGCAGTTATCAGTAGTATAGCAGTCTCTATGTTCGTTTACTTTAGAAAAGCATCGAGTGAATCCTATTATTCCTAGTTGCTGGTTTCCGAACGATGGTAATTTCAGTAGCTATAACGTACAATAGCCTTTTAAAATCAGCAGCTGCCAGTTTATCTATAAAATAACTCGGTAATTGGCGGCCCGGTTGCTGACTGCCAAGCCACAGGTCATGGGTTCGCCTCGACAGGACAGTCATTGTGTGTAAGAACATGTGTGTCCTTAATCTAGGTGTACAACATCTTTGTCACTACCTGTATTACTAGGTTTGGAATCGCTGCCCTTACCTCGAATATCTACCGGAAGCATAGTATCAAAGTGCGCCAAAAAGCAAAGCAACGGAAATTTTTTTTTCGCGTAACGTCAGATTATTCGCAGACTTTAATTTTCCATACTTCAACAGCTTTTTGGTGCATTCGATACAATGGCGCCTCGCTTGCGATAGATGCTCGTGCTAGGTATAAATGTTAAACATAATGTCACAGAATATAACTATATTATTATCCGTCTACGTCACAGCACAGTTAAATAAGTATTAAAATTATAATTAGGCTGTAAACGCGGGGCTGGCCGCCATTTTGAACAGGTTCGCGTGAATAAAGTTCAAGTTGAAAATCTATATTAATACTGTTGATCGCATTTACGATTACTGGACGACTATTTACAGTTTAAAATGTGTTATTTCTGTTATCTATACGATAATCTGTGGGATTTCTATCAGCTCACATGAGATTGAGCTTTCTCTGTAACGTGTCTGTTTATATGCGATATAGGCTTAACTGCCTCTGCGTCTCTATTTATATCTTTTTTTGTTTTTATACTACTACGGTAGCAAACAAGCTGACGGCCCGTCTGATGGTAAACGGTCACTGCAGCCTATGGACGCTTGCAACACCTTGGGTATCACTCGCGCGTTGCCGACCCTGCAAAAATCTCTTCACACCCTTCTTGAAGAACCCCATGCTGTACTCCCTTGGGAAAACCTCGGCAGGGAGCTCATTCCATAGCTTAAGCGTGTGATATCTATACCAATATATCAAATTGGAGTCTTTCTGTGATTTGATATTAACGGCAAAATATTCGTAAGACCTGCTATTTATATAAGGTCTGTATGCCTGAATGTTTGGTTCGAATTGGCTCGGAAATGGCTGATTGGGTTTTGAATGTTCTACTCCCAGATTTTTGAATTTTCTTGATTGGGACATAATATACGTATTGTCACGGAGAATTTAAGGTATTGCTGGAACGCGAGTCAAACCTAGTTGTAAAATAACATTCATAGATCAGTCATTATTGATTTTGCATTAGCTCTTCCATTCTTAAAGCTTTGACAAGATGGTAGGAAAGGTATCCTCATGGTGAAACATAGTGTCCGTTTGTCACGGCTACTTTACAGCTTCAGAAGGGCTGGGTCCTGAAGCGTTTCACGCCACACTACGTCCCTTCTATAGGGGTGAACGCCGCAGGTTGTATTTCTGTTCTACTCTCAAAATAAATTCTTATCGTAAACTTAATTAACGTGGAAATAATAAAAAATGGGAATTAGACTTTATTTCCTAGAGGGTAAGAATAGAAATATATATTTATACTAGTAGTACTTTTTCTATCCCTTACGCGTTCTTATAATATTCATCCCTTACTATGAAACTCTGGTAAGTTTTTGAGCACTTCCCCGCAAAGGTTACTGAAAAAAAGGAGTTAAAAACCATTATTCTATTTCAGAATAAAAGAGCATTTGAATATCATTAAACTAATAATTGATTGTAATGTCTTCAATAATACTAAGAATTCCCAACAAAATGATGTCAATGCCCTCGTGCCATAATAATTCAATTAAAACACAGACGAATTCAAACTTTATCACCTACATAATAAAGGAGGTAGAGACTGTATAGCTAAAGTGGTAGACATAAGACCCCCACATCATAATCCCTATGGATTAATATATGGTTTTTTAGCATTATTCCAACTGTATCCGGCTGTGTCTAGCTTCAGAAATAACATACGTGTACTAGTTTACGTACAGGTTGATGATTTAATATGCAAATAAATGTATATTTATCTTTTAAAGATCTTAAATTTTGTGTTTTTTCTGCCCTGTTTCTAATAGGCTTATTCGAGAGATTTAGCAGCATTTTATGAGTTGCTGATCTCACACCAACCTTTTGGGAAACCTTCGTTGACAGTGCAAGATGTAGATCGGTATACTCATTAGTCGCCTTTTACGAGGCCTAGAGATGAGTAAGGGTAGTATTTCTCGCTACCACATAGTTTAATTGAAAAATTCAAAACTATTATTCAGTTTAGGCTCTCGGAAGGCACTTATGAAGGTCAAATTTAAAGTTACTAAAGCTACAACTAGAGGGACCTAAAATATTACAACCTGAAATAAATACATACCGTAAACTGGCGCCTGAAAATTATCAGAATCGGTCTAGCAATGTGGATATTTCCCGATATTACTATCTTAGTACAGACAAAAATATAAATGCCTTCAATAAAATATCACATAATACTCAGATTATTAATAAATAAAAAAAATATACATGGTTACAATAACTGCTAAATTCCTTTGGAATTATTTAGATAACAAATTTAGTACCGTAGTTAGCTACATATTTTTTATGTTATTTTGAACACCATGTATCATAAATGAGTATGTACTGTGCCCCAGATTCCCATAGAGTTCATTTTTGTTTAATCTTTAAAGTATGTTTAGTTTTATGTATTATATAATAATATACCTACTTATTACATGGGTAAAGATTGACTAGAATAAAATTGTTATTGAAGATTTCAGCCTACCTAGCTTTTCATATGGATTCACTTACATTTCACAATACAATGAAAAATAAGGAACTTCGTTCCAAAAATATTATTTTTATTACAATCTTAGAGTAAATCAGGGGTTCATAGTAATATTTCTAAGTTGTTAGGACAAATAGTCTCTCGAATACATCATCATCATCAGCCTATCTCCGTCCACTGCTGGACATAGGCCTCACCTATGGCACGCCACTGAGCTCGATCTTCAGCTCTTTGTGAATCAATCATTCTTTAAAACTACGCAACGGATTTTGATGCGGTTTTTTTTAATAGACAGAGTGATTGAAGAGGTAGGTTTTTATGTATAATACATGTGACAACCCATGGGAACGCGGGTAAAACCGCGGGGGACAGCTAGTTTATTAATATAAAATGTTTCCGCGCAATAGTGTTTTCTAAAATTTCTTACATAATCATAATTTATATAAAGTTTTCAAAATATTTATTTTTACAATTCCTGAACGTCCTTCCCATTATTAAAAATCCTTTTAAGACACCGCCCTGAAATTCCAATCGCCCATTAAAAAAAACCATCGACAGAAAATTCATCCAATAAATTTAATTCAAAGAGCATACTTCAATACTACAGTTGTATTACGTGATAGCTTATTATATCATTTATTAACGGTTAAGTACATTAAATAAATACCTGTGCACTCCTGTATACTGCTTCAACCAATCACGATGCGTGGCGAGCACTCTATATCATACCGGTGAGATCAAAGCGTGCGCCGATCAAAGAATACTAAGCGATACCGATTCCGAACGAACCGTCCTCGGGTTTCCTGTTATTGTACCTTTTTACAAAATCGATTGTATTATCCCACGGAATAATAATTTTGAGAATTCATTCATGGCTTGAGAAAGAATAAAAACTGTTTTATCATTTTAGAAATAGCCGAGCTCGTAGTAGAAGTACTACTACCATACCCATTGCCGTCGTGAAGCACTAGTGCACTTGTATTATTGTGTTTCGGTTACAAAGGATAGCCAGTGAATTTACAGGCACTAGACTTTACAACTTCACGTCTCACTCTCAGGGTCGACAACGCGTAATGCCCCTGATGTTGCATATGTCCATAGGCTGTGGTGACCATTTACCATCAGGTAGACCGTCTGCCTGGTAATGACCTTAGCCGTGATACATAAATATCGAGGGCTCGCACAGTACTGAGTTTTGTTGGAGGAAAACATCATGAGAAAACGCGTGGTACGGTGATAAGTTACTGCGTATATAGCCTACCTACTTACGATTATAATACGTCACAATCCTAAAATTATGTTCTGGCCGTTGCATTTGAAACCCTGTTGCATTATAGGTAGACAACAATTTAACAATCCTTTAAAATAATTACATGAAATACTACGATCTATGGAATTGCTTGTCTTGTCTAATAGTAATAGTATTTGTGAATTTAAACGCCACGTTCCTATATTTAATTAGAATAAAAACAGAGCTGTATTGACTGCGTAGAAAGTAACTGATTCGTTTCTATTTCGATCTGCGACGACAATAGCGGGAAGGAATTACAAGGACAGACAAAATATAGTTTACGTATTATAGCTAACGTGAATTTTATAATTAATCTTCAACATACGTACCTAGTCTTTTAAATACTTGTTTTCATAGGCATTTCTTTTATTCTTTTTATTTTTGCTGTAGTTGAGTCAAAATGTAAAACTCTTATGTTTCGATGTCGTCTAAAGCATCTGTTCCATGCGGGTCCTAGACACCCATTAAAATATATACGAGTATGTCAAATTCATTAGGCACTATGACCCGGGGAGCTTGAAATACGGGTCATTAGAGTAAGTAGCGGATTATTCTATCTGTTTTTTGGTTTGATTTTATTCCATTAACTTCGTCTAAATATTTGAGGTGGCAACCACCCTCCAAATCTTGTATTCGAACCTCTTATACATACTTATAATAAAAAAAACTCTGTCTCCAAGCACCGCACAAAGTTATGGGACAATTGGTCAGTGCTTTTTTTCATTTACTTCCTTAGTGGCCCCACTAATAAATAATCTCGTGAATTACGAAGGTTCTTCAAAGATACTTAGTTATTTAGTTATTCACAGCAAAGTTAACCTAACAATTTAAACTTTGTATTCATAATCTCTGATACCGTAGTTATTACTGAGTTACTAGAAAGTGACTTAATCCCATATAATAAAGTGACAACCCTAACATTCCACCGCTAAAGACAAGCGTGAAATTTGCTCTCAAAGGTAATATTTCAATTTTAGGAAAAATTAGACCAATTACTAGTCAAATGCGAATTTCGCAAGTTGCGAACTAATCAGCTTAGTCACGAGTCGATTAAGTCACGAACTGTGTCTAGTGGCGATATCAAAATTGTCAACTCGATAGGCTGGCGTGATACTTGACTTCCTGCCTTGGATTTAGGGTTTGATTCTGGAAGGTCTGTAGGCTCGACGATGGTTAGTCGCGGCTTCTATGCTCTGTCTCATTCGCCAACTACGCAATTACGTGAGAGGTCGCTCTCCGAGGCCTCGTTGTGCCACGCGCAGGCTCGGCGACGAAGTTTGTATTAGGTGGTTATAAGGTGACGTTAATTAGAAATATTTTGGGCACTACATATATTATATTTGTTGGGTGTAGAAGTCATCAGAGACACTTAGAAAAAGGTCAATAAAAATGCAGCCAAATGCGAATCAAAAAACAAACTAGGTGTTCCGTACCACTATACGAACAATATTTAATAAAATGCCGAAATTAACACGTTTTTTGCATGTTAAAGAACATAGTCTGCGAAAATTTCTCCGTTGAATCTATTACAGTTCATGAAATTACTTATTTATCGATCTATAGCGAATTTTTTAATAGCTATAGGCTAGTCCACCACTGAAATAATTTACTTATCGATTTACCTACTTCTCTTACATTCTTATTTAGAGACTGGCTGTCCGGACAGACATTGTCCTGTTGACATAAGTCCATTCAAAATTCCAGTAATTAGATCGCAGCGCCACCTACCGGGGCCAATTTTGAATTTAAACCATTCTCGAATCCACTGGAACACACACAAAACATGTCATCTAAATCTATTCCTCGGTTTAGGAGGAGTTCACTATTATACACACGGACAGAATAATTATATTACATATATTAAGATTATATCATAAATGTGCTTTTTTCAGTGCATATCTAATTGTGAGCAGGTTTTATTCTAAAAGTACATTCCTTACCTCTAAACGCGCAGTCTCATCTCCGCACTACGATATTATTTATTCACTCATTTGTATTCCATAACGCGTAAACAATTGTAATTTGAATAGGAATTCAAACTGTTAGATCACACTATCGCCTTATCCTTCCCGGTCCAAAGCCAGACGGGAAACGAAATTATGAAAAATGGATGTCTTATGCATAATGTCAACATTTCTTGCAAAACATCGTGTCTTTACGCGTCGTAATACATCACTGTCACATATTTACATAAGCATAATGATATTTTATTATGATGCACGGTCAGCAACGCAGAGCTTCCCGTCGCCTCGTTTTATATAGCTCGATGGACTGTAACAAGCCTTATTCAATAATGAACAAGTGGAACGAGTTTTATGTGAAAATAAACGTATTTGGTATTGGAAATTATGGATGGTTCCTTATTGAATTGACAGGAAAAGGATAGTTTGTGTGAGTTTTTAGTTTAGAGTAAAACGTAAAATGGCTGATGAAATTATGCAAAACTGGCTGTTTTAAGCATGTGTGCTTCACATGAGCCTTTTTTTAATTTTTTTTTTCGTTATTAATTGGATGCCGAAGAGATTAATTGAATATATAAATAAATAAATATCCCGGGACATTCTTTACACACGGCCATCTGGTCCCAAACTAAGCAGAGCTTGTACTATGGATACCAGATAACTGATATACTACATATACTATTTTTTTTCCTAAATACATACATAAATAGATATTTACAACCAGACACAGAACAAACAGACATGTTCATGCACACAAATGTTTGTCCTGGGTGGGAATCGAACCCGCGACCTTCGTTTTGGCAGTCAGAGCGCTAACCACCAAGCCAACTGGCCTGTCAAGCCTGAATGAACAAACAATGAAACTATCAATTTCATATTTTACTTGAAACTTATAATTATGAACGTAATTTTCGGGACATAAAATCTAATAATAATATGATCGCTAAAGTAATAGAGTTACATAAAGTACGGAGGTGACAATGTCACGTAAGGCTGTAAATTAAATATTTGGTGAAATGTGAGGCTCTGGGATGTCTAACCACAGTCTCTTATCTCTGCCGATCAGTCTCTGAGTCAGACACCATGGCATTGGCATTTGCTAATTAAATATGTATGATAAAAAAGATGTACATCGAGCTGGAGCCGCCTCGTGCCTGATGACTCAAAGCGACATCAAACGAATGTACCTCATCGTTTTTTAATCTAATATAGAATTTTTATTTACTTTAACACGTTTTAACATTTTTTGTTACAGTGTCAGAAACCTCCATTTAAGTATGAAATATCCGTATAAGTAGGCATAGCTCTTTCTTAACACTAATCATACCAACACTTACTAGGTACCAATTTCTACCATAGGAGGTCAAATGTGACTTTATATTTCCTGGTTGTATGTATGAAATATGGTTGTTGGGAAGGTAAACATATAGTATAACTGTATATTAATTAGTAAGAAACAGTCATGAAGTCAAATGAGCAAAAGCAATAAGATGATACGTGTATTTTCAATGCAAATTTCAAAATGGGTCATTTGACCCGGTTATGGTATGTTTAGTGTTAACATAGTTTATTATAATAATTAGAATAGGTAAAAATATTAAAACTAACACTTTAAAAAAATACAATATTTCTGGTAGGAACTTGTTGTTTTAATTTTGATTCGACTAAAATTATAAAGTACCGCTTTAATTATGGAAAAATGCTTTTGAAGGAGACAGGGCCACCCTGACGCTTCATATTGGCTACCTTCTAACTTAAAACAGCGTCATGTACTGAATCTGGTTGTACAAAAAAAAATAGCACTATGTACCGTAAAAATAGAGCATATTATACACTGCTTTAACAAGATCCATAACATAATATTTTACGAGTTTTCTTGCTCATAGGGGCCTGGCCAGATTGTAGGTACATTAAAGGCCAGGTGGTCAAAAATTATAAATAAAATCCCACAGCTGTTCTAATAAATGAGCTCTGTAAATTCCCTGTTAATGTATCAAACGTTAAACCATCGGATATGCACGCCGCGGGTAACCGCTTTCTATCAGTGGTGGGTACCACATAAAGTCGCAAGTCGACTCGCTTCTGAATAAGTTTACCCGTAATGGGATACCGGCTTTTGTTTACAACATCTTCCGCAGTCGACAAATATGGTGCTGTGAGTAAATTACATCGAGCCAGATAACAAACAAATATATGCAAAAATTGTTCTATATTTGGAGATGGTTATTGGTGTCTAAATCTTTTATTTTAAGATAGCTCCGTGTAGAAACCCGCGACGAGAGTCCTGGATTTGAATGCACCATGAGCTTTAGCTTTTAGCGGAGGATAAAATGGTAGGGTGCGTTGGTTTCCTTATCTTTACCTTTTAGTACCCGCCTGACTGGCATCCACGCTCGAATTTCCTACAAGGCTTTGTGTGGTTACCATTGACCACATCATTTATCACACAGCCGTGTCATCAGCATGATGAGAAAGTTATTGATAGAATACCTCCACGCTCATGCATACGATATTTTTTACTCCGGGAAATTGTAACAATCTTCAGGAATACGGGTGAATCTGCGGGAGATAGCTAGTGGATCACAGCGCTGAACCAAATACCTTAAGCCATTTGTTGTTGGATATAGATAGGCATATCCCAATGTGTCTTATTTGTTCTACTGACTTTCTCGGGTCACCCGATCAGACTCTGTCCATAAATCTAGAAACATGTGATTCCCGTCAAAGTTTTATTTGTCTTACACAACATTCTTTACATTGTATGTGTCTTGGGACCAGTTCCCTATTTGTTTATTTTCTGCTCTATTTTAAATGGTATGAAGACAAGGTTGGCACCTTAGCACGACAGTTATCAATAGATTAAATCGATCGACACTATCATTTGCTTGTATAAAACCAACAATATCGAGAGGAGATTGACGTGTTTTTAACAAGACAAGGGTTCATGTAATATTCATTGGGTGACTCTGGAAGGATGTTCGTAATCACGAGTATTCAGCATAACCGGCATAATTCAGTTAGGGTTGCCACTTCATCTACAGAATATTTTTTAAATTATTTTATTATTCTTGTAATTTTAATGTATATTTTGTGGCTGGGTGTTAATATTCATAGATGGATATAATAAAAAAAGGTTTACGTTGTGGTTAGCTCTGCTTTATTGTTTGATTGCCGTGGTTATTAGGAATATATTTTTAATGGATCATAAAATAAGTATAAAGAAAACTGCCTTCACAATCTTCGTATGATTCGACTGTAGGTCAATTTATAATGAAGTTAAAAATAAAATATAAATAGTAAATAATTATCCTGAGGAGATTCTTTACACACAGCCATCTGATCCCAAACTAAGCAAAGCTTGTACTATGGAAACCAGATAACTGATATTCTATATATACTCCTCTCTTTTACTTTTCTAAATGCATACATATTATAAATATATTCCACCCAAAATAATTTAATTAAATTTTAATGAACTGTTTTAGAACTAATGTAAAATTTACTCTAGCAGGTGTACCTTTTTGTAAATTCATCACGTTTTATAACCAACAAAATATCTGTTACCAAGTAGCTGTTTTAAATATTTATGCCACAGGTTATAGGTTCGGGTCGTAGGTCGATATTAGCTTTTGTTCGCGTATTTTATCAGATTGGTAATTGTTTGTGTTGGCAAATTCAAGAGTCGTTGGTGGATTCCATACATAACTTTGTAATATTATTTACCTCTAATGGATTTCTGTAAACATTCGTATGTACGAAATCTTGTACATATATTGGGTTAAATAAGTGTTTGAAAGGAGCTTATTACTACTTTCTATTATTAAGAAACCGTGCTAAAATAATTAGATTATTGCAATTTATTCTGCTAAAATTTTTGAGGATCATTTTATGTAAATTTTTTGCCTAGTATGTTGCGGTACCGAAATGTTATTAGAATTAATGCCTGTGATTAAAAGAGAGATGGATATACGGGAAGAGGAAGATAGAAGAAGAGGTGGATAAATTGTGTGAAACATAATATGAGTAGAAAAGAGTAAATGCTGGTTGCTGAAATTATGGATAAAAGACGATTTTGGATTGGGGAGGCAGATGTTAATGATTTCTGTGTCTATTGCAAAAACGCAGTTATAAAAAGTAGGAAGTAGGCCACGTTATAATCTTGCACGTACACTGAACATTGCACTGAATAGTTTTTACGATTCGTCTGATATGTCCGAGTTGTTTTGATAGGTAACTTTTACGAGCGTCTGACTTGACAGTGTCTCCGAAGGGTCGGCTGAGCAGGTCCCATTTATATCGTGGTTTTATTGCCTTCTTATTGCTTTCGGTGATGGCTTTACGTTTAAAGACTGCCACATTTCCGTATTGAAATGAATAATAATGAAAAGTCAATCAAATATTTTATAGAACGCGTTTCGTTTAGATACTCCTCAGCCACCGGTACCGTGTCCAAATATTTCATTGTACCGATGCTTACTGTTTTATGTTTAAGGCCACTTCTGAACGATAAGGTTTTACTGTCCATTCAATTGACTTTATCAACATTAATGTTATCTGATGAGAAATTTAAATTTTTGATCACTCGATGGAGGTATTTGACATTTATGTATTAGAGTCGTGATCATCGGAAGATATAACTTGTTCTAAGCATTTTTTACTTTAAATTTTAATGATCATGGTAAATCGATTTCTCTTGGGCAGTTATTATGTAACTGCATTAGTGGCCTTCATTTGACGTTTGGAATTCCTTTCCAAGTTTCCTCTTTCCCTAATATTTTGTGTGCTTTTGTCAATTGTCATTCTTCATATTGCCTTGTCACTTTTCAAACCATACAATACTTAAGTTTTAAAGTTTATAGTGTCATTATAAAGTTAAGATCTTGTCAGTTGCTAACAAACGTCATAAAGAAGCCGGTTGCTATTAAGTTCACAATATAACACCTAATTAGACAGCTGATGCTAATCGGACGACAGATGTCGCCTCTGTAGGCTCTATGGTTAATTAATTTGATTGATTAGGAGATGGTACTCGTTACCAAAGCGTGTTTCTACTTTTTTTTTACCTACATTTGAGAGATACCGTTTTTATAGCTTTTGAAGTTACCTATTTGAAATTTAACTTTGATTGTTAAATGATCTAAATATTTAAATATCTTAAGATATATACACGCATGGCCATTTGATTCCATCCATTAACTAAGTTGAGCTTTTAATATGAAAACCAGATAACTGATATATTTTTTTTAACGTTTTTCTTCAAAATCCATACATTAATAGATACTTACATTCATACCAGAACAAAAAGATATTTTCATCCAGAAAAAATGTCCTGGTTGGGAATTGAACACAAACCTGTGGCGAGGATTTCAGGATCTCTAATCACCAAGCCAGGTATCTTATATCAATGACATCAACCACTTAAAGTTTGTACTGATATATGAACTTTAGATACTCATCGGGAACATTAGGACAAATTAGGTATTGATATGTAAATAATACACATCTTTGTGATTCAAAAAGTGCACGCTAAATCAAAGGTTAAAACAACGCAATAAATATTAAATTTAAATGGAATATCTTTTGGACTTAAGTAAGAAGTGGTTAATAATTATGAAAATATTTATCGATTTATAGCTTACACGACGGTATTTGTTTATTACCACATTAAACTATAACAGTATGAAATTAACCTAATTATAAAATGAATGCAAGGTCTCGTGCTTTACAGAAGTGCAAATTCAGTGGACTTAACTAAATCAAGCTTATTTATTGTACAGTGTTTTATATTTACGAGTATCATTTTATCATTTTGGTATAATTATTATAGCGAAAAGGGATTCAAAGACAACTGCAGGAGGTTTATTTTTTTCTTTATGTGCAAATTTTAAAACTAGTACAGCTCTTAGTTTGTCTGGGGAAGTACTTCCAACTTGACCATTTCCGCCGTGAAGCAGTAGTACACTTGTATTACTGTGTTTCGGTTAGAAAGGTAAGGGGGCCGGGGAAATTACAGGCACATGAGACTTAACAGCTTCATGTCTCAGGGTCGACAGTGCATTGGTGATGCCCTTGCAAATTTCTATAGGCGCCGGTGACCAAGTGGTCCTGTGGCCAGACGTTCTATCTGATGGTATGTACCAGATGTACTGCCTGCTAGTAGACCCACGTGGTAATAAATAAAAATTTTCACAGCGTGTCCCTACAGACTGGACCAAATAGTAAGACACTTTATAAGAATTTAGGTTTCACCAGTATCTTATTTGTGCCAGGGTGACAACATATCCTATTTCCATCCTGGATAATGTATCTTTCAAATGGTGAAAGAATTTTTCAAATAGGTGCCATGGTTCCAAAATATCTTAATTTATACACAAATTTACACGCTCTCTTTATAAAATTTGAATATATTTCACATTTCAAAACTAATTGCCGTATTTTGTTATCATTTCCTTACAGAACATGAGTCATCTAAATTATCAACGGTTGCAATAACCAAGTAAAGCTGCATTTTCGCAACACCATTCGACATTGTAGCTAGCTTACCCCAGCATGTAAATGGTCTGTCGCCAACTTCCAGAATAAAACCCTTACGCAAACCCTGCACAATTACTCCAACCTATGATAAATTCACAGCTACGCTAATCTCTACTTTAATCCCTCGAAATAACGACGCAATACCGTTTTGTCATCTACAAATATAATTTTGCAACGTCATTTTCATGTAGTGAAATTTAATTGGAAGCGATTTTCGTTCTTGTACCGAGGCATTAAGGCATGTACGGAATAATTTATTGTGATTTCAACAGTAAACTTTACGGAAAGTCATGCGGTCTGAATATAATGACGATTATATTTATAAAGAAGCATTAGAATAATTAATGATGAGTTAAGCAGGAGTTATGGGCGAGATAGACTCATGGCGACTAGGAAATTGATTTATTATTTTAATAGCTTTAGTTTTTTTTTGTTTGCTACTGATTTGGCTTAGATATGGAATTTCTAAAAAGGTTATCCTTAATGTAATTTTTGAATTTTAATGGCAAGTGATTTATTTAATTATTTTAAAAGAATAAATATAACTTTTGACTGACAACCCTGAGTGAAATATTAAACGCGTCGTCGACTATTATCGCGGCATAATTGCGAGCGGCTCGTATGAGGCTACGTTCCGAGTAATAGCGATTGAAAGCCACATTATTTCTTAAGAATTCACTCACCTCAATCTATAGAAGAATGAGTATTAAAATAAGGCAGTTTTATTCAATTGCATTAACATCAATTCCTTTATTATTTCGATTCCATAATACAAGCTAGCAAGACCAGCACGAGGTTACAAAAATGATCTAGATTCCAGTATGACAAAGAATACACCTGTCGCTAGGATCAAATTTAAATATATTGAACTAGTAACATGTAAGCTACAGGCTTGCGAATACATTTGTAGATTCAAAATAAGTGCAAATGACTTTTATATGCAAAAAGGTTGACGAGAAGGCTGACTGTCCCACTTTAAATAATTTTTAATGTGAAAGTGACTTTGTTTATTTGTGACGCTTCCACTGCTTAACGACTGACCTGATCTTACTGAAATTTGGAACATACGCAGCAACAAAAAGTGTATGCCTTACTCCATAGTAAGGCATACACTTTTTGTCTTGAGAACGTGGGTTAAACTACGGAGAACAGCTAGTGGACGTATATTGTAAGACTAGATGGATCACCAATTTGATTTTCATCCTCTTTTGTGATGAGGGAAAGGAGTTTAAAGGCTTCTGGCGTTTGCGTTTCCAGACTCCTTTAACCTAAAGAGCTTCTGGACTAGAGTGAAGTCCGTGTGAGTCGGGTGTTCCATCCTCATTTTCGTCATCCTCCTTTATGATCGATTCCTTGATAGGTGAGTGGCTAAACGCGAGCCTTTTTCTAAATGAAAAAAAAAATGTTTTGTCTCAGTTGCCACGCGCTATAACGGAAGTGCTAAAGAGTGAAAAGCCCCGCTTTTTAAAACAAATACGTGAATATTTTGATTTGTAGCATGCACGTGCGCTGCGATTCGTAATACTTTGTTTGCAAAAACTGGCAGAATGATACTAAAATATACCCTTGCTATATTTTTTTTCCTTATCTTCTTTTTCTTAATTTGTAATTTCCCGCGTATATTCCGCTCCCAGCCTTACCAATGCAATAATTGCGGGCTGCTCACAGCATAACGCCTGCACCGAATTGGAGGGAACACACCCGACAGTTTGTTTTCCCTCTATTTTACAGATACGTGCAGATATCGCAGCTATGTGGTTAAGGCCTCAAAACCAGTCCAGTGGGAATTAATTTTAAGCACGATAATTTTATACGCGGCATAATGATTTAAAATCCTGCGCGGATCGTATGTTTAAGTAATGATTTATGTAGGTTTAGATGATACGCTAAATGGTACGAGAAAAAGGGGAATTTGTTCATGATATCTCATAATATGACATCAAAACCTTAATAGCTTGAGGACGGAGCGTTATAAAAGAGCTAAGCATCTTGTAATTCTTTTTTCAGTGCCACATGCCCTTAAGTATCATTAAGATAACTAACGCTATACAGAACTACGAGCAACATTATCGTATCTTAGATTGTAGATCGCAGATTGCATCTGTATGGGAGAGCCTTTAGGCTATTACAGAGTAGACGTACTATTTTATATCGAGTGTTTAGCAACAAAACTTTCCTTAAACACACCGCAAATCAATTAACAAAAACATGTTTTCACCAACACATAAATGCGAAATCAAAACATAAAGACACCACAAAATACACACAATGTCAAAACTTGTAAACTGACCGATTAAACTAAACCTACAAAATCATCTATAGATCCCCCTTTGTACCACTGTTGGAGATAATAAAGGAGACGGGGAAGATCTTTATAGAGTGGTTCAATTCCCGAGCAATAAAGAGTCTGGCAATAGTCCAAACGAGCAAGAAACCGCAACACTACAAAAAAAAATTTACAATTTAATCTGTATCACATCTCCAATATAAAGCGTCTATTCTCTTTAAAATTCTAGGAAACACGTAGGTACTAAGTGTTGTAATTATAAATAAAGTGACATCAACTCCACTGGCTACCGATCTATTTTACGCGAGATACAGAAATAATCGTTTGTAAAGGTGGAAGTATGTTAGGGATTCCTGAGCTGTAAATTACGTCACATTACACAAGGGAGAGAGAAAAACGTGCCAGACGAATTAGATGCTGTTAATAATAATGATACTACTGTTAATGTTATAAATTTCAGTAGGTACTTGCTTGTTAGTTTGCTTTAATGTATACTGAAACAATCATTATCGTATTACAAGTGAATTCACGAGGCCAAAAGCTTATAATCTGCAATGAAATTGAATATGGTATGAGTTAGCCAAAATAAAACACGCCGATCCGCATTATGGCCACCCACCGCCCGATTCTGGTTCGCCTAAATAACGATTATTGTTTCAAAAATGTTTCTCAACGTTGCAAATTTATTCGCGAATTCCATCTAGATAACAAAAGAATTTGTTTCGTTATATCGCACCTTTAGAATTGAAGTGGCTTAATCCAAAATTCTTGTTTTTTGGTAAACACCAAAAATGTAATAGAAGAATTAGCCGTTTTGTAGATTTTCAATTTTATTGCTCTAAGTTAAGCGTTTATTTTTAATTTTTTTGTTATTAACCATAGGGTAGGAATTGTTTTAATGATTGGACACTAAACCTTTACGTATAACTAATTAGAACATTTTATAATTAGTCATTAAAAAAAAAATGGCACTTATTTTCCGAAATCAATTTAATATTATTGGCATATTTGACTTTGAGTCAATTTTTTACTTAACGATACATAAACAAATTGTGCCTATTTAAAAAAGAGGCGATTAATTTCTAATGTTTTATTTGAACATGGTGACAGATTTTACAATATGCTAGTTTAATTATTGTAGACTAATTAAATTAAAGGAAAGTGATAAACAGACTTTGGTTTCAAAATCGTGTATTTCGAAATTTTCCCTCACTAATCATCATTAAACACTAATCTACTGGTACTGCTACCAACATAACATTACCACCTGGTATTCAATTAAAGTAAGTTTATAAAAATCAATGGTTTGAAATAATCTCCAAATACTATGTAAACCTTTGATAAAATAATATAAAACAATGAAATACTTCTTATCAATAGAGTAGAAAAATAAGAAAGTAAAAGTCATTTTGTTATATTTGAATAACTGGCCAAAATATATTTATAAAAATGTCTAAGAAAGAATTTACGAAATAAAAAAACTTTTATCAAACTCAACTAATTAACATAATCAACCATTCACTTTTTTTAAATAAACAGCAAAAATAACATATCTTGATTCAACACTAAAATGAGATCAAAATAGATCATTGAGTTAATTTATTAAAAATAATTATAAACGCGAGTTATAGAACCAGGCGTAGATACTAGGGATTGCTTTAGTTCTTATAAGATAATTCAGATCTTTTTTTTTATTTTCTGCAAGCACCATTTTGGACTATAAGCATTCGTTATTGTAATTTCACACGCTTTTTTCATTTTATTTCTTAAAGTCTTTTTCAGCATATGTATTTTTATAGTAAAATAAAAATAGCTCGTCTTTAACTAATTTTAACACTTTTATCTCGCTATCTAAGTCCCTCAAACCCACTGCATTTTTATCAACATTCGTTCTGCAACACATTTAAGTCTATAAAAAATTGTAACCTTAACTCTTTAACTCTAATTGGGGTGCCAGTTTTTCTAGCACCTCTTAGTAAAGGCATATATTGTTGCGGTTTGTCAATAGGACCAGATCTTAGGTTTCTCTTTATTTCTTTTCAATTAAACTATGTGCATTGTCTCCCTCTTTCTGTGTATGTCCCTTAATTCGATATTTATGCGTTATTGATTGAATGTTGTCAAAATGGGCCACTGTCTTATGCAGTGGCCTAAACTGCTATAAACTGGCAATATATTTATATTATATTTTGTTTTGACCAATACAATTTCTGAATAAAATATTAGATTTAAAGTTTTGTCTGCATTATTTTCACTGATGGGACTTTAAGTAATCAAAAACGCAGAAACCTATTTCAATAGCCCCTTTATTACCATGTCTTCTTTTCCAAAAGTAGCAATATACTTCTTCATATGCACCTAGTTCACTATCGTTTTTCTTTTTATTATTATGTTTTGATTTAGAAGCTAGTTCAACTATTGTAAAATTATAACAATTAAGTCTTGACCTATAATAAAAAGATGAAACATCGCCTTTACGACAGGTCATTGCAGCTTCGAGATCATAAACAGCACATTTAGTTTCGTTAATAATACATATTCATATATTTATATCTTGTACATTAGTCTCATAAATATTTTTTGGCCTTAAAAAAAGCTTATATTAATTTCAGTTGTAAATATTAAGTAAAAAACCCAGTACGGGCGTGAGACTTGTTTTGATTATAATTAAAGTCCCTACATATCACTTTTATACTCTTGCTGCCATCCATATAATCTCTTGAAGTAGAAGATCTTAGTTAATGTGATTCTATGCGCGGTAGACTATTAATATGGTCCTTAATATCTTGTACAAGACTTGGGTTAATCGGGGCTCGGCTTCTAGAACGCCCTCTAAGATCTTCCACAAGGCCATTAGTTTTCAGTTTCACAGTTCTTATCTGTCTCTCTGTAATACGAGTATCTAGTGTATTGATAAAAAAAGGTTTTACAAACGCGAATTCTTTGGCAATCAGCTGTAAAATAAATGGCTTTGTTTGGTTTACGAGGATGGGCAGCATTTTTGTACTGATATTTTGGTTTCACCTCCATCGTGCATGCCTTGATAAATGATCGCTTCAAGTCAAAATTACTTAGCTGCCAATAATAGTCGTATATTTCGCTCAGGGGTTATGTTATCGGAACAACGAAGTCTACAAACACAATTACTTTGTTAGATTTAGAAAGTGATTGGTAGGCTTTTCCGGTATTTCGAAGAGATTTAACAATATTTTGTTTCCATTGAGACGGATTGCGCAGGCGCTTCCTAGATTTTTTATTCTGAGGAAACAATTGCATCGTCACCATCATGTGCCCCATCCCTGTCAGACGTGTTGGTTGATGAACTGAAAGAGCGTCGTAGCGATGAATCGTTGTAAGTCGGATCAGCGTCACTCAGATCGACTTCTGATTGCAAAGAATGCACAGGTGATTGACGGTAGTTTATGTCTTTATCTAACCGTATTTTGCTATTTGAGGGCTCGGCACAAATTATATTCGTGTAATCGATTTGAGTACCTGACATGATAGAAGGTGAGCTATTTATTTTCATTTCGTCTCAGCTTTGCTTCGGTTATGTAAAAGATTTTGATGACGACGACGTTGTGCTGGAACTTGAAGATTATGACATAGAAGAAATGAAATGAAAATATTTTTATTCAAATAGGCCTTTCCAAGCACTTATGAATAGTCTGATTCTAATACCGGTTCGGAAGGATGTTTTTTACTGAGAAGAGCCGACAATAAACTCAGCAATAACTCTTTTTTTTTTAAAACCAACTTAGCTTTATTACATAAAATCTATTTAGTCTCACTAGTAATACCTGTGTGCTATCGCAAAAGTGAAGAATTATTGAACAATAATATAATATTATGAATAACTAATAAAAAAAAAATAATAAAAATAATACAAACAAACAACAGAACTGGATGATGATGAACTACTGGGTCGATCTCTCATGTTTTGTGATGTTTGTTCTTTGATAATTGGATTAACGCTATTCTCACTGCTGATTATGGACGTATTGTTAATCTCCTTTAGAATCCGTTGTTCAGTTTCCACTTGCAGTAAAATTTCAATTCAATCTAGGACTTCCATCCGTCGCCTTATCCAAGGGTATTTTCTAATAGTTTTCCTTATCACGCTCTTTGGATCCATTTTAAGCACTAGTATAACCTTCTGCACTTGCTGTTCTCATCTCTTCACCCTGTTCATGCATAATATTTCATTCCGGTTTAATAGATGCAAAATAAGATCTGCACTTCTTTTCATTATTGATCTCAAACTTTAACTGAAATAAAAATAAAAAGACTCAACTCAAAATAAAGCTCACTAAGTCTCATATCATTCAGTAAAGAATAAACATATTTACCTATACGTCTCCGTAGTCACAAAATTGGTAGTAAAGTAAAGCAATAATATAAAATAAGGCTCGATCATTTAAGCAATATTTGGTAATAAAATGACGGCAGTACTAATACGACACCACAATATTATAATCATTTAGTATTGAAACGCCCAAAACCAAAATGAGTCATTACAAAAATATGTATCAAAGAAATAACTTACCTTGCGTTTAGTATTAAAACTGCAGATTACAGTTTCCGCCCTTTACGGAGCAACCGCACTACGTCCAGCGTTTAGCACTGTTGACGCAACTTTGAATGAGATCCTTCAATACAGAGGGATGCGCGGTAACCGCGTGATTTTAAAGAGACGGAAATAGCACGTTTGTCCTTTTCTGGACTAAAATAATCTATTTATTTATAATAAACTGATAGAATATATGTTTATAAGTAATTTCATGTACAAAAGTCATTTTCTTAAAATTTTGAGTTATGCCACTTCAATTCTAAAGGTGCGATATTAAATTGATACAAACGAATTCCGCAAATATTTCGAGGAATCTCGGTAGTAGATCAGATCGAAGATAATGTTGTTATGGAATTTGACGTATCGATTTCGGAACAGTAAATACCCTAATTATTTATCTTATTAACCAAAAAGAATCTCAAGAATTTAAATTTTAGCCCAATAGTTCCTCTAGTACCTAATACTGCCTCATAATCATCTTTTAAACAACCTAAGATTAGTTTTACTATCTTCCGCATCTCGAAAATTCCCTCTGCTTTGATACACCTAAAATAAACCTCCTGATCTATTGTAATTATCAGCTGTTCTATTTTGATACCCAACAATGCGATACGCGCAATGGCTAAAGGGAATTAGAACAAAATAACACGCGATTTGCGATACGACCTTCAACGTGTTTCAGTCTCTGATTTGATGGTAGATAAAAGATTAACTGTCAGAACTGTTTATAATAGATTGTTCAAGCTACCGGTGGTAAATATTTGTATTAATGGCTGGCGCCGTTATATCATTTACCGTATTTGGGTGGTTTAATAAATATATGTCTATTATAGTGTATTTAATAGAGAGGAAAATATGAAAGACTGACCCGGGGCTTTATACTCTCTAGTTTTACGGAATTCTGTCAATTAGAAACCACATAGTATTGGACTAGTCAAAAGATGATTGAAATACCTCATCTGATTCACGTGCAGTTCAGTTACATAGAACAATTGCAGAAACTCATAACCCTGAATGATAGAACGTAAAACCGGTGAAGATAATGATAGACAGATATAAAGAGAAGATTGCTGCGGATGGAAATGAACCTGTCACCATTGTTGTAATGAGAGAACGATTGATAAGGGAGACAATAATTTACTACTAATTTAGCAGGAATAGGGTTGCTACATTCTTGAAATAAAATGAGGAAGGTGGTGGTTGATAAATGCGTTATATTTATGAACTGATGTAGCTTGTAGATGCTTGTCTTCTCGTGCTTGTGATTTTTTAAGTTACTCTTAATTACTTTTTATTTCAGCAGTCTTAACACGCAATTATAGTTAATTACCTATATTAGTTTTTAATAGTATTTCCGAAGTTAACGTCGAGTCTTTCAAAAACAAGTCTCTGGACCGTAAGTATAAGAAATACTTATTTGTATAAAATATCTGGTATTAGTTATTGTGAAGTTAATACCTATTTAGAAGAAATTCCCTACTATTTAAGTTGACATGATTTAACTGAACAAATATTTTTCTCTTAAAACCCCATCATAGAAACGGACGGCCACCAACTGTTCTTAAAAAACTGACCCGAAATTATGATAATATGACTCACAAAAAAGGTTGCAACAAAATATGCATATTTCACCACTTAATACCGCTTCGAACTAGATATTTCCACTTAGAGATTTATATGGGTTATGTACGAATGTGACCCCTGTGGGTCAAACATCATAGCTTTGGCTATCTCATGACTTAATCCATGAGAATATGGTCAATTTGGATGCTGATTTTTGTTTATGTGCCATTTGTGGCGGTATTAGATACCTCTAGTGAATCATGAGCACTTTGGAGTGATTTGTTTTCGGAGATATATTTGTTTCTACTAAGCTAAGTGAGGAATGTGCTCCACCCTATAATTATATATTTTTTTCTAGTTTACGTTTCGAGGTTTCACTCGCGTTCCCGAAGGAACCAATGTAGCCTGAGATTATAATATGGCCTATATTATTACTGGGAAAAATAGCTTTCTTATAAGATAATAATAATTAAAATCGGACCAGAAGATATTGAGTTTATTTATTACCAACAAAAATACAAGTCTTTTATAATATCAGTGTAAATCCAGACCCAGGTAGAATTTCTTCAGTAATTTAGTTAAATAACTTTTTCTTTATTAGGCCTGATTCATGTCCAAATAAGTATGTATTTAGAAAACAAAAGGTTCAGCTCTGCTTAATTTGGACTCAGATGGCCGTGTTTAAACAATGTCCCAGGATATTTATTTATTGAGTACTTCCTTTAAGTCATTGAAAACCATTTACCACAAGTAACAATCGTTTAAATTCTTTAGAAGACCGATTTAATTTCCATTTATAGGTGTATTAAATCGGTCAAATAGCTGAGTTAAAGTTAATAAAATTTACACACAATAATCCGATTATAATAACTTCTTTTTTGTTAATAGAATAATTTATTTGGAGATTAAGCCATAAATTTGGACTCACATAACATAATTTGCGAAAATCTTGCACTTAGTTTTATGTTCAAATTTAAATTTCAACATAAATAAAGAGCTTTGAATATTTTGACTAAAAGATTAAATACTTAATAAATCTTTTGTATTTGGAATCCGGGTTTTATTGAAATACTTATTTCCCATTGAAAATTTACTGGCAACACCATTGGTGGAGCTTTCCATAATTCAATAAGGCTATAAAGACACATAGTTACATTCGACCCCGATCTAAAATCTCTTGATTGATGTAGATTTTTGACTTACTACTTTTTACCCATTTAAAATAATAAATCATAAAAACTGCAAATAAAGCAGATTCGTGCGCGAATGATTCCATACCACCGTACAATAGTTAACAAAAACACGTTGTTTGTATTTGTATATGGTTTTAACGTCCATTTTAGTACATACGCTGTGGAAATTCAACTACCTACTACGGTACATAAGATACAGCCCGCTGACAGACAAACGGACAGAAAAAGCTTAGTAATAGGGTCCCGTTGGCACCCTTTGGGTCCGGAACCCTAAAAAGGTCTTCTATTCTATGTTTTTGAATTGGAAAAGAGAATAAATAATATTGGAGGTTTGTAAACCTCAATGTTTTAAGAGACAGGAATGAATGATGGAATTAAATTTTGCTCGTCGCACAGCTTCATAATCATGCTTCATATTATAGCTCAGTTGGCTTTGTGGTTAGAGACCCTGACTACCACCCCACAGGTTATAGCTTCGAATCCCACCCAGAACAAATATTTGTGTGCATGAACACCTGGTTGTTAATATCGATTTGAATATTTAGAAAACTATCTGATTATCTGTTAGTTATCTGGTTTCCTTAGTAGTACAAGCTCTGCTTAGCTTGGGATGCCCTATGAGAGAATTATACGACTTTTTTTTTGACAGTAGCAATTCTGATAATAAAAACGAGTAATTCGGATGACAAACGACTATATGGCACACATTCTTAGTTTAAATAAATTGTTGAAATTTTTATGAACGCTTTTCAATTTCCATCAAATCTTTTATAATAGACTAAAATAGAGAGTTGGTTAAAAATAAACTTTACAGTATTATCAATAAAGTTGCATGTTCAGTGAAGGAATAATATCGTCACCTCAACTACTATAAACTAATTTAAAATAACTGTCGATAAAAAATGTTTATGAAGGTTGCGTTATTAGATTTTTAGTGAGAGTAATTTTTTATAAATTTCGGTAGTTTAATCAAGGAGGTTAAAGCTCTGTCGAAGTGACAGTTAAAAAAAAATGCCGCCTGTTTTTTCAACTGACATTTGGATTGTACTAAAAGGATTTGTGACAAGTACCTACTTGTTATAGGAGATTCGAGACGCAGGGATTTATGGAGTGAAAATTTTAAAAGGAATTTTAACGTTACGATTTAACGATATTGTAATTATTATCCAAAAATATATAACTAACTTCAATGTGTCTTTTGGAATCCAGAGAGAACAATAGGGCGATAGAATAATAAATTTATAAATATTCCGAGATATTCTTCAAACACAGCCATCTGATCCCAACCTACGCAGAGCTTGTACCATGGACACCAGATAACTAATATTTTAATATATTTATATAATACCTACAACTTTATATTAAGAATTTATGGATATCCAACTTTATGGCACGGGTTGAATGAACTTTTGACACATTGTTTTCATTTTCATATTGAGAATACCGCCAAGAATATTTAAATATCTGTGCAAAATTAACATTATGACTTAAATCCAGCATATAAAAACGTATCAGTAACATTATGAAACGCGATTATGAGCGAAATGTAAGCAGCAGTCGATTGTTTTGTAATCGAGAACGTTTCCGCGACTGGCTCGCTCAGAATCGATTGTTTCGATATTACAGACGTGTATTTTTTATTAACAACGAGGTTTTCGTTGCGTACTCGTAATCGAGACATGGTTGTCGTGCTATTTCGATGCTTTTGAAATCGATTTCGGGTTCAATCGATTTTCCAGACCGATATTGGAATCGTATTCACAATAACTTGAGTAAAATGTTATGAGCCACTTTGTAATTGTTTCTGAAATAGAAATACTTTTCCAGTGTAGTAGTATGTCCATTCTTTCTAACCAATGCTTAAATTAGAATTTTTTTTTTCTTATTATGCCACTTTGGCCGACATACAAGCAGACGGTCCACCTGATGGTAAGTGATCACCGCCGCCTATGGACATTTGCAACACTATGAGCATCGCCAATGCATTGTCGACCCTGAGACGTGAAGTTGTTAAGTCTCATGTGCCTGTAATTTAATAAAAATAAAAATGTATATAAAATTAAAAACTTATGTCAAATCAATAAATTTGCATAGAAAACAATCATATTGACCCTCCAAAGTCTCCTAAATATTAGAAACAATGGACAGTAGAGCTCTTATTGTCATGAGTTGAGTCTTGAGTTCATCCAGGAAGTTCTACCACCAATTTCCGCCGTGAAGCAGTAGTGCACTTGTATTACTATATTTTGGTAAGAAAGGTAAAGGGGCCGGTGAAATTCAAAGCACACGAGACTTAACAACTTCATGTTAGGGTTGACAACACATTAGTGATGTCCTTGCTATTGCAAATGTCCAAAGCGGCGGTGACCAGTTACCATCAGGTGGACCATCTGGCTGTTGGTCATAAAATTTCATAGCATTTTGAATATGCGTATAAGGTGTCATGAGCATGTCTGAGGCGACATCTAATCAACAAAATAAAATAAATTAATTTCCTTAATTAGAAAACTATTACATAACTTTTATTAATTACAATATGATCATAAAATTACCATGTATTTCAAATAAAATTCTAATCTTTATTAGAATAAGATATAGTGAAGACATTAAGGTGTAGATGCAATCGTTTGACCAAAACTGGAATACTATAATTGATTTAATTAACATATAGTTACTTCAGGATTGTGTGTACGTAAATCTAGTTAATTAGTATTTACTTGCCATAATTGGTTATGAGTTACATTTGGATTTGACGAAGCAAGCAATCAAATTGTTAGGGATAATAAAAAAATATGAAAAAAAAATAAATAAAAAGTTTATGTCTATGCTGACATTAATCTTTATTTACCTTTCAGTATCGTGGGGAACGTACCCGTGTCTGGCTTCTATCCGTAAATTGAAAATCAGCCCTTAGAGTTGTGTCCCAGTTTTTTTTGGCTCTGTGCTTTTCGACAATCCTCCAAGACGACCACTTATTATGGGCCTGCCTGGTTCTCATAAAAAAGTTATCAAGCCCAAAATTCATAAGGTTAGGCTTAAAGTTGTCACAAAAATAAGCTTTACAGCTGTTGGAATAAGGACCACTATTGATCGAATGGTTAAACTGACAAGGTTCTATTTAGAACCTTTTTGTAAAGTTATAGGGTACATTTTTCTTTGGTATTCCAATCAAAATAGCCCTATAAAATTGTGACGGTTTTTTAATAATATGCATCTCAAATGCACGCAAATGATTCCTTGGATTTAAGTCTTTAATAAAACGATTGTTAACACTTCGCCACGCTTCATTAGTAAAGCATTTTATGAATTTGGAAATGTAGTCACATAATCTTCAAAGTGGCTTCTGGTTCATGTTTTCCATTGTGGTTCTTTAGTAACGCCGTGACGATTTAATTCTTTGGATTGATATAACAACCATACACACTACCTAATGGTCCATGATTTCTTGCTCTGAATTTAAAGACCCTATTGTATTTATAATTATTATTCAGTCAGAAGCTACTAGCGGAAGCTGCGTCAGCGAAGCGGTCAGCCTTCAACCAAGAAAAACCGGCAAAAATACTCCACTCTACAGTGTAACATTTCTTTTTTACTCATGAGAATTGGGCACGTTTAAGTTGAAACCACTCCTACATTCGTTCCTTTTTGTATTTCCAGAAGTATTTACAAGACTAGCAGATAGTCGAATTATCTGATGGTAAGTGGTCACCGTTGCCTATAGACTTTTGCAATACCAGGAGGATGGATAATATGATCGAATTAAATGCATTTGTTCATACTTTTTTCAAGTACCCCAAGTTGTAACGCTGTGTAGTTTTCCTAAAGCAGCTGTGACTCAAAATACTTATTTATATGCTGCAATCAAGGATTTTGCTTTCCGGTATATCATAGAAATTAATTGAACTTCTACCAGTGTCTTCTAGCTTTAAGTCTAAATGTTTGACTGATATAAAACAGTAAAGTTGATTGATCGATTCAATTACTGATTCCAATGTTTTAATAAACACCGTCGGTTTATTGATAAGTTGTGATCAATGTTTAATATTTTGGACTTTACCTTTTTTTTGGTGTAGGCTTTACATCAATCTATGTTAATAGTCTTAGCTTTTATGCGGTAAATTATAACAGTTTAGAGAGTATTTTGGAAACTTGTTTACAGCATCTTATTCACAGGCTGTTTGTTCTTTTCTTTTATTATGTGTTTGGGGTTTACTATTAGTCATTCATTTCGAAAACGCAAATATTTTCAGTGCACCAAAATTTTATGGAATAAATCGAAGTTTGTTTTGAAAAGTAATAGCTGAGTTTATTGTCAGCTTTTCCCACTAAAAACAACCTTGCGAATTGGTATTAAAGTCTAGTCTGACTCTAATACCGGTTTGGAAGCTTAATTTATAAGTGCCTATTCGAATAAATTTTTATATAGTCTAGCCAGTCCATATAATTCCGTTTCAAACCATTCAAAGTACAAACTTAATAATTTCAAGCTAATTTTGTATCGTGACCTTATACGCAGCAATAAATCTGATTCGACAATCTTAAATACCAATCGATTGCTTCGCTTGTCAACCAATCATTAATCAGTCTTAGCATTGTCTGTAATGACAATATCCGATTGGTTACATTTACCAGAAGTACGTCCCTCCGCAACCCGTCTATCAAGTATTACCTCATTAGGTCAGAATACGATTTTATTACCACTTATTATTTATCTGTCGACGTTAGCTGTTCGTGTATTGCAATAATATTTATTATTCGCTAATCTTTAATCTGTATAAATTGATTTAATAGATTAACAATGGCGTCTAGCGGTTTAAAGCCATATTCGTTGTGAGTAATGAGCCTTCCGCTTAATTGGTCATTGGGTGTGTTTGTCATTTATCATTGAATATTAATTTTCTGTTGAATTTTAGCAGGATATCTTGTTCTACTTACCTACCGTGTACTAGCTCTCATGCATCAACCTTACTGCCTATCTTTCTGCATGTATATTCCCGAAGATATTCCCTATGACATTACAATACAGCTTGTGTCTAATAAACGGCAGAACCTAGTTATTCAATGCCCATTCAAGCCAATATTAGGTTTGTCACATAGAATTCTTATTTATAGGAATTAAATTGGTAGAAGTACGCGTTGGCCACGCTTCGATTTGGTAAACAAGTTCTCTTACAGAGCACGCTGTATAAATTACGTATTTTACGAGAGTTCTGTACAGAAATAGATATGGATTGTTTGTGCTTTCTAAAACAACAATAATTTTAGCTGACTGACTTGTCAAGGTGCTGAAGCTAATGAACCTGCTGTGAGAGCTAGATGCGCAGTTTCCTCCACTTTAGTACTTCTAATAAATACTGTAGATTATTATCAATGTGTAAGATTTGAACCATATATCATAGAAGAAAATAATTTATAGTAAAAAGTAGTTGTAGCATATTTTAATAAGAGATCCGAAAAAGGAAGATATACTGTAGCAATAATAAGAATAAAGTGAGACGAAATATATATTTTTCTCGCTCTATATAATTTCTCATGTTTTATTGCCTTCTTTTAAGTAAATTAAAAACTCAGCTTGTAACAGCTTCTCGTAAAACGTTGTGCATATATTTGCAAATCCTGAAGGTGCAATATTTTTCCTTACCCGTTAAGTAACCCGAGCCAGTGTTTTTACCCTTTACATTTCTCATTAGACCATTCATTCACCAATAACAACTCACATCTCGCTCTTTTACTACAGTTAAAATGAGACGGCATGTTACCAGGCTTAGCCGGTTGACTTGTTAAAATTAAAAGTGCAAAACGAACTTAGCAAATTGGCAAAGCCATTGTGTATCAAGATTTTGTTCAAGTATTTTATAACATTTCTAAAGGATTGTTTCGATACGAAGTCCTATTTAATAACGCTGTTGTTTCCAATTCAATGGCAGTATTAAATACTTTTAAATATGAGATATTGAACCAAACAAACATTTATAAACGTAAGCCAGGAAGAGCGGTCTTAATATGTCACAATGATTTAAGGATGTACTGATTCAAGAAGATTCAAATATGATTTTCGTGTCTCAGCACCAAATACCTAATGATTTACAAATAGCGCGTGAAAATGATTAAGTAATACAAACATACGACCGCCCTGTGCCTTTACCATGAGTTTTTAACGTACGTACTCGCTAGCGACTGCTTAAAACATTTCTATGGCAAATGTGTGCAGCGCCACTAGCGGTCACCTAAAGAACTAAAATCGATAGTACGAGTCGATAAGTAAAAAACCTATCGAAATGTAAACACTAGCGAGTAACGTTTTTTAGCCTTTGCTATAGAAATTCGGTACCATGAGTCACAAATTTGACAGTTGCTATCGAGAAATGTATCGATAGTAGTTTACTCGCCAGTGACTAAAGTGAGTTTCGATAGCTACTCATGGTAGAGGTACTGGACAGGAAACAGCATGAATGGAAGAAATAAACACACATAATAAATTCAAAGACGGTAAAATGATAGCGTGCTTCTTCACTACAAATCAAGCACCACCTATAAATGTACCAATCGTGGCTTTTAAACATAATAATTTATAGTACACTTAACTGATTCATTATGGTATACTATCATTAGCTAATGGTATATCAATTAAGAATGATAATGTATGCAATTCGTTATCTCTGAACAGTAATCTCACGGTTCACTTTATTAGCCCACATGTTTATGTTTTGGTGGAATTTGGTTATTTTACTTTGGCACGAATGGAAAATGCCAAGAGATGGTATCTCCAATGAGGGAAATAAGCTAAAAATAACTCTAATGCTCCTATTGAATGGCAAACAAACATTTCAGTTAGAAAAGGTTAAACGGATTGTTTGTTAGATTCAATTTTGATAATACACGACTTATTTTAGTTTGAACAACCAGAAAAGACTTGTATTTTTGTCACTCATCATAAAATGTTACTAATATTATGGTATTCTTTTAGATGGTTACAATATATACCGGCTAGTTGGTAAAGTATTAATATACCTTGACTGCCTTGACTCTGGAAGACGATACAATAATCTTCATCGAGCTCATCTGATGATGGATCCAGGAGATGGATAGTAGCACTCTTCAGAGACTAGTAAACCACTTGAATTTGGACTCATTTCTTTATTTGGACGTATCATATTAGGTACATTAGATATGGTAACTATTTCATGAGTTTCAGATACAGAATACAGATACAAAACAAGATTATTTATTGATGTACTTTGTAAATTGGATAGACTATAGACAAAATATTTCTATTAGAGGAACTGTCAAATTCATCTTAAACTATCTGGGAATGTAACTTAGGAACTCTGGTCTCGAGTGCCCTTTGTGTTTTGGGATTATTGCATTCATATTACAAGTTGATTTTACCATCAGACTGGCCGTCAGATTGTTTGCCTCCTGAATGGTAAAAAAAAGAAAAACTCCCAAGACATTCTTCACCCATGGTTACCTGATCCCAAGTTAAGCAGAGTGTACTGCTTGTAGTATGGCTACCAGGTAACTGATATACTACATATACTACTTTTTAAATACATACTTGTATAGATATTTACACCCAGACACAGAACAAACAGACATGTTGATGCACACAATTTTTTGTCCTGGGTGGGAACTGAACCCGCGACCTTCGGTTTGTCAGTCAGGGTCTCTAACCACCAAGCCAACTGGCCCGTCATAAATTGATTTGGTAGAGTTTGTGAATTAACAATATTACAAGCTTAGAATATTGTTGTCCTTCCTTATGTGCCAAATTTTAAATACAATGTAGGTTTATATAAAAGAGGTAAAAATAAATTTTAATCTAATGATCATAAATTATATACAATGTTGGCATACGTTGATACGAAGTTATATACTAAAATTGTCGTCGAGAAATATATTCCAATCGAAATTTTTCAATTTCACCGCCTCTGCTGTCTGTTGTTTTTTGTGTCTCGTGTCTGGAGGACTTTGGAATGATACACTGGTTGTTACACGGTCTTTATTGGCCTCATTAATTATATTGTTGTCTGGGGGAAAAAATATGGAGGGATTTCTGGGAATATCCGGAGATTTCGCACGAGAAAATATTGTTATTACTATTATTTATATAGTTTTACAGACTAATAAATATAGTGGGATGTGATTTTTTTAGAGACGATTCTGTTTTGTTGTCTGTATTTTTGTGTTACTTTTTCAGGCTAACACGACTCATCCACGTGGTAGCTGAAAGGGATTTAATAAGAAGCGGTTTCAATACAATAAATCAAATACATTTAACCGCAAAATAATATACACAAATTTAATAAAGAGGTACAATTTGCAACTTAGTAGGTACCTAAGTATAGATGTACGAGATAATCTCCGAATCTTTTTCGCGTCAGGAATTATAATATCTGCTTCTGTTATGTTATTAACGGATTATCTTATGGTTTATCTTACTAATGATATTGAATCTTGTCTTATATATCTCATGAGTTCGAATAGTTACAGGATTCGAAGGCGTAGTCAGGGTATCATATCACTACGCCTACTGCCTAGCAGGATTATATATAGTAAATTCGAAGTTCCTGTAAATTCTGTTTAACAGATCAAAGGCAAGAAGTAGGTTGTTACCATCAATATTATAAATGATTACAAATAAGTATCCAGAAATATCTTATGAGGTGTTGAACTGAACTTATGTGTTCCAGACAGGCGATTTTAGAGTTCTCTAGAAATTGAAATAACTGGCTAAGTGTGAATCGGAGTCGGGCACAGAGGGTTCCGTTCCATAAATTATATTAGAGTTGTGATTTTATTAAATAGAAATGTGTTTTCTGTCATTCTTTCTTTGCGCTGCACAAACTTTTATTATAATCACAACGGTAAAAAGAAATATTTGATATTATGTTTTATTTCAGAATACTATTAGATACTATAATTAAATCAAATTATACGCTTGTAAAAATACTAAGAACTATAGAACAAAAAATTCCTTTCCATATTCTTGATTTAACATATACACAACTTCGTCTATCTATCCAGAAATCATCCAAAAACATATAAAAAGTCATAAAGTTGTGATGGCAACGCGCCTTGATACTAATAGACCATAGCTAAGAATATATTGTACCCATGCCCTGTATTATGACGCTTATGGCCTGTAAAAACGATTCTTGAGTTAATATACGACAAGGTAGAGACATAAGCTTTGATCTGAGATGTCAAACAAGTGAAATCTCGTAATCCAGAAATATACAGTCGTCAGCGGCGCCGGGTTTATTTTTCGCGTACAATTCGATTTGGCAGACACATTATTAAGAAGTAGCTGTTACCCGTGACTTCGTTCGGGTGTTCAAATTTTTAGATGTGTTTTGAGAATAAAATCTCCTAGTTAACTTTCATTGGCGATAATCTTGAAAATCACTGAAATTACCCATTTCCGCCGTAAAGCAGTAGTGCACTTGTATTACTGTGTTTCGGTTAGAAAGGTAAGGGGGCCGGTGAAAATACAGGCACATGAGACCTAAGAATTTCACGTCTTAGGGTCGATAACGCATTGGCGATGGCCCTAGTGTTACAAATGTCCATAGGCGGCGGTGACCACTTACCATCAGGTGGACCGTCGGCCTATGGGGCTTAGAAACAAAATTGTTTACCAAAATCCTTCATTTGAATTTGCATTGATCTCTACTTTTCTAGATCATTAATTGAGACAAAAGGTAGCCTATTTTCATCCCCAACATACAAAATATTTTTTGAGAAATGGTCCTCCTGATAATAAGTGGTTACCGCCTGTGGACACTTGCAACACCAGGGGCAATGCGTTGTCGACCCTGAGACGTGAAGTTGTTAAGTCTCATGTGCCTGTTTCGCCAAGTGTGCTATTTCGATAAGTGTACTACTGCTTCCAGGCGGAAATGGGTGAGCTGATAGTACTTCCTGAATGAATTCTGCATCTTGAGCTTTACTACTACTAAACATACATAATCTAACGAAATTACATTCAGATAGTCTGACAGTGAAAACGAAACAAACAGACAGAGCTTTCGAATTTACGATATTACTATGGATGTAATGTTTCTGTTGACCTTTGTCTGGGTCGGTGCAATTTTGCAGCCAACAGTATTATCGTTTCGACGCTGATTTTAATTAACTGTAAAGTGTTCTTATGTGTCTGCGAGTCTGCACTTGACAAACATAACCTACACTATCATTATTATTATATTCACTTTCGTTTTTTTTTTCACGAAACTGTGTAAATTCCTACTAATATTATAATGTGAATGTAACTTTTTTTGTTACGCTTTCACGCGAAAACTACTTAATCGATCATCACGAAACTTTGTACACATATTCTTGGAGGTATTAGAACTAAAATAGGATACTTTTTGTGCCGGGAAAATGTTACATCCCTCGGGAACGTGGGTAAAACCGCAGGAGACAGCTAGTTTTGTATAAATCACGGGCCAAAGTTGGGGGGTTTCTTAAAAAAATGGTGGACTACACAAAACGAATTAGAGATGGCTGCTTTTTGGATGCTGATAGTTGATGTTTTCTGGTAGACACAATTGTTGAAGATACTACATCATGTTTGGAAAGGCCAAATGCCTTTTTTTCTTTTTTCCACTTTTAAGAGAGTTTTTTATGTTTGTAGGAGGATTAGTGGTACAGAACAACTTTAAATTTGACTTTCGTAAGTGCCTTCCGAGGGGCTAAACTGAATAAATGGTTTTGAATTTTTTTTGAGACTGTTTGAAAAATTCTTTTAATTATAGAGAGCTACACCATACTCGAGTAGGATCTGCTTTAAGTGTAGAGTTCGTTCTGGGTTGGTAGGTTCTTCTACCTCCATACAAGTAAAGCTGTAGAGCTCTTGTAGTTCTACGATTCGGCTAGAAAGGAAAGCCAGGGTGTCTGTGAATTTACAGGCAAATGAGACTTAATAACTATTTGTCTCAGGGTCGACAACGCATTGGTAATTCCCCTGGTGTGGCAAATATAGGCTATAGGCTACGGTAACCACTTACCATTAGATGGACCACCTGCCTGCTTCACGCGTCTCTTAGCAAGCTATCGTATTGGCAGTCACATCAGGGGTTAAACTGAGGACATACGAGTTCATAACCTAGTAAAACCTACAACTATAAATATATTTTTTTTATAACCACTTGGGCCGAAAAACAAGCAGACGATCCACCTGATGGTAAGTGGTCACCGCCGCCTATGGACATTTGCGACACTAGGGGAATCGCCAATGCGTTGTCGACCCTGAGACGTGAAGTGGTTAAGTCTCATGTGCCTGTAATTTCACCAGCCCCCTTACCTTTCTAACCGAAACACAGTAATACAAGTGCACTACTGCTTCACAGCAGAAATGGGTAAGGTAGTACTTCCCTAAGAGCACTACCACTCTAAAAATAATAACATATCGATAGATACAGGTAAAAAATCTGCTGCAAATTCTCCAAAAACAAAGATTATAGTTATTAGGTGTCCCCCGCGGTTTCACCCACGTTCCCAACATTGAATCCAGGTTATAAACTATATTTAAGTCGAGTTTCATTCAAATGCCTTTAAGAGTTTTTGCGTGAAAGAGTTACAAATATCCATATATTATTGCATTGATACATCCATTGCCTATCTGCACCTGTCCCCTTTTACATACAAATTTTCGTATTTATAATATTAATAGGACCTACTGAAACATTATATTTACAGAAAAAAGTTACATCGTTAAAATACTGGCAATTTATTTTAATTACAAAATATTATAACGAGATTAAACTGAATCAAATTACATTAATGTCAATAATTTATTTCGCGAACATGCTCTTAGTACTAGGGCCAACCTTATTCCATATTCAAGTAAGTAATACAAAATTAGTATTCCAAACAAGTAATAAGTGACACAGTCGACATAAACGAGGTAAATGTTGCAATTCTATTTGTAATAAAGGTTTGTCGATACATAGATGATCGCTAAAAAGGCCACTGACATTTTGTAGGCAGAATTTAATTTCATACCGAATCATGATATAAGTCTGTACTAATATAGTAAAGAGTGAGAGAATAATAACGTCTAGAAGGCTGACAAGCAGTCCAGCTGATGGTTAGTGGTCATCGCCGCCTTAGGCCATTTGCAACACCAGGGACATCACCAATGCGTTGTTGACCCTGAGACGTGAAATCTCATGTGCCTGTAATTTCAACGCCTCCGTTACCTTTCTACCCGAAACACAGTAATAAAAGTGCACTACTGCTCAACGGCCGGAATGGATAAGGTGGTAGTACTTCCCCGGACGAACTCTGCAATAAGAGTTGTACTGCTTTAATAATAATAATGTTTATTGACTCATAGCTAAGTTAATACATGGTAGTGATTGTAGTGAAATATATCTTAGACTAGGTTATAATTATAGTAGCTTAGCATCTTTTGCTGAGCTAGGCAAAGAGCCTGTATTACAGCATACAGCGCCAATATCCCCAAGGGCATGGCTTAGGTTTAAACAAGACTTATCTATGAAAGTTCTATTATACGGCTTCTTTATCTTTTAAGATCAAATAATAAAGCACAATAAGGAACTCTCGGGATGATTCAAAATTCAAAATTCAAAATTCAAAATTCAAAATTCAAAACCATTTATTCAGTTTAGGCCCTCAGAAGGCACTTATGAAGGTCAAATTTAAAGTTACTGAAGCTACTACCGGTTCGGAAGTCAGCCTTCAACTGAGAAGAACCGGCAAGAAACTCAGCAAGGTTACATTCTTTTTTATTTTATTAAATTCTTTTTTATCTATATTGACTTTTTGGCTATTTTATAATATCAATTTTACATATTTTTATATTTAACAATTACAAAATACTTAATAAAGCTAACATTCCAAAACAAAAAAAAAAGAAATAACAAGACTACAAAATAGAAAATGACAATAATTACTTACAACTTAAACAAGAAAATTAGAGGTGCACTGTGCAGAGAGCAGCTATTTCCATACATTTTTATCTTCAATATAATGAACCACCTTGTAATACGCTTTTTCTTTCAAAACTTTCCTAATATAATTTTTAAATTTATGATCAGACATTTTGGGTACTGAAAGCGGTATCTTATTATAAAATCGAACACAATTACCAAGAAACGACTTGTTTACTTTAGTTTGTCTAAAATATGGAACAACTAACTTCTCCCTTTGTCTTGTATTAATATTATGGATATCCAATTTTGACTCAAACATTCCTATGTTTCTACGTATAAACATTATATTTTCATAAATATATAATGAAGGCAATGTCATTATATTTATTTCCCTAAATAAATCTCTTAATGATTCACGGGGACCCATACCGTGAATTGCACGAATTGCTCTTTTTTGTATAATAAATATTGATTCTATATCCGCTGCTGCTCCCCAAAATAAAATACCATAGGACAAGAGGCTATGAAAATATGCAAAATAAACTAATTTGGCTGTCTTAACATTCGTCAATTGTTTAATTTTCCTAACAGCAAATGCAGCCGAACTTAACTTAGCAGCTAGAGTATCAACCTGAGGTCCCCACTGCAATTTATTGTCTAATGTAAGACCCAAAAATACCGTTTTATTAACAAGATCAATATGGCTCCCATCTATTATTATTTGGCTATCTACTTGTGCTACATTCGGTAAAGAAAACCTTAAGCATTTAGTTTTCTTTGAATTTAGTAATAGATTATTTGTAGCAAACCACCCACAGACAATTGCCATAGTATGATTAACTTTAGTTAGATCTTTGTCTTTTCTATCAACTTTAAAAATTAATGATGTATCATCAGCAAACAAGACAATATCTGTGAGATCATTTACAACATATGGCAAGTCATTTATATAGACTAAAAACAAAAATGGACCTAAAATTGAACCCTGGGGTACCCCCATTTCGACTAAAGAGCCCTTGGATGTTGTGCCAGTAATCCCTACCTTTTGTTGACGATTTGATAAATAAGATAAAACAAGATCATGAGCAGTTCCACGAATTCCGTAGTAGTCAAGTTTTAGAAGTAGTGTAAGGTGGTCAACGCAATCGAAAGCCTTGGATAGATCACAAAAAATGCCAATCGCATCCTGAGAATCCTCCCATGCGCCATAAATGTGTCTCAGCAATGTTGCTGCCGCATCGGATGTAGATCTTCCCTTCGTGAAACCGAACTGATGACCATGCAATACCTTATGCTTAGTAAAGTGACCTAACATTTGATTAAGCAGCAGTTTTTCAAAAATTTTACTAAGTGCTGGCAGAACGGAAACTGGTCTGTAATCAGAAGGATTCTCCTTACAACCGGACTTAAAAATAGGTACTATTTTACTGTATTTCATTAAATCAGGAAAACAACCCTGATCAATACATTCATTAAAAATATTTGACAAAACCGGTGCAATCACTGTTATTATTGATTTTACGATTGTTACTGATAAGCCTCATAAATCTTCAGTACTTTTCATATTGAGCGAATTAAAAGTATTTAAGATATCGCTAGCATTAATATGCTCATGATTCGAGGAATGTGTGCGGTATAAGGGCTAACTAATCCCTTATTAAGGGCTTATGAGATCGAAAACTTATTAGTAAAATAACGTTTATCAAACAAGCAAACTTGCAGCAACCAAATAAAACTGACGTCATGTATTCTGCTCGTCAAACCCTTTAATTAGATACTTGTCCCATACAGGTTGCAAAGGAATTAATAAATGACCAATTATCGCCGGCATATTGGATTTAGAATTCACTTAGCCACTAAAACAATTGAATGTGCAAAATTTGTGGTGGACCCATATCAATTGTTTTAGGTCCGAAATACAGTTGCAAGTTCTATCCCAAACAAACTAACAGGTGATGTTAAAAAAAAGCTCGTAAGAAGATGGTAACTTAACACATTTAATGCCAGACAAAACACCCCATTACGAATTGTAGAAGGCAAATTATTTCCGAATAAAAGTATATTTTGGTGGCAGACGACCGCCGGCGCTTCGTAAAATAATAACATACATAAATCCTGCGCCCGCGCAGTGTAAGATCTGTTTGTCGCCTAATTGAAATAAACTGCACCCGAGAAATATTCGTCGCGCCTGGGAAAAAGTAATTTAGAACAATTCAGAGTAAACTCCGAAATGAAGTATGTTTTCAAACGAGAGTTTCACGTCGTTTTAAATTATTGCCGTCGTAATTAGAGGTTAGGGGTTTTTAAGTGTTCGCTGTACACTCGGCGAGTAGGTAATCATTTATTTTATAGCGTTTTGTAATTTACGTCTCGGGATTATTTTTGATGATCTGTCTGTTGAACATACATTTTGATATTTTATACTATGAGTTTGTAGTAATGAAATGCGTATATATATATATATATGTATATAATATAATAATTTAATAATAATCCCGAGACGAATATTTCTCTGGTGCAGTTTAATTCAATTAGGCGACAAACAGATCATACACTGCACATATATATATACATATATAAAGATAATGTCATTAAATTCAAACCAATTATTTTCTGGGTATGCTTCTGAAGTAGTAAAGTTTTTAGTGCGTTTGTCTGGGGAAGTACTACCATCATACTCATTTCCACCATGAAGCAGTAGTGCTGTTTCGGTTATAAAGGTGAGAAGACCTGAGAAATTAGAGGCACTTACGACTTAACTATTTCACGTCTCAGGGTCGACGTTGGCGGTGACCACTTACCATCAGATGGACCGTCTGTCGGTTTATCTTTATCAACCGCGTAATATAATCGATAGCAATAAATGCACGACTCTTAGTAGAAATTGTAAATAATAGTACCTATTCATAAATATCGTGGGACATTCCTTACACAGGACTATCTCATGCCACACTAAACTTGCGGCACGCTATGATGGCCGTTTTGAAGTTTAACAATGACAAAGGAAAATGACCTTCATTCCTTTAAACACAAGGTTAACAAACAAATTAACCTTATTCCAAAGCAATACAGTTTCTTTTCCTATGACAATCTGAAACGTCAAAACGGCCATCATAGCGTGCCGGTAGTATAAGCAGAACTTGTACTATGGAAACCAGATAACTGATATACAACATATATACTACTTTCAAATAGGTTCAGCAGATAGACATGTTAATGCACACAAATATTTGTCCCGGGTGGAAATCGACCCCTCGACCCGTGGCGTGGCAGCCAGTTTATCCAACCAAGTCAACTAGCTCGACTTTATTGACTTGTACAAGTACTTTAACATGTCAACGACCACGTTTGTTATAATCAGGTCAGCACAAGCGAACAAACTTTATCACATTCGAAATCTACATAATCTTAACACACAGCCAACACCACGTGGTACTAAAACCTTACCACAATAATCGAATGCACAAATATCAAGCAATTACTTAGCTAAGTACAGCCATTCGAATAATTATTATTAGCAACTCGATTATTAGTTATCGATATTAATTCGATATTTGAATACTTGTGGGATTCCGTTTTATTAATACTGTACTGATATCGCGCGCTTGGCTTTGTTAGGTGTTAATTGGAATTCCTTAGTGAGGGATTTGTTTTGCGTGTATTGTAGTGTTTGTTCGTTCTCACAAAGAGAATATTAATTCGTCGTTTTGCTTGATCGTCCATCTTTTATGGAGCTTCAAGAAGTTCAAACTTTTTGCAAATATTCAAATTACAGCTGGGATAACACAATGATTAATGAAATAAGTATTTTTTTTCAGCTACATAGTGGGAATTCTTTAAAGATATAGTTATGACAATTTGGTAACAGCTTAGGTCTTTTTTTTAATGTCCGCGCAAGTGTGTAAGTGTCATATGAAGTACACCTTCATCCCTTCCAAAAAACAATGGTATATCATGTTTAAGGGCCACGGCCATGTATCACTACATAGTATAAAACAAAGTCGCTTTCTCTGTCCCTATATCCCTATGTATGCTTAAATCTTTAAAACTACGCAACGGATTTTGATGCGGTTTTTTAATAGATAGAGTGATCGAAGAGGAAGGTTTTTATGTATAATACATGTGACATCCCACGGGAACGCGGGTAACACCGCGGGGGATAGCTAGTTAACTATAAAACGGGACTGCCAATGTGAGGGTGACCTTGAAATTATACTTTTCTCGGAATTTAAGGCAGCCCATGTAGTAATGGTGCTGTCTCAGTCGTATTAAGGATCGCTTTCTATATCCTATTGGTCTGCCAAAAAACTACAAAAACTATCAGGATTATGGATATACGAGAAACTCTAGTCTTGAAATAATATTGATACCTTCTTACTTACAATTGATCAAAATACAATGTTATTATCATGTCTTATTAGAAATAAAATCAAGAAATTATTGATAACAAGATTCAAAAATTCAAAATTATTCTTGATTGACATACGAACATATACTCATTGAAATTCTTACATCGCTACATAGTATAAAACAAAGTCGCTTTCTCTGTCCCTATATCCCTATGTATGCTTAAATCTTTAAAACTACGCAACGGATTTTAATGCGATTTTTTTAATAGATAGACAGATCCCACGGGAACGCGGGTAAAACCGCGGAGGACGGCTAGTATATACTGTAATAAATGTAAGTTCAGAGATGATCGCGTAAATAAAACTGAACTTTTAATCAAAATATTAACAATTTAATGCCTATTTCCTTCATTATCATCATTCGAACAAAATGTTAATCGGTTTGACATGCTATAAATATTGTGATTATCTGATCCAATGTTTGATATATTTGTAAGGTTAATTGTTGGTATTTAATTGCAAATGTACGGATTGCTTATAGCTAAATGCAATTGCTTGACATTGAAAGTATTTGACACAACTATTTGCCGGTTATACCTAGAAATCTAACTATAATTATGTCTACTTATTTCTAACTAACTATCCTTCGCGGTTTCACTAACTTTCAGCCAAGGGATGTCAGATTTTCTCGGGACAAAAAGTTGTCTATACAACGTGTTATAAAATACCCCGTAAAAATATAATTAATTATCAAAGCCAACAACCCTAGTAAGCTGTCATGTCAGGGAACCAGATTATTTAACAGAAAGGCCTACGTACCCATTTTACCTAATAATTGTTTACTTTAATAGTTTTTCTATTTTTCATTCATAAAAACCAGATTTTTATTTTTTGGGGTATGTTATACAGCGTTACTACGGTTCTTAAATATTGTGAATGGACTCGTTATAAGGCTTTACGGGTAGTTTTGTAACATTCTGTATATGTTATTCCAGGACATGTAGGTATATCTATTTGCTAAGTTAATAACCAACTTAGTCGAGTTTTTTGCACATTTTTAGATCCACATAACTTTCGCCTTTATATTGATATGTTTTACTAGGTGTCCGGACAGACGTTGTCCTGTCGAAATAAGTCCATCCAAAAATGTAGGAATTCGATCGCAGCGCCACCTACCGAGTCCAATTGTGAACCTAAACCATTATTGACGGGCCAGTTGGCTTGGTGGTTAGAGACCCTGACTGCCAAACTAAAGGTCGCGGGTTCGATTCCCACCGAGGACAAACATTTGTGTGCATGAACATGTCTGTTTGTTCTGTGTCTGGGTAAGTATCTATATAAGTATGTATTTAAAAAGTAGTAGGTACATGTAATATATCAGTTACCTGGTAGCCATACTACAAGCAGTACACTGCTTAACTTGGGATCAGGTAACCATGTGTGAAGAATGTCTTTAGGATAAAAAACAATCTCTAAGCCAATGTAACACTCACAAAAAAATCATCAAAATCTATCCAGCCGTTTAGGAGGAGTTCACTTTCATACACACATAGAAGAATTATCTATATTAGATTTCTAATATTAGGAAGTGGATTTCTTTTCTCATATTAAACTATAAATAACGGTTAAATAGACCGATAAAGAATCGCACGGTCTACCTGGTGGTAAGTGGTTAGCCGCCTATGGAAATTTGCAACACCAGGGACAACTCCAATGCGATGTCGACACTGAGACGTGAAGTTAGTCAGGCAGGAGTGGCCCCTTTATATTCTAACTGAAACATGGAAATGCAAGTGCAAAGAATTGCCGTGTAAAGAATGTCCCAGGATATTTACTATTTATCCAATTTCAGGAAGGTTGTTGATACAGAATCTTAGCTATTGTTTATTTGATTTATGTTAATTCACGACGATGTCGCTGTCACCGGCCAGTGTTTGTCGATAATTGGCCGTGTTCGCGCCCACAGATTTATATCGAAATGTGAGTTCCAACCAATGATGTATTATAATATAGATACGTCAGAATATGCAAAAAACAAGTATCTAGTAACTCTGTCGAAGAGGAGATCCAGCGGAATTAGTTACTAGATATTTGTATCTTTCTTTCTTTTTATAAATATCTAGTAACAAATTCTGCTGGATCTCCTCTGTCAAGTCCCAAACAAGGACCCTCAACAGGATCTTTGTGATTTGATAGAGAAGGAGATTCAGCGGAATTTGTTACTAGGTATTACTTTTTTGTTTAATCTTACAATGGATATCCGCATGGCCAACCATCAGCACGGGCCCTAAAAAACAGCGCAAATACTAGATAGCTACTAATTCGCGCGGAAAAAGGGAAAGAAATCAAATACCACCTTACGATATACCTGTTCTTAGAGAGAGATGGACATTGATCGTTAGTTACGATATGATTGAGCACGATTAGGTCAAATGCCAGCATTATATGTTGCCATTTATGAGCGTAGGCTATCCATCTATATTTTATATATCATTCGGTTTAATATATAGTGGTTTAATAATAGTGGGTCTGAGTGACGGGCGAATCGATTCCTGATTGTTATGAATGTTGACAGCTGTAGCCACAGTCGATTATTTGTATCGATAATGGCTTTGAATATTGGATTTTAGCAGGTTAATGCAAAATAATTAAATCCTTCGCTTAGTGTTACAGTCGGCCGTAAGTAGTTGAACAAATGGAACGTACAAAGCATCTGACGCTGTAACTCGTTCCGGGTACATTCAGTCAATATATGTTGAAAGCCTTCAACGACTCCACATGCCGGACAGTTTGGAGTCGACTTTTCCTATTAAATGTGCAAAGTTATGTGATGGAATATGCCCGGAAAGCATCCTCTCGTTAAGGGTAAGAAGCAGTCTATGTGTTCTCCGAGCTCGAGGATGTTACATCACGGCCTCCATGGTCTGTCTTTTTCGTTAACTAGGCAGTCACGTGAGAGGTCAGGTCTCGGAGGCCTCGCTGATGAAGTTTGTATCAGCTATATAAGATTTCTTATTGATGAAGAGCTTTTACAGCGTCGACGAGAACCACCATCTCAATTCACCTCTAGGTAGTACAGCAACAAATCTTTTGGTCTAAAGTGCTCGTGGTGCTCGGTATACTCTTTAGGCACCTCAACAACCAAGAGTTAAGTTCAGGTAATTCGCAGTTACCACATAACATTAAAACATCACACTCCTTATAACATTATTACCACTTTAGAAACAGTATCGTTCAGGAACTAGACAAAAGTGCGATATCGAGCTATGAGTAATGTTATATTAACTTCCTCAATACTAAAGCAATCTAATAATTGTCATAATACATTATATTTATTGAACGACGTGTTTGTTTGTCTGTATGTTTAACTTAACTAAAGCTTTGACTATTTTGTGGTTGAGCCTTTGATGAATATTCCTAAGGTTCGTTTGAATCTTACAATGTTTTTGAGCTTTAGATGAAGTAATAATACTTTGTAAAGAGGATTTACTCACCTGCTCTTTAATTCTTTAATACCCTCCTTGTCGAGCTGACGAACGAGGTCTCGGAGAGCCGACCTCTCATGTGATTGTGCAGTTAACAAAAGAGACAGAGCGGAGATGCCGCGATGAAATAATGTCATGCTGGAATTTACCTTACCGAATCACATCCCTGGTTCGCTTACATCTAATTGGTGTGTTATTTGCTATGCTATTGTCTATCTCTTTCTAGAGTCTGGTAACAGATGAGAGGTCTGCTACTCATGTTAAATGCAACACAGTAATTTTGTAGTTAGACTATGACGCCATGCGGATTTGTTCGCGTTTCAGAGGGAACTTACCGTTTCTCCGTTTCGCTTCTATGTTATTTTAGGGCATGCTTTATTTGTGTGCTAAGTTTCACTGAAATCTGTAAAGTTGATTTTATTCCTAAAGGTTTACAATACATACTTTTTTCTATCTTTCCCATTTATAATGATAGGTTTTAAATATTATTTTTCATGTTACTTCCGAAGCCACCAAACATTAGCTCTGATTATGCATAAAAATAAAAGAAAAGAAGTAAAAGAAAACTCTCCAAAAGTCAATAATAACATAAAGGTGAGCCAATCCACAGCCAATCGCTAGTGTACACAATAATTTGTCGAGAAACAACGTCACAATACTGAGGAAGCCATTTGGTACGAGGAAAAGTATCAATTTACTTTCACTGATCGTTAAGTTGGTGTCACACGTGATGTATCTCGTTTGATAACGGCAATGGTGCGCGGGCGACGCTATAAAACTGGAGTGGTATTGAAAGTAGGGTTGTCGAAATAATATTAATATCATAAAAAAAAGAACAATATTTTTTGCTAATTTTCTATGCAAAGGTTTTGCGAGATGAAAAGTCAGGAAATATAATTGACTAGTTATCCGCTACGGTTTTACCCGCGCTTTCGAGTGATGTTATATGTTTTCGGGATTAAAAGCCTGTATGTTATTCCAATTGCATGTTCTTTGTATGTGCCAAGTTTCATCCAAATCCATTTGCGTGAAAGAGTAAGAAACAACCATCTCTATTCTCTCCACCCATCATTTATTATTCGCTCAGTTTTTTCGGTTCCTGTTTTCTTACACACGCCTATCTAAAGTGAACAAAAAAACAACTTTTTGAATATAATTATAACTAGTTATCCATAATGTAATGATCGATTGTACTTCAATTAGTATGTTTTGTGTATAAGCAAAGTACTATACTCTTAAATACTGAAAAGTTTTTCTAAAATTATTAATGCGAAAGTTTGTGAGCATGGATGTATAGATGTACCTACCTTCCTAAGGTGTTTGTTACTTTTTTTACGCGAAAACTACTACACGCATTTGGATGAAACTTTGTACATAGATAGTTTATAGTTTGGAGTAACATATAGGATACTTTCTATTTTGGGAAAATGCAACGTCCTTCGGGAATGCGGGTGAAACCGCGGGGGAAAGTCAGTCAAACAAACGCGTATATATTAGGATTTTTTTCAAATATCCTGGGACATTCTTTACACACGGCCATCTAGTCCCAAACTAAGCAGAGCTTGTACTATGGAAGCCAGATAACTGATATACTACATATACTACTTTTTTTTTTTCTAAATACATACTTATATAGATATTTACACCCAGACACAGAACAAACAGACATGTTCATGCACACAAATGTCTGTCCTGGGTGGGAATCGAACCCGCGGCTTTCGGTTTGGCAGTCAGAGCGTTAACCACTAAGCCAACTGTATATAAGCCACAATATTTACAAAGTTCAATAATCCGTTTTCAAAACGCATTGTCTCTGAAGTTAAACATGCGTACAAACATAATTAGACGTGGTAATTGTACCTGCTCAGTTCAAACCGTCTATTACCCGAAATCGGTAAAAAAAACGGTAGTCGTGTAAACATAAACTTCTCAGTGTTCAATCGAAGTCAATCTCTCTTTTGTCATAGAACAAGTGAAAATGAAGAGTCGTCATTTGATTTGAGGCGCTTGCTGGCTTGTCGGCTTAACCGAATATTCAAACCCGCTTCAGTGCTAGTTATCTAGTTTACTCGGAAGTTTTTATGATGGATAGAAAATTATACCTACCACGAACATAAAAAAAAATTGTTAAAAATTTTTAAGGATCAACAAATACGCCATGCTACATAGTGAAATAGAGAAATAAACGATAAAAACCTTTTTTATTTTATATAGGTATGCATGTATGAATAATAGTAGTATGAATGTGTACTAACTGTCTGACACGCGGTTTTCTCACGTTCCCGTGGTATAATATGTTTTATCAGAAATATCACCCGTTTACACGTAATTCAGTCACAAACATACAAAACAGCAACCTTTCATAATTTTTGAATGTCTTAGTGTATTTTTCCAATTCCTTTTTAACTACAAAAATAAATATAACTATTACAGAGAATTATAATCTCAATAATTAAAACTTGCGTACGTAGTTAGCCATTGGCCGCTAACACCTCCAAAACATTAAAAAAAGAACCCAATACGCAGTCACGTCCGCACAAAACTAATCTATGACAAAATACCAAACAGACTTGCCGGATCCTTCCATATTTCAATCACAGCGGTGCAACAGACATGTATTTACAACACGCTGTATTTATACTCGTGTCTATTTTGGTTAGTATATCGTGCGCCTATTTTGGCTGTTTTTGTTGATATTGGGAAACGGTTGATCGTTATGTACCTACTGTTTTGAGATAGCACGTTGATCTTTGGTCCGGTCTTTATTTGAATTCGGTTTTTGTGAACGGAATCTGTTTTGCGTTTGTAGAAAGTACACAATATTTGGAATTGATGATGTTTTGTTTGACAATGGATAGGCGTTTGATCACTAGCTCAATGTAAGTGATCGAATGCGGTAAAAGGTAAGTAAAAAGCAGTTTTAGCTTACGTACCCATTTTCGCCGTGAAGCAATAATGCACTTGTATTTCTGTGTTTCGGTTAGAAAGGTAAGGCTGGTGAAATTACAGGCTCAGGAGACTTTATATCTTTATTTTAGAAATAATAAAGCTCTTTGCGCTGAGTTCTTCCGGGGACATGCTGTTCTTACCCATTCGCCGTGAAGCAGTTATACACTTGTATTACTGTGTTTCGGCTAGAATGGTAAAGAAGGTGAAAGTACAAAAACAAGTACACAGGCAAATGGAGCTAGATGGAGCGATGATATACGCAAGCTGGCTGGCAGCGGTTGGAAACAAAGAGCTGAAGATCGAGCTCAGTGGCGTGCCATAGGTGAGGCCTATGTCCAATAGTGGACGGAAATAGGCTGATGATGATGATGATGATGATGAGGCAAATGAGACGCATAACTGACAAAATGATTGATGAATTCTGGGACTCTAATTTACACATCATATTTTCGGTTTAAAGAATTTATTTCTCAAAAAAACATTACATAGTTTACTTTTAATGAGAAATTGTATACAATTGCAAAATAAATGTTACATTTGTTTTTCGATCTGTCGGTTTTATGGTGAACAGTTATTATCGTTTAAAAGGTACATTTTTAATCGAGTTTTAAAAGTGTTTATGGTTACCGAGTCATTAATTTTATTTTAGATAATTTGTTATATACCTGAGCCTCATATTGTAAATTATTTTTACCGTATAATGTTCTAATGGCGGGTAGTTCTATATTATTCCTATTTCTTGTATAGCGGTGTGATTTATGCATGAAAGCATTATCCCATTATCCCATGGTGGTTAAACTGAGCGGTGGTAATTTTATTAAAAACCCTCAAAAAAGGACACTAAATTCGAGTTAATTGTCAAGTGTCAAACTCAACACTTAATGAGTATTTAAATGTATTTACGATCTAATTTTGAGCTGTAACTTTAAGGATGGCTATTAAGTCACAAGGGAGAACTGTAAACTGTGAGTTTATGAGTCGTAATGTTTGTAGAGTTCTAAAACGCTTTGTGGCCTGCTCCCTTATTCAGCTAATACAAACTTCGTTCGAGCCGCTTCACGGAGGCCTCGGAGAGCTTATCTCTCACGTGATTAGTAGTATTAGCGTAGTAAGCGACAGAGACAGAGCATAGAGGCCGCCACGAATCATCCTCGAGTTAGTGTCATTTTTCTTACAGAATCGAGCCCCAGTTAAGGTATTAAGGTCTTTAAATACATACTTTTAAAATATATTTTCGTTAATCGATTGCTAGTTTTGTCTATCGAATTGTTATCTAACGCTGGCCACACAATTGTCAATCATTCAAGGACTCAGGGACTCAAATCTTTTGATCTACTTTATTTGTTACACTTCAGCAATTGTTTCTTCAAAGAGACAAGCCTTTCGGTATTCTACAGGTTGCATTTTGGACGTGCGCGGGAATTGCATGACTGGATTCCGCCATCACCTATCTACCATCGGAAATCCGTCGTACGGCGAGTATCAACCCCTACGTTGTCGAAACTCCTAAGGTCCGAACTAAGCGTATCGCTTCATCGTTTATACCGCGTACATCGAAGCACTGGAACAATTTGCCTGCTGCGGTCTTCCCGTCCAATTATAATTTGGGTGTTTTCAAGGCTAGAGTGAACAGGCTCTTAATAAACTAGAGCGCCTCAACATCAATGATTGCATCACTGCTTACCATCAGGTGGGATCGCAGTCAAGCACAAGTTTATATTATTTAGAAAAATATATAAACTTGCGTAAAAACGTGGGCTTTGCACCCTTTCTACCCATTTTAATTATCTTCCATAATATTCTGAAAACCATACAACGTCTCTCAAAACCTCCAGTAGTGGGTACCTATTCTATCTCATTTCCTAGCGCGCATGACCACCCGCTTAGACTAAATCCACAATTTGCAAAAGGAAATAGAATGCATGAGTGAATGCATATTGGATGTTTTCTGAGCTATTCGCGACTTATAACATCTTATTATGCAGTGCTACTATGGGCGGACATCCGAGAATTTCTACTATTTCGACTCAATGATTTTGCATTCCCTATTCAAGTGGATACTTATCATTTGTTTTGTTTTTCATTGTATTGCCAAGAAGGGCTATTTAGACACTAATTAAGATCAGTTTGTTAATAGGAACTGGAGTTTATAGTCTAGCTGTCCCCTGCGGTTTTACCCGAATTTCCAGAATAAAATATCTATGTCATTGGCTGTGTGTGCCAAATTTCAGCAAGATTAGTTCACATTCGTTTAGATTTGCGTAATAAACAAACACACTTTCGCATTTATAATGTTAGTAAGGATTAGGGTACGATGGTTTGACATCCCGAAAATAATTATAATATTAATATATAAATACTAAGGTTAATATAATATTATTATAAAAAAAAATTACCTTTAATTTTTTTTTTATACCGCATGGACCGACAAACAAGCGGACGGTCCACCTGATGGTAAGTGGCCGCATATGGACATTTGTAACACTAAGGCCATCGCCAATGTCGACCCTGAGACGTGAAGTTGGTAAGTCTCATGTGCCTGTAATTTCACCGGCCCCCTTACCTTTCTAACCGAAACACAAGTGCACTACTGCTTCACGGCTGAAATGGGTAAGGTGGTAGTACTTCCCCGGACGAACTCTGCACTAAGAGTACTCTAGTACTCTACTACTCGTAAATCATTCGAGTTCATGAAAGTTGTTATTACTTAGTCAGATCAAGTTACTTTGACTCCTACTCAATGAGTAGGTAAACATATTATATCAGAAAGCCGATAAGCTTGCACAAGGTCCATCTGATATGGTCAACACTAGATATTGGGAATTGTCTTTAGCAATTCCAAAGTCTTGCTGAACTAAACATAGAGCCTAGAAATCTTCTGGCACTCTAGTCCAAATGGAGTAATTGGCGACAGATTTTGAACTAGAGGTGCTAGCCATAAACTAATTGCTCTTGAATTTTCAACTTTAAACAGCACCACTGTATGCAGCCAAAAAAACAGACATACTTTTTTTTAATTCACTCCATCTCACATCGTTAAATTTAAACCAACTTTATTAACTGTATATTTGCGTCATGTCTGAGAGAGGTAGGATCAAAGGGGATTTCATTCAAGATTGCTTGAAGCATGTTGCACTATAACGTAATTCCGCGATGTTTAATGAGTTCTTGAAAGAAGGTGCACGATTTGTTTAGATGAATGCGTTTAATGTGGAAGATGGAATATAAGGTGGCATACTTTGCGTTGCTTTGGGCATGATACAAATTTGTATGAATGAAATCTCTAAAAAGTATTTATTCATTTATTTATTGGATCACCAACAAGACACACATCAATACATTAAAAAATACAAAAACAATATAAATCGTAAACGGTGTCCCAATTATAGGTGACGACTACAAGCACTAAAAAAGACACACAACAGAACAAAAAAAAAATTGAGAACTAAATTAAATTAAAGATAAAAATTAAGAATTAAACTTAAATAATTTACACAAAAGACTCATAAAATAATAAAAAAAAAAAAAACCAACACCAACATTAAGGACGTCTTGGTATTAAAAAATATCACTTTCTATGTCTATCTATTTGTGCGCTAAGTTCTATTGAACTAGGTAAAAGATTTTAATGTGGTTTTCACTATCATATGGAAAATGTATTTCGAAAAGTTTATAGGTATAATAAATTTAATCATGCGAAGCCGAAACGCGAACTTAGTGTAGAATATATAGTAAAGAAAAACAAGATATGAAATGAAAAACCAAAATAGTAAGCTTAGAGCTAACTATAAAAATGAACAACAAACATAACCAGAAACTTTAATAAAAGAAGAAAAAATAAGTGCAAGTCAGAAATCGAATCTCTAGAAAAAGAAAACGTGTCCTTACGATAGAAATTAGCTGTTGATGACAATAATGAGCCATAGTCAATCATCTATATCTATACTTCTATATGTACTAATATTATAAAGAAGAAAGATTTGTATGTAAGTATGTTTGTTACTCTTTTACTCAAAAACTACTATACGGATATGAATGAAACTTGGCACATAGATAGAGGATATCCTGGAATAACATAAAGGCACTTTTTATCCCGGGAACAGGTGATATCCCTCGGGAACGCGGGTAAACCCGCGGGGGACAGCTAGTCAACAATAAAGCTCAAATACATTTCAAGGGTAATTTCAAGAGTTGTTAAAACCGAATCTTGAAGGTTTTTGTACTAGCTGTGTTCATGTTTACACAACCCGTTTTTTCTGCACCAGATATTTATTTATTTACATGTTAGTAACACGCGTTTCCTAGTCGGAGTTATGGTTTCACAATAACAACGCTATATTACGATTCATTCATGGAATGGAGTGATGTAAATTTAATGAGAAAAAAATGATTTATTTTGTTTAACATTTGCATCTGGTTGATTTACTGCGGGTAACTCAATTCATATGAAATATTATGCTCAATTTCGATGGAATGGTCTGTTTGGTTTTGGTCGGGGATTGCTCGGTTAAATTTCCGCTTGGCGGATTTGGGTATGAAATTTTGTGTTTTTTTTTCTATGTAGTTAGATACTTGTGTTAGAGTCTTGTGTTTTAACCTCCATGTCACCATAGTAAGTAATGATGTGGCAGAACATAGTAAGCACACCAAGCTTCTAAGGGAACTGGCTAATAAATGCAACTGTCTGCATATAAAGTATAGATTATAAAGTTGATGTTTTCAATGATAGTCTTAATGTTTTTAGGAATTATTTACATAGAGAATAGGTTTTTAGATTTAATCTAATGTTTTTACCCTAATTATTATTAGTATTTTGTTATTTCAACTAATATAATAGTTTATTATTATTATGTTATGGTTATTAGATGCTGTATACAGCTATAATTAGGCTACAGGTTTATATAATGTTAATTATCTAGGTTTATAAGTAACACTCAATCTGTTGTCTGTTTCTGTGCCTATAAAATATAATAAAATACCGCAAAATGCAGCCAAGCTTGGTGGCAGGTTTTAAACTTGAACTAGTCGGGTAAAAGCTGAAGTTCATTGTACTATTCGAATTTTCGACTTCCGCTAGGTTCTGCTGTAAGGAACAGCAATTTCTATAATACAATAAACACTGTATCTTTTAAAGTGCATTTTATTTAAGACAACAGTAAAATTCATATGAAAATTTGGTTAGTTTCTTCTTATCGTTTTTATAGACCGAATTTCACGCCATAACATCATTCGTAAGTGCTAATTTCTATACGATAGCATTTCAAACTGTTACGTAAAACCACACACGTCCGAACATAAACATTGTAAACACAGAATCATCAAAAATACAAACAGCAATACATCCAGACATGACTGTAGCGAGTTCGTATTGATTAAGAGTCTTAACAGAGTCAACATTAAGTAATAAATTTCATAGTACAGACTTCATATTCGATGCATCAGATTGTGAGCTTTGTGACGTAGAAATAAAGGTTGTTGATGAAGTTGTGAATTCTTTGGTGTCAATAGGAGTTTCATAATATTTACAGTGGGGTCTGAGGAAGGGGCGGCGAGAACCAATTAGTTAGTGAGTTTAACAAGTAGTAATTAAATGCTGGGATTAGGCAACCATATGGTGGAGGAAAGAGAAAGGCAAGTGAGACCAGATGGGATGTGTTTCGGTAGTGTTACTGACACTCTTACAGCTCCGTTTTGTTTATTATCTCCATCGGTTTCTGAATGGTCAGTATCGCCTCGATTCTCATGTTACATTCTACAACAAGCTATTTGTGAATGAATTATTTAAAGATCGTAAATGATAATGTTTGACTTCTTGAAACGAGGCAAGTTTAGCTCGCCGATGATGGCTTTTTTATTGCAATCTTGAGAAGTCGTCATCAAATAAAATACATAAAAAGTGTTCGTTTAGTGATAGATACTCAAAATCTTTAAATTAAGATATAACGTTTATAGAATTCTGGAAGTGCTCAACTCGCGGTGTAAAAAATAAGTATCCTGGGACATTATTCACACACTGTCATCTAACCTCAAACTAAGTAGAGCTTGTACTATGGAAGCTAGTTAACTGATATACTACGTTAACTACTTTTTTTTCTAAATACAGACACGGAAAAAACAGACATGTTCATGCACACAAATGTTTGTCCCAGGTGGGAATCAAACCCACCTATGGTGTTGCAATGAGGGTCTGTAGATACAATGCTAACTGGCCCGTCAATAAATATATATTATCATCTATCGATAGAAATAGAAAAAATGTACTAACATTACTATTTTAAAACTGCCGGCTTATCATAAAACATAAAACAGTAAACACAAAAAAGGAATCATTACATAGTATAAAACAAAGTGGCTTTCTCTGTCCCTATATCCCTGTATGCTTAAATCTATAAAACTACGCAATTAATTTTGATGCGTATTTTTTAAATGATAGAGTGATTGAAGAGGAAGGTTATGTATAATACATGTGATATCCCACGGGAACGCGGGTAAAACCGCGGGGGACAGCTAGTTAATAATTAATAACAAAATTCAAAATTATTTCTTAATTTCAAATAATACTACTTACCAACAATTACAGAAGTCTTAAAACCATTCAGAAGACTGGCCAATAGTAAATGCTCCGTAAGCCATATTACCAAAGACAAGTAAACTATAAACAGAGTCTATTATGAGCATTTAATTTTATAGGCTCAACATTGTTATTCCAATGCTCCTAAATATGCTCAGTGCACTGATATACAATATTTATTTAAGCAGTGTGCTCGCGTTGATATTAAGAACATATCCGGTATTAAGGTTAGAATAGCTGTCATAGATTTATAGACACTGTAATCTCTGAACTGTTTGGAATATCCTTTGATTGAAAAGCTAAAAGGTGTATTGAACCTTATGCAGGCGGCTCTAGAGATACTTATGCTGTAACTGTAATATATCACGTTAAAGGACATGATTCTACTTAGATAAATCATACAGGAAAACGGATTTTAAGACTCGTGTTACAGTGATGAAAATGTTTACTTGGCAATTTATCTTCTCTCATTTAAATGATCATGTTACTTAATATTGTTTTAAATAAATAAAATCATTTAAAAAAAATTTACGCTGAGACTTCCTAGTAAGTAATCAGAGACTTGTGTTGGGAATGACTCGCAACTTCCCAATTGGAAAAGATTTCACTTAACACTACATAGTATAAAACAAAGTCGCTTTTTCTGTCCCTATATCCCTATGTCCCTATGTATGCTTAAATCTTTAAAACTACGCAACGGATTTTGATACAACAAGTCTTATAACTTTTCTACTAATAACTATGTTTTACATGGTAATTACATTTTTTTTTAATATTTAGAATAGAAAATCATAATAAAAAAGAACAGGATGTGTCGTAAAGACACACAATAGAAGTAAAACTTTTGTATTACAGGATAAAATTTTATTATTCACTTATAATAGCAAAGATTGTGTTTATCATTTATTTTTCGTCACACAAAAATATTACGGATCATAATTTCAAAGCCCTCTCTTATATAAGGAGTTTTCCTTTAAAGATAAAATTGATTATAAATTGATTGATCTGAAATTGATTGATTGATCATTTAAATTTGAATGTCAATGCTAGTGCAATTGAAACTCAGTAAAGAAATAACAAATTGTTCTTTGTTTAACTAGGTATACACATTTGAAATAGTTACAAATAAGATTTTCTTTAACTAGGATCAACGTCACCAACAGTTAATAGTTAAAATAATCTCTCATATAAAATATCCCGTTAAAGATACAACAGATAGTGTTTCAAACACGTTATTCTACTAAATTCTAGAGAATCATCTCATCATTTGCATTGAAGTAACCTCGTGTGAATTTGGGACGTCAGATGTCACCCACTCAACTGCTTTTAAAGTCAAATTTTAATCTTCAACTTCAATAAATGTCTGCAGTTGCTTCCGAATTCTTGGTTCAAGGTTATCTGTTGCATCTACAGAATTTTATTAACGTGGGAAAACAAATTTATTTGTTTTTACTAAACACGTTTGTTTGTTGTCTGTTGGGAGTTTTGATTTTCGGACAATGTTAATGTTCAATCCTGATCTTATTGTTAAGTAGTTTTGATATAAATTTCATTGCAGGATCTAATGTAAACTTATGCCGTTAATGGTATTGGAGTATAGAAAGATTCTTGCAATCATTTGATATAAGTTTTCTCCTGACAACTAGTAGCAAAATCATCAGCTATTTTAATTTGGAGAATTATTTTGTATTTTCTGGAAGTAATATCGTGGGGTTGTCTTTACAGCATTTATATCAGTTTGTGGCGCGTCTTTACTCTAGTTCCAGTAGACATTGACGGGACAGTTAAATTTGCGGTTAGAGAAACCTTGACTACCACATCACAGGTGCGCTCGATTCCCACATAGAACTAACCTTTGTGTGCATGAAGATTTCCGTTTCTTCTGTGTCCGTATAGTATGTATTTAGAAAAAGAAAAAGTATATGTGGATGAGCATTCTGCATTAGCTATGGTCACCAGAGTACAAGCTATGCTTAGTTTGGTATCAGATGGTTCTATGTAAAATATCCCAGGGAATCTAAGATTTTATAGTCCTGTAAGTTCAATAGTTCATATTTTTCGCTATTTAAAGATACCATTCAAGTTCCTATTACTTGCGATTTCGGCTCTGTGATGATCTATCTAACTTAGGACTTATTCTTTTATATATACAAGCTTAAAGTATGCGATCATTGTCCATGATACAGCTTAACATGTTTACGCTCCGGTTAGTCGATGTTTTGCGGTGCTACTGTCAACAGTAGTTGAATTATTGATTGTGTAACAAATGAATTAGATACAATATCATGTTTTGTATTTGTGTCATGTCTGTTCTCTGTGATTAACACCCTGTCGTATGTTCTTGAAACATAATATCGAGGAGGAAACATGAAACCGAAGTCAAAGTCAATCAAAAGCAGTTCCATACCACCATTAGGAAAATTTAATATATTGGGACTAGAAATTTTATCCGATGCTTGAGCTCAAGTTTGGAAAGACGAAAGACGGCCACAATGCTTACCATGCCATGTTAGGAATGAACACCTCTTCTGTGCGGATAATAGGCGGGATGATATTAATATGGTTTGTTTTGCATGCTTATGAAGTCCACATGTAGGGCAGAGTTAGCCACTCCTGAGCACTGTTGATATTACACAGACTTTCTAAGCATAGGGCTTCTGGACCAGGTTTAGGGCGTCTTGAATTGTTTTATCAATGGCGAACTTATTCCCAAATTCGAAAGGGTTCTGATGATTTTTCTAATTCTAAGCAAAGCTTTACCAACATTGAGCTGCTTTCATTTTATTGCTTAATTTATTGGTTAATTAAGTTTAATTTATGTGTAAGTGGATACCCATCTAAATTAATAAATAAAATATTCGAGACATTCTTCACACACGGCCATCTGATCCCAAACTAAGCAGAGCTTGTGATATGGGAACCAGATAACTGATATACTAGTTAAAACTATTTTTTTTTCTAAATACATACTTATATTGTAGGTTACACCCATCTCTTGCCTATACGTTTAATTTGCAGCATCCCATGTCCACTAGCAATTTGAGAACGTTGATCCAACTAAAGAATAATATAAATTAAAATAAACATTGCCAAATTATTATGTGTTGACTATGGCCTGTGCTATGGTGTTGCCAAGTAATAAAAAAAACTGTTAGTCCTTTCGCTTTAAAGCCAGGTGTCAACTGCCGTCTAGACATAACAATCGCATACCGCGAATTACAACCTATTAACCTGAGCGCACACCGTTGATTGTGATTGACTTAAGGATGTTTTGTTTCAATGCTACGTTGCTATGCTTCAATTTTTTTTTAATTAGAAATTTGAAATTGATATTTTAAACTCTCGTTTTATATTTTTAATAACTGAAGTGCAATGAAAATGATTGGTAGGTGTATCGTGTACATTTTTATCAATGTAATAATACATTTTTTTACTAACACTAATGTATTGTGAAAAAAAGGGGAGAGGGGATCGTAATCGGTGTTGAATTGAATCAAAAGTGTGTCTGGATAAGATTCGATTAAGAACTCTAGAGTCACAAAGACAATAGTTTTTTCTGATAATATAGGATCTGACTTTGGCTCAATAATAAGTAACCAAATAACTGATTCAGTAATAAATTATTGTATGCCAGGAGCATCATACAAACAAATAATAGATAAGATTTTGCATACAAAGTTTGATGAAAATACCATAATAATAATTTTAATTGGCAATGCTATAAATATAAGTAAAAAAAACTTGATAAATAGTCTCAATTCTTTATCAAAATTAGAGGTAATGAAAATAATGTTATGTGCTTTCCCATACTCTTCCAACTACTCGGATATGGAGAATAACTATATTTGGCATTTAAATAACCATATGCATAATGTTACATGTCATAGTGCTAATTTTATTTATTTTGATACTAACAAGTTTGTTAGTAATTTGAAATTGAAACAGGATACCCTGTTTATTCCAAAAAAACTTAAGAAATTGATTGCATCACTTGTAGCATATAATATTAATAGGATAAGGGATAACACAGTAAGAACAAGTCATTTTAACATTAAATCTCAGAATAGTTCTTTAAACAAAAACTTTTGACAACAGAGAAGCTAAACAGTTCGACTTTTTTATTACATCAGAATATTAATCGCTTCTTTGGCAAAATTCTTGATATTCATTTATTATTAGATAAAATAAATATAGATATATTATGTTTTACAGAGACATGGTTGAAACCGGGCACTATGCTTTTTAATATTAAAAACTTTACAGTTGCCAGTATATTCAATAGATTATCTGCAGAAGGTGGCGGCACAATAATTCTTATAAATAATAATATTAAATTCAAGGATCGTAAAGATATTTGTAGCCTCTCTGTTGAGCGTGTTTGTGAGGTGTCTTGTGCAGAGTTGCAGAACTATATTATTGTTTGTGTTTATAGGCCACCGGCATCAAATTTTTTATTGTTTACGTCTAGAATGGAAGAGATTCTTCGTAAGTTATTTAATAATTCTAACAAGTCAATAGTTGTATGTGGCGACTTTAATGTAGATACTCTTAGTAATTCATCTGAAAGTCGGAATTTTGTTGCCTTATTCAAATCGTTCAACTTAGATTTATTGTTTAGTGAGTCAACAAGATCTACAGCCACTTCGGCTACTTGTATTGATAATATATTAACTAATAGTAGTATACTAGGGAAATCGATTATGAGTGGTGTTCGCTCGGATCATAAGGCTCAATTAATAGAATTGCCATTTAAAAGACAGGTATTTAAAGTAACGAAAGTAATTAGACCTACTACTAAGGCAAGATTAGACACCTTTAAGAATAATTTAGAACTGAAACTCTGTAATACAATATATCATAGTGTTGAGCCCAATGTCATGTATAAAGGTTTATTGTCTGGGATTTGCGATAATTTTAATAGAGCCTGTCCTACTAAAATAGTGAAGGTAAATAGTAAAATGGGATTTAGTGACTGGGCTACAAAAGGTATTCGTAAGAGCAGGGATAGGTTGTATGAACTTTATCATTTAAAATCTCTAACTCAGAACGAGGAATTTCATAAATATGTTAGAAAATTTTCAAAGACTTTCAAGTTAGTGTGTAATCAAGCTAAATCTTACTTTATATGTAATAAAATAGGTAATGCTAATAACAAAATAAAGACAGTCTGGAATGTTATTAATACAGAAACTGGTAAAATTAGAAATAATAATGAACAGGTAACTCTTAAAATTAATGATAAAATTCTAACAAATAATTTAGATGTAGCCTGTGCTTTTGAAAACTTCTTCACGAGTATACCTGGTAAAACTACTAAAAGCCTTAAATCATGTTCTATAGCAGCGGAATCTTTACTCAAGCAGCATATTCATAATACATTTCCAAGTTTTAAATTTGACCATATTAATGCTAGCGATATCATAATAACTTTTAATTCTCTCAATATGAAAAGTATTGAAGATTTATGGGGCTTATCAGTAACAATCGTAAAATCAATAATAACAGTGATTGCACCTGTTTTGTCAAATATTTTTAATGAATGCATTGATCAGGGTTGTTTTCCTGATTTAATGAAATATAGTAAAATAGTACCTATTTTCAAGTCCGGTTGTAGGGAGAATCCATCTGATTACAGACCAGTTTCCGTTCTGCCAGCACTTAGTAAAATCTTTGAAAAATTGCTGCTTAATCAAATGTCAAGTCACTTTACTAATCATAAGCATAGATATTGCATGGTCATCAGTTCGGTTTCACGAAGGGAAGATCTACATCCGATGCGGCAGCAACATTGCTGAGGCACATTTATGGCGCATGGGAGGATTCACAGGATGCGATTGGCATTTTTTGTGATCTGTCCAAGGCATTCGATTGCGTTGACCACCGTACGCTACTACTAAAACTTGACTTCTACGGAATTCGTGGAACTGCTCATGATCTTGTTTTATCTTATTTATCAAATCGCCAGCAAAAGGTAGGGATTACCGGCACAACATCCAAGGGCTCTTTAGTCGAAATGGGGGTACCCCAGGGTTCAATTTTAGGTCCATTTTTGTTTTTAGTATATATAAATGATTTGCCATATGTTGTAAATGACCTCACAGATATTGTCTTGTTTGCTGATGATACATCATTAATTTTTAAAGTTAATAGAAAAGACAAAGATCTAACTAAAGTTAATCATACTATGTCAATTGTCTGTGGGTGGTTTGCTACAAATAATCTATTACTAAATTCAAAGAAAACTAAATGCTTAAGGTTTTCTTTACCAAATGTAGCACAAGTAGATAGCCAAATAATAATAGATGGGAGCCATATTGATCTTGTAAATAAAACGGTATTTTTGGGTCTTACATTAGACAATAAATTGCAATGGGGACCTCAGGTTGATACTCTAGCTGCTAAATTAAGTTCGGCTGCTTTTAGTTATTTTATTAGTTTATTTTGCATATTTTCATAGCCTCTTATCCTATGGTATTTTGTTTTGGGGAGCAGCAGCGGATATAGAATCAATATTTATTATACAAAAAAGAGCAATACGTGCAATTTACAGTATGGGTCCCCGTGAATCATTAAGAGATTTATTTAGGGAAATAAATATAATGACATTACCTTCACTATATATTTATGAAAATATAATGTTTATACGTAGAAACATAGGAATGTTTGAGTCATAATTAGATATTCATAGTATAAATACAAGACAAAGGGAGAAGTTAGTTGTTCCATACTTTAGACTAACTAAAGTTAACAAGTCATTTCTTGGTAATTGTGTTCGATTTTATAATAAGATACCGCTTTCAATAACCAAAATGTCTGATCATAAATTTAAAAATTATATTAGGAAAGTTTTGAAAGAAAAAGCGTATTACAAGGTAGTTCATTATATTGAAGATAAAAATGTATGGAAATAGCTGCTCTCTGCACAGTGCACCTCTAAATCTCTTGTTTAAGTTGTAAGTACCTAATTATTGTTTCTATTTTGTAGTCTTGTCATATTAATTTTTTTTTGTTTTGTTTTTATTAATGCTACCTATAATAAGTATTTTGTAATTGTTAAATATAAAATTATGTAAAATTGAAATTATAAAATAGCCAAAAAGTCAGAATAAATAAAAATTTATATAACAAATAAAAAAGAATGTAACCTTGCTGAGTTTCTTGCCGGTTCTTCTCAGTTGAAGGCTGACTTCCGAACCGGTTGTTGCTTCAGTAACTTTAAATTTGACCTTCATAAGTGCCCTCCGAAGGCCTAAACTGAATAAATGGTTTTGAATTTGGAATTTTTGAATTTTGTGTTAAGTTCAACTAATTTATCAATCTCTTATGAGGGTGTATGCAGTTATTACTATATTTAAACTAAAGCAGTTTCATAAGTATAGAAACGAGTACTAATATGGTTAAATATACTCACGTTGCTGTTCTAATATTGCCCGTATTGTAAGGCAGTAAAGATTAAGTTGAAACGAAAGAATTTTAGCATACCACAGGGCAGGTCACATTGAATGGATAAACTCATAAATAACCTATGTTTTCATCAATAAATAACGATTTTACTAATCTTCACTTTAAGCCGATCAACCACCGTGCAACGCATAAAATAATATATTTATTTGACAGCCCGTTGACGTCTGTCAAAAATACAAACATAATATTGCAAACGTCATAATATTTTGACGATCAATTTTGGGTCTTATACTGTCGTGATACAAAATAAAGGTGTTGCCAGACAGCTGCTTTCAGACGTTTATTTTATGGTAGCAACATTAAATTTATCGTGGAGAATAATCTCTCGATATATTGATAGTAAAGTGTACTTATATAAACTAAGCTTTACTTGGCACAGTTATCTACAATTTTGTCGCTTGAATTGTTTTCGTTTTGTGACATAAAGGCCGGAGTTCACCGGTCTGTAACAATCATAATTAACAAGACTTCTCATTTCTTCTGGCTTACATTTTTCTCCATCTCTATATAAGATAACGAATTTCAGATTATTTTAAATGTTCTGTAGGAACACATCATTATTTTTCAGCACAATCATTAAATGTATTTCTATTAACTTTAATTGTAAAGGAAAAACAATGTAGTTTCCCGTCAAATATGCTTACTTGATACCGATTTAATAAAAGCCAAAAGAAAGCCTTAGTTAGGCATTTATTACGACAAGTGTGTACTCAACTTAAGTGTCATATAAATGTACAATTCTTTGAAAACTGGAACGAAAATTGCACACAATTTGCCAGATAATCTCGTTAGGATCAACAAAGTACATTGAGCTAAAAGTATACAAGATTACTATTACCTTGTTCTCTGAACGTGTTATTAAATTCATATGGCTTTATTATTTCAACACATACCTTTCCAGCTGATCTGTATTTTGTAAGTCTATATTAACTGTTTTTGAGTCGTTAATTGAGATATCTTTATTTAAATCTGCCTGATCTTAGTTTCTTTTGAGTCGTATTCTTATTGGGGTAATAAAATCCATCTTAGTACTTACATCTTCCAGTTGAACTATATGAATATGAAAATCTATAAATAATTTAAATTTAATTAATGGGATGTGACTAGCCAATAAACTTAATCAATCAATGCCCCCAATAAATTCGATAACGACTTCAACCGAAACCGAAGCCGACAGTCGACTTGAGAAGGAAATCCGCCAAGTTATCTTGACAGAAATCAGCTTGTGTGTTGCTAACATAAACATTAGCATCGAATACCGATATCCCACTTCAAACAATACATAATCGATACGATCGATCGAACAATCGTCAACACAATACACGTACGCGAACAATTTGCAAAACGCACTTAATTCGCCTCATCCCGTTGTAAAACACACGAGACGGAATGACGAATGTAAAAAGGAAAGGCACGGTTTAAATCCGCGTTTAATGTACGATTCGTATGAGGAGAAACACTTTGAAATGAGCCAATACTTTGACTGAACCACGCATCGAAGTCACGTCGCGTAAACCTCGCTATGTTAACTCGATAATCGATTTCATTATATAGCGATTGATTGTGAGTCTTACGGGTATTGGAATAAATGTTCAATCGATTGAATGCGATGGTAACGATTTGTTTGTTAGTGGATGGAGGTGGCGCCACGGTTTTTGCTTGCGATAAACATTCCAACTTAAATGGTCATAACACACCGAAATGGTGTTTGTGACAGACTCTATGGTTGGTGAGGTGTGATAACATTTCTTATGGCGAATGTTCTTGATACTTAGCAATAAATTACGGACGCTTATTACGAGTTTATCGGACACTGGAATGGCGGGGTGTCCGGCAGCTGATTATTATTTAAGCGGTTTGTCTACTAGACATAAGTAGACGCCCTTTTTTATTTTGGTGATTTATTAAATTATAAATAAATTTCGACTTTGGTGCTAATTATATCTTTCATTTTTAGTATTTTTTTTTTATTTAAACCTTCAAAATACTTTGACGGACTAAAAATTTTCTGCTAGTATCAGGTAATTTAAATTCAAGTCACGTCAGTTTAACCCTTTCAAAAGGCCTCGTCGCCAAAAAGTCTCCCTCCATATGTATTACTTATAATAATCATCAATCCCTTCATGGTTCTCGGTAAGAGAAAAGAGAACTTAATACAAGTACATAAAGACTGAAATAAATTAATAGGTAATTGATAGTAAGAATATAATTCTACCAGCGTACTGTTAACAAGTTTATTAGATGAGGAAATAAATGCTCTACACGGAAATAATTGCAATACAATGTTAAATGAACCATTATGCAAATGAAGAAAGGAACGATGATAAATATGAGATTCTGTGCAATTTCATGCGAATATAACTCGACTTCGAATCGTACTGTGTTGATATAGGAAGGAGGTAAAATTCTTCAAGAACCTTTTTAATTGTTTGTGATAAGAATATACTCGTATTTCATACCAGCAGGGCGATTGTGTAATGCAATCGCAATCGCAATTTGCCGATACATTGACGGCCAACTATTGTTATCTCTCTATGCGCATAGGTGTGTGAATAAGATAGCAATCACCAAACGGTCAATCTAGTAGCAAATCCGCCTCAATTTCGATTCCGAGTGGATTACACAATCGCCTAGCAGCGTTGCCCGCGATTGCGCACGGTTCTTTAAGCGAAAAAACGTTTTCGTGAGGAGAATTTAATAAAATATTGAATCTCTTCAAACATGATATTGCCCAAAGTTACGTTCAAGTTTCCTGAAAATCCCATCCAACTACTAGACAAACAGGCAGACAGACAAATTGGTCTAAAATGATTTAATCGTATTCCGTTACAATACATATCTATATATGTAAAACTGTAGTCTAGGGTTTTACTACGCATAGAAGATAGATTTTTCATAATTTTATTTTATTTTAGTTACATTTACATTTTTGTTTGTATTAAAACAGTTTACGCCCTAGTGGTGGGGGCCTGGTAGCCTGTAAAACAGGGTTTCCTAGTACGGGTACCAGTCTCTCACAAAAGATTATAGAAATATAGCAAACTGTACAATGTAAATTAAGCTTTTTAGTTTTTAAGATCTTTTGTGAAAGAAAAAAACGTCGTTTATTATAGATTTGAATAAACAAAAAAAAAGGGAAAATGTGTACATTTTACACGCAATAGAAGTGAAACCTTCTGAACACTATCCCATTCTCTCGCAGGTTAAATCCTAAAGATTCATATGTTTGTCCCTTTTTAGTGTTGCTTTATCGTTTTATGGAGAGTCAAATCACAACGGTGCTAAAGAAGTTTTCATTTACAAAAATGATTTTGAATTTGGAATTAAGAAACAAAAATTCATAGAGTCAAGTATAACCTCTGTAGTATTTACTCTCTTTAGCCATTCCGCGATGTGCGTTCCAACTTTAGCGGTTTAGGTGCTGTGCAAACTGCACTACATCGGTCGGAGTGCTCATAATGTGGTCTAATATTTGCCGTTCCATCGAGCTGTTAATCTTATCCTCTCATATCCTACTAATATTAAAAATGCGAAAGTCTGTGAAGATAGCGAACGGATTTGGATGAAACTTGGCATATAAGTAGCGCAAGCCTCGAAATAACAAATAGGATACTTTTGACCTAAAAAAATATAATATTAATATAGTACTTCATCGGAGATCTTCTATCTATACAGGGTCTTACAAAGCCAAAAGGAGGCTAAATGGGGCCTTATAACGAGTCCATTCACAATATTTAAGAACCGTAGTAATCCTGTATAACATACCCCAACAAAAAACAGATTTTTATGAATGGAAAATAGTAAAACTATTATAAAGCAGACAATTATTAGGTAAAATAGGTACGTAGGCCTTTCTGTTAAAAAATCTGGTTCCCTGACATGACAGCTTACTAGGGTTGTTGGCTTTGATAATTAATTATATTTTTATATATAAACAAAATGGGGATCCTTTGACGCACCATCACCTCAAAATTACTGAACATATCCGGATGGACTGCTACTATTTGACGCGGAATTTTTCGTAAAAGGTTATAGGCTATATATGATATCGATAAACGTGGGTGAAACCGCAGGGGACAGCTAGTATTTAAAGACAAAATCCTTACTAAAACTTACAAATATTAAAACGGCGATAGTTGACAATGGATGTTTGTTATTCTCTCGTAAAAACTACAGAACGGAAGCAAATGAAACTTGGCACATAAATAATTTACAGCCTGAATTAACCCTTAAGATGTTTTTTATCCCAGGGAATATTACACCTCCATAGGAACGCGGGTAAAGCCACGGGGGACAGGTAGCATGTACATCGCAACAACCAGCCGGTCTAGACGCGCCCGCGACACTTTATTCGATGTTGTCCGCACGTGTGTAGAATGCCTTATCTGTTTATGAAGCGTGATTGGACCCTGTTGGAATCTATAGAACAAACTGTCCCCGCGGTTTCACCCGCGTTCCTCAGGGATGTTACATTTTCCCCGGGATAAAAATTATTCTATGTGTTAACTCAGATTGTAAACTATGTATGTGCCAAATTTTCTCTAAATCCGTTGATTATTTTTTGGATGGGAATAACAAACATGAACCATCCATCCTCTCGAACTTTCGCAATTATAATATTGGTTGAACTTACATACGGTTAAATGCAATTTTCGATATAGGTCCTACTACAATAGTATTATTATGTTTTATGCCGTATGGAAGCTGTAGCCACGCTGTCAAATCTAGTCTATACTACTATCATATTAAGCACCATTTTTAATAGACTCCTAATACGCGTATGCAGTAACCATGTCATCAGCAAAAACATTTCTTTGGAAATTTTGCTGCCGGTATTACCTTTAAGGATCATAATCAAACAATTAACGCCGTTTAATATATGATTTAAAAGTGATCGTCCGAGGGTTGAATTTCGCCCATAACTATTACACAAACAAATATGCATGGTTATAAAACTTATTATTTTTTTTTATTGATGGCTAGACACCAAAATTAAATCGAACTCGATCGCAGGTGAAACCTTTCGTATAAATTTATTCCGGCTAACTTTATAGAGCTGTGCAGAATGAAAAACCTTCAAGATAAGAGCGTACTCCTTTTTAAAAGGCCGGCAACGCACTTGTGGCTCCTCTGGTGTTGCGGGTGTCCATGGGCGGCGGTAATCGCTTACCATCAGGCGTTACATCTTCTCGTTTGCCTACCAAAACATTTAAAAAAAACATTGCACTTGAATCCTCGAGGAGAATCTAACACTCGACAATGTACATTTTAATCAGTCAACTAACGAGTAATTAAAGTATTACGGCTATCTATTTTATGGGCAATTACGTTGGTGTGCTGGACAATAAATTGTATTTGTTTAGTGTTTATTGGGCAACAAATTCTTTAGTAAATGTACTAATACTAATTTCTCGCAGTATTAAGTTGGAAGTTGAGATAAAATTTAGAAATTGATTCATATCAGTTGTTGGTAAGGGGTTCTCGCCTTTTATTATTTTTTATTGTGCCTCAATTCGAGGGAAATAAATCATTCATGCATTCACTCATTCATTCTTTCACTTACTCATCCATTCATTCACTCACTCGTTCATTCACTCACTCGTTCATTCATTCACTCGTTCATTCATTCACTCTTTTATTCATTCACTTACTCGTTCATTCATTCACTCATTCATTTATTCACTCACTCGTCCATTCATTCACTCGCTCGTTCATTCATTCACTCACTTATCCATTCACATATTCATTCATTCTGTTAAGATGTAACAACGGTTTCAAATCATCGATAATATTATTATAAATTAATATGCAAAAAAATCTTGTAAACAGAAGTGAGTGATTTATTTTAGTGGCTATTATATATTATGTAGGTAGATATAGAAGTTGAGTTTATAAATAGTCATATGTCGGTAAATGGCGGTTGTATTTGATCTTGAAGCCTCGAAAATAAGTGATGAGTAATGAGCTAGATCTGATGAGCCCAGCTTAGAATTGGACTTATTACGTTTTAGTTGAGCTTTTGTAATTTCCAATTTTTGGTTATATATATTTTTTCTTTTTCAGATCACGTGTAAGTTGAAATGAGGGACAGGATATTAGGTGAGTATTTTTGACTGTTCAGTTTTTTTTTTAAAGCTGCCATTTACGATTCGGATTACACGGATACACGAAGGGTGCCATCTTATATTTGACAAATCAGTAAAAATAACATTTTAAAGTAGGTATGCACTTGAAAACAGCTGGACCAATATCGTAATCTTCTTTAAAGTTCGCTGATTTTTTTACATTAAGACTATTTTGTTTTTAAATGCTCATAATTACCCGAATAAGGCTGAAAAGAACAATTTGAACTACATAACAGAACGATTTTAAAACGCAATACCGGGAGCAGGCAAAAAAATTATAATTATTTCCACACAATCTTCATGCTATAACAACGCGATTAGAATCACTACATATTATAAAACAAAGTCACCTTCTCTGTCCCTATATCCTATGTATGTTTAAATCTTTGAAACTACGCAACGGATTTTGATGTGGTTTTTTTAATAGATAGAGTAATTGAAGAGGAAGGTTTTTATGTATAATACATGTGACATCCCACGGGAACGCGGGTAAAACCGCGGGGGACAGCTAGTACTCAATATAACTATTTTTAAACGCTTATTAAGCCACCTGTTTGTTTTACCGCACAATGAGGTACAGTCGCCTTTGATCGCGAGCAGCATCGCCCCTTAGTGATAAACGGGCCTAAGTTAATGTCGGATGTGAGCATTATTTCAGCTTGTTTATTGCGTTTGAAGACACCGGCCAAGAGTGAATTTGATTGGTGCGATTCGGTGAAAATTTTATTTTATAAATTATTTATTGTAAAAAACAAAACTAAAATGATTGAGTTAATTATGTCTTAATTATCACTTTTTTTTTTTTTTTTTATGCCACTTGGGCCGACAAACAAGCAGACGGTCCACCTGATGGTAAGTGGTCACCGCCGCCTATGAACATTTGCAACACTAGGAGCATCGCCAATGCGTTGTCGACCCTGAGACGTGAAGTTGTTAAGTCTCATGTGCCTGTAATTTCACCGGCCCCCTTACCTTTCTAACCGAAACACAGTAATACAATTGCACTACTGCTTCACGGCGGAAATGGGTAAGGTGGTAGTACTTCCCCGGACGAACTCTGCACTGAGAGCTCTACTACTACTACAGAATCTACATATTATGTAGATTCAATTTACAACCTGTACGTTTGTACTGTATATCGGTGGTGTTCATGTTTTGATTCAACAAAAAAGTTAAATTTGGTTAGTAAATTGGTTATATATTTTAACAAGTATTTTAGTAGATATGTGTAAGAGTTATTGGTGAAAACCGTACCAATTATAAAAAAAAAATACTCATGCAGCAAACTATTTTAGAAAATATTCTTTACGATGTTTCGTCGTTGCCTCTATGCTCTGTCTCTTTCGCTAACTACGCAACCACGTGAGAGGCTCACTCGAGGCCTCACGTCTAACGACGAAGTTTGAATTAGCTGAATATGAGGCCTGGAATTAACGTACATATCAGACCTTAAAAGCGTTTTACAGAGAGTTAGTAAAAGTTATAAAACTATCTATAACATAAACCAGTCTGAACCAGTTACCCTTTAGTTCGGAAATGATAATCCCGGATCGCTTTCTCACCGCTAATCCTGTAATAACGCCAGTTTCTGAGATGAGTGGACTTAGACGAGTCGTCCGTTATGCTCCGACTCGGCTGATTTACGGCTATTGACTGTGGGCTGAAAAACAGGGTGACCATGTTGAAAAAAAAGCCTTGGCCAATATCCTACTTTGAGAATAGTAGGTATTACCAGCCTTAAAAAATCTCTGCTGCGGAAAGCCCTGAGAGTCAGGAAAACTTCATTGCGATTGCATGTCGACGGGCCCGTTGGCGTGGTGGTTAGACCCTGACTGCCAAGCAACAGGTCGTGGTTTCGATTCCCGCACATGACAAACATTTATGTGCATTAACATGTCTGGCTGTAAATATTCATATGAGTGTTTTTAGAAGTAAATAAGCAGTACTTCAATTTGTTATTTGGTTTGAATAGTACAAACCTAGTGTACCCAAGTGTAGTTTGGCATCAGACGTCCGGAAAAAATAATTACCCAGGATATTTAGTAACGAATAGTTCTCTAGCGATATTAGCGAGCATTATCGAGCATTAGCGATTCAATTCACCTATGATAGTTGTTTTCTAACTAGCTGTTTCCCACGGTTTCCGCGTTCCCGAGAGATGTTCATCTTCATGGGACACAAAGTATCCTATAAGTAATTCTAGGGTAATTTCTGCGAAGGATAGTCACAAACTTTCGCGTTTATACTTACAACATTAGTATGTTATTGAAACTACGAGAAAACTAAATATAATCACCTTTACGAACAAATAGTCGTATTTTAACTGTATTAGTGATAATGTTATTCACGAAACCTTTGCCCTTTGGGCTTATTAACATCAAGAAACATGATGTTACTCCGCGTATAAACAGAAAAGCTGACTCATTAATGTAAGGCGTGGAGATGTTCGCTTGATGGAATTTGATTGACTCACTAGCTACAATTTTGCATGGTTGAATTGGCAACACCAGGTAGACAATGTCGTAATTGCCTAAGGCGTGAAGATTTAGTTATACCTATCAATTATTATGTTTTAGCACCTCACAATAGGTTATTGGAATAAAACTTTGTACAAAAATTTGCATTATTGAGAGACCGCTTGTGGACATTTGCAATATGAAGGGGGGGGGGGGGGGGGGAGGTTTGAGGAAGGGGACTAGCCCTGAAGCGCAATTACCTACGCAGGTGCTATAAAGAACTCTACCACCATGTATAGTGAAGTAGTTTTCGTATAAAGAAATTCGTGAGATATCTTAGAAAATTGAAAAAACATTAAAAGTGTTTGAGCAATTACTAAGCTAATATCATTTGCTTTATACTAAAGAATTATAATTTGAAAACCAGATTAGATTTTCATAGTACATGCTCTTCTTAATTTGGGATTAGATGACCGATGACAGAATTTTAAAACTTTAAAAATGCTTCCTTACAAACAATGAAAGTAGCTTGCTTGAACAAAATAAATATTATATACATATTTTCTAAAACTGTGCTGTCACCTTACTTTCTATTCAAAAAGCATTCCTTATTACATACCAAAGTTAACCGCATTTCAGCCGCCTATTTGAAGCTGACATTTCTGAAATTTTACAACTTATCTAAACCTGAAAAAATAAACCTCAAAACAACCTTGCGCTCAAGAAAATAAAGTTTAAAGTCCCATGAGCTTAAAATTAAGTGTATCGCGGTAGAAATGAAAAGAATTGTGTCAAAGGATCTACAATGTGTTTTTCTTTGTCTAATTTTGTCTTTTGACGGCTTCTGATGGACATTGATAACTTTTAAATGACTTTATTTTTGGCGGCAAAAGCGTTTGTTGGACTTATTGATGGGAGACATTAAGATTCCGATGTTTTAAAAATGGTTTACTTTTTTAAATCCATTTGGAACGTAAACAAATATACTGATCTCTTGTGAAATCTTGGTCTATCTGTGGTATTTGGGATATATGTGTGACCAAAAAGGGGCTTCCCCTAACTGATCGTACGTTTTTTTTATTATTTTTTTTTATACCACTTGGGCCGACAAACAAGCAGACGGTCCACCTGATGGTAAGTGGTCACCGCCGCCTATGGACATTTGCAACACAAGGGGCATCGCCAATGCGTTGTCGACCCTAAGAAGTCAAGTTGCTAAGTCTCATGTGCCTGTAAATTCACCGGCCCCTTACCTTTCTAATCGAAACACAGAAACACAAGTGCACTACTGCTTCACGGCAGAAATGGGTAAGGTGGAAGTACTTCCCCGAACGAACTCTGCACTAAGAGCTTTACTACTCAACTCGTACTACCAGTAGAGCACGTAATGACCTCAGTTGTCAAGTTGTATAAAGAACGGCTAGATACCTGAACATTCTCGGTTTGATTTCCGAGATTAACCATGATCTGGGATTGATATTTGCAATTGATTTGACACTGACGACGATGTTTCGACGCGGCCACTATACTGTCCCTTTCGCTATAAAGGTTTGTTACTTATATATACTATCTCCTGTCTCACATTTACACCTGCGTTTCCGAAAGAACTAATGTATCTCGAGATTAAAACATAATCTAGTTACTTCTGGATAAAGTATCATTTTTATAGTGAAGTTATTATTAAAATCGGTACAGTAGTTTTTGAATCACATTACAAACAAAAATACCTATCAATTCTTAATATTTTATTAATATGAGATAGCGTATATATTCCGCATTAACACATAGAATTATAAAAATAAGCATAAATAATCTTAATAATAAAGCTAGCAGATTAATAAGAACTCGTCCCCTTAAAATCTTAAATTATGAACACAGACCCTAATGTGTTTTTAAATATGCGCATCAGTATCATAAATAAGTAAATAGAATTATTTTAAAAGGCGACACCGGTGTTGCGATCCTGTTTGATAAGATTATAATAATATTTGCATATCGTCTGCTCACCTGTTCTGGCCGCTCATTCAAGTTGGCAATACTTGGCGCCGCAGTACGACGGACCACTGGGGTCCAACTGTGAGCGAGTATATGTGGGTAAGGGAGCCGGTTATATAACAGGGACATGAGACTTTGACATACACATTTATGTATTTAGGATATTACAAATTGAATAATTAAAATCAATTTTAAGAAAAAAGCATACATAAATAACAATTAAAACAATCATTTGAGTACTTATCAGAACTGTTATAAAAATAAAAAAATGCTTCACAACTTCACGTCGCAGGGTCGACAGCGCATTGGCGATGCCCCTGGTGGGTGATCATTTACCACGAGGTCAACCATTTCTCTGTTTGTCGCCCTACATGTAATAAAAAATAAGAATTTATATATTTTACACACTGAATCCACGCTGCTGTTCCCTGTCTCTCTCTTTATCGTCGCAACGGAAAGAGAGATCCGCTTACCGCGCACTTGTCGACGCGTTCACTTATTGAAGTTTATTTTTCATTAACTACTATTAGAGTAAATAATTAAAAATGTTCGCAGAGAGAGATTGTTGAAAAATAATCTTTTGTGTTTGCTTTTGAAGAAGCATTCATGATAGTTGACCAAAATAATCATAATTGTGAATAATTAATAATGAGTAAATCCAGTCACGTAAATATCTACAATACATTATTTCTACATTCTTAAACCTATCTAACTATATAGATACATTCTCAAGGAATTATTAAGAATGCCATCTACTTTTTTTTTTTAAATCCATATGTTTTTTTTGGTATAAATCTTTAAATAAAAAATGTACGTGTCTGAATTTAGTTATTCAAACTTCTTCTTTCGTTCGAATGGTTGTTTTTACTTAGAAAATCTACCAATAAACTCAACCACTATGAAAAACAAACTTAGATTTCTCAGTGACAAATTTGAGATTTTGGCGGAAAAAATCATAAGGAAATATATAAATATCCGCTACCACTGCCACCAAACATAGCGACGTTGGCGAAATAATTATAAAGTTAATTAATCGATATCTTGTGGGCATCGATTGGGACCGGTTGTATCGTTTGACACGAGATAACATCGGGTCATCTCAATGATATAAAATAATATCGATCCTTGATCGATTAAAGGTAGCGACACACTCGATCTGGAGTGAAGTGCCAGCTCATATATGAACCATTACACTGATCTAAAAAAAAATTGTCTCAGTCAATTTCAATGACAGACGTTCACCAATTGAGCCCATCTTTTTTTTGTAGTATTGTAACAAGTGATGATGTGGCCGAAGGTAATGTCTTAGAATAGAAAGATGCAACAATCGGAAAACCAAAAGGTTCTGGCGACAGATTTTCAACTTGAAAGTGGTATCCAGCCACGGGTACTACAAAGTACCCTATAGTGCTATGGCTTCCTCACGACGTTTTCCCTGAGGTGTATTATCAGACTAGACATACTTTTGAATCTGAAAAGCATCCAATATTTCTAATATTTTTTCATTAACCAGCCAGTGCAGAATAGGAGTGTACACGCAGCAAAAAAGTTTGCATTCATCTAGAAACTTGAACATTTTAAAGCATTTGTTCTTAATTTAAAATATATATTTTTTAATTAATTTTGAAGTTCAAATGTAGGAATTTAAACAAGATAATTATAACAGCATACAATTCAAAAGCTTTTTCAATATGTTTTAAAATTACCAGAAAATATCTTAAGTTTTCCATGTGAACTCAAACTTCCTTGTGATTTAAGATTTCTAAACACCTACGTGCGTTAAAATGTCTACCATATTTTTTAATTCGTAAGCTTCCAATATTAACCAACACTTACAATAAACAGAAGAGAGACAACGCATAATAAATTCCTGTTTCGCATATTGTCAGTCCCGTTATCCTGTTACTTATTTATTACTATTACGAAGCCAAAGTAAAATATACAATAATAACTTTGCCGGTATGTACGTATGTCCCTATTGAATAATATACCGCCTGTATACACTTGTAATTTAGTTGTATACTTCGCGTAAAGTTATGGTTATGGCTTCACATATGCATGGAAACTAGGCAGTCGTAAATAATTCAATAAATAAATACGCAATGTGGGCGATAATTACCAATATGTGTTTCAAAATGGCGGACGCTATTGCCGCCCAGCACGACTCTAATACGAGCAGGAATTACGTCGATTTATTTTTATTGTAAATTTGTAACGGACTGGCCGAGTGTGCTACAACCCTAAAGTGAAGCGACATTTTTCGTCCAAATGGTTTATATTAATTAATATAATATATGGCCTTTAACAGAGACATTGTCACTCAATTTTCTGCATATAAATTGTATTTATTCTATAATATATAATTATTTAAATTAATATTTTAATTTAATTAGTTTGTGTCTGCATTCTTAATAAATTGCCGTTTATTCTTTATAATTAATAACGGAATTTTTTGATGAGACTGTCTCTAATATACTAATAATATTTATAAAAGCAGATTAATGTAGGTACCTACCTCGAAGAAATTAGTAATTTAGTATCTTGAGGATTGAATGTTGACAAAGTCATTCCTCTTATAAATAAATATCCTGAGACATTCTTTACACACGGCCATCTGGTCCCAAACTAAGCAGAGCTTGTACTATGGACACCAGATAAGTGATATACTACATATACTACTTTTTTTTTCTAAATACTTATATGATATACTTATATAGATATTTACACCCAGACACAGAACAAACAAACATGTTCCTGCACACAAATATCTGTCCTGGGTGGGAATCGAACCCGCGGCCTTCGGTTTGGCAGTCCGTGGTGTTAAAACCACCAGTATAAACCTCCGTGGTGTTTTTTTAATGATATTATGTTTATTTTCTCTATATATTTTCTTTATTCAATAATAAATAACAAAATGTCATATGTGAAATTGCCCCAGGACGGATTTGGATAAAACTTGAGACGTGGATGGAACATGTCCTAGAGTAACATTTAGGCTACTTTTAAGTCCGGTAAACTATAGCCTCCCTCGGAAAGGCGGGGAACAGTTAGTAGGTAATATATAAGCTTAAAAGATAACTTACCTAAAATATTATTGTTTTCTAATATATGGCGGTAAGCTCCCTGTAAGAAAGTAGACACGGTAGTAGTACTTCCCTGCCCAAACACTTCACTAAGAGCTATACTTCTGAGTTTTGCTCTATTTCTCTTCATTCTCGAATCAAAACCACCAAAATCCCCTAAATATCGTTCAAATTACTATTCACGTATTCAAACATAGATAAAGAAATCCATAAATATAATGTAATATCAAATAAAATAATATAAACAGCACTAAAAGAGTTCCGAACACTTCTCCTTATCTCCAATACAAGGTTTATAAGGTGTTAGTCGTTTCATTCAAGTAAGGTATACTTTAGTATTGTTTTATATCTGTCTAACACAAGAAGTACCCTCTGACTTTAAAGAGTGTTATAGAAAAAGCAACCCTTTACCTATGTGATAAGGTACAATTAGATTGTTATACCAAAAAAAATCGATGACATTCTTAAATTTGGAGACTTCTTATATTGGACGGGCTATAGTCGTAATTTTTTATAGTATTACGCATTTCCATTATACGGAGCATTTTATTACGTGTAATTTTTATGTAATAATATTCAAATGATAGTCATTTGTTATGCGGATAAGCCACAATAGTCTAGTCTTATTAAAAGATTTTCGAGTGTTTTTTCCTTTTCAAAAAGTATTTTCCTTTTTTTAAAGAAAATGGTTAAAGATATAAAAAGGAGTTTTGAACAAAAGTTGTATAGAATTTAATCCTCAACAATATTTAAGTACATGCATATTGCATAAAATACACAAGAAACGAGATATTTGCAAAAAAAAAACGTAGATATCTGTAGACGCGGCCACCCTACGATAAGTAGGTTTTGAGACAAGTTTTTAGGTGTCAAAGTTAATGTTTATACAAGCTTATAGCTGATTAGCCGTCCCCTGCGGATTTAACCGCGTTTCAGAGGGATATCACATTTTCCCGGGATAAAAAGTAGCCTATATGTTATTCCAGGATATGCTCTATCTATGTGCCAAGTTTCATCCATATCCGTTAAGTAGTTTTTGCGTGAAAGAGTAACAAACACACATATCTTTCCTCTTTATATTATTAGTATAGACTATCTCCCGTTCCGAGATACTTGCCCTATTTTGACTAATATGACTGATCCACAATAGGCAGTTCTATGTCGATACCAAAGTTACTGCCATCCAAAACGATAACAAATTTGGTACAGGCTTTAAAAGTCTAATATAATATTCAAATTTACAATTTATATTCATTTATTGATCGAAATGTATTCACATAATGATATCTACTTTGGAGTTTTGTTAGCTAAAAGATTTACACTTTAATTCTATGGTTTTGTATAAATAGTTGTTAGAAATTATATTTGACAGAATAAAATTCAAAAAATTCAAAGTTCAAAACCATTTATTCAGTTTAGGCCCTCAGAAGGCACTTATGAAGGTCAAGTTTAAAGTTACTGAAGCAAGTAAGTAAGTAATACAACTTAATAAGGCCAAGAGAATAGTGGAGGATAGAGAATCAGGGCTTCGATTATGTAAGGAAATTGACACTAGTTCGAGGATCTTTCTCTTCCGGTTACGATCCAATCACCTGAGAGGTGAGCTCTCCGAGGCCTCCGTGAGGCGACTCGCCGACGAAGTTTGCATTAGCTGAATAGGGGGCATCATCAGAAAGGTTACGTAATAAGCTCTAAGTTTTTGATAAATCATTTGATATCATTTCAATTGTATAATTATGAGTAGGTAATTTAAATACTAAATACCAATCGCAATCCCGTCTCATATTAAAAAAAAAAAAGTACTTTGCCAACTTATTGTAGTTTATCTTTTAATCTGAATCAGCTAAAATTTTTGAACCTTGGTTTGGTCTAGAATTAAGAATTTCCTGTGCTTAGAAGAGGTTCCTTTTCATATCGCTGTAGTGACAATGACTTAAAAGAGACCAACTCATCTCTAAATCTCAAGAGGCAACTTAAAAGTTAACCGAGAATCAAGGCACGTTACCCCTTCCTGAAAGTTCAATAAAGGCATCTCCAAAAAGAGTTGGTCGGGAGAAAAAGTTCTGCCAAATGTAATATAACGTCATGCAACTAAACAGATAATTTGGAATAGGCCAGGTAGTTCACAAAACCTTAAACAATTGATGCGATAATCCAACTAATGGTGATGCTATAATTGTTACAAAAGATACTCAACGTAGTTTTTGCAGAAATTCATTCCAAATTTTAAAGAAATACATATTCCACGTGACTTAATAAGTATCCGAACTGTTAGATTTGAAATAGTGGGAATATTGAAGAAGTATCTTTTTTAAACACGTAAAGAATAGTAGCTGGACCGGTTCGTCGGAGAACACGAGAGTGAGGCACCAGCGGCGGTCATCATATGAAATACTCAATGTCAGACCCCTGGGGACCCATTAGCTTAGATTAATTTCGTAGTCAGCGGTGTCGATTCTGTCATAAATCTCTTCTTATTTTTATGCGCTTTTTATAATTACCTTACAAGTAGTAGAGCTCTTAATGCAGAGTTCAGCCGGATAAGTACTATCACATTTATCCGTGAAGCAGCAGTGCACTTGTCTTACTGCCTTTAGGTTAGGAAAGTAAGGGGGCAGTGAAATTACAGGCACATGAGACTTAACTGGTTTCAGTGTCGAAAACACATCGGCAATGACCCTGGTGTTACGAATCTCCATAGGCCGCGGTGATCACTTGCCATCAGCTGGACCGTCTTCCTAATTGTCGGTCTACTTGGCATAACAAATAAAAATAATGTTTTTTTTTTCTTTTTTCTGACTAGATTGCTATTGGCCTCAATCTCACCTGCTTCTCTTTGATTTTAACCCACTTCTAATTATCTTATCGATAAGAAACTCTGCAAATATATCGTAGGTAATCGGAAGACAATACAATAATTCGATGCCGTCGAGCTGATCTGATGATGGAGCCAGGAGGGGGTAGTGAAATTCTTCAGTGGCTACTAGAAGGTAAACCCCTCGAGTTTGGGGAGTTTCAAAGCGATAAGTGAATTAGATGTAGGTTAAAATCAACTTCCAGCTTTTAGTACATAGTTCGTTAGTTTGTTACAAAAAAAGCTTATAAAAGTGTGTTAAATCTGCGTTAATCTTTTCAACATAAGGATAAAATAGTGTTTTGAAGCTTTTTTTATAAGTTAAGTGCGAAGCGCATCAGAATTGTAACCATCAATAAGATACACTTTTCAAAAGTAAAATTAATGAACGTAAATTTCAAAATTAACTACTATTGCTTTGGAATGTGTAGTGCCACCCGCATAGTTCATAATGCGACTTATCTCATGAGAAATTAAGTATGTTTCTAAAGATTTTGAAATACTGCAAAGACAATAATCAATAAAATACCTACGTATTCAATATGTTGCATTGTGGTATGGGATATTGTAGTCAGTCATGGTCACCGACTATCCGAATATCAAGAAGATCTGTAGTCTATTTGTCTAATTAGACTTTTTTTTCACAGACAAACAGGGACGGTCCACCGATAGTGGTCACCGGCGCCTATGGAAAATCGCAACTCCAGTCACATCGCCAATGCGTTGTCGACCCTGAGACATGAAGTTGTTAAGTCTCATGTGCCTGTAATTTTACCGGCCCCCATATCTTCTAACCGAAGCACGGTACACAATCTTCACGGCGAAAATTTAGTACTTTCCGGGACGAATTTTGCACTAAGAACTCTACTTCTTCTTAAATCTTTCTGTTTATTTGTTTAGCACTTTCATAAGTTTATTTATGCACATTTTCAGCAGTCATTAAATTGATTCCTGATATCTCCATTTCAGTCTATCTGAGCAGCCGATGGTTTAGTATTTAGTGAGCGGTAATTGTTTGGGTTTATACGTATACAATCAGATAAATAAAACAATGTAGCAATGTTATAAATCTTGGTACAACTTCTGAGGCGCGGCGTTATACAACTTTACGTGGCATAATTAATGAACTTGTTTGTATTATGTTGTAGCATTCATAATGGAAATGATGTATTCAATTTTGTGAAATGTAAATTCCATAGACATATTATATACTTGCTGTCATTCTTTACTCAAATTCAAATAGAGATAAGAACGACTTTAATGTTTTTTTTATGCGATCTACAAAAAGTTTAATCCATCTCTTATCGTGTTAAAGGTCAGTTTCATTTCACAGTTTTAGAACTAGTAAAAGCCTTACTTACCTTAAAGCTGACTTTGGGACCAAAACCTATATGTTTTCCGTAAAGCAAAGCTGATATCAGAATTTCTTGTTCAAGTTCACAAAGCATTGGCGATGCTCCTGTTATTGCATATGTACATTATTTTCGGGGCCTCTTAGCATCAAGTGGCAAACTGGAATATTTTCGACCTTGTCATTCAAAGAAAACATTATGCTCCAAACAAATTTTAACACTACATTACCTATTTATAAAACAAATAACCTAAACTCCAAACCTTTTAAAGCGTTTCTTCAGATCAATCAATCTGTGTGGTCTTAACGCTTTAACAGATTCTTTATATAAATTCAAATGTTCTCAATCCAAAATATTCAGTGCAACAAATCAACGTACTCCAAAAACAATATCCCCGAAAGCAATAAAATGCCAATATTGATCGACGGCAACATCGAGGCTCATATTTAAATGTTTATTACAAAAACGTACAAAACATGCAAACAAGAGAGCATTTTTACTTATAATAAACATTCATCTTGGTTGTTACACACTCATAAATTCCCAAAAATAATCGTTAGCGATTGAGATATCATTTTTTTCGGGCATTCTCTCCATTGTGTATATCTCCAAACGAATTTCATCTTTAGGTAAACAATCATTAGCGTCATTATCGTTTACATTAAAATATGCTAATGTTTTGTTTTTGAATTCTTCATCATTTTCCGGAGCCTTAATTTCTGTGTCAGGTCGATGAAATTGATACCCAGTTGCATTGTCGTAAGTTTTCTTTTTGTATTTTGCAACTGGGGTCTAATTTAGTGCTGTTGGATCCACGAGGCGGTCTCACACGTCGTGATCTCAAAGGATTTCAGCAAACATAAATTGAAGAGACGTAATAGTCAGTCTGCGCATAGCCTAAGGGCGTATGTGAATGAACTTTGCATGAATGTTAATTTTTGCGCTTTCTTTTGGAGTATTTTTAAATGGCGAGCTCATATTGATGTTTTCATGTGCTTACGTATATTGTGGAGTGTATCAAAGTAAAGTAACGTATATTTTATTTTACATTGTGTGTGTTCACGTGTGTGTGTGTGTATGTGTGTGTGCGTGTGTTTGTATGTGTGTGTGTATGTGTGTGTGTGAGTGTGTGTGTCTGTGTCTGTGTGTGTGGTGAGCATCCGTGTAATCGGTGGGTGCATCCGCAAATTAGGTTGGGTGTGAGCATCAGTATGCAAGTCTTTCTTTGTGTTAAATATCAGGAAGTGTATAAGATCAATGAGTTACTTAAGAAATTGCCATAATATTTATTGTAATGGTTCTGTAATTTATGTTCCGCTTGGGGCTCAGCTAATATTAACTTGCTTGCAATAATATACTTGTAGTCCATTAGACTTTAAGTTATATTTCTTATTTTATTATCTCATATTTGAAAGCGACATCGCCTCGGTGGCGTAGTGGTATAAAGCTCAGCATAGATATCGGAGGTCCTGGGTTCGATTCCTGAGTCAGTCAAGTAACGATTGACGTTTCATTGTTAGAAATGATTACCCAGCTTGGGATTGATAGGCGATAATGTTCACATGTCACGATGGGACTAAAAATACGCTACTGTACCTACCCCTTTGGGGATAATGGGCTTGAAGGTATGTTATGTTATATACGAAACTTGACGGACCAGTTGGCTTGATAGTTAGAGACTCTGACTGTCAAGCCGCAGGTCGTGGGTTCGACTCCCGTCCAGGACAAACATTTGTGTGCATTAGCATGTCTGTTTTCTTCTGTGTCTGGCTACACCTAGATGTTAGGGTATCTAATCAAGCTATCTGGCTGCTGATCCAAAATCCTAAAGTACTTACTATATTTAACTTTCAATTTTAAACTTTTAATTTAAAATGACATAACAGCAAAAAAAAACAAAATTATTGAAATCATCCATCACGTAACATGCTAATCAAATGATTTGACCTCATTAATATTATTACGAAACACCCAATTAAAAATAAAGGCAATCAATTAGACGAACCTCTGGTTCATTGACATTCGATATCACAGTTCTAATTTGTACAAACAAAATGGTCACCATGGTTTATCGTGATCGTTAAATCGTCGTAAAACTCGACACTGGCAGAGTCGCGCAACGTGGCGCTATAGAGAATGGAATACATTTTTTAGTAGTCTGTGGACGCAAGTTGTAGGTAGAGGAATTCGAAATTAATAAAAAAAAAAATGATAACATGTTTTTTGTTTTTTTTTTCCGTAGTGAATTTGAAGGCTTTGAAGGTCTTAAATATTATTTTTTATACTGTTAATAAAATACATGCAAATAAAAAAGGTGGCAAACTAGCTGACGGCTCGTCTGATGGTAAACGGCCACCACAGCCTATTGACGCTTGAAACACGCGAGTAATACTCACGGTATTACTCGCGTGTGGCTGGCACTAAAATTATGGCTTTTACAACCTTCGAACAATTTTATGAGTGCCTAGATTATCAATCTCAAGAAAGATGATAATGCTTGGGTGTACCGCTCGCTCCAGCAGGACACATCTTTATGTACAAAATCTTATTTTGAAAAGAGTAATTGCTGAGTTTATTGCCGGCTCTCTCTGCTCAGTAAAAGCAACCTTCCGAACCGGTGTTAGAGTCTGACCATTCATAAGTGCCTGTGGAGGCCTATTTGAATAACTATTTCATTTCATTTAATTTCAATCGAGTAAGTTAAACCATCTGCGCTGAGGGTGCCCCATCTGGGGCTAGGATCTTGGCTCAGGGCGTTGCGGGGGCGTAGGACTGACGTGTCACGTGATTCATGTAAAATTTGTATGTGATACGGAATCCCAGTATCGTTATAGCACTACCCACTTGACAGATACTTTTCCTATTAAATTACGATGCGTATTCTGAAACATGACATTTATGTTTAATTATGTTTTTATTGCAGATTTTTTTTTGTCACATTAAGTGTTGTGACATTGAATAAATGTTATATAGTGATTTGGAGGGTTAATTAGGCTACAAAAGTGTAGTAGTTCAGATGATCTTTAGGTTATTGAAAATTGCCAAATGTGAACTCTCTTCCATAACAATATTATAAATGCACAATGATATTGGATATGTATGGAAGTTTGATACTCATTCACGCAAAATCTACCAAACGGATTTTGATAAACCTTGGCAAATAGATAGAATATGCCCTGGACTGACATATGGAATATTTTTGTCCAGAGAAAATATAACACCCCTCGGGAAACAACGGGGGACATATTATCATAAATGCGAATGCTAACATATGTGTGTTATTGTTAGTTACGCTCAGCTCCGTAACGGCTAAACGGGATTAAATAAAATTTGGCACACAGGTAGAATATATTCAGGAAACAGTATTAAACCTGGGGAAATACCAGAACCCGGGACCTTTGAGGCGGGAGCTCTTTCATATTCAACTTATGATATCTCTCAAGCAAAACTACTCTGTAACTGTTATTTGCTCAAGGTAATTAGCATATATTTATAACAAGGCGTCCTCCGCGGTTACTTCCCGAGGGATGTAACATTTCCCCGAGATAAAAATTTAACCAAGTGTCAAGTTTCATCTAAATCCGATTGATAGTTTTTGCGTGAACGAGTAACAAACATAGGTACATACATGAATATATAGATCCTCACAAACATTCGCATTTATAATATTGGTATGACTAGTTACCCACGCGGTTTCACCCATGTTTCCGGGGGAAGTTCCATTTTCCCGCAATAAAAAATAATTTTTGTGTTAGTCAATGTTAAATATTCGGATGTCTTGATTTCTTTTACCGAGACATAGATACTATTTAACATTCAGCAACTTGGAAAAATAAATAGGGGAAGGCAGCACACCCGTTGGGAGGAAGATATAAACCTGACAGCAGGTCCAAACTGGAGGAGGGTACTTCGCGACAGACGACAATGGAAATTGTTAGAGGAGGCCTATGCCATGAGGGACAACGAAATTTAAGACATTTTGTGATGTTAGTTTTAAAAAATATTGTAGGTACGTGTAATTGTCTGGTTTCTGAATAAAAGTCTTTATTATTATTTATTTTTAATTTTTTTTTCTCAGCTTGGAGCTGGTACCATTTTGACCACCACGGGCCTATGCCAAGTCATGGTCAAGATTGGAGGTAGATATAGGGGGTGTATTTTCAGGCGTCTGCAAAAACTTTCTAACTATTCTGCACGTATCTAACTATCCTGCACGTATTATTATTATTTTTATTATTATTATCTATGTCTCAGGTTTCAAACAAATCCGATTGGTAATTATTGCGTGAAAGAGAAAGAAACATCTAGCTATCCTTACAAACTTTCGCATTTATAAATAAGTAGGATAGTAGGATAGAATGAAATTAAAAATGTCATTCATACAGTCAAGTGTCCAGTTCATAACATAGCCCTCAACAACTAATAATTATTCAGAGAATGCTCACGGATCGTAAAGTCTCGCCACACCGGCTGTTCCCACAGTAAACGCACCCATCACTAAGGCGTCATAAACATCCACTAACCTACCCTTTATAGCGTTGAATAAAAAAAAAACTAGTCAAATGTGAGGTGGACTTTATTTACTTTAAATTTAATTATTTACTTTACTTTAAATGTTGTGGTTTTCCGTTTTATGCATGTTGAATAGTGAAATGATTGTGAATAAAAGGGAAACATTAATATCTTCATGCCTACTACCGTTAAACAGGTGGAGAGCATCTATCGCAAGAATATCGTCATCGTATCGAGTGTGCCAAAAACCAATGCAAATGGAAATTGAACATCGCGCAACGTCACGGTATGCATGGTGTTCTATTCTCTATATAAATCAGCTTTTTGGCGCACTCGATACGATGACGATACGCTTGCGCTAGATGTCGAGCTTAGGCTCTGTATTCCCGAAAATGTAAGCCTTAACGTGAAGTGTAGTGATTATTGTCACCGTCTTTCTATGACATTACAAATCCCGGGTTAAATAATTGCACTTTGTCCTACATGGGAATCGAACCCAGGATGTCTGGTCTAAGCTTCATTCCGCATCTTATTATTATTAATTTTTATTATAACACATGGGCCGACAAACAAGCAGACGGTCCACCTGATGGTAAGTGGTCGCTGCCGCTAAGGATCGCCAATGCGTTGTCGACCCTGAGACGTGAAGTTGTTAAGTCTCATGTGCCTGTAATTTCACCGGCCCCCTTACCTTTCTAACCCAAACACAGTAATGCAAGTGCACAACTGCTTCACGGCAGAAATGGGTAAGGTGGTAGTACTTCTCCGGACGTCTGCACTAAGAGCTCTACTACTGCTAATCTGCATCTGCATCTCCACCGAGGTGGTTAACGGTATACTAACTAATTTATTACAATTCGGCCAGATTTGATATACTAAATATAAACTACTACTTTTGAAATCTATATATATATATATATAATTATGTTTGTCTGTATGTCCTTTACAGAATCGTAAACTATGCAACGGATTTTAATACAGTTTACAACGATATAGATAGAGTAATTCAAGAGGAAGGTTTATAACCAAGATTTAAAGCGGCAAAGGTAGTTAATTATACAAATATTTTCATCCGATTACAGAACAAACTAATGTTTATGCAAATATAATGTTTGTCTTGGGTGGGAATCGAACCCATGACCAATGGCCTAGCCATGAGGAAATAACATTCCAACGTTATCTGGTGTACATGGTACCAGCTATGCTTACATTTTCATCAGATAACTATATGTGGGAAATGACCCATTTTATTTTCATACATTTTTTATTTATCATTCCAAAAAGCTTTTATTTTTGAGAAGTATTTAATTAGAAGGATATAATGTTGATACAGAAAGATTCTTAAAATACAGATATAGTTTTAAAACCATTGCTAAGGAACCCTGAAAACGGGCCAATTTCCAAGGGAAGTTATGTTTGAACATAAATCACTCTTCACATCGTAAAAATGTTCATGTTCATAAAAATATTATGATTTTTTTAGCAGTTATAATTTTTACAGGTTAAAAAGTTATTACTTAAAAAACTTTATATCAATCATAACTGTGTGGTGGTTATGCAATATGGTAGCGTCGACAAATACCACCACCTCAACTCACCTCTAGGGATCGTAAGAGGCGACTAAAGGGTATACAGATGACCATGTGCACTTACACCTTGTGTCGCGAACTACGTCGCGAAATGTACCATAAATTGTAAATAGCTAAAACGTCAAACCTTGTTAATATTAAAGACTGGCAACCCTAAAAGCCCTGTCACCGGCTTTGACACATTTTCCCGCCACTGCTACCCACGAAACTTAAAAACCTACTAGTTTGATCAATTCATAAAGTGTGAACAAAGCAAATAGCTAACTATCCAGACAGAGATTGAGAGATGTGTTTGCTCTCAGACAATTACCACTCAGATCAGCTACATAGATATTATTTATCAATTCAGATATGATGCATCAATTCCTGTATAAAATATGGAATTGATGTCTACTGCATCTGCATTGTTAGAAATATAGATTCTGTAGAAACCAGGCTGGAATTATTTACTTACTTTTTATTTACTTTTTATTACTTACTATTTATGTACTTTACTTATATAGGTACATTTACTTACCTTCAAATATCATTAATATGTAGTTCCTATATTTATCCGCTATTCGCTAGACCTATTTTACATATTAGTACAAGTTTGGCGACACCTTGCACCAAATGGTCATCAAAAGCATTCACAAAGAGGGTTGACGTCAAACAGGCACCGGCCGTAAAAAACTACCAAAACTCTTGTAATACGTAATACATCGAATGGGCAGAAATCAAACAAATTCTTCGAAACAACTCATCCGATTTCCAAAAAATAATTCAATGAGAGAAATATACCCTATTCCCAAGTGACATGGACTTTTAAACCCTGAGGTACCGTATCATATCCCTTAGGAATGCGTGTGAAACCGCGGGTACCTAGTCCTAAATTATAGATGCTAAAGTTTTCAATGATAGATGTATGGATGTTTGTCTCGGTTTCACGCTTTAACTTCTAAACAGATTTGGATGAAACATGGTACATATTAACATACCCTGGGGTAACATATAGGCTATTTTTTTTATACCGAGAAAAGCTAACATCTCTCAGGAACGGGTGGGAAACCGTACGGGACAGCTAGTAATAAAATTACTAATATACTTGTAACTACAATATTAATAATAATAATAGCCTTTATTTCAGACAGCATCAATTTAAGTAACATGTTTTACTTATTAATATTCATATTTTACTTATAATTATATTGGTTCCTACATTACGTTTAAATGTTATGCAACGACAACCCTGTCTGTATGCCACTTATTGGCAAGACCTCCTCCATCCTTCTCCATTCCTCTCTATCCTTCGCCGTTCTCGTCCACTTGCCTCCTGCTATGGCCTTAATATCATCCACCCATCCCCTAAGTGGTCTATCTCTTTTTATTTTTATATGACCTACTACAGATTGTTAAGATACTGTAGATTCCTATATAATTCTATGGTAATTTATTCGATTGACAGCTCAGTTATGGATATAGTCTATAACATTTTCTTAGACCACTTCATGTAATTTAGGAAAGTGTAATAAATCCAGCCATTCACAATGGCCGTGCGCTCATACCGAGATCTTTACCTCTACCATGAGTTACTATCGAAGCTTACTTTAGTCACTAGCGAGTAAACTACTATCGATACAGTATTTCTCGATAGCAACTGTCAAATTTGTGACTCATGGTACCGAATTTCTATAGCAAAGGCTAAAAAACGTTACTCGCTAGTGTTTACATTTCGAAAGGTTTTTTAACTATCGACTCGTACTATCGATTTTAGTTCTTTAGGTGACCGCTAGTGGCGCTGTACACATTTGCCATAGAAATGTTTTACGCCGTCGCTAGCAAGTACGTTAAAAACTGATGGTAAAGGCACTGTAACTTCAGACATCTATTACATTACAAGAGAAATCCCAACGTTCGGGAACACTGAGTTAATAAATATAAAGACATAAATGAGGATATAAAACCATGTATTTATGACGTACATTTGACGGGTATGGTGCCCCAATAAAAGTACCGTGCTGTAAGTAAAGTTACGTCTCTAGGTACGCTATTGTACAACGCTATATGCTAAAAGCGTGCGATTTTCTATACTGAACGAAAATGTCTGAATTGATATCTATGGTCTTGGAGTTCGAATGGTATAATGCGTGGTTTTTGGTATTATTTCTTTTTTTGTAAATATTTAATGAAATTGGGACGTGTCCTGTATTAAAGATAAATGATCAAACACTAACCAGTGTATTGAACATCCAAAAATATACGAAAACTTTAAATATAATCAAAATTAAATCTTTAATATGATTTTTCATAAAGAGTATGTTATTTGATGCTGTACAATTATGACGTCACAACTTGCTATTTCATACAAAACTCCATACATTTGAACGTATTGACATTTCCTAAGCAATTGCTGATTTGACATGTCAGGACACATCCCTATTCTTTACACACGGCCATCAGATCTCATCGAGGTAAATTGTTGTCGTTAAATTACAAAATTACAAACTGTACCACTTTATAATACTAGTACCTATAGAAAATAAATAAACCTCTTTGATAAATAATCATTATTTAACAACTAACTACTGCTTGGGTTAAATCACCTAAAGATATTTATGTGATTTACGTAATAGACTTCAAAATTATTTAAAAGGTAATTAGATACTTTTTTTTTTATGCCACTTGAGCCGACAAACAAGCAAACGGTCCACCTGATGGTAAATGGTCACCGCCGCCTATGGAAATTTGCAACACTATGAGCATCGCCAATGCGTTGTCGACCCTGAGACGTGAAGTTGTTAAGTCTCATGTGCCTGTAATTTCACCGGCCCCCTTACCTTTCTAACCGAAACACAGTAATACAATTGCACTACTGCTTCACGGCGGAAATGGGTAAGGTGGTAGTACTTCCCCGGACGAACTCTGCACTAAGAGCTCTACTACTTTAATTCTATAACTTTAAAATGTCGTCTTTTTATGGTTCGGCAGCAATATAAAAAGCTGATCAAAACAACTATACATATAAAAGACATAACGTAGTATTTTCATTCATAGTATTTAGGTTTATTTACAAATACTTGTTTACTTTAACTTTCCATATAATGAATTACAAGTTTCACATTTTCTCGGAATAAAAATATTGCTTTGTTATTCCAGAGCGTGCTCTACCTATGTGAAATGTTTAATTCCTATTTGTTTATCAGTTTTTATGTGAGAGAAACTTTTTCATTTTTTGTAAGATTGTAGTACAGTGTCTTTTTTTATTTTTGTTATTGCTCCTAATCTTGCTGACCGTACATCTTATCTACCTATATATTGATAGGTGATGAGTAAACTTTTACCCCTTTTTGATCATATACGTTAGCAAATAGCTAATATTTACATAAAATATATATCAATACCTCAAAAATTGCCGGCGTCAATTTTTCCCGATTCATACAATCTCGGAGTCTTTAAGGCAAGAGTGAATAGGCATTACTTGAGTTCGCGTGTACCATCCTCAGGTGAGATCTAGTCAAATGCGCTCAAGTTTTTATATAAAAAAAAAAAATGGTATATATATATATTTTTTATGTATTATGGTCGAATTTTGACCACTTGGCGGTCACTAGTATTCAGTAATTACTCGTTGAAGCCGCCGTATTTAATTAGACGGCTCATTAATTTTCCATTAGATTTAAATTGTACGCGTGCTACGGGAACTAAATAACATTTCCTATGTTAAAATATGGATGGCAGGTGCTTCTTTCTGTATAGAACTGTTAGCATTGTCATACTTATTGGTAGGCAAGTGTTCGTAGCCAAGCTTCTTGCAGTGCGGGTAACTTATTCGGGGCACTCTTGAAAAAGATTCAGAGCACGAATCTTTCGAAGAAAAGGAATAGAAAAATGTAAGAAAAGTATGTAATATGAGACACACAGTGCATATGCTGAAATCTTTAAATAAATCTATTGTCTTTATTTCATTAATTTTATGCCAAAGATTTTGGGGTTAAATTGAATAAAATGTAGGTTACCAGCTTATACTCCCGACAGTAGATGCCTCCTGAAATTTGAACCAAATTTGAACCTTAGTGCATCAAAATGTATGTTTTAACGGCTTTATTACTATGAAGTAATTATAAAACCAGAGAGAACAGGTATGTAATCTCAAGACTTTTTTTAATGGACTTAAAGTTGTTACCTTCTAATGGCAAGGAAGATCCTTACACAGACAATTTGGTGAGAGCAGTGGGATCTCCGCCGAAATAATCTCAGATTTGCATTAACGCCATCTTTATTCCTACCAATGTATAAATTATCGTCCAAAAATATTTTTGTGTGTTTTATCAAAGTACCTGGATGACGGAGCTTTGCTCGGCGTTTCTTTACTAATGCAACTACTACCGCATTCTTCATTATAAAGCTCGGTCATATATACCTAGAATAATATTTTTCTCACAAAAGCCTTCATTTACGTTCCTGTTACCTTCAATACGTAGGTAAAAGGTTTTCAAGTTCCTAAACTTGAAAATTCTATAATATATTCTAATAATATTGTAGTAGTTTTCATTGCCTGAAAACACGCATAAAACAACGTTTTCTATAAATGAAACCTAGCTAGATCGATTTATCCGGGTGGTACACATATCCCTACCAAGCTATCCCTACTGGTAGGGATAAGTGCACGTTTTAGTAGATTTATTTCTACCGGTAGGGATAGGTGCACTGCCCATTACCGAGTGGTACACTTATCCCTAAATACTCAATAATCGTATTATAATAATAATCCTACTAAATTTCATGAAAATCGTTGGAGCCGTTTCCGAGATCCAGATTACATATATACACATGTATATACAAGAATTGCTCGTTTAAAGTTATTAGATTAGATAGATATAGTTTAACAAGTAGCAAAATTTCGCAAAACCGTGTGTACTAAGTAAATTCACTAATCTGAATTTATTAATATTATACTATCCAAAACCACCTAAGCCGCCATTTGACGGAATAATCATAGCAAATTAAGTCAAATGGACACTTTCTTCCTACGTCTGAACTAGAGCATACCCACTAGAGGATTAGGAACCTGTTCATGTATTCATTACGCTTAAAATCGACAAGTGAACTATTTGAACTGAAAATTTATCGAACTTATGTAAGAAGTTGATATGTGCATGTGATTGCTAAACGAAATCATATTGGTAATACTTATGTGGAACTTAGGGCATATATAAATACGATGTTTTTTTTATTTTTATTTCGGACGATATTGCGATAGACCTCAATCACACCTGATGGTAAGTTAAGATGAAGCTCGCTTTCCCGTTAGAAGCCTATTCAATCTTTTCTTCACAATGTTCAAAAAAAAAATTCAAATTCAAAACCATTACATCACAAATCCCCAGCATGACAACTGATTTTCATGAAGGTAGACTGAAATTATTTTGTTTTTCTCTTTTACGTATTTGTCATAATGTATTTAACTAAATAATGCAAAAATAATGTACATACATTTATGCTATTTTTTATTTGTATAACAGCTTCCTTGAGGTGGAGGCCTGGTGACCTGTAATACAGGTTCTTATTACCTACCACAGGCACCAGCGATCCACAGCCAAAAATTGTAATACATAGTTTATGTAAAAATATTATTAGATTTTCTTTTGGTATGTGGTGACAAATAAAGATTTTTATTATTATTATTATATTATCATTTATTCAGTTTAGGCCCAAGAAGGTCAAATAAAGTTACTGAAGCTACATATACATGATGTAGCAAGGAAAGAAGGAAAGAACTTGCAGAACTTATGTGATGATAGATGAACATGCTTTAAAATCAGTAAGAAGTAATTGTGGTCATCGTTCAGAGGTTTCTAGGATGTAGCTAGTATTTCTTTACTTGTATTCTATTTCGGTTAAAAAAGTAAGTGTGGTGAAATTACTTAACAAATTCACGACTCAGACTCGACCACGCATTGGCGATGTTCCTAGTATTGCAACTATCCATAGGTGGTGTGGTCCACTTACCATCAGGCAGACCACCTGTGCGTCGGCTTAAAGGAAATAAAAAAATATATACTTACTGTATCTTACATAATTTAAGTTTAAAAAATAGTAGACACATCAAATGTTTCATGAATAAAGCTAGATCAATTAATAACGGGGCTACTTCCAATAAACATTTGAAAATTATGTGTTTCTCGAAGCCCACAGACAAACTTTGTAAAACTATGAACTCATGATAACTTTGATAAGAATTTAATAAAAACACATAAAATTAAATAAATATTCATTAGCCTTAAATGAGGTGAGCGACGTAAACTTGATGGCTTGTTGAGTAATAAATAAGTGGTTTTATTGTCATTTAGATTCACATGTGATTGATAGATTATATTTTCTTTTAATAGCAATTTTGGAAGCTGTTAATACATATTAGTCTAATTCTGAAAAAACTTGGGTAATAGTATTCAACAAATGGAAACTGAAAACGGTTTAGCTAGATTTATTGCTGGAGAATTCTGCGTGATTGCCCATGACAATTTCATTCGAGAAAATCACTCAAAAGACAATGTGTTTATGTTTAATGGCAAACTAAATTTATATTTTAGCAAAAAATAGATTTCTTTTTATCTCATGAACTAGAGCTGATATGAAAACTAATTAACCATCTTTGGCATCACAATATAAGACATACGAGTACTTAAAATTAGGTTTAAAACCCCGTGCACCAAAATGAGTGAAGGCCAGTGTTACATAGTGGAGTTCACTATCATTATGAACTATATGCATCAAAACGTATCGAATATAAATTATCGTATTAAGTATAAAATTAATTAAAGTGATAACATAAAGTAAGTAAGATAAGTCCCACAAAGCATATTTTAGATTCAAGATACATCTGAGCAATACGAAAATCCAATGAAAGTCTCTTACATATTTGATAGAGACATAAAGATCTTACCGATATTCAAAGCATATCAATTTACTGACAGCATATAAAGATAGAAACTAATTTAATAAAATCAATAAAGAAGAAAATTTTATGACTCCGAGCATCAAATAGAAACCAGAGAATATGATCAATTTAATTAATTTTAAAGTTAAGTGGTTCAGTGGAGCGACGACACACATACGTTAGTAAAGTATCAATGAAGTGTGTTTGGTTATTAATAATATTTTTGGCAGCTCCATCAATCAATTCTCGTGTAGACGCTTCTAAATTGTGATTGATTGCTATTGAAAAGCATCCTCGTGACTCGTCCCAGACGTGTTGAAAGAAGTGACAAGTATAGTGGGATGAAAGCTCAGTGGCAGTGACGTTGAGTCCCTTGATGAAGGTCATAGGCTTAATATCTTCAAAGTGAGGGAAGGTGACAAACAGGTCTGCGTCACGGTGGAAATGGGTGTAGTACTACATCTGAGTGGACTTCTTCTGAAAGCTGTCGGTGGAGAAAGACATCATAATCTTGAATCATTTTCAGTCCTAAATAACGGCACTGGAGGATCAGTATCTTTAGGTTTCACCAGCTTACATCCCGCTGTTTTCATGATCCCGAGAGAATAAATATTGTTCCGTTGCAAGTTTGGGAATAATGTAGCTTTGTATTAAATAATTTTTAAATTAGGATGAGAATACAGAAGACTTTACCTCTTTCTAATATTATTATAATAATACATGTAGACGAAACAACTTAAAAAAAGCGTATTATTACTTTTACAGAGCGAGGAAATGAAAATTATAAAATTAAAGTACAAATTCTCACAAATTATATGTCCCCAAGTAAATATCCAACAGAAGATATACAGTCGAATGAAATGATAAATTCCAAACAAATATAGAGGTGGCAGTTCTGGCAGATTAATGGCAAGAATGCATATGACACATACATACTAAAAGAGATTTAATACAAACTTGGCACGTGGACGCACACCTATGTGTTGTAATTTGTGCATGATGACGCTTAAATCATTTACCTTTGCCTTTTATTGGAGCTTATTTTGGTGTAGACGTTTATTATGGTAGTTATTAATGCTCCAGTATTAATACTGAGACAAATGTATTAAGTTAGATTAATTTGTTCATTGTTAGGGCTTGGTTTAAAATTACCATCACCCGTGTTTAGGTCATCTGTTATATTAATTAGTGTTATGTCTTCTTGTTGCCCATCTTCAGTTCATTTAAATATTTTATTGATAGTTTAAGTTAAAGTATGAGATTTTAACTTTGTGTGGCAAATTTAATTATTAATTATGGTATCACTAGCGGTTCCTCGCGGTTTCATCCGGGCCCCTGAGGGATGTTACATTTTTCTAGAATAAAAAGTTTTAGCATGAAAAAGTAACATTCCTAACAACCTTTCACACTTATAATATAGGATTGACAATGCTAATGAAAGCGTCGATGTCCATTCCACGTGGCAAAGTGAAAAATGGTTTTGAATTTGATTATTTACATGTGAAACTTAAACTGTAGCCTTACTTAATATAACTATAATAAATATGTGTTTGTTTCGTAGCCGATAAATTCAACTACCCTAATACACCTCTAGGTCTTAAGAGCTTACTAAAGATACATGGGTATACATGCCCATGTGCACTTTACACCTTGTACCAAATAGTAAACAAAAGTATTCCCAAAGAATTCTTCCAAATCTTTAAACATGGGCTACCTGATAGTAACACGCAGTTCATGTTAATGACCAAGAAAATTCTCTACATTTCAATACACCGAGAAGTCCGAGAGATAAAGAACATTGGAACGTCAAGAGATTCCACTAATACTCGAAGTTTATTATTTTGGAGACTTTTAATTTAATGAATTTAACAAATTTATGAAATTCTTCACGAATATCCATTATAATCTGGAATGCTAATTTGAATACTCAAGCATTTACTATCGATAGAAAGTTATTTTAATGGCGACATTTAATTTCAAGAACGGTCGCCAATTCATAAACATTGACAAATAGATACATAATCAATAAATATTTATTAATGTAAGTTTTCATTTCGACCAATCGACATAAAGTTTGTTGATAGATGCTTAGCGTCTATTGGTCTAGATGTCGTTAATAAAGCTCTTAGCCCAAGTCGGCTATGATTTTAATGATCCTGATGACATTTGGATTTTACAGAATTAGTGTTATTGCCTCATTACAGATAAGCTCGGCCGTAATCAATAAAATTCAAATAAGGAAATGAAACTTTTCGCATAAGGACCGTCATGACAGAACGCAGTGGATTTATCTATCTATAATGAATTAAATAAATGCTAATATGTTGGAATATTCAATAATATTGTGATAGAGTGATTTGATCATGCTAAAAGAAGACTTAATGGCTTAATTATCGATTTTATTTTAGAATTTACCATTATTTTATGGCATATCACTGTTATTTAGTACAATATTTGAGCACAGTAATACCCACTTCATACTGATTCATATAACTTAACATTTTTTGAAAGGCATCACTTACACGGAAGCCTTTACATATGTACATTGTTTTATCAAGAAGTAGTACAGCTCTTTGTGCAGAGTTCTTCCAAGGAAGGACCACCATACCTGTTTCCGCTGTGAACTAGTGTAGGTAGTGCACTTGGATGTTTCGGTGAGAATGGTAAGGGGGCAGGTGAAATTAAGGCACACGAGACTTAACAACTTCACGTCTCAGGGTCGACAACGCATTGGCGATACACCTGGTTTTACAAATCTCCACAGCAGTAGGACCACTTACCTTCCGATGGACATTTGTGTATCTGCAAATGTACATTTCCATATGTTGGTTTAATGGATTAATTGAATTGGTTGTACCTGCAGTTGTGTTGTTTTTTTTGATCTGTTTAGTTTTCACTTCATCATATTAGCTCAGGGATGTCCACTGCTGAAGATAGGCCTCCCCCTTGGATTTCTACTTCGAATGGTCTTGAGCCGCCTGCATCCAGCAGCTTCCAGTGACTCTAAGCTGGTCGTCGGTCCACCTGGTGAGAGGTCGTCCTACTCATGGAATTTTCATTTATTCTAATAATAATCCTCATTTATAAACGTATCTAATTTAATTAGCATAGCGGTGAAAGATACTGTAGTAATCATGGAATTAAGAGCGGCTTGAGGTCTGCAATGACAAATATCCTTTGCAATTATAGAGAACTAGTTTTGACTGCGGTTTTATTCGTATTCCTAAGGGATATAATGTATAAGGAATAAGAAGTACCTTTCTGTGTAAGAAATTTCATTCAAATCGATGCACGGCTGCAGGGATTTGAATGATTTTAAACGTGATTGATTCACAATCACACAAACTTTCACATATATCATTTAAACAGGTAAGAATTATTATGAAAAATACTTCCTTAATCCTTGGCTATATTGTGCCATTGCTAAAAACATACGGTACGCTGAGTTTTCGTAATCGATAATTCCTACATTTATCAAAATCCATTCTCATATTAGTTAATTCGAAAATGTCTTTAACTGCTTTAACGCATCCGTAGCCTATGCGGAGAGAGACATTGGCTATATTTTGTAAGTTTGAACGCTGGAGAAACTCCAGGTTGGAAGTAAGTTTACAATATATGTATATATATTTCAAACAATGAAGACCAAAATTAAAATGGTGTAAAAGTTATTGAATTCCCACTTCGAACATCAGAGTAACAAGAAAGTAAACGCTTTACAAATAAGAGTAAATTTCCCAATGATGGCTAAACTGCCGGTCTCCCTTTTTATTGGTAATACTTTACCATAAAACAAATTATAAATATTAATTATAAAAATAAATGTTCTTATTTAAAATTAACAGCCCGATAACGCGTATCGGCCCCTCTATTCAGGTAACACTAACTTCGTCGGCGAGCCGTCGCAACGAGACCTCCGAGAGCGGACCTCTCACTTTGCGTAGTTTACAAAAAACACGGAGCATAGAAGCTACGGTGAAACATCGTCGAGCTAGTGTCGATTTCCATACAGTATCCAAGCCATTCATTGAATTCATTGAAAATAAGATCTCTTATTCAGCTAATACAAACATCGGAAAGCCGGCGCAACGAAGCCTCGTAGAGCGGACCTCTCATGTGAGTGCGTAGTTAACGAAAAAGATAGAACATCGTCGATTTAGTGTCTTTTACCTTACAGAATCACACTCCAGGCTTAAATGTAATAATTCCGAGCAGCTATAAAAGATACTTCGTTGCTATTCCGAAGCTATAATGTAGAGTTATTAGAAAAGGAAATAGCCTTAAATGATGTAGTAAATTCTATATTCAATCAAGCTGTTGCGTAACACTTTACTGTCTCCAGTTGAATAAGCTGGCAGTTACTTTCTAGGACTGCTTTTCTATTAATCATAATACTTGGAACAGTTTTAGTACTTTGAGCAGATATTCTACTTAGAAGCTACTTTCATTTTTTAGCATAAAACTTTTGCTTTTTCTGTTTCTCATCCTGTCTATTAAAACTATCAAAAATGTTATCGACATTGAGGGTGGTTGGAGTGGCGGTTCCCTGACTGCACTACCTGGCAACAGGTCGTGGGTTCGATTCCAACCCGAGACAAATATTTGTGTATATCAAAATGGCAGAGTATGTAAAAGAAATGTCCCAGCATATTCCCTGCCTTTTCCCGGGATAAATAAATAAAATAAATAATTATAAATATCCTGGGACATTATTTACACACGGCCATCTGATCCCAAACCAAGCAGAGCTTGTACTATGGAAACTAGATAACCAGATACTAGATTTGATTATCTAAATACATACATAAATAGATATTGAAAACAGAACAAACAGACATGGTCATGCACACAAATGTTTGTCCTTCAGTTTGGCAGTCAGAGCGCTAACCACCAAGACCTGTTTATCTAAGTTATAAACGAACTATATAAAGTTTAATCCCAATCCGTTAAAAAAAATCTGGTGAAAGTGTAACAAGCATCAAATTTATACATCCTCACAAATTTTCGCATTTATAATTTTAGCTGGATAATAGAATTTTCAATTGGCAGTTGTCCACGCGTTGGTAAGTCACGGCCGCCTATAGACATTAGCAGTATCAATAGGATAACCAATGTATTACCAACAATATCATTTACTTCTATACAAGCCTAAATGGGAACTGGCCCTCTAGTGGGACTGCCGGAACACATCTACGAGAGAAATACGATTTGGAGTCCCACTCTTTACTAATGTAATAAAGCTGAAGATTGTTTGTATGGACGCACAAATCTTTGGTAGTACCTAGTCGGATTTGATTATATTTGAACTCGAGAGTCATCGAACAGTAGAGCTGTTAATGTAGTTCGTCCGGGGAAGTATTACCACCTTATCCATTTTTGCCGTGAAGCAGTAGTGCACTCATATTACTGTGTTTCGCTTAGAAAGGTAAGGGGGCCGGTGAACTTCACGTCTCAGGGTCGACAACGCACTGGCGATGCCCCTAGTGTTGCAAATGTCCATAGGCGGCGGTGACCACTTACCATCAGGTAGACCGTCTGCATGTTTGTCGGCCCAAGTGGTATAAAAAATTAAAATGATGAGTTATCATCACTAAAGGAGCCTTAGCTATAACTATATCTAAGAAACTAACAAGAAGAAAAAAGTTTGAAAAAAAGCTAAGCAGGACGCGATTTTTGCATAATGGATGCAAATTTTGACATATGTCGTGGGTCGGAGAATACATACGACCCTTAAGAACAGAATAAAAGCTAGACATTAGCGGACGTGATTTCTGCTCCAACATATACATGGCCGTAAAATACTTATACAACTTTTTACACCCGGGTGAAGCCGTAGGGGACAACTAGTACATAGCACACGGAATCCTTAACCCCTAAAAGCGAGTCGAGCACACCGGTTTATTTTATATGGCAAGAATGACACAACGATATACGCCGACGCTTGTAAGCAGCCAATGACCTAGGCATTGTGGTACTTAATGTCTAACTTGACACGTGGCTATTTCTAGAGAGTTCCATTGTTCGGTCTAGAGGGACTTTATGCAACGTACATTATTGTGATTTACTTGCGAATGTATTTCAGAGAGTAAGTAGGTCACCGGGCTACGTAGGTACTGCATGTCCATCCAGAAGTTATTATGGAATAGTATGAGAAAGTTTGTTTGGATTGCTGTAGCTCGTTCTGAAGCGTCCAGACAGTTTCTGTGGAAAATGGATATTGGGTCAGTTGTCTGAATGAGACTTATTTAGGGTCTTTCGTTATGTTAAATATAGCTTCTACAGATGAGAAATAGCTTGAGTTAATTGTCACAGGTAAGGAGGTTAGACAGACAAGTAATTTAGCCATATATGTAGTTCGAAATTTCAAAAATATTAGACATCGTAAATTTGCAAGCAACTAGCATAATATTAGTGTTAACGATTTAAAATTAAATATAAAAAAGACATTCGAGGTAACTACAGAAGTGTAAAAGTTTGAATAAGAAATATTCAAAAGCAAATAAATATCACGACAAATTTTAATCATTCTAATTCTAGTTTGGATCCATACTACATTACATCCAAACTACACTATCACAAAATGACGCAATCAATGAGTGAACGTTAATTATGTTGCCAACCCAAATAAGCAATCTGGTTAGACACTATTTTTAAACCTATAAAACACATTAAGTGCCAAAGACATCGTAAATAGGGGCGAAGTTAGCGTCACAGACGCGCGACGTCGGCGAAGGTACACCATTAAGGATAAGGCAGAAAGTAATATTGCATATCATATTTACGAGTGAGCAACGCCAAGTGACTCAATACTTGCAGGGAGATAAACCGATGCTTGTTCCTTATGACAGGACCGTAAAAGTTATGGGAAGCACTCTCTGGAATGTCACCGGGGTTTAGAGAGACATAAGTCTTGTCAGACTGCATGGCAACAATTGTAGGGTTCGGTGTTACATTTGTAGGTCTGACCTTAATGTGGACTAGTTCAAAACAATTTTATATTTAAAAATCTATTTGTGATATCGACGTTTCAAGGCTGGTCTGATGTTGACTGGAAATTCATTGGTAGATAGCCGATGTTGTAAGGAGTAACTTCGGCTACTTTTTGTGTACTGTTAATGTAACATTTACATTTACAACTATTATTATTTACATTGTGCAATAAATCAATAAATAAATAAATAAACATCAGTCGGGAATGTGGGTGCAACTGTGGAGGACATATAGTACATAAAATTAAATTTAAATTAAATTTTCAGAGTAGTAGAGCTCTTAGTGCAGAGTTCGTCCGGGGAAGTACTACCAACTTACCCATTTCATTGGCTCATTGGCGATGCTCCTAGTGTTGCAAATGTCCATAGGCGGCGGTGACCACTTACCATCAGGTGGACCGTCTGCTTGTTTGTCGGCCCAAGTAGCATAAAAAAAAAAAAAAAAAAAAAAAGAGGGTGTGATCCATTCTTAAAGCAACGATTGCTTGATATTGCAGTTCTCATATACATGTTATTTTATCACAGAGCAAGATTTTAAAGAAAGAGCGTATTACATTGACGATAGACGTCCGAACATAGCCGCTTTCTGCAAAAGTGCACCTTTCACATACTTGTTTAGGTTAATATTATTATTTTAATTATTTTCTTGTTATTATTTTTTGCAAATGTAAAATATGTAATCCCTATAAAATTATGAATATGGATGTCTGAATGTTAGTGACTCAATTACTGAACAAATACTCAAACAATAAATTAACGGCTGCCCAGAACTTAATGTTGGACACACGTAGGAAGCTCAATATATGATTATCAAATTTTATAAGTACCTATACCAGGAGCACAATAGGTATTTCGAAAAGGCAGGTAAAATCGTAGGGCAGAAGCTAGTTTTTCATATAACATACATAGGTAATAGTAGCGGTTATTTCATCATGCTTCTCATATCCGCATTCTTAATATCATATTTAGGCGTCCGAAACATTAACGAAGTAGAAAAGGATGTAACCAGAGATTATATGGTGTTTTATCATAAATTATGAAATAACTAGCTGTCCCCCGCTATTATGTAACATTTTCCCCGGCACAAAAAGTATCCTATGTTACTTCTAATATTACTTTTATACTATTACCTCTAAGAATGTGTGTACACAGTTTCATGATGATTGGTTAAGTACTTTTCGCGTGAAAGCGTAACAAACAAACTTACAATCTAATTTATAATATTAGTAGGGTTTTGTGCTCTGAAATAGCGCAAAATAAATTAAAAGCAGCAGAAAGTAACTTTGACCACGGAAATAAACTTTTCTTCCAAGAAATCGTATTAAACTACAGGAACAAAAGAAACAAATTAAAATAGAACAATTCCGTCTATAGAATACTTATAATGGGCATACGTGGAATTCGCGTTGGATGCTCATAAAATCAAATTTAAATTACGTTTATTCAAAACAATAAACACAAAACCATATACGTAAAAACATTAAAACAACGCAATATGAGCCTTACCATCAATTAACTCTTTAATACTATCTTAAATTAAAACTATTAACGAAACGCGAAACCTGCAAAATTGTCCCGGTGCGGGATTTACAGCCTAGTAAAATCCGTGATAGCTTAACAACTTAATAATTATCTAGGTAAGGTTATAGACCACACACAGAGACTAACAGATGTCCACCCTCGCACCATGATGTATTAACTAGACCATTTGAAATAAGTAAATCACGCTGTGTATACGAGGAAGGCGCGTGGGCTCATGTAGCGCCTTGAGGCACTCCTGTCCGGTAGCGGAGTTCCTTTACAACCAATAAATATTATAAATTCACGTTAAGATACAGTAATGTTCTCGATTGGAAAAATAATTAAAAATTCTGAAATTATTACTTTCAATTAATAAAAGTATGGTTTAAAAGGTTCAGCAATATAAAATGGTATTTTTAAAACGATTGGTGTGGTATTTAATTTTTGTTTAATTTACTTTAGCAATGACATCGTGAATTTAACTTTTAATTATATTTTAAATCTTAATGATATAAGCTATTAATTCTCAGATATCACTTGAAATAATCCCATAATAATTAAGTTACATATCATAAGTTTAAATGAACATAAAAATATTAGTAGTACTTCTAGTACTACTTAATAATAATAATAATAAATATACTTTATTGTACACTGAAAGAAGTATGGTACAGAATTGATACTTAAATAAAGGTACAATTGTCGGTCTTATCGCTTATTCTTATTACTTATTTCAGTAATTTTCTTTCATTGATATTATCCTGTAATATTTTATATCCTATTAATAATGGGAAAGTTTTTGAAGATGTATGTTTGTTACTCTTTCACCCAAAATCTATCATTTCGATGAAACTGGCACATATATAGAAAACGCCCTGGAATAAAACCATAGAAAAGTTTTTGTACCGTGAAAATGTTACATCCTCGGAACACGGGTAAAACCGCGGGGGACAGCTAGTATGATATATACTGCTAAACGGTATCGAGAAACTTCAATAAAGAGTAAATTTCTATTACAAAACTAATATTCGCAAAATCATAAATATTATATCAGTGAGCATAGACTACGGGTAGAAGCTGCTTGTGAATGCAAGTAAACAAGTGACCATTAAGTATTTTATGACCAGAGACAAGCATTTAATGTTTAATGGACAGGACCAGGCGTGGGTCGTGTTTATAATCATTGTAGAGATGCCAACATGATTTACACTGTCAATAGTTTTGAATAAGTTGCCTTTTGATTTATAGTCGGAATTGCGGTACCTTAGAAATTCGCTTTGTAAAACGTGGTAATGATTTTTGTAATCTGCACGTGAGGTATTGGTCATTGTTCACTTTCCATTGCTGGCAGATAGATAAATTTGTGTCTTGCAATCAGTTGGTTCCCATAGGTCTGTAAATGTTGGTTGGTAAAGATGTTGAGATCGAATAAGACGTTTTGATCGTTATGTGTTATTGAAAAATGTACCCTATACCGTAATTGTAAGGTTCATCGGTGTCATCATACAGTTAACTATTGGATCAATAGATGATCCGTATCTAATAAAGATGTGTTTCCTATGACATTCTAACCTGTCAAAGCACCTTTTGAATGCCAACAACTTGAACTGATATAATTTTTGTAAATTATTGCGAATTTACCTCCACATTAACAGATGTTATAAAATCATTTTCATTTTGCGGACCACTTTTATTTGTAATGGATTATATATCATCTTCACGCCCATTATCCCCAAAAACGAGGTCTCCGTCATGTGACCCACATTCTACAGAACACATCGCACCCTCAGAACGATAGGGGCTTAACTTAAAAAAATCACTTTTGGCACATCTCTGATAGGGTCACATTTGCACTGAGCGGGACGGGTGGGCCCGGTGCTAACCTTTAATTAGGCGCGCCATTAAACTAACATTGTTAGTCGCGCGGGGTCTGCAGTTACCAAATTGATAGGTATGAAATTAGAAACTAGACCTAGAACTAGGGGACTAGAGAGTTAGGAAGCTAGCAAGAAATTCGGGTTTACAGCGTTAATAGGTATAAAAATAACTTAACTTGAAGATCACTTGGGGTCGCGGCGACCCCGCGCGCCTAATTAAAGGTTAAAGAGGCTGAAGTATCGGTATGCTTATTCCATCATTAAATTGTCAATGTTTTACTATTCATCGGATAGAGCGTACTTTGTTTAGTCTCTCTATGATTGTAACTCCATTTCGCAAAAAATTGAGTTAAGTCCTTATCGTACTGAGGGTGCGACATTTTTTATGTCCCGACAAGCGATGCATATAACTAGTAAATTAAACTACTTTTTATTCCTTAAATATATTTGGCGGCGCAGGTAAAACCGCGGAGACACATAGTATATTACAAAAATATGTACAATCTACTGTAATATTTTAATTATGTTAATCAAACTGTTCAATTAATGTAACCAAGTCGAGATATCGGACAGCAGGCGCTGCTATGCGAGGATCAAACTCACGACCTCACAGTGCGGTGCAGTGCTGTAAATTCTAAAACTGACGCAGCCATGTATTTAAAGTGAAATACTTTAACTAAATACCTTTGTAATTACATCTTAATGTTTTACAACGTAGTTACTGCAGCGTTGGTACAGCAGGTTAATTTGAGAAGTATCGTAAATCAAAATATAGCTTAGCAAAGGCTCTTATAGGACGACCTTTTTAATTATACGTATTATATTTGGCAGGCCAGGCTTGGTGGTTAGAGACCCTTATTGCCACCCTTACTGCCGGGGGGCCTACCCACTAAAATCCCTCGAGTTCCATCTCCGCCGTTGACGGGGCTGCGGGACCTAACGCGTCCTACGACTGCCTGCCCCGTCGGCAGATAGAACATGCCCTAAAATATGTGTGTGTAGCTTATATTATCCCGGGAAAATTTGATATCCCTCGGGAACGCGGGTGAAACTGCAAATTATATATAAAGAACATTTTTTTGGCTTGGAGAATATCGTGAAAATACTGTATCATCTTTATATATATAATTCTTGCCAGTAGATACAAATAACATTCCGCCAACGCCATTCGTACCTTCACAAGGTTCGGTTTCTATTCCTTTACACTCGCATCTTCAGTTAGCTAGAATAGAATTTCAACCGTGATTAATTAGCTTAATTACACAGTTTTCCGCTTCATTAGCTGTTTGTTCCGCGTCTTTTATTAGATCTGAAATATCTTTGTTCACTCCCACACCCTCTACTCGTTAGTATATATCTTTGATCGGTTTCTTTGATTCAAATTTTGGAATGATGTATGTTTTTTTTCTTTCGTTCAATATTAACGTCTGTATCTATGGTTTATTTTGTTTCTACTGTTCTTTGTTTTAAATCAAATTGATTTAACATCTCTTTATTGGTTTCATTTATATTAAATGAATAATTAAACTTATAGAGAGGTAATGACTGTAAATATGTATGTTTGGATGTAGAAGGTAATTTCAATTCTACTCAACCAATTTCAATAATTCTTTCAATAATACAAAGTTACACAGTTCCCGAGTGCTGTAGGCTATGTTCAAATCCTAGCTATAGGTAGTATAACCCATTTAAAATCTACAATTGCTTACAACATATCACCTATCTTGAATAAATGTAAACATTCTAACCATGCTCCGGAAGGGCTGAAAATGATCTCAATGAAATTTGGCGCCAGGGTAAATTTTGTTTTGCATTAACACATATGTACTTCTTATACCAGGATAACATAAGAACTCTAGGGAAGGCAGGTGAAACCGTTTGGCTAGTATTTCGAAACGAACATTGTATTATAGATTATTATTAGATGGGCCAGTTGGCTTGGTGGTTAGAGACCTTGACAGGCACGCTGCAGCGCGTGGTTTCGATTCCCACCCAGGACGAACATTTATTTATTTCACATTGATAAGTACAACATCTTACAGTTTCCCAAGATGATGTTGTACCCAATTTTTATGAACTATACTTAGACATAACAAAAAATAAAGTTATAATAAAATATTAACAATCAAATTAAAACTAAAATAATACTAATTATACATTTTCTTTTTCTTTCCTTATCGCTTCATATTTGAATGCCTCTTTCAATGCACCTTTGTGCTCCTGTTACAAATTTCGATACATGAGAATATTTTCTTGTTTCATACTTTTTAAAGCCTAATTTTTCGTAGTCGGGTTTTAGTTTTTGAACTTATTTTTTTTATTTCAATTATTTTGGGGTTATAATTTCGTAATAAAGTATTTGCAGATTCGGTTTACATTTTTTTATTTAGATTTTATTGAATTATATATAATATAAGTAATCAATAGTTTGATGGCCAAATTATAACAATAAATAAACATTATCGTGTCACTTATAAGAATTTTTATAGTTAATGCCTTTATGTCCTGTAGAGAGCGCCATATCTAATTTATTGTGACGTCACATATCCTATAACCAGCAGACGATCAAGACGCTTCGAACGATACTTCGTTTGCCAAATTAGGATAAGTAGTTTAAAAGTTATGAGGGAACAGATGAACATACATACACACATACATACCGGTCAAAAGCATAACCCTCCTTTGGCTTCGCCGTAGTCGGGTAAAAAGTAGTATATCATTTATCTGGTTTCCATAGTACCTACAAGTTTTTAGTTTATCAGATGGCCGTGTTAAGAATGTCCCACGATATTTATTTATTTATTTATTTATTATTTGGAACAATTTTACTTTACATATACAAATGAGAACACGCAAGATTAGCGCTAAAGGTGTGATAATTATAACACGGTTCACATGCGCTTATATCGTGAATAGAGACATTAATAAACCGTTGTAACAGGTATTTCTCATTAATAAATATACAATATGGTTGTTATTTATCTGTGCCATGTTATCTCTGAGCTAATTGTGCTAGCTTCTAGTTGAGGTGATTTATTTATGTATGATAAAGTCTATATTTTTTAAACTTGGATGCTTACTTTTTTATTCTAAAGCAATTTGTAGAAGTGGAAGATCTCTATGGCCGCGATGACCACTTACCGTTAGGTGGGCTGTCTGCCTGTTGATCGGCATAATTGACACAAACAATAAAAAAAAAATGAGATGTCTTTAAGTAAGATTTGTAAATTCTGGTAATACTAAGTAAGGTAATACTACTATTATAAATGTGAATGTAAGTTTGTTTGTTACGCTTTCACGCGAAAATTACTTAACCGATCATCATGAAACTTTATACACATATTCTTGGAGGTATTAAAAGTAACATAGGATACTTTTTATCCTAGAAAAATATTACATTCCTAGGGAACGCGGGTGAAACCGCGGGGGACAGCTAGTTATCTATACATATTAGAATTGATTAGTACATAGCTAGTTTAATTTAATTTATCTGATATTGATGAAATTTTAGAGAGTTGTTCTACCTGAAGAAGTAACACATAGAAACTCATGATTGGAACTGCTACCTTACCATTACATTACTTATAGATGGATTGACGCTTGTTATTCTCACGCACAAACTACTGAAAGGATAAAACTTGCCAAATAGATAGCTTACACTTTGGATTAACACATATAATTTTATCCTAGGAAAATGTTATAGCTCTTGGGAACGCGGATGAAATCGCAGAAGGAAACTAGTATTATATAAAAATACTATACTAATAATGATGAAAATAAAACTAATCCAAGCAACTAAGCAAAAGGTTTTCAAAATGAAAATCAATATACAATCGATTCTGAAAACGTCACCCAAAGGACACATTAGAAATGTTGCAATAAAGATATCAAGCTTATTTCCTGGAAGCTTTCTGAAATTCAAAAGCTTTGGAGAACGAGACATTTCACACCTATTACCAGTTAATATATTGTTGAGTAGTCACAGCCGGTTGTTCGACAGTCTGTAGGACAGCGGTTTGTCGACTGCATCGTTTTGTGTCTAGTTTATTTCTGTACGGATCGCAACCAGCCGTGTTTGTCTACGCCTGATTTAAGTAATTTGTTACAGTGGGATCAATTACAATATACGATCTGATGATTGATTCAATCCATAGTTTTATGTTTAAATTTACAACCTTAAATTTGGAATTGCAATTGTCTTTATCTATCTTTCTGCGCCACAGGTTCACCCATTTTCTCGAATGATTCCACGAATTTCGAAACTATAACATAGCTTCCGTCCATTTGGAATAATGGACTTTTAATATGGTGAAAAAATTTTTCAAATAGGTACCGTGGTTCCAAAGATAACCTTCTCAAATCAAATAAACATGCTTACAAAATTCGCACTCTCTCTTTATAATTAGTTTAGACTAGAGTAAAATAAAAAGAAAAAAACCTCCTTCTATTTTCTTATTTAGTACACTAATTTAGACACGTGTCATAATGATCTTGTGATGATGAAACTGAAGATAGCAAAAACTACCTCAAAAGGAACTTGCAACTTGGAGTCTCAAATAGCATTTCCTGACCAACCAGTTTGCAAGCAAAGTATAACCATGAAATGCAATAATGATTCAGATTTGCTACCTAGAGGTAAAACAAATTGAAATTATGAAAGCACTATGAAAGCTACGAGCTTCAAATGGGCCTTTTGAAATGGCTATCTATACCTTTAAATTTACGATCTCTGTTCTGAAATCAAGTTGTCAAAGCATAATAGCACTGTAGGCAGAATTATTAAGGAAATATTTTGGACCAATGTTCGCGCTGTTATGCTATCTTATCTTTCTTCATTGTTCGAAGTAACCAGCTGTGAAGCAGTTCTGTTATAGAAATAACATCGTATCGTACTCGGATCGTCGTTATTAAACGATCTTCCTTATCCTCTTTGATACATTCACTTGCACCTTTTGTTCCTGCAATTTCTTGTTTTGTCTTCTTATGTAATGTTGTGTAATTGTCTTCATTTAATTCATCACCGGATTTTGTACCTTCTGCATCGACTCCTTCATTAGAATCATTATCATTTTCGCTTGGATCAAGTTTAAATGTTCCACGTTCAGTTTTAAACTGTTACCCAGATACTTTAATTGATTGCCCACGTTTATATGTTCTTTGATGTTTCGTTGACGGTGTAATATATGTCTGTGTTTTATTCTTTTGAACCATTGGGATTTTAATTATGTTGTAAGCTAGTATTTTTTGACTGTGATAAATAAGTTGCTCTATCATTCATGTGGTAAGCGTATGGTGGGCATATATGTCGTCATTAAATTTGTTTTTGGGGTGAAGCTATTTTTCGGTTTTATTTCATTTTTAATGCTGTCAGGTTTATATTGAGAACACACAAATTACACATAATTATAAAAATGTTTTATTAGTTATGTATTTCGTTTCATAAAGATGTTCTGGAATCGCTGAAACAACAGAAATCTGTGACGCATTAACATTTATTTAAGTGGTACTTAATTTTTTTTGAGGTGATGATGGCTATCACTAATAGATATTGTGTTCGGTTGTAATATTTATTTAATACAAGCTGTCCCCATCGGTTTCACCCGCGTTCCCGAGGGATGTACTTAACATTTTCCCGGCACAAAAAGTATCTTATGTTACTTCTAATACCTCCAAGAATATGTGTACAATGTTTAATGATGATCGGTTTAGTATTTTTCGCGTAAAAGCGTAACATACAAACTTACATTCACATTTATAATATTAATAAGGATAGGTACTTATCAATGCATAGTATTATTAAATTTCATAATATTGTGTTTTTATGTCATTCTCTGTGTTTCGATTCGATTCTAAATTCTTATGAAGGTCAAATTTAAAGTTACTGAAGCTACAACCGGTTCGGAAGTCAGCCTTCAACTGAGAAGAACCGGCAAGAAACTCAGCAAGGTTACATTCTTTTTTATTTTTATTAAATAATTTTTTATATAAATTTTATCTATTCTGACTTTTTTTTTTTATTTATTAGGGATTCGGGATTCGATGCTATGAATACCAGATGACTGATATATTGCATAATTATATTGCATCTGTTTTTTTTTTCTAAATACGTAATTTAGTTTACACCTAGACACAGACCAAACAGACATGCACACAATAGTTAATACTGGGTGGGTTCGATTCCCACCTGCGACCTCTATCGTGATAGTCAGGTTCTCTAACCACCAAGCCAATTTGACCGCTCATATATACTTCCTCTTTATTCCTTCTCTCTTGTTAAGAGAGTATCTCTTCTTCGCTTTGCGTCTATTATCTATTGCTGACATTTTAATTTTGTAATTTTTTTCACGCAAAACTCTCCTATTTACTTTGTTGCGATTAAAGAACAATATTATTATTTATTGATCTAAATTCAGAACAGAAGCATACATACATAACTTCTTCATAACCTAAGCCCAACGACCGGAGTGGCAACGAGCAAATCGATTGCAATGACAGATACTAATCGATACTATTTATCTCGATTATAAGCTATACGCCGAAAGACTTGGCTGAATTATTGAGACCGCAATGAAAGATTGTTATATGATGTGTTATGATGTTATGATGAGGATTTGCTTCTGAGAATCGTTTTGATGGTTCTAAGTGACAGAAGTTAGCGATTTGTTGCTATCTCGTATAACAGTTGAAGGCTGACTTCCGAACCGGCAGTAACTGTATTAGTTTTGGCATTTATAAGTGCTCCTCTAGTAGACGCTGCGCTGTTGTACGAATTACTTTACCTTTTTTCTATCTTTGTTATTTGGCTTAGAGCGTTCCTGTAGAGTCTAATCTACTGCTAAACATCTTAGAATTATTTTTCGCTTTAGTTTCAAAGTACTAGGTTCTTTAATCATTCAATAAAAAAAAGAAAAATACAATTTCATACCAAACATAGAAAAATCATGTAACAAGCAAATTCAGATTAAAATAAGCATTATTTATTATTTAAGATAATTCTTCTAATGAGCTAATAAGACTCATTTTACTTTGGATAGGCCTGTATCTTCACCACGGTAATGTCATGGACGAAGATTCCCCCACAGACCATATTCAGAAGCAGAACTTCTTGGTTTGTGACGATGTCTCTGAAGCTAGTAATCACAGACCAAGTCTAGTATGTAACTGCCAATTTATAAGCTTTATTATAACTGTAGGTATGCCAGCTCCTTGATCATAATGGACCACCATTTGTCGCGGTATTAAATCCGATAAGACCACTTAGTTAATTTAAGGTCAGCCATTTTCACACTTAAGTTTACTCAACCAGTAGGCAAGCTTATCAAGAGATAGGGTGTTCTTAAATCAATATAAATTTATTGTTGTATTGCTTCATTGGCTTGGTGTGGTACATTTGTACGCAAAAATTTTACGGATTTGGATGAAACTTGGATTAATAAAAAGTATATTTTATTCTGAGAAAATGTAACATCCTTTGGGAAACCACAAGCCACAGTTCAAAACAACGAGCTGAGCAAGCGCGGAAAGATGTTAATTAATAAAAACAAAATACAATTAATCTTAAAATAATTTATCGTAAAATCTTCAAAGAGTACGGACTAAGATACCATAGAAAATGTAAAAAGAATAATAAAAACTATCCTTTGGGAATGCGAGTGAAGCCGCAGAGGACAGGTAGTATCAATGTATGATATATTTAAAATACAGTATATCATAACTGGTAACCGGAGCTCCACTTAGTTTAGGGTCGTTGATGACAGATGGCAATGTGTCAATAAATGAGTGTGAAAAGAAATGTCAAAAATTGGATGGTCAAAATCTTAAAACAAAAGAACACCAACATTCTGTACCCACACCAACTTCACTTCAAATAAGGTCATCATCTCCCAGCCATGTCATGGTCAAATAAAACACAATATATTTCGCAGAACACGTCCATTATTCCTCAGGACAGTTTAACAGCAAACAACCAGATACAATTGCTGCTTGAGTTATGGCTTGAGATCTTGATAGTATAATCTAATTAATTGAATTAATTTCACATCACCTATTTCGAGCCGGTCTATTGTTATCGGAATCGATAGCCTTGCCCGTCGGATTGAGTGGCGATCGGCTTCCTTCTGTAGAATAAACATCTTTATCTGTAGGTGTTAGTTTACGAGCTTATAGATTCGTAACCGAGAAAGGTCTCGATTGGTTGAATAGATAAATGTATTGATTTTGTTTGATTTGTTAGTTCAGTGTTTATTAGTAATTGCATAAAGAACATGTCTGTTTGTTCTGTGTCTGGGTGTAAATATCTATATAAGTATGTATTTAAAAGTTGTAAATGTAGTATATCAGTTACCTGGTAGCCATACTACAAGCAGTACACTCTGCTTAACTTGGGATCAGGTAACCATGTGTGAAGAATGTCTTGGGATATTTATTATTTATTTTGAAGTGGTATTGGCTTTATTTTGTAAATATAGACATTTTGGTCATCATATTTAGCCGAATGATGTGCACTTCGTAACTGGAATAGTCATAAGCCTTAATCGTCCAGCAGTTCTCTTAAATGAAGTTTGCACAGCTTATCATTATAAGGCGATGATAGCTCATCTCTTGCTATGACCCAAGGGCTTGAATCCTACAATGAGCTCTTCAGAAAGAAAAATTTCGTAAAAACATCTGCAACACCTTCGGCCGTATTATCAATATTGTGAGTAGATTGTTGGCAAATCAAACCTATTAAAATCAAAGTCATCAGTCTGCAGAATATGATATTCTACTGGAACTACTATTTTCTTTAGAATATTCACGTTATTTACATACGGTACTGTATCCGGGCGTAAATTCTACACTCCAGATAATTTACTATAATTTGTACGGCGTTATCTCCATCACACAAAACACGAAGTTATAAACGACATCATTATTCTTTCTCAAGGTTGATGTGTAAAACTTAATGTCAATATAGAACCATTGAGAGTTTGAAAACAATAACTGACGCCCTTCATATAATTCAACAGCACTGTTACCAGTTACGGTACAGAGAGGTTGTAATGGTTGAGCCGTCTAAAAATGAAAAAAGAGAAATGAATCATAAAATCAGATATTATGGCAGAACTGTCCATGGTTTTAAATTTATGCTCACGATTGTCAGAGCAATTCTATTAATTGAATTGACTTTGAAAGGTTTAAAGCGTAACTGAGGCGTTTGGATCATCTTTAGAATCTATTGACTTCTACTTGATTATCATTTGAAGTGACGCAGTCGGCCGGTACCAGACCGCAGAAGAACAGCACCAGCAACCTTCTATACATCAAAATTCTTCGTAACGATCGTGTAGGTCCAAATAAGGGGGAATTTACTACAATCGAACTTAGCATTTCATTAATTTTGTGATCTAGAATAGTGCATTTAATTACGGATTAATTATCAAAGGGCGCTTTTAATTGAGTCTCCATTTTAATCAAAATTGTCGCGTACTCCATTATGTTATGGCGTCAAGAATTCCAAGCACGCATTCTGTCCTTGGAACATTTAGCAATTACCCGCTCGGGTGGCCAAACTGGCCAACAATTTGGCGTCATTATTACCAAGCTAAATAGCTGATAATGACCGCTTCTAATATCGACCTTGCTGGTGTAGTTAGAAACTTCATTTTCCTTTGATTTGACTGTACTTCTCCAAATCATTTGTGGTAGGACTATCATCGTCGTTGTTGGTCCTTTAGTGAAATTGTTTGCCTTCCAGCGATGCTTACGATTTCAAATCCATATAATCAAAAGCCTATAAAATGGTCAAGTAAATAAAGTCACGTAATACGACAATACCTTTAAGGTGTTCAATAAATTCGTGATCATTTTCGTGAACAGTTAAACAATGAAACAAAGTCTTGCGTGTAAAATTGTTAGTGAACTGTGTAAGTAGGTAAGCAAGGACCACCAACAGCTACAAATACCATCCATCACAACTGCTGAAGTTTACGTGGATTCAGGCCAAGTTTGTTTCAGTTCAGAACGGATTACCTGAAATTATTTATTAAACAATAAATTTCAAAATCATTAATGTACCGTGAAGTTATGGCTGATGGGGAATAAGCTATATTTACGATGCTTTATACAATTTGGCGATAATTTCGTATGCTAGAATCTAGACTGACCTTTAGGGGGGATTTGGAAGTTTCTGGATGGGCTCCAACTAGACTTTGGTTCTAATAATGATAATGAAGGCGCCTAGATAGGTTTTGGGTTCGAATACCAGACCGTTGTAAACAACGCAAGCGTGGATACTGTTCAATTGAAATTGGTTTGGAATTTTCCTTTGGCTATGAAGTGTGTTAGAGCTACAGATTTGTTGGTTTAGACGCTTATATGCTGCGGGAGTATTTAGATCTCACGTGAACGCAAATATGTAAGGCTGGAACCGAACCGGTCACTTTGGTATCTTTGACCTTGTGCCCTCCGAATCTATTTGGATGTGAACTTAGAATATAAACGGCTCAATTAAATCGTCTTAATTTTTACGTAAATTACCACTTTATGTTTTTACATGCATAGTGACAAATTTTATTCAAAATTCAAAACCATTTGTTCAGTTTAGGCCCTCGGAGGACACTTATGAAGGTTAAATTTAAAGTTACTGAAGCTACAACCGGTTCGGAAGTCAGCCTTCAACTGAGAAGAACCAGCAAGAAACTCCGCATGGTTACATTCTTTTTTATAAATAATTTTTTATATAAATTTTATCTATTCTGACTTTTTGGCTATTTTATAATATTACAATAACTAGTTTAAAGAAATTTAACTTAATATACAAATCCTTACATTATTAATTATTAATTATAAACACGATTGTTTTTATTTGTTCCTCTTGACACACACATAACCTATGGTATAGAGAGGGACATTGATTGCATTCAATCTTGGGGTCCACGAAACCGCGGGGGACAGCTAGTATTCGATATCTTAAAATCAAATTAATACCAAATAAAATACCCTTATTTATTTTTGAGATTATAGAGAAACATCTTGGTCATACACAATTAATTTGTTGTCATTAGAAATCATTATCTGTGGCCTGATATTGGTAATTAGACGACGATAACGCTCATTTTATTTTTCTTTATTTGGGACAGCAACAGTCTTAAACTATAAAAAATTACAAGGCTTAACTTATAATTAGGAGACCAATTACAGCTATCCACGTCTTACCAATATCTTACATAACACTAGTTTGAAGCAAACAACAAATATAAGTATGAATATTATACAAAAAGAAAGAAAAAATGACAATAATAACAGCTATATACTTTATATTTATTTATAAAGCGTCATGCTGACACTTCAAATATCTTCGATGAATCTGGTTTAGTTTACCCATCTCTTAGGAGTGAAGATTTTCATCATAATAATGCTACCTTTACTGCCCTACTTATATCTCTGAATCACTACAATGATAATGCAGAATAAATAGCCTTAAAATGCAATGATTGCAGCTCAAAAGAGCCCCGACACAAATCCATTAAGACCCCGATGACAAAACAGACATTTTGTAACCGTTCATTTATATGTTCGGCTAAATCCGTTCCCAGACGTGATATACACTATCAGAATAGCCTACAACGTTGTAGCTCGTAAAATATAATGAAATCACGGTTCGGATGGAGACAAATCATTACGAGCTCGGAGCGTCTATTATGTCAATCATACGGCGAGTGGTGCGATTTGTGGGCGGGTGTCGAGTTGAAGCGGGCGCTGTACCTCTACCATGAGTTGCTATCGAAACTTACTTTAGTCACTAGCGAGTAAACTACTATCGATACAGTATTTCTCGATAGCAACTGTAAAATTTGTGACTCATGGTACCGAATTTCTATAGCAAAGGCTAAAAAACGTTACTCGCTAGTGTCTACATTTCGATAGGTTTTTTATCTATCGACTCGTACTATCGTCACTTTCCATCAGGTGAGATCTAGTCAAATGCGCTCAAGTTTATATATAAAAAAAAAATCGTACATTTGACTGGATCTGATGAAAAGTGACGATGCAGTCGAGGATGGTACACTCCGAGATTGTATGAATTTGTCCGTATAATGAAAGAGGAAGCAAAACTCTTCGTGCGGATAAACGAAATATCAACAACAAAATGATGGAACCCCAGCGCCTAGTCACCTGTAAGTTTCGCTCGTACTTAGGCTTACGTTTAGACACGTATGAAGGTCAAGGTTACTGAAGCTACCACTGGTTTGGATCAGCCTTCAATTGAGAACCGGTAAGAAACTCGCCCAAATTACATTTTTATATTGATTGGCAATAAAACTAACACTTAACTATTGTAGTACTTCATATCTTAGGTAATTTATTTATCTTGGATCTTTTTTTTTTACTTTATTTATGAAAATAAATGAATAAATTAGTACTTACAATTTATAATATGTGGTTGAGGTGGTTAATTTATGTTTGTTTTTTATCTTATCTAGTTTAGTTTTTATTTAGTATATTTCTGAAACTTACTTGTTTTCTCGTCTATAGAAAAATACAATTAAATTTTCTAGGTCTCCAAAGCACCGCACTATGTTTTCCTTCACTGAAACCACGACTATCATCTAGGCATTCGCCTTTTATAATATAATATAATTAAATAAAAGCACCAATTCCCGCCTCAACTGCCACCATACCTTACATTTACGAAGTGGTGTGATCACAGACAGGCGGCGGATCGCGTGCTAACGGTCTCAACGTGTAATAATTTGCGAAGTCCGACTACTAATAAACCAAATTATGGCCATTAAGTAAAATTTCACTTTTTTGAATGTCAATGCACGCCAGTCGTCTGTGGATTTTATTTAGGGCGAGGTTAATGGCCTGTTTTGAAGGTATCTGTCCGTGAATCCTCTAATACTAAATTCGTCGGTAAGTCGACGCAAGGCCTCGGAGAGTAGATCTCTCACTTTATTGCATGGATAACAAAAGAGTTAGAGCAATGAAGCTGAGACGTCGTCGAGCTAATGTCATTTACTATAGAAACACTCCCCGAAATTATATTCTCTTTTCTCTCAGCTGTCTTTGTGCATACTCCTTTCAGTTGGACGCCAACTCATATTTAAGCGACTAAAGAGGATACCCATTATACACCTTGATTTCAAATAGCTTTTTATATTTTTATACCCACATTGATTTTTCAGACCTTAAGAAAACGAGAATAACCTCGGGGTGAAAGTTAGCAAGCTTATAAATTCCACGTGTAAAACCACAGCCAGGTTTAGGTAACCGTTATATTTGATTGTAGCCTAGCTTACTGGCAAGCAATGTCAAAAGGACAATTAGTAGCTCGCACGAGTACTAAATCACTCTCACAAAACGTGTACAAATAAGCTGAGGCATAAATAAAATGCGGTAACACTCACTAACCGTACAATTTCTCTGTGGGCACGTACGTAATCTATTTTTACGTATATTTAGAGCCGAAAACGTACGCGAACGCAGGGTTGCCACCCCACTAATAAAGTGTTTACTTTATGTGATTAGAGGCAGTTAAGTAACACTTGAAAGTATTTTAGGAGTGTGATGATGATAAATAAATAAATGTCCTTGGATTTGTTTAAACGCAATCTGATCCCTAAAGCTATACTTATAGAGCGTATGATAACTAGAATGAGAGAAATATGAAGTAAATAATATTAAAAAAAAATACAAAAAAATATTTTAATAAGTGGGAATTAAACCAGAGTGTTTAAATATCGTAGGCGTAAAATTGCGTTGCACCTACTGTTTTCAAGGTATGTATGCTTACCTTAAAACACGTGAGATGTTACACAAATCTAAGTCTTAAAATAAGATTCGGTGGGTACCAAATAGTTTAGCCTTCTAAAGGTGCTTCACTATGCAATCAGTACCACGTATCCATTAGAGCTCATCAGGCAAAGTATTTTGGTACTTGTAATTTGAGACTTCTCAAGTATATATAGAAGCTTCAAATTGCTGTGACCAAATCGTTTAGAATTATCTTACTCACTAGGATAAGTTACAGGAAGATCTTTAATGTCTTATTTGGTTTCCATAGACGGACTACATAGTTTTTGTCTTTTTGAAATTTATATATGGGTAAGAAATGTTATTATTTTGTTGCCATTTGTCACCAGCTACTTCGTCGAATATTATAAAAAGCCAACTGGTTTATTCTATAATTATCATACAACGTTTGTTATGAGATTTTTCCTTAACCTCACTGCAGTGGCACTACAGTTAGCATATCCTAAAAATATGCTCTATCTTTGTGTCAAATCCGTTAAACCATTACGATTTGAAAGAGAAACAAAGATCCACTCAAAATCTTTCCCGTCTTTAAATAATATTAGGAAGATAGTAGGATATTTAGAAAAGGTTGAACATTAAATAAAATGCCATATCAGTCAGATTATAATATTGCGATCTTGCTCTCTTGCCATTTCTTTTCATTTGAATACTTCTGAGCCGGTGGTAACGTCTATAGCTCTGACCTTCTAAAACTAAATAAATAAGATGATAGCATAGTTGGTATTAAAGCAAATGGGATGACGAGAGAGTTCCTACTAAGAGCTTGAGTTACCAGTGAAGAAAAACATCATGAGAAAACCAGGGTACTTTGTTAAACCCGCCTGGCCAGCTATCATCCTCAAATTGAAATTCTACCGCACTCTAGCTTAAGAGTCAATTTCGATCTAGGCTTTGTGTTAGGCCTACCTTCGGCTAAATAGTGAAAGTGGTAAAAAAATGTTTTTTTTCATGGTAACCCTATTTCGGAAGCGTTTGATATCGCACACAGAGGTTTGAATGAGCCGGCACGTTTGAACTCGCCAGGTGGCCGGCAGTAAATCGTTACAATGTGACAAATCACCGAATGTTTCCGTGATCGATACTATGGAATGTTGCCTGTATTTTTAATCGAATTAGACTTTTTCTCAATCGATTAATGTTACCGATGTTTGCTTAACATATAATTCTTTTGTCGTTATAATCGAATACCATCTTAATTAATGTCGTAAATTAAGAATTACAAACGTTGCGTAAGTTGAAAACGTTACAGTATGGCGGCTTTAGTTTTTTTTTTACTTTTTCTATAGATATGTTTGTGTGTAGTGTACTCAAAGCTTAGAAGAAAACTTGCTCTCCAGTGCCAGGATACCGGTAAAAGCTTAGCGGCAGATTTTCAACTTAAATACATGGAAATCAAATGACAAAGAATCTAGGCATTTAATAAAGATATATAAGGATGGATGGTTTTCAGCCAGAAAGGAAATTGTTTCAGCAACTTTGGAGTTATGTATTTATTTCCGTTTGTTTAATAATTATAACTTATTTAGAAAAGCGAAGACTGTATTTTAATATTTTGTATTTTCAATATACCGAAATTAGCATGCATGTTTGTAAATATTTGAAAACAATAGTGTAAGTAGTTATTATTTAATATTGACTTCAAGCTCGCATTTTAGTTTAAATAGTTTTAAACAATTATAATGTTTTCATAACTTTGTACTGAAAATCGAAGGTCAATGACTTCGTCGCCGACTGTTGATGAATAAAATAACTTTTTTCAGTGGTTTGGAACATTTAGGATTTTGAATTTATTGTTGTTTTTTTGGAAAAAATCATCACATTTATTTTCGAGCTACCGCCCCACAATTTTATCAGCGTTGCCGAGGAATCGAATGTACCTAAACATACTTAAAGGAGCCTCTAGGTTTCTTTCTCCCTTTTTACTTATTTGGGGATAAATTGAAATAAATGAAGATTAAGGGATCGCCTTATTTATTCCTTCATATCCCCTTTCTTATACCTCGATCGAGGGATAGATATTCGCTAATCTTCTAAGTTTAAGAAAATATGTTGACCTATTAACTATAATAATATATACAGGATGCGCCAGAGAAACTTACTTATTTGAAAAAATTCCCGCGCGGTGAGTTGGGCGGGTAGAGGGGCAAGAGGGGGCGCATCTGGAGGGGGAAGTTCCCAAGTTTGTTTCTCCCTCCAGTCAGTTGCCATCATGCTCTGGTCTAGAGAGCAGCGGGCCTTCGCAGTTGAGAGCTTCTTTTCTAACGGTCGCTCACTTGTTGCTACGCAACGTGCCTTCCGCGCTCGCTTTGAAATTCCTCCTCACAGACTCGTTCCTGGCCGTAATTCGATTCTGTCGTGGGTTAGCTCATTTCGGGAGTGTGGAAGTATCGCTAAACCCAGAAACGGACTTCAACGGACCATCAGAACTCCGGAAAATATCGAAAGAGTGAGGCAGTCAGTTGTGCGTTCTCCCCGGCGTTCGGCTCGCAAACACGCAGCTGCTATAGGAATTTCTGATACCACTGTTCGACGAATTCTCCATGAAGACCTTCAATTTCATCCCTATAAATTGGCTGTTGTGCAAGAATTAACTGAACGCGATTTTGTTGCCCGACCGCCTCATCTCTCTCAGAGGCGATCTCCAATGGCCGGCACGCTCTCCAGATTTGACTCCATGCGATTTCTTTTTATGGGGTTATTTGAAATCCCTGGTTTATGTCGATCGACCACGGACCATAGCACACCTCAAGAACAACATTCGCGACGCCATTGCCAACATACCGATTGATATGCTGCGAAGAGTTGATACGAATTTCAAAAATCGACTTCATCAGTGTATGCGCAATGGGGGTCGCCATTTATCCGATGTCATTTTGAAGACTGCATAAAAAAAAATTGGGATATTGTATTCTCAAATAAAAAAAATTTGAAAACAATAACTGAAGTACTTTTTTTTTTATTGACCTTTCAAATAAGTAAGTTTCTCTGGCGCACCCTGTACTACAATAATATATTTATGCATTATCTAAAGATTCATTTGTCTATGCATTTTTTTTAAATACAAAACCATATAAAAGGATCTTCCTATCCCGCACGCTCAGGTTGTAAAGTTAGTCCCCCACTGTGGTCTTCCCAAATGGATTCCTTCAAGAAGAGTGAAGAGAGATATATCTTCACTCTTCTTGAGGGTTGGCATCTCGTAACTCCCCTGGTGTTACAATCGTCAATAAGCTGTACCTCTACCATGAGTTGCTAATCCGAACTCACTAGCCATATATAAGCCCATAAAGGCTTTTGTGGTTTTAAGTATAAGAAGTCCCAAACAAGTAGTGGCTATTCCCAAGGATGTCGTGACGAAAAACAGACGTGGCGTCACTACTTGCAGGAAATAGTGCCTCTCTAATATTATCTCCTTTTATTTTGTTGCTATGTCCTTTGTAGAATTGTACCTTACACTTTTAATTATTAAATTACCCTTAATAATTTACACTTTCCATTAGTTTAGAAACACCGTCAATATTTATTTTCTTTGAACTGTCATAATGACAACTGTCATAAAAACGTTTCGTTACACATTTATTATTTTCTTTACCTATAAATCTTTTATTTGTATTCATTTATTCCATTTGTAATTTAAATTTATTTATTTGATTCTTTTTTATTTTGGCGTGTTTCTTAGTTGCAGTGTAACAAATTAATTTAATTTGATCTTATTTACATTTTGAACACAACTGGCAGATGAAAAGTTATTTAGCATTTAAACTTTTACCATAACATATATAAAAATAATATTGGATTATTTATACATACATATTATACATATTCATTCTTTATTTATTATATTATTTTGATGTTAAACATACAGAATAATAGTGATAATGACAGTGACGACTATTTTTCCATATCTTCTACTATTAGCAGCGTTGATGACAGTTTTACTAGTATTCCATCTCTGTCTGATACCCTTGAGACTGAGTTTTCTGATGTACCGAATAATTTTAATGTTATCCATATAAACGCGCAAAATATTCCGGCACATTTCACAGATATGCTGGCATCTTTTGACAACAAAAACATTCATGCTATACTAGTCTCCGAATCGTGGCTTAAGCCTTGTCTCCCTTCTACGTCTTACTCCCTGCCCGGCTTTTGCCTCATACGTAATGATCGTATCGGCAGTGTTGGTGGCGGTGTGGCTATCTACCTGCGTGCTCACATTCCTTTCTCTGTAATTAGCGTGTCTATGCAGCCGCCATCACCAAATGCTGGTGAACATTTGTTTATTGAAGTCCTGTTCTCACGAGTAAAACTACTTCTTGGAGTCTACTATAGCCCATCTTTACGTATTAACTACTTCTCCTCCTTCGAAAAGATCTTAGAAGATCTGATCCCATCTTACAATCATTCGATTTTGATGGGCGATTTTAACACATGCCTACTCAAAAAAGATACTCGTTCTTCAACATTAGAATCTATAATTTCTTCAAGCAACATGCATATACTCCCACTTAATGCTACCCACAACTTTCCGAATTCATCCCCCTCTCTTCTTGATCTTATTTTCGTTTCGTCGTCCTTGCATGTTGCTAAGCATGGCCAATGTCCCGCCGATGCCTTCTCATATCATGATTTGATATTCTTGTCATACAAAATCCGTCCTCCAAAAGACAAACCTAAAATCATTCTTCAGCGTAACTTTAGTGGGATTAAGCAAGAGCAAATTATTGAAGATGCACAGAACTTAGACTGGACGCCTGTTACAATGGCTCAATCAATGGATGGAAAAGTGGATGCATTTAATTCTATCATTACCAAACTCTTTGACAAGCACGCCCCCTTGAGAACTGTAAAAATAAAACATCTCCCCGCACCGTGGCTTACAGATGACCTTAAAGCTTTAATGCATAGAAAATCTACGGCTAAAAGTAAGTACAAATGTCGTCCAAATGATGTTAATATGGCTAATTATACAAGAATTCGGAATCGCTGCAATACAGTGCTTAGGGATGCTCAACGACGCCATATTCACCAATCCGTTCAAAACGGAGATCCAGCTAAAGTCTGGAAATTTCTCCGGTCATTAGGAGTTGGTAAAACACGCCAAGATTCTATTCCCAATGATCTTGACATTGACTCCCTTAATACACATTTTTCCTCTTCATCTAGCATTGATGATTCTATTAAAACTGCTACTTTGCAATTTCTTTCAACCACACCAACTCCTGACCATGATCCTTTTATATTAAGTAAATTCTCTGCTTGTGATGTTAAAAGGAGCATATTGTCGATTACATCCACTGCTGTCGGTGCGGATGGTATTAGCCGAAACATGCTAGTTCCTATCTTAGACCCTATCCTTCCTGTTCTTTGCCACATCATGAACTCATGTATAACAAGCTGTGTTTTTCCTACTCTGTGGAAGGAAGCCCAAATTATCCCGTTACCCAAAAAACCAAACCCCAAATCCTTTTCCGAATATCGTCCCATTTCTATACTCCTATTTTTGTCTAAAGTCCTCGAGCGCCTCATCCACAATCAGCTTAGCAATTTCCTGACCAGACATAACTTGCTCAACCCATTACAATCCGGATTCCGTCCTGGCCACAGTACGTTAACAGCACTCATTAAAATTACAGATGATATACGTGCCGGTATGGAAGATGGTAATCTTACTGTGCTAACGCTATTAGACTTCAGCAATGCTTTCAACACCGTCAACTTTGATATTCTTCTCGCAATACTTCGCTCTATTAACATATCTCCAACAGTAATCGAATGGTTTCGCTGTTATCTGCATGGTCGTCGGCAGCGAGTGCGTCTTGAAGAAACTTTTTCTTCATGGTGTGACACGTTAGCTGGGGTACCGCAAGGCGGCGTATTATCTCCTCTCCTTTTTGCAATTTTTATTAATTCTATATCAAATCATATTACTTCTCCCTATCACTTGTATGCAGATGATTTCCAAATTTATTGCCATGCTCCTCTCAGCAATCTCTCGAGCGCTATTGATGCTACAAATGTCAACCTTTGCCGAATAGTTCAGTGGAGTAAAGCCTATGGTCTTAAAATAAACTCATCAAAGACACAAGTTGTGATTATTGGCAGCCCCCATAGGATATCTAAAATAATTTGGACTGATCTTCCTAAAATTGTATTTAATGGTGTCACTGTTCCCTATAGCAAATGCGTAAAAAACCTGGGCTTAATTATGGACCAGTGTCTTTCTTGGGGTCCTCAAATGGAAGTCGTTAGTCGAAAGTTATTTGCGTCAGCCGGCTCTCTTAGGAAGCTGCGTAATTTCTTACCAACAGCCACTAAAGTTGCGCTCGTGCAGTCTCTACTGCTCCCTATTTTAGACTATGCCGATGCCTGCTATCTAGACCTCACGGAGGAACAGCTAAATAAACTTGAGCGACTTCAAAACTTTTGCATAAGATTTATATTTGGTTTACGCAAATATGATCATATCTCCGAATATCGCACTAAACTCAAGTGGCTTCCCATACGCCTTCGTCGGAATACTCATATACTCTCCCTTCTTTATACTATAATGTTTAATCCATCCTCCCCGCGCTATCTTAAGGAACGTTTGATTTCCTTCATTCACTCAGGTCATCAGAAAATCTCATTTTGAAAACGCCTCCACATAACAGTTCGTTCTATGACAAATCGTTTACAGTCCAAGCAGTTCGCCTTTGGAATGCGTTGCCATTCTCTTTAAAGAAAGCACCTTCACTAACTTCATTTAAATATCAGGTGAAAAAATTTTATCTCTCCAATTGACTGTCGCTGCTATTTTGGTAATATTATTTCTATTGTCCAAGTTGTTGCTTTTAATATATATATATTTTTTTTTTTTCTCTTTTTTATGATAACTTTTTAATATGTGATATATTTATTTTTGGTTTATATATGTATGTGTATGTAAATTTTTAGATAATCTAGATGCACCACCGTCAATTATCGTCCCTAAATTTCTCTCCATCCTAAGGTTGTCTGGAAGAAATCGCTTTTTAGCGATAAGACCGCCCATTGTACATAGTTTTAAGGTTTATTGTTGTTTATGTTATTAATTTTCTTGTTTGGTGTACAATAAAGAGTTATCTATCTATCTATCTATATTGCTATTTTGATCAGAAATAAAAAAAAAAAAAAAAAAAGTAAACTACTATCGATACAGTATTTCTCGATAGCAACTGTCAAATTTGTGACTCATGGTACCGAATTTCTATAGCAAACGTTACTCGCTAGTGTTTACATTTCGATAGGTTTTTTACCTATCGACTCGTACTATCGATTTAAGTTCTTTAGGTGACCGCTAGTGGCACTGTATACATTTGCCATAGAAATGTTTTACGCCGTCGCTAACGAGTACGTACGTTAAAAACTCATGGTAAAGGCACTGCAGTAACCGTTTACTATACGATTACCTTAGTACTAAAAAAAACCTATTCAGCATCACCACAACACTTGTAACTTTACCGGAACTAATCATTAATACCCAACAAAAGTAGGGTTTAGAGGTCAAGAAATACTAATAATATAATAAATAACTTTAAGTTAAATAAAAAATATAAAAATAAAATGTTTTTTATTGCTAAATCAAAATACATAATCATATGCAGCCCTGTCTTCAGAACTCGCGCGAGCTGTGTGTCAGAAGACAGTTCCCACCCAACGCTTGCCTTATTCTAATTGATTTAACAAAAAAAAAACTTTATAATTAAAATACAATATCAATTACCATTTCATGTGTGTATGTGTGTGTTTGTGAGTGTGTGTGTTTACTTGCATGTGCTTGTAGGCGCGTGTGCGTGTCTGTTTGAACAATTAGTTTACAATAAGGAATAGGTTTTCTGTACTTGTATAATCTAATTGTTGTAACCATAGTTTTATTTTATCTTTTAGCTTATATCTGGACACATTACTTAAGTCGTAGTTATCATTTATTATATTATATAGTCTGGGTGCAAGTGAGTTATATTGCATTTGTTGGTACGGGATTAAAAAAAAAGACGACAGAAGTGAAAACTGACTTGAATATAAATCTATATTGTAATATTACTAATATGTAATATTATTTGTAATATGCTAATATTATATAAATAAATAAAATAAAGATCGTGGGACATTCTATACACACGGCCATCTGATACCAAATTAAGCAGAGCTTGCAACTACTTTTATTTCTAAATACATACTTATATAGGTACTTAAATCCAGTCACTGAACAAACAGACACGTGCACACAAATGTTTGTTCTGGGTGGGAATCGAACCCGCGACCTTCAGCTTGGCAGTCAATGTCGCTAACCAAGCGAACTGACCTGCCAATATAAACACACATATACATACAAATACATTGATAATATAATTATATTACCCAAACTCAACTCTCGTGTTAACGGGACCAATACATGGAGATATATACAGAGGTGTCGGTAACGGTAACAGTGTCGCGAGTTCAATTGTTTTTTTCCCATCTCAAATAATGCCCAACGCGCCTAAAGAAGTTTTCACTTCAATAATCTTAAAATAATTAGAAGTATCAATTGTTGGGCTACCCTGGAGCGTGCGCGCGCGTCGGTGGCGCCCTGGTTATTGCTTTAGAAATCGCAACAACAGAAATAAATACACAAACTATTGTTTGTTTTGCATATCCACTTAGTAATAATACAGTGTAAACTCTTTATAACGTTATCCTTTATAACGATAAACTCCCTATAACGTTGAAGTGAGCCCAAGTTGGTTGGTTTGTTCACTTTGTTTTGTTTTTTTTTGTTCACTCCATATAACGATAACTCTCTATAACGACAAAAAATGCTCAGTCCCTTGAGTTTCGTTATAAAGAGTTTACACTGTATTTGCACAATGTAGGTACCAGTACACTCTATAGAAGTAAGAAAGTTCATATTCTTCATTTGAATGTAACTATACAAGTATTTGACAGGCCGATTGGTTTGGTGGTTAGACACCCTGACTACCAAGTCGAAGGTCGCGGGTTGGATTCCCACCCAGGACAAACATTCCAGTGCTTGAACATCTCTGTTTGTTCTGTGTCTGGGTGTAAATATCTATATATGTATGTATTTATAAAAATAAGAAAGTAGTATATGTAGTATATCCATAGTACAAGCTCTGCTTAGTTTGGGATCAGATAGCCGTGTGTAAAGAATGTGCCGGGATATTTATTATTAAGAAAGTACAAGATTCCAAACTAGCTGTTCCGCGGTTTTTCCCGCGTTCCCGAGGGATGTCACATTTTACCGTAATAAAAAGTAACTTGTATGTTATTCCAGGATGTGTTCTATCTATTTGCCAAGTTTCATCCAAATCTGTTTGGTAGTTTTTGCGTGAAAGAGTAACAAACATACATACAAATATTCGCATTTATAAGATTAGTAGGAGCTAAATGCAGTATTTTTTTATTCGTTTAATGACTATAGAGGTTGGTTCGGGAGTTAGAGACTTTGACACCCACGCCACAGGTTGCAGGTTCGATTGAAATCCAGGACAAATATTTGTGTATGGGTGAAATGTATGTGTATGTGTTTAGAAGAATTGAAGTAGTATATTTAGTATATCTGTTATATGGTTTCCATTGTACAAGCAGAACACTCTGCTTAATTTGGGATCAGATGCCCGTGTGTGAAAATTGTCCCAACATATTTAAAACATATAGAATGAGGCGGAAATTAGTTATTCCATACTAATATTATAAATTCGAAAGTCTCTGTTTCTTACATTTTCACGGCTTAAGGGTTCAACTGATCTTAATACAAAAAAGGCAAGCATCATCACTACATAGTATAAAACAAAGTCGCTTTCTCTGTCCCTATATCACTATGTCCCTATGTATGCTTAAATCTTTAAAACTACGCAACGGATTTTGATGCGGTTTGTTTTTAATAGATAGAGTGATTGAAGAGGAAGTTTTTTATGTATAATACATGTGACATTCCACAGGAACGCGGGTAAAACCGCGGGGTACAGCTAGTGTAGTATATAATACGTATAGGGACATAGGCAAACTTTTAGGTAACATTTCTTAGCAGTAATATTTAAATGTTTTGCATATGGAGCAATAAAAAAACGATACAGATTCTTAATCTCATTTATTAGCAAGTTCTGAAGACCTTCATGTTGGTCAAAAATCCTATAACAATTATTTGTAAAGTGTATAAAAAGTTGAATACATTGTAAAATAACTCATTTCTCGAAACATTTCAAATACAGTAAAAGCTCCGTATTCGCGGTTTCACTATTCGCGGATAAAAAAAATGCGAGCCAATTCCTATATTCGCGTATAAAGATTTCTTTATTCGCGGATCTAACCTGTACATAGGTACATGTATACGTATGTATTTAAAAAGGATTCGGTATCCTTTGTAAACGCGACGTCAAATGGACTAATAAAAAGGTAAAATATACCTTATTACAACTACGCCTAAAGTATGTTGTAAATGATATCGTCGCTGTATTGGTTCCACTTTTCCATTGACATAAGCCGCCTTCGCCACGGTCGGTTTTTGAGAATGTACACAAACAGAATGTTTAAGTAAAGCAACATATTAGACGTTCAATATGGTCATAAACTACTAATTGTAGTTTTTTTATATATTTGTTTTTTTATTTTGTCACCTAGGAACGTATCCCCTACAATCCCATATAAATTACCATTCCATATACACGGTTTCTGTATTTGCGGCATATTAACGGAACGTATACCCCGCGAATAAGGAGCTTTTACTGTATAACAATGCAACACACTGTTGTACACACCATTTGCATTGTAAGTCAATTTTGTTTCATATGAATGAGCCTTAAGTGGCAGTGTAAATCGTAGGTACTATCTTAAAATAAAGCCGTAAAAAATTTTTGAACCCGCTAATACAAAATTTGTCGGCGAGCCACTTCACGGAGGAGTCGGAGAGCTTACCTCTCACGTGATTTGTAGTATTAGTGTAGTAAGCGAAAGAGACAGAGCACGGACGCCGCGACGAAACATCCTCGAGTTAGTGTCAGTTTCCTTACAGAATCGAGCCCTAGGGACCGAAGGTTGGTATTAAATTAATCACTTATACCGTGAAAACGCAGAGTCTCTGTTAAGTGCGTGTATGAAGGCTATAAATTCACCCGATAAGGCTCGAAAATTAAATAGAGCCTTTATAGAGGTTAATTATCCCGCCCACACTCGTAGCCTAAGTTTCTTACACCCTAGACATAACGGGACATTGTACTAGTGATACCAAGTCCTAATGGCCTCCAAATACGGCTTAATTTTGAATAATTGAAGTTTGTGGGTTATAATTCTCATTTCGTTTTGAATTATCTGTTTTAGTCATTTTTAGCTAATTTTTTCGCTTATGACACAGTTTTCGATCCTGTGTGAAGATTTTGTCTGTTCTTGGCCAAGTCTCTTGGCCGTCAATCTACAACAATTTGTAATACTAAATTTAAAATGTATTTATTTGCTTCTTAAGTGTCCTGACTACATCCACTTTCTCAACTCTCATGTTGATCACTTGGTGAAGATCCTTCAATTCACATAATCTATATACGGAAAGTAGGGTTCCTTTGACGCATCATCACCTCAAAACAACTAAATATATCGGGATGGGACTGCTACCATTCGACGCGGATTCAAATGATATCGGTAAACGTGTGTGAATCCGCGGGAGACTGCTAGTTTTAAATATAAATAAAACCTTTTCCGTTTACCGTCTAGTACAATTTAAAAAAAACAAGTGACACTTCACTGGCATACAGAATACAAAACAAAAAGAAACTCTCAAGCGGCTCAATGTAAGTGCACTAATATTAGCACTGCGTTGACAGTAAAGGTCAGTGGTGGCCAACTTTTATTGACTTTATATATATTTATTTTATTTGAAAATTTGCTACCGTCCCAGTTTCAAAAACGATATTCAATTTAGGGCAATTTGCGAAGGGCACTTACGAAGGTCAAATTTAGAGTTACTGAAGCTACGTACTGTATTTAACATAGCCCTTATCACTGGGGTATAGTGTAGCTATCTATCATTGAAAGTATTTTGAAATAAGACTTCTTAAGGGCTTTGAAATTCTAATCCGCAACCTTTAAGTGTGGCGACAAACAAATGAATGACAAACAATCTATGTTTTCAAAAGTTATTCATGAATAATTAAAATGTTTCTCTATAAGACAAAAGTTTCACATCTATCGTGTATCTTTACCTGTTATTTTTAAATAGGTGCCGTGGTTCCTGAGACTACTATCCTGATTTTAAATACCCAAGATCCCAAACCGAGCAGAGTTTGTAGTATGGAAACCAGATAACTTAATTACTACATTACTACTTTTCCCCTAAATTAAATAAATAGATATATAGAGTAAATAGATATTTGCACCTAAACACAACAAACATGTCCATGCACCAAATATTTGTCCTGGGTGGTAATCGAGCTGTCATCCTCTGGCGTAGCAGTTAAGGTCTCTAAACCGAGCCAACTGGCTCATAATGCTATAGGCAAGTACCTCCATCGGTTTACCACCCCTGGTATAGGTAAATACATGTGAACTTGTGACATACGGACAGACTTTTGGCGCCGCATGTCATTTCCACATTTCTGCCATTTGTGAAAACAATTGTCTTATTCCTTGACATGTGATATTTCTTTTGTATGCGTCAATCAGGCGTCCGGGTGACAATGAAAGTGGGTAATAAAAAAAACAAAAAAAAAACCTAGGTATGGAAGGTTTAAAACGGGTCTGCTTTGAGGTTATTTTTATTTGTGGAAACAAAAGATTTTTTGCTATAACACATCGCACCCTCAGAACGATAGGGGCTTAACTCAAAAAATCACTTTTGGCACATATCTGATTGGGTCACTTTCACACTGAGCGGGGAGAGTGGGTCCCGGTGTTAAAGAGGCTGAAGTATCGGTATGCTTATTCTATCATTAAATTACTTTGTTTAGTCTCTCTATGGTCGTAACTCCATATCGAACAATTTTGAGTTAAGCCCTTATCGTACTAAGGGTGCGACATGTACAATGCAACATGAGTAATGTATTGACGCGACATTTAAATATGCTGACGAAAACTACCAAACCGTTCAAAATTCATGATATTCATAATTGGTTAGTTCTGACCCTGGAAGGACACTTAAGAAGGTCAAAACTACTGAATTTATAACATTTAACTTTTTGACAGGCCAGTTGGCTTGGTGGTTAGCGACTCTAACTGCCAAGCTGAAGGTCGTGGGTTTTATTCCCACCCAGAACAAATATTTGTGTGCATGAACATGTCTGTTGTAAGTATGTATTTAGAAAAAAAATACCTAGAAAGTATATCAGTTATCTGGTTTCCATAGTACAAGCTCTGCTTAGTTTGGGGTTAGATGGCCGTGTGTAAAGAATGTCCCGGGATATTTATTTAACTGAAAAGAGAAACATTAAATTTAAAATCACTGATATATATTAAAGACTAGCTATCCCTCGCCGTTTCACGCGCGTTTATCGATATCATATATAGCCTATATCCATCTACGAAAAATTCCGCGTCGAATGGTAGCAGTCCCATCCCGATATGTTAAGTTTTGAGTAGTGTTATGAGATGATGCGTCAAGGGAACCCCATTTTGGTTATCTATATATATAAAAATGAATGTTTGTCTGCATATCCTTTAAAGAATCGTAAACTATGCAACAGATTTTAATACAGTTTTCAGCAATAGATAGTGTAATTCAAGAGGGAGGTTAAAAACTAGGATTGATAGCGGGCAAAGCCAATAGACAGGCCAGTTGGCTTGGTGGTTAGCGCTCTGACTGCCAAACCGAAGGTTGCGGGTTCGATTCCCACCCAGGACAAACATTTGTGTGCATGAACATGTCTGTTTGTTCTGTGTCTGGGTGTAAATATCAATATCTATATAAGTATGTATTTAGAAAAAAAAAAAAGTAGTATATGTAGTATATCAGTTATCTGGTTTCCATAGTACAAGATCTGCTTAGTTTGGGACCAGATGTGTGTAAAGAATGTCCCAGGATATTTAAAGCCGCATGGCGCAGCTAGTATATGTATAAAATAGAGTAGTAGAGCTCTTAGTGCAGAGTTCGTCCGGGGAAGTACTACCACCTTACCCATTTCCGCCGTGAAGCAGTAGTCCACTAGTTTTACTGTGTTTCGGTTAGAAAGGTAAGGGGGCCGGTCAAATTACAGGCACATGAGACTTAACAACTTCACGTCTCAGGGTCGACAACGCATTGGCGATGCTCCTAGTGTTGCAAATGTCCATAGGCGGCGGTGACCACTTACCATCAGGTGGACCGTCTGCTTGTTTGTCGGCCCAAGTAGCATAAAAAAAAAAAAAAAAAAAAAACAATATATAGATCTTTAAATATATAGATTTATAGATATATAGGAGGCGATAGAAGATAGATAAACAATGTAGATGGAAATAAGATAAGTACTTTAAAGATTTCTTAAAACTTAGTCACAGACTTTAAAAACATTAATAAAAAACCCTCCCCACATAAGGTAAAATTCCAAAGTAAATATTAATCAAACCGCAGAAAAAACGATTGTCATGTCAAACCAAGAGAAATAACTCTTATTGAACATAAAAATAAAATCGATTGAAATATAATACATCGTTAAATTTTACGGCTCAAATTATAATTGCCTACGAATTTTTATTTTAGGCTCTAAGTATCTACAGAAGCGTATAAAATATATAATTTTTATTTATAACAATTTTACGAATGTAACCCATATTTATAACTTATTTTACTGTTACATAGTTTGGAACTAACATTGCGTAAACTCAGAAGACTATTCGATGTAATGGTTTTAATATTTCGATGGAGCAACAATAATGTTACCAATAAAGCAGAACAGAATTAAATAAAAGTTAACGAGAACAAAGTTTTGTTTAAACATAGCATGGTGCGGATGCAATTATGCATCGCTAATGTTAATTAGATGTCGTACATCTCTTTCTATTTTCATTAGATGGAAAGCGAAAGAATGTCATAAGTTTTGTTAAGTGCTGTATATTTTTTTTTGGTTTAGAGATGATATGTGCTAGCGTACATTAACTCGCTTAATTCAGAATGGTACACCGACTGTACTTAAAATCTCCTTACCCTTTTTAACTTTAAAAAAATGAAACAGAGGTGTTTAGACTTACGGAATTTATTTTTTGATACATAACATAATTTTGAGCATCAGAACGAGGACGATCCCAAATTAGATGAGGAGGCTTGGAGAAAACGATATAACACAAGTATGATATTGAATCTTGCAATAAATCTTAAATACAATAGCTGTTACAGGCAGCTTTTAAAGCAAATACACTGAGATGGTAATAAGCATGCTACATAGCTCTAAGAGCCGAGGATAGCCGTGGGAAACTAAAAGACCGGCAACCATGCACCTTCCACCTGGTGAAGTAATGCTCTAGCTAAAGGTGAGGTACTGAGTACTGCGAGTACTGATGATAGTGTGGCACACGGTGAGGACAATAACGTGATGATGAGGAGTATGGGGACCATAACAGTTCAAGTTACTTAAACTAAAAATAATAACATTTAATCGGCAGCAACATTAATAAAAACAATACTTGAGTAGTAGAGCTTTTAGTGCAGAGATCATCCAGGGACAACCTTACCCATTTTCGCCGTGAAGCAGTAGTACCACTAGTTTTACTATGTTTCGGTTAGAAAGGTAAGGGGGCCGGTGAAATTACAGGCACATGAGACTTAACAATTTCATGTCTCAGGGTCGACAACGGATTGGCGATGCCCCTAGTGTTGCAAATGTCTATAGGTTGCGGTGACCACTTACCATCAGGTGGAACGTGCGAGTATGTTTGTTTGTCGGCTCATGTGAAATAAAAAGAAAACTATGAAAGTGAGCACAACATATCATTACAAATAGTTTGACAGCGAGTCCCAAGCTAAACAGAGCTGGTCTTTTGAGACTATACATTTCAGCATGATACAACCATACTGTTTAATATACCTACCACATTTAATAAGCTATAAATCACAGCCAGGTCTCACACGCGGCGGATGGGCGGTGATAAATAATTCATGTAACGACATACGCCATACGTTCCAACTGTCATAAACTGTAGTGACAAATTCATCGGGGAGATATCAAAAATGATGCTCTCTGGTTGAGTTTGCTCCAGTTTATCGGCTGAAAGCGATGCAGCTGCTAAAATATTTTTTTTAGCAGATTTATTTGTCTTATATAAGATACTTTGATTGAATTGCCATTAAGTTTATTAACTACAACCCCCAAGTTGAAAATCTGTCGCTAAGCACCTGTTGGTGTTTTCAGAAAGCTGTACTTGAGTGTCAATTATATTTGTGAGCTTACCTTTAGCCACATGCTAAAGCTTATGGTCAAAACTGACCTCAGCGTAAACAATAGTGTAAAAAAAAGAAAATTTAGATAAAATAACACCAGAGGACTGCGAATGTATGCCAAGCCTAGAAAGTAGCAGGGTATTGAGTTCAACCGCTGAAGCAAACTGATACGAACTATAGTCTAATAGTATAACATCCCAAATTACATATATCTAAAATCCTTTTTTAACACGCTTTTATAAGTTTCACCTGTATGTTTGTATCTTACCCACTCCTTTGGGCGCGATTTTGACTCATTTTAAACATATTACATTCAAACTTTGTAGATTTATCGAAGACTGATGACGATTCAATATTTTAAAGAGTTAGTTCCGTTATCCTTACTAGGATAATCAGGTTTAGCGATTTAACTAAAAAAAGAAAATTAAAAAATAGTTTAAAAAAAACTAAAAAACACGCTTTTATAGAAAATCAAATTAAAAAATATAAAATAAATTTGAATTTACAATTGTGTAAATAAGAAAATAATTTATAAAAGGAAGCGTGGTTTTTTTTAACAGTTATTTATCAACCTTAAAAAAGTTGATTTCAATAAAAAAATGTAATAACATTTATCTTATCACTAATCACTAAATAGAACAAAACAATATGACAAATTAGTGCGCTAGTTATATTTCATCTATGCAAAAGGTTTTTGAATTTCTCACCATTTTCAACTTATGACGGAGCCAAGCAGATCGCTATTCTCTCAACAATTACACCATTAAAAGCTTACCGTTATTAAGAGCAATATGTCAGATCGAATTGGGTTCAACTTCCCTGATACTCGCTAGGGAACTCCGCAGCTTCACCTGTTCCTGAACCTGCGGTTAGCTGAGTAATAGCTGTTCTGTATGCTCATTAGCACGTGGGAACACCGTCGGTTGATTATGTAATTTTCAACCATGACTAATTAGCCGTGTAAGTAATGTTTCGAACTTGCGGCCGTATTTGGCAACTAACAGGTGTTCTAATGTTCTTTAATGGAGGAAATGGTTTTGTTGGGTGTGTGTGGTTGTTCTGTGGGGGATGTGTGACTTCTGTTTGTCAACTTCTTGAAGTGATGTTTTTGACTAGATATTTGTTCGATGTGGTGTTGTCGATTTTACTGGATAAGTGATTTACTACTTTTTTTCTCAATCTACACTAATATTATAAAGAGGAAAGATTTGTATTTTTGTACGTAACGAATAAACTCAAAAAGTACTGGACCGATTTTAATAATTCTTTTTTCATTAGTAAGCTACATTATCACTGAGTAGGCTATATTACATTTTCAAAAAAGTTAGGGATCCATACTAAAACTCCAATAATGTAACCCAAGGTGTGAAAAAATTACCAAAAAATTTTCTTACATCGCGTGCGTTGCAAAAACTATTGATGGTAGAAAGAACAAAATAATGCAACATAGTTTGGGAACGTGGGTGAAATCGCGGGGGACAGCTATAATTTTATAAATAGGTTTGTAATCATTATGCAAACATGTCCGTCGATATAAGTACATAATATACGTTAATTTAATAACAGCAGGTTTATTAAGTATATTCCCGATGTCTAATCATGTATTATACAAATATAATCCACAAAACTCGTCAACACAAAACAATTAAGCCCAAACACAAATGGTTACAGTAGTAGAGCTCTTAGTGCAGATTTCGTCCGGGGAAGTACTACCACGCAGTAGTACACTTGTATTACTGTGTTTCGGTTAGAAAGGTAAGAGAGGCTGTGAAATTACAGGTACATGAGACTTAACAACTTCACGTCTCAGTGTCAACAACGCATTGGCAATGTCTCTAGTGTTGCAAATGTCCATAGGCGGCGGTGACCACTTACCATCAGGTGGACCGTCTGCTTATTTGTCGGCCCAAGTGATATAAAAAACAAAACAAAAACAAAAATGGCTTACTGGTAGCCACTGAACGGTTCTACCACAACTATCCACCTCCTGGCTCCTCCATCTGATCAGCTCTATAGCATGCAAAGTTTCAAATTGATATGACATTTAAAAGTAGCTTCAAATAGACCTCAAAGATTTAATTACAGTCAAGTGAAAATAACATAAGCGTATTTTTTTTCCTGACAAAAATATTGTCCATTCGAAATAATTCGCTCATCTTTACCTCGTGAAAAAGTATGTTAAAAAAGTGACTACAAATTATAACAAATAATAATAACTTTACTAACAATTCCACCCCGTAAACACTTTAAAGGATTCCAGCCATGGCAACGGTTCAACTGTCTTTTAATCTTCCATGAATCTCCAACCTTACCCCATTGGCATACGATTGAAATCAGCTTGTATTTCGAAGTGGTAAATGAAGTACCTACTTAAATATAACATTGAGACTAATTACCTCACTCCGAGGCAGGTACTCATTTCAAAGCTTATTATTAAACAATGGATCTGGAAGGTTTTGCATTTCATTTACAAACTTATTCGACTTCAAGCAGACAGTATAGTAGGGATGTCGATTGACAATTATTGATCGACTTTTTAAGTTATCAATATCGATTTTATGTCGATCTTAAAAACTGGAATCCAGAACTTCAAGAAATCCGGTTTGATTCACATTATATTTGTTACGTATTAATTAAAATTTCATCAGAAAGAAATAAAATAGTATATCGCAAATTAAAAAATACACAAAAAAAACTCATAATAAAACATGGAGGATAAAGGATAATAATGGCACATTCCGATCAGCCACAAAGCCGTCTAAACTCAACATAACGTTTTCACTATTAACAATTCGTGAAAAGTTTAATAATCACCATATTAGCTTCAATTTAAAGATTTCACATATAAAAGGTTTTTCAAAAACAATCGACAATCGAATCCATAAATCGATATTTCAGCGCCCATTCATCAACATCCCTACAGTACAGTTTTAGCTTGGTATTGAATCAGGAGTAACCATGAATATTTTGCTGTTTAACGTTGGGTTAATTTATGCGTCGCTTCTGAATGAATTGGAACAGTCTTTGATACGTAAGTTGATTGTGGTACTTACTTGTTGTTTTTTGGATTTGATGCCTGTTTTTCCTGCCCTATTTTGACTCTATGGTATTTTTTGCCTCTCGCCCGCTCATTTGTAAATAATAATAAAAATATCCACATTACATGGCTCTAGCTTGTAATTGAGTTTATCTCGTCGCTTACTTCTGCGCCGAAGTTAACAACGTTACAATCTAATGTTCCTCAGAACATCTTCTGTGTGCGAAATGTTCCTTCTAAACTGTAGAGCCGTTAATCCGTGAACTGGCTTACCACCGCGTTCCCGAGGTATGTTCGAATGTATCTCGGAATTATAACATAGCCTATGTTACTTATTAGGGAATAGCATAGCTTTCTATCAGTGAAATAATGAATGAGATCAAAATTTCAAAAAAATTCAAAATTCAAAATTCAAAACCATTTATTCAGTTTAGGCCTTCGGAGGGCACTTATGAAGGTCAAATTTAAAGTTACTGAAGCTACAACCGGTTCGGAAGTCAGCCTTCAACTGAGAAGAACCGGCAAGAAACTCAGCAAGGTTACATTTTTTTTTATTTGTTATATAAATTTTATCTATTCTGACTTTTTGGCTATTTTATAATTTCAATTTTACATAATTTTATATTTAACAATTACAAGATACTTATTATAGGTAACATTAATAAAAACAAAACAAAAAAAAATATGACAAGACTACAAAATAGAAAATAACAATAATTAGGTACTTACAACTTAAACAAGAGATTTAGAGGTGCACTGTGCAGAGAGCAGCTATTTCCATACATTTTTATCTTCAATATAATGAACTACCTTGTAATACGCTTTTTCTTTCAAAACTTTCCTAATATAATTTTTAAATTTATGATCAGACATTTTGGTTATTGAAAGCGGTATCTTATTATAAAATCGAACACAATTACCAAGAAATGACTTGTTAACTTTAGTTAGTCTAAAGTATGGAACAACTAACTTCTCCCTTTGTCTTGTATTTATTATCGGATGAATAGTTTGAGTTTACCTCCTACATCCAAACTTACAAATTTTTCCTCTATAAATTCATATTAAATATAAATTTGTGGAACATCTTCGTTTATTTTATGTTTGTTATATTATCAAAATCTGTCTAAGTCATATAAAAAATATGATATAAAAAAACTAGAAACATCAAAATAACTTTTGATAAAAAAGAACACTTTTGAACAACCTTAAGTAAGAATTCAGAAACAACTGGAAAGCGCAATTAGAACTCGATTACATTACTACCGGTTTCAATTTCATCTAACACACTTATCGATATAACAATATGCAGGCTCAGTCCAATGCAAAATCGTTTTCAGCGAGCTTTGCCAAGTTCAATAGCAAATGTACGCGCGGGCGCACCGACACGCCAGTGGCCGTCGCACACGCAACCCGCTAACACGCGCAACGGACGTCCGACATCGATACAATCGAATCAAACATCGATTACAACACCGAATGACAAATTAATCGCGAAACGAACTGGTGGGAAAATAGTAATTTAAAATTGGAATCGAGTGTTACGTGCGAAGTGGATTTAGATTATTTTTTGTATTTGAAAATAGAAAGATTTTGTGCGTGTGTTATTTGTGTGTGGATTTACGTGTTTTGCTATCTGTGGACGTTTGTGAAACTGGCAGGTGAGAATTTTTTTATTTTAGTTCATAGATTAACAGAAAATTGTTTTAATTTATTTTTATTACCACGTGGATATTATCATAGACATCAGGTAAAAGATAGCCTGACCCAGTTTTCGTTATAGTTTAAATAAAAACAGGCAATCATTTTCCGATTCTCTAACAGTTTTCAAATCGAAAGTACATAAGCAATACGATAAATAAATGCAAATGCAAGTGAAACCTACTTGTTATTTAAAGAGAGAAACTGCCATAGTAACCCGAAATTCTTGTATAAGTAATAGTGGTAATAAATAGGTACTATTTTCAACTGATGTGTAACATATATTACTGACGTAGAGTAGTGTAATTTATCAAACTTTTATGAAGGATCTAAAAGTCGGTTTTTTGAAGATCTAAGTCCCTAAATAAGTAAGTACTAAGTACAAAAATACTGAATCTTAAAATGGTACATGAAAATTAAAAAAACAATTTTATTTTCGCAAAAGTTTAGATATAAATAATATTGGCGCCAATTAAAATTACGCATGAGAATTGCTTATAAGAAAACGTCAAATATTTTATCAATAAATTTTCAATCACATTACCTATATAATAAGAATATTTATTGAATGATGAAACGATCAACGTGTTTTACAACATCATTTATTGGTTAACGTCCTTCCATACATATTTTAATAATCCTACTAATTTCTAAATGTGAATGATTACATGTTTATTGCTCAATTACCTAAAAACGGCTGAACAGATTTGCATGTAATTTGGCACACAGATAGTTTATAACCTGGAAGAAGAGATTGGAAACTTTTTAATCGAGAAAATGTAAGCTTCCTCAAGAACATGGGTGAAACTATGGCTAGCAAATATGGTTCAGAAAACCTAATGAGATGGTCACATCGTAATTAAATCTCTAAATAATTAACGAAAACCTCAATCAAGTTTAAAGCTTACATAAAGTGAAGTGAAATATTTACTCGTTCAGTTATTTATTAAGTGTTATTTTGAGTTTGTCTACCCTCAAATACACATTAAGGCACGACTAGACAATTTCAAGAGCAAAATAACTATAAATCAAGTTGTGTGCGCAAGCGCAGCCGCCCTATGCTGAAATGTTGATGAGTTTGTACTGGGGGCACTTGGGTGGTGGTCCGAGTTAGGAGATTATAGCTGTAGTAGGTACTGTAATACTTTACGTTGCCTAAATAAAATAAAAAAAAATTCTTAATTTTTTTATGTTTTTATCACCTTAGTTTTGTTTTTATTTCATTTAAAATCTATAGATAATGATGATAAAAAATAAATTAATGGTATATAATTTTTTTTATTTTACCTAGCTACTTAAATATTTTATCAGTTCTTCTGAGTTAAAGATAAAATTATACTTTTGAATAACTGAATAAATGGCCTTGACTTTGAAATTGTCAAGGGTCACTTCAGATTTATAAAATAAATAAAATAATCGTTATTTCAAAGTGAACAGAATAATTGTCAACATAATGCTACAATAAAAAATAAACACTTATGTAGTTCTTATCACTGACTCACTGATGGAACTTCTTGTATTTTTAATTACAATTTTATGAAGGTTTATGAAATAAATTCTTATATGACAATCACGATTTATGTATAGTTTCAAAATTAAAAGAAAATATTACTAGCCACAAATTTCTAAAAAATTATCGAAATTAATTTGTAACAAAATTGTGACAAGAATACTGATGAAACAATTATTATATTGTAAAAAAATTTGTAAAAATGTAACTATCTACTAAAGAACATTTTTGAGCCACCACCGATTTAAACTACATAAAAAAATCGTTTCTTTTTTCAATTTTGTATTATTTGAACACAATCGATATTATCAGTGAAGATATATTTATGTCATAAGAGACTGAGCTACATGAAAGAGAAAGTACAATCGAACTCTAACAGCTTATAACACACACCATCCCCAAAAAGTAAAATGTTAGTTTGTCGTAACGACAAAGTTATGTGTGCTTTGACAAATCGTAAGCAATTACTCGTTTGATACTAATAGGTACGTCGTCAGCCACTACTTCTGTGGCCATCTGTAATTTATTATTATCATCGAAAACTCCTTTGAATATCGGGTAAAGTAAGAGTAAAGTATTAGTTGTGTTTTTAGTTATTTTTTACTTAAGTCATCATTTTAATCAGGGTGGTCCATCTTATTTATTTGGACTTGGAACTCCTTCTATTTATAAGAAGAAGTGACAATTTTTTTTAGTATTGTCCTAATCGATTTTTGTAAAAAATAATAAGTAATTAATTAAATAAAATTTATTACTTACTACCTCTTGAACACATTCTCTAAATTATAGTGAAAATGCATCACAATCTATTGGATTTCAAAACTTTGAAGCGCAATAACAGATAGACAAAAATAGTAGCTATTTTGTACTACTTAGAGAAGCTATTTCCATAGCACAAAATCCCTGATAAATCAGATTACGAACAAGATCACTTAAAATTAGGTTGTATTGTAGCAATAAAAAAACTAATAAATTAAGATAAAACCATCATATCAAAATTAGGATAAACCATATCGTGAGAACTCAAGAACGAGGCGGCAAAAATAAAGAAACCCATAACCTCAGAACAGACTAAGAACGACAAAATTCAAATTTCATACGCAAAGATACTAAAACCGGTACAGATAATGCACCTACTAATGTTAAAACTAACGCCATAAAATAAAAATTGAAAATTAAATTAAATATACTTATCTCTTGGGTAATTCACGGTATGGGGCCGGAGCTACGCCAATCCCTACTAATATTATAAATGTGAATGTAAGTTTGTTTGTTACGCTTTCACACGAAAACTACTTAATCGATCATCATGAAACTATGTACATACATTCTTGGAGGTATTAGAAGTAACATAGGATACTTTTTATCCAAGAAAAATGTTATATCCCTAGGGAACGCGAGTGAAACCGCGAGGGACAGCTAGTACTACCATATATAAAGCAGCTAAATTTCACACCGCAGCAACAGTTTTTGATATGATAATTCGTGTAATAACGGAAGAAGTATCGATTAATTTTACGGTTAAAGAGACGATGTCACAACTATAATTTTTTTTATTGATTAAAATTGAGTATGGGTGGAGATTACTGGTTTTCAAGATTGTACTTGTCAATGGAATGTTGTTTTAGATTTTTGTTTGAAAGCGTTTCTAGTGAATCTAAAAATCTAATTTCAGAACCATTTATTCGGTGTAGGCCCGCTTGTAGCTTCAGTAACTTTAAATTTGACCTTCATAAGTGCCCTCCGAGGGCCTAAACTGAATAAATGGTTTTGAATTGTGAATTTTTTGAATTTTTGAGGGCATTTAAATTAAAAGTTACTGAAGATACCACCGGTTTAGAAGTCAGCTTTCAACTCAGAAGAATCGGCAAAAGAATCAGTAGGGATTTTTTTATAAATTTTATCTATTCTGACTTTTTGTCTATTTTAATATTTCAATTTAATATTTTTTTTGTAATTAACATTTGCAAAGTACTTAATATAGGTATGTTACCTCTCTTTGGCAGTGATTGCATCTCTATTACTTCCAATGGGTTATTAGAATTTAGCATATTGGTAATTCTGTGCACATGTGTATTTTAGTTACTTAAATAGAAATAGAATATTCTATACTATTTAGAAAGCCAAAGAAAAAAAGTGTAGACCATTTGGTCTATATTATAATACAGAAAATACTATCAGTATTAAAGAAATCCATAATAGAAAATTACTAGATTTGTTGACGAACAATTAATTGCAAAGGGCAAAAGGAATTATTCTCCAAATTATCTGATATAAAACACAATTTTGATACAAAGTTTTTTTTACTACCGTTTTAAATTTATTCACGGGTAATTATTTAATGACTTTAGGTAATTTGTTACATTGTGCCCTTTATTTGTTTTATTTCGTTAGTCGAGTAACATAGTTTCAGTGTTTCTAGAATATTTCTAGTGTTTTAATAAGTGTTGCTATTTTTAGGAAATTTCTAAACAGAAAATTCAATTTAGTCACGTTACAAATACAGCAAAATTGTGATTATTTCTACTGTGTTTTGAGGGTCGCTATTTTTAGGAAATATTGAAACATGGAAAATTGCCGTAAAACCCAACAATAGTCAATTAGCTGCCTGTGGTTACTAATTGTAAGTGTTACTACGCTCGTTGCACTTCATTTCGGTTATTGCACAAGTCTGCCTTGGAACTAAATTTACGATCCCGTCCCGAGTTACATTTACGCGATTAAGTTTCATATAAAGTGAAGCTTTGACCGAATAATTAGCGAGTTACTGCAGAACTTGATATTTATTTGCCTAAACGCATTCATTTATTATCTTTCAATTTCCTTTTAACTTCAGACCTGTAATTAAAAGTTTGAATGTTCTTGCTATCAATAAAATTTATTTATTCATTCTGTTATTTGATATCACTTTATTTCCTATCTCTATATTTGGTAGTATAATTATAAAGTACTAACTGTTCCCCGAGGTTTTACCAGCGTTCCTGAGGAATGTTACATTTCCCTAGATAAAAAGTACTGTACGGTGCAACCGCACATCCTTTCCGTCGGATCAGCACTTTTACGTGCACTCACTTTATATCAATGTCAATATCATTCATGAGTTCTAAGTATCAACATTATATCAATATCAGTCAATATCAGTCAATTCCTCTATGAACTATAATTATACTTGATTCAATCAAAGACTTTTATTCCATCAACGTAAAGTTGTATAGACCGTACAAGTATTATGTTATTCCAGGGCATGCCTCTCGTATGTGCCAAGTTTCACCCAAATCCGTTTGGTGGTTTCTACAATCACTTAAAAACTGTTATATTATAATACTAGCTGTCCCCCGCGGCTTTACCCGCATTCCCGAGGGATATCAAATTTTCCCGGGATAAAAAGTAGCCTATATATTATTCCAGGATATGCTCTATCTATGTGCCAAGTTTCCATATCCGTTTAGTAGTTTTTGCGTGAAAGAGTAACAATAATTTACATACAAATCTTTCCTCTTTATAATATTAACATAGATATTAATATTAGTAGGATATAATATAATGATAGATGTGCCCGCGACTTTGTTCTCATCAAATATTTTATAACAGGCACTAATTAGGTTCTGATATCCGGGGCCATATCTGCTTGTCTTGCTTGCTTTATTGATGCTCTTAATAATATACGATTTTGTGTCTCTTTCATAATTAATTCATTTTATTGACCGGTAAACAAATATATCTGAGGCATCGCTTATACGGGACAGTGCGATCATCACGTGAGTGTATCAGTAAGGATGAGTAGGGACTTCTATCTTGAGACACTACTCCAATAGCAAATAATTGCTGCCTCAAGTAATATCTAGGAAAAACCATTACTGAGCGAGTTTGTGGTGGTAACACTGCCATCTACCGGAAAATTGAAAAACTAATAAATATAAATTGTTAAAGTAATTAAAGTATGTATTGGAATACATTATTTATAAATTTAATGCTGAGAGTGATGTTAACAGGTTTACTCCAATCAGTATTGTTAAAGTTGTATGAAAACTAAAGATAAACAGAACTCATATTTTTTACGATGTCGTAGTCGGATAAAAAGTACCATATATGTTGACCTGGATAAGAATCTTCTCGTACACCAAATTTTTTTGGCTTTAGTATCGTAATTTTTTTTTAAATTATTTTTACATCATTTAACTTTTACACAGCGTTTGGAATCCACAAAGGATAGAGTAGTAGAGCTCTTAGTGCAGAGTTCGTCAGGGGAAGTACCTATAATACCTTTCCCATTACTGCAGTGAAGCAGCAGTGCACATGTATTGCTGTGTTTCGGTAAGAAAGGTAAAGGGGCCGGTGAAATTACAGGCACATGAGACTTAATAACTTAACAACCCCTAGTGTTGCAAATGTCAAGGCGGCGGTGACCATACCTTACCATCAGGTGGAACGTCTGCTTGTTTGCCGGCCCAGGTGAAAAAAAAAGGTTTGTAGTGATGCTCCCCTCCATTCAGTAATTTCCCAAAAAAATGCAAGTATAGACACGACCTTTCTATAGAGTACAGACAGTAAAAAATATGTAGTTACAAAAGTCAAGTTCTAATTATTAAATAGGACTACTCATGCGCGAGCTACTGCAAACATGGGATACAATTCCATCAACACTGGTTAAAAAAAATACTTTACCTTCAACCTCTGGCCCGAACAATAAATAACTTCTTTTTTTCTTTTCACTTCATTCCACGTATTGTTTACTTAGTGACAGAGCGGGCACGCCGCAAGGTTTCCGTGTGGGGTCCCACTTATTATTTGCATGGTTTTTTGACGTTTTTGAACAGATAGTATCGACATGTTGTTAAACTTGCTCCTTTTACCTTAGACATGCGGGAATATTTTTGGAACAAGTTTGTAAATTTTTCGTCTGGGCCATTTTGAATAGGCTTTATTTTTTATTTTTATCATTTTTGGGATTAAATTTAGGGATCAGTATTGTACAATCTTACATTATTTGAATCTACAACTTTTGTGTTATACATTACTTCTAGTGCTCAATTAATTACTGAATGACTAATTTATTCTCAATAACTGCGCGTGAATATTGTGAAATATAATTTGAATCAATATTAGCTACTTCATAAATCACTTCTTTTTCATGCCTAGCAGCAACAAGATTAACTATTTTATCATATTCAACAGTAACTATTTCAAAATCATCATGAATATCATGAGCAGTAGTGACTAAGGCAGTATTTTACCGTTTTTTATCTCAACGAGCTTGGTCTATATCAAGTTGGGCACTTGAATCTAATGTTATGTGTTGCACGTGTGGTGATGTCATTGCTTGGATTTATTATATTTGTTTGCGCTTAAGATGCTGTTAATGGGATTCATGTCAAGATTGTCTTTCTTTTATTTATTATAATTATTTGCCTAGGTCTGTTTAGATACTGGGTTAAAGTTGGATTTAAAATTTACTAGAGTATTGAACATTCTTATTTTATTCATAGGTTTTGTTTTTGCCCAACTTAAGTTCGTTGCATGTATTTGGAAGAGCTACTAGTTAGTCTTGGAGTAAATACAGATGGTTTTCATCTAGTTCCACAACTTTTACTAAGAGGCCAACTTTGAAATCGAAAAGATGACAGAAGTATCCATGCTGTATAACATTGCGTACATCATTTACAACAGCTCCACATTTGTATCTACAACGATGCCATTGTTAATACTGATCCTATTTTAAATCCTCAGTCTTGTAATGATAAAAAAAATCTAAAGCAATATCGACATCAGTAACAAAGAAACGCGTACTTAAAGAATGTTGATCTTTTCTTGGAAAGCACCGGTGTATTGGCGTCCACTGATTGTTTTCTTAGAAATGAAAGAATGGGACCAACAATAGGGACGTAAAGCTTTTGAATGGAGACCGGTGACCACAAATAGGGGAATGGAGAACAGATTGTATGGGTCGCAGTGCTTGACCGTGGGAGTGAGGAACCAAATTCATTTAGAAACTGGGGCTGAATCTTGTATGATTTTGCGATGATGAGGAAATTCCTGTTTTATGAACTTTAAATTATTTAATCATAATATTGTAATGAACTAGAGTTTTGATCCAACTAATATTATAAAAGCAAAAGTTTGTGAGGATTGATTTGTATGGATGTATAGATGTTTAATACTCTCTCCCCCAAAAAACGATCTAACGGTTTTGGATCACACTTGGCGCATAGATATAGCAAAATCCTAAATCCTACATCAGGTTGTTATGTCAGTCTCTTACTGATTTAAACCCGGGGTGTTACTTCTCACGCCGTGACGGGGCTGCAGGTACTGAATAACTTCCTCCAGCCCCGTCTAGATATATCATGCCCTGGAATAACTTAAAGTACTTTTATTATCTCGGGAAAATGTGATATCTCTCGGGAATGCCGGAGAAATCACAAGGGCTAGCTAGTCAAATATAATGACATAGGATATTGGCCAGGTTGATTCAACCTTATTTGTATAATGCGTTGTTGTTCAGACACCATCGCTCATGTTTAGAAATCGTGTACAACTCCAAGACTAATTTAGAAACTCATCGTGAGTAACTAGATTTAATCCATATAAACGGCAATCCATTACCGCCGGCCGGTGTTGCCGGCGGCAAACTAATTGAAAATTTATTTGATTTATAAAACGCCCGCCCAACACTGCCAGAGTCAAGTTACAAATATTACGTTTTGTGCCCATTTTAGGCGTGTCTTCTTTTATCCAAATATATGCGTTTAGAAACTCCATTAATGTATTAATATTCACTGCTTTATGTCTGGTTCGTAAATCATTTCATGTCACGCTTGAAGCTTATTTTTTTTTCTTATGACTACTACAAGTTGGTACCTACAGTGATTTTCTTAAATTCTGGTGCTATTATTTAAACTCATAAAGCTTTATGTAAACGAGTTTGTGTAATCTTTATTATTATATCAGATTTCTCAACTTCTGGTTTGTTTGTAATATCATTTTTTTGCAACTAGAATATTTAGGACGTCTGTTACAGAGTTCCAAATATTAATGGCTGATATTAAATTATATTGTGTGGTATTGGCATTGAATACTGCCACATATTCGTATCTATGGTGTCTAGGCAACGAAAGATTATACCGATGACCACATGCACTTTACACCTTGCACCGTGTGGTCAACAAAAGCTTTGCCAAAAGGGGTTGACGTCAGATTTGCAGCTATTGGATGTTAAATTCTAGGCACACCAAAATTCCAAAATTATGATTCAAATTTTAACCTAAAATAAGTGTTATCATAGCCGAGTTCAAAAGGGAACTAAATTTAGAGAACAACATTCTTGCTTACAATGTATAAATGATATTTGTATTCGAACGTAAGTCTCAGTTTGTCGGCTTGTAAATTTTAAAATAGATACAAAGTGGTATATTTATGTTCTTTAAGCTGATAATGCAGTTCAAATAATAAATTCAGATAATTGTATTATTAATAATAGTAATAGGTTTTGCCAAAGTGTATCGGCTGTCGTAAATATGTAATAGAATAGAATCGTAACTCAAAATGACTCTTATCATGCGTTTACTGAATTGTGTAGTTACATTATGGGATAATAGAAATTGTTTAACAACGGCATTTATATTTAATGGTACACTGTTTATTTCTGCTTCATTATTATTATCATAGAATTTCTGTCTCATGATATCAGTATTTTCCTATAGTCTACCTATTAAATTATTTTAATGCCTAGAAAAAGGGTTGTCTTCACTACGTAGTATAAAACAAAGTAGCTTTCTCTGTCCCTATATCCTTCTGTATGCTTAAATCCTTTAAAATACGCAACGGATTTTGATGTAGTTTTTTTAATAGATAGAGTGATTGAAGAGGAATGTTTTAATGTATAATACATGTGACATCCCACGGGAACGCGGGTAAAACCGCAGGGGTCATCTAACATTATAAAGAGGAGAAGTGGAGGTAATCTCCGAAAATATTCATCCCATTGCAATAATTCTTTATCTGATACAATATCCTTGAGCTGGCTATTGACTGGCGAATGGCTATCCCAGAATGTATTAAAACCCTAAAAACGCGATAAATTGTACGCTTTTGATCAACAATTAGAATTATCAGCCCAAATCAAAAAAAAAATAATTGAGAATAAGATTATAATCTTCAGATTTAGGACCGTACTTTTTTAGATTAGGTTTAATTGTACTATATTTGTTTGTCATTACTAAAGTACAATTATTTTGTTTATTTTAATAACAATTTCTAATACCCAATTATCTTCATCATAAAAATCTTATTGTTGTAGTTTAGTATTCTAAAAACAGTCCTAAATTAAAAGTGATAAGGTTGAAACTAGTAATACTGTCCCAGAAAGAATTCTATCCACACTTTCCCAAACATTATCGCATCTATTAACATGAAGGTAAATCTAAATAAGAAATCGTAACTTACCTTGCCCCAATTCACTAAATGCACCCCAGAATCATTACTCCCAACGTCACAAGTAGAAAGTAGATTTACAAACAATATCACTGCCATTTACACGACATTACTTAAAAGGGACCGACAGTCTCAGGGTTGTCAAAATCAAGTTAAAATTTAGATATTATTTTTATACCACATGGTCCGACAAACAAGCAGACGGTCCACCTTATGGTAAGTGGAGTACACTATGACACATTTGCAACACCAGGGGCATCGCCAAAGCGTCGACCCTGAGGCGTGAAGTTATTAAGTCTCATGTCCTTGTAATTTCACCGGCTCCTTTACCTTTCAAACCGAAACAGTAAAACAAGTGCTACTGCTTCACTGCGGAAATGGGTAAAGTACAAGTAGTACTTGCCCGGACGAACTCTTCACTAAAAGCTATTTAAAAACCTATTCTACTATTCTGTTGCTTCTTCTTCTTTCCATGCCTCTTTCCATTATTTGGGGTCAGCCCTACTTTTTTATGCTCCAGGTCGGTCGATCCTGGGTTGTTTCCTCGTTCAACTGGGCCTGTTTCAAGTCCTTTGATATTGTGGACAACCACGTATCAAGCGGACGGCCTCTTGCTCTCCTATCCTACTATTCTGTCGCAATTTAATTTAATAGAGATTAATATTTTGTCAAATCTAGGTAGGCACTAAAGCTGTTTAAATAGTAGTTCACGCGCCATATCTTATTTAAGTTACTTGGCGCCAACGTCTGGGTTCTTACGCCAACTTTTAGTGAAGTCGATGGACAATTTAAGAGCAACCGTTTTGAGATGTTCGTGGGAGAAATAATAATTATCTATATATAAATATGCAATGACAAATAATAAATATAAATATGGTGGGACATTTTTAACACACGGCCATTTGATCCTAAACTTAAAGCATAGCTTGTTGGAAACCAGATAACTGATATACCTGCTACATATGCATATTTTCTAAATACAAACTTATAACACAAATGTTTGTCCTGGGTGGAAATCGATCCCACGATCTGTGACTTAGCGGTCAGGGTCTCCACCACAAACCCAACTAACCCGTCAAGACATAATAGTTAAGTACCATTTTCTCTGCTATTTGTGATTTGTATTTATTTTTATTAAAAGCCCCAATAGTTTTAATGTTACCATTGGATAAAAATTAGATTAAATTTTTAACATGTAAATTCATGTATTACCTCAAATTTTCAATAATTATTATAGTCGAATTTCAACCAGTGGTGAACTCGTACTAATATTTAAACTACAGACATTTGAAGCCATCAACATCCGCATCGAAGCAATAAATCTTGACGATTATGAAAATAAAGAAGGAAAAAAGTCTACTTCGTTTAATCTCGATCTAATTTGAAAAACTAGATTTTTTACTTATCTCATTTTATTTTTGTTTAAATCTAAATTACTTACCTATTAGAGCAGAATTGCTCGTGTAATGTACTTGAGTAAAAAACCGTGTAATATTTTTATAAAATACCAACTAACCTTTGGTTAGTCGAGTGAGGAGTTAGTTGTTGGTAGGTCATTCGATTAAAATGAATCTGGGACATTTTTCCCTCACGGTCCTAAATCCTACTAAAATTATGAATGTGAAAGTTTGTGAGTATGTTTGCTACTCTTTCATGGAAAAACTACTGAACTGATTTGGATGAAACTTGGCACATATCTAGAACATGCCCTAGACTAACATATAACATACTTTTTATGTCGGGGAATTGTAATAATCCCTAAGGAACGAGGGTGAAACCGCGGGTGACAGCTCGTAATAAATAATCTGCTCCTAAACTATACTAGCTCGTACAATAATAACCAGATAAATAATATACTACTAATTAAATACATTACATAAATAGACACACCCAGACATGCTTCACGCCCGCAATATATGTCCTAGGTGGAAATCGAACTCATGACCTACAGCGTGAATGTCACGGTATCAAATTACCATGCCAACAGGCATGTCGATGTTTAGTTGGTTGCCACGTGGAAAATGAATTCAATTTACAAAAATCTGCGAATCTTGTAAGTTTGAATGTAATCTCAGAAACCACGACACCTATATAAAAAAAAAATGCACCAATTCAAAGGTACATTATTCCGGGTGAATATAAGCTATGTTATTATGCCGGGATTCATTAGATCCCCCGGGAATGGGCGTAATACCGCGTTACGGAACGTAAGTATTTAATATCTGACAGGCCAGTTGGCTTGGTGGTTGACGCTCTGACTGCCAAACCTAAGGTCGCGGGTTCGATTCCCACCCAGGACAAACATTTGTGTGCATGAACATGTCTGTTTGTTCTTTGTCTGGGTGTAAATATCTATATAGTATGTATTTAGAAAAAAAAGTAGTATATGTAGTATATCAGTTATCTGGTTTCCATAGTACAAGCTCTGCTTAGTTTGGGACCAGATGGCCGTATGTAAAAGAATGTCCCAGGATTTTTATTTATTAATAAATAGCGGCTGACTATGTTGTGGCAACCCTGTTCTAACCTCATTTCTCTCCTAATGCTCCTATGCGTTACCTAATTTGTCCAAAGGTCTCCAATTCAAAGTACCTACAACAATTATTATTATCTATATGAATATTGTTCTTTGTAATGCAAGCTTTCCCGTTATTTTAATACGAAATATAACCCTTTTAAAAACCCTTCGATAATCTGAATATCCTGTTGATGTTTAGGTACAACTTTTTGGAATCTGTATTTTTTTTAATAAGTGAAAATAATACTTAATATTAACTGAACAACCAAATAACCAAAGTTAGAGTCATATTTATTTTAGTTCAAGCCCTAGTAGGTCACTTATAAGGCTAGTAGCTAATAAAATTATCACCTGATCAAAACTGCAAAGGAACTCTGAAATGCGTTGTATTTTTTAATCTGATTTTTTATGCATTTCTTTCTTTTTTTTATTTAACTCAAACTCCGGTCCCTCTGAGGTTCGTGGATACATGTATACACGCCTTGGTCAGCAAAAAAAAAAAAATAAGAATAGCATAATTTTGCAAGGAAGCGCCAGGCTTTAGAAAAAAGGCTAAGCAAGCTAGAAATTTCTAATGTAACTTCCAAGCAATCCTTTTTAAAACATTGTCTACTTAACTCAAGGTAATTGTTAAAAAATGGTGACTAACTACACTATTCCGAGTATCGAAGCGTAACAAAAGAGACTAAAAGATGTTTAACACAAGATATTTATGTCTAAGAGACAAATACGGTTGGATACGGTCAAGTGAGTGATTCAGCCGCTGTCCTATTGCTCTTTTATTAAAGTAAACAATAATAGATATTATTTGTTGTACAATTTGTTATCTGTGGCGCCATCGTTGACAATGCATAGATAAGATAAGTTTAAGGGCAAGTGGATACAATACGTAATCTATTAAAAGAGGAAATTATATGTTTAAAATACATACTTCTCTTTGATTTATATATTTTTTACAGAACACCTGTTTATTTATTATATATTGGGGAAAATCTTTCTTATCTATAATATGTCTTAATCAATGTGAGTATGTTTGTCCTCTATGCAGTTCATTCGATTATGATAAAAATTTTGTGAGTTGTTCTGCATATGCCCACAAAAATGATGTGAATATAAAAAAACAAAAGGAATAAATAAGAATTCTAAATTCTAAACCATTTATTGAGCTCAAACCCGTAGAGAATAATTATAAAAGCCAATGTTACTGAAACTACCATCGATTCGGAGGTCAGCATTCATTTTTCACCATTCTTTATACACAACCTGATCTCAAACTAACCTGTATTCTAGATACAGGTGTTTCTTAATTGATCTATTTAGCTAAGTTGCTGACTAGTTACTTGACTGTAACTTAAACGCAATCAGAAATATTAAGTTCGAACACACAAGTATACAACACCGATAAATCTTTTAAAATAATGACAATGTTAATAAATATGCTCTGTTAATGGAGTAACTGTAACGAACCTTAAAATTCCTTCGCACTCGATAAGATCAAAATTACAGCTTCTATGATTACCTACTGTATTAATTATATTTTCAAGTAAAACCCGACTGATATTGCTAAAAGAGTGTACAGATTTGTAACTCAATCGAGTAACGGTGCCACTGATGCCGTTGATTGGTTGATGTATAAATCATAAATTGAATGGCTAATGGAGCTGCGATTATAGGGTAAGGAAAAAGTTCTTTAACACTAAACATACCATAACCAGGTCAAATGACCCATTTTAAACTTGGCATTGTTGCTTTTGCATATTTGACTTCATGACTTTTTCTTACTAATTAATATACAGTTATACTATTTATTTCCCATCCTAACAACCATATTTCATACATTCAGGAACAATAAAGTCACAGTTGACCCGCTATGGAAGAAATAGGTACGTAGTAAGTGTTGGTGTGATTAGTGTTAATAATATATCTGTATTAGAATAGAATTCTACGGTACATAGGCTAAACCCCACTAATTATAAATGCGAAAGTTTGTATGTATGGATGTTGTTACTCTTTCACGCATAAACTACTGAACGGATTTAATCGATCTAATTTGAAATGCCAGATTTTCACAACATCTCATTTAATTTTGTTTAAATCTAAATTATCACGTATTACAGCAGAATTGCTCGTGTTATGTAGGTACTTGAGTAAAAAACTATTTTTATAAAATACGAACTAAACATTGGTTAGTCGTGTGAGAGGTTAGTAGTTGGTAGGTTATTCAATTAAAATGAATCTAGGACATTTTTCGCTCACGGTCCTAAATCCGACTATTATAAATGTGACAGTTTGTATGTATGGATGTTTGTTACTGTTCCACGCCAAAACTACTGAGCGAATTTGGATGAAACTTGGCAAATAGTTGGAGCATACCCGAGAATAATATATAGGGTACTTTTAATCTCGAGAAAATCGAAAATTATAACCAACTTCAGTTAATAGCACAACTCACAGCCCGAGTGCAGTTATGAGATCGATAATTAGCTTTATGTTACTTCGAATCCGTTTTGAAGAATAATTTATTTGTAAGTGATTTGTTGACATGAATTTATAATTGCACTAGCAGCCTTGGTTTCACCCGCGTTTATCGATATCATAGCCTTTAACCATCTAGGAAAAATTCCGCGTCGAATGGTAGCAGTCCCACTCTGGTATCTTCAATAGTTTTGAGGAGATGATGCATCAAATGAACTCTATTTTCCTTAGATGTATAGTATACATATATTGTAATTTTAATTTGTTATTGTAAGTTGATTATAAACATAGCTAAGTTGTTGACCAATCAATTATCAATTAAAATTGTCGAGATGTTTTTTCATCGTATTCAATTCATATATCTTTTCAAATACAGCTGCCACTCACATTGTCAACTGTTTTAAGTGTTACGCGACGTTTTAAGTGTTTTTCTCGTTTGATTCATACAAAGAATCACAATATTTGCCACTTGAAACTCAGGCTTCGCGCCCTCGATCTGTCACAATTACATTTACTTCTTTATTAAATACAGTGCCACCAACGTCGACGCTTTTAACATCAAAGGCTTAAAGTTCAGTATCCTCCGGCATTGTTTCATGTGTAAAAATTAAATGGGGCCTTATCTGGCGTTTGACACAAATTGAGTGATCGCTCTGTTTGGAGGAAGACGTATTGCTTTGATGTGATGATCTAAAGAGACCGCTCATTGCTGGCACTTAGATGCTTAAGTTTTAAATGTAATTATTTAAAGTCAGCGCTTGGACATTTCGAAACATCTTGAAGTTCCATTCATTTCAAGACTCCAATTGTGTGTTGTAAGGAAAATCTGACAAATTCGAAATCAGTCTTAACTTCAATACAAGTACAATGAATTCAATAAACATAATTTCAAAGCAAACATCACTTTTACTGAGAACTCGAGACTTCCAACATGAAATAACATGATCCAGCAAACAAAAACACTCCTCAAGCGATAATACATTCAACAAAGTTAAACTCAAGTAATTCGCAATCGAAAACAAACACTGTTCTTAACATGTCTCGATGATCCAATAAATCGAACAAACATGGACTTAATATTTCTAAAAGTGAAGTGAAATCTAATGGAATATTGTTAGAATTAGAATGCATTTAGAGAATAAGTTATTTTCGGACCACTAAAAGCTTTATCGACACTCGTTGTACTGAATAATGGATCAAAAAATAAGTTCACCTAGAAGTTAAAAACGCAATCACCACTTTTAAGAGTTCAAGGTAACAGTTATTTTTCAACGATATTTATTTAAGGCTTCTAGATATAACAAATTCAGTCATAAATAAGAGAAATTAAAGTAAAAGTAGATTTAGATGATAGTAAAAGTTATATTTGTGGAGATTCTCAAGGTCTCCGGGCTGGCGCCTCTGAGAGTCCTTGAGACGGCAATACTTGAGTGCACTTGAGCCATAGTGTGAAATATGCAGGCAAGGGACTCGCTAGCAATATTATAAGTGGGAATTCTTTGAAACTACTTTATTTCTTTTTCTATTTTACAGCTACTTATGCTAAGAACTATTTTTATTTGCATTCGCGTTTAGTTCTTGGGAAAGCCTAATTGAATACCTAAATTGGTAATTTTTTTTTTACGATTCGCTTATTTTTAATACCTTCGCTGTAAGTTTATTCATCTTCATATCATTTTTCTATATTTCTAAGATCACTGACTCTTTAATTATATCCTTGACCTAAATTCTCAAATATCGGAAACCAGTCACGAAATCTTTTTTATTATTCTCCATTACAACTTTTCATTGGCTCACATTACATTTTACGGCTACATTAACACTACTATAACAATCCTTTGAATTATATCAGGTTCTCTGATCGAATCAATATCTATGGATATTCTTTTATCTACTTTATTCAGACCCTTCACGTCATCTTTACTATCCTTTATTGGATCATCTATCGCCCCTGCGGTAGGTCAACCTTGATTGGTAATCCATGGATTACTGTTGGAATTTGCGTGGGTGTCCATAGCTTGTTTTCTTTGAGTTTTCGCCTCATTTAGTGTTTGTATACACGCACTGTATACGTTGTCGTGTGTACGATATATGCTTAGTCTCATATCTTGGGAGCTTTTGGGATGTGGTCGTTTACCTTCACTTTCTAGCGTGGCAACTTACGATCTAGTGGATGCGGGTTCAAGGTCCTGATCTTCCGAGTTGAAAACTTATGTTGCTGCTTCAGGCACATAGGTATCTAAAAGAGTCTTTGGGGCCGTTCATAAAATACGTCACACTAAAATCAGTTTTTTTCGACCCCCTCCCCCCCCATTGTCACGCTGTGTCACACTTTTTGTGACCCCCCCTAGAAATATTTCGTCACAAAAACTGACCCCCCCCCCCCCCTGCTGAGTATGATAAATCCTAAATGATAGTACACAAATTCTGAAAATTAAAAATATTTATTTAGTTATTATAATAAAATTTAAATAAATTAATAAATATCTTTCACACACGATATTCATAGAGGCCAGCTGGACTACACCAGCAAGGAATATAAAAAAAACGGCGAACGTCACGTTGCCGTATACCCCCCGTCCCCCCTTGTCACACTCAGCCAGACCCCTCCCTTCCCCTTGTATGCGAACGTATTTTATGAACGGCCCCATTTCTGGACTGTAGAGTTTATCTTTCTACACTTGGTCTACATAGATGAATATGACCCTAATCCTCTTCTTCCACGCCAAATATATTAGCTGTTTCACGTCACGCAATTTAGGGTGCATGGTCGATTCTTCGATTTGTTTGTCCGCTGTCAACATCGCTTAGAAAAATTTTGCTAAAACATTTATGTGCATATTCATATATAATTCTACTCAGGCGAAACCGGGATGCTAGTTATATGGATAATGCTCCGTAATGCTTTCCAGTTAGTTTATAGTAATTTCGTTTTATTTTTATAACAATAAAGATTACCGATTTCTCCAACGTAACACTTTCATCATACTTCTTCATTAAAAAATATTATTTTATTTGTTTTTGAATGTTACCTTTATTAAGTATTTTGTAATTGTTAAATATAAAAAAATGTCCAATTGAAATTATAAAATAACCAAAAAGTCAGAATAGATAAAAAAAATAATAAAAATAAAAAAGAATGTAACCTTGCTGAGTTTCTTGCCGGTTCTTCTCAGTTGAAGGCTGACTTCCGATGCGTTTGTCTGATTTGATTGTGATTGTTTTTTTTGTTATTGTTAAATTAAGCAATCTTCTGGTACGATTTATCTTCTAAAATTATTTAATTTTTTGTTTTCTTAGTACAAGTTAGTTTCGGAACAAACGGCATCCCAGAATATTTATTCTTATTTATGTAGGACATAGAGCTGTTAATGTCTTATTTAAGCAACTACAGTGTAAACTCTTTATAACGAAACTCAAGGGACTGAGCATTTTTTGTCGTTATAGAGAGTTATCGTTATATGGAGTGAACAAAAAAAAACAAAACAAAGTGAACAAACCAACCAACTTGGGCTCACTTCAACGTTATAGGGAGTTTATCGTTATAAAGGATAACGTTATAAAGAGTTTACACTGTATTTATATTATGACATTACGCTATAGTAGTATAGATTTTTATAGAAGTAGCCACCTAATAGCCCCTCAACAACTAATAAATAAAGCTGATTTCATATTCTATGCATATTTAAAACTTACTGCTTTGAGATTAAGGTATTGAATTTAATACTCGAGTATATAGTTGCTATTTTGAATTGCCAATTTGTTTGACGCCTGACGGGTGTTATAGCTTTGTGTCGGGTCGTTATATTGTTAAGTAGTGGATTCGATTACTAACTTTATGGCACTCTTTAGATTCACACTAGCTGTCCCCTTCCCCGGTTTCATCATAAGAGAAGAGGAGAGGTAACATTTTTTCGAATAAAAATTATCTTATGTGATTCCAGATTTTAATCCGTCTCTCATGTTAAGTTACAGGCAGACAGGCCAGTTGGCTTGGTGGTTAGCGCTCTGACTGCAAAACCGAAGGTCGCGGGTCCGATTCCCAACCAGGACAAACATTTGTGTGCATGAACATGTCTGTTTGTTCTGTGTCTGGGTGTAAATATCTATTTAAGTATGTATTTAGAAAAAAAAAAAGTAGTACATATATGTAGTATATCAGTTATCTGGTTTCCATAGTACAAGCTCTGCTTAGTTTGGGATCAGGTGGCCGTGTGTAAAGAATGTCCCGGGGATATTTATTTATTTATTATTTACATCCAAATTTGATTAGCAGTTTTGGCGAGATTAAATAACAAATACTCGTACATCCATCCAAACTTACGCTTTTATTATAATATGTTGTAGCTTCAGTAACTTTAAATTTGACCTTCATAAGTGCCCTCCGAAGGCCTAAACTGAATAAATGGTTTTGAATTTTGAATACATTTTTTTAATATTATGATTTTGTGCCATAATATTTTTGTTATATTATTTGTTTTTTTGTATATTATCTTCAGTAAATAAATAAAATTATAGTATATATATCTGTCCCACGGTTTCACTTGCGTTCCGGAGGGATGTAACATTTTCTCGGCACAAAATGTATCCTATGTGTTATTTTAAGGCAATTTCTATATATGTGCCAAGTTTCAAAAATATCCGTTTTGTAGTTTTTGCGTGAAAGAGTAACAAACATCCATACATACTCAAACTCTCGCATTTATAATATTAAGTAGGATTATACTAATTTAAAAAATTGATGTAAGGTATCTGACAGGCCAGTTGACTTGATGGTTAGCGACTCTGACTGCCAAGCCTTAGGTCGTTGGTTCGATTCCCATCCAGGACAGTTATTTGTGTGCATGAACATGTCTGTTTGTTCTGTGTCTGGGCGTCAATATCTATATAAGCATGTATTAAGAAAAAAAAATTGTATATGTAGTATATCAGTTATCTGGTTTCCATAGTACAAGCTCTGCTTAGTTTGGGACCAGATGGCCGTGTGTAAAGAATATCCCAGGATATTTATTTATTTAATTTAAGGTATCCCTAGAACATATAAAATGCAAACCAAGGTAGTATTACATACAAAAAATCAATACAAACGAACTCCTACTCACCGACCAGAGTTAAAATTTATGTGAGTCGTAAATGAGTCAGGTATTGAAAACACAAGTAACTAATACATCCTACGAAGTAAAATATTATTCCGCCGAACACAATTTATCAATCCTTTAAATAATATTATTCCGCCGAACACAATTTATCAATCCTTTAAATAATATTATTCCGCCGAACACAATTTATCAATCCTTTAAATAATATTATTCCGCCGAACACAATTTATCAATCCTTTAAATAATATTATTCCGCCGAACACAATTTATCAATCCTTTAAATAATATTATTCCGCCGAACACAATTTATCAATCCTTTAAATAATATTATTCCGCCGAACACAATTTATCAATCCTTTAAATAATTTATAATATCTTTAGCTGAAGCGAGTTTTAACAAATTTGAAATCACAAACGAGTCTGATTTCCTCTACGAATAGTGCTGTGACATTTCGCCATGCATTATATCGAGATTATAGTATCGATATCGATATTTCATTACAAAATGTGTGCATAACCGTTATCGGGAATCGATAACCTCTGTTTAGACTTCCGCGGTGACAGAACTACAAGGCTTGGGGAAAGTTACCACTATTATTGTGGAATCGTATACATGGTGTTGTTAAAAAAAAATCCTTTCGACAAAAAATGTGCATTTTACACGCGGTACTAATGAAACATTCCTGAAAACTGCCGTCAGCTAGTTTCAAAACATAACGGTGTTAAAGAAGGTTTTATTTAAAAAAATATATTTAAAAAATAAATTCAAAACCACAGCAATGATAAGCTAAAGGTATGGGTTGGATTCCTAGAATGAGCTTTCGCTGGAGACGTAGTGAAGAAACTGTAGCACGTTAGTATGATGCTTTGCTTTCCTGAAAACTTTTGGTGTCATCAAGGCTAGAGTGAATAGGCTCTTAATAAATTAGTGCGCCTCAACATTAATGATTGCATCACTGCTTACCATCAGGTGGGATCGCAGTCAAGCACAAGTTTATATTATAAAAAAAATCGAAATAACAGTAGAACTTAAATGGTTTCAATGCAGGTCAAGTGCACTACTTCATACACATAGCTACAGATATACGAACCAGTTGGCTTGATGGTTAGACTCCGCCACAACGTGAGTTCGATTCCCACCACAAACATTTGTGTCCATAAAAATGATAGTTTTGTATCTGGGTGTAAATGTCTATATAAATATGTATTTATAAAAGTAGTATATGTACTATGTCAGTAACCTGGTAGCTATAACACAGGCTGTTCACTCTCCTTAATGATAATCTTTCCAGTTTCTCGTAATAAGATTTATACACGCCAGCTGTGTCTGTAATCCTATGATGCTATCGCAACCCACGACCCGTAGATACACAATCATGGAAAATGTTAACACCCTGTATTCAAATACAGGTAAGTTACCGGTAGTTCAGATAATTCAAATTTATGGTCGAAACAAAACCCGCCTTGTAATGGTCCTAATGTATTTAATAATGATATCGATATGGGCATGGTGTGTCATTATTTCAAGATATTCAATTGCCCGAATTATGGGAGTTATTGAAAGAAAAATCCTGCTAATATTAAAAATGCGAAAGTTTGTGAGTATGTTTGTTACTTTTCACGCAAAAACTACCGAACGGATTTAAATGAAACTTGGTAACATATAGACTACTTTATACTGGGAATATGTAACATCCCCCGGGAATGCGGGTGAAGCCGCGGGGAACAGCTAGTGAACCATATCTTTACCCGCAGAGCCCTTAAAGAAGCATGCCAAGGTGTCTGTAACGACCCACATTTCACCGAAGATATTCTGACTTTGTGGTGACCTATGTCAGCGTTCGGGAATATTAGAAATCGGGTAATCATTTTTCAAAAAAAAAAAAATTCAAAACCATTCATTCAGTTTAGACGCTCGGTAGGCACTTATGAAGGTCAAATTTAAAGTTACTCAAGCTACAACCACTAAACACCTTCGGATCTCTTCGAGTCTCTAAACAAGCTTGCAAATGAACTACTTCTTCTTGGTGGAAATTGGTAAGCATGGCATTTGTATTACTGCGTTTTAGTTAGAAAAGTAAGACAGCGGGTGAAATTACAGACACATGAGTCTTAACAACTTCATATCAGGGTCGACAACGCGGTGACCATTTACCATCAGGTGGACCGTCTGTATATTTGGACTACTTAACATAAAAAAAAACTACTTAACTATTTTGTCAGATATCTACTTTAATATAATTTATTACTATGCAAAATTATCCCGTGTCCAAAATGGAAAATCGTAATTTTCCCTACTACCTTGTTTCGTGTCGAAATGATTAATGGTAACTGAAACAGCTGTTCTCACTGTCCTGTCTGACAAATGCTGCCAACTGACATAAATGGCGTATTGTTTGTGTGATTTACTTGCACGAACACCATGGTGTTGTAATTAATACTGGTGACACTTACACGTGTCCGATAACCAGAGTTTTACACGATATTGAGAAACTTCTCCATTTTGTGTCTAGTTTTAGGAGAAATCCAGAAAATTTAATGTTTAATTAAAACATTTAAGATATCCTGGGACTTTCCTCACGGCCATCTCATCCCAAACTAAGCAGAGCTACAGACACAACATAAAATACATACTTATATAGATATTTACACCCAGACACAGATCAAACAGACATGTTCATCCACATGAATGTTTGTCGCACACAAGTGGATTCACCCGCGTTCCCGAGGGATGTGACCTTTTCCCGAAATAAAATGTAGCCTTTATGTTATTGGATGCTGTTTCTACGGTGCCAAGTTTCAACAAAATCTGTTCGGCATTTTGTGCGTCATGGATGGAATCTTTCATATTTATAATATTAGAAGGATTATTATAGGAAAAACAAAAATACTAATCTTTTCTCTCGAGTTTCATTAACTAAAAACTAAAGTTTTCATTAACGTATTTATTTTTGAAGTGAAAACTTCTTTAGCGGCGTTGAGCACTTTTCTTGGGATGGGTATAAAATGTTAAACTCGCGCCAGGACACGTGATCTGATCAAAAATTCTTAAGACGGTAAAAATGCACAATGTTAATGTTCAAGTTTTCACTACTGCCGGCACTCCCGGAGTGCAACCCGTTGTTTTTACTCATACGTACCTCAAATACCACTCCCATCATAAAAGTCCCTTCACATATCTGTATCAACACTAACCGATATTATAAAAAGGCGGTTATTCCACGAAACTACAGGGGCGGTCCCGGTTTGCCGACTTATTAGCGGATACGTGATAAACAGCTCTTGTAGCCCACTTTGTTATTGTTATAATTAAAAACTGGCTAACATTGAGTTGAACACGAACTAAATAATAATAGTTTCTTTCTAATGTGTTACTTTGGCCTCTATGGGATCTATAATCCCACAAGCCATCAAAAATGCCGGTCTTTCGTTCATGCATTGCAAAAGAAGAGATACAAAAAATTACAAATTATTTTTAAAAAAAATTACATCATATTTATAAGTAAATGCGCATGTTTCTAAGGATGTTACTGTTACATGCAATAATTTCTGAACGGATTCGGATGAAACTTAGCACGGAGATAGTGTATAGCCGAGATTAACACATCAGGAACTTTTTATCCGGAGAAAATTATACATTCCTTGGGAACGAGAGCGAAACCGTGGAGTACAACTTGTGAACAGCTTTGGAAGGAAAATAGTAATGCTTAATTACTTCCAGTACCTTATAAACTAGCAACCCGTCCCGGAATCACCTACGCAGAAACTCCTCAGAAGAATTTCTTTAAATTATAGTAAAATCTGCATCAAAATCTAATGCGTAGCTTAAAAGAATTAAGCGCAGAAAAAGACACGAAAATTATGATTTTATTTTAAACTTTTTTGTCATGTAAAAATTTTGATATTTGGCTGATTCGTTACAGAATGATTGTGTCCAATGTCGCATAAACCTCTCCAGTGAAGACCTCACGCCTCGTCACGTGGAGTCTATATCACTTATGATAATGAATCGTTATATTAATTACTTGCGCAGTGTTGCATATGTAAATCAGTGCGGCTAGGTGGTCGATGAGCTCTGATTAAAACAATATCGTTTTAATTAATCACATACTAGCTGTTCCCCGCGGTTTCACCCACGTTCCCGAGGAATGTAACATTTTCCCGGCACAAAAAGTATCCTATGTTACTTCTAATAATTCCAAGAATATGTGTACAAAGTTTCATGATGATCGGTTATATAGTTTTTGCGTGAAAGCGTAACAAACGAACTTACATTCACATTTATAATATTACTAGCTGTCCCCCGCGGTGTCATCCGCGTTCCCGAGGGCTGTAATATTTTCCCGGCATAAAAAGTATCCTATGTTACTTCTAATACCTCCGAGAATATGTGTACAAAGTTTTATGATGATCGGCAAGTAGTTTTCGCATTTATATAGATGTTTGATAACTTGATAAGCTAGTTTATTCCGACAACTTTTGTTTATCGAAATCTCCCATATTATAGTTTTATTGTCAATGGATTTCTTTTTCTGATTCGAGATGAAGGACATCAAAACCTTTAAAAATTTTTTTACAATTGTAATATATACAAAGATGTCCTCCGCGGCTTTACCCGCTTTCCCGAGGGGTGTCACTTTTTCCCAGGATATTGGGGATAAATAGTAGGGTTAAAGTAGTTGAGCTCATTGTGCAAAGTTCATCCGGAAAAGTACTACCACCTTACCCATTTCAGCCGTGAAGCAGTACTCTCTTATTACTGAGCTTCGGTTAGAAAGGGCCGGTGAAATTACAGGAATATGAGACTTAACAACTTCACGTCTCAAGGTCGATAATCCTTTGGCAAAGCTTTTGGTATTGCAAATATCTATAGGCGGTGACCACATACTATCAGGTGAACCGGCTGCCTGATAGTCGGCCTTCAAGGCATAACAAAATAGGTAACATAAAAGTTAAAATAATAATAAACTGCTTCAATATCATTTAAATTGTAAATAATTGTATAAAACAATATTATTTATAATCTTGTTGACGCACTCTTCAGATGATATTTATTAAGTAGCATGTGACATTGCAAACTTACAATGTATTTCTCAAATACTCATCAGCGAGGAAATCTATTATTATCAAACATAAAGCTTTCATAACCCTTCGTCTCAAAGCTTTTAAGCTCCACTGTCATAGATTAATGTCTAATTTATTATACTAAATTTGAAACCATTATTTCAAACCTACAATAACTGAGATATCACGCCCACAAATTTTAACTACGAAGTTATACTTCAGTAACTATAGGACTTTATGGCGGTGGGCTTGGTGGATAGATACCCTGACGGCCACGCCACAGGGTAGATTCGGTTCCCGCCCACGACAATCATTTGTCTCCAAACACGTCTGTTTGTTCTGTCTGAGTGTAGACCATATATGTATTGAAAAATCAATTATAATCTAAATTCAAGGGTATTTATTCAGTTAAGACCCTAGAACAGCATTTATGAAGGTCAAAGCTTCTGAAGTTATCCGTTCAGAAGTAAGCCTTCAATTGAGAAGAACCGGCAAGTTCAGCAAAATTACATTTCTTAAACTTTTTTATTAATAAACTTATTGGCTATTAAATTATTTCAAAGTTTTACAATTTAAAAGTACTATTTATAAATAAGTAGTATGTGTGTATAAGTTATCTGGTTACCATAGTACAAGATCTTACTTTGGGATCAGATGACTATCACTAAAAAAATCCCAGGATATTGCACAGAAATCTTCACAGTGAGATCGACCGGCTTACGGCGAAAATTAATATGCAATCCCGATCGAAAATCCATGGATTGATGAACCTTTTGACAGTAATTTTAATACACGTAATGTCAAAATTCTACTTCAATCTTGCGATTTTAGATCGGGATCGTATATTAATTTTGGCCGTTAGTTGTAAGACACCCTAACTTCTCCTGTGTGGATTCGATTTCCACACAGATGTCCCTGAGTAAAGAAAGAAAAACAGCGGCGGCCTTACCCATTGCGAGGCACCGGGCGGCAGGTCATTGCGAGGCCCTTTGTCCTTCGTGAAAAGTATGTGATGCGAAAGTAAGTCTGGTTGTTTGGTTTAGGTATTTGTCATGTTTGACAAAAAATGCTAAAGTTATATAAATAAATGAAATTTGAAATTCATGTTTTATTTTATTTGTTTGTGTTGCGCGAGGCCCCCGTAAGAGCGAGGCCCCGGGCGATTGCCCCGTTCGCCACCCCCTAAGGTCGCCTCTGAAGAAAAAGAATTAAAAACAGCTTAACAGATAAATAGACATGGTGTTTGTCCAATATAGTTACCGTATGTCATTGTTGTGGGATCAAGTGTAGTGTTGACGTGACAAATAATGACAGGCGTGACAAATGTCGTGACACTCGCGTGTAGCTAACTTCACGTGTCAATATTATCGCATTGTTTAGTTATTGACGTGGGAACATGAGGGCTTGGCTTTATGATTTGTAATTGTTTTCTCAAATCTAAAAGATAATGTGCACTTAATTCAATTTATTGTTGTACTTGATACTGTCCTGCAGTTTCTGTTTCTAATGCCTATAACTTAGTCATATGGTACTCCCGACTGATGTCGAATCGGAGTGTAGTCAAGGTAACGTGTCATTAGTAACGTCATTCTATTATAAATAAAATTTTATCAAATAAAATATTGAGCTTCAGTAACTGTTTATAAGCAATAAACTTCCTTAAGGTTGGTCCCGACGTAACTTAAAGTTGACAGTGGTTTCCTCACCTCGAGTGGAGGAGATTTTTGCAACTATGAATACTAATATCTTAGAGTGAGGTTGAGTGGAGTCGAGGAATTTTCGAGGACACGTCTTAGAATATGGGTGTAAGAGTCCATAGAAATAGTAAAAAGAAAAAATAAGCATCTTCAGGACGTATTAGACCCTCTGTCACTGACAGCGGCTAAATCAGATGGTACTATTGCAACTCAGGAATAGTGTAGCTTTATGTCAGTGAGAGAATTCTAGATATCAAATGATAAGTTTCCGAGTTTCTTGTTTTACTTCTTTACTACATGTCACAATGGGACTAAAATATCTTTAGTGGAATGGGGTCTCATTAATAAGACATTTCTGTCTTTCTCTTCTTGAATAATGGGCGTGAAGATATGAGTTAATGTTGTCTAGATCCGTGTATTTTTAATAAGGACAATTAAGATAAAAACGACTTTAAAATAAGGATGCACTGAGTAGGTATAGAACATGACTAGTCATTAAGTTACCTATTGTTCTGTAGTCTGAAGTTATGTATGTAACCTTTTTTATACTTCTATTCTTCTTTATCTTTACATATATATTTCTTCTGTCCGTGTATGTGACCGAACTCCTAAACGGCTGGATTGATTTTAATGAAATTATGTGAGTATTTGCGTGGCTATAGTTTAGATTCACAATTGGATCCGGTAGGTGGCGCTGTAGTTGATTTGTTAGCTGATCGAAATAGGTAGAGCAGGGTCTGCCGAGTCAGATTATGTACTTATATATAGAAAAATAAATGTGTGTCTGTATGTCCTTTATAGAATCGTTAACTATGCAACGAATTTTAATGCAGTATACAGCAATAGATAGACTAATTCAAGAGGAAGGTTTATAACCAGGATTGAAAGCGGGTAAAGCCACAGGGCGCAGCTAGTTATTATATAAAATTGCATAAAGCACTTAATTAGATTCAGAAGATCTGAATAAATACAGCATCAATCACAATACCACCTCCACAGCTAACACTCCAAGGTAACAAAAGAAAAACAATTACCCAGGACTATTTGTTTAAACATGGCCACATTGAACACCCACGTGCCGCGATGCTATTTATATGTAAATCCGAGATGTGAACAAAGTGACATACGGACTGACAGATGTTCTGCGTTAAATGCGAATACTCATTACATAATATTGCGGTATTGTATTGTTTTTGAGGTTAAAGAACCCTTGGTCAGTAAAACGAGTCTCGCCATGGTAAGGAAGTGAATGAAATTGTTGTCCCAGGAGTTTAACTAGCATTCCCGAGGGATGACGAATTTTCCCGGGATAAAAAATATTTGTGATAATTCAGGTTGTAAACTATCTATGTGCCAAATTTCATCCAAATCCGTTCAGTAGTTTTTGCGTGAAACAGTAGCAAACATACGTCCATCTATCCTCACAAACTTTCGCATTTATAATATTAAGATATTAAGTGTAAGGTGAGAAAATGTTCACGCCCATTATCTCCGAAGAAGCAGAGCTGAGACCCGCATCCCACCGAGTATATAAAGTTTCCTTGTGACGTGTGGTGTCGTTTCTCGGCCACATAACCAATCCCGAACTATAGCAGTAATATCTAACAAAGAAACGATAATGTATCTTAGGATCCTGGGAGACAAATCTAGTTTCCAAGTCAGCCCCCTTATTTAGCTAATACAAACTTAGTCGGCGAGCCACCGCTCGGAAGCTTTGGCGAGCTAACCTCTCAGGTGATTGCGTAGTTAGCGAAAGAGACGGAGCTTAGAGGCTAAGACGAATTATCCTCGATCTAGTCTCATTTTCCTTACAGAGTTGAAGCCCTAGACTCATGGTACCACATACATTAGCTACCTAATAGAAAATCTTGATAATAGGTTTGGTATTTTTTTTTATTACTAGCAGACAGACAAGCAGACGGTCCACCTGATGGTCACAGTTTGTTTTACCATTTGCAATACCACGGGCATCGCCAATGCAAAAGATACGTAATATGTGAAGTTGTTAAGTCTCATGTGCCTGTAATTTCACCGGCCCAGCTTTCTAACCGAAACACAGCAATACAAGTGACAGGCCAGTTGGCTTGGTGGTTAGCGACTCTGGACTGCCAAGCCGAAGGTCGCGGGTTCGATACCCAACCAGGACAAATATTTGTGTGCATCAACATGTCTTTTTATTCTCTGTCTGGGTGTCATTATCTATATAAGTATGTATTTAGAAAAAAAAATAAAAAGTATATGTAGTATATCAGTTATTTGGTTTCCATAGTACAAGCTCTGCTTAGTTTGGTATCAGATGGCCGTGTGTAAAGAATATCCCGGGATATTAATTATTTACTATTTTCGGCGGAAATGAGTAAGATATGGTAATACCTACTACTACCCTGGACGAACTCTGCACTATGATCTCTATCTCAAATGAAATCTTAAAGCAAAATACAGTGTGACTGAAGATATATCTAAAATGAATACCTCACATTACATCTAAGCTTGTTAGGCTATGATACCCTACAATTTACCATGTTAAAGGTAAACCGGTGTTCGGTGGGTAAGTGATATCGCGTTGATTGAACATTAGATTATTTTAATTAAGGAATTATATGCTTATGACGTCTATTTCTAATATCACACTTGATTCTGTGACCGATGGTTTAGAATAGAATAGAAATATCAGTTATAGCTGTCCCCCGCGGTTTTACCCGCGTTCCCGTGGGATTTCACATTTTCCCGGGATAAAAAGTAGCCTATATGTTATTCCAAGATATTTTCTATCTATGTGTCAAGTTTCATCCATATCCGTTTAGTAGTTGTTGCGTGAAATAGTAACAAACATACTTACATACAAATCTTTCCTCTTTATAATATTATTGGACTTTTAGTAAGGATCCCTATTTTTTTTAAATATAATATATATAAAGGCCTATAGCCTTTCTCGATAAATGCACTATCCAACACTAAAATAATTTTTCAAATCGGACCAGCGGTTCCTGAGATTAGCGCGTTCAAACAAACAAACAAACTTTTCAGCTTTATAATAATAGTGTAGATTCATATTAACTTTTATAAGCTAAAGAAACCTTGTGAACTATGTATACATCCTCTCTGTACAATAGGCTACATGTATGGTTTTCAGCAACAACAGTTCAGTCATATCTATACTAATATTATAAAGAGGAAAGATTTGTTTGTTTGTAGTGAATAGGCTCCGAAACTACTGGACAAATTTCAAAAATTCTTTCACCTTTGGAAAGCTACATTATCCCCGAGTAACATAGGCTATATTATATTTTTTTAAAAATTAGGGATCCTTACTAAAACTCCAATAATGTAACCCAAGGTGTGAAAAAATTACAAAACAATCTTGCGCTGCGAAAACTATTGATGATAGAATGAACAAAATAATGTAACATCCCTCGGCAACGCGGGTGAAACCGCGGGGGACAGCTATAGTCTATAAAGCGTAACAAACACACAGACTTACTTTCCCATCTATCTTCTATATAATAAATATACCATAAATATCCCAAGGCATTCTTCACACATGGTTACCTGATCCCAAGTTAAGCAGTGTACTGCTTGTAGTATGGCTACCAGGTAACTGATATACTGCATGTACTACTTTTTAAATACATACTTATATAGATATTTACACCCAGACAACAAACAGACATGTTCATGCACACAATTGTTTGTCCTGGGTGGGAATCGAACCCGCCACCTTCGATTGGCAGTCAGGGTGTCTAACCACCAAGCCAACTGGCCAGTCAAATCTCTATATAATTCTTCTGTCCGTGTGTGAACTCCTAGTGAACTCTTTCCCAACTGCTGGATAGACTTTGATGATATTTGTATGTGTTCCGTGTGATTTGAGAATGGTTTAGATTTTACAATTGTACCCGGTAGGTAGCAATTAAACTCTTGCAATTTTCTATGGACTTATAGCGACAGGACACCCTCTTACTGGACAGCTAGTTTATATACAACGTGTTACAAAATGCCCCGTAAAAATATAATTAGTTTTATCAAAGCCAACAAACCTAGTAAGCTGTCATGTCAGGGAACCAGATTATTTAACAGAAACTATTTCTACCTATTTATAACTATTTTACTTAATAATTGTCTACTTTAATAGTTTTTCTATTTTTCATTCATTAAAATCAGTTTTTTTTTTGGGTGTGTTATACAACATTACTACTTATTTTTTATTTTTTTTTATTTTTATTTATTTATATTATATTTAGTACATATTCACAAACATTACATCGCCAAACTGCTCAGCAGTTTGTAGGCGCTCTGCTCTTTTAACAATAAATTTATCTTATACTACCTAACTATATTCTTATACTATTTTAATAATCTACTACTACTACCAACATTCAGAAGAAAAGTGCTTTTAAGAAATCATCAATTCCTTAATAACTCTTTTCAGCTTCATTTTACATTTAAATGTTAATTTACTGTTCCTAAATATTGTGAATGGACTCGTTCTAAGGCCCCGTTTAACCTTGCGGCTTTACGGGTAGTTTTGTAACATGTATACTCGTATAACTTTGAATGTTTGTTTATTTGTACCCTATGCCTACTTATACTATTCATCTGATGGCGATAAAAAAATTGTGAGTTGTTCCGTGTGCGCTTAGCAACGCATGTTGGAGACAGCTAGCTTATACCTAATATTAAATGTAGTATATCAGTTATCTGGTTTCCATAGCGCATCTGCTTGGTTTCGGATCGGATGGCCGTGTGTGTGGAGTGTCCAAGGATATTTATTATTAATTAATTTACAGTTTTACACAAACTTTTTTTTCACAGATATTTTCCTCAACGGTACCTACGGAATAGATTGTTGATAATTTTTTTCTCTAACTGTACACAGCTAAATTCGTATCGTACATAACTGACAGTTCAACTAACAATCTAGTTAACTATCAAGGTAGACAGACAAGATAGCTTGTTAAATCCAACGTTCCACGATTCGGTTAATTTAAACGTTAAAGTTAAGTAATAAACAATTTACTTTTGGATTTAACTGAGAGTTTGAGAGGCAATTTAGAGGGTTGTGTGTTGATGTATGCTTAGCTATAATGTTAACAGCTTCATAAGTTACCTGGGAATTCTCGAATGCCTTGGACGGGACGACTATATTTCATTCGATATTTCACATAGGAATTCATGATGGATTAAAGTAATATTTTGAATCGTCAATTTCATCGTTTGTTAGATGAATAATTTGTTTTCTACACTAATATTATATTCAAAATTCAAAACCATTTATTCAGTTTAGGCCCTCGGAGGGCACTTATGAAGTTTAAATTTAAAGTTTAAAGTTATTGAAGCTACAACCGGTTCGGAAGTCAGCCTTCAACTGAGAAGAACCGGCAAGAAACTCAGCAACGTTAAATCCTTTTTTTTATTATATAAATTTTATCTATTCTGACTTTTTGGCTATTTTACAATTTATTGAGGAAAGATTTGATTGTATTTTTGTTTGTTTGTTTGCATTGAATAGGTTTCGAAACTACTTGACCGATTTGAAAAATTCTTTCACTGTTGGGAAGCTACATTATCTCTGGTGAACATAGGATATATTAAATTTTCAAAACAGTTAGGGATCGATACTAAAACTCCATTAATGTAACCCAAGGTGTGACAAAATTCCCCAAAAACTTTTTTACATCGCGTTCGCTGCGTAAACTACTGATTATAGAACGAACAAAATAATGTGGAATCCCTCTGGAACGCGGGTGAAACCGCAGGGGACAGCTAGTTATTTATATTTGAAATTTTCGTATGATAATAAATGTCTCTTATTCTTTTTTGTTTCCTTACAAGTTTATTAAAGGATTTAAAAGGATGATGATAAAAGGATGGTAGATTAAATAATAAATATGATTTTATGTCTATATTTATTCTTCAGGTACCGCCATTGCGCTGAACCCGTACCTGTGGTTGTATTTCTCAATATCTTATGTAGTTAAACTATAGTTATGAAGACAATAGCCGAATATATATTACTTATAATAATAAATAGGAAAAAATAAAAAAATATATAATTTCTTTTTAACACGTGATTCAATGGCCAGTACGCGATATCGCTGTACAGTGTGCTTTTAATTAAAATTAAGAAAATGTTTATATAGACTTATCGAAGGCCTACCTGAAGCTTAGCTGTCGATTGAAAAATAAACCCTAAAACCACTTATTGAAATTCTAAATTACAATAAACCCACGTAAGTATTTTATGAATAAAACCTCTATATTACTCTGCCTATATTATCAGGAATGGTGCGAAATTTGTACGAACTACTTCATGCTGCAGCATCCATAAGGACCTGACACTCGGCAGCTCATATTTACAATAATACATTTCAAAATGGCCGTGGGAAACAAAAACATGGGCGCAGTCGACGCTACTGACTCTCAAGTGCCACTTTACCAGACAAAGGTGTTTGGGAATTCTAATGCTTATGCGATTAGTGAAGAGATTTTGAGGTGTGACTCAATTGTTATAAAGGTTATGAGTTTTAATTTTTGACCTGGTAAATTCCATAAATTACAAGTCTTTACTAACATTTTTTTTAATAGTCGTAGGTTTTTAGTGGAACAGGGTATAAATTTTATCAATAACAACTTAATTATGAATCGGAAATTTAAATAAATAAATGGATTAAATTTTTGCCTTTTTTATATTGTAAGTCTTTTTGACGGTTATTTATGTCAGTAATTGAAAGATAAGTTCTACTATTTTGAAATAAGGTTTGTCTATTGACCCAAAGGTAAAGTGGTAAAAAATAAGACTTTATATTTGTAACATTAAGGCTCTTATTCCGATCACAGCCGTTACCACCGGTTCGGAAGTCAGTTTTCTGGCTTACTTAGTTTAATCATCAATGGTCAAAATGTGATATTATTTTTATATTTAGAGAATAAGCACGGCTATAATTTTCCAATTATTTTGAAAACAACAATTTATTGTTAATATTATATAATTTTTTTTATCTCTTTATTAACATTTTTTATTACATACATAAAGAATCCATTTAGGCATCAATTGTCAAAATGTGCTAGTATTTTCATGTAGGTTATACTGAGTAAGAGCAAACGTGTACAATTTTCCTACATTGCAAGTCATTGTTTTTTAAATATGAAGAGTTATGTATACATATAATAATAAAATATTCATATATTCAAAAATATTAAAAAAAAATGCTCCCTACCGGCATCGGGAACAGAGTCCAGGTCAGGGAATTCCCTCACTAAGCGTGCCGTCTCCAGGAGCACTGGCTTCTGAATCTGGACCTTGATCCAACAACCTAACTATCACAATTTTTTTAGTGTTCTTACTTTTTTAAGTATATCTATATAATTAATTATGAAAAAGAATACATTGAAAAGTAAAATAACATATATATTAATTATTATTATTATCAAAACGCAACTCGATAAACACTCCATCCAAACAGCACCCATTGGCGATTTAATTCAGGAACCGTTGGCTGTCCATTTACGATGACATTTGAAAGCCCTTTTTCCTCATAATTAAAGTCACTTTCACACTCGTATAACCTATTTAACACTCCGCCGAACCGGTATGAGAACTTATATAATTATAAATTGAACGTTCAAGTGTGAAACGCGATAATGAGCAGTGTGACGCATTTTATTGCGCCAACACAATGCTTGATTTGATTATGGCCAAGTCGGACTTGATACGGCTTAGCTCTTCGTTTTTTGGGGCGAAAACTTTTGTTGTAGACTGATACGTAATGCTATAATAATAATAATAATAAATAAATAAATATCCCGGGACTTTCTTTTACACACGGCCATCTGATCCCAAACCAAGCAGAGCTTGTACTATGGAAACCAGATAACTGATATACTACATATACTATTTCTTATTTTTCTAAATACATACATATATAGATATGCTATGTCGTGTCCTAACTCTCTAGGATGTTATTAGAGGCGATTAAAGAGGTTATATTGTTGACCATGTTCAGTTCAGACCGAATGGGTAACCAACAAGAATTCAAAACTTCCTCTATTTTTCAAAGAAAGCTAAAGCTTATTATATGAATAATAGCTGACCACTAAAAATTCAATTATTGTCCTCAGTAAGTATCTTTTGACAGGCACCAAGATACAGAAGGCAGTTAAACAGTTCAACAGATTAAAACTTGCGAATTGTTTTGTTCCAGTAAAACTCTTAAGATTTCCCTTTTGATTTTGGCTATTCTTCTTTCTGGGCTCACTGCTGCTTGCTTGTAATGCTCTTCGATGTTTCACCAAGGTCTTTATACCCCGTCTCTCTCCTTAACTATGCTTTCACATGAGAAGTTCACTCTCAGGCTCTCTGAAGAAGATTGCGGGGGCTGGTATATAATTTACGTACGTCTTTTTTTATTTGCTTTTGAAGAAGCTCCATTTGAACATGAACCTTATTTTAAGATTGAATAAGAACTATTATGAACCAATGGATGCTTTCAAAATATTACATCCCTCTCTGATAGTTAAACAGCTTAATTACCACTTTATTGCAGCTAAAGTGTAATAATTAAGTTATTATGACGCCCTCGGGTATTCCGAGAGGATGTCGTTTTGGAGGAGACGAATGAAACATCACGAGATGATAATAATATCGCTTTGTAAAACAAAGTTTACTTTAATGTATATAACTTGAATACAATTTTATTATCTATTATTAACTAGCTTCTACCTTGAGAACTTTTCAATCCATGTATCATTTGTTTGTCAAAAGTGGATATAAATCTGATCAAATTTCTGATTCAAATTTAATAATTTATTGTAATACAACCACCATTCCCATTTCCGTCGTGCACTTGTATAAGTGTTTCGGTTAGAAAGGTAAGGAGACGGTAGAAGTTACAGACACATGAGACTTAACATCTTCACTCCTCAGAGACGACATCGCAAAAGCTCATAGGCGGTAGTGCCCACAGGTGAACCGCCTGTTTACTAAAGAAAGATAATTAATCTATCGATAAAAAAAAGAATCGATCTAATACTCCCACTAAAATTACAGGCGCCGCCATATTTATAATGACCGGTGATAAAACGGTAATGACTAACACATTTGATCACCACACTTTATCCCGAGTGATTAGTGATCGTAAACCGATATATTTTATTTTATGTCGGGTTTATTGGTAAAGGAGGCCGCTTGCCTGGAAGTAGGAGATTTATTGACTGGCTGAGTTGTATTTGAAGAACTTAGCATATTTTTTGTAGCTGTTGGTATTCGGAAGAAGGATATTTTTGATTCCACATTGAAGTGTAATATAATTAGGAACTGAGTCAACAGGAAGGCAGTCCCCAGACGAACTCTACTCTAAAAGCTCTACTACTCTAAAAGCTCTACTACTCTAAAAACTTGACTCAATTTACCATCAGGTTGATCACCAGCCTTCTGACATAAAAATAAGCTTATTACAGCTATATAAGCTCATGTAGTTCATTCAGTTAATTCCAGTTCTCTGTAGTCCGACAAAAACTTCGTTAGGGACATAAACGTTAGAGAAATTCTCATCAATCAATAGATATTTCTACACCTTCCAATCTTTACCTATTACAAGTAATCATAACCATGTTTGGGGACCAATCATACATTTAATTTATATCGCTAATAAGATACTGCATCTCATGTCTGACAAGTAAATTAGCGCGTGTTGCACACCGGAGTAGCGTTGCTTTTGCGGCGGGAACGCCATGTAATTGTTTCTGTATTTAATACAAGCCGAATCGCAGTTTCACTCGCGTTCTCTCTTTCTTATGTATTCAGGGATTATAATACAGCGTCCATCTGGAATAATGTACCTTTAAAATAGGGGATGAATTTTTGAAATAAGTGCTTTGGTTTCAGAGATAACCCTCTCTATATAAACAAGCTTTCAAAAACTGCTCTCTCTTATAATTTTAAGTAAAGATGCGATTATTTTGATACAAACTAGTATCAGAATACTCATAAATGTAATGTGTAAGGTATAAATATCAATTTTAGTATGTATTTAGAAATATCTGCTATCTGGGTCCCATAGTACAAGCTCTACTTATTTTGGGATCAGATGGCCGTGTTCAAAGAGTGTCCCAAGATAAATAAAATATGTAAAAATATATTTTATAACTAAAATACGAATTGAGTCTTTCTACAAACACCTCTATTGGTGCCAATATAGATAATTAGTATTCAATATACAGCTTTAGCTTGCATATTATATATTTATTACTTCCTGTGCTTGATGGAAAACCATTCGCCTAACGATGTAATAAAACTTACCTAATTATAAACTTTTCGTCGGCTAGAAAATTAATAGGATCGATTTTCGTATGAGTTTTCCGTCTCAAATTATCGTAAAGTTTTATTGTTGTTATTTCCGAAGAAGTAGGCTGAGGTTCTGAGACCCACATTTCACGTAAGATATTCTATGTCTTAAGATAACATGTGGACAGCATTGTCGCTGATTTAGGGGCACGTTACCAATCCCAAACTACACAGTAATCATTTCTGACAAATAAATATACTTGAACATTCTTCTCGCACAATTTGTGATCACATAACCATGTGATCACAAATTTAGCGGACCTTGGATTTTGACAGCCAAAAAACTAATGTACTAAACTTCTTTTAAATACATACATAAATAGATATTTACAACCAAACAGATATGTTCAGTTCATGCACACAAATGCTTATCCTGAGTGTGTATCGAACCCACGACCTGCGTCGTCGCAGGCTTCTTAACCATCAAGCCAACTGGCCAACCAAAAACACAAACCTTGTCCGACCGGGGAATCTTTACACCGTTCGACCACCGAGGCATAAATCGCCTTGACCACTTCTATTATGTATCTTGTTACTTCAAAACATACTATCTAAATGATTTAACCAGTTGATTGATAAACTCTGCAAGCATTTTCGAGATGAGTTTCACAGAATGACGTTTCACTTATGCAAAGTTAAGTAGGTACCTAATTGGGAGGTAAAGGTCTTTGCATGATTCTGTTTTGCCTTGTACATTATACTAACATATTCACGCCTCAAGCCCTCAGTGGATTTGATATATTTGTATGCAGAAATGCATGACATTAAGCAATTATAAATTTATATTTTGAATTATGGCGCACGCGCTGACAAACCCAAATCAATTAAGTACTCGAGTCTTTGTAATTTAGAGCATTATAAATGTCATAGCCTCAGGGTGTAAGCCGGCACTACTGGAAAGTCTAGAAACTATACTATTAACACACAATGTGAAAAGCCCTGGGGTGTTCTGTAAGGTAAATGACACTAGTTCGACGATGTTTAGTTGCACCGTCTTTGCTCTGTCCCTTTCGGTAACTATGCAATCACACGAGACGACTGTTCTCCGAAACCTCGTTGCCCTGGCACGCCGACGAAGTTAGTATTAGCTGAATAAGGGGCTGTATTAATTGGGACATAAGACAGTTAAAAATAAATTACGTTACACTACCTATTCCATTGTATTGTGTTTATATATCAGGAAATTTTGTGGGTATGCCTAAACGAACTATTTTAACGCGGTCGGATAAGTGGTTGTAATAGAAGGCATAGAGATCAAACATTCATAGTTATTCCGACATGCGTTGCATAATTTCCCTCAGAAACCTTCTCTGACGTACGCACAATACCAAAGTTTCATCGCAATCTGATGAATAGTATAGGGTACAAAAATACCTACAAACATTCATTAACAATATGCATGTTTAATATATTCAGTCGTTAGATTACAGCGTTTAAGCAATTCATTACCATGCGTCTTTATACTACGAGCGTAAAACGTGACGATCCAACTGCTGAATGGTTATCAGCCCTTTACTTTTAACCTTCGCATTCTCATCCAATATTTCACGTATTCAGCTCATTAGCCTAATTAACTGGCTGATTAGTCGGTTGATGGAAGATTCTGGAAATACCTGATATCAAATTAATTTTAATCAACATGAAGAAGACATGGGAATATATCTTCATAAGATTGTATCGGACGGAGGTATCTGATGATTATTAATTATGTGTAAATCAATGTTTTAATTTAGCTGTATTCTTAATTATATGGTTATCTATTTTTTGTAATGAAGTTATAATACTTTTAACATCGATGAAATTGCAATTTATAACTACCATTACCCGTACGGTATCCAACATTGTTAAAAGACCAAGTTAAAACAACGAATTCGTAACACTACTAATTTCGCGTGTATATAAGGAAATAAAACCTAACCTAATAAAACTACAGGCAGGCATTTAAACTATATTGTAAAAAGTCACAGCGTGGACAATAAAAGAAAAAGAAACGAAACATTAAAGCCATAAGCCACCCATGACGAATTCCAAGCTCCCAGTCATAAAAGTGACCCACAACAATGCATTATTTACCATTATATATCGGCAACGCGACAGACGGAACTAATTACAAACATAAACATGAATCTAACGTAGGTGTAAAAGCGGAGGGCCTCGTACAATTGTTTGATAAAGCCTCCGAAAAACGAGCTCCTAAGTTAGCCAACAACAATGAAATATTGTGGACCAATATTGACCCTTGAGGGAGCACGGCGTTCCCACGGGGTCCTGACGGATTTTTCTCATGTACGAGGGAAATAAAAACTACGAAATTGTTGAATGTAACACTACAGGGCGCCTGCACTTGAATGAGTTGTGTACACAAATTGGAGCTCAAATATTGAGACTGATTATTCGTGTAGTCGCCGATGCTCGCACAAAGGCGGCTTTTAGATCACAAAAGATGTGGTAATTGAATTGGATTTTTGTGAATTGTAATCACTGCCCACTTTTGATCCTTGTTTAACATCTTAGCGTTGATGGGTGTGCGTGTGGTGGAGTGAAACTTTCTAATAAAGATACACTAGCACATAAAACTTTAATGTCAGAAACTCCTCATCCAATTTCAAGCTACACATAGCCTTTAATCCAGGATACATTAGATCCGATAAGGAACGGGTGAAATCTTTGGACGGTTGCAAGTGAGAAATAAAGCCCTACAAATAAAATACCACGTACATAATCTATATTTAATACTATTTACGACGTGTAAAGCAGTTTCAGTACAACCATTAGCCATTGGCGTAACACATTATGATAATATTAAGGCATTACTAAAAGTACATTCAGAAACTACATGCGTCTTCATAGTGTCAAAACAAACCGTTCGAGTGGTGAATCGAGTACCAACGTAATGTTGTATTTGTCTAATATTGTATCCATCATTCGTGGTTACATTAGATTTATGAATGCTTTACCCCCAAGTTTGCATTTGAGTGTAATTATCACAAATCATAATGTTTGAATTACATTTACGGATCACGTTTGCTCGACTGGAGAAGTGATATTTTGTTAAATGGACTTCAATAGCGGTGTTGTAACGTGTGTAGCTACACGTGATTTCGAATCTAATATACACATGTGTTACGTTCGAAATTTCATTAATAGAGATGAGAGCAATTCACATGATATATATTTTCGAATGAATTATAATCTTTATGCTGTTAATGATAAAGTTGATTTTGTCGATAATAATGAGGCGATGGTTGTGAGTGCTCCCGCTGGGTTGTTTGTTACACTTGTCAGTGAAGTCATTTCAATTTATTGGTAATGGTTACGTGAGGTTACTATTTTGAATAAGGAGATTGCAAAAATACCTAAGTAAAGTCCCCCTATTCTCAATTCAATGACTAAATATGTACAGACTTATAACTACTTTCTATTTTCAGAGGAACCCTTATGATGGATACAATGTATTTAACGTAACTTCTGCCATCTATCATTTGTCGGTTTGTTCTGTGTCTGTGTGTAAATATCGTATATCAGTTATCTGGTTACATAGTACTATCTCTGTTTATTTTGGGATTAAATGGCCAAGTGTAATTAATGTACTAGGATATTTATTTATTAGGATTTATTAGGATATAATTAATTACTCTAATATCAATACACTAATGAGAAAAAGATCTAAAACTACGAACTAAAGCTAAAACTGTATAAGTATTAATAATAATATTTGTCAAAGAATTAGGAAACAGCAACAAGTGAACAATTTTGCATCTAACGATTATTATCGATTGGAAACATCACGACGTCTCGTGATTCGATTGTATCGATACTCATGCGCACGTTTTGGTTTATAATAAACACAAATCGACATATACGGGCATCACTTATGGTCAAGGCGCTGACGTCATGACTCGTATAACTCCATTAGGTACGAAATCGTGAGATTCAGGTGCGTCGTTACTTCCGGAATTTCATAATGAGGTTTTATCAACCATCCGTATTTGTATTGGTTTCACTTTAATTATTCATTATGTGCTTTACTTTTTTAAGTTGCATTTTAGATATGTCTGGATGGCTACTATCCTTATAATGTATTGATGAGATGAGAAACCAATTTTATAGACTAGTTGCCGTCCCCCATGGCTTCATCCATGTTCCCGAGGGATGTGACATTATTCCGGGGGAAAAAAGTATCTGTTGTATTTTCCCGGTTATAAGCTATGTTCTAGTTAGAAGTTTTTTAGGTATCCTAGTGTTTCGAATCGGTCTAACATCCTGGTGTGGGCACTAGACCATACCGGCACAGCCCAATATACGCCTACGTTAGAGACCCTGACTGGAGGACCTGGAATTGGATCCCAGATCGGGCAAGTTCATTTGTTAAGTTTACCTCTGACCTGAGATTGGTAAAGTACTCGATAGTTGGGGACAATGCTCAACAAAACTCACGTAGAATTTGAAATATCTTCGATAAAATGAGGGTCCGCACAGATCTCTGCCTACCTCGTGGGGTGTGAAAATATGCATGTTCATGTGTATATTTAATTAGGAACTTAGTAAATATATTATACTTTACTGGATCTTTAGTAATATATTATTTATCGTTATCTAAATATTTAGTCACGATCTTAAAGTGTAGCTGGTATATTTCATAAATCATCTTTTACCACAATTTATGTCTGGCATTTGAAAGTGAATCTCCATTATTAATATAACTGGATATAACTGATTTTCTTCAGCACTCTGTCACTTCAGAGACTTGAGCGGCTATTTATAATTATACACAAAACTTTGTTGCGTTTTCATATTTTTTGTTGACATTTCAATAATTGTTATAAAATGTATCAAGTTCTGGTGAGTAATTTCACATACGGTCATAATGTAAGTAAAAATCATTTTAAGATTACACAAAAACAAATATCTAGCAACTAATTCCGCTGGATCTCCTTCTCTGTCAAGAAACTCAACAGGAAATCGATACGTGTTTCGCTTCTACACGAAGCATCTTCAGGACGTATAGACCCGCTGTCATTGATTCGCCGCACTAGCACCACATACGTGTTACGTAACAGAAAGTGTCCGGTGATCGACGAGGTCTTGAGGACGACGGCGAGGACTTGACAGAGAAGGAAATCCAGCGGAATTAGTTACTAGATATTTGTTTTTGTATAATCTTACAATGGATTTCCGCAAGGTTACGCCTGAGTCAATTAGTTAAAATCACCTTAATAAAAAAAATAGACTTAGTCCAGGATCTATCTGCGCAACGGTTTCCGTACAAACTTATAAATCTACTTGCTGTCACCCGCGTTTATCGATATCATATGGCCTATAACCAACTACGAAGAATTCCGCGTCGAATGGTACCAGCCCCATATAAGTAACTAACTAATTAGAAATATTATTCAACTATTATAATAATTGCGAATTTTTTGGATGTTTATTACCCTTTCACTACTTCACAGATTTGAGAGTAGTAGAGCTCTTAGTGCAGACGTCCGGGTAAGTACTACCACCTTACCCATTTCTGCCGTGAAGCAGTAGTGCACTTGTATTACTGTGTTTCGGTCAGAAAGGTAAGAGGGCCGGTGAAATTACAGGCACATGAGACATAAAAACTTCACGTTTCAGGGTCGCGCATTGGGGATGCCCCTAGTGTTGCAAATGTCCATAGGCGGCGGTGATCACTTACCATCAGGTGGACCGTCTGCTTGTTTGTCGGCCCAAGTGGTATAAAAAAATGGATGAAACTGTGCAAATACAAAGTTTATAATCTGGATTAATACATGGACTTTTCATCCTTGGAACATGTGATATTCCTTGGGGACGCGCGCGAAACCGGGGCGGACCGGTAGTCGTCAGTAGTGCGTACTAATCATGACGTATTCCCAAAATTATACCGGCAAGTGACGTCGTTGTGATATTGTTTGGGTACCGAGTAAAAACTGCCTCAGTCTTGAAAAAACCTGTTGAATTTACAATAGAGTTAAATTACTAATAATTGTTATCTTATTGTTTCAGATACCTCACAGACGCCTCTCGATCATTTAAGGAGTCCAAAGTTAACAAGGTACATGTCGTGTGATATAATTTGCATTAGCTATTCTCAGTATTCTATCATTGGTGTGCAGCTTATAAAAAACTGCAAATGTCACATTAATAATCATAAATCTATGTTTGTTTTAATGAAAAAGTAATAAAAATCATTGCTGGTCATTATATTTTATAAGCCATGACAAAGTCCACTTTTTATAGATTCGTTTATGTGTTACTAGCTGTCCCCCACGGTTTCACCCGCGTTCCCGAGGAAAATAACAATGTCCCGGTACAATAAGTATCCTATGTTACTTCTAATACCCTCAAAAATATGTGTACAAAGTTTCATGATGATCGGTTAAGTAGTTTTTGCGTGAAAGCGTTACTTACATTGACATTTATAATATTAAGTAGGGATTGCAGCAGCGCCTTTATTTCAGCAAGTATATGTTCTATTTTCTTCATAATTCTTACATATTACTACGTACATTCTTAGATTAACTTTTTTTGTTATACTACATGGGCCGACAAACAAGCATGCGATCCACCTGAGGTAAGTGGTCACCGCCCCTTATGGACATTTGCAACACCAGGGATCACCAATGCGTTGTCTACCCTGAGACGTGAAGTTGTTAAGCCCCCTTTCTAACCGAAACTCAGTAATACATGTGCACTGCTGCTTCAAGGCGGAATTGGGTAAGGTGGCAGTACTTCCCCGGATAAACTCTACACATAAACTGACTGCGTTCAAATTGAAATTAAATCTTAAGTGCTAAGTGCAAATTTCAAATTCAAAACAATCCCTTCCTCTAAATCGCTTCCTTCAATTCTCTGGAACATCAATCCTGAGAAATCATTGAATGTAATTTCCAACGCAACATCAGCAGAATAAAATAACTATAAGGATTCAAAACAATACAAGTTAATGATGATATAAATGCTCGTTACATTAAAGAACATTGCTTTCGACAAAACAATAAGTCGTAAAGAGCCGTTTAAGAATCTAAATCGAGATGTAACGAAGAAAGCGGCTGTCCCTCATAATGAAAGCGTTGCAGAGCGTGACAAAAACAAAAGAGTGACAAATTAACATGCGAGCGGCGTTTCGATTCATTTGTCAAAGTAAGTGCTCGGTGGACATCTACTTTAGTGCTGATGAATCGATCAGACTTACTCATCCTATGTACTTGTAAAGGTATAAACTGTTGAATGTTGTGTTACTTTACTTATTGGTAAATAATTTTTAAGATCAGGAGGGTCGAAAATATTTTTCGATTTAAAAAAATCTTCTTATAGGCGTATAAAAACTTAAATATTTTGAATAATTAAAATATTTCCCTGTAATACAAAAGTTTCACTTCTATCGTATGTCTTAACAACACACCGTTTTTTTATTGTCATACTGAGACATTCTTTACACACGGTCATCTGATCTTAAACTAAGCAGAGCTTGTACTTTGGAAACCAGATGTGGAACCAGAACTGATATACTACATATACTACTTCTTTTTCCAAATACATAGATACTTCCACACAGTATCTAACGACCATGAAAACCGCCCGTCTCTCAAAAACAATGATTGTATTGTATATATACATAGTTGGAAATAGATTTTTATCAGTCCCAATATCTGATTCAGTGCTTTTTGATACATGGGGTTGCACAATATATATTATATAATTAAATGGATTCCTTCAGCTGATACAAGATTTTCATTTGACGTATTCTACCCATCACCATTTTGACGAGATCTTCAACGATTGCTCTTATTATTATTCCCGTCACTCTGGCTACCCTGTCAATAAACATAGATACAACAATAATCACAACAACTACAGTTAATTTAGCCTTAGGACCATGAATTGGGTTAATAAATCATAATGGCTTCCCTAATTATATATTTGCATCATTGTTGTTGCTTGACCCATTTCTGCGTTCTTAATCTTCTGTCTAGACATTGTCTTGGCGTTTAACAGAAAATTCATTGATTTATTTTGTTTTGATTGGGCTCAATATTTTGTTTTGCAACGTTTTGCTATTTGCTAAATTAAAGCTACGCTTGATAATGTTTTGGGTCCATGGCATAAATATGTGCTGCTTCTTAGGGTTTCGTACCGAAAGGTTCTTTCAGGACCCTTTTACTAAGGCCCCACTGTCCGTCTGTCCGTCCATCTTTCAGCTGCTTCTATCTCATGAAATGACAGAGTGTGTACCACTATGGCAAAAGCAAATTACAGAAATAAATTATAAAATTAATATTATAACTAAAGCGATATTTTCTGTGTTGTAATACTCCCACTTAGTCACTTTTAGTATGTATTTATAACCAAAAATGTTATAAACGTTCGGTTATAATTTATATCCAATAGAAGCTATCTCTGAGCCTATAACAATAAATAAATAATGTAACGCTCGCAAATTTTAAAACATATTCATTTGTAATGAAAAATGCTTCCTTCTAAGTTAGGAAGTATTTTAACACTAAACATACCATAACCGGGTCAAATGACCCACTTTGAACTTTGCTTTGAAAATACACGTATCATCTTATTGCTTTTGCACATTTGACTTCATGACTTTTTCTTACTAATTAATATACAGTTATATTATTTATTTCCCATCCTAACAACCATATTTCATACATACAAGCAGGAAATATAAAGTCACATTTGACCCGCTATGGTAGAAATTGGTACGTAGTAAGTGTTGGTATGATTAGTGTTAAATCCAATTGTAGCAATCTTTGAGTCTATATCAACTCTCGCAAATTTAAAACAAATAGCAGTAGTATTAACATTATTATTTCACCGTTTCAGTTATTTCGAATACATCGCCATAAAAATACACTGTAACATATATCAAGAACAGCTACAACTCATTTGGAATCTAATACAAGTTGATTTAAGATAATATATTGCATATAAGGGACCGTAACAGCGGTTCAACACCGACGCAACCAAAACATGATGTAAAATGCACTTATTGAATTGTTAATTATTTAATAGTCCACGTTGAAGACATGATTACTGCTTGTTAGATAAGATATATGAGTAATTTATTGCTGACTTATAAGCCTTATATTATTATTGATGAATTGATTAAATCAAATCGTATTCAATGTCTTTTTGAAATCAAAATATTTGGCGGCTTTTAGATTTTGCTGTAATTCGAAGCTTTGCTCTGTTGTTATATTATTTTTTAATTATTGTCATTTTAATGAATTTTCGTTGCTTAGGTTTTAAGGTATTTTTAACTTGTATGCTTTTATTAACACTAAACATACCATAACCGGGTCAAATGACCCATTTTGAACTTTGCATTGAAAATGCACGTTATCATCTTATTGCTTTTGCACATTTGACTTCATGACTTTTTTTACTTATTAATATACAGTTATACTGTTTACTTCCCTTCCTAACAACCATATTTCATACATTCAAGCAGGAAACAAAGCCACATTTGACCCGCTATTGGTAGAAAAAGGTACCTAGTAAGTGTTGGTATGATTAGTGTTAATTAGAAAATGTTATATTAATAATGTTACATAGATAAATTTCAGACAATTTGAAAGTTTAGTATATTTTTTTATTATTTACTAAAATAAATGTTATAAATGGTTTCCCACCGAAAATAATACTAATAAAAAAAATAGCTCTATTTCAGAAATCAAATTAACAAGATTTACGCCGAGACTTCTCAGTAAGTAATCTGAGATTCTTGTGTTGGGAATGACTCGCAACTTCCCAATTGGCTTAAGAAGATTTCACTTGTTATTATATATTTTTCAGTTTAAAAAAAAGAACAAATTAAGATTATTAAAAGTTAGTTAGAGTGTGTGCGTGTCTTCATGTGTGTTTATGTGTGTGTGAATATAGGTAGGTTTGATGTATGTGTATGTGTGATTGCCTATTTTGGGCTATTTAGTGTTATTAAATAGTAATAATTGTCACAGACAACTTCCACAAGTATCTAATTAAAAAATTAATTCTGTTCAAACATTTTTATTTCCCGTAAAAAAACCTAATAAGGTTTTTAGCGAAATAAATATTTTTAATGTTCACAGGAAAATTAGGAGGTACGCGTAAATATAAGTCCTTTTTTTCTAAGAGGCCTTTGTATAAACTCAAGATCATAACTAATTATTCCATGACGCATTGCATCTCATGCCGGAAACAACTAGTTACGAATCAAATTTAACTCATGTTTTCCCTTAAAAACTTCAAAGAACTTTTTGGTTTTCCTTCACGAGCTTAATCGAGAACATCTATTATCGGCGCTATTATTACGTCAAGCCTGTGTTATGCGCAGTGACAATGATCAAGTGTATCATTTCTCCACTGTCACTGCTAAGGTCAAGTTTGTACAACGCTTTTGATTGGTGCAAATTGATGGCAATGCTTTTCGTTCGCTCCACACTTTGGTCCAATAAAACAAATTTATCTTTGCCGATGAGGAATTGCGCTTTCAATTGATTTTCATCTTTAACTCAAGGTGAAACGTTATGTGTTCGAGAAACATTTGTAACTATCGGTGGTAATGTCAGTTTTGTATTAGCGTTGTTCTATTTTATTTTCAATGCCCACAGATCTATCATTAACAAGGCTCCAACTAATGGAACTATATTGGCAATCACGCAACTTATCTGCTGTTTATTTAGAAACTATCTATCAATGATTTTATTATTTTATTTATTACAATAAGGCAAGTGTTCAATGCTGCATGAGTCATCGGAGAAATAGCAAAGTTCAGGTATATTATCCATTCAATTCTCACCCTGCTTTCTTACCCGTGTTTCAGCAACATTCTTGCAACCGGCAACAGTTGCAACCCTCTTAAAGTTAATTTTCCTCAATATATTATTCAGGGGTTATTATTTAATTACCAAAAGACTATTCGATAATTACACGTTTTAATAATTAATGGTCTTGTGCCATATGCCCCAGCAGCCTCCATTGAGTTTGTTCATCAATCACTGATCCACCTAATAGTAGGTCCACCTGGCTTTCGAATGAAAATTAAATAAGAAGGCATCATTGATTTTTCTTACCAGGTAAGAGATCCGATCTCTGAAGCTTCATTGTGCCCCCAACCCAAAGAGGGGATATGATATGTTATTAGATAATGCACGGGCTGCTCGGCGTTTTCCAGTAAATGGTCAGGCTCGATGGCCCTTAATATAATCTTTAATCACCTCTTCCAATAACGTTACCACCTTTTTCACTTTGGCTATTGTCTCTATGTGATGTATCCGCAAAATAAAATCTGTAAATATAATTTCAGACCCGCGTAAAGATTTTCAAAACTAATACAAATAGTCATAAATAACTATAATTTGCTCCGCGAACCGATGATAGGTAATAAAATAAACGATTTAGCACGATACTAATTAGATAACAACCGCCAACGAGAGTAATTAGCCATGACTGGTGGCCTGAACGATCTATGATAGCAATTTAGCTTCTGTCATTGGGTATACTGAATGACGTCAATTGATTTATAAGTATACAATATTTGTAAGAACAGAAGTAATACAGCTCTTAGTGCATAGTTACAATTTCACGTTTGAGTTTGGAAACCTTTCCAAAACCCAAAAATGGTATTCCTCCCTGTCACTGTCAAACATTAACAGTAGAATTTTAGATGCGTCCGCACTTTTGTAAATGCCTTGAATATAAAGTTCCAAATCCTTTAGCAATTATTTATTTAATGTATTATTAAAAGGCTGTTTTTTCGGCTTTTCGGTGTATTTTTGTCTTAGGGTTCCACAAGGTTCTATTCTCAGCCCACTTTATTTGAACACGTATTTTATAGGCATTATTTAACGAGACTCACTAACACGTAACCTACATTTATATAAAAGCTAAATTTACACCGCATTATGTATTACAAGAAGCTTCCTGGCATTAACAGTTTTATGATTATTCAATCAAGTTTGACTTTTTTATTTTCGTTTACGACCGCTCGACGATTGATTTTATTGTCAATAAATCGAGTTTCGCGCATCGGAACACCGGAGAAGTCGATGAAAGAAACCGTTTGGCTTCGGTACTCTGTTAAGTGAATTGTGTGTGATATTAGGGTGGTCTCACACGAACATTCTTTTAAAAACCATTCGTTAAATTACCTGGTGGTTTTAAAATAGTTTTTCAGGAGCATTCTTCATTGGAATAGAAGAGATTTCCACTTGGTTAATAGCACTTTTGATTTTTTGCGCGTTATCTGGCTGTTGAATTAAGAGCAATTTTTATATAGACTTATCAAAAGCATCTATTGGGAAATTGGCCCTAAGCATAGTAAGCATTCATAGGTTTTTAGACTTACTAGATGTTACTGGATTCCACCAAAATAATTATTTTATAGGTTTAATCTCTCCAACAAGTTTGTTCTCCTTTTAACTTTTGTAGAGTTAATCAAAAAGTGATTCAATACCACATGAATTAGAATTTTCATTACCAATATTCTGATAATTTTATATTACAGAAATAGCTCCCTAGTATCGTGTGCACGCACGCTTTTTCGTTGTAGGTAATGAACTCGGCCGGTGGTCGGCGCCTGAGTGCTTCGGTGTCGAATCGTCGATAAATCGTAATATATTGTCATGTTTGCACCCATATTTTTATTTGTGAAAGTGTTGAGTTTTATTTGCGAACGATTGTGTTTGCGCGGTTTTGCTTCCACGGCGACTTTCGGCCTTTTGATGTTTTTATTGTTTTCCGCATCGATTTCTGCGAACATCTTTCTCGTGGTTTTAGAGTAAATTTTTAAATGTTTAAAATTTTTTTCTAATTTATTATGCGATGTAATGCGTGTTTTTTCTTTCCTATTTAAAAACTTTACCGAGCACGCGCCTTCAAACTTATCAAAGTTTTATCATATTCGGATGAATAGTGTAGGAGCATAAAAGGCGAAGAAACAACCATTAATTTAAATATTATATATCTAGGATATAAGAAAATCTGAATGTTTTTTAGGCTGCTAAAACTCTTGTAAACGTTACAGTCTTAGTCACACCTTTTAGAATAAGATAACTTACGTAATAGTCATTTGTCATCGAAATATGATCAGGTCAAACACAAGTCCGTAAATTTAAGAGAAACCATCCTTATTACGCGGTAATAAGGTTAGACTATATGTATTATGTAGTCCATCCCATTTAGATTCGCTTTGCAATTTACAGCAACCATCAAACTTTAAATATCTAGGACAGGACACCTTTACTGTTATAGCTTCACCATAAAGCTTAGGAGGAACTGAACCTGCATACTTTAATTTGAAATCATTGCTAGCCATTAAACCAGCAAATGGAAATGACTTAAGTGGTAAGTACAAGGCACGTAAATCACGAGAGATGTTAAAACTAGCTGGTTCACCTGTGTCCACTCGTAATCCTCCGATACACATCGGGGTGTGGCGCATCTTGGTACATTCCAGATATATTGGTACTGTTAAGGATAGAAGTCTCTGAGTTTATTGCATTGTTCTATAAGCTTTTGGAAGGAACGAAGGTGTTAGCTTTTTTTGGATCTTATACACGGACGACAGCTGTCACCTCTTTTATAAAAAGAACTCTTCAGGCGTTAGATGTAAACATGTATTTTTCACAAAGTTTTTTTAACTTCTCCTGTTTGTAAATGTGTCTCCGAATTTTAAGTCCGGTGCTTCATCTGAGTTTAAATGTTGCCCATTGGACCTATTAGCTAAGTGACGTCATTTTATGACGAACGTGACGAGATAATAATCTATTAATTCATAAAAAGGGTATGTTAAGCAGAATACGTGACGTCAATTCTTTTCACTTAACGGCTTGAAAAAGTTTAATTTAATTCAACAACTTGCATCAATATCTTGAGAAACCTTTTTTTTTTTTTTTTTTTTTATTTCTTTTTACATTTTCTACGGACTCTTAGTCCGTACTCTTTGGAGATTCTACGATGAATTATTGTAAGATCTATTGTATTGTGTTTCTAAAAATTAACATCTTTCCGCGCGTGCTCAGCTCGTTGTTTTGAACTGAGGCTTGTGGTTCCTTAATAATAGTGTTACATAAAATTTTTCTATTGCCGATACATGGATTAAAATAACTTAGCATTTACTTAAATTTAGTTACACTTATTCGTCAAAATTTATAATTCTAAATATTAAAGTTTAAGCTATTTCAGCCTCGGATGGTTTCGCTCCCAAAAGACTTTCCATGACAACTGCATCTCGATGTTTTATGGCCATTTTTAAGTTGTATTCGAAAATGGCTCTTGTCGACGCGGCCGTCGCCCGCTGGATAAACCTGCCGATCGCGTCATCACCGTCGTCTGCATAATAGGTGCAGCCAACGGTGTGTCTCGATATCGCCACTACCGCGTGCGGCACGCTGTCGTGGAGTTGGAGTTTTTTGGCCTTTGTTTTAAAGATGAGGACCGACTCGTACGTGGCTCCTTGCGCTTCGTGGATGGTAAGGACGCGTGACCCTGTGCCCTCTCCATATCCCTTGCTGGTCAAGAATGCCTTTTCTTCCTGGGTATGGACCAGGAATAGGGTGTTAGGGAGTGTTTTGGGTACTTGCGCATCCGTATATCTCATTAGCTTCATGGAGTTTATTAGAAGTTTGGACGAGTATATACCATTGTATACCTCGTTTAGGGCGTATGCCACATCCATCGGATTACGATGTGTGCACAACAACTCCTGGCTGATGGAAGTTACCAGGTTTGGGTGTTGGTATTTTAGAGGGAAAAGATTTTCCCTGTCAATGTAGGGTAACTGGTTTATGTCTCCGATAAGGACCACTTCGCGGGCACCAGACAACCGAGCTGCCATTACGACGGATCCAAAGTGGTTCATAAGGGCTTCGTCGACCATTAGACGGTCGCAATTTTTGGGCCCCTTAAACCCGTTCGCAAGAATGGATGCCATCGTGCGCACTTTGGTTTTGGCTGTAGCTCCAATACTTGGAGCCAGCTTTTCGCGCAGGTCTTTGGCTGCCTCGGTTGTGGTGGTGACTACGACGTCGCTTTCCGCATCGAAGTTTTTAGTTACCCAAGTTGTTTTGCCACATCCGGGAACCCCATTTACCCAGTTGAATTTGGGTATGGCCCAGTTTTGCCACGCTGCTCCTGGACCAAGGTCTCCTGAAATGGTTTTGGCCATTTCTAGGATCCTGTCGTCCAGCATGATTTTTGTGCACCGGGCTGTGATGACTATGGGGTCCTCCGATGGAGTGTTAAATTTAGGTGGGTCTGCTCGCTCGCCTTCTTCGTCCACAAAGCCACCAGTTGTGCTATACGCAGCCATATAACTCCCTGTCATTTTCTCTTTAAGGACTTTGGAGGTCTCGTTGTTATATATGGCTGCCTCCGCCTCCTCGAGTAATGTGTTTAATAGACTTTCATTTTTCTGTTGAAAGGTTTGCATGATCTTGCTGCACGTCATGAGATTGACCTCTTTGGTCGCCCTTATGGTGCCTAGAAACTCGAGGAAGGCGTTTACTGCGTGTTCTGATGGTGTTGATGCCGGGATTTGAGTAGGCAAGCTGACCTTTTTTTTTTTTTTTTTTTTTTTTTTTTTTTCGGAGGGGAAATGCATTACGCATACCACCGCGCCCGGGGAGAGACGCGGTGGTTATGTGGGACTCCCACTCGCAAACTCCCCTTCTCATATCAAAAATGAGAAGGGGCCCGAGGGTATACCCACTAAAACCCCTCCGATGTTCCTTCGCACACTTGAGCGCCGAGGGTCGCGGGCACGAATTCAGCTTCCGCAACCCCCGGCTGGTGCCGGCCCGCCACCGCGGGCCCCGTCTGGTCGAGGGGGGGGAGCGAGGTGTTAACTCCTCCCCCCCCGACTTCTCTGAGGGGCGCGCGTGGAACATCACACGCGCGCCGCCACCTCGGGTCCTTATGATGTTGTGGGGCGACAGACGTATCCCCGTGTCTGACGCCCCTGGACCCATTTAGGGGGGCTGGAAGAGGGCGTTGTCCGCCCTCCGCCGACGCCTGGTGCGTCTGCTGCGGATCGGGTGAGGGGTTGAAATCTCCCTCTCCCTTTCCGCAGCCTCCTTCTGCGAGATAACCGTCTCGCAGAAGGTTACCACTGCGTCCCAGGCCTCTTCGCCGCCGACCATAGACTCGATCACGGCCGGCAGCGAGAGGTCCGGGCCTACTCCGGCGATGAGGGCACGGCGCGGCTCCTCCCAAGCGGCACACTCTGCCAGCGTGTGCCGCGCCGTGTCCTCCCGGCAATGGACGCAGTGGTGACACCGGGCGTCCGGCTCCCTGTTTATGCGACACAGGTACTTCCCGAAGCAACCGTGCCCCGAGAGCACCTGCGTCGCCCGAAACGACAGGGAGCCGTGCCTCCTCCCGAGCCAGCGCTCGAGCACCGGCCGGATCGCCCCGACTATGTCGAGGCCGGCGGTAGGGCGCGAAAGCCTGTCCCGCCATTCCGCCACTAGGACCTCGCGGAGCTGAGACCGACGCAGCTCGACTTGACGCTGCATCGGTCGTTCGCCCCGCTCCGCCTCTTCCTCGCGCCACTGATACAGCGACGCGAGTACTTTGGCCTCCAGGTCCCAGGGCGGGGATCCGGCCAGTGCACAAGCCCCCTCATACGAGATCGTGCGATACCCCCGTATGACTCTGACGGCCATGGCTCTTTGCGGTTTCCGAAGAACCGCAATCGAGCCGGCCGTCAGGTCGTGGGCCCAGATCGGGGCCCCGTACAGGGCCATGGATCGCACGATACCCGTATAGAGCCGTCTACAGACGGAGCTCGGGCCCCCCAGATTGGGAAGCAGCGTTGCGAGCGCTCCCGCCGCGCCCAACAGCTTGGGCGCCAGCCGTCGAAAATGGGGTCCGAAGTCCCACCGGCTGTCGAGCACCAATCCTAGGTACTTCATGGTGGGCTCGACAGCGATTCGGACCCCCCCGACCATGATGTGTGAGTCGGGTGGCGGCGCCCGCCGGGGGCCATGGAACGTCATGGCCTCCGACTTGCTGAGGGCCACCTCCAGGCCCAGGCGACGGATGCGGCTCACCACCTGTGACACCGCAGCCGTCGCCAGCAACGCTGCTTCCCTGTGCGAGCTCCCCCGGGCGGTGACCAGCGTGTCGTCCGCGTAACACGTCAGGTCCACCCCCGGGCTGAGCTCGCCCCTCAGCACCCAGTCGTAGCCGATGTTCCACAGGAGCGGCCCAAGAACCGAACCCTGTGGAACACCGCACGACATCGGGCGCTGGTGAACGCCATCACGTCCCTCGTAGGTGACACACCTCTCGGACAGATAAGCCCCAACTATGCGGCGGAGGTAAGGAGGCACTCTATGGTATCGCAGTGCCTCCCGGATACAACTCCAGGGCAGGGTGTTAAACGCGTTGGCGATGTCTAAAGACACCGCCAACATCACCCCGCCCCGGGACACCGCTTCCTCCGCCAGGGCTCTTACCCGTGACACAGCGTGCACGGTGGAGCGCCCCTGCCGAAACCCGAACTGACTACCGTCCAGGTCCGGCCCCTCTTGGCACAAGTGGCTGACGAGGCGGGCTGAGAGAACTCTCTCGAACAACTTGCCCACCTCGTCCAGCAGCACTATGGGCCGGTACGCGGACGGTGAGTCCGCAGGGCGCCCCGCCTTTCCGAGCAGGACCAGTCGACCAGCCTTCCACAGACTGGGAAACTGGCCCCGCTCGAGGCACGCTGTGAAGAGCCCTCTCAGTTGGGGCTCTAGCTCCTTCAGAGCGAGGGCTAACACGCAGCCGTGGATCCCATCGGGCCCCGGAGCCACATTCTTGGCCCGGAGCCGGATCACGGCAGCCCCCAACTCTGGGTGTGTCACCTCAGGGACGTCGATGGCGCTCTCCGTCGTGGACTCTGCGGCCGAGGGCAATGCCATCTGCGGCGGAGTATGCTCGCCTCGTGCCGGGAAGAGGGCTGCTACCACCTCCTCGAGCAGCTCGGGTTGGAGACTCTCGGTGACCGGGGGCGCCGCGGTCCGAAGTTGATTTCGGACCGTGCGATAGGGCCGCCCCCACGGATCTCCGTCTAGAGTCTCCAACATCTCCTCCCTGGCACGCGTCTTCGACTCGCAGATGGCCAGCCACAGAGTCCCCTTCGCCGCGCTGTACACCTCATACAGCGCGGCCTCCTCCTCCGGGACCCGTCGACGTCTTCGCCGGTACCGGGTGTACTGGCGCCTGACCGCCACGCACTCGACGCGCAGCTGCGCGATCTCGGCGGTCCACCAGTACACCTGGCGCTTTGCGGACTGAGCGTGGACGCGGGGCATGGACGCGTCGCTGATTTGCGTCATCGCCCCGCGAAACCACAGCGCTTCCCGCTCGACGTCGACGGGTCCGTTCGACCCCCGGACCCAGGCCTGGACAATGGCGGCCTCCTCGAGTAGTCCCCTGTCGATGCGCTTGCGCGACCAGCGCGGACCGTCCGATCGCCGGGTCGGCGGGCGGCTGCCGCCCGTGGTCTGGGCGGAGACGTCGAAGCGGATGTATCTATGATCCGACAACGTCTCCACCTCCACGGCGACATGCCAGCCCGAGACACGGCTCGCGACAGCGGGGCTAGCGAACGAAACGTCCACTATAGACCCGCCCCGCTGCCGCACGCACGTGTGTACCGAACCCCGGTTGAGGACGATCAAGCCTGTCGCGACCGCCCACTCCTCCAGCGCATCGCCCCTAGCATCGGTCACTGGGGATCCCCACGCCGAAGATTTGGCGTTGAGATCACCCAGCAACAGCACGGGGCGAGGGTGGAGTCGGCCCACGACGGCACCCAACTCGACAAGGAACACCTCGAAGTCGGCGAGGCTCTTGTTGGGCGAGAAATACGCCCCAACAGTGCCGATCCCATCCACGAGGGCGGCCACCCAGCCGTGACCTCGGGAAGGACCGACCAGAGCCCCACCGATGATGGCCACCAAACCGTCAAGGTCACCCACCCAGTTGTCCCTGGGGGGGACGAAATACGGCTCGGCGACCACCGCCGCACGAATCGACCACTCTGCCATGCTCTGGAGCAAGAGATCCTGAGCTCTGGCACAGTGGTTGATATTGCCCTGGAGGAAATGGTATTGCGCCGTTATGCGCAATCCATTCCCTCCGCACCATCCCTAGGCCGGGGGTCGGCCTGAGGGCCGCCAGGCTGCGGGGGGGGTAAAGAGCCCCCGGCAGCTTTGGCAGCCCCTCTCCTCTTCTTCGGGGCGGGCGCAGCGCACGCCTTGCCCCCCGCCCTGTGCCCCGCGGGCCTCCCTGCAGCTGTACAGAGGCTGCAGTTCGGCGCCGCCGAGCACTCCGCCGCCTTGTGGCCGGCCTGACCGCAGCGATAACACAAATCGCTGCGGTCGACTTCAGCGGTGCACCGTGCCCGGACATGCCCCATGTCCAGGCAGCGGTAGCACCGCAAGGCCCTGGGCTGCAGCCGCTTCACCCGCGCTGCAGCCCACCCCACCAACAGGCGCCCGGCGTCGGCGACTTTATTCGCCGCCGCCACCGGGCACCGCACCCAGATCGTGCCGAGCCCGGATCGCTCGGCGCGGATCTCACCGGTCCGCACCTCCTCCGGCGAACACCCACCGGAGCGGGCGATGGCCGCCACGACCTCACCCGGGGTCGTCGAGTCGTCCAGGCCATCGACACGCAGTTCTGCGGTCTTCACGGGCCTGGACACCCGAACGTCCTCCGGGTTGAGGACCTCCCTCAATTTGGCGGCCAATACGTCCGCCTTCTCCGCGCTGGCGTCACCGGACACCTCGAAGAGCCGCGCTCCCGTGATCGCCGGCCTCACCTTGAGGCCCGACGATATCCCTATGTCAGGGAGCGCGACTTTCTCTTTCGCCTCTTTTAGGACCGCACTATATGTGATGCCCCTTTCGACGGCTCCGGGCTGCAGCGTGATGACTACAGCCGCGGAGCGTGGGGCCCTAGGCGGTCCTTTGGCCTTCTTCTTTTTTTTCCCCTTTGGTGCCGGTGGCGCTTTGGCGGGTGCCGGTGGTGCCGCCTTCTTCTTACGGCGGCCCCTCTTCACGACCGTCGTCCAGGTCTCTGCGGGAGACCCGGACGCGGCCGCCGAGGGCGCGTTCGCCGGGGGTGCGGCCGTCCGGGGAGCGGATGTGGGCTTTCCGCCCTTTGGTTTGCCGGCTGTGGCTGCAGGGCCTGGCCTCGTAGCCTCCTCCATTCTCCTCCTGTCCGCAGCGAGCGGCGGACGGAGGGTCTGCGCGGGGAGGAGCCTCGACTCCAGGCCCTGCAGACGGGCATTCACCATGCCCCCACACTGCAACATGCAGACGCGGACGATCTTTTCGATCTCCGCGTCCGTTCGCTGTGTGGGGGCAGGACGCGACGACTCGCCCGACGACGTGGCCGACGGTTTCGGGTCGGCGACAGGGGCGGAACCGGAGGCAGCAGGACGCCTCTGCTGCCATTCCGCCCTCTGGGCGGCAAGCTCCTGCCGCAGGTCCTCCAGCTCGGAGCGGAGACGGCCGTTCTCCTCCCATAACTTTGCCGTCTCCTCCGAGCTCGTCCTGTTCAGGAGGACCCCTGTCGCCTCCTTAATATCGTCTGCCGCCTCCTTCAGGGCGCGCGTGAAGGTGCCCTTTAGGCTGCCAGATTTTGTGGCAACCTTCAGGATGACATCCACGCCACCCAGAACTTGGCGGCTGAGCGCCACCGCCGACAGGCCCTCTCCAGTGGCCGCAAGTGCAGAGCGTCGCTCTCGAGCCAGCCGGGCCATCTCGCTGACCTCATCTTCTGCGATCGCCTTCCTTTGCGCCCGCTTCGCCGCGCTCGCCTCCGCCCTATTGCTTTGCAGCAACAGCGGGGACGCAGACGCGGCGGAGTCGTCGCTCCGTCTGTCTCCAGAGTGACGCGAGTCACTCTCCACGCCATCTACGGGCATCGGCAACGGTGTGGGGGGGCGTAAGAAGCGACCCCGCAGGTCGCGCGCCACCCGACCACGCCCCCTTTGCGCGGTTCCTATTTTGGGGGCCGTTAGGTCCTCCTCGCTAGAGGAGACCCCTGACGGCCCCAATTCTCCACTGCGGGGACGCTTTCTCCAAAATTTGGAGGAGCTCCCCGTGTCCCTATCGGGATTTGAGCCTACCCGGCCCTTGTTGCCGTCGTTTCCGACGACGGCAAGCGGTTGGCGTGTGGGGCACAGTTGCTCCAGGCTGACCCGGAGCTCCCTTTCTTGCCCAGCACGCGGTTGACGGGAGTCGGCGGTGTTGTGCCGACCCACGAGACTATTGTTGCCCCCCCCAGATACGGTGGGGCAGCCTTCCGAGGAAGGGCGGGATTCTCCCTCCTTTAAAAGGAGGGTACCCGCCTGGGGTAGTGTTTCAATAGCCTTTTTGTCCATTATGTCCTTTTTAGGGGTGAGGTCCCCTCCACTGCGCTAATGACCGGGTTCCCCCCCGGCCACTCATCCCCTCGGCACGCTAGACCTTGGGATTGGGGTTATTTATTATAGAGGTTTTCTTCCTCGCGGCCTTGCGGCCTCCGATCCCGACTGGGATTGCGGATTGTCCGACGTCGGCAAAAGCCGAGTGCACCTGGCACATCGTCGCACGAAATGGCCTTGTTTTTTAGAGAGGTTTCCATCCTCTTGTCCGGCGTCGGCAAAAGCCGAGTGCACTTGGCAAACGCACCGCACCCGCTGCATCCCCTGTTCCCTCTCATACAAAGAGGGATAGGAGCAGCGTCGCCCCCTCACTGGGGCCCACCTCGCCCCTCACTGGGGCCCACCTCACCTTCTAGCGGGTCTCGGCCCGACGGGGCCGGACGCACCGCTTGCCAACCCCCCAATATGGCCCAGTTCCCTTCACCGACCATCAAAGATGATCGGTGACTAGAACTGGGCCCTTCCCCGTGTGTTGAGATCAGCCGCCGGCCGCAAGTGTATTGTGGCACTTGAGACCGGCGTTGCCCAGGGTGCGCCCCATGTCGGCTCTCGTCCTTGCAACTGGTGTTAGCTTGGGACCTTGGGGGGGTGTTTTTAGAAAATCCTCCACTGCGGCTGCCTGTCTTTCCGTGGCTTTAGATATTCTTGATTGAACCCCCGCTATGGCAGTTTTTATGGTTTTCATGAATTTTTTAAACCGGTCTCCTGGTTTGGTCCTCTCTTCTGGACTGCCGCTTTGGTCTACTGCGGCTTTGATGGCGGCTGCCTTTTGTTGTATGCGTTCAGAACCGCTTTGAGTGATCGGGCAAGAGCCTGGGTTGGTGTTACTTGGTCTTGGTGCTGAGACGCGTCGTGGAACTTTGAGGAAGCTCAGGTCTTCCCCTCTGTTTTCGTACACGACCACCTCATGCTTTTCTGAGGCTTTGATGCAGCCACAGAGGTCTGCGACTTCACCTCTCATATACTCGATCACCATAGCGTCGACGCTTATTTTACGAGGCGTGATGGTTTGGCCTTCAATTTCTCCTATTCTGGAAAGCACTAAACTTGCAAGAGCAAATGGGGTCCGCTCCCCCCATTCCAATAGTGCGATCGTTTTGTTTCGCGATCGCACTATTCGACAAGGGCAGCCGGCTACCCTCGACTCAGGCAGCGCATTGAAAACCTTGCGCTTCATACATGTTTTGGTGGTGCTTCCGTTTAGGAGGGCGGCTAGACCCGGCGATATGGCTACGCGCTTCGGTGATTTTGCGTTACAGAAGCTTATGCCGAGTCTCTCCGTGTTATTGTCCATGAAGAGGGCTACGCCTCTTACCCTGATTCCCGGTTCCGCACACTCCCCGCATGCCATTAGTTGTGAAATGGCAATGGTGTGGACATCTATAATTGGCTGGGGAGCTGTGGGTAGTGAGGACTCGGGGACCCTGGCCATTGGCGTTTGTGATCGAGGGTCCGGTTTATTGAGGGTACTGTTCCTGCTTGTTGCTATGCGGAAGATGGTGTCCACATAAGACAGGAAGTGTAACCTTTTATAGGGGTCTGCGAGGACGTACTGCAATTCCGACAAGACCAGTTTCATGTCAATGACGGATTCTAGGTCATGTCGGGCTGCCAGGAACCGTGGGCAGTAAAGAATTATGTGCCACACTGTCTCCCTAATTGAGTTGTCACATTCGCACCCTGGGGTGTCTTTAAGGTGAAATCTGTACAGGTACTCGGCTATTCCCCCGTGTCCTGTCAAAGCTTGCACTTGATGGGGTGTCAGTTTAGTTGTCCTTACTATCCGGTACGCCTTGTCGACGTCTGGAAGGAACGTTTTTGTGACTGTCCCAGTGCTGGAGGTCTCGTAACGGTCCTGCCATTTGTGGACTGATTCTTCTCTGATTTTCCTCTTGACAAAGGATAAGGGGATTTTGTCGTAGTCTTGGGTTGTTTTAGTGAGCGCTGCCGACTTGGCGAGCTCATCGGCTCGTTCGTTGCCAGCGGTGCCCACGTGTGCCCTTAACCAGAACAGCCGTAATTCTCTTCCTTCCGCTTTAATCTCCTCGATGCACTCTTTGATGGATTTGGCTAAGGGGTGGCTCGTTTTGGGATTTTTTTTCCGGTATCTTACCCGGATTGTGCTCTCCCTCATGCTTATGTCTTTAAGGAGATGCTGATTCTGGCTAACCAGATGTTCGGCAATTTCCTTATCGGACAAGAAGGACAGCACATCCCGGATTATTATCAGCGGATTTGCTGCCTTTGCCACTTCCGCCTTTAGGTCTTTGTTGGAGCTGACTCGATTTTGCACCAATTGCAAGTCTTCTTTAGAACCGAAACTGAGTATAACTTTTTGGTTTTTGGCCTTCCTCATTTTGTTCACTTTGACTCCGGTGGTTCTTGTATCGAGTGTGGCTCTTATTGTCCCAATGACGTCGTCCCCGGTCTTTTTGGGGTCATGGGAAAGGTCTTGAGAAACCTTACTATATACCATTATTCTTCTGTACCCGAAAACAATTTTTATATTTAACGCAAGCAGTAAGACGGAAGAGTCGAATTTCTAGCTTCAAAACATAAAGATTTGAGATCAAGAATTAAAACCTTCTTAGTAGGTATTAATGATAATTTCTCTCATACAATTTTGAGGCATAACACTAAAATTGTCTGGATATAGTGGTTCTGTTTTGACAGCTTTGAGTGTTATAGAAGAATTAACCCTATGGTGTTATGTTTAGGTTCATTATTATTATCATACAATTAACCAATTAACCATTAGATTTAACCTTTATCGCAATAGCAATAAAGACGATTCTTCTATGAAATTCTGAGCTTTCACAAAAGACTACACAAACAACGTGTTGGTCATAAAAAATATAAAAGCTTGTACGTGATTGTACAACAATCGAAATCAAGATCAGAATCTTAACTCGGCGGACGTAATATCTCAATTAAGTCTTTTATTGGGCAATTTGCTTTATCCAGCGGTGTGGAAACAAAAAGAGTACATTTATTATAGGTTATTTTATCGAACACCGTTTTACAGATATTTAATACGATTTAAATTGAACAAGATTTTGAGCTCGCGCCGACTTTTAAATGTTTTCATTGCATATTTTTATTTTACTTTTATTATCACATGCTTCGTTCAGTATTTCCTCAATAAGTTAAGGCTTTAGTTATGTTATATTATATCTTATATGTTTTGCATTCATTATATTTTTTTATTTTTATTATTTTCATTAAAAATTGATAAGCCGTAGATTACTTCTGCTAACCCTTTCGTTTTATGCTTAAAGAGGAAGGACTTCTTTCTAACTCAAAATAACTTACTGCAAGTCAATCTTTGGTACAAAATTGTACCAAATACGACTCCCAATATCGGTTACTTCTACGACCAACAACTCATAAATAAGTCATTCATTTCTACCATCATGTTAAGTCCAAAGCTTGGAATTTGGAATGATATGCAATGACAACCGTTTACCGACCTCCATTGCTCAGTCGATGTTGATTTGTTTACTGTCGCACTTGCGAATAATCCCGTTCTCAAGTATTCCATGTTTTGTATTCATAACACCATGGTCTTATGGCGCCGATGACGGGCATAGAGATCTTTGAGAAAGATTTGTATTTAAATTTAATAAGCAGAAGCTATATCGGCTTAAGTAAGCAATTACTAGCGTGGCTACTTACTGTTTGGAATGGTGATTAGGGATGAACAGACAAGTTCCTGGGGTGTGATTCTATAAGGTAAATAATATTAGCTGGAGGATGTTTCGTCGCGGTCTGTGCTCTGTCTATTTTGCTAACTACACAATCTTGCGAGAGGTCCGCTCTTGGAGGCCTGTTCGCGCCGGCGCCGGCACACAGACGACGAAGTTTGTATTAGCTGAATTATTCTTAACGTTCTCTCTCTTTTTCTCTCTCTTTAGCTATTTTATTTTTACCGTTTAATATTAGACAAAACCCTCAACAATAGAATGCACTTGTAGTCTATGCTTAAGTTTAATTCACTATGATTTGTCATCGTATTTTTTCTTATTAGTTTTCTCACCATGCCCAGACAAGGTAATGGCATATTGTTATATTATACTATTATATTTAAATTCCGAACTGTTTCATCTATTTGGAATTTTGAATGATTATGATTCATTGATTAGGACTAATATTTGTGTGGATAAACATGTCTAGTTGTAATGTGTTTGAGAGTAAATATATATCTTAGAATACCATTAAAAAATTGTATATCAGTTACCTAGTTTCCATAATAAAAGAGGCGTAATTTGGGCTCCAGATGACCGCCTGTTAAGAATGTCCTAGAATATTTAATAAATTTTCTAGAATATATTTCAAAAGTATTATAGTATAGGTTGCATATCACTTACCTGGTTTCCATAGTACAAGCTGCGTAATTTGGGCTCACATAACCATCTGTAAATAATGTTTTAGGATATTTATATTTTTTTCTAGAATGTATTTTGAGAGTAGTAGAGATCATAGTGCAGAGTTCGTCCGGTGAAGTACTACCAACTTACCCATTTTCGCTGTGAAGCAGTAGTGCACTTGATTACTGTGTTTCGGTTAGAAAGGTAAGGGGCCGGTGAAATTACAGGCACATGAGACTTACCAACTTCACGTCTAAGGGTCGACAACGCATTGGCGATGTCCTTGGTGTTGCAAATGTCTATAGGCTGCATTGACCACTTCTCATTAGGTGGACCGTATGCTTGTTTGTGGGCACATGTATAAAAAAACAAAAACAAAGGAATATGTTGTATATCAGTTACCTGGTTTCCATATTACAAGCTAAATTTGAGCTCATTACCATCTGTAAAGAATGTCTTAGGAAATTTATTAATTTAGAATCGAATCGTGAATCCCGAAATCAAATTTTGTGTCGAATACAAATATAAGTTAATCCTTCTTGTGTGGCGGCAAATATTTACCTATCTCATTACACAGTTGTCATAGACTCGCTGTAACATAAGCGTTCTGTCTCTGACCCGTCAAAATACCAGTAATTTGCGTAATGATACGGTGTTAGCAAAGAAGTTGCGACTAAACATGTGTTATTAGTGTATTTCTATTTTTTGTTTCGCACAGCCTGCGGTAGGTGAGGTATTTATTGCAAATTATGTAATTAGCTTGAAATCTGGTTAAGTCAGGGCCGTGTTAGGCGTTGGCGTAATAAGGATGTTGATATTTTAGGTCTCTATTAAAAAAAATATACTTGTCTGGTCTACTATCTATGGTTTTAAAGGCATTCTTTTTTAAACATATCATTTATCAGCTTAATTTATAAATATGAACCTATTTAGCTCAAAACGCTATTAAATAAAATATATCTTGGGATATTCTGAAAAACTGACAGAGACACACGATTATCTGGTCCCAAACCAAGCAGCATGTATGTTAATATATTATACAAAGTTTTAAATATATAGTATTATATAATATATAATGTATGTACATGTAATGTATATATAGTATTTATAAAAAGAACTCAAAATTCAAAACCATTTATTCAGTTCAGGCCCGCAAAGGGCACCTCTGAAGGTCAAGATATAATTTTTTTATTATTTATATATTACATAGTGGTCACCTAGTCAACATTTATCCGTAATTTAATATATGCTTAGTATGAACTTTATTATGGTTTTTTTGTCAGAGTATATAACCTCTATGATCATTTAATAAAACTTTTTAGAATTTACGTTTGACATTAGATGTATGAGCATAAATTGCGACCTGCTGCGTCATTACCTCCACGACCACCCATCGGTTCAAATCAGTTATATTTGCTTCTAAGAATGGCAAGAATCCACTAAAGCGTACACTCCTATATTTAGCCCAAGCATTAACGCATGTAGTAAAATTTTAAAAGAAACTCGCATAAAAATCACCAGTTCCACAGACACAAAACTGTCGTCACAGACAACAAAACCAGTTCATTCCATTTATTACAAATGGAAGAATGGCTCATAACCAGTCATTGCTACCACCATTGCACCTCTGTGGTTTATTACTTTTAAAATATAAAAAAAATATATTTAACGCGTCCAGTTTATGAGTTTTAGGAACCGTTACTTCGCAACAGCGTTTAATGAAATAAGGTAACTAGTAAATAGGTATCTGTCGTAGAACTGATAACTGTTGGGGTTGACGTGTTCTAGAGTGGAGACCACGGCTCGGTAAACGTAGTGTGTAAGTTTGTGGACGCAAACTGGCTGGCAGCATAGAGCTAAAGATCGAGCTCAGTAGTGGACCGAGATAGGCTGATGATGATGATGAAATATGTTCCCTCGTTTGTGATCCCAGAAACTACAACATAGCGTTCTTTAAGAAAGAGGCGAATAGACTACTAACGGGAAAGCGAGTTCCATCTTTGGGCTCATCTTCACTTACCATAAGGTGAGATTGAGGTCAATGGCAATCATGTCATAGACAAATTAAAAATAAAAATCTGGGCCGTTTTGGTATCTAAGAATGTTTTATGAAAATCAACAAGGCCAAAAGCCCTTACCGGCCCGCTAACAACGCCGCTTTACAAACCCTCATATGCTCTTATAAATCGTATACTATCTTAGATATCGTATATCGTATGGTTATATTAAAAATATTATAAAGATATAAAAAACTAATTCACAATAAAAAATACTTAAATGGATTGTATGGTTCATTGTATTATTATGTAGATGTACCTTATCATGACCTGATAAGGTTAGTTTTTCCACTTTAGTGTTGTGACGAGTTTAGTTTGGCCGAAGTACACAATGGGGCATAATGCATTTATCAATTTTAATTCAATTTGACAATGCTTGGGTGTAGCGCTCGCTCCAGCAGGACACATCTTTATGTACAAATTCTTATTTTGAAAAGAGTAATTGCTGAGTTTATAGCCGGCTCTTCTCAGTAAAAGCAACCTTCCGAACCGGTGTTAGAGTCTGACCATTCATAAGTGCCTGTGAAGGCCTATTTGAATAAAATATTTCATTTCATTTCATCAATATTATATTATTGCGGAGTTTGCTTGCACGGCTATTCTTGACGGTTAAGACTTGTTGAAGAAGTGTATTGAGTATATCTATTGTTGATGGAGGTAAGTATTCATACCGTATAACTATTTTTCAATAGCTTAAAGAATATTTTTGTAGTTAACTGTGTTTTTTTCGACTTTTTGCTAAATATTGTACTGACAGGCCAGTTGGCTTGGCGGTTAGAGACTGCCAAACCGAAGGGGGTCGCGGGTTTCGATTCCTACCCAGGACAAACATTTGTGTGCATGAACATGTCTGTTTGTTCTTTGTCTGGGTGTAAATATCTATATAAGTAAATATTTAAAAAAAGTAGTATTAGTTGTGTATCCGTTACCTGGTAGCCATACTACAAGCAGTTCACTCTGGTTAACTTGGGATCAGGTAACCATGTGTGAAGAATGTCTTGGGATATTTATTTATTATTTATTTTAATGTGATACGGAACCCTTCGTGTGCAAATCTGACTTGCAATTGGCCGGCTTTTTATTAATTCAGATCAAATATAATAATCAATATAATATTTTTTTTTCATTAAATATCTGCATTTTTTTTTTAAATTGCCTAACAACCCAGCCTGGGTTGCCAAACCATTAAATAAAATAAATTTATTGAACACGAAAAAAATTCGGAAGTCATTCTCTAAGTGATACAATGGAAACGCATCAAAATCAATTGCGTAGCTAAAAAGAACTCACACAAACAGACACAAAAATAATGACTTCAATGTATACTATTTAGAAAAGTAATTGTCAATTATCGCGTTAGCTTATGAATGAATAATTCCCATCTAAATGTCAAATATGACAGCTCACTGACAGTCCCAAATTGCCGTGAAGTTGCCAAGTTGTAAGCTTTATCGATGTGCCAGTGTATTGTCTCATTAAGTATGATGCCAAACACATTTGTCATAAGTCTGTGAATACCAGGAGTTGGCAGATAATCATGTAGTCATAAACACGAGACCTTATTTTACAATATTTCATAATAATTAAAAATCCCTACTAATATTATAAATGTGAATGTAAGTTTGTTTGTTACGCTATCACGCGAAAACTACTTAACCGATCATCATGAAACTGTGTACACATATTCTTGGAGCTATTAGAAGTAATATAGGATACTTTTTGTGCCGGGAAAATCTTACAGCTGGCGGGAACGCGGGTGAAACCTCGGGGGACTGATAGATCTGGGGTTACAGCGATGTTTCCGAGGGTTGTAAAATTTTCAAGAAATAAAAAGTATTCTATTTATTAAGTGCCAAGTTCCATCCAAATTCGTTTGGAAGTTTTGGCGTGAAAGAGTAACAAACATCCATACATATTTAGAAAATAAAAAAACAAAATTATATATGTCTATAGTATATCAGTTATCTGGTTTCCATAGTAAGCTCTGCTTAGTTTGGGATCAGTGTGAAGAATGTCCTGGGATATTTATTTAATTAATTTCTTTTAATCTTCGAAACTAGGTACTTATCCGATTTCAATAATACTTTCTGTTACGAACCGAACTTATTTACATCACCTTTTTGGATCACCTTAATGCATTTTATTTTATCTTTTAAATTCTAAAAGTACTGACAGTCAGTGACACTTGCCTGCTGCGGTATTCCCGTGCAATTATAATTTGGGTGTCTTCAAGGCTAGAGTGAATAGGCTCTTAATAAACTAGTGCGCCTCAACATCAAATATTGCATCACTGCAATCATGAATCCATCAGGTGGGACCGCAGTCAAGCACTAGTTAACATTATAAAAAAAAACTAGAAAAGTCCGCTGGTTTTTAAACATTGTCTTGTAAATTGATTTAAAATAAACCGTGGCTTCAATCCAGCGCCCTTTTTCATTTCGTATTGTTACGATCAGTAACACTTACACTTATAGAAATCTACACTATTCCTGAGTAACATAGGCTATGTAAACATCCCGGGATACATTAATGAATATCGAACTGGGCTAACATGTCAAAACTAAAAGAAGGTTGCATATATTCCTATTGGAATGCCGGAGAAACGGTACCGTGGCTTAATAAAGACCAACCATTATTTATAAAGTTCACACCTCGCCGCTTTTATTTTAACACCACCTTATAAAGTTCGTAACGGTTCGCAAACGTATGATTACTTTTATAAAAATCGTTTAATTTACGACCTATAGTTACCAGCGACGAGCAGCTTTATGATATTTTCTGAAATTAAAAAATACAGAAGCCTAGTATAGGCGAGGGCGAAAGTGTGAAGTCGATTTTAATAGATTTTAGAAGTTAAACGCCGCGCGTTAGCTAAGCGTTGACAACTCCGCGATTTCACCGTAGTTCCTGAGGGATGCCACATTTTCCCGGGATAAATATCGTATTATTTACTCCAGGGCATGCTCTATGTCGATCGTAGGACGCGTCTGGTCCCGCAGCCCCGTCAACGGTTCAAAAAAAATTCAAAATTCTAAACCATTTATTCAGTTTAGGCCTTCGGAGGGCACTTATGAAGGTCAAATTTAAAGTTAATGAAGCTACAAGTGGAGAAGGAACTCGAGGGGATTTTGTGGGTGGTGTCCCACATAACCACCGCGCCTGCCCTGGCGCGGAGGTATGGGTAAAGCATTTCCACAAAAAAAAATTCATAAAAAAAAGGACTTGCTCTATCTTTGTGAAAATTATCACCCAAATCCATTCGGTAGTTTTTGCGTGAATAAGTCACAAACATAATATATAACCTAGATCTACTTTGATTTGATTACCAGATACGCAATTCAAAATCATGTATTTAGAAACCGTCCTAAAAATAGTAGGTGGGAAAAAAACATTGATATTTTTTCATTCTTCTATTGTTACAAACTAAACATGAAAACGTACCGCCAATTCTTAACATCAAAGCTTCTCCGATCATTGTTCTTTCGTGCACGATTACCCGAAAACCTTTGACCATATAAGGCAGTACCTACAACGGCGCTTTCACGCGTGCGCGCGCCGGTACCACTGTCGTGTCATACATCAAAGCTGATTTACCGCCTTTATGGACTTTGACACTAAATAATAATCAATTTTTGAGCACACGATACCTATAACAGAATATTTTTTTTCATTAAGAATTTTTATAGTGAAATTAAATATCCCGGCACATTCTTTACACACGGTCATCTGATCTCAATTTAAGCAGAGCTTGTACTATGGATACCAGATAACTCGTATACTACTACATATACGTTTTTTTTTAAATTCTAAATAAATATACCGGGACATTTTGTGCACTTGGCCAACTGCTCATAATCTTAGCAGAGCTTGTAGGATGGAAACCAGATAACTGACATGTTAATGATACTATTTTTTTGTGCTAAATACAAAATTATAATGATATTTACCTACGCCTAAACACAGGACAAACAGACATGTTCGTGCACATAAATATTTGTACTGGATGGACTTGAACCCACGACCTGCGGGGTGGCAGTCAGGGTCTCTAACTACCAAGCCAACTGGCCCGTCAAATAATTATTTTGGAATGCAGTAAATCCCTACTAATATTATAAATGTGAATATAAATTTGTTTGTTACGCTTTCACGCGGAAACTACTTAACCGATCATCATGAACTTTGTACACATATTCTTGGAGGTATTAGAAGTAACATAGGATACTTTTTGTGCCTGGAAAATGTTACATCCCTCGGGAACGCGGGTGAAACCGCGGGGGATAGCTAGTTCTTAATTTAATGTGAGAGGGTTGTAGAGAATTTCACAGTGTTATTTTGTTCATAATTAATTCATATTAAACCTAACCATTGCTAAAGATAGATTATTAATTAAATTCGCTTGCAATAAATTCATTAATATTGTTCATACTAATTACTCAGTTTGGCTCAATGGATTGTCAGAATTAATAAACAAGTAAAGTTTATATCTATTTTCGACCTCAACTGTATTTGAAATAAGATCGAAAATTGGAAACTTCGAGTTAATTACAGCGCGTTTTGCATAGAGTATAAGTTACGAAAAGACCACGTACCCACTTTGTCAAGATGTCCATAGATCGTTTGTAAGGGTTTAGGGTTGATAACATTCGATACTTTATTCATCGATAGATTTCAACCATAAAATATTTACTACAGAAATTATCGATTTACTGGAGAGTTAACACAATTTTACTGGATAATACTATATGTCTTAATCCAGGTTATAAACATCACGTGTCAAGTTCCAACCAAATCCGTTCGGCAGTTTTTGCGTGAAAGAGTAGGTAACACACACGCACCCTTACAAGCTTTCGCATTTATAACAGTTGGGTTATCCTCTAAGAACTAAGTAAAGTTTTGTGTTAGCTTTGCTCATAGAAGATAAAAGACCAAATTTTATTTTAATACAGTGTAAACTCTTTATAACGAAACTCAAGGGACTGAGCATTTTTTGTCGTTATAGAGAGTTATCGTTATATGGAGTGAACAAAAAAAAACAAAACAAAGTGAACAAACCAACCAACTTGGGCTCACTTCAACGTTATAGGGAGTTTATCGTTATAAAGGATAACGTTATAAAGAGTTTACACTGTATGTATCATTTTCGTGTGTTTATCAAAGCTGAACAATTATTTATCAGTATAATTTTCATAATTGATCATTAAGCTGTAGAAAGATCTAAATAGACCTATCTTGAAACATGTTGCCAAATTAAAATTTTATTAAAAATAATTTTGTCTTATTTCTTTTTTGCTACTTGCCAAATGTTTAAAATTAAATAATAGTCGAAGAACATCGATCGATATGTCACCATTGTGACTATCAGCTATTCAAACTTAGAATATTTAGAGTCTCTTCATCGACAGGATATCGACTGACAGACAACACTAGTAAGACTAGTATTAACTGAATTCGATTTGAAATCTTAGCTAAGTCTAGAAAGGAATATAGAAGGCCTTCAAGGATAAATGTATTGATGTACTTCACAAATTAGATCAAAAATGTAATTCAAATACTCAATTTAGAACTAGCTCTTAGTGCATAATCTGGGGAAGTACTGCCACCTTACCTATTTCCATCGTGAAGCAGTAGTGCACTAGTTAATTAATCTTCGGTTAGAAAGGTAAGAGGGCCGGTGAAATTACAGGCACATGAGACTTAACAACTTCACGTCTCAGGGTCGAAGCATTGGCGACGGCCCTGGTGTTGCAAATGTTTCTAGATTGATACTTATCTAAATAATAAAATATAAATATCCTGGGACATTATTTTACACACGGCCATCTGATCCCAAACTAAGCAGAGCTTGTACTATGGAAACCAGATAACTGATATACTACATATACTGCAATTAAACTATTTATTTGATATAGTTACTAACATAAACAAATATATACATAGAAAAATACAAAGGCACTTAAAATTACATTAGTTACTATAGTACACTAATAAAACAAAACCGAAAATTTTGCTAAAATAAAAGGTCCTCTAAATGCTCCTACATATACTACTTTTTATTTTTGTAATTACTATATTTATATATATACTATATAGATATTTACACCCAGACACAGATCAAACAGACATGTTCATGCACACAAATGTTTGTCCTGGGTGGAAATCGAACGAGCGATCTTCGACTTGGCAGTCAGGGTCGCGAACCACAAAGCCAATTGGCCTGTTCTCCGGTGAACTATTACTTTGTTTACAATTTGAAGACTAATTTAAATGTTTGATAACCGTGAAACCTTACCTAAGGTAAGTGAAATGCAATTTACGGAAACAAGGCACGTTAAGATGTCAATGGTTGATTGAGAGCTACATTTTTGGCTTTTAATTCAGTTGGCATGCAAATACACCATTACGATTAATATAAATTCTTAGTCAGCTTGAAGCTTCTTTTGTGACTTATACCCATATTCTAAGACGTTTCCTCAGACGTCACTCGACTCCAACTCGACTGAAGCATTTTCGCGATGAATTTTCAAAATTGGTATTCTAAGTCATAACTTGAGCAAAACTCGAGCAATCCAGGCTGATGTCGAATCCAAGTGTAGTCAAGGTAACATGTCATTAGTAACGTCATTCTATTATAGATAAAATATTAATCAATAAAAAATTATGAGCTTCAGTTACTGTTTACATGCAATAAACTTCCTTAAGGTTGGTCGCGACGTACCTTGAAGTTGACAGTTATTTCCTCACCTCGAGTAAGGGAAAGCGTCGAGTGGAGGAGATTTTTGTAACTATGAATACCAAATATCTTGGCGTGACGTTGAGTGAGTCCAGGAATTTTCGAGGAAACGTCTTGGAATATGGGTGTTAGACCTAACAAGATTAAAAAAAAACTTTTGCATCAATACCTATTCAAAAGAATCTCGACAATATGCAAAGTATTAGTGTTGTAATTAAAACATCATCCTAGCCTTTACCAACCAAATTATCGATCTTCCGTATCCCTCGTCCCGGGGTCAACGATCCACCAGGTGTTCTGGTCAAGGTGAGCGAGACAAACGATTGCACCGGCTGGATCAGGATCATGTGACCGGGTCACGATCACAAACACTACCACTTGGAGACAAGTTGTAAAATGGACGCTTCCGCGTTGGGCATGGTAGGTTTGTAGAGCTAGGGTGTGGTAGAATTGTCATTATGTTATGTGGCGTAATATTATAAACGCGAGTACCTATGGTACAGGCTATGCCTAGTTTAAGTTACTATTACACGAATGCAGGTACGTGTATACCTTACATAACAACAATCATATTAATATAAAAAATCTAAAGTTTGTGAGCATGGATGTATGTTTGGATGTTTGTCATCATACGCAAAAACTACCGAATCGATTTGGATTAAACTTGGCACACTGATAGTTTATAAACTGGATTAACACATAGGATACTTCTTGTCACGGAGAATATGTGAAATCCCTCGGGAACGCACATGAAACTGGGGAGGACAGCTTGTAATTATATTTAGAAGAAAAAATTGTATTTTATAAAATAAAGCTATTCAAAACTTTTATTTTAATTTTATTATAAAGTCTATTACATTTCAATAATGCAGAAACAAGTTGCTATCCACACTACATCCATCGTTAGCAAAATGTTGGGCGACACCATTTTTGTAACAACAGACGCTGCAATCCCCTCCTCCTAAGGGTCTTAGGACGGGGAAACATCTTTAAACTAATACCGACTGCTTGCAGTTGTGAGGGAAAAAAAAAGTCTTTTAAACCTCAAAATACCAATAATAATTTATTTCTGTAACCAAAAGAGATTGTTTTCGAAAACAGCACTTCGTTTCTATTTTAATGGTATTTTCGCTACAATTATTATTACAAATGAACAAACTCACACTTAATAGAATGGATTTTGAGATCAACCTCTCTCAATAACCGAGCATTCTACACGCCTTCCCAGCTCTATGGCTTCGATCCATCATGATACCAGGTCGATATCACCGGCAAACTCTGGATCTATCGGGTTATCACTAAGCCAATCGACATTGACCTTCCTACCAGCATCTGATGGTCCCCGGAAGTGGTTACACGTGGAAATCATACCTAATCCAAGTTCTAGTTGCGGGAACAATTTATCGACACATTGATGGCGGTAAACCTGTGGCTTGACAAACCAGTTATAACTACTTAACTGAAAGGAAAATGTTAGTAAAGATAATAATTTAGAGCAATAAATTTTTCATGGTGTAGAATCGAAAGGTCCTGCAAAATTTTTGACAGGCCAGTTGGCTTGGTGGTTAGCGAATCTGACTGCCAAACCGAAGGTCGCGGGTTCGATTCCCACCCAAGACAAACATTTGTGTGCACGAATATGTCTGTTTGTTCTGTATCTGGGTGTTAATATTTATATAAGTATGTATTTAGAAAGTGGTTGGAAACAAAGAGCTGAAGATCGAGCTCAGTGGCGTGCCATAGGTGAGGCCTATGTCCAGCAGTGGACGGAGATAGGCTGATGATGATGATGTATTTAGAAAAAAAAATTGTATATGTATTATATCAGTTATCTGGTTTCCATAGTACAAGCTCTGCTTAGTTTGAGACACGACGGCCTTGTGTAAAGAATGTCCCAGGATATTAAAAAACAAAAAAAAATAAAAACATAATTGTGCCGAAGTTGAAAAAAATACTGGCAGGTTGGTAATTCTTTTTTTGACATTTCATCAGCTTATAAAATTTAAATTGTTTAAAAAAAACAAGAAAAGTTTTTGCGTCTAGCGCCATTACTGATTCCTATGCTAAGTCTATATATGGAAGTGAGATTTTGAATAATATTTTATACTATCACGTAAATCGATTGGATATTAATTAATTGGAGGGTTATAACTTCTACCACCAGGGTGTGGATCCTCGCGTTATGTCATGGTTCAAATGAAACACCACCACCTTGACCATGCTTATGTGCATGTAATGATGACGATACCCTTCTAACCGAAACACAGTAACACTAAGACGGTTCTGCTTCATGCGAAAAATGTTGTTTCACACCTATTATTAGTAAGTAGGCTTGTCCAAATCTCTAGATTATGATTTATATGTTGTACTGCCTATAAGCTGTTGGTGTGCCAATAAAGTAAAATAGAATAGGTAAGTATGTACCTACATCTTTATTTTGGCAAAATGCAAGCTCGGTAGTAGATTAATTACGTCTAATTACTATGACTTTCACCACTTATCCATCATAAGCCTATCTCCGTCCGCTGCTGGACATAGGCCTCACCTATGGCACACCACTGAGCTCGACCTTCAGCTATTTGTTTGCAACCGCTGCCAGCCAGCTTGTGAATATCATCGCTCCATCTAGCCGGAGAGTGCCCTATACTACCGATCGTTTACCGAGCGTGTATCCACTCTAGAAGGCGTCTATCCCAAGGGTTATCGGTTCTACGACAGATGTTACCAGCCCATTGCCACTTTAACCTTTTCCACTCTTATCTTAAATAGCTGCCCTCCGCGGTTTTACCCGCGTTCCCGATGGATATCACATTTTCCCGGGATAAAATGTATCCTATATGTTATTCCAGGATATGGTCTATCTATGTGCCTAGTTTCATCCATGTCCGTTTAGTAGTTTTTGCGTGAAAGAGTAACAAACATACTTACACACAAATCTTTCCTCTTTATAATAATAGTAAAGATATCTAAATAAAACTTTATTTAAGATTAAAAGAATTTGTATAAGTTGTATATTAGTAATCTGGTTTCCATAGTACATGAAGTACTCGGATGGTCATGTCTCAAAAATGTCCCAGGATATTTATTAGTTACCACCATTATTTTCTTTCAGTCCTCGATCAAATTTAATTTGTTCCAAACGATTTATAATGACTTTATTCGGTCAAAACTCAACGCTTAGCACTTAGCCATTCTGGTATGCGCGTACTTGCAAAATAAATGTCACGATTCAGCCTTAGAAGGTCGTTCGTAAACGCTATCTAGTTTCTGTTACTCTGATTAATAGAAACCAGAATGCTAATGGTATCTCTGGTTTAAAACTGTTTACCGTGTGTACGATTGGGTTTGATCGATTGGTTTCGGCTAGGTGTCTGCTATGTTGTGTTATTGATAAACAACAGACTTCGCTTAATTAGCCTGTCGCTTGTTATTTTAGAATTTTCGTTTGAGTATTTTTGAATGTTGTTTGTGGGTTTGTTTTGACGGGCCCGTTGGCTTGCTGCCCCCTTATTCAGCTAATACAAACTTCGTCGGCGAGCCGCTTCACGGAGGCCTCGCAGAGCTTACCTCTCACGTGATTAGTAGTATTAGCGTAGTAAGCGACATACGAGCGAGCATAGAGGCCGCGACGTAATTGTTTTTTTTTTATTTTACACGGGATTGCGATTTCAAATTAATAAATAAATCCTCGAGTTAGTGTCATTTTACTTACAGAATCGAGCCCCTGGTTAGTGGTCCAGACTTCCACGTCACAGGTTGTGGATTTCCCGGCATGCACATGTCTGTTTGTTCTGTGTCTGGATGTAATTATCTATATATGTATGTATTTCGAAAAAAAAAGTAGTATATGTAGTATATCAGTTATCTGGTATCCATAGTACAAGCTCTGCTTAGTTTGGGACCAGATGGACGCGTGTAAAGAATGTCCCGGGATATTTATTCTTTTGGGTTGTGTTTTATTACAATCGATAAATGATTGAGTGACCTAAGGTGGCCAGCGCACAAATATTAGAAGAGATTCATGATTTCTCTTCTATATTTTGCGGAGGGCTCAACTGACAATTTGACTTATTAAATGTTTAAATATTTCAAAATACAAAGTATAACTCCTAATATTAGTATCATAACTGCGAATGTTTCTGACGATGGATGGGAGGACAAATGTTTGTTACCTTTTCACGCAAAAACTACAAAACGGTTATAGATGAAACTTGGCACATAGATAGTTTATAAACTGGGTTAACAAAAAGGATACCGGAAAAATATAACACCCCTCGGGAACGGGGGTGAAACCCCTTGGGACTGCTGTTACGTCTCTTCCTTTACCATAGAATTATCGTACTACTATGATAAATGCGAAAGTTTGGATGTTTGTTACTCAATAAGGACAGAACGGATACGCGGATCTTGATGAAATTTGGCACATAGATAGATTATAGTCTAGAATAGCACAGGCTTTTATCCTGGGAAAAAGTAACATCCCCGGGAACGCGGGTAAACTGCGGGGACAGCAGCTAATGCATAAGTAATTCAAAATTCAAACGTTATAGTTATTCATAATGCGTTATTCACGTGTCTCTGTGATAATGAATGATGGTCATTAGCCAAGATTGAATATGAATAGATTACCCTGCGATAGCCTTGTAATTCACATCTACACCACGAACTATACACCAGAGAAGAAATATTAATGACTAGCTGTCCCCCGCGGTTTTACCCGCGTTCTCAAAGGATATCACATTTACCGGGATAAAAAGTAGCTTATATGTTATTCCAGGATTTGCGCTATCTATGTGCCAAGTTTTATCCATATCCGTTTAGTAGTTTTTGCGTGAAAGAGTAACAAACATACTTACACACAAATCTTTCCTCTTTATAATATTAAGTATAGATATTGACAATTGAATATCTTACTAATATTATAAATTCGAATGTTTGTTGTAAGGTGAAGTCTGCCTGTTATTTTACCGCCTCCTAATTTCCTTCTCTCGCTCACTCGCCATGAAGTCAAACAACTTCATGTCTCAGGGTCGACAACGCACTGGCGATGCTTTGGTGTTACAAATGTCTATAGGCGGCGGTGACCACTTACCATCAGATGGACCGTGTATCTGTCGGTCCCTCTTGTATAAAAAACAAAAATAATAAGAAAAACATGGCATATGAAGTCGTGAGGGGTTTCCTACGTAGGGGGTTCCATAGCACAGTAGGAGGGTACTTTATAGTACCCGTTTGGGTACCTACCACCCTCAAGTTTCAAATCAGTTACTAAGCTCCTCCGGGTATGTTCTGGTACCTGGACTTAAAAGTCAGTACTACTCTTGTCTTTGTGTGCTTACCACATATGGAACGATGTGGTCAGTGGATGTGGAAAGATGTGGTCAAATGCATGACTGTATAAAGAAAACATAATCTTCATAGCATTAAAAACGCAAAAAATAAGTTGACCCGCAACTTCAACACACTGCCAAGCGATTTCAAACCTTATACCAACTGGAAATACAGTCTTAAAAATACTTAAAGCAATTAAAATAATACACCTACCTAGCTTGCTTAAGTTTAACTTATTTCAATATGAGAGTCCAATTTCAGTGCAATTACTAAGATTTGGGTTCGTTTAAGTTAATAATCAATAGGAAGGTGTTTAATCGTGTATAGGAAATGCAAAACCGCTATGACTTTGAACTTGGACCATTTTAGTCATTTTATTTAATTTTTCTTTATTTGGGCAGCAACAGCCTTAAACTATAAAAAATTACAAGGTTTGAACTTATAATTATGAGACCAATTACAGCTATCCACGTACTAAAATGGATTTTTTACCAATATCTTACATAACACTAGTTTGAAGCAAACAACAATTACAAGTATGAATATTATACAAAAAGAAAGAAAAAATTACCCAGATATAAGTAATCTAGCGACTCACTCCGCAATATAAATGTTTTTACACATAAACTTTATGGAAGAATCTCTAGATGATTGTAAAAACCGCATCAAAATCTATTGTGTGGTCAAAAGTATATACCTAAGAAGACACACAGACAGAGAGAAATTGTGACTTTGTTTAATATGTACATAGCTATATCATGGAACATTCTTCATAGACAGTTATCGAATCCCGAACTAAGCAAAACTATGATAAACCTGGCATAAAAACTTTATTACAACGCTTTAATTAGCTTCATATGTTAGTATGTAACCGAATCTTTGAAAATGTTTTTTTTACAATAAAATATTTTTTTTTACTTTTTTACACTATTCATCTTATTATTTTCTATTTTTTAGTTGGATTTTCTATAAAAAAATAAAATTTGTTTATTTTTCTCCCACACATAAAAATTACAACATTTTTTTGTTATAAACAGGTAGGTACATTTAGTTGTGGGAGACAGCGGCCCAAACTAGGTTACCCTGTGCTATGAGCTTCCTGGCTCCCCCTGTTGGTAAAGAGAAGTAACAATTGAGTAATATAATCTTATTCACGTGAAAAAAGAGAAAATTAAAAATAAAAAAAGAAGAAATAGTGCTTTTTAGTTTTTTTAACTATTTTATAGACTCACACCCATGCACACGAATGTCCTGGGCGGCAGTCGAATCAACGACATATAAGATGACAGTCTATTCAACCACCATGCCAAATGGCCTAATTTATTTATACACCATCAAGGTATGCCATGGCTTTCCATTTGACCGAACTTCAATAAAAAAAGAAAGAAAAGTGTAGACCACACTGTCAACATGTTAATTTCTTACCCAAAAAGGAGGTTCAACTTGATTTTTCTTTCTTTTTTTTTCTAATAAAACTGTTCCAAGTCCCCACACATCACGGTTTCCCGACTAATCGCTATGCAGGACGCCATAGGCGCCGGCGTCACAAGAACACGTCGCGCGGCGCCCGCGCGCATTTTATATCGATTATAAATCGATTGAGTATCGATCTCTTATCATTCGATCACTGTGTGCGCAATGATCGTGTTGTATCCATGAATAATCGATTAATTAGCATTAATAACTTTAATTGGAATATACTTGCTATATTAATTACTATTTTATCATTTGTGATTCATAACTCGGTTTGGTCATGTTGGACGTAGGATTTTATTCATTTACAGACAAATCACTTGATTATACCTATTTATAAAGATCTGGCTTATAAACTAAACTATTACATGTAAAGTCTTTAAAACAATATGTCTTGGTGCTCATTATCCTCGAATCCAAATCTAGAAGTAGGCTAGATTTTGGACACGTTACAAATTTCAAGTCACATAATTTTACTTGACCCGGAACCCCTGGACTCGACCACAATTGCCAAAAAAATTAATCTATATCTACTAATATTATAAAGAGGAAAGATTTCTATGTGTTTGTTACTCTTTCACGCAAAAAGTACTAAACAGATATGTATAAAACATGGAATATAGATGGAGCATATCCTGGAATAACATATAGGCTGCTTTTTATCCCGGGGAAATGTGTTGTCCGCAAGGGACAACTAGTAATATAACTATAGATGCATTGTCCGTGTTTAGAAATATCAACATGTAGGTAATGCTGATAACTGACCTAATTCCATCTCGCTCGATCTTAACGTAACTAACGATGTATATTCAACTCTCTAACGACAGGTAAACCGTAAGGTGGCACCTTCGCGCGTATAAGCTATTATATGCGCTGTTTTTGAGAGCCGTGATGTTGGTGAATGACGTGTCTATATCATAATACGTCTTTGATAGAAATATAAAAAATACACTGTCTGTAATGAAATTAATTTGTTTTCTAAACCGACTTCCTACATAAGCTAGCGACCCGTGCTTTAAATTTGCTGTCAATTAATATTGAAGTATTTGTGAGTAGCTAATATTCTAGTGACGCACAAGTTTGCATGTTAGTTAGGTATCCATTCACGACAGCGTCTAATAAAAAAAAATTGTCCAACATAGGCCAACAAACAAGCAGACGGTCCACCTGATGGCACCATGACCGCCGCCTATGGACATTTGCAACACCAGGGGCATCACCAATGCGTTTTCGACCCTGACTTTTTAATTTTTTTCTAAATACACCCAGACACAGAACAAACAGGCATGTTCATGCACACAAATGTTTATCCTGGGTGGGAATCGAACCCGCGACCTTCGGCTTCGCAGTCAGGGACGCTAACCACCAAGCCAATTGGCCTTAGTTGAATGACACAGAGACCTCTGCCTACCTGTCGGGAATGTGTAAATATATTAATTATAATGATAATACACATGGCCAACTGATCTGTGACATGCCCTGGAACAGCATATAGCTTATCCTTTATCCAAAAAACGTAACATCCTTTGGTAACGCGGATAAAACTGCAGGGGACAGCTAGTATTCGATATTTGACCCAATTTTTCATCAACAGCGACATTTATATTTTATTAACTGACTAGCAACACGCTCGTAGCTCAGTATAAACTACAACCAGTAATAAAGTTTAGATTGCAAGTAAATGAGTACATTTACTACCTATTACAGACTTAAATTGTATAGTTTAATAATAGTTAACTATATAATAGATATTTGTTACCCTATTGACTGCGTAATGTAATGAATAAGTTATATATTACGATATTAAACCTTATTACACTGGGCGGCGTGTTTTCGACAGCGGGATCGCAGTGTTATTTAATACTAGATGTTTTCCACTGTTTCACCCGCGTTACTAACGGATGATACTTTTCTCGGAATAAAAAGTACCGTATGTGTTAATTCAGGTTATAAGCTATCTATGTGGCAAGTTTTAACCAAATCCGTCGAGTAGTTTTTACCGTTAAAACTCTTTGACTTTTTTTGTTTGGTACTCAATAAACATTCATCAATCGTTACAAAAATAATCGTATTTATAATATAAGTAGGAAGAAATATATCAATAACAATATTACTATGTAACAATATCTACTTACTAATTAATTTTTTTAAACCATAGCAGACAATTAAGTAATTATTGATAAAAAAATTGTCCACTTAGCCACACAATTTTTTAAAACCTTTTTTATCCCTGGAAATGTGTAAAAGACGTCTCCTAATCCAATAAAAAAAAATTCAAATGTGATAAATGGATGAATTTATGCCGAATTACAAATTAGTAAGTTAAAAGTCAGTTATGAATCTAACGAATCAATTTATTTAGTAATGAATCTAGAACAAAAGAGACACGTTACCATTACATTATTATAACACACAGTGAACGTGAGGTGGCGTGTTCCTACAATTAGAAGAGACCACAGCGTCCTAAAATATTAATAGACTAAAAAATAAAATAATAAAATCAAATATAACAACACAAAATCCAAATTAGTAAAAGTAGAGAATGAGCGCATACATGTTGTTATTTTTATAATGAATCGACATAATCACTTGCTATCACAAATATAAACTAGGTAAAAGCGTTTCCACTCTAACAAGCCGCGCGTCGTTGTGCTAACAGCATTTAATTTAATAACCCATCAAATTTTATTACACACACGCGTCACACCTTACACATGAAACAAATAAATCGAACGCATAATCGGATTTAAATTACTCTACAATTATAATCGATTACTTTCAGTGAATACTAATCGATTTACTTCTTCCGCGATGTTTGTATGGATATACTGGTTACATTGTAATTAATATTACTGTACAATAAAGTGTGGAGATTCTTATCTTAGAACAGAATTTTATCATACGTTGTTATTATACTAATGAGATACAATACAAACTTTCGTATAATATTATAACTTGCTGTGCCCGCGACTTCAAACGCGTGATAAATTTTCGTAAACCGATTTTTTTATTTATTTATTTCAACACCAAAATCCACAGCTCTTAGTCACTAAAATTTTACACATATGTATACCAATACTTACAGCCAAGTATGGATTTAAATTTTGATTTTTTAACCTACTTTTATTTAATTTAGATATTATTCCTCAAGTTCCGTTCTACTTTCCTTTTAAAACTTCTCATAGTCAAAGACTAGCGTGTTCAAACAAATTAAATTTAATAAAACCTCCTTGGGAATGCTTTCGTTTACCACTAGTGTCAGATGTTGATGCAGTGTACACTAGTAGAATGTACACTGTCTGACTGTATACTAGTCTCCTCTTTAGACAACCAAGAGTTAACTTGGGGTGGTAGAATTTGTCGGCGCTACCAAGCAGTACTATCAAACAGACATGTTTATGCACACAAATGTTTGTCATAGTCAGGGTCAATAAGTAAATAAATATCCTGGGACATTCTGTTACACACGGCCATCTGATCCCAAACTAAGCAGAGCTTGTACTATGGAAACCAGATAACTGATATACTACTTTTAATTTTTCTAAATACATACTTATATAGATATTTACACCCAGACACAGAAGAAACAGACATGTTCATGCACACAAATGTTTGTCCTGGTTGGGAACCGAACCCGCGACCTTCGACTTGGCAGTCAGGGTTGCTCACCACCAAGTCACCACGCAAACTATCCACGAGATATTTTCCAATCTTAGAATCAAACCCAGGCCCAAGCTCCAGCTGAGTCATCACCACGCCCTAGTTCAATCCCGATACCATTTAGGTCGGTATTTAACTAAATATTGTGCTTAGCTTTCTCCGTTCCATTTACTTCTAAAACAACCCGTTTATAGAACGCTAACTCGATTACTAATACCGTAATTAGACCAAGAATGTTCACTTAACACAAATATCTAAACTCATTACTCGGGAGGTAATTGAATAAAGTCATTAGCCGGCTCGGAGGCTCGGAGAACATAAAACCAACTAATAATAAGTCATTAATCAATGCAACTGGGTACAGGCGGCGCCACACGCATTTGTCTGCTTGTTTTCCTGTACTGGCTATAAAGCGACAGGTAGGAATCAACACTATTAATTAAAGCAACCTGTACCCGTGGTTTTCTCTGCGTTCTGGATAGATGTTACATTTTCCGCAATTATGAATGTAATTTATTTTTATTCAGGTTAAACTTTATATGTGCCATATTGCGTGAAGTGAAAGAGTAACAGACTTCCCAATCCTCACAAACGTTCACAATATTAGTAGCACTCAGAATTGTCTCTGACTGTCAAAGTTTCACGGCTAAATGTGTTAACAGATCTTGCTGATATTTGATACACAAGTAGCCTATGGTATAGAGAGGGACACAGGCTTACTTTTTAGAAATTTTTTATGCGAATTCGCTGGGATGAAGAAAAATGTGTGATAAAAATTATATATTTTGTATTTATTTTCTATCTAGTGGTACAATTTTACAAATATTTTTTCATATATTTTATACCTTGTACCCACCCAATATTTACTATTGAGCCAAACATAAAAAATTGAAGTAAAATACTCATATAATTCATCCTTTAAGATCACTCGTACCAATTACAAAAAAAACTGTCTTTTACTTAGATATGCTTAGTGTTAAGGTATTGTAGATATAAATTGCAGTATAAAAGAAATGTAACACCCAAGACAAACCTTATTTGCTTTTGTATTTTAATCGTAAAATATACGTGTTAAATAAATAATTAAAATTAATTACTAAAGGCATATAACAAAATGCCCTGCATAAACTACAGAACATCGCTACACAATCGCATCGCATAGCTGGCACTACTTCCAACACATTTCGCGAAATGCTAATAACCAATAGATAACGCCATGTCAAGATTCATGTCGATAGAACAAGGTCGTCTGATCACTATTCAAATGTTACTGTCCACACTATCTTGGAATATCTAAGGATGTGGTAACTATTGAGCAAAGCTTGGTCTAAATCGGCTATCAAAGCAATTATGGTGTAAGTAATTTCCCGGTTTTTTTATACTAATAAGGTTACAAGCTGACGACTCGTCTGATGGTAAACGGTCGCCGCAGACTATTAATAATAATAATTAAATGTTTATTTATGTATCCAATGTTAATTTAAAATTAAGGTTGGGATCTTCTTTTTAGTACAGAAATACTTGTATCAGAAGACCACAATAGCCATAAAATAAGGGTAACACATGATACAGATATGTAACTAAAAATACAAAAGCGATGCTTAAAAAAATATCAAAGACTATTAAACCTGTTGACACTTGCAACACCATGGGTGAAATGAAATGAAATGAAATATTTATTCAAATAGGCCTTCACAGGCACTTATGAATGCTCAGACTCTAACACGGTATCACTCGCGTGCCGTTGCGAAAATCTCTTCACACTCTTCTTGAAGAACTGTACTCTCTTGGGAAATCAGGGGGGTGAGCTCATTCCACTACCTGAGCGTCCGCGGTTGGAAGCTCCTATGAAATCACATTCAGAGCAGGGTGTCATTCTGTAAAGTAAAATTGCACTAGTTGGAAGATGTCTCGTCGCGGCTCCCATGCTCTGTCTCTTTCGCTAACTACGCAATACGTGAGAGGTTTGCTCTCCGAGGCCTCGTTGCGAAGTTTGTAATAGCTGAATAAGGGAACAGATTCTATTTATTTTCCCCTAGGAACATTTTTGTGCGTAAACTAGTATGATTTAGGATCTGCTATAAGTAGGTATGAAAACCTGATCAAAAACATTCTTTATTATACTATATACTTTATTTATACAACACATGACAAAAAAAGAAGTAACAAAGAAGTGGATAGTAGAACAAGTGTTCACAAGATAGGCGGTGTTATCGCTAAAGCGATTTCTTCCTGTATACAGAAGAGAACAGGTGTTGCACGTTAAGACATTTGAAAAAAGTAACAAAAATGTAGGTTTTTGTTCTAAGTTAATAAATACTGAAATCTAATACTTATAAATTAATAATATGAAGATATTATGACATGGAACAGACGGACATACACGTACACAAATGTTTGCGTTGGGTCAGAATCAAACAAGACTTATACCGTAGTCTGGGTACCTTTATAGTCTACAGCTTCAGATCTTCCCGTTAGAATGGTATATGTCGAGTAAAAGCAGACCCGTGTAAACATACACATTTATAACTGTACATCAATATATATATAGTGTTGACAATAAAACAAAAGTAGGTACACGGTCGTAACGAACTTGATGGTTTATGGCGTACCAGATCGATATTCGCTAACCAAATATGTTACGTTATTCACAGTGTGCACGCACTGGGTTGAAAAGACGAAGCGTTCAAACGCCCCGACGAAAAACATTCAATTCACATATTATATTAAAATTTTCATTTTGTAAAAATATCTAATTTCGAATCTTTTTATTCAGTTTAGGCTTGTGAAGGGCTGCTACAATTGTTGTTTCCACCAGTTTGATAGTCAACCTTCAACGTTTATTTAAAAATTAATATATTTATTAGTAGCAAAGTAATAGATAGATTGATCCAGGTTTCCTGCTAGGTTTAATTTTATATTTAAATTTTTTATTTTATTTGATTAGGATTTCCAACAACAAGTACACCGTGTAAAAATACAAATTATTATAATACAAAAAATTGCTAAGTGCCCTGTTAATTATAGGAAACCGCAGCATGCGACAAATTTTAATATTAGAAACTACTTAATGCTAAAACATAATTTAAAATACTTTAAACATAATTAATTCTTAAACAAGTCTCTTAAATTTGCAGTTGTAAAAAAGTCACAGTTCTCATGATACTCTTCATACAACGAGTACATGCGTGATAAAGGGCAGTACAATCTTAAATTGGTACGACTGTTAGGACGGGAGAACAATTTCTTCCTACACAGTCGAGGGATTTTTTATGCTATATTAAATCTAACCTGGCTGAGCAAATTTGGACAATTAATTAAACCTGTGCATAGCTTTTTGAGAAATAGTAAATCCAAATATTTTCGACGGCCTTCTAAGGAGTGCATTTGGAAATATGAAAGCCTATCTTTATAAGTTTTAACTTTTTTAGCAATTCCATTACTGTATGATAAGTGCCACAACCATCGTTTCTGCAAACGTTCCACCCTTGCTATATGAACTTTGTAATATGGGGACCAAACAACACTACAATTTTCCAAATGACTTCTAACTAAAGAATTGAACATAACAATTTTAGTAGCCGAGTTTTTGAAGCTTTTGCTCTGCCACTAGCTTGTACAAAGTACCTTCTGTGGACTTAAATGAAATGATTATAATTAAATCGTTTTGAATTATGTGTTTTTTTAATAATTAATAGTCCGAATGGTACTGTTGAAATACAGCGCTTGTACAGTGCACACTTTGAGTAGATACAATTCGCTGACATATTACCTCCAAAATTCTTGTTCAAAAACGCAGCGTGTAATCATCACAGTGCGTATACACGTTCGACGTGCTCTGAAATAGAGACCACTCCTTTATCTTGTCGGACTATGTTCCGCCCTCATATATCTGTTCGTTCGCTTGTGCCGAGAAATGTGTACATTTGGGAATTTAGTTGCCTTTTCTGGCATGTGACTGGTCCGGGGAGGCCAGGGAGAAATAATCTGTTCTGAAAGTAGGCCATTCGATGGTTCATTGCTGGGTTGTGTGGATACAGTTTTATCGGGTACTAGTTTACTGTGCCTCAGTTTTACCCGATCTCCGCGGCTTGTAAATATATATATAAGCAATATAGGGTTTCTTTGACGCACCATCACTTCAAAACTACTGAACATATCGGGATGGGACTTCTACCATTCGACGCGGAATTTTACCTCGATGGTTATAGGCTATGATATCGATAAATACTGATAAAACCGCGGGGCACAGCTAGTTGTACGTAATATTAGAATCTTTGGATAATTAGCCTTATTGTATTCTGCCATAGACCAAAGTGCTGGAAAAATAAAATGACTGTTTAAGACCAGCAGGAATAAGTAGTTCCAGGTGGCCACGCTACATCATGGCTTCACCTCAGAGCCAGTTCCACCACCATAAAAGCGGCAACACAGTAGCAATACATCAACCCTCATCCCTAGCTTCTGTTATGAAAAAAGAAAAGAAATAAAGACCCTTTATGTCCGACTGAATAATACAGGAATAGAACTCGTCGAAGACATTATCCCATCACTTAAACACTCGCTTAAAACAAATCTTATAATTAATATATCTGTTGATACATGACAGGCGCCAATGAGACGAGATACGCTTGAGACTCGTCGAGACTGAGACGAGATTATCTCTAACTAGTTGCTAATTGGCCTGGCTACTGTGTGGAGGCGCTTCGGCAAACTTCGACCCAATAATTCTGGTGCTTTTTAACACACGACTATCAGAAACTAGAATAGAATAGAATTAGAGTTTATTTATAAGAAATGGACGTACACAAAGAAGATTAACATTATCATATACATAAAGACAGCACTACACATAAAACTAGCATTATTAAAAAAAATATTTATGACAAAACAATATTAAAAAATAATAAGAACAACATAAAAAAGACATAAGAAACAAAAGGCACGACACGAAAAATAAATAATAAAGATATTTACACCCAGACACAGAACAAACAGTTCATGCACACAAATGTTTGTCCTGGGTGGGAATCGAACCCGCGACCTTCGGCTTGGCAGTCAGGTTCGGTAACCAATGGTCAATGGATCTAGGCTATGTAATAATTGACAGGCCAGTTGGCTTGGTGGTTAACACTCTGGCTGCCAAACCTAAGGTCGCGGGTTCGATTCCCACCCAGGACAAACATTTGTGTGCATGAACATGTCTGTTTGTTCTGTGTCTGGGTGTAAATATCTATATAAGTATGTATTTAGAAAAAAAGTAGTATATGTAGTATATCAGTTACCTGGTTTCCATAGTACAAGCTCTGCTTAGTTTGGGACCAGATGGCCGTGTGTAAAAGAATGTCCCAGGATATTTATTTATTTAATCCTAGAATACATTAAATATCTCGATAAAAGCGGGTAAAACCGGGAGGGACAGCTAGTATTACATGTGGCAGTGTCTATTTTTGATCGACACACATTTTTTTACGATCAATAAATCGTCGATAACTAATAAAAAACAGATGTCAAACGCGCAATTATACACCTATCGTGGCCTAATTATGTAATAACCAATTAAGTGAACCCAATCATGGGTCATTAAGTTGTGTTGAAACGTGTTTAATTAATTAATTAAAGTTAAAAAATAAGTCACGTAAATTAATAAATAATAATAAATAAAAATCCTAGATCATTCTTTACACACTGGCCGTGTTATTAATCTGATCCTAAACTAAACAGAGTTTGTACTATGGAAACCAGATAACTGATATACTACATAATACTACTTCGGCTTGGCAGTCAGAGCGCTAACCACCAAGCCAACTGGCCTGTCAATATAGATGTAAACTGACACAGAAGAAACGCTGTCGTCATGCACATAAATGTCAGTCCTGGGTGAGAATCGAACCGACCACCTGCGGCCTGATAAGCACGGTATCTAACCTCTACGCCAACTAGCCCGTCGTTATCAATGATAAACTAATCTAATGATTTATTTATCAGATCTCAGATAGTGTAATCACTATCGAGGTTTGTTTTGATCTGCTCTTTTCAGTAAAAGGAACCTTTTGTACCGAAAGAATTTCACTTTTAAATCGATTTTTAATATGATTAGAATTTTGTTTGAATAAAGAATGTTTTCATTATGTCAGCACGATCAAATACTAAAAAAAGCTATTATTAATTTTGAAAAGATTTATATTTATCTACAAATAAATAAAACAGTTGTTCAGATTTTGACGGGACTTTCACTAACAGATAGATGACGTTATAAGGAGTAACTTAGGCTTATTTAACTTTAAGTTACTTTTTAACGTGAAACCGCGGGGAAAAGTAGTCATTACATAAATATTGAATAAAGATAATATAATTAAGACTACTCAACAAACTAAAATTCATTTTAAATTCACATTTTTTTTATTCAAAGATTTAAATGTAGGCATTAAATTTGCGACACAAACATTACCAGAGCCATTAAATAATTCATTAGTACGTCAGCCAATCATAAATCAAGAATGGAACTTCGTGACGTTTCATTAATTGCGTCAGCCAATGGCATCGCAGGTGACGTCACCTTGTATAAGATAATACCAATCAATGCGTTTGAGTATAATTAAAAATAATATGTGTGGGCATAAAGGTTAATGTTAAGAAGGTCGAAGTAAAATCGAAAATTGCTTCGAAAAGAAATTTTGATTTTATATTTCGTATTGTAATGTCTTTGCATTGTGATAGATTAGATTATTAGGGTACCTAAAGGGTGACAATTGCACCCTATTACTAAGGGTGGTCGTCCGTCCGTCTGTCGGTCAGTGGGCCGTATCTCATGAACCGTAATAAGCAGACTGTTTTTTTAATAATAATAATTTATTTATTTATTTGCACTAAAACACAATAGAGTTACAAACATAATTAGAGTTACTTACAAATAACATTGATATCACTACTTAGTCCGAACTACTACCTAAACAAGGACAATCCTGTATTCTAGGCAGCAGCCTCCATAGCTGAAGTGGTTACTAATGCATTACAACTATTGAATTGCATTTTGTAACTACATAATATTAATTAAACAAAATGAAAAATAGAGAAAAAAAAAACAAACATATAAACTAATTTCCTTGACATTTTCATGAAGTTTGTACTACTAAGGCCGCCAAAATAAAAATAATCAAATTAAAATATAGTTATAAATTAAAGGCGATGTGATTTTTTTGCGTTTTTTTAAATACGCAGGATAAAATTGGCCTAGCCCTAGACGCACTTGTTTATGTCATGAAACAAAGAAAGAGGGAACAAACAAATAGGTTAAGAAACATTGTTTCTAAGCCGCCATATTCTTATATCTCTCTCTATTATCTCTTAGTTTATAAGTCTATTAGTTACCATTTCCAAACAAAAAGCCCACCAAACCCGGAAATCGAACAGAGCGCCACCGGTCTCCAGCCAAGCTGCCCCCTTATTCAGCTAATACAAACTTCGTTGGCAAGCCGCTTCACGGATGCCTCGGAGAGCTTACCTCTCACATGATTAGTAGTATTAGCGTAGTTAGCGAAAGAGACAGAGTACGGAGCCGCAACGAAACATCCTCGGCTTAGTGTCATTTTCCTTACAGAATCGAGCCCCTGGTTATTTGACCAAAGCGATATGAATATAACCAAAAATAAATGAATGGGATTGATGGAACTAGACTTTACGAAACGTTATCCTTACTTACCTAATCGTGACGTCACAGCGACAAATCCGTTTCCCTAATATTTAACCAAAATATTATCAACTAGCACGTCCCCCGCGGTTTTACCCGCGTTCCCGTGGGATGTCACATGTATTATACATTAAAACCTTCCTCTTCAATCACTTTATCTATTAAAAAAACCGCATCAAAATCCGTTGCGTAGTTTTAAAGATTTAAGCGTACATACGGTTATAGGGATAGAGAAAGCGACTTTGTTTTATACTATGTAGTGATGTTCTATTTGGATTAACATTAACAATTTGCCAATAGATTAATAGATTAGAGTAGTATCTTCAATGACTTTAAATTTGACCTTCAAAAGTGCCCTCCGTGGGCCTAAACTGAATAAATGGTTTTGAATTTTATTTCTTTTTATTACGACACAAAAAGCCATTTTATTCACCCCGATTACGAATGGTCATAATCGATTCCCAATCAAATTGATTAATGATAACGATTATTAATTTTGTGTAAATGAAATTCGGTACAAGTTTACCGATATATAAACCGAGACGTGAAATTAATGGTTTCTCCAAAATAATTAATGAAACGTCCAAAACAATTAGGTCAGGATTGAAATCAAATATTTGTGTAGCGTAAATTGATTTTCCGAGAATTATTTCATAAATCGATTAACAGGAGATTTCCCCTGTCGATCATGTTTCAATCTATTAACCTGTCTATTGATTTGAATCTAGTTTTCTTCAATTAAAAAGTCACATTCAAGAAGATATTTGACATAATTAATAAAGAAAAACATTTAAAAAACGAGGTAAACTTAATTAATATAAAAAAAAAAGAATTTCTGAGTTTATTTGTATATGAGACTAGATTCCAGCTAAACACTGGTCAGTGTTATATATATTTAAAAGTAAAACTACACTGATAGAAAACTACACTATTTACCTCATGATGCAAAGATCTGTCAAAAATGAAAGAAATTAGTTGTTTCCAACGCTGGGATTCGTTCATATACATTCGCATGAAAGCATGGGGAAGACCTAAGTTCAGTGTACATTCCTGGGCTGGTACGATGATCACGAACTTGCGGAAATATGGTCTTACTCCGTGGTCTTAATAGACGTTTGCCACCTTTTAAATTATAATTCTAAGTAGACATTATCTGTAAAACGCAAGATTGAGAACACGTAGGATATTTTGTGCTACCCTCCTGCCACTCTCAATATGGAAAACCACTTTCTTTTAGCAATATTATATAGTAATTTAGTAAATTTATACATAAATCAAAAGCCTTTTAAGCCTTTTTTTCCTATATTCAAACCTTTAAATACCTAAAGGGCCTTAACTCATGTTTAAGGCCCCGCGCTAGATAGTCCGGCACTGGACTCTGATGCCAGGCCGGTTTGGGAATTACGCAACGTAGGCGCGTATTCAAACACATTATGCGCGAGTAATATTTGTTATAGCGGAAGGGTTTTGGAATTAGCTTTGCTATAATTAGCTTTATAAGCGTTTAATTATGTTGGCTTTTACTTTCCACTATTTTGCATGTTATAATTGTCATCGTTGTGATGATTGCTAAGTACTATTTTTAGAAATGGTTTTACTTTCTATCCCAATATGTCTCAACCTCAAACTTACCTTTAAATAATAATATATATATATATATATATATATATATGTATGTATTTAAAAATAATGCATAAAGATTGTAATATATTCCTTGCTTACCCAATCACAAATTAGGTACCTAATTAAACAATGTTTTTACTTTTCGTTAAATATATTTATGTATTAAAATTAGTAAATTAAACACTTACCTACTTTAAAAAAAAGTTTGCCATACTTTACGGTAAAGTGTCCCAATTGTTTTACACTCTTAAACCTTTAATTAAAATTCCTGTCAGATAGAAATCACTACATAGTATAAAACAAAGTCGCTTTCTCTTTCCCTATATCCCTATGTATGCTTAAATCTTTAAAACTACGCCACGGATTTTAATGCGGTTTTTTTTAATAGATAGAGTGATTGAATAGGAAGGTTTATATGTATTAGTATCTACATTGCACCTGAGCGAAGCCGGGGCGGGTCGCTAGTATAAAATAAAATAATAAATGGAATGAATAAATTAAAATATCACAATAAAAAATCTACCATAACCTACTAAAACGCTTAAATCCTACAAAACCTACCATTTTCCGATCAAATCTTTTTATAGACTCAACATCAGCTCACGTCTATCCAAACAAATGAAATTACATCATTCGCCAATAATAAGTTACTTTGTTACATTCAACGCTTCATTGTTACTTTGTAATACAAACTACACACTAATTAATTACACTTTATTACTTATTCAATATTCTACGAATCCCATTGACGTTTTACTCACATTGTTATAGAACTGACGACAAAGACGCAGGCTTGATGACGTCATTATTTTTTTACAATGTTATTGATGTTCTTGCTTTATTGATGACTTGTACCCCGCGGTTTCACTCATGTTCCCAAGGTATGTTACATTTTCCCGAGATAAAATATAGCCGGAGTTACTTCTTATAGAATCAGCTATCTGCCAGTGAAAGTCTCATCAAAATATCTCCAGCCGTTATGGAGATTAGTCGGAAAATAGAGACAGACAAACAAAAAATTACATTTTGTTTTTTAACCTAAGTTACTTCTAACAAAATCAGCTATCTGCCAGTGAAATTCTCATCAAAATATCTCAAGCCGTTATGGAGACTAGCCGGAACATAGAGACAAACAAAAAATTAAATTTTGTTTTTTTATTAAAAGTACACAAGTATATATTTTCATAGGCAGCATTTAGTAAAAAGCTGTTATTTTAATACTCAAACTCAATTTTATTTTTTGTATAGAAGACCTTTTTGTCGTATAAAGATGTCATTGAAAAAGCAACCCTACCACTTTATGATTAGGTTCACTTACGTATTGGATTAATATTTGATCCTTATTTTAAATGTCATAAAGTTAGTTTTTCTGTGGCATTTTTTAATGTGAAAAAAGTCTCAGAATATAATTATTAGGTATAAGTCTGAGACCTCATGAGTAACTTTTGCTGTCGATGAGGTGTCTGTCTATCCGATATCAATAAAAGTTAGAGATAACACTGCAAGTGACTAAACTAATCCAAATTTCCAAAAACACATGTAGGTACTTACTAATCTATGTAGGTATAACCTAGAAATAAAAAAAATGTGTCTAACCTTTACAAATACACTGTTTAAAACATATCATCGACTTGCTGTCTCTCGCGCTTCCCGAGGGGAGTGGCATTTTCCCGGGAAAAGAATATCCCATGTGCCAGTGCTGGATTTACACATTTGCCGCCCCAAAGCTAATCCAAATTCAAAAGTATTTCTGCCACTTTGCGTCGCATTACAGGCTTTTCGGACGTTTGCGTAAACGCCTTTTTGTGGTGTACGCATTTTTTTGGGCCAATTTTGCCTAAGCTTCAGCTTTTTCAGCTTCTATGGTAAATCCGGCACTGGCTATTGGTTATAAACTATGTATCAATGTGCCAAGTTTCATCCATATTCGTTTAGTAGTATTTGCGTGAAAGACTAACAAACATTTATCCGTCCAGCCTCACAAACATTCGAATTTATAATACTAGCTGTCCCCCGCGGTGTCACCTACGTTACCAAGTGATGTTACCTTTTCCCGGAATAAAAAAATCAACCACATAAACTTACCCATTTATAATTTGTTAGGTGTCCCCGCGTTTCCGAGGGATGTAACATTTTCCCGACACAAAAAGTATCCTATGTGTTATTCCAGGGCATTTTCTATATATGTGCCAAGTTTCATCAAAATCCGTTAGGTAGTTTTTGCGTGTAAGAGTAACAAACATCCATACATACAAACTTTCGCATTTATAATATTAATAGGATTGAATAGGGTATACAGGCTGTTACAAAACTACCCGTAAAGCCGAAAGGAGGTTAAATGGGGCCTTATAACGAGCCCATTCACAATATTAAAGAACCGTAGTAACGCTGTATAACATACCCCAAAAAAATTAAAAAACTGATTTTTATGAATGAAAAATAGAAAAATTATTTGGTAAAATAGGTACGTAAGCCTTTCTGTTAAATAATCTGGTTCCCTGACATGACAGCTTACTAGGGTTGTTGGCTTGGATGATTAATTATATATTTACGGGGTAATTTGGAACACGTAGTATAGGGTACAGGGTATAGGGTATATAGAAGTCTTTAGCTACTTTATAACTGACTGCACTTTCAAAGTTATATTTCCTTTCAATCCAATCGCACATTGTTACTGTTCTATACCGATCATTACTCACATTAAATAATTGCCTTGAAAAGAGAATGAAAAAAATTGGGTCCAATGATTTTTACTGTTCATTGACAAGTCAGTCATAAGGCATTTGAAACAAATACTGGGGTTTGCGAACCCTGTTATGGGCAGCCTTTGAAATTGGGTGTGGTTATAAAGGTAAGTGTGGTTGCAGACAATGGGTTTGATACGCCAAAAAGAACGGTACACGGAATGTATTAAAGTATGTATTTAAGTGTAAGAAATCAGTGCCATTACATTGTTTTTTTTTTTAAATCAGTGCCATTACATTGTTTTTTTTTTTTTTTATAAGACTATATTATGGCAATTTTTTTTTGTATTTTATTGTTAATATGACAGAGTCTAGTCTCCACGACACAGGGAATCCTAGTGTGGAGGCTAGTGAACTACCTTTGTTAACAACATTTATTTTTGAACAATAAAGTATTATTATTAAAGTTTATTTTCAGCCAGCGCTGGCTTGTTTGTTCACACCTAGATTCACTTATTCTCCTGAGTGAAACGACAACAACCTTAAAGGTTAAAATTACGGCTCTAAAACGGTCGAATGGTTTTGTAATCTTTACTTATGTTTTTTTCACTACAATCTAACTCTTAATAATAAAATTTCCATGAAAACAAATACATATAGTTATTTATTTTTTTTATAATCAAAGCTCATTGACTCATTAACCTAAAGCAAAAACTATTCAGTTTCAATACATATACCTACCAAGAAACACGCAATTAAAGCAATATTAAATATCATAAGTAAATTTACTTAACTTGCGTTTTTTTTCACTATCAAATAGCAATGTATTTATGTAAAAACACTAAATTAAAATTAGGATTCGAAACGAATAAAAAATCAAACTATTCTAAATACGAATGGATAATACGCACGTTTCGTCAGCGCAGGTGTGTCCATACCTTTAAGCAAGTTAGATAAACAATGTCAGTAATAAACAAGGTATACCTACAAATTACTTATTAAATTAGAATGAATCATTGAACAAATATTTTCATGTAATCGTTAAGCCGAGGCGCCAAGATAATCACAATGATAAGGAGCTACAATATAATTTCGCAATGATGTCAGAAATTAGAATGGAGGTGTGTGCCGGAACTAAATGATGTCACACAAACATGATCATCTTAATCATTTGTAGATTTAGCTGAGACTAGCGTCCCGTCCGCTGGGTTATCTGGTTTCCATAGTACAAGCTCTACTTAGGTTGGGACTAAAGATTGTTCTAGGATATGGTTTTTTAAACAAAAATATTAATTACCATTTGTTTGTTTAAATATTTAAATCGTGATTTCATATCAGAATACATAGGTTTTTATATACCACATTGGCCGACGAACCAGCAGACAGTTCACTTGATGGTAATTGGTCACCGCCGCCTATGGACATTAGCAACACTAGAGGCATCGCCAATGCGTTGTCGACCCTAAGACATGAAGGTGTTGTAAAGAAACTTAACTAACTCCGTTACTTTAATTAATAATGTAGGACATAACATTTTCAAAACTAGATACCGCCCTGCCATTTTACATGGTTTCTAAGGGATCCTTGGACACAAAATTAATCCATAACTGTATTTTAGAAGCACTAATGCTATTTTATCTTACCCATTTCCGCCGTGAAGCAGTAGTGCACTTGTATTACTGTATTTCGGTTAGAAAGGTAAGGGCGGTGAAATTACAGGCACATGAGACTTAACAACTTCATGTTACTGGGTCAACAACGCATTGGCGATGCCCTGGTGTTGCAAATGTCCATAGGCGGCGGTGACCCCTTACCATCAGATGGACCGTTTGACTGATTGTACTTACAATTTAAAAAATACTATTTGCCAAAATTCTTGTAAAACTGTTTATGCGTGTTTAAGCCACTCACATAAAATCATGTAAACTTACGCATTTTATAATCATCATCTATCTACATGCCCTGAATAGAGGGGCTATTCAGCTATACAAACTTTGTCGGTGAGCCGGCCGGGAGAACATACCTCTCATGTATTTGCTTAGTTAGCAAAAAAGACAGACCATAGATGTCGCGACGAAACAACGTTCAGCTAGTGTGATTTTCTTTTGAAAGAATCGAAACTGCGCGAGACTTTGAAATAGTCACTGTCACAAGCAATAACAAGGTATCTGCCTACCAATTCTAAATGAGTCGATAAGTGTGAACTTTGAGTAGTGATGTAACTAGCTAAGTATGCGATGATGACACAATTTCTATAGAAAACATAGATTAGTGTTTGAATTAAAAGAAAAATGTACTGATAATAATAATCGTTGCAATTTTGCGTGACATAGCAAAAATAGTTTAGATACACAAAACGGAAACGGTGAGGTAAATACTTAAACAAAACCATAGACAAAAGCGTCAGTGGAAAATGGTACCCGGTCAATCAATATCTGGCGAAGATTCAACAAAACCATGGCTCTATTATGTAAATCATTTTACACCAATCTCAGTTCATCCGAATCAAGACGATTTGATTGGTCAACACCTGGCTGGAGAAAGTTAGGGGTGGGGCTTGAGTGTCATTTGTTTAATTCGCACATGCGCTGCTGGAATCTGATCCGCCATCTTGATTGAATACACATATCTGTCAGTCTCCCCACATAAACCCTGTAGGTATACAAAGAATTCTTCTGCTTTCTTCTTCTCAAAGTCGCTTGGCTAGATTATTGAAGAGCTGGATAAGATTCTAGAGTAACTTTGTTATCATTTTTTTGCTTACCACTTTGTTGGCTTCTGTCTCTAGTAGGACCCCAAGAATTAGTTTGTGATATTAGTTTGGGGTACAAAGTTTCACTAACCTTGTTATTCAAAATGTCACTTCAAAACAAAATGGCGGCAACTAGCTGAGCTGTCATGAACTGCTGTCTGAACATCTGGAGTTTTTAATATCTTCGATATTTCGTCTTATTTCGAGCAACAGATCGGTAGAAACAATTTAATACTATGTAATTGAATGTGATATTTTTTAAACATCGTGTATTGATCTACTGCCTCATTCCAAATGGAAATGACTAAATTGAAGAATTTCGATTCTACGGATGACTCAAATGGATCGTCACCCGAACAGCTCAGAATAACTCCGCTTAAACCGGGATTGGTTTGCCCGAGTGACGTTTCTGACGTGACATCTTCGCGTCCAACGTCAATTGTCAAATGCTTCTCAATCACTTGGGTCTTCAAATATCTTGACTTCTCCGTTTACTCTGCCTGCATATTTATATGAGAAAGTATAATGTAATAAATACCCATGCAAAAATCTAAACTATCATTATCCTCTAAGACGTAGACACAGGTCTTACATTCCATCGAACATATTTTAAGTCCCCAATGTGATATGAGCACTTATTGCCCACTTATTACAAACAATAATACAAAAATAGTACCTTGCCGACCTGAAAATCGAACGTAAAACCTCTGGGTATGATTCTTTAAGGTAAATGACACTTGCTAGAGAATATTTCGTACTGTTCTCCATGCGCTGTCTCTTTTGCTGACTACACAATCTCGTGAGAAGTCCGTTTTTGGAGGCCTCGTTGCACCGTCTCTCTGACATACTCGTAGTTTGTATTAGCTAAATAGGGCGGCGGTTCTCTTGCCGTGAGTTACACCACCGTAAAAGCCATCCAAGGTTACATAGCCCTTATGGTATATATTGTCATGAAGATTTTTTTTGCAGGTGTGCGATGCCGTCAAGACGGTGGTAGAGGACCGGAGGGCGGCCGGATGCGGCCCTCGCGAGCCCGTCCGCCCGCCGCCTCCGTCACTTAGCGCCGCCCGCGCAGCCGCCGCGTTGCTACTATGCGCATGGCAAGCGCCCTGTCCACTCTGCTCGTGGTAAGTAATACTAAGCTATCCTTTTCTCCATTTTATAACATTAAAATTTTCATCAGCCAGTATCTACTGCTATACAAGATTTATGCATCTTGCTGATATCTTGGACTACTGTTGTGTAGCTACTTTGTCCATCGTAAAAGCAGAGACTGTGCTAAATATGAGAACACAATATATATCGTAGGTAGAGATTTTCAATGTAATATATATTTTTAATTGTAAAAAGTATTTCGGGTTATTTACGGTATGAAAAAAGACCCAAAACCTGAAATTCCAATGTAATTAGAGAAAACCGTCCTTGTATGCTTGTCATAAATCAGCACCAAATTATTTGCTGACTGCATTAAGAAGGGCAGAAATAACTAGACTGAAAACGAAAAAATGCGATAATATAAAAGTACTATATTCTATGTAGTAGTAACTTTTTAATAACATTTTATTTATCAGTCGAAATAATTCGATTTAATAATATATCCTTAAAAATAGGCGAACAATGTAAGTCATTTCACAAAATGTCTATAAACTGAATAAATTTTCTATCGACTTTAGAATTTGTATTATTCCTAGCAACTACATATACAACAATGAAATGCTACATATTTCACAGTAATAAAATTAGTATTATCGTGTGACGGCGATGAGCGAAAACCCGATGGCATTCCAATAAAGCGGTTCAGTCTAATCTCTACGCTTCATTATGCGATCGAAGCGTGCTCTCTGCGGCAGTATAGCACTGGCCGTGGCCAACTCTAGTCGTCTATAAAAAAAAAACTTCATGTTCTCTATCTCACCAGTTGACAGCGCGCGCGAACTACAAATTGAAACTTCGAAAATGGAATATGTTACTTTTTAAATTGTGCGCGGTTGAATTATAACTGTTGTGTGCTATTTATTATGTTATAGTGCCATTTTATAAAGTTACGCAAAAGTGATTCGAACATAACGTTTTCAAATGAACGCAGTGTTGACCTCAAATTTTATGTATGATTTATTCAAGTCCTTGGATAAATTTATTTTTGCTCATGGCAATTAAAATGGTGAGTGGATTAATTTGTTGTTTTTATCATAAATTAAATAGGTGTCGCAAATTAATTACACTTCCATGTTGAACGAGAGACGGTAACTTATAGACGTCTCACGACAAAATGTGGCCACAACTTTTTTCGAGAAAAGATTTTAAATTTTAAAACTGTCTAAGTATAACTAAATAATCAAAGAATAATTTAATAAGCATCATTCATTAAATACCAAATCAATATATTTTATGAAGTTAAGCTCTAAATAAATAAATACGAACTAGGAAATGAACTAGCGACATTAAAACCGTAGGTGTGTTAATTATGTTTTTAATTTCTAACACCACAGAGCTCACCCATGTGTTTTAAAAGGAAAAATAGAAAGGCTATAAATATTTTATGTGTGAACGTTTCAATCGACTATAAAACGCATACGAAAAGCTCAACTTGCAAACATTAAACTATTTCCTACTCTCCTGTGCTTTGATTGCAGATCAGTATTAATTAAAAAAAATGTTCATGCACTGGTTCAAAAATTGCTCGATTAAAATTTGAAATAAGAACATTTTTTTTTAAAGTTTATTTTTTTCATGTTTTTTTTTTACATTTTTGACACATAGACATAGTATAATAATAACAATATTTAAAAATAATATAATTTCAAATAACAGCCTCAGGCCACTAAGAGATAACTGAAACTGATAACTGAAATTCTATCGACGAACCAGAAAGACTTGGCTGTTAAAATAAAAAAAACAGTAAGTATTTATGCTGGGACATTCATTACACGTGGCCTCTGATCTCAAACTAAGCAGAGCTTGTACTATGGGAATCAAATAACTTATAATATAACATAGCATTATTTTTTTTCTAAAAAAATAAAAATTCCAAATACTTGAAACTATTTATTTCTAAATTATTTAAAAAGATACCGTCCAGCGTTCCTAAATTGAAAGTCAAAATAGGTCAGTTCGAAAAAGGATAACTAGAGAAATCTGGTGCAAACTGCATTGTAGTGGGAATTCTAGTCAATTTCCTGTTAGAGTCGATGTCAATGTCTGGTTATGAGTGTGAATAAGTAGTGAGTAGTGCTTCGTACAAAGCAATAAGCGATAAAGTAAAAGTTAAAAGACAGTAGTTAATCTTTAAAAATGTAATAAAATCTTCATCATCATCTTTTCCATCCCGGCCAGAAGGGCTGAAGGGATACGGTTGAAACTCGACACAGAGATAGATATTAATCTAGAATAGCACACGTGGAAAATTTTATATCTTTAGGGAATGCGGGTAAAACCGCGGGGGACAGCAATATCTTTTGTTTTTTTTTTTATTTAGTTTACCAAAGTAATATACATAAAATAACATTCTGTCAAACCGCAGTACGGTTTGTCGACAGAAAAACTCTCTTATTTAACTATATTTCATTAGCACTTAATTATTTTACAATCTACAAATATATATTGAGAAAAACAAGTATAGTATGTTTTTTCCGAATTCCCTAGCATAAAATATGCTTCGTTTAGGATATGTCGTTGTATCAAGGTTATCCAGGATATTTATTTTGATAAATGTATAAATTTCATATTTATAATATTACAATGTTTTTTTCCATAAGCATTTATGCGCATATTATATTATAAACGATAAAATTAAGTGATAAAATAGCTATTGCACTAATCATTTCGACTAGACAGCAGATAGCGTAACGAAATGTAGAATTAAAATTTTTTCGTTATCTTAATAACTGTGAATGTGAGACACACCTCTATAAATACCCGCCAACTGTGAGTTAGACTCGCGCACGAAGGGTTCCGTACCATTATATGTATATAAAAACGGCAAAAAAAAATAGGTAAATATTTATTTTATTCTGTTTTTTAGTTTGTTGTTAAAGCGGCAACAGAAATGCATCATCTTTGAGAATTTGAACTGCCTAACCATCACAGTTCATAAATATACAACCTGTTGACAGACGGACAGTGAAATCTTAGTAATAAGGTGCAATTTTATCCTTTATGGAACGATACGGAACTCTAAAAACTACTTCGTTACAAAACTTACTAAGTATATGAGGTATGCGAGGATTAAGTTGTTCGTTATATTATTTCAATGAAAATTATATGCTGTTTTAAGCGTAGCGAGTAATAAATCGATTAATGATCGATTTTAATGACCTTTACGATTGTTGCTATCGTCTCGAGTATAGTTTTCCGTAACGCTATGGGGAGGACATTGACCTTTTATAGTAATTGTTGGTTTTTTTTTTTTAATATAGGGAAGTGTTATAATTTGAATAAAACTTGGGAATGTATGATATACAGTGTAAACTCTTTATAACGAAACTCAAGGGACTGAGCATTTTTTGTCGTTATAGAGAGTTATCGTTATATGGAGTGAACAAAAAAAAACAAAACAAAGTGAACAAACCAACCAACTTGGGCTCACTTCAACGTTATAGGGAGTTTATCGTTATAAAGGATAACGTTATAAAGAGTTTACACTGTAGTCACAAAACTCATGTTTTTAGTAAAATGGTGGCGGAATGCACCGTAGTAAAGTTTTCATATGCTGTTTTTGAATTCACTGGTTCTTGTATAGATATTTATCGCATAAACACTTTTGACATTTTAAAATAAAACTATAGAGTAAATTAAAAATAAAACGCAAAGTCACTTTCAAAATATTTTTTAACAACATTTCCCGCTAAAATTCATGCATACCGCAAATGGCGGAAGAGTTTTGTCATAATACGTCTCCCGAGTAAAACCTCTGTGGATTGGATTGAATTGATTGAATATTATAAAATATCTTCATAAGAAAAACGTAATTAACCTTCTCAACTGCATTTTATTAATTGTTAGTAATCCCAACTAATATTAAAAATGTGACTGTAAGTTTGTTACGCTTTCACGCGAAAACTACTTGACCGATCATCATGAAACTTTGTACACTTATTGGGGGTATTAGAAGTAACATAATAACATACATAACATATTTTATCCCAGAAAAATGTTACATCCCTAGTGTAATATAAAACTAAAATAAATTGTAATGATATAAGCTAAGTCATTATTATTTAATAGAGAGCACAATATTCACTAACAAACTATCTGTCATGCAATTTGGCGAATCTTAGTATAAATATACCGTACTTATATTCATTCCGATGAAATAAATAATCTAAAAAAAAGTGTATGTCAATATTATTGCCGTCTCTGTCATTTTATACTACATTGATAGTAACAGGTAAACTTATGAAAGATTACGATCACTTCTAGAAACTGGAGGTAAGTACGCCGCTAAGGTAATAAAGATACTATTGGGTAATTTACTTCGAGTACTCGACAATTAGGAAATACCCGATAAAAGATTGTCATTAAATACGTCGAAATGTTATAGAATCTTTAATGCTTCAGTGTTTTACTGATCACTTATCGTGATAAAGAGCGAAATATGTACAAGATGTAACTTTGCTGAGTTTCTTGCCGGCTCTTTTCAGTCAAATGCTAAGCCGGTGGTATTATTATAAATTTTCATGAAATGTCGAAAATTCGATGCATATCGTATAAGAGTATTTTTGAATGTTTAAGTTACCGATGTTAGTACTACCGGTTCAGAGGTCAGCTTTCAAGACTGAGAGATTGAGAAGATAAGTAATAAGAGTGGTAAAAAAATCAGTAAGGTTACTTCTTTTAATTTCTTTTTCTAATCTGCCTTTAAATATTTAACAATATTAATATTTGTATTTTAATGATACCATACGTGTTAAATTAATATTAAGTGGCTTAGTTTTAGTGCCGAAGTAATACTGCCAAAAAAGTGCAATGCAGTTTGGCAGACAATTTACAAATAATTTTTAAAAAAAAATATTTCCTCTCTCTTCCTCAAGAATAACCGCATAAGGTAACTACGCGGTTCTCCTGATATCAAGTCGTTCCAAAAGACACAAACCTCAAACGGTATGCAGTATGCACCCATCCCAAATGTCCAACACACCGTAACAATATTTATTTATGCCCTTATCGTGGTCAAACAGGAAATGGATCTTCAATACTTAGGCGTTGAGGCGTCCGAAAGTATGTATTACAAAACCCATTTGATGTTTGTACAAACTTTTGATCAAATATTGGGACGACTCGGGACCCTTTGATTTGAACCTGTATTCTCACGTGAAGTTCAAACAGTGATCATTGACGGGATAAATGGTGAATGGTGGAACGGACCACCATAAGAACATGCCTTGTATAAGGGTTGATAATTTTACAAACCATGAAACCACAGTACATTCGAAAACAAAATCAATAGATCAACTTCGTTGACATACTGAAATGTGAACATACATAATGAAATTACAAATCCAGAATTTGAATGACCTTTTGATATGGTACCTAGTTACACTTTACAATTATTATTGCAATTACTAAATGTAATCGAACCAACATACAACTGTCAAAACCACATGTCACCCGAACATTTTGGGACATAGACTACAAACTTTTTGGATAACGTAAAATAGACCTTCTGCTTTGGCATTTAAGAGTGATTTCTGAATAAAGGCTTAAAATGACAAATGCGAAGTGAATTTTGTTAACAATATTGTAAATGCACCTGATTGAGTTGTCACGAATACCTCAAACAATCAAAAACTTGTAAAGCGGTAACATTCTTTATTTGTAATTGTTAAGTAGAAATATGACCCTTATTTAACGATAAATAAGACTTATCTTAACTGCATAGTGCACTGAGAGATATATGAAGGCAAACTTAAATAAAGCACTTCGTCCACTAGACGCACCACATCTATAACATATAGGTAGGCCTATATCTACACTAATATTATAAAGAGGAAAGATTTGTATTTTTGTATGTAACGAATAAGTTCAAAAAGTACTGTACCGATTTTAATAATTCTTTTTTCATTAGAAAGCTACATTATCACTAGTTACTTTTTATCCAGGGAAAATGTAAATCCCTCAGGAACGCGGGTGAAACCGCGGGGGACAGCTAGTCATTTATGTTTTTAAATGTTTTAACAGATTATTCGATATCGTTAGTATAGCTTTTTCTCAAGTTTACATTCCTATCTTGTATAATTAGAGCTCATCTTCATCCAAAGCATAGCTAGTGATATTCGTTAGTTATATAGTAGATTTTCTGTGTTTTATTTCTTTGATCTCATGTTGTGTTACAGTCAAGTGTTATCTACATATTATAATAACTGAAAGTGTTATAGAAAAGTTAACTCTATGTCATTGTAATATGTTTCATCGGCATCATCATACAATTTACCATTATTTATGCATCTTCTCTTAAAAGAAATAAAGATATGTCTATGACATTGTTATTTATCAAAACAGGCGTGATTTCGACTACATTAGTTAGAGAAAAATACTTCAGATACTACAAAGAAAGACTTTCTCCAAAAATATTCTATATAACTGTGTGTATGTTTTGTTCAATAATATAATCCGTGCTTACCAATTATCACTGTCATTAAACTACCTAGCCGATATAGGATGGGTATACTAAACTCGAGTGTACGGAGACCTTTAAATATTAAATTCATTTTGAAACCTATTCTGTTATTTCACACGTTTATTATGAAGCATACGAGGTAGGTTTTGGTCTGGATTACAAATTACGATACACTTTGCGGCAATAAATTGTGTTAAGCCGACATTTTGTTGCGACAATGCGTCTATTATTCAAGAATATTATTAAAGTCACGATGCATCGCCTCCGGTTCGCGATTGACTGATTTCTTGTAAGTTATTTTCTATTCAATTCCCTCTTATTGAAGTTTACCAACGTAGCAAATCGTGTACGTAAGTCAATACTTTATAATGATGTATATTGAACTATAGATGCGTTATCTGCTGTCATAAATGACATAATATTATATGCTGGTAATTGACTAAACTCCACTTGTCATCTTGTGCATCTTGCACACCAATGTCGCGACTTTATGGAACTAACTCTTATTCTATATTTATTAACATAACTATCTATTTTACAAGGATGTAAAATAAACTAAAGGTGCGTTGTCCGCTCATAAATGGCAACATAAAATGCTGGTAATTGACTTAATTTCACTTAGACCACCATCCCCTTAGCGCATCAATGACTCGACGGTACGCGATGTAACTCTTATTCTAAATTTATTAACATAACTAACGATGTATATTCATCCCTCACTAACAGGTACTCAGGTGGCATTTATTTTCTGTCCATTCCTCCGCGCGTACGATGTCTAGTATTTACGCTGTTTATGAGAAGCGTGATGTTGGTGAATGACGTGTCCATTTTATAATACGTATTTGGTATTTTATATAATTTTTAATATTATTTTGACTAATTTTATCTTTAAGCCAGTATCTTTATTGCAACAACAAATTGAGATACAGAAAAAAAGACCCTAAATATTTGTAAATTCAAGACAATTTAATAGATTTTTTTTAATATAGATCAAATTAATAGCCAAGTAAAAACAAACGTTATTTACAAGAGTTTAAAGTATAACCTAATTCGTCACGTCACACTACCAGGCTCAAAGCGTGCTTGGGAGACGTGCTAATTTATGTAGTTGACAATCCAGCAATATTGAAATTGATTTATGTGACTTTACAATCTAGTCGGATTAACGCGGCCAGCTTTGTAAGGATTATGCGCAACCGTTGGTAAGCCTTAGCGCTTTTATTGTCATTAAGTTGCGTTCCCAAGACGTTAAAATGGCAGTAGTAGGTATTAATAAATGAAAATGAATATCTGTCTGGAAGATTATAATTAACAGGACTTTAAAGCTTGAGAAAGTTAGACCATAGACTAAAGCTTCTATAAAATATCTACACGCACTTCATAGTGCCTCCTGTTAGTTCCTCCCTCCTATAATTATGTGGTGTTATTACATATCTACCAAAAATCCATTCTGAGGGTGCAACTCTGCAAGTGCACACAACATTTTTTTAGATGAAGTACTTTTATTTAAAATTTATCATTTTTATTATTTACGAGCTCTTCTTGGCATGCGTTTCTACGGCATTACTTTATTCTATTTTTTTTTGTGTCAGGAACTTTCTCAAGCTTAAAAATTCAAAATTCAAAACCATTTATTCAGTTTAGGCCCGCGGAGGGCACTTATGAAGGTCAAATTTTTAACTTACTGAATATTCCACCGCACGTAAAAAAAACATTAAAGATTCAACCCTATCAGATAAATAGTATAATATGCCATAGACTATAAACATACAAGCATATTGTTTTAAAATATAGACTAAATAGTTTAAAATATAGACTAAACAGTTTAAAATATAGACTAAACAGTTTAAAATATAGACTAAACAGTTTAAAATATAGACTAAACAGTTTAAAATATAGACTAAACAGTTTAAAATATAGACTAAACAGTTTAAAATATAGACTAAACAGTTTAAAATATAGACTAAACAGTTTAAAATATAGACTAAACAGTTTAAAATATAGACTAAACAGTTTAAAATATAGACTAAACAGTTTAAAATATAGACTAAACAGTTTAAATATAGACTAAACAGTTTAAATATAGACTAAACAGTTTAAATGAAAACTAAATAGTAACAGAAATTAAATTGGTTTAAAAGATTTGTTTATAAGGTTTTGATATGTGAATAAGGTAAACCATAATGGACAACACTACCGCCCTACTTATTTGTATACAATTCTGGCATGCAATTGAAGCTGTGATCAAAATGCACTGATAGATCTTTCAATCAACTGTAAACAAAACGATAGATAGATTGATTAATGTTTTATTATGTATTCAGTTCACAATTTACGTTCTAATCGGAGCGTTAATTCAAACATAGATTACTTGGCTGTACTACTGCCGTTGATCTATCTATACTGTGTCATCCTAAAAACAACCCTGTTTAATGGTTTCGTAGTCAAATGGAAATTCAATAAAAATAAGGTAGCTTTGCACATAAAAAATGTTACATTTGACTTATAGCCAAAAATGTCCTCAACTCCCCTTCAAAGAAAGGCAAACTTTCGATTTTATTATAATTTAATCAAAGAAAATAAAAATAAATTTCAAAATAAGGCTTCTATCCAATACCCTCCATACACTCATCCATCTCCCACTTCACTGTTCTTTTTTGTATCAAACACGAACAAATCCACAAACATACGCTAGTATACCAATAAATACAATCATAAAGGCTTAACGTCACGTCTGAACCCTGCATCCTTCACGCCTTCCAGTCAGTACTTACTGCTTCAATGTTTGACGTACGATTCTCCACGCCCGGACTTAAGGCTGAGATAGGGATCTCTGATCCTCTTATTGCACCAGGTTATTAACTTTGCAAAGGATTTGATGCGTTTTATAATAAGTTTCGGTGATTGGAAGTGATTTTTCGTTGTTGTGACTGCGTGAAATTGGCAGATTCATCTTGGCAAATAAAAGTCGATACTTACGATATTTTAATACGCTTATGGAATAAATTCTTAAGCCATATCATTTGCCAAACATTACTTAGTGAGATAATAGTTTGAGATGATTGGCATTAACTTATGTTGGCATTCGCAAGGCTCCATCTTTGGCCCATTACTTTACACTGTATATCCTGGCGATTTTGCTCCAAAATTTCCTTGAAGCCATAAGCTTTAACGCTGTTTGTTTCCATACTGATTTCTTTTAAAAGACGTGGACAAAACATTAGTCTGACATAGTCTATACAATAGAAATAAATTCAAATGTGTAAATAACTGAGTATTTTGTATTTTTTATTTTCGATTGGAATTCGTGATTGTTGTAAAATTACGGCAACTATCGACGGAGAAGAAGAGGTTCATCAAAATAATATTTTGTGCGTAAATAGACGTAATAGTAATAGGGTAAAGCATATCCTACTAATGTTATAAATCCGAAACGTTTGATGATGTTTGTTACTCTTTTACACAAAAACTACTAATTGGATCTGCATCAAACTTGGCACACAAAAAAATTATAGCCTGGTACAAAGGATACTTTTTATCCCATTTTTTTTAACCCGGGTGAAACCACGGTCACGATTAGAGTACCTATCTATAGTAGTGGGTTGGGCCATCGGCTCCATACATTCTCAATAACAACAAACAAATGTATAACTTACTATAGGTTAATCCGAAGTTATCATGTCAATTCCAGAAAACCCGATGACGCTCGAAGCGATAAGTCGCCGTGGGTGTATTACAAAATACTGCATCAAAATTAGAACATTCTATCTACATTCAAATATTTCACTTCCGTTAACTAGTGATGGCTGATTAGCGATTAAACTCGTTATCGACTCGCCGACTCCCACTCTCGCCACCAATCACACAAATCAACCGAATAATTGCTCATTCGAATACAATCGATCCGAAATCGATATAGACGTACCGGAACATATGCGTGGGCCCACCGACACTTATACGATTTAAAATGTAATTTATTGTATTTATTTTTATTATGTTTTATGTTAATGTTTGCATTTTGGAATAGACCGTCCAATTAACTTTGTTCGGAAAACACTCGACTTATATTATATCGGCATATTAATGGGTGCAGAGACCGTTGTCTTTTGAATCGAAATGTAATCGATAGAATATAATATCGATAAAACCTAATTTATAAGATCGAGAGCACGCAAGCTAATCGTGATTGTATTTATTAATTTTTAGAAAAACGTTTTGACCTTTCGTGTTTATTTGCTATACTTCGATTCGATTTTCAAATATCTCTTTTTTTACTTTTAAATGGGAGAATTTGAGTTTCTATCAATGATTAATATTTACTTTCTATTTTTTTAATTAGCTGGTTGTTTTTATTATAGACTATACCTGCTTGAGAACAAACTTAGGAAAAAGCGTCTAGGTTCTATGTCACACCTCATCATCTGCCTGCCCAGGGGCTCGATTCTGTAAGGAAAATGACACTAGCTCGAGGATGTTTCGTCACGGCCTCTATGCTTTCGCTACGGAATCACATGACATGTGAGAGATAAGCTCTCCGAGGCACCGTGAAGCGGCTCGCTGACGAAGTTTGTATTAGCTGAATAAGGGGGCTGTTCCCATTTAGGGTTGGCACAATACGTATGCTCTCTGCCCACTCAGTACATTACGTATAACACGAGATTTTGCCGTTTTTTTAGGTTCGATTCTTTAGGAATGCTTTTGTTGCATTTTTATTAATAAATTCACAAACTGATGAGAAATGATTTCCCTTTGCCTATTTATATATAGATAGTTACATTAACAGCATACCCTTCAGGTTTACAATGTACTCTGTGTTGCCCTTCCTTCAACTCAGACATTTTAAGTACAGTTCTAACATCTGAAATGAATTATTTCTGAATCGAAATCTTTAATTTTAATGGAGTGCGAAGCGCATTCTCTTAGAAGTGTCCGCCACTTAAGATACGTTAAAAGCAACGACGGGCGAGTATCAAAGATAAGTAGTCTTAAATCTTAAAATTTCTCTTACAGTGTCAAAATATTTTTACGCCTTTCATTGGACGCTATGTGCCTTGTACCAAAATTTGTGTTTCACTCCAACTATACTATACTACATCTACAACTAAAGGTACTTATATCCCTACTAATATTATAAATGTGAATGTAAGTTTGTTTGTTACGCTTTCACGCTAAAAATACTTAAACGATCATCATGAAACTTTGTACACATATTCTTGGAGGTATTAGAAGTAACATAAGATACTTTTTGTGCCGGGCAAATGTACATCCCTAGGGAACGCGGGTGAAACCGCGGGGGACAGTTAGTATATTATAAATTAATTGATTGAATTAACTCAACATCTGCCATACCGATTTTACTAATTCTTCTGGCTCACTGATAGGGAAGTGAGCTACGGCGTAGCCAGAAGTAACTAACATAGGCCTTTGTGAACTCGGATGAAATCGCAATATTTAAGCTTGTAAAACATAAAATTCTGATACTTTTGCTGTTTCTTTTATTTAACTAAAGTATGGCAGCTTGGTGTACCCTGAGGTTTCTCCCGCGTTCTGATAGATAGATCAACAAAACCAGCATTTAGACCCATGAGCTTTAGAATTATATTTGGAAAGCGCCTTGTTTCGCTATTTATGATGACTGGAATGCATCTAGCATTCCAAACGTCTATTTGTTACCGATTGAAAATCTATATCCACACTTCCTTGCCAAACTAGTTCAGAGATCGAATGTAGAACCTACGTACCGGAGTTTGTACAGGACGGATATTACTAGAGGACGTATTGTAATGTAGAACCTACGTACCGGAGTTTGTACAGGACGGATATTACTAGAGGACGTATTTTTGATATCAAAGCTTCGTTCGTCTTGTTGAACAATTTGGGCCAACTTTGAAAGTTTGGCGTAATTACTTTTAATAAAAAATAATAACAAAACCTAGATACATCCGAAGGATGCTTTTGCGGGAAGATAACTACTTATTTCAATGTGAAATTTAAGAAGTAGTAGAGTTATTGGTGCAGTTTTCGTCCAGGGAAGTGCAACCTTACCCATTTCCACCGTGAAGCAGTAGTGCACGAGTATTACTGTGTTTAGGTTAGGAGACTGAATAAATTCACGTCTTGAGGTTGACAACGCAGTGCAATAGCCCTGGTGTAGCCAAATATCCATGGATGGCGGTGCCCACATACCATTAGGTGGACCACCTGCAAGTTTGTCACCCTACTTGACATTAAAAATGTAAGCTATATTTTTTTTATATTTTATGAACTGAATTAATGAATGCATTTTAAGCCAGTGTTGTTCATCGTTTTTAACAGTGGCTTTTATTACTTCTCGATATTATTATTTATTTATTTCTTTAGTTTTGTAGCACACTGCTTACGAATTGTTTATAAAAACATCTTAAAAATAGGTTAGCAGTTACAGTTCCTCACCGATAGACAAATAATTATGGCAATTCCTATGTAAGGACTTATAGATATGTTAGTATAGATTATACTTTGATTGAACTGCGGTAGATCAAACAAATGGGTATTAATTATGGAGTCACCTGCATAATACAGCCGAGACTCCCATAACATTTAATCAAATATTACGAGCTGATTGTCATGCGTCAAACAATATCGTAATGAATGTATCCGACAACAATCGACTTCATATTACCAATCACAATTTAAACAGTAAATTATAACTTACAAACCTACAATTACACATCAAAAGCTATTACATCGACACTATTGTCAATAACACAAAGTTCAAAATCATTCGCTTTTAAATTCATGAAATTCACGCTAAATTGGCGGGTCACACGAGACATAAATTCAGGATTAAATATCTAATTTGCCACTTCGAGGGCGGCCAGTTTCAATCGATTGTATGTTTAACCGATAATTCGACTGACGAGATCCGTGACAATCGATTGTTTTGCTAGATTTACGATCGCATTGTTGGATCGAATGATGTCACATGATAAATTATATTTGCCATTTGACAGATCTATTTATTTCGTCTAATTTATAGTCTTAGAATTGGACAAAAGGTTTACGACATAGCCAAGTCTTTAGAGAGACAAATAATGCGTTTCTTAAGTCAACAAACCAACTACCATTTTCTCGTGGCATCACTTGCATTGTAATGAAATGAAAATATTTTTATTCATATAGGCCTTTAACAGCACTGAATAGTCTGACTTTAATACCGATTCGGAAGGTTGGTATTTTACTGAGAAGAGCCGGCAATAAACTCAGCAATTACTCTTTTTAAAAAACGAACTTACTTATTACATAACTTTTGTTTAGTCTCACTGACTATTCACGGAAGGGAATTATCAAAAAAAAATATATTTTGACAATGATAGAGTTTTAAACCCATTTAACAATAATAATCTGGTCCCAAACTAAGCATAGCTTGTACTATGGAAACCAGGTAACTGATATACTATGTACTTTTTTTTCGAAATACATACATATATAGATATTTACTCACATTTGAGTAGGAACTCTTTACTGAAACCTAAACGGTTAAGCTTCAATACCATTTTTTCTTAAAAACTGTGCATATCCTACTAAAATTATAAATGCGAATGTTTGTATGAATGTTTGTTACTCTTTCACGCAGAAACTACCAGACAGATTTGGATGAAACTTAGCACGTAGATAGAACATATCCTGGATTAACATTTAGGCTACTTTTTATCCCGGGAAAATGTGACATCCCTTGGGAACGCGGGGGACAGCTAGTAATAGTTTTAGGCCTGACGCGTCGGTCTGCCTGACTAAGTTTGTGTAAGACCTATTCCTGGCATCACTCAGCATTGCTACATTTTTAAAAAGTTTGGTTTTTTGTTTGCTTTTCTCATATTATTTAGTTTTTTAATGTAATGTTATGTTGTGTGTTGCCACGAATAAACGTATTTTCTTTCTTTATTCTTTCTAATAAATACTTTTAAAAATAAAAATATATTGTGTGTAAAAGATAGAAAGTGTCTCTGATTACTTACTTGGGAAGTCTCGGCGTAAATTTTTTAAAAATGATTTCTGAAATAAATCAATTTTTTTAATACGTTTAATCGTGAGTTCAAAAGGGCCTGAGAACTCACTTAATTCAAGTCCATGATTTAATACCCATCTAATTTGTATCTTAACATCCCATTCAAGTTTTTCTAACAGTAAAGACTGTATAATTTTATTTTATTGCGAGTCAATTCATTTACTTGAGCGTGGAACATACGACCTATCGAATTAGTATCTCATACGATTCTCAACCTTATTCTCATGGCGATTAGAATTAAACGTTTATGTGGTAATTTGATTTTAATAGCATGTTTATTGACTATTAACCTAGCCCTGTGGAAAATATGTTTTGTTGAAGCTGTTACGTTTTATCAATTCTAAATAGACGTCGTTGTATGTCGAACGTGTTTTATTGCTTGAATTTTCTTCCGGTATAGACCTTATATTTAAACAAAACTATATTTAAATGAATTACAATAAAAAATAATAAATATACGGCAGTGTTATCGAATCTGTCGGCAGGCTATAAAATATCTTTAGAGTTGTCGAGATTTAAAAGGTATGTTTTGACAGCTTAGAATTTTACGGCAAAATCACCTTTATTGTGTTTGTAATAAGTTTATGCTGATTATTGCTGATGATTCTTATTAAAACTGGATAGGGTATATTTTTCTTTAATACTATTGATGTAAATAGGGGTCTATTAAAATCACCAACTTTAGTGTAGGTAAGATACTATTTAAGAAGTAATACAAGTACTACTTATTCTTAGTACCCTTTTCTAGACTGATTCGGTTTTGAGATCAAACCCAAAAACACACATTACTAATGGCAATTTACACTAACCTATTAGAAGTAGCCTAGAGAGCTATACGAATATAAGCGATATCCGCCACCGCTGGGTAACAAATACCGAATGGGTATGCGGTAATCCTACTGCTATGGATCAATATCCCCATAGATATATGGGAATAGCAGGGAATATATGGGGGAAAAATAATAAAATAATATAATATAATAATAAAAATATCTTTAACCTACTTTATTATTTAAAAAAAGCTAAACATACATAAATCAAAATATATTACTTCTACTTACAAGTAGTACAACTTTTTTATCGCAAATCAAGCGAAACGTCAGCGGCACGATGGGTATTCTAATTTCGCTGAAGCTGAGGAACGGCAGATACATGCCCGGCTGTATACCGCGCGGTAATTATCAATACCTACAACGGTAGCGAAAATTTTCATACCAATGTATGAAATGAGTATTGATTAAAACCCACTAAATTATACATTTACTTGTAAAAAGAGAATAAGCCTTAAAAAAATACTTCAATACCTAACGGTTTCTATATTTGCATAATACATCATTAAGAAGACATAAAAACAAAATCCCACACATAAACATAAATGTGGGCATATCATAAAAATAAATATTAAAAAATTATTAGAGCGCGAAATTAAATTGACCACGTTACGGTTCTAAAACGAGAATATTATCTATGGTTTACGACCATAGAGTTAGACAATATGAATTTAATAACCCCACAGGCGCAATAAACTAAGCCGTTGATTAAAAAAAATTTAGGAACTACATGTCATTATAATATTCGTTATAATTAATTAATTCTTAGAAAGTATTAATATATTTTATTGCACGCCTACAACGCGATAGCTTAACTTCTTATTATTATCACTCATTGTAAATTTTAAAAAGAAACTGGATGTCAAAAATAGGATAAAATTATCTGTTAGCGACTGGCTGGTTATGAGACGTATTAGAAAAAAAAATACTTTTTTGAAATGAAAACTTCTTTAGAACCGTGTTGATTTGAAACCCGATGATACGAAAAGCGAGGCTAGAAAGATGGAGGACACTTGCAGGGTCCATGAGTCCACTTTCAGCAGGTAAGTTACAGGCCTGATCTTCACGTCTCAGGGTCGACAACGCATTGGCGATCCTCCCAGTGTTGCAAATGTCCATAGGCCGCAGTGACAACTTACCATCAGGTGGATCGTCTGCTTGTAAGTTGGTCCATGTCGTATAAAAAAAAGTTAATCTATATCTAGTACCTAATATTTGGGCGAAATTTAATTATACCTAATCACTACCTAATTATTATTTTTATCTCTATTTTATTTGTGAATCATTTAGATTTTAATAATTTTTGCTTAGTCATTTTAGTTTGTAACACTAAAGCTCATCAAAAACCAAACCAAAATATTTAAAAAAAGTAGCACTCCGGGAGTGCCGACACAAGTGAAATATATCTATGTTCTACGTATATACACAAAATATATTTATATAGTATATAGTTATATTATTATCAATGTATTCCAATCCAAACTCAGCTCTCGTGTAAACGGAACCAATATAAATACAAAGGTGTCGGTAACGGTAACAGTGTCGCTAATTCAATTGTTTTTTCCCATCTCCAAAAATGCCCAGCGAGCTTAAAGAAGTTTTCACGTCAAAAAAATCACAAATATGGAATAGAAAATAGTTCTTAACTATTCTATCTCAGCCTATTTATATATGATAATGTCATAATAGAGGATATAGAATAAAATTGTCATAAAATTATAGATCGAATATTAATTAATTAAACGCGCCTTTGAATAATCTAAAATCGATTATTGAACAAGACACAACTCTTAATGATGTACAGTCAACAACGAAATGAAACGAGGGGAAAATTATAAAAAAAAAACAAATATCTAGTAACTAATTCCGCTGCATCTCCTGACAAAAAGAGTTCCTAGATAGAGTTTTTCCGTCCGGCGGTCGGCGAGGTAACACATCTGTGGTGCTAGTGCGTCGACTCAGTGACAGCGGGTCTAATACGTCCTGAAGATGCTTCGTGTAGAAGCGAAGCACGTGGCGATTTCCTGTTGAGTGTCCTTGTTTGGGACCTGACAGAGAAGGAGATCCAGCGGAATTAGTTACTAGATATTTGTTTTTGTATGATCTTACAATGGATTTCTGAAAGGTCGCGCCTGAGTCAATTAGTTAAAAGTGCCAGAAGCTTAGATAGGTACTCGACTTGTATTAGAGCAACCTGTATTTTTTTTCATATTTTTAATTGTAGATTTGGATAAAACTTGGCAAATAGATAGAGCATGCCCTGGAATAACATATATATACTACTTTTTAGCTCGGTAACATCGATAATAATCATAATATCATAAGACATCTCTCAAGAACACGGCTGAAACTGCGGGGGAAAGCTAGTATATATTATGCCGCTAAACATCTTTATGCCGACAACTACCTTTTGAAACGGTGTATTAGTCTGACCATTCATAGGTGCCTGTGAAGGCCTATTTGAATAAATATAATTCATTTAATATACCAATTTATTAATAAGTTCTATGACTTATGTGGCTGACTGTACTATAACAAATATTCTTTCCATAAAACATGCGTAAACTAAAAGTTCATGTAATTAGCAGAAAGCAGGATTTTGGATGAAATTTCGTTAATTTATAGACTATGTTTATGAGAATACCGATAGTGTCGTTAAAATGTTGATAGACCGGTGTCGGCATGTGAATGGTTGATTATGAGAAATCTGTGGCGTGATAATGGTAAGTGAATGATGTGAATGAATGAATGGAAATTTGATACCGGTCTTTTACGTGCCGACTCAAAATAAACGCGGACATTATTTATATGGGCTTTACAAAACTACTAATACTACCTTGTTAATATACGTAACATTTAAGCTATAAATAAATACATATTATTTTATATTTCTATAAAAAGTTTTAAAAGTATTACAATATATCTACAAAATAATTAAATTCATTATTTAAAAAAAACATCAGCCAATTTTTTTTTTACTTTAAGACACTAAGGATTGCTCCTTAACGTTCAAAAATCATACCTTTATAATATTTTAGTGCCTTCAAGTAAAAAAAAAAATGGCAGGTGTTTTTTATAAATAATGGATTACTTATACATTTATAATGATTGGTGTACAATGTACATTTCAGGAGTGCCGAATCTAATTATGTAGTATCGAAAGAGGTATTCGGCCACGAAAAATCATTTAATTGCATTTTCAATTTTCCAAGTGAGCAAACTTTTTTGTTGTACATCTACATGGTATTCGTCGTATTTTCACGTACAACCACGCGTTTTCCCATGTAGAGCTTATAATAATATAACTCGAGTTAATCCAGTCATTACTATCTCATGGAATCGTAACATACGATTCGGCCAGTCGAATCGAATCGTAAAAACTCCGGACAGAGCTGTAAAAGTGTTGACTTATCTATAATTTACTTTCCATTATACACAACAAATATGTGTTTATTGCTGATAATATTTCAAGATACATGTAATGGAAGTTGTTGCGAAATTAACCCATTTATTCTTGCCTATATGGTGGGGAATCGTAAATACTTGTTGCGATTTTTAAAGCTCGGCTATCGAGGAGGTAACCCAGTTTGAGTACTTGTTTGGTCTATTTATAAACAAGTTTGTCTGGAAATCCTTATGATTTTTTCATTGGGTTTATTTATGTACTAGCTGCCCCCCCGTGGTTTCACCCGCGTTCCCTTGGGATGTAACTATTTTCTGGGATATAAAGTAACCTATGTTACTTCTAATACCTCCAAAAATATGCGTATAAAGTTTCATGATGATCGTTTTAGTAGTTATCGCGTTTAAGCGTAACAAACAAACTTACATTCACATTTATAATATTAGTAGGGATGTATGGTTCCCAACAAAAGATACACGCAAATAATGTAACATATAACACAGTATATATAAGGTGGCGTGCTCCTTCAATTAGAGAAGCCTGCAAACAAAATTAAATCAAATATAAAAACTGAAAATAAGAAATGAAAATAATAAAGACACTACCAAAGACAAAACAACTAAAATTAAATAATGTTAGTACAAATCTGTCATTGACTTACTGACTTCCTTTACTGTCGGTTTGTTTGCCAAACGGCAGAACAGTCCCCTTATTCAGCTAATACAAAACTTCGTCGGCGAACCGCTTCACATAGGCCTCGGAGAGCTTACCTCTCACTTGATTAGTAGTATTAGTGTAGTAAGCGACAGAGACAGAGCATAGAGGCCGCGACGAAACATCCTCGAGTTAGTGTAATTTTCCTTACAGATTCGAGCCACAGAGCTTGTTAAAGTTTTTGCAAACTCGTCCATATACTACTGTTATCAATGCTAACGCAAGTGTAACCGCGGTGCATAAGCTAGTTCAATTAACGCGAACGAATAACCAACAAAAGAATACTTCCAACATAATCTCCTCTATTTTTCACCCAAATGTTCCAATTATATTCCGCATTTAGAATTCTGTGTAATAAGTTGTAGGATTGATGTATATGGGTCGATACGCCTCGCGGCTCAGTTGACATGCCTGCACATATCGGAACCGCGGCCGGCGTGTTTGTCTGTTGCCCCAACCATGTGAGTTAAACTCACGTATTAATGCAAAACTCACAAATTAATACAAAAATCGCAAATTTATACAGAACTCACAAATTAGTACAAAACTTACAATTTAAAACAAAACTCGGAAATTGATATAAAATTTACAAAATAATATAAAATCACTAATTTACGTGAGAGATAAGCTCTCCGAGGCTTCCGTGAAGCGGTTCGCCGACGAAGTTTGTATTAGCTGAATACAGGCTAGATCTTGCTGAAGTTTTTGCAGACTCGTCCATAGGCTACTGTTATCAAAGCTAACGCAATTGAAACCGCGAAACACAAGCTAGTTCAATAAACACTAACGTATAACCAACAAAATAATACTTCCGACAAATCTCCACTATTTTTCACCCAACTGTTCCAATTATATTACGCATTTAGAATTTTGTAGAACTTTAAAAATTATAGTGAAAAACTAATTTTAAGTGACTAAAAAAATCAATAGACAAACAATCGAGTTTAAATGGTAGCTAATAGTTTTGACGCGAACTCAAATTGTTTGTTTTGTCTGTGTTAACCGTACCATTATACATTTTGCTGATTTTAAAGTCAAATTCAATTCATTATACACCTTAAAGTCCTAGTAATAGGATGTGGACTGGATTAGCCGCGTTGGTTTTAAATGCAATGGTGTTTTGGCTGTACGGCAAGCCGAGGAAATGGTGTAGGTTTCATAACAATGATACAGTGAACTGAAAATCCCACAATGTTGATTAAATATTTAGAAATGCGATATGCATAAGTCTGCGAATGAAAATATTTTTTTGGTGACTACTTATGCTACAGGAAACGAACATTTAGGTATTAATATCTTTACGCATATTATCCCTTAATGGGTAGGCAAAGGTACGTGATATGTGGTGAACATTGTTGCTGTCTTTTGGGCATGTAACTAATCCCGGACTACAGGGTAACTGTTAGCTCAACCTGGGAATCCGGTAACCAAGCCGAGCTTTATGCGTATAGTTTGTCCGGTTTCATCCACGTCCCCGAGGAATCTCATGTAATATAGATCATATAACATAAGCTATGCCACTCGGAAATAGTGTAGCTCTCTAACAGCGATACAGTTTATGAAATCGGATGAGAATTTTGGATATTACCTACATTCAGACTTCAAAACGAACACAAACAAATTTTACCTCATTATAATATTAATTTAGATTTATAAGATAACTCGTTTCGTGGAAGTAGATTTCTTTTTCATTTCACATTGAAGCTACTGAAAACACCACACTTTATCGTAATGATCGTCCGTAAACCTTAGTAACAAAAGATTTCTAAGAACAGCTTTACTTATTTCCCTTTAACTGATAATATCAATAATATCAATTTAATTTAATTTGTGAATTTAAATCTGATTGCGAAAATATGTGAATTTATCTGATTAGATGTACACGTGATTGTGTATATTTTCTTTAATAATTTGTGAACTTATTTATATTTCATAAATTTATCGTTTGACACGTCACTTAGGTCGCGTGCTTGCTAAATCATTAATTTATCATCAGATATGAATGTAATTGAATTTAAATCATAAGGTTGTTGATTCAAAATATCGTCAATATAGAGTTCTATATTACTTTTCAATTTACACGCTGTATTTATGTGCCAAGTTTAATTTAAATCTGTTAGGTAGATTTTCCGTGAAAGAGTAATAAAAATCTATACAGCCATCCTCAAAAACTTTCGCCTATATAATATTCGCAGGAGTTCATATCTCTTTATAGCCTTAAGTGACGCAAAAGTAAATAAGAACTTTCAGGAAATAGAAGTCTTATTCTTAGATACTATGCTTTGTGGTGTGCTTTCGTAGCAGCCAGGAAGCAAGCCCATTTTCTTAGTTTTAAATGAACCACGGTCAAGAGTGATTGTTTTTTGAGGTGTCTAAAGCCAGTTGTACATCCACAGGTGCTATGTGGTGCAATGGCAGGCGCAAGCGACGTGATTGGCAACGTGAGTCGCGTGCGTCGAGCGCCGCAACCTCACTACTCGCATCGCGTATTGTAAGTGTACACACACCTTTAATTACTTCATTTAATACGCCAGTGTACACTACACTTGAGGCTTAAGAAAAAAACTATACTTCAAAGGAGAAATTAAATGTATACCTTCATACTATCCCATTTCTGACTCAATGTTAATGTTTTAACAAAATTATTTATATAGTTTAGCTGGGCATACTTTCCTTCATAGCTTTTGACAAATTTCCAACAATCAAGCTGTAATTTGATAATTATCCTTTCTAGAACGGAAGAAGAGGACATGACAGCTGCATGGAGGAGGTCACACTGGCGGAGAATGCAAAATATAATCCGCGAGGAGAGCTCCCAGCCGGAACACATGGATGGCGTAGAGTGCTGCCCGGCAGTAGTCGAGATGGTCCGCAAGACGGGTGGCCGGACGTCTCTCGGATTGTACGTGGAGCTGTTCGAGGGTCCACAGGACAAGCAGAAGCTGTACGAGGTGTCGTGTGCAGACGGAGTCGTCGACAAGCCCTGTCGGTTCGTCGACTCACGCCTCTACAACAACTCGCGGTGCATACAGAAGTACTCGTATTCCTACGCCCTCGTACGCTACCTCCATTCGGCGGTAACAGAGAAACCTCAGCAAAAAAGCGAGGGTCACATCTCTGTACCTGGCTCGGGAGGCTGGTCATTGGACTATATATTAGTGCGGTCCGGTTGTGAGTGCCAAATCAAACCTGGGGGCTTATCCCTCCCCGGAGGTAAATCACGCCGGAGACACAAACAGAAGAAACGTATCAGGAGGATAGTGGAGGTTGACGAGACCTGAGTGTTAACTATGTGCTAGTGAAATACCAGTGGGACATTGAACAAATTCGTGCGACAGTGGTAACCCTGGCTTCGCTTGACTTTGCTGATTATGAGATAGATATAAGGTGTACATCAGTATTGCTGTTTGCTGCAGGGTTGTCAGTTTATGTTACCGATGTGAGTTGTTCGGATATCGGTGCGATGTACGTCAATGTATTTATTTTGGAAATTATTACGTCTATTTAATTACGCTTCTTGTTTTAGTCGTGTAGATAGTCTCGGTCTTATGAAGAATTGCCTTTCTAAGTGCCTTTAGTTGTTAACAGTTAACATACAATAGTTTGATTCCGATACGTAATTGTACGTATTAAATGTGTAATAAGAGAAACGAATGTTACAATAACAACATCCATGCATACAAACATAACGTGGTGTGTAAATAATTATTGATTTCAGCATACAGGTTTATTTAAAGCGAACTACTTTTTTTTACAAGTCACACTACCATAGATCTATTCAAAATAACATTTTAATATTTTTTTATTCCAGCAGACTAAGTTTGATATGAAATTTAAATTTGTTGGAAACCAATTTCCATTAAATATTTTTGCATTTCTTTTTTGTCCCATACAAATTTGAAGAACATTAACTACGAATATGTTTGTTGTGTGGATGTTGTTGTGACGTCAAAAATACCTACATTATTATTATTGTAATAGTTACCGAACGCGATCGGGGTGCATAGCATGTATGTATATATTAACGACTTCACTACGTCATACATACCCTTCTATTTAATCGTAAGCTAGGTTCAGTCTGTGATTTCTGATACGTCATTACATAAACGATTAACCATAACGTAGTGAGGTGTCATGGTGACACTGATTATTATAAAAATCGATTCGATTAATTACTGCCGTTTTCAAGCTTTTTTGTCTAAAAATAATAAGCTTTTGGTCTTCCAAATTAAATATTAGCAGAAAAATCTATAAGAATCTGATTAATTTTATTTGCAACAGTTACTAGTTAATTTTTACCTCAAAAATTTACCACAGACAATTTATAATAATCAGTGTTGCCAAATAAAGTCGTTCCACTGATTATAATGCTCTCTTTTCCCCTCTAAAATTAAGTATATTTATTCAAAGTTAACATTTTATAATTTTTTGTTATTATTTTGTAACAGTACTTACTTCATAGACAATAAGTGCGTCGAGTCAAAGATCTGTATTATTTTCTATTTTGTAATACTTTTATTGTATTTAAAGAAAATGTAGTTACATTTTATAAGAATTAATTTCATTTTATTTATACTGTTTAATACGAGGTATTCCGATATTCAGTATGAATGTTTAGTTTTTATTTAGAAATCGCTTCCATAAATAAAATAAAAAGTTATATCGATGTATATAAATAACGCAATAGTATTGTGGACTGAGATTATTTTATGCATTTAGATGTGTAATAAATAATTAATAACAAAAAGGAAAATATTTTTATAACATAGTGTAACAGCGCCATCTAACGTCGAGTAGACAAACTAGTAGCAAATATGTTACAACGCCATCTATTGTCGAGTAATAAAATTAAGCAAATATAGATGTCGCCACATTTTTCTTATATAACATCACCACATAACAGTGCCATTATCAATGTGAAACCAATGAAATTAATTTGTTGGTCAATTTAAGATTTAATCATAATTTGTTAATATGCATAAATAAAAGGAAGTTGTTATATACGATGATAACTGTCAATTTACAAAACTGAACAATCCCCAGAATGTGAATTTAGCTAAAAATGAATTTAGAAATGAATGTATGTTTAAATATTATTGGTGGTATAGTTATACATAAAAATAACTAGTTAGTTATTTTTTAAATCCTATTTTACCAAAATGATAGTACGCATTTTAAAACAAAAAAAAATAAATTGTGTTTTATCTCAATTTTGACAGTCACTTAAAACTCAAAAATAATGTTTTCGTTTTGTTGACAAGAAAGCATAGCTATTGAATAACTATACCAATAATATTAAACACACTATAAATGACCTAAAAACAAAATCATGTATTAACTATTATTTTTACTATGTATTCAAAACCAGAATCACAAATGTACTTTTTATTGTTGACATCAAAAACTTTAATAAAAAATCTGAAATAGCAAAAAACATATTTTATTGTCACAACTTACTCGCTAAGCCTACATAATAATATGTAGGTACAATCATACCAAATTATCCTTACCTACTAAAAATTTTGTTACCAATTCAGTCAAAAATTCTAACTTAATTAATCTTAATTTTATTTAAGTTTTTCATTGCCTCTCAGTCGTAATCTGGAAAAAATAAAAAGACACCATTTAAATTACTTGCTTGATTATTCAGTAATCAACACAGAGTAGAATCAGAGACTTTGGACTTAGTTCACTTAGCATTAAGAGTCTGCAAATTTGCTAGTTTGCGAATTTCAGACAGACAAATTGCAAGGGTCAAAAGACTATGGGTCGAAGTCGAGACAAAAGAAAAAAAAAACATAAAATTTACAAATGACAGACTAAAAGATATTTTTCCCAAGTACCAAGTCTTATTTTATTACAATAACAAGAAGCTTGTCTATAAAAAATGTCCCGGTATATTTATTTACAAAGAAGTCAATCTCTGTTAAGCTAAATATCAAATTGTTTACATACAATCGACAAAAAGCCTCGAATGTTAACGATCACTCAATCCAATTCATTTGGGAAAGCAAGATGCTTTCTGTCAAACATTACCTTCTAAATACATGTTTAGATCTATTAGGGGATATTTACTAACAAAGTAGCACTTACCAAGATATCTCGTAGATAAATACATTGTTGTAAAGCCAATACAGACTGCTACGAATTGGGCGACGCCCGCGCTTCTCTTGCGTTCGTGCCAGCGCGCCCTCTCGCGGGGAAGCACTTCACTAACTGTAACGTATAGCAGAGTACCTGCTGCCAGCGCCTGTAACAATAAGTTTACAGTAGTCGAAACTAGATGGCGGTAGTAAATACAAAAGTAGGTTCTGTGATATGTTTTTATTGTTGTCTTATCTAATTCCACTGTTATAAATGGAAAGGTTTAGTGTATTTGTTACTAGTCAGCTGAGCAAACTCATAAAATTTATGACTTAACATAAACAATTGTGATTAAATATGGCAAATCCCGGGAAACCATGCGATCTCTCGTTAACGTAGACAAAACAGCAAAACCAAAAAATTTGCCACAGCAAAGTAATAATATACTCATATTGTTTTCCAAGGCTCTCGTGGCACTTTAGTGTAATTTTCTTCCATTACATTCGCTCTAAGTAATTTAAGAAAATCTGTTGAAAGCCCAAAGCTCCAACTTTGGCTCTCTTTTTACGCCTTCGAACAGGCCTCATCAATCTTCGTCACCAAAATCTAAAACAGCCCTACCTGCATGATAGGCACAGCAGCTGAATCCTTTAGCGCGCTGACCGTCTCCAACCCAGCTCCAAGCATGATGCCGATCACGGAGCCACCACTGAAGAGTGCCACGCTGACCACCTGGGTGCACACTCGACCTTCGAAGCTTGCACACAGCTCTGCACCCAGGCAGAATCCAACCACAAACTTGTGGCAGGCTACTGCACCGAGGAGAAGGAACACCTGGAAATTATTGTTTACGTTAGCTCGGACGGGCCAATTGGGTTGGGTATATACCTTGACTGTCACAATGCAGGTCGTGCATATTTGTGTGTATGAACATGTCTGTTTGTTCTGTGTTCGGGTGTAAATATCTATTTTAGTTATGAAGTATTAAATCAGTTATATAGTTACGGTAAAGTTAGTAAAACTCAATCGACCGAATAATTTAGTAAAATTATATAAACCTGCTTATAATATAGAAAGAAAGAAAGAAAGAAAACATTTATTTTGGACTCACACAGCATCAACATAGACAATTTCATTGACATTACAGATTACACATAGATACAACATAACAATAACAATACAATCTTATTGTATATACACTGTGTGAGGCCAAAAAGGCACCTATCTCAGCATAAGCTGCGGCCGTAGATACCGCAGCGCTGATATTCTGATAGGGCTAGTGGTGCCACGGACAGTCGCGGCACAGGCATAAAAATATAAAATAAATAACAAATAAAAAATCGTAAATATATGATATATTTTGATATGCAATAATAATATCACGTAATATATAGATCATTTATTTGTGGTACTACGCATTTTTAATTACAGCAATAAAGGGTTAATTGATTTTATTTATAGCTTTGGATAGGGATGTCCAAGGATATTTATTTACAGCTTCAGTACAGTGGTCGAGTGGTTTAAAGCTCAATACTAGAGAGTCCTGGATTCTATCCCGGGTCGGACCGGTAAATATTAATGTTTCTTTGTTTAGAAATGATAACCTGCGCCTAAATTGGGCACGTTAAGAATAGGGACATAAAAATCTTGGGTGTAATGTGGATCTCATTCTAAGATCTCTGCTTACGAGATAGTGGGCATATGAATAATAATTATAACATTATATTTATGATATCCTGTACTCTAGTCTAGTACCGATTTTACGGAGCTTGACCTTCTAACTTAATTCAATACCATTTATTAGAAGGGCAAGGCTACTGAAGTTACCACACCGGTTTGGAAGATAGCCTATAACTGAGAAGAACCGGAAAGAAAGTCAATATGGTTACGTATTTATTCATTGCAATAAAAATACTGGAAACAATCAAAATTAATAGATTCTTTGCCTGCTAAAACCATAAAAACGTAAAAGAATTATTCGACTAAACCAGTTACTAATTCTAATTTGTACTAACGAATATTTAGAGTCGATAACTATTGCAAACTGATTTTTATGAAAGCGACTAATATGACATCGGTTATTATTACTACCAATCAGCTAACGGCCAAATAAATATCCGCCCCCTTATTCGGCTAATACAAACACTGGGACCAGCGTAACGAGGCCTCCGATATCACCTCTCAAGTGATTGCGTAGTTAGCGAAAGAGACAGAGCACGGTGAAACATCCGCGAGCTATTCAGCTATAATAATACAAACTTCATCGGATCCCGGCACAACGAGGCCTCTGATAGCGGATCTCTCACTGGATTCCGTAGTTAGGGAAAGAGACAGAATAGCTATCCTCGAGCTAGCTTATTAGCATACAAATTTCATTGGCTCCTGACACAACGAGGCCTCCGAGAGCTTACTTCTCACGTGATGGCGTAGTTAGCGAAAGAGAAAGAGCATAGAGACCACGGTGAAACATCCTCAAGCTTGTATGATTTTCCTTATGGAGCCGAAGCCCTGTACCTTACAGAAAGACAGCCCAGATCCCTTCTCCGCGTAAGCGTGTAAAATCAGCCAGAGGCTAACATCTTAGACCATTTAAAAATGGAAATAATAATGTAGCTTTTTGATATAGCTTATATCAAAATAATCATTATTATTTTCTTTTCTAAGTATTCAAATTTCAGTCAAGAAAATCATCAGTCAAAAAATTTTGTATCAAAATCGAATATCCATTTTGTCCCATAAAACCAACCCACGTTAGAAATGATCTCGCTCGCATTAAAATGTCAATATAAGTCAATGACAAGCGTTAATATATGTTATAGATACAGACATTTCCCGGTAACCTTGAATTAACCAAACCGTACCTTTTGCAAATAACTTAATCTCTGAAGGACTTTGATAAAAACTGCATGAACTCAATTATCGCGCCATGTTATAATCGAATATAATATTGAAGGTTATCAATGTTACCCTAAAAAAGCCTATCAAAGAATATCAGCAATGGTACAGCCAGAAAAATTGCAAATTCACATCATCTCATTTACTGATACATTAATTAAGTCTAATCATAAAAGTGTGTTAAAAAAAAGGACATAGAACTGGTATTTCTATTTATTTGAATTCGTTAAAGTCTATACATATATATACTACTTGCTGTCCACCGCGGTTTCACCCGCGTTTATCGATATCATTTAATCATATTGTATAGCCCAGTGTTTTTCAATCTTATTGATTTCGCGACCCCATTACAGGTTGAAAAATTCTGGCGACCCCCTTGTCAGACAGATAAAGAATTTATAATTTAAAAGACTACGATAATGATTGTCTTTATTTTGACACCTTTATTTATTAGTCTGCAAGAACCCGCGAGAGGTTTGCAAGTAAGTACGGGGTAAGTTGGATGCCAGTTTGCGCGCGCTGATCTGCGAGTGCCTACATTTTCCCTTCTGCCGGCGACCCTCTGACTAAGGCTTCGCGACCCCCCTAGGAGTCGCGAACTACATATTGAAAGACACTGGTATAGCCTATAATCATACAAAAATTCCGCGTCGAATGGTAGCAATCACATCCCGATACGTTCAGCAGTTTTGAGGTGATGGTGCGTCAGAGGAACCATTTATATATAGAATGAAGGTAAAAATGCAGAAAGAGAGCGGATTTCATAAGTTTGTTTATATGTGGAAGGTAATCTCCGCAACAACAGCATCTTTGTGTTAAAAATATTATTTCTCCATTTGGAATATACTCTATTCCAAACGAATGAATGAACATAAACTGAATAAACGGTTTGAATTTTTTTGAAAAATCGTAATATTCCTACAAAATTAAATTGGTATTTTGTAAAAGTAAGTCTCATGAATGACTGAAGAAATATTGTCAATTTTATACCAGGAAAACGAATAAAAGTATAGATAAAGCCTATCGATTACGTAATAAACGCATATTTAGGTATGCTACTTCTTTCTGACAATCTTTCGTTTACTGCCCCTCCATAGAAACTTCGTTGGGTCGCGGCCCAACGAAGCCTCGGAGAGCGCCCTCTCACATGATTGCGTAGCGAGCGAAAGAGACAGAGTATACAGGCCACGACGAAATATCGTGGTAGTGCCTATTACTTTACACAATCACACCTCAGGTAAGCTGGCTGGCTAAGGAACACTGATAACCAGTGCAAACACCTTCATGATTAGATTCTCAACCTTACGATATTTATCCTCATTTGACATCCGTTAAAAAACATGGCGGCTCTCTGTCAAAATGTATTGATTTTGACAATCATCCACCATGCTTTCGTAGTATTAAAGTAATTCCAAATGAATAAAATTATAGAAAATATATTTGAATGCCCAAAACTAACTAAGCATTATTTAATTAATCTCTGATTTCACCGGCCCTCTTACCATTCTGACCAAAACACAGTATTACAAGTGCACTACTGCTTCACGGCCGAAATGGGTAAAGTTTTATATGACATGCCGTATTTTCCCCATTTTCAGTTCTTGACCCTCATTTGGAATTACATTTCCAATGCCTATTAAACTTTTACTTTAATGTTGGCAAAAAGGGCTTTAAGTAAATTTTTGAACGCTCAAACAAAAATATACTCAATTGCCATTACTATACAAATAATAATAATAAGTATTCTGGGACATTCTCTTACACACGGACATCTGATCCCAAACGAAGCAGAGCTTGTACTATGGAAACCAGATAACTGATATACCTACATATACTATTTTATTTCAAAATACATACTTATATAGATATTTACATCCAGACATGTTCATGCACACACATGTTTGTCCTGGGTGGGAATCGAAACCGTGACCTTCGGCTTGGCAGTCAGAGTCGCTAACTACCAAGCCAACTGGCCAAATAATAAATATTATTATATCAATATTAAATAGAGTTGAATCTAAAAATCATAACATTAACCAATGGCTTTTATCAAAATACACATCGTAACGACGCAATGGTACATCGTTAACGTCGTTGCATTTCGTTAACAATGCTATCGTTATCACTGTAAGTGCCTACCGATGAGCGTTATCTCAAGTGCTCGTTATAATCGCACATATATGGGTCATTTTATTTGTAGAAGCGTCTTTTATGATATTTAAATACATTATCTACCTTACTATTAAATCTAAAAAATTAAATAATAAAAAAATCAAATGAACCCTTAAATATTCTGTGTCATTGAGAAATATATCTAAAAGTAATAGACATATAGACTAGTTTGTAATGTCAGAAGAATTTAGAGGCACATGAGCCTTAAATTCACAACAACTTCAAGTCTCAGGGTCTATAACACATTAACAGTGCCCCTTTTTTTGGCAAACTAGCTGTCCGCGGTTTCACTCGCATTGCCATGGAATGTATCATTTTCCAGGGAAAAAAGTATTATTTGTTAACCCGGGCTATATTCTATCTATGTGCCAAGTTTCACAAAAATCCGTTAGGTAGTTCTCACATTAATAATATTAGCAAGATAGGCCGACTAACAAGCAGTCGGTCCACCTGATGGGAAGTAGTCACTGCCTTTGAACATTGGCAATACCAGGAGCATGGCCAATGTGTTGTCGAAACCGAGACGTGACCTGCTATATCTCTTGGTCCTGTAATATCACCGATCTTTTTTATTTTATATTTATTTAAACAATTAGAACGGTTTTCACCAGTAACACTAATTACACATATTTACTAAAAAAGGATTTTCTAAATTTACGATCAGGTAAACCTTCCTGCTCGGCGTCACAAATTAATATTTTACTATAAATTTGGAGAATAGAGACAAGAGAAAGAGACACAGCATAGAGGCCGCGCTAAACATCAAGCTAGTATAATTTATCTTATAAAATCACACCCTAGGTCTTTTTACCCGACTACTATAGGTTAAACCTAATAAATAATAAGAATAATTTTAATATAATTTTATTATAATTTTACCCGACTACGGCAAAGCAAAAAGGAAGGCCTATGATTTTAGCAGACTATAAATGTGTGTATCTATCTTTTATTTTTACTCAATGCGCGTTTTTACAGTGGTATTGTTAAATTCATAACATTCATATTTGTTCATATCCTGGCTCAGTGACATTATTACTAGCTATCGGATGCTTTCAATAAAATAGCGACATACATACTTCGGAAACTCTTGTTTCAATAACTGCGAAGTAAATTACCAGTTAAAAATACATTTATAATCATACGGTTAGGAATCGACTACGATCCGATAAATCGTTAATCGATTCGACTAATCGCTCCGCGTTCCATACTGTGTTTATTGCCGGCTCTTCTTAGAAAAAGCAACCTTCCGAACCGGTGTTAAAGTCTGACCATTCATAAGCCGGTGAAGGCCTATTTGAACAAATAATAAATAATATTCATTCTGGAACATTCTGTACACACGGCCATCTGGTCCCAAACTAAGCAGAGCTTGTACTATGGAAACCAGATAACTGATTTACTGCTTTAATTTTTTTTTCTCTAAATACATACTTAAATCGATATTTACACAGAACAAACAGTCATGTTCATGCACACAAATGTTTGTCCTTGGTGTGAATCGAACCCGCGACCTTCGGCTTGGCAGTCAGAGTCACTAACCACCAAGCCAACTGGCTATATATATATTTCATTTCATTATTTCATGGATAAAACCTGGATATAAACTATTCTACTACGACAATCCTGTATTTTAAGTATTTATGTATCCAGAACATTTTCAATCTATGGACTCCTAAATTTAGCATTTATAATAGTAGAATCAAATTCTTCGAATCGTAAACTTACTAATCGAATTTCGAACCGATACGGTTTAAAACTGAGCTAGGATCACCCAGGACTTTTCCGTTTCGTTCACGAGAAGTAACTACTACAGAGCTATCATGTTACCATATTTAAATTCAAATTAACCCTTGGCATAACAATCTCATTAAGATATGGTTGTTAATATACAGCTGTCGCAAGTCTACTTATCACATTATCGGAAATCGTTTGACCCTGTCGTTTGACCACATTCTCGTGGTAAAGGGCGATGTCGCCATATGCCAAAGGTACCATGCTGTCAGCCTGGACCATAGATACACAGGTATCATAGGAAAAAAACCATAGACACGAATTGAAAACCTCATCCTTTTTTGGAGTTGGTCAAAGTTTTAAGGTAAATTTTTAATAAGTAAAATAAAGTACCATATCACGTTTCAATTAGCTATAAAAACCTCAAAAAAATTCATTTTATAGTTTCGGAGATTAGTGTGCTCAAACAAACGTTTAAATTTTAAAACAATAGTGTATTGTATTCTGTTATCAAATTCAGAACCTCCATTTTTCTTCAACATACATAACAATTATTGTATGATATCGCTTTATTAACGCAATTTATACCTGAGGAGGTAGACAGAGGCCACTTTACCACACACAAAAACATTATTATTACCATGCCCGACTCGGGAATCGAACCCAGAACATTCAGGATTTAGCAAAGTTTTACCACTCAACAACAAAAGCGTTTCTTTTTACGACGTTTAAAAAGACACTCACCTGTGCAGAAGTATCCTGAAGTCCTATAGCCAATCCTTCCAGAATGCTGTGCACGAGTAAAGCGCAGAGCAACCCGACGATACCCGACGAACTCTTATTACACGGTTCCGTATGCCCGACATGACACATCCTCGGGTTCTCCATATCCCCACATGACCTCTCCTTGAACTCCCCATCAGCTTCCCTCAACAAACTTGTCACCTCACCACTCCCATAACTCCTCTGGTGGGTTACTGTGCTGCTTCCATTGTAAAACAGGTGAACGATTTCATCAACGAAGTATACTATGAAGAATCCAAGGCACAGCATCAGCTCTGCGTACTCTGGTAGCTTCTCCCGGGATTCTGGGAGGATGTGGACAAGCGATGTGGCAAGGAGTACTCCACCCCCAAAGCATAGTAGACATGAGATGAGAAGAGGGTGTCTCTGTCTCGCAGCGTCTGATATGAAGGAGGGTAGGATTCCAGTTGCGAAACTTCCGATCCCTAATGCTAACATGGAAATGACCTTAGCAGTTGATACTTCCATTTTTAAATTTTATTTTTCTTTTCTGTTCTGTTTTATTTGCGGTCAGGTTGCTTGATAGGTTTTGTTTTCATGGGATGCGCCTTTTTAGAGCCTTTTCCTCTATATGTGAGAACTGTGTTGTTTTATCTGAAAAAAAAAAAGATTTAATTGAAGATATTTTTAGAAAAAAAAATCATCTTTTGAACATCTTACTCCAAAACGGGAGAGCAACAAACTGACTGCCCGTGGTGGCCCCGACTAATTTGGCCTTCAACGACAATTAAAAAAGGCCATTTAATTAACGACTTATTTAGTTGCACCATATTACCTAAATAAATAAAACTAAAGAATAGTTTACTTAAAACAATCATTAATAATCACTTTGGAAGAGTCCCTCCCCTACTCGTAACAACAAGGGGAGTTCAAGATGAAGTACACTAACCGCCATTCGGCCGGGTTTCATCGGATTTGTCCTAGTTTAGAGAGTGTCCGGAGAGCGGCCGGAAGGATTTTCTAGGGAATCCCGATTAATCAGTATCTAAATAAATCAGTCAAAAACTGATTGATGTAAACTATAAGTGTAAAATTATTTTAAGTGTGTCCGGGATAAAACCCAAATTCACTTAAATGTCCGGGGTTTTTAAGTTTTTGTCCGGCGTTGGCAATTTAGGTGATGGCAGCCCAACGCCAGCCTATGGCACCCACAGGTGATTGTATCTGTTCACAAACCTTAGAATATAACTTCTCCACCAGCCTTTCTTCACGATGCTAACCACCGATAAGCTAGTAATGAATCCGTAGCTTAATCCTCAAGAACTGAACCTACACCCTCAAGGTCGTGTGTCGGTTCCACTACTGACCCACTACGGCCCAGTTTATAAATAATTATGCATATTTATACAACAATAGATAACGTAATAGACATTTTAAAACACTAATCTTTTCTCTAAATAGTATAAAACAATACTTCATCTGTATGTATGTTTGTGGGCTAAGTTCTATGAAACTACGCAATATTTTTTTTACAATTTTCACCATATGTTATATAATTTCTTTCGGAATGTTTATGAATATAGAATAGTCTCGCGGTTTCACTCGTGTTCCCTTTGGATCGAATGTATTCCAGTATTATAACATAGGCTATGTCGCTAAGGAATAGTGTAGCTTTCTATCAGAGAAAGAGTTATTAAAATCGGTTGAGTAGTTTCGGAGATTACCTCCTACATCCAAACTTATTTCTCCACTCTCCACCTCTTTATAACATTACTAGCTGTCCCCCGCGGTTTCACCCGCGTTTATCGATATCATATAGGAAAAATTCCGCGTCGAATGGTAGCAGTCCCATCCCGATATGTTCAGTTTTTTAGAGGTGATGGTGCGTCAAAGGAACCCTATTTTTCTTATGTATAATATAGATTAATATTATATCACTCAAGCGAAGCCGGGGCGGTCGCTAGTCAATTATAAATAAACACTTACATTTTTTTAATATACTCGTTAACAATATTATCACAAACCACTTATTTACAAGTACTTATTTATGGTATCTAATTAGTAGATATCAACTTTGTAAACTAAAAAAAACACTGATTTGTTATTTCTCTTAATTGTTTCATACCCACATTTAAAAAAAAAACTCGTTACACGCCAACTACGCCACAAAAATATGTTATCTGTGAATATTTACACATAATCTATGGAATAACAAACTGTTATATTAAGCGATATAACAGATAGGAGGCATGTGTTCGCGACTGTAGCTTGAACTAAAATGAAATTCTATAATAAACTTTATGCAACGAACCAATGTACCCTACATATTCAATCTGAGAACGGTAACCTTATCCTGAAGACATAAAGTTCAAATTCAAATAGCAATTGGTTTTTAAGGTGCAAACACGTTGGGTTTTCTTATTTAACGACCAATTTGATAAGGCCCACACTCCCCCGCGCGGGTCACTTAATTGTCATGGAAAGCAGGGGATTTTTTTACCGATTGAAGTGTCTTATCAAAGTGGTTTATAACAAAGAATTAGGCGGATCTAAATTACTGGCTTTATTCATGACTCAAATGGTTGTCTGTAGAACACATGAGACTTTTTAGACAATTAATGATTCCACTGCAGTTTTTTTTTTTTTTTGTTTTATGCGACTTGGGCCGACAAACAAGCAGACGGTCCACCTGATGGTAAGTGGTCACCGCCGCCTATGAACATATGCAACACTAGGAGCATCGCCAATGCGTTGTCGACCCTGAGACGTGAAGTTGTTAAGTCTCATGTGCCTGTAATTTCACCGGCCCCCTTACCTTTCTAACCGAAACACAGTAATACAATTGCATTACTGCTTCACGGCGGAAATGGGTAAGGTGGTAGTACTTCCCCGGACGAACTCTGCACTAAGAGCTCTACTACTACTGTTATTACTACAGTTATTGTTTTGTTAAAGGAAAACATGTATAAAAGTGTTCAAACTAGTTTTTTGTATCAATTATTTTCTTTTTTTGTTTATAAAGGTGATTCTAACTTTGATTGCATAAGTACGGTCATCAACTTATGTAGCTCAAAAGATGTACTCTAAACAAATTAAATGAATCCATGATATCAAATAAATATAGTACACACAACCAAAAAAGTTTGGGTTCCCAAAAAACCGAAAAACTATTGTTTTGTTCATTTTATATTTTAAGGATTTGTTTTTTGTAACCCAAATTGTAGGATTTATACATAATAATTTTATTAAAACGGTTTTTATTATCTATTTTAATGACCATAAAGTCTTTTGTTATCTGATAAATAATAAAAATAATACATACATCTGAAGATTTCCAAGTCAACACAAACTTCTTTATTATGTGTAGCTAAAGTCAATCGCAGCCCGTCTAAAAAAAAAAAAGCTGACATTTTATAAAACACTTAAAAATATGGGTATTTATAGTGTTCTTTTTTCATATATTCTAGCTTATAATGCAGACCGTACCTACATAACACGCGGCTGTTAGAAACTAAAAGTTTACATAATGCAATGTGAGGAAAAAGTAATGTTAGTCAATGTATGAACTGAACGTGTGTACAAACTGGATTGGAATTTCACGGTCTTGATAGCAAAATTACAGAAGACCCGTTCCCTAAGAAACAAATAAAAATTAATTTGTTCGCTGTAAGCCCAAAATTATAATCATTTAGGCTAACAACTTCACTTTTTTTTTCTTAAAAATGCTTTGGCTCTAAATGAAAAAAAAAACAAGGGCCGAAGCTACTGGAGCTACCAATTGGAAATCGATTTTTGTTTTTAGAGTTCCTTAACCATTTCACGGATTCCTTACAGATTGGTCCTGTTCTGTGTATGTTACGGCTATCACTACATAGTATAAAACAAAGTCTTTTTCTCTGTCCCTATGTCCCTATATCCCTATGTTAATGCTTAAATCTTTAAAACTACGCAACGGATTTTGATGCGGTTTTTTAACAGATAGAATGATTGAAGAGGAAGGTTTTTATGTATAATATATGTGACATCCCACAGGACCGCGGGTAAAACCGCGGGGGACAACTCTTTCTTATTAAAAAAAAACTTTATTTTATTTTTCTCTCACAAATATTCACAATACAATTCAATGCTAAGTTGGTATACAGTACAATTATTATTAGTGAATACTGGCACTTTCGAAATGAAATTTGGACGGTAGATGTAGGTTTTATTGATAAAAAACACTGTTCTCACTTACTTGCATAGTCCTATAAAATACTCATACAGGTTAGTCAATCGTGTGTGTTGTGTGGTGGCGAATACGAACTCCTCAACTCGTCACTAGGGTGTCGTAGGCGACTAAAGAGTATACCAATGACCATGTGCATTTACACCTTGCATTAAGTGGTCAACAAAAGCATTTCCAAAAAATTGCAAAATCTCTTATATAACATATTATACAGAATGCGTAGAAAGCACACGTACGGCCTCGATCCAAAATAATTGGGAACAGGCAGGCAGATGATGTTACTTAATCAAGTAAAACCTCTAACTATTTAACCTCTAATTTATTGTATTTTTCATGAAACCTGTGTTATTTTTGATATTTCCATGAAATACTGCCTGAGAGATTGCTCTAAAGTTATACTAAATTGCAAAAAACCGCATCTAAACCGGTTGAGTAATTTTTGAAGAAAACGGGTACAACAAACAATACCCTTTTTATTTTAGCCCTTGTTCAGTCGTGTTAAAAGGCAGGATGTTCGTACTTAGTAAGGTTTACCACTTTTTAACCGACTTCAAAAAAAGGAGGGGGTTTTTTATGTATCCTCCCTCCTCCTAATAACATATTGTCCCACTACTGGACAAAGGCTTTTTCTCGATCGCTTGCTATATAAGGCCAGATCGTCTTGTAGAAGTGCAGCATCTGAATTGTATAACTCACTCGGATTCAAAGTTCAAGTTGATTACGTAATACATTGATGGATGACTGCGGCACAAAATAAGAAAGCACTAATCACCCGACAATGTAATAAGAATATCGGCTTTAACCTTGATTCTGGGGCTCGATTTTTAAGGAAAATTACACTAACTCGAGGATGTTTCGTCGCGGCCGTGCTCTGTCTCTTTCTCTAACTACGCTAATACTACTAATCACGTGAGAGGTAAGCTCTCCGAGGCCTCCGTGAAGCGGCTCACCGACGTAGTTTGTATTAGCTGAATAAGGGGGCTGACAGCACTACACAATCGCCCTACGGTTTCCTACCATCATCCCATCATTAGGCATGATACTCCATTTAACTTATTTTAGTATCCAGTTCGTGGTTAATGTCCGTATATGGGTCTAAAATCCACCCGAAGCTACCTAGTCAATTAAAAAAAAACACGCAAAAAAGTACCCAAAATAGATTTATGACTTCTTTGGCATCATTAACAAAATAATTGTTTTATTTATTCAAACTAATTTTAACTGAGCAAACGACCAATAGGCGAAAGTACATACTTCAAAAGAGGTTGAATAATAAACACCTAAATTAAAAATAATAAATTCTGTGTGTTCGGCACGCACAGCTTCGTCTCACCTAAAAAAATACACCTCGATTTCCTAAACGCGCCAAAAGGAGTTATATTCAAAAATAAATAATCCAGCATGTGGTTTTTGTGTCACAAAGTCCACAACATCTTAGCTACATTCAAAAACACGTCAGTGATTAGTTTTAGGGCGCAGTAAATTTCAGTTAGGTATAATGCTGCAGAATTGTAAGACATAATTTAATTCTAGCTAATTAATCTTCTATCTTCAATATATATATCGTATTATATAGGAAAATAGGATTCCTTTGACGCACCATCACCTGTAGCAGGTCATAGTACAACAGTATAGAAGGCCTAGGGTACAAACATACAAAACATTTAAATGAAAGAGTGTACTTTTAATATTTTTTTATTGAATTTGAATGATTTTTTTTCTTTACTTTTCAGTTTTACATGGTTGTTGCGGGCTGCACCGGTGTCCTGGGATGAGCCCCACCAAGAGGTAATCAGTTGTCCCGAGAAAAATGGTCAGTGTCTGAAGAAGTATGAAAACATTTAATGAAATGATAAATGGTCAAAAATGCAGCTTTTTTGAAGTTTTTGTTACATAGATATATTAACCTCCTATTCCGACCCATTCAACAACTACAGCACACATTACATACACAGACCATCCTCCCTTCCCCAACCCCCTGATATTGTCACGTTACTTACATTAAGGGATGTACCAGGAGACTAGTAAACAGTAGAAGGTTTTGTACGAAAACTCAAATCTATATTTAAATAGGGTTCCTTTGATGCACATCACCTCTAAACTACTGTACATATCGCGACGGGACTGCTACCATTCGACGCGATATATAATATCGATAAACGCGGGTAAAACCGCGGGGGATAGCTAGTTCTTATTTACAATGCAACCTGTATTTATCACAAAAAAGTTGGTATAACCTAGAGTGTAAATTACAGGTAATTACAAAATAAGATGATCTCTGCCGGACGAATTTAATAACAGGAAAAAGATATACCTAATACCTATCTTTGTTTTCAAGATCTAGATAGAAAAAGCAAAAAGGTTCTGATGTATAATAGTTGATAAAGTCGTTATTGAATATAGCCGTAGGTAAGAATGTCATGGGAAAAGAAACTATAGTGCTTAGTAATTATATTAGCAGACTCGGCAGACGTTATTCTACCCAGTTCAGGACTTCGATTCTGTAAGGAAAATTACACTAGCTCGAGGATGATTCCTCGTGTCCACTATGCGCGCTCACTTTTACTAACTACGAAATTACATGAGAGGTAAGATCTCCGAAGCTTCGATGCGACGGTTCGCCGATGAAGTTTGTATTAGCTAAATAAAGGGACTGGATGTTTGTGACCACCGATTGCAGCTTGAATCGTGCTTTTCTTAATATTAAGGTCGTCGATATATATAATATACAGACGAATTGAGAACCCCTCCTTTTTTTTGAAGTCTGTTAAAAAGACCCGTTTTGACAGCTATCATGGCATTGAAAAATAATCTCTCTTACCTTTGAAATAAGGTTCATCTATCGATTCAATTGTTAATCGTATAATGAAGCTATAGGGTAATTTTTCTATAGCATAGCTCTCAAACATGCCTATAAGAAATCGATAACTTTAAATGGACCAAAAAGTTTCAATACCCCACACCTCTTTACTCACTCTTAAAAAGAATAAAACGATCTTGACTTTGACATTTCCGAAATGTCATCAAGTAATCTTTGAGTCGTAAAATGAATGAGTTACTGCAGCAACATGGGTGCTCGAATGTGTTTACCGTGCCTGAAGGGCTTAAGGAACTCATGTCTGATATAACGAGAGAAGTAAGTTTAATTTTGAACCTTATTTTGAGGATTTTAGGGTCTTTGAACAATGTGGCCTGTCCATTGTCAGTTTACGAGCTAAACTGCCATAAGTCTACCTTCAGTATTTTAATTAAGATACAAGATGGTGACCTTGCCAAAAGCGACGCCTTATCAGGTAATCTGATGCTCAGATTAGGTGCAACTGGCTCAAACAATGAGCAGTAATGGTTCTACGTCATCACAGTCTTTGCCAAGAAAGACTTTAATAATACCAATAGGAGACCGGATTGCCTTGTCAAATCAGTAACTTTTTATCATCTGCCAAAAAACAAATATTATAAGCAAAATGTACTGAGTACTAACTTATGACGTCATCATTTTTCATACTCAATTGCTGTACTTTTTAGATTATTTTTTAATATAAAATTTGGTATAACTAAATAATACTACATACAAACATACAAACTATCTACAATGATCATTTTAGGTAATGTTTAAGTACCTAAGGTAAGTTTATAGTTTATATAAAAAGTCTTTATAATATTAATAATTGATCAGTCACGTTGGGGATTTTCTGATGTAATAACTTTAGGCTTACAATTTTCCTGTTTGTCTTCAGCTTGTCTTAAAAATGCATAAGAATTATGCATCCAAGCTAGTTTGTCTAAGCACTTTTTTTAAGACATTTTTATTTGGCTAATTCAGAAATAAAAAAATTTTAATCATTTATTTAAGTCCGCGGATTAGGATTGTAACTTACTGAAGCTTCCACCCGTTCGGAAGTCAGCCTTCAACTAAGAGAAAGCAGCAAGAAATTTCGAGAGGTTACATATAGTTGTGCAAAGGGCACTTGTGCAGGGAGCAGTTATTTCCAAACATCTTTTTAACAACAAATAATCAAAATAATATTTTTGTGTAATATATAAGTAATATATAATTGTAATACGGAACCCATTGTTTGCGAGCCCGACTCGTATTTGGCACAATTTTTATATCCACCGGTTTCTTCACTTTATGGATCATTTAACATATATCAAACACAAAATGGGTCACCGTTTGTGTCCCCAAATCACAAACCTTGACGTATCAAATTATTATTTTTTCCCAAATTGGTCCAGCCGTTTGTGTTAATCGATGAACTTGGGACCTCCCCCTTTTTGTATGTTAATAATAGTGGTTGTATTTTTGGCACGACATGATAGTAAATACCATGTAAGTAAATACCAGGCATTAAATCATAACTTATCAATGTATACAACGAAAAGTGTACGATTTTTGAAGGTTAATCACACTAACCCATTTCCAGACGTACCTTCACTTATAGCCATGAGAAAAAGAGACAATAACACAGTCCATCTCACATAGGTGTGTCCGGCCAAGCCATTGTTCAAACGGCAAGCTGAACTTTGCACTTTATAAAGGCTATTTTGCAATACCACCTTTATTCCTGAGTTGAGATGTAAGTGAAAGTTACGCGGAAGTTATATCATGCATTGATATGGTAGCTGTTGTCAAAATTAATATTTTTTATTCATATATGTTCTTTACGCCCATTTTTACTGAGGAAGGAGGCAGTGGTCTCGGTAATAAGCCCCAAATTCCACCGACGTGACAAGTGGGGAGCATTGTCCGACCCGGGCATCGAACCTAAGACTTCCGAGTCCAAGCTTTATACCACTCGACAACCTTGTTTTATAAGATAATTATGTTCATAAGATCCTATCATAAAATAGCCGGTCAAGTGCCTGTTAGACCACACGGTGTGTAGGGTTCTGTACAAGTACCTTAGTGGCAAGTCAAAGTTAATAATGTTTATTTTACCAACTGCAAAATTATTTATGTATCTCATAAAATTTTGAAATGATACTATAGAATACAAAGTTATAATTTTCTGTCATTGAACTAAACCTGAAAAGTTACATACATAATACATATGTTAACCCAAATTTGAGTTTTTTTAATCTCCCATACTTCCATTGCCATATATTTTTTGTAATTTGAAAAAGCTGAAAATTTTTTGTAGTAGTCTCATCTGGCCTAGACTTACATTGTATTCGACCTTCTGCTTTGTACTACTCTCCTGGTAGATGCCCTATTGCAAGCAACGTGACTCCGTTCGTTAGGGAGTAGTCGATGTGTGGGAAAGTAGGTGAAAGCACTCACACATATGAAATTCCAATTCTAACTTCCTCCTATGCACTGATATCCTGGTAGGTCCCACAATGCGGGCAACGTGACTTCATCAGGTTTGCATGCGACGGGGATGAGGGAATGGGGGTTAATTTACGGCCGCCATGTTGGTTCAACTGTTAGGGGGGCTTTTACGCCCGTAACCTCGGTAGAATATGGCAGAGGCTTCAGTTCTGTTTCAGGCCTTATATATTACCAAATATATTTTTCATCCCATCTATTCGAAAAGGATAACTTGGTTCGCCTTTAAGTGCACCCAAATGTGGTGTTTTCTATAAGAAAGTTTTAGCGGGCAGTAATGAGGTTTTAATCCTCTTTGTGCAAAAAAAGTGCGCCGCAATTATCTTTGCCGCGCACTTTTTGAATTTGTAACATCTTAGGGTTCAGCGCCAAAGAAATCGAACGTAAATATTATTTGAATAAAGGCTGACTACGCCGCCCCATAGTCGCGTCGTCGTCTGAATGAAAAACAATCTGTATTCCTAATAAAATTGTAACAATAAATTTTTATAATTGCGAAAATGTCTCAAACATTTGAGAAATATAAGTTTTTAGTTTTTTTTTTTAAATAATATAAACTAGTGCTTGACTGCGATCCCACCTGATTAAAGTTGTTTTATTATTAGATACTATTTAATTTCAATTTAGTTTATGAGGCGCATTTTCTCATAGATGGTGATGAAAAGTAGAGTGTATCACTCGGGTGCAAAATATTTTTGACTCGGGCGACGTACTTTGAATCCCTCGCTACGTTCAGGATTCAACTAAAGAATCCCTCGCTACGCTCGGGATTCTACCCTAGAATCCCTCAGTTCGCTCTGGATTCAAAAAACGCCCTCGCCGTAAAAATATTATTTTGCTCCCTTATGATACAATCTACTATTACCTTTTAGATATCTATAGCTAGGAAAAATAAGCTCTTACAAGTCCAAAAATGTGTCAAATTTAAATATCTTTCTAAAATCTGGACTTAAACATTAAAAAAATAATTCCCAAAAAAAGTTTATTTAATAAATATACTATAAAGATGTAATCGTGCGAATATTCGAGGAATTACTTTTCTGACTGTACTGTGTAGTACTATCTTAGTTGAAGGTTCTTCACCCATCAGGGTGCTTGATGCAATATGTGAGTAGTAAATGAAAGCACGCACACCTTTAAAATGCAATATTGACCTGTTGCTATTCGCTAGTATCCTGGTAGATCCCTCAATGCGCGCAACGTGACTTCGACGGGTCGTTGCATGCGATGAGAGTGGGTTGATTGCACCCACCGTGCTGCTTGCATTATAGGGGGTAGTTTAAAATTGTAGGTCATGTCAACCTCCTATCGAGTACTAGGATCCTGGTAATTGGTTTAAAGCAACTTGACTTTGAGTATATTGTGGGTTTACCTTTACTTTACGCGTATGGAGCCCACAAATTGAACTTTGTACTTAAATTATAAATTCAGTACTTTTTAAAAATTGGTACAAGTTATATTTAATAATTTTTCATATCTCGAAATGAAAAAGAACCCTCATCGGATCACTTGGTTGTCCGTCTATCTGTCTTTCAAGACCCTTTTTCTTAGGAATGCGTTTGACAAAAATATAAATAATGTATATTATTTGTAAATGAAACTCTGTCTAACTCTGGTCTGTAATATCTTTGGCTTGGAAAAAATAAACTATTTTCTAAGTCAATCAAAAGATACGGCCATTTATGCCGCATTTTGACACTCGTAAAGGGAACCTAAACCTATAGAGTTACTTCCCGTTAACCTAGGAATCATGAAATTTGGCACGAAGCAATATTTTATAGCACATATAAAGGAGACAATCCAAAACCCTATATTTGTAGTTACATCCCAAACATATTATTTGCGATGTATAGAGACAATAGTTTTCCATCAAGGTTTGTTCCTCAATCCAGTTTATTATTTCTTTTTACGGTAACCTTCGGTCTGCGAGTCCGAAGGATTAAGGCATAAAACTTATTTTATTAACTTTGCTAACTAATAACACATAGCAGAAAATTAATAGTCTTACTGCCTGTAATAATTCGTCCGTTACGTGCCTTACATTGAAGTAATGACTATTTTGACTTTCTGGTTTGTACTACTATCCTGGTAGATACCTCGATGGAAACAACGTGACTCTGTCCCTCAGGGAGCATGCGAAGTGTGGGGAAGTAGGTGATAGTACGCCTCCTGCAAGGCCGCTACGCCGCGCTGCGCAGTGTGCGCAGCCAGCGGGCGCCCCGCGGGGCACACCATGAAGGGGAGGAATTGTAATCCTCCCCCGAAGAAGGGCAAAGTGCAGGCGCCGACCCCGCCTGCCGCTGTGACCACCGCTCCCGAAGCGGGAACCTCGGTGGCGGGTGAGGAGGGTGCGATGAGCGACTGATGGACAGAGTCGAGCATCGCATCCTCCAGACGAACGCCAACCACTGCAAAGCAGCCCAGGCCCTGCTGATGCAGACCATGGCTGAGTGGTTGGTGGACGTGGCGGTAGTCGCCGAGCCGTACTCGGTGCCCGGCCGTTGGTTGGGCGATCCGGACGGCCTGGTGGCCTTGGTTGCGCGGTCTTCCACAGACTCCCCTCCCCTCTCGCTCTTAGAGAGGGGACCGGGATACGTGGCCGCCGCGTGGGGGGAAATAGCCCTGGTGGGCGTGTATTTCTCCCCAAACCGGCCTCTGCAGGATTTCGAGGATTTCCTCGAGATCCTCACTGCAGTCGTCGGTAGGGCGGCTCCTCGCCAGGTCGCCGTGCTGGGCGACCTAAACGCCAAGTCAGTGGCCTGGGGCAACCCGGCCACCTCTTGCAACGTCCGGGGACGCGCGGTCGAGCTGTGGGCGACCTCGTGCGGCGTGTCCCTCCTTAACAGGGGGACAGTCCAGACGTGTGTGCGGCGACGGGGAGGGTCAGTGGTGGACGTTTCGTTCGCCTCCCCCGTCCTTGCCGCCCGCGTCGTGGACTGGCGGGTAGAGATGGTGGAGACGATGTCGGACCACCGATATGTGCGATTCGACATCTCTCCCCAAAGTCCCCGGGGGAGGGCAAGGCTCCCGGGCCGACCTGCCTTCCCACGGTGGGCTCTTACCCGCCTCGACCGCGAGGCGGCTGCGGAGGCAGCGTTCGTCCAGGACTGGCTCACGCCTCCCGTCGATGTCCGGGACGTCGACTCCGCGGCCGCCCAACTGAGGAAGTCCCTCACCGAGGTGTGCAACTCCAGCATGCCTCGGTCTCGCCGCCCACCTCCCCGTCGCGCCGTCTATTGGTGGTCGGAGGAACTGGCGGGCCTCCGAGCCGCCTGCGTGGCGGCAAGGCGGGAGTACACGCGGAGCCGACGGCGCAGCAGGAGGGACCCCGACAACGAGGACCTTCTTTACGCCTCTTACATAGAGGCAAAGAGGGTCCTCAAGTCGGCAATGGGGGCCGCCGATGACGCGGCGCGAGTGGTAATGCTGGAGGGCCTCGACAGGGACCCGTACGGGAGACCGTACAAGGCGGCGCGGAACAAACTGCGTCCCTTCGGTCCCCCCCTGACGGAGTCCCTGGAGCCGGCATTACTGGACGGTGTGGTTCGGTCCCTGTTTCCACCCGGGACCGACTTCACGCCTCCAGTGATGGATCCCCCGCGGGGGGCGCGTCCGCCGGTCGAGGAGTTCTCTCCGGTCACGGCAGATGAGCTCGCCACGGAGGCCCTCCGCCTCCGCGCCAAGAAGACGGCCCCAGGGCCGGACGGTGTGCCCGCGCGTGTGGTGGCCATTGCCGCCACACATATGGCGGGAAGATTTCGGGACCTCTTCAGCGCGTGTTTCGCGTCTAGGAGGTTCCCGAAAATCTGGAAGGTGGGGCAATTGTGCCTCCTCCGCAAGGAAGGACGCCCGCCGGACTCCCCCTCGGCAAACCGGCCCATCGTCCTGCTGGACGAGGTCGGTAAGATGTTCGAGGGGATTGTCGCCGGCCGGCTTAATGGCCTGCTGTCGGAGGTGGGGCCGAACCTGTCGGACGCTCAATTCGGCTTTCGAAAGGGGCGTTCGACAGTCGACGCTCTGGCCCGGCTCAAGAGCCAGGTGAAGGAGGCCGTGGGGGTGGGGGACTGGGTGTTGGCCGTGTCATTCGACATAGCCAATGCCTTTAACTCTGTCCCCCACTCGACGATACTAGAGGCACTACGGTACCACGGAGTGCCTCAGTACCTGCGGGACCTCCTGGCCAGCTACCTGGCGGACCGAGCGGTCCTTCTGGTAGACAGGGCGGGCCGACTCCGGCGGTACGGCGCGGAGACCGGCGTTCCACAGGGGTCCGTCCTAGGACCACTCCTGTGGAACGTCGGGTTCGACTGGCTCCTGCGGGGAGCTCTCCTCCGTGGCACGAGTGTCATCTGCTACGCGGATGACACTCTTCTCACTGCCCGGGGGAGAAGTTTTAGGGAGGCGGCCGACTTGGCCTCGGCTGGCGGATCCTTGGTCGCGGGAAGGATCCGTCGGCTGGGATTGAGGGTGGCGCTGAATAAGACCGAGGCGGTGTTTTTCCACGCGCCTCGGCAGCGCACCCCGACCGACGCCCACATTTTCGTGGAGGGCGTCGGGGTCCAGGTAAGGGCCCAGATGAAATATCTGGGCCTGGTGCTAGATAGCAGGTGGCGCTTTGGCCCGCACTTCAGCGGGCTGTCGACGCGCCTGCTGAAGGTTGCGGGGGCGCTTTCGTGGCTCCTCCCGAATATGGGGGGGCCCAAAGCGCGATGCCGGCAGCTGTATGCCGGCATCCTGAGGAGCATGGCCCTCTACGGGGCCCCCATCTGGGCGGACTCCCTCCAGAGGAGGGAGAACTCCGCCGCGATCCGGAGACCCCAAAGGGCAATCGCACAGCGGGTGGCGAGGGCCTACCGCTCGGTGGGCTTCGCGGCGGCGTGCGCTCTGGCGGGCACCCCTCCTTGGGAGCTCGAGGCGTGGGTGCTCGCCAGAGTGTACGAGTGGTCGGCGGGGCGCAAGGCGCTCGGGGAGCGCGGAGACCCGACGGTGCGGGAGGCCGTCCGGCGAGAGGCGAAGGATGCCATCGTCCACCATTGGGCGGAGGACCTCGCCTCCGCCGTGTTCGGCCGCCGAACGCTGGACGCTGTCGGGCCAGTCTTACGGGATTGGCTCGAGCGGCCCCACGGTTTCCTCTCGTTCCGTCTGGTGCAGGTATTGTCCGGGCACGGGTGTTTCGGATCGTATCTGCACCGGATCGGGCGGGAGGAGGCCCCGTCGTGCCACGGTTGCGGCGCGGCGGAGGACACGGCGCAGCACACCCTCGAGGTGTGCCCGTCGTGGAACGAACCGCGTCGCGACCTGGTCGCGGTGGTCGGGCCGGACCTTTCGCTTCCCAGTGTGGTCAACTCCATGCTGGGGGGCGAGGCCGCCTGGGCCGCGGTCGCCTCCTTCTGTGAGGATGTGATGTCACAGAAGGAGGCGGCAGAGCGCGCACGGGAGGAGGACCCTCTTGCGCCGCTGTGCAGGCGGAGAAGAAGGGGTAGAAGAAGGCGATTATAGTCGCCTTCTCTCTCCTCTTGTGGTGGTGAACGGCGGGAGACAGACGTGGAGGCGTCTTCTCCCGCATTGCACTCGTTCACCATCTCCGTTGGGCGGGAACGGTAAAGTCGCTGCCGTTTCCGGGCCCCTCCTTGCAGGGGGAGGGGCGTGCGGGCCCCGCCATAAATGGCGGGCGGTCGACGGGGGGGGGCTGGACGTCAAGGCTCTGCCGGTTTCCCAGCCCCTCTCCACATAGACGATGCCTGAGCGCCGCTGGGTCGTTTAGTGGGTAAACCGGGCCACTAGGGTCCGGGAGTCCCACATACCCCCCCCATCCTCCAATGGGGGGGAATGCGGAACGCATTTTTCCCAGCGTAAAAAAAAAAAAAAAAAAAAAAAAAAAAACTGTTAGGGGGGCTTTTACGCCCGTAACCTCGGTAGAATATGGCAGAGGCTTCAGTTCTGTTTCAGGCCTTATATATTACCAAATATATTTTTCATCCCATCTATTCGAAAAGGATAACTTGGCTCGCCTTTAAGTGCACCCAAATGTGGTGTTTTCTATAAGAAAGTTTTAGCGGGCAGTAATGAGGTTTTAATCCTCTTTGTGCAAAAAAAGTGCGCCGCAATTATCTTTGCCGCGCACTTTTTGAATTTGTAACATCTTAGGGTTCAGCGCCAAAGAAATCGAACGTAAATATTATTTGAATAAAGGCTGACTACGCCGCCCCATAGTCGCGTCGTCGTCTGAATGAAAAACAATCTGTATTCCTAATAAAATTGTAACAATAAATTTTTATAATTGCGAAAATGTCTCAAACATTTGAGAAATATAAGTTTTTAGTTTTTTTTTTTAAATAATATAAACTAGTGCTTGACTGCGATCCCACCTGATTAAAGTTGTTTTATTATTAGATACTATTTAATTTCAATTTAGTTTATGAGGCGCATTTTCTCATAGATGGTGATGAAAAGTAGAGTGTATCACTCGGGTGCAAAATATTTTTGACTCGGGCGACGTACTTTGAATCCCTCGCTACGTTCAGGATTCAACTAAAGAATCCCTCGCTACGCTCGGGATTCTACCCTAGAATCCCTCAGTTCGCTCTGGATTCAAAAAACGCCCTCGCCGTAAAAATATTATTTTGCTCCCTTATGATACAATCTACCTTTTAGATATCTATAGCTAGGAAAAATAAGCTCTTACAAGTCCAAAAATGTGTCAAATTTAAATATCTTTCTAAAATCTGGACTTAAACATTAAAAAAATAATTCCCAAAAAAAGTTTATTTAATAAATATACTATAAAGATGTAATCGTGCGAATATTCGAGGAATTACTTTTCTGACTGTACTGTGTAGTACTATCTTAGTTGAAGGTTCTTCACCCATCAGGGTGCTTGATGCAATATGTGAGTAGTAAATGAAAGCACGCACACCTTTAAAATGCAATATTGACCTGTTGCTATTCGCTAGTATCCTGGTAGATCCCTCAATGCGCGCAACGTGACTTCGACGGGTCGTTGCATGCGATGAGAGTGGGTTGATTGCACCCACCGTGCTGCTTGCATTATAGGGGGTAGTTTAAAATTGTAGGTCATGTCAACCTCCTATCGAGTACTAGGATCCTGGTAATTGGTTTAAAGCAACTTGACTTTGAGTATATTGTGGGTTTACCTTTACTTTACGCGTATGGAGCCCACAAATTGAACTTTGTACTTAAATTATAAATTCAGTACTTTTTAAAAATTGGTACAAGTTATATTTAATAATTTTTCATATCTCGAAATGAAAAAGAACCCTCATCGGATCACTTGGTTGTCCGTCTATCTGTCTTTCAAGACCCTTTTTCTTAGGAATGCGTTTGACAAAAATATAAATAATGTATATTATTTGTAAATGAAACTCTGTCTAACTCTGGTCTGTAATATCTTTGGCTTGGAAAAAATAAACTATTTTCTAAGTCAATCAAAAGATACGGCCATTTATGCCGCATTTTGACACTCGTAAAGGGAACCTAAACCTATAGAGTTACTTCCCGTTAACCTAGGAATCATGAAATTTGGCACGAAGCAATATTTTATAGCACATATAAAGGAGACAATCCAAAACCCTATATTTGTAGTTACATCCCAAACATATTATTTGCGATGTATAGAGACAATAGTTTTCCATCAAGGTTTGTTCCTCAATCCAGTTTATTATTTCTTTTTACGGTAACCTTCGGTCTGCGAGTCCGAAGGATTAAGGCATAAAACTTATTTTATTAACTTTGCTAACTAATAACACATAGCAGAAAATTAATAGTCTTACTGCCTGTAATAATTCGTCCGTTACGTGCCTTACATTGAAGTAATGACTATTTTGACTTTCTGGTTTGTACTACTATCCTGGTAGATACCTCGATGGAAACAACGTGACTCTGTCCCTCAGGGAGCATGCGAAGTGTGGGGAAGTAGGTGATAGTACGCACACCTTTAAAACTGCATTACCTACCGTGAGAGTGATAGGGGGTTGCTTGCACCGCATTGGTTGAACTATGAGGGGGAGGTAGTTAACAATGAAATTGCAGGCCATATTGACTTCCTCCCTTGTACTAGCATCCAGGTAGTCGGTTTAAAGCAACCAACGTGACCAATGCAATGTATGCGGTGAACTAATGAAGTGGGAGAGGAGGTTGGTTGCACCGCGTTGGTTGAACTAAGAGGGTGGGGTAGTTTACAATTGTAGGTCATATCAACCTCCTCCTGTGTACTGGCATCCTGGTAGTTGGTTTAAGGTAAGCAACGTGACCAATACAGGATTATGCGGGGAAACTACATTTGAAAATGCATTAGAGTGAGAGAGGGAATTGGTTGCATCGCGTTGGTTGAACTAAGAGGGGGGTTGATCAAAAATATTATGTTGCTAGATATCCCCCGCGGTTTCACTCGTGTTTCCGAGGGATGTTACTTTGTGCCGGAATAAAAAAATTGCGCGAGAAGGTTCTGTATATCTGTTTGTGTTTTAAACAGATATACAGACAAAAGTGTTTTTTTTTTTGTTAAATACTTTAAAGTTAATTACTCATGTAGTATCATTCTTGATTCTCAGAGCCACTGACATCTTGAACTACAATATAAACTGAATGTATACTATTCAAGAACCTGAAAAGGAACAACTATCTTCGCCAGCCAAAAAATATACTTTGTCTTGCAAAGCCGGGTCCAACGCTTGCAACGGCAAACTCACCCGAATAACATTGCTAGTCCTGCCAGGGCAACAGTACATAGCAGTCGGTTGATTCTATCTCTGGAGTATAAAAAACCGCAAAGTAGGAGTCGAAGACGCAAATGAAGAGTTCCGTACTACCCTATTTTAAAAAACGCCTTAAAAAACGTTTCTTGTGGTGCCCATACAAGAGACGTGATTTTTAATTTATAGGTTTATTTGTTTTTATAGCGCCCATATAGTCCTAGTGTAAAAAAAATGTGTCTGCCTATTACGGTTCAAAAGATACAGCAATGTGTCAGACGGACGGACGGACAGCGGAGCCTGAGAGTGGAAAATACACACGTGGTTTACACCTAGATAACTACCAGGATACGAGTGTACAGCAGGTGGTTGAGTGCTACTACTTTAGTTAGAATTGGAGCCATAACCTAAAATCACAGATTTGGTATATCAGATTAATGCACGAACAATGTCATAGACTTTCAGACTGCTATACCAAAAGAAATTAGAACTGATTGAAGGAGTCCAACGAAAAATTTACGAAATATTTGTATGTTGATTGATTCATGTTTGATGCAGTTATTACTGAAGACATTTTATATGATTTCTATCGACAGATAAGTTTGTATGCCAGTGCTTACGTCATCGACTTGTATAGTAGCGTACGTACTACGACCCCAACCTACCGACAAGGTAGGCGTTCCCCCACACTCATTGCAGTCAGCCACCCTCTATTAGGTCACGTTGTTGGCATCGCGTCAGCTACCAGGACCCCAGTACTCGGTAGACGGTTACTAGATCAAATAGTTTGTTTACAATCAAAACTAGAACTAAAAAGTGAGTGAAATCAACCTTCTTTCCCTCACTCTCATTGCACCACCCGTCGGGTCAACTACCAGGATACCAGTATATGATAGACAGTTTGTTGGTATTGTTTGTGTTTTATTAATAACCCCTAGAAACGAACCGATATAAGGAGTGTAATCAATCCTCTCGCACACTACACCCTAACGAAATCACGTTTTCAGCATTCAGCTAACTACCAGGATACTAGTACACGATAGACGGTTAGTAGTTCATATTTTTTTATTTATTCCCCCTTCAATCAACCTCCTTCTCCTCACTATTTTCGAACGCCACCAACTTGATGTAGTCACGTTTTCAACAATGAACAGACTACCAGGATCTTATACACTTTAGTAGGTTAGTAGATTTTTTAAATATTTATTCTCTCTATGAACTACATGGTAGGGGTAAACAACCCTCTCTTTCACTTTCATTGAACTCCACCACCCAAGTCACGTTTACAGGATTGAGCCAACTACCGGGATACCAGTACACGATAGAAGGTGGTTTTTATGTATTCCCCCACCATAGTGCAATCAACCTCTTTTACCTCACTCTCACCGAGCACTACCCCCTGACGAGTCACGTTTTTAGCACAGAGCCACCTACCAGGATACCAGAACACGGTAGACGGTGGGTCAAAAAGATTTTTATTGATTTACCCCTATAAACTGAATCTACACATAGCGGGTGCAATCAACCCTCCCTTTCACTTTCATCGAATGGCACCACCCAGACGAGTCACGTTGACAGCATCGAGCCAACTACCAGGGTACCAGGAGACGGTAGACGGTAGTTCTAATTGTTTTTAGGGTTTCGTACTTAAAACAGAAAAAGGAATCCTTACAGGAAATATAAGCTCTTACATATTGACACTCGCAAATAAATCAAACCCTATAAAAAATATCTATAATCATGAATTTTTTGAAAAGCACAAGTAAAGGAAAGTATTTTTAATTACATCACATGTATCTTTTGGCCATTATAAACTGTATAATGTAAGCCATACAAGCATTGTTTAAACTAAATTTGTAAAATTTGTCTTTCAGCCGACTTTTCTTTTCATTTGAGCAATGTTTGCCAATGACTCGATTTTACATAAAAGTTTGTACTGCCGCTGCTTGATTTTGACTCACGCTTGTCTGATTTTCTATTATTTATTAACTCCTACAAACTGAACCTATAATAGCAGGTGCCACCTCTCTCACTCTAATAAAACCCCACCAGCCTACCATCCTTGTAAAAGTCTCGTTTTTAGAATCGAGCTTACTACCAGGAAAGCAGTACACGGTAGGCAGGCACCTATACACTGAACTTACTTACGTAGTGAGTATAACCAACCCTTTCTCACTCATTCTGTCTGTATGCCAACCCTGACGAAGTCATGTTGCAACGAGCCAAGTACCAGGATACCAGTACACGGTAGAAGGTTGAATTGTTGTCGATTTATTTAAAATCCCCCTATAGACTGAACCGTGAGGAACTGAATAGTGAGTGCAACCAACCTCCCTTCTCTCACTCCAAGCGAACGCCACCGTTGTCGGAATTGAGCCAACTACCTGGCTGTTAGAAACACCAGACAGTTGTTGTACTAAAAATTCAGAATGAGTACTTTTTCAGAGATTTGCGTTGCCCATAGGAATCTTATTATTTTGCTCGGTTGGATATTTTTGTTTGGTTCTCTACTACATACAACAACACAGAGATGTGTTGAACCTTGTTGAGCCTTCAACAGAATCTCTCGTACTTAAATGCGACTATTTTTTCATTTTTTTCGGTCGGTTTTTGACTATATTTAATTTATTTCTATAGTAAACCAAACAAATTCATAAAAGACTATATTCTTATTTACTCAAAGGCTTTATAGGCGTTGCTATGCTTTATATTTTCATGTTTTTAATGTAAATTTTCTTAGAAAAATATAATTGTTTTTTCATACAATAACAATACACGTTGTTTACATTTGCTGACTACCAGGATTCCAGTACATTGTTGGAGGTTGGACTTGAATTTACACCCCGACGAGGTCACGTTACTTGCATTGGGGCAACTACCAGGGTTTCAGTACATAAGAGATGGTGATTTCAGAAGCAAATTAAGTAGATGCGTATTTGTGTAATATTAAAAATTACCAATTGGATGCCAAAGGAAAGCATGCTAATACGTTTTTTATAAGAGAATGATGATGTTATCCACAGACGGCTTTGCACCATTCTGCGGAGTGTTCAAAGCAACGATACTAACCACATCACTACCCAAGTGGGACTTTAAAATATCTTCAGTGAAATGTGGGTCTCATTAATGATACTTCTACCTAACTCTTCGGGAAAATGGGCTTGATGATTGCGATTCTCCCGTGTGATATGAAAAACTTATTAGGTTCGAAGCCATTTTTATCAGGTTTTGAACCAAGGTTTTTCAAAAAATACTCAAATCCTGTGGAATACGAGGATTTCTAAATATATTGAGCAGCCTGGACCTTAACAATGACATGAAATAGCATGATATCTGTAAGAGGAGCATCAAACCCCCTACTCCCACCCCCACAGCGCATGCATCCACCCCCGAGCTCCACCCTGACGTAGTCACGTTGCTTGCATCGAGAAATGTACCAGGACGCTAGTAAATAGCAGAGCTTTGAGGACAGCTGTAGGGAGCAAGTTATTGATTGTGTGTTGACAGACAACATACTAGTGACCCACCCCGGCTTCGCCTGAGTATATACATATGTAATGTATATACAGTTACAAATGTTATGGATGGTGAAGTCAAACTTAGCGTAGCTTAGAAGATATAAGCGGACAAACAGGCAGACAAAATTATTGACATTCTTTTAAACTATTGAGATATAGTCAAAAGTCTTTAAGTGGCCAAAACATTTGACGGAATTACCAGCAAACATATTTTGACTGAAGAAATGATTATTACTACCAACTTTTTTATATTATTAAACTCAATTCATGAAAAACTATTTTCAAACACTTTGCTATGTGACGTTGATGTTCTTCTTGTCACAGGAACCTGCGCAGGCTTACGTAAAACAACTCAATAAAATGTCATTGCGATCAGATAAATAATATATGAAGGCATAGGTTACAAACATACAAAAAGTCTTTTTAATTTAAATAGGTGTATTGACCTCCCACCTCCCACCTCCCACTCCGACTCATTCAACAACTACAGTACAGATTTACACTGACCATCCCCCCTTCCCCAACCGCCTGATGTAGTCACGTTGCTTACATTGGGGGTTGTACCAGGGCACTAGTAAACAGCAGGAGGTTTAGTACTGAAACTCAAATATCTACAAAGGGAATACATAGTCAACCGCCACCTCAACATTATTATTGGAATGTTAGTAATTAATAAGTGATCATCGCCATGTTTATCTACAGTCTGTCACATAAGAAAAAAAAATATGTTGACCTGTTCAGAAATGGTAAGATATTTACGAAATAAGCATATTGTTTGACAAATTTCGTATGCAACTTTTATTTTGAAAAAAAAAAACAATATTACAAATTGTTAAACTTGCGCACGTTATTTAGGTTTTTAATGTTGTGTCTGTAAGCCGGTTTGAAGGTTGAATCCGGACGACCCAGCAAAATAAACTTTGATTCCAAAAAAGAAAATTGGTTTCCAAATTACCTTTTATTGGTGGAATGTTCATATTTTTTATAATTTATTAAACCATACAACCAATCCCACAGGTTTCACCCGTGTCAAACGGAATGTTTTTGAAACATCCAGTTGATCTAACGCTTTTGGTTTCTCCAAACCCATCAAAGCGGGGCACAATTTCACAGATCACTTATAAGCGTCACCAGCGAGCTATTTTTATATCAACCACGTAATTAATTCATCTATCGCCTTTTTAAATAAACCAGGTATTACGTGAACAGCCGAACAAAATCTTCGAATTCATCGCGAACTACCTCTCTGTCCTGCTTATCACCCGTGAGCATGGAGTCCTGGCGGTGAAGATCTTGGAAGACCTGTGCGACTGCAAACCGACGGTGGAGGAGCACCTGCATCGCCTCGGCATGCAGAAGAGCCAGGCTGAGCCACTGGCAGAGATCATAAAACAGGAGGTTGAGGGCTTCGAACCATCGAATGGAAAAGGTAAGCTGATTTTAAGAGTCTCATGCCCACTCATCTTTACGCTATGTTTATTGCGCCGTTTTTTTTGTTAGGTTACTGCATCACATTACCCTATTTCTGATTTAAATCTTTAAACAGGTTGTGTTAAGTGGCTGGTCTCGAATATTGATAAAAAGCCTAAGTCCTTTCATGATATCCTCTCTCAATAGGCAACAAAAATTTTCTTCTTTCTTTAGTCCCTCAAAGCTGTTCAGAGCCCCATACATGTTTAAAAAATCGCAACTAAAGATGTCTGATGACTTACGAATATTATTTTCAGAAAAAATCCGAGAGATTCAGATTATGAAGAACGTGCTATCGACATTTCTACTAGACGAAGCGATGGCAACGAAAGTGTGCCAAATAATTAGGAATACATACCGCGATTACTGGTACAGGAAGAAATTGTTGCAAAAGGTTCTATTACATTTTTATTTTTTACAATTTAAAACATCTTACAAATCCTTACCACCTGTGCCATTCAAACGTTTAATGATATTAAGTAGTTAGAAGTGAAGATGTAGAAGAGAAGTGCTAATGCAGCGGAAGGTGGCAAACAAATCCGAGAACCCCCGAACTCTGCCTCTTTTGCACGTTTACGGTGTTCTTTATTTCTTTTTCAGAGTCTGAGTACGGAGCTACATGAGACGTGGGAGCTGGCAGCTGAGCATACTTTAGCGATCTATAAACAGACCAAACCAACGTTCAATGAATTGTCAGTCGCGACACGGAAAATCCAAGTTAGTTTCCATTGTTTCGAAAAAAGAGAATGATGCAGTGACAGCGGAAAGAAAAAAAAATCATCTTTAATATTTTAATTTCGCAGGCTGCATACAGAGGTTTTTACGTACGAAAAAATCTTCTGCGACACCTCAAACCAAAGCTAAAGAAACCTGGTCCAAAAGTGGATCTGCCTGGTCCACCGCTGGATATCGCATCATCGAGGGAAATAGATTTGGGTCCTAAGATTGTAAGTATCCGATCACAAATTATTTTTCTAATCGACACAGAAGACTATTGCCACCATGCATATTTATGTCATAAAACTGACAAGATGACTTAACAAAATGGTATAATAACTATAGACTATCATATACTATATAGCCCTCAGATTGCTAATATGTTGTGGACCCTGAGACATGGGAGTTGTTATATCTCACGTGCCTATAATTTTACTCGCCTTCCCACTGGCTGTCGAGGGTCCAGGCCGTCTATGTTTCCAGTATGTAGACTGAAATATTAATGTATCTAAGTTTTTACGAATCAAATTCAAAGTTGCTACGACTCACGAATGAGGTTCGATAATTTAGTTTTACCTCTGAGCCTTTGGACTCCAGTCCTGAACTCCCATTTAGTACGCTCCAATAATAAATACATTCGACTTTCCAATCAGGAAATCAAAGTTCGTGAAGATGATGTCGGAGTCCTCTTCGAAGAAGAGGCCAATGAGAAACTGGGACTGCGTTATGATCCAATGAAGACTATCACACATGTTGAAAATGACCAGGTTGTGGCAGAACAAACCGAATCTTCGGGTGGCAAGAGTGTTCGCCCTGGAGGGTTGAAGTTGCCGAAGAACAATATAGGCGGTTCGTCGATGAAGCGAGGTCACACAGAAAGCGTAGCCTTTGAAACACCCAGCCAGTTCGGACGTAACTATTTTACTTATATTATAAATGCGAGAGCTTGTGCAGCTGGCTATATGACTTTCTGAATTTGAATAGGATTTGATACATAGAGATCTTTGTAGACTGGATTAAGACATAAAATGTAAAATTCCTCGGTAATACCAGTGAACTGGGGGACTTCTAATAAGCATAATTTTCAGAAGCATAAAAAATGGCATTATTTTTCATTTAGTGATTTATAAATCGTTTCCTAACAGTTTCCAAATAAATTTTGTAACGTATTTTTTTTTTATTTGACACCACTTACATTTACCAGCTATTTTTGCCAAAATTAGTAGTAAGAGCTGGTAACACTGGTCTGAAGCCAATTACTGGTCAATATATAATTGCAGGCACCACCAGCCATGGAACGATTTTGATTTTGCTGTATTATTATTTGAGGAACTTTTTTACAGTTCCTTCACGCCAAATTATACATCCAGCTGATGAGAGCGTAAAAACAATGAGTGTCTATGATGAGTTGGCGCGCCATAGTCGCGTGTCAAGTCAAACTACAGATGATACTTCGATGAACAAGATATCCTTCTCCAATGTGAGTTTATATACATGTCATTTATGTAAAGAATAGTAAAATTGTGTTTACTAAGAATATAAAGAAATATCATTAGAATCAAAGCGTGTGGCAAAACTATTCTACTATAAAAGCCGCAGTTATTATTTGCTTTTTTTTGAACGCGTGTATTTCTGAAAATACCGGTAGGATTAGAAATATTAATTTAGCATATCATGCTATATGTCAAAGCGATATTCAATATGACTTGAATACTACCACATTCTCATCTACACGCACATCCTTATCGACGCACTGCGAGTGCCACCCCGCACCCCCTCGGCTATAGACCCTTGTGTTGCATGGACCTAATTATGTAACATATTTTATTTTCTATTAAACATCGTTTAATATATCGAGTCTAACTTTATTCATCACCTGCATCGACTTCCACTCCGCTACACTAGACCTCCCTATAGGAGTTCAGCAAGACAGGGTCAGAAATAATGCTAATTTCGTAGCATCGTCATACAATTAACCATTCAATCAATATGAACCTTATTTTATTAGTAATAAAGATGATTAGTCTATAACATTCTTAGCTACCAAAACAGGCATTTTAGATATCGAGACGTTAGTTAGAGAAAAAAACATTCGGTAATACAAAGAAAGTATTGTCCAAACAGGCCACTGAAGTATTCCATATCGAATCTGATGATGATCAAGATAGACCAGGCCTACGTGGTCAAGAATACGCCGTAGAAGAAGATGCAGCACAAGAAATACCCGAAGATATTATGGGTCAGTAAAGACCCGTTGATTGGAACGTGGGATAATAGAGATAAAATAAAAACACATGACATAATATAAAATGGTGATAACGTTGCAAGTATGTCGATGTTATCCGATAAGCTTGCATTTGATAAGCTCATCGCTGTTAATAATGATACGGCTAAATATGAACTTTAATATGAGAACTGGCCTTCGCTCTTCGAAGGTTTTATATTTCACCCCTGTATTGTAATGGTCTTGTAGGGATTGTTATTACCTAAACTCTTACACGAACAATTTGGCGAGCTTTGAGGGCTCTCAGCGACAGAGAAATATTATTAATTAGAGCTCTTGTTTCATAGATATTTTGCATTACCTGGTCCCACAATCATTGTACCATATGTTTGCTTCGACCAGCCTTATTCGACGCCAACTCTCTTTCTGAATGCTTTTGATACCAACTTGGTGCAAGGTGTAAAGTCATCAGTAGGTAACTCTCTAGTCATCTGTGTTTTGTTGCAGCTACGAAACACATCTCTAGAATAGATATTACATATACAGATACAAATAAAACAAATGTGTTAATGCACACATTCGTTTGTCCATACCAAATGATTGTCGAGGTATCTAACCCCACTGGCTTGTCAAAATAACTCCCATAACATTATTATTTTTTTATTCTAGAAGGTGGCATTCAAGGCGATGATGATGTACGCGTAGCATCTGTACCATCATCGGCTCCGGAAACAGACATAGAATTTGCCACAGATGTCGATACCGAAGTTGAAGAGGACTATTAGATTCATTGTTACTTTCATTTATAAAACACATTGGCTCTTTTCAAAATTACCTCCATGTTATCATTGCTTACTAGATTACTACCATTTGAATTGTCATATTGTATTTACTAAATAAATTTTCAAATTGAAATTTTAATGGAAGATTTACTGCAGTCTCAGATTAAAGAGAGCTGCAAATTAGCACTGCCAAATGGACTTCAAGAGTTGATGCGTGATATTTCACGAGAAGTTAGTATTGGATCCGCTAATAGTTATTTCTAGTACGCGACAGCTGTTACGAAGTCGGTTTGGTTATACTTTTCGACAACGATGAGACTCGTTTCAACTACTATCCAGTCTCGACTTGTAAGTGCGGCCCGAGCCGCCTCTCAAGCCTAATCTATAATTTTAAATTTTCTCAAGATCCACGTTCTCCAGCAATGCCCTGAACCGAGGCCCTAGCTCCCCAGAAGCAACAACCTCAGCATATTTGCTTAAATTTCAGTTGAAGGCCTTTCGCGGTCGCTGAATTATCCGTAAGGATGTAAAATCAGTCGGTGATTGACACCTTCAAGACCAATAAAAAAAACATACAGGTTCGACACGCGACAACGGATTGGCGATGTCTTAAAATTGCAAAAGTCTACAGGCAGCGCTGTGGTTCTATAAATCCACAGTGTTTTTTTATAAACAGCCACTAACATTGGTGCTTCTATATTGCTTGTAAAATAAACGAGTAAATTTTCTGAAGGTACTAAGAGCCCAACCAAATGATTTGTACAAGTTTATAAGTGACTACCTATCAGCTCTTCTGGTCACTCGTGAGAATATGTCGGTTGTAACTAGAGTGTGCCAGGACACTTGCGCTGGATCGTGCCTGCCTGAGTTGGGAGATGAGCTCAGGTATTTGGGATTAAGTGAGGGAGAAGCAGCAACTGCTATGGAAATGATTTTAGAGTATTTTAATAGCAAAGGTTTGTAGTTTAAGAAACTGTGATCATTTTTGAATTTAAGTTAAAAATCTTTTAAAGAGCTTTTTCAAACATCAGTTACTTTATTAATTATTTTTAATGCATTAACTAATTCCATTCTTTAATAAACTGAGACTCTCAAAATTTATAACGTTAGTTTATATTATTGTGGATATTACAAAGAGGAAGGCAGAGGACCTCAGTACTGAGAATCCCATTCCACCGAAAAGTCCCAACGTAATTTGCGTCTCTTATATAAGGAATAATTTTTGACAAAAGAAACGTTGTATCTGACCTAACCTAGGAATCAAACCGAACACCCGCACTGTGTAACTCTTTCGGATTAAATATTGCAGCCGATTTCATAATAGATAGACGATTGCGCGCGCGAGCACTGTGGAACAACAGTAGTAGCGCCGTCAATGAAAACAAAATTGAATTCAACCACGATTCCGAGTGCATTATACAATCCTGCAGCAGGATCTCCATTCTCATCCAACCTCATTTAAAATGAATGTATAATACTTAAACTTACTAATTATAGATATTCCTTTAAGTTGTAATAAACGAAGGGGATCTCATCATGAAGCTGATGAAGAAGACTGATTTGGATATAGATATATTGCCGCAAATACAGTCAGCTGTGCGCATTGCCTTTCGGAGACACCAAGCTAATCACACGGTCATTTATGAGGTAGGCTCTACTTCATGCATATAATATTAAAATTCCAAATGATATTATTGACTAGCTTCCAGCACTTGGTTTAATCCACGTTGTAAATTTAAAACAAGTCTATGTCTCCTTACCCTGGGCTACGTGTGTACCAAATTTCGCTAAAATACAGCCGTTTAGTTGTGAAAACATAATAAACAGCCAGAGACACTTTCGAATTATAATATTATAGCGACCCACTCCGGCCTTATTTCAGTTAGATAATATCAATGTAGGTATTATACACATAAATCTTCCGAAATAAATTATCTAAATTGTGAAAGCCGCATCAAAATGTATGACTTAGTTTAAAATATATAAGCGGACTAGCAGACAGACCGTCCTGGACGTAGTAACTATTAAGTAATCTGTGGTATTGGTATTGTCTTACCATTTTTTTCGGGCCTCTGGTGACCGCTCGGCCGCCTCCAGCGCTGGCTCCACCGCCCGCTTGTAGTCCAATGTGGGTTCCGTGAACAGGCGAGGTCACATCTCTTCAACCCAGACACGAACTGATCTCTTAAATGTTCTTTGTGTCTAGTTCCGAAATTACAGTGTGTCATCAAAAACATCTATCATGTTTTAAGTTTTGTAGAAATGTACCGATGCTTTCAGTTTCTCCTTGTCTACTTTAATGAAAGACGTGCCTTTCTGCGATCTTGGACCTTTTCGGTTCCAGATGGTTGCGCACTTTGATGTTCTAGCGCGCACTATGCAGGTAGCTTGAACAAAATACTTTTTTTTTACCCACATACTCGTACATTACTTTTCAGTCCTCATCAGAGAGCGACAAAAACGAAACAGATCGCGCAGCAAGCCATACCATACAACTGTATAGAAAAACTAACCCCAACGATGAAGAGTTGAACCAGAAGGCAGCTAAAGTACAGGTTTGGATGAACTGATTGACTTTAATAGTCAGCTGCAGTTTCAGTGGCCTTATTGATACGTGCTTAGTTTGACGCGAGAAAAGTCTGTATTTCTTGTCCTAAGATCTTCCAGGCCCTGGACAATACAGCTTTATTTTACCTTACTTCTAAATAGTTTAAACTAGAATATATACATTTTGTCGTTTCTCTCGAGTTCCTGAAGTATTTTTTATTCCCAGGAAAAAGAAATCAACCACCGGAACCTCTATTTCTCGCGATTACACTATGAGCAACATAATTTTTAGAATCAAAAAAAAGATATTCAAAAGACACAGAACAAACAGACATGTTCATGCACACAAGTGGTTGTCCTGGGTGGGAATCGAACCCGCGACCTTCGGTTTGGCAGTCAAAGTCGCTAACCACCAAACCAACTAGCCTGAAACATAAACATACACAAAAACCTTTCCGAATAAATAATCTAAATGATGGTGAAAATCGCATCAAAATTTATTGCATAGTTTGAAAGAACTAAGCGCAGAAACTGACTTGATCTTTTGTACTATTTTCATAATATTTATAGAAATGTAGATTTACGTAATAACTATTTATGTTTTCGAAATAAACACACGTATTTTTGATATTGAAATCAATTGTACATTTCATAACATTTTAAGGCTGCTTATCGCGCATATGGCGTAGGAAGATGTTGTGGGAAACGCCAGAAAAAAACGCACAATATATCCAAAACTTCAGAGGCTATTCGAAAGAATATCACATTTGAACCCTCGGTTAAGGTAAGTCTTTTACTCACTTGCGCCATGAAGCAGCAGTGCACTTGTATTACTGTGTTTCGGTTAGAAAGGTAAGGGGGTCGGTAAAATTACAGGCTCGTGAGACTTCACGTTTGGGGGTCGACAACGCATTGGCGATGCCCCTAGTGTTGCAAATGTCCATAGGCGGCGGTGACCACTTACCATCAGGTGGACCGTCTGCTTGTTTCTCGGCCCATGTGGCATAAAAAAATTTTTTTAGCACAACTATTTTCGTGCATAGCTAGTAAAAATATTGATAGATGTGTTTTTTTAATGGTTAGAGTTATGTTTTACCAAAATCTCTCGTAAACCGTATTTGCCGACTGTAAGTACCACAAAGAGATTGACAAAAATACGGCTCACAATATCAGCCAATTTGCTTTAACTGACAAATATATTGAGATTAAATACACAAGAAGTATAACGCTACTTAAAAAAGGAATAAAAACTACAATCCTTCTATTATTTGAATAATACTATGAATTTGAATCGACTTACGCTAGTGACTTTCTACTAGCACTGTACCTCTACCATGAGTTGCTATCGAAACTTACTTTAGTCACTAGCGAGTAAACTACTATCGATACAGTATTTCTCGATAGCAACTGTCAAATTTGTGACTCATGGTACCGAATTTCTATAGCAAACGCTAAAAAACGTTTCTCGCTAGTGTTTACATTTCGATAGGTTACCTATCGACTCGTACTATAGATTTTAGTTCTTTAGGTGACCGCTAGTGGCGCTGTACGCATTTGCCATAGAAATCTTTTTACGCCGTCGCTAGCGAGTACGTACGTTAAAAACTCATGGTAAAGGCACTGTAGATAAATATTCAATCAGCGCCTCTAGCGGACAGTAGCAAAATCACTGATATTACTAACAAATTACTAACAGTATAGTACAGTTTATTTGGTGCTTTATCATCTCTCAATAAGCTTCATAATACAACGTGTGTCGCTTAATACTTTTACAGATGGATGAACCGAGTGTGTCTTCTTCATGCAACAATAATAAAAGTAAGTATTTGTTTGGATTAACAATTGAGATTGACATTTGGGGCTGACTTTTTAAAAAAGGAGGAGGTTCAATTCGACTAAATGTTTTTTTCAACACTGATATATTAAATAGAGATTTGTATGTATGCTCACTCGTAATGAATAAACTCAGAAAGTACCGGACCGATTTTAAATATCAATATCTGTTAAAATGCCATTTAAACTAGGGGTAACATGGGCTTTGGTATTATCCCGCGATATATTAGATGCTTCGAGAATGCAGGTAAAACAGCGAGTCGAAAGCTAGTCTGTTTTAATTTTGATGATATCTGTAAATTAATATTACGGAATTTTATGACAAAAGTATTAATTTACAAGTTCTATTATCTAGGGGCACATGAGAAGGCATGTTAAACAATCTGACGGTAGAAAACATAAAAGTGTAATTTCAATTTAAAAATGTAAGAAATATGTACTCATTATCCAAGGAAACGGTATTAGAGTCAGACTGTTCATAAGTTAGGACTTATAAAAATATTTTTATTCAAATAGGCCTTTACAAGGGTAATTTTCATTTCATTTCACGCGTATAATACCGCAAGGCAGAAACAAGCACTCTATAATTTTCAGATGTTAACACAGTATCATCAATTTCTCTAGCGGGATCATACCTTAACCTACCAAAACATAGACCTTACTCTGTCCACGAATCAGATAATTCTCTATCGGAAGTCAGAGAAGATGTGGAGAAAGAACAAGCAATAGATACCGAGGAGGAGTTACGTAAAGTGACAGATTTGAGTGGCGAGAGAAGAGCAAGTGAAGAATATAAAACAGAAAATGTTATTGATTATGAAATTGAGGAGAAAGCTACTGAGGCGGATATCGATTCGGACGAATCGATTCATGAGTTTATAAACGAGGAATTTCAAAATGGTTCTCAATCTGAGGGGAATGATCTTACTGAGTAACAGTTGTTTAAATGTAAATTCTATTTCACGAAGTCTCTTTGTATTTGAGCACACTAGCTGTCCTCCGCGGTTTTACCCGCGTTCCCGTGGGATGTCCCGATGATGTACATGTATTATACATAAAAACCTTCCTCTTCATTCATTCTATCTATTAAAAAAACCGCATCAAAATCCGTTGCGTAGTTTTAAAGATTTGAGAATACATAGCGATATAGGGACGGAGAAAGTGACTTTGTTTTATACTATGTAGTGATAGTGATTAGCCGACAAACAAGCAGACGGTCCACCATTTATACTACCGGTACGCTATGATGGCCGTTTTGACGTTTCAGATTGACATAGGAAAGGAAACTGTATTGCTGAATAAGGTTGTTCCATCATCATACAATTAGCTGTTGGATTAATAAATGTTTGATATGTTTGAAGATATAAAAGTTATTTTTCTTTGTCATTGTTAAACGTCAAAACGGCCATCATAGCGTGCCGCAAGTTTAGTAAGTGGTCATCGCCGCCTATGGATATTTGCAACACCAGAGGCATCGACCACGAGTCTGAGACGTGATGTTGTAAGGATTCATGTGGCTGTAATTTCTTCGCCTGTAAGACTTCGTGAAATAGAATTATTTTTAGTGTTGGCTTAGTAGCTATCTTATTATGTCACTGTTAGAGTGAAAATCATTGAAATAAATGAAAACAATTTTATTTATTACATAACTTTTATTACGTTCAATACAAACTTAACTATCAAACGTATTATGGTATTATATAGTTTATATCATAATATACATATTAAATAGTTTATTTTTTGGTCAATAATATATTTCTTTCATATAATACATAGCCTAAATATTGCTAAATCTTAACTTATATAATATACGTGTGGGATGAAACAGTGCAATATATTATCTAAATTATTTAAATGCTTTTATTTAAATTTTCTCAAAAAATGGAATGAAACGCCTTGAATATAACATACTTAAACATATGAAATAAACAACATTAACAATTTTATGCTATAATTTCTGAAAACAATAGTAAAGTTGCACAGAGTATTCGATTTAAAATTACTTAAAACTTATTTTAAAAGTTGGGCAACACTGAAAGAAACGGAACGAAAATAATACATTTCCAGACGTTAATGGTTGAAATGTCAAAGAAGGTTAGAAAACGAGAGAAATCGTAGATAAAGAGAGATAGAAAAGTTCCGTTTCTACCAGTTTATTTTTAATTATTATGATATTCTAAGGTTAATATTTAAAACTAAGGGTTAGTAGAAATCACAGCAGATCTCAATAAAACAATACTCGCAGAATTGATTGTGAAAATGATTACGCTAAATTGTTTACCATTTCAAGTAAAAATTAGGATTTATTTTAAACCGTAGACACGACAATAGACTAGTGGAATGATTCCCTAAAAATAAATAAAAAATAAAATTGTTCGATAATTATTTACCTATATCTATCTTATTTACAAGGATGTTCTTACTATTTATAATAAAAATAACATTATGCCAGTGTCAAAACAATACGACATAAACATACATTATAAAATTAAAATATTATGCGAACAAATATAAATCGGATAAAAAATAAAAACAAATATATATTTTTTATTTTTGAGCGATCGTATCGGAGATCACGTAAATTACACTTTGGTACAATATTCCGAATAGTTTTTTTTTATTAGCTTAAGGCTGACAACACACGCCTTACGCTACCCTGTGTGTCTTTCCCATAAAACTAAAAGCTAATGATAGATGATAAATCAGATCTAAAAGGTATAGTCGAATCGACAAAAATGTTTTTTTTTTTCGTTTTAACTTCTTTTTGAGAATATTAGCTGCAGAGCCAAGCGTAGTAATACTTGTTTATATTACCAGGCGTACAGCTTATTCGACAAGTCTTACACGAAAGCTAGAAAAAAGTATGATTTGAGCCTTGCAATGTATAGTGATGAAGCATAGTTCGCCATATACTTAAGTTCTGAAGCAAGTAGCAGTCAAAATTGCAATTTTTGGTTTGTGCGCAATTTATATTTTTTTGTCGAATTCGATTAGCTACAGATACATCGGTTTAACGATTGTATAATACTCTCGGAATCGAAATTTAAGCCGATATGTTACTAGTATTATGGTAGTTGATTATTATGTCGTCCTGAACGATCGCGCAGCGAGAGAAAGCATCTGCAGCTTAATGCTTTGACAAATTTGCTTCTATTACGATTCCGAGAGCATTACGCAATCGCCCTACAGGTATCAATTAATTAAAATAAGGCGCATTTGTCAATCGTTGTCATGGTCATGAGAGCGTATAAGTTATAAATAGTTTAAATCGACGAAGCTCGCCTCAAATTGTGTCGACGCCGCCACCCATCATTTTGTTGCCGTATTCACTCAGCACCTGAAAAACAAAGAAGTTCCTTCATGAAATGGTCCTTCGAGCCGGATACATTGTAACTTTAAATAGTAATTTTTATATTAGTGTAGGGAGGTTGTAGTATTTGCCAACAATTTTACTACGGTAAGTTATAACTCTCTTTATTCAAATCGGTTATCAGACTGATCGGTAGGAATAATTTTATTGTTTGCTAGCTCGACGATTTACGGGGCATTTATGCCACTTTATCTCGTGTTAACGACACAACTGAGAGGTCGCTCTGCGACGCCTCCTCGCGTTTGACTTCCAACGGTTAATTATACGACGATGCAGGTGAATCGTTAGTAAAAGTAAATTGTTATAGGGTACATTTTTTGTATGACTTACACAAACATCAAACGGTGGACGAAGGAACCGTAATGTTGAATGGTAACTGACCTTATACAAGAAGATGTAGTGATGCCGGTTGGAGAGCGAGTGCGGGCGCTGCGCGCGCAGCTCGCGCACGACGCGCGGCACGTCGGCGTCGGCGCCGGCGCCGCGGGCCGCCAGCGCGCGCGCCAGCACGTCCAGCGCCACCAGCGCCGCCGCGCGCCCCGCGCCCGACGCGCACGTCACCACGCACGGCCGCACGCCTGCCGCCCGCTCGGTTATGTACTCTACTCGATATCGTCTTATTGCGGGCACGGGAGACCTAGCGCCTACGCGTCTACACGACCCTGGTCGACAGCGCGTCTGTAGGCGGCGGTGACCACTTACCCTCAGGTGGACCGTCTGCCTGTTTGTCGGCCTTATATTTTACCATTCAGAAATCGTATTTATTACTACATTTAGAAGTATTGTATGAAACAAAGAGGTTTTGCAGTAAAAAGGGCTTTTTATATTTGCACAATGAGAAATTAGGCATCAAGTTGCTAGTTAAACTGTATCATGTCTGGGGTACTATTTTACACCAAAGCTTTATGTTTTTTTATGCTATAAAAATAAACAAACGAACAAACCCTAAGTTTTATTAATAAACTTGGTGAACTTATCACAAAGGTAACTGTACTACTATATGCAGTCTTGTATTTGATCACAATCTCCTTATGTTAAGTAATGACGTACCCTCTGGTGGGAAGTACACAAAGTCTAGAAAGAACCAAATAAAAGAAAATTACCTTCGATCTCGGAGGCAGCCTTCATCCTGCCCAGAGTGCCGTTGTTGGTGTTAGCCCTCCTCAATTGCTCCTCAGCCTTAGCTGGTGAGTACACGTTCAGGCCATTGCTGGAGCCGTTCTCTTCACGAAGCTTGGTCAGGTTGCTGAACGATGAACGGTTCTGATCTCCGTAGATTACTTCTACTCCTGAAAGTTACAATTATTTTTATAAACAATCGCCCCATCTCATTAAGAGGTATTAAAGAGTATACCGATGACGACACATAACACCTTGCACTGATTCGGCAATAAAGGCATTCCCAAAAACCTGCCAAATCTCGTCATTTGCTATGGACATAAAACATGTTCCGTCCCCAAATTGGGTTAGGTCAAGTTTTAGTTTTATTCCGAGAATTTAAGAAACATAATCCCTTGAGAATGCGACTGACACCGCGGAACCAAAACAAGTTCTAAATATGTTCATTGAGCTATTTAAATTAGTTAGATACAATCACAAATCCTTCTTCAAATAATATTGAAAACACAATTGAATAAAATCAGTTACCTTCTTCATCATACTCTTTGGCAGTCTGTGAAATCTTCATATAACTTCTCATCTCACACATGAAGTCAATGACGGAATCATAGTCATCTGGAACACCCTTGGCCGGCCAGAAGTACCAGAGGTGGGTGATTTCCCTCCAGGTCCTGGTCGACAAGTTGATCAGCTGGACGCTGGATATAGCGTACTTGTCTCGCTGCTCACGCTTCTTCAGAATTATCTTGAAGTCTCCAATAATGCGCTTGTTGTCTGATATTTCGGACGGTGGAAGATATTCGAAGCATTTTTCCTGGAAACATGAAATCAAATTTATACTAATATTACAAAGAGTGATTGTACTTTGTGCTTTTATGTATGCGGAGGGATGTGTGACAATTTGAAAGACATATCCCTCGGTGACGTGGGTACTCAATACAAAAATATTAGATTGGGTCGTAACCGATTTCGGTTTTGATTCCGAGCGGAATACATAATCACCCCGCAAGTAACTAAAGGGCTTGCAAACTTATCTAAGTGTTTTGGTTCTCAAATTGCATAACACAATCCTATGAGTGTTTCAACACATGTAGTTTTTTTTGTCCATTTAAAAGCTCTAATGCCCTTTACACTATTGGAAGTAATTACTGGTATTTTTTTAAACCGAACTAATTAACTCCGAGGTATTTTTTATGTTCAACTCCCATGTCCGACTGTATCTTCGTAGCTATGAAACCCAATGAAGTTAACTAGACTTCAATACAAGGAACCCGCATTGGAATCTAGTTAACGTCTGTGGTAAGGCCCTATAAATCTGCTACTCCAAACACTCGCGTCCGCAATGTCATAGTAGTTCACAACAACACCGCTAGATGGCGTTGAAATATTTTCAAACCCACCACTCCATTTTCCATGTACTCTGTAAGCATGACCACGAGGCGCGAGTTCTGCTCCCAGATCATCCGCCAGAAGTCCACCACGGTGTTTGAAAGGGGCGCCTGACAAGCTATGTAGTAGTTGCGTATGTTGCCTGGACCCTGAAGATTAAAAAAAAATCATCAGTTCAGAGTACAAGCAAATCAAAGGTATACCGTTCTTTTCAACCGTAGAAGTAAAATATATCTTTAAATAATATAATTGTTTTAGTGCCTGTCTATTACAGCCCTCAGTTTTTTTTAAAGATTTTGACGTTTCTCAGTTTCTCATCATCACTAAAAACTCTTCCGAAAAGTTCAAATATAAATAACACATAATACGGTGTTGCTAGTTAAAAATAAACAATAAAATAATTTTACCTTACTTACCCCAGTAAAATTATAAGAACACTTTTTTTATTGATTGAACTTGATTGTTCGTACCAGAAAGATATTACTACACATCTGTACATACCGTAATAAAATTAGCATTAATATATTCCGTGGTCGGATCATTCCCGATTCTCTTCAGGGGCACCCTGGTCTCCGGCAGGGGTAGTACATTCGAGTAACGGTTCTTGTCTTCACACCCCGGGGGCACTTCGTCAGGCCTGACTGTCACTGAGGGGATCTCAGCGAACTCTGCTGTCATCGATTCAATGTCCAGCGCGAAGTTAGCCAGCGCTGGGTACTGCATTGGGTGTGACGTCACCTGGGATTTAAAAAAACATATTATTATACAGCTTCTACGTCCTAATCGATGGCTTTGTGGTCAGAGACTGCCAAGCCACAGGTCAGTGGATTCGATTCCCACCCGGGACAAACATTTGTATGCATGAATATGTCTGATTGTTATGTTTTTGAGTGTAAATATCTATAAATACTTATTAAGAACTAAAAGAAAAGTAGTAAATAATGTAGTATATCAGTTGTCTGGTTTCCGTAGTACAAGCTCTGCTTAGTTTGGGGTTAGATGGATGGCAAATGGCAAGCAATGTTCCAGTATATTTATTTATTTATAACAATACTTGAAACCCTAACTCATCTCTAAGGTGTCGTAAGAGGCGACTAAAGAGTAAACCGATGACCACGTGCACCTTGCAGGCTTGCACTGAGTGGATTTAGCATTTCCAAAGAGAGTTTTGCTAATCTCTTGTCATATGATGAATGGTGAAGGACTCAGTTATAGATATAGTACCGACCATATATATGTATTTTTTTATTGGTTTATTTAATATACTGTACAAAGCACTAAAACGTACATGTAGCCGGTAACACCTTGCACTGACTGGGCACAAGGAAGGCTATTGATAATGATGTTAAGGTGTCGAGATCAAATAGGTAATTTGACGGTTAAGAGCTAAAGAAAATTGAACTCTAAGTCGTTTTGATAAGGTTCATCAGCATCATCATACAATTAAAGATTAGATCGATAGATGAACCTTATCTTTAATGCAATAAAAATGATATTTCTAAGACGTTCTTCAAAACAGGTCTTTTAGACTCTACGATTTTAATACTTATATAAATAGTACATAAAGTACATTTTAAAGACCCGTCATTAATATATAAATAAATAAATTAAAAAAACAGGAAGGTTTCGGTAGCTAACATAAACCAAGCTGTCGAATATTTCTATAGTGTTTTAATAACAAAAATCTTATTTAAAGAGTTATTTGGTTAAAAATATAATGTGACAAAGTAAATACTGCACATTAGGCTTTGGCAGTCAATAAAATAACGAAACAATTCAAGTTGACAACAAAAAATGAGGCAAGAAATATAACTTAATGAATTGAATTTTTAAGTGAGGCGCCACTTGACGATCTTGAGTTAGTTATGTTTTTATAATAAGTTTTGGTTTCTTAACACTTATATAATAGGCTCTTAAATTATTTAGGGTACCTAATAAGTAAAAAAAAATGAGAATCTTTTGAAAGCTTTCAAGATAAATAAATCACGATCTTATTGAAACAGATTCTGTTTCAATAAGAATAAGAACTTCTGTATCATAATTATTGTCTAAAACATATATGAGTTCTATATGGACTTACAATGATACATTTTTAATCATGATGTTTTTGCCTAGTTTCTTGCTGATTCCTTTAAGCCGAATACTTCCTTTCGAACTGGAGCTAACTTAAGTAGCTTTAGCCCAGGTAGCTTTTAGGACATAAATAAATAATTATTTTATTGAGCCTCACGCAGTGCACGAGATGGCTTAAACTGGCTTAACCAGGCTTGTACTGGGTGGGAATCCCACGACGGTCTCTAACCACCAAGCCAACTGGCCCGTGAAACAGAGACAAATTAAAATACCTGTATAACTACGCCTATCTCCCATTGGGGTAGACAGAAACTACAGATTTGAATTTGCTACGCACCTGACATTTCGTCATCATCATCCCGCACACTTCCTCTAACTTATCATTCAAGTCTCCCCATACATATCGCTCCCTCAGAACGATAGGGGTTTAACTCAAAAAATCACTTTTGGCACATCTCTGATTGGGTCACATTCGCACTGAGCGGGGAGGATGGGTCCCGGTGTTAAAGAGGCCGAAGTATAGGTATGCTTATTCCATCATTAAATTGACCATGTTTTACTATTCATCGGATAGAGCGTACTTTGTTTAGTCTCTCTATGATCGTAAGTCTATTTACCATGACGACTTCCTAAAAGTCGCTTTTCGACATTCTTGAATATTCTTGTCGTTCTATTACGCTTTTGCTGTAAATATGTGTCTAAAATAATATATTTACCTCATCATCATAAGCTGGGTTACCGTAACTCCTCTTGCTGGCTCTCAGTCGATGGTTGCCCTTCCGATGGCCCACGCTGACGCTGTCCAGGCTGTAGGCGTCCAAGGAGACGGGAGTGCAGCGCTGGGCATAGATCCCTCGGCGGCCACGACGGCGAACCACCAGCTATGGAACAAGAGAGTCAAGTTAATAAAGGTCCATCAAATCACACTAATATTATAGAAGTATCTGCCAGTTGGCTTGGTGGTTAGCGACCCTGACTGCCAAGCCGCAGGTCGCGGGTTCGATTCGCAACCAGGACAAACATTTGTGTCCATGAACATATCTGTTTGTTCTGTGTCTGAGTGTAAATATCTATATAAGTTTGTATTTAGAAAATAGTATATGTTTTATATCAGGTATCTGGTTTCCATAGCACAAGCTCTACTTAGTTTGGGATCAGATAGCCGTGTGTAAAGAATGTACCAAGATATTTATTTATTTACTAGCTGTTACATGAGAATGTTACACCCCTCGTAATGTAACATTTTTCGGCACAAAAAGTATCCTATGTTCGTTTTAATACCTTCAACAATATGTGTACAAAGTTTCATGATGATCGGTTAAGTAGTTTTCGCGTGAAAGCGTAACAAACAAACTTACATTCACATTTATAATATTAGTAGGGATAGATGACGTTTGTTACTCTTTCAAGCAAAAACTACCGTACGGATTTGGATGAAACTTGGCACATAGATAGACCATACCTTGGAATGGCATATAGGATGTTTTATCCAGGGAAAATGTAACATCCCTCGGGGAACGGCAAGGGACAGCCACACGGCTATATTTTTGGTGTCGTAAGAGGCGAGTTAGCTAGAGCTAAAGAGTATACCAATGACCACGTGCACTTGACAACAAACGGTCGGTAGGTAGCCATCCTAAATATTCGTATATAAATTACTAGCTGTTTTACATTATATTAGCTGTTTTCCGCGGTTTCACCCGCGTTCCCGAGGGATGTAACATTTTGCAGGCACAAAAAGTATCCTATGTTACTTCTAATACCTCCAAGAATATGTGTACAAAGTTTCATGATGATCGGTTAAGTCGTTTTCGCGTGAAAGCGTAACAAACAAACTAACAATCACATTTATTATATACTAGCTGTCCCCCGCGGTTTTACCCGGGTTCCCGAGGGATATTACATTTTCTCGGGATTACTGTAGCCTTCATGTTATTCCAGGATATGTTTTATCTATGTGCCAAATTTCATCCATATCCGTTTAGTAGTTTTTGCGTGAAAGGGTAACAAACATATTTACATACAAATTTTTCCTCTTTATAATATTTGTAGATAAATCAAAACTCCTAATTGAATCTAATTAGGAGTTTTGATAAATTTTCGTCTCTGCCCTCCTAACTGATAGTTCTAAAGAAAAAAGAAATAGCATGCGTTGTCCATCCTGAGACGTGAATTTAGTAAGTCTCATGTGCCTGCAATTTCACTGGCCTTTCTTTCTAACCGAAACACAGTAATGCAAGAGCACTACTGCTTCACAGAAATAGGTAAGGTAGGAGTACTTCCCCGGACGAACTCTGCACTAAGAGCTCCACTACTCAAGTACTCAACGAGTCTTAATATTACAATACCTACAGTGTCTAAAGAAACGAGCGACTATAAACACGACGGTTATCAACAGGACGTCAGTCAGCAATCCTAATGAGTTGTCATCATATTTCGCGGCCAGACAAAGCACTGTTTCATTCATTATAGTTCCCTTTGTATATATAAACATATTTGGCCGTAGTGTCAGCGTTTGTTGGTAACTAGGAATTTATTTATGATCAGGAGGGCAATTCCACTAACATATTATGCACCGAACCATTGCCATATCACAACCAAACGTCAAATTTGACGTTTAATCGTATTGTACTAAACACCAACGATCGAAATGCGGTTGTGTTTCGGTAATGGTTCACATTCGTCAAACTTCAATTTGTCATTTATCGTAACCATACCATTGCCGAACTAAACGTGCTACTCGAACGTTGCATTTAGTGGAATTGGGCCCCAGGACATACTATTGTGGGCATGAACATGTCTGTTTGTTCTGTGAGGATGTATGGTACTCTTTCATGCATAGCTTTCGAATAGATTTGGATTAACCTTGACTAAACATACCCTATATCAGTTATTTGGTCTCAAGAGTGGAAGCTCTGGTTAGTATGGGATCGGATAGAAAGTACAAAAATATTAATTTTATGTTTCTTTGTTCTGTGCGTAAATGTCTATATAAGTATTGTACTTAGATGGAAAAAAAAGTGTAAATTATTCCGAAAAGTTTGTATGTATTATAGTTAATAACTTTTTAATGCATAACATTTTTAACCCATCCAGTCGTATTCAAACATAATACCAACTTTTAAATTTAAGAGCTGCTATGATATTCTGCAATCAAACTCGACGATGAATTCACGCAGTGACTATTCCCTGCCTCTGTCTCGCAACTCTGCAATTAGACGAGAGGTCTACTCTATCCGCGTGTTCACATGAGCGATCACTCGGCAAGTTTGGCTTGTGAATAGCACTGCAGGACTCCAAACAGTATAAAATAAGTTTCAAGTAATATCAACCTTTCCACACTACGTAATACTTAGAAGCGATACCAATATTGGCTCTTGAAAACCAGCAACGAATGTGACGTGTGAAAAATGTGTCGATTATTGTCGCCCGCTCGCCGTCCACTTGAAACCTTAATTTATGAGGTGCCCTATTCGGTGCGCTTGTCCATTGTCGTCACGTGACGTCGACATATGTCGCGCGTTACTTGTGACAAACGTTAAAAATTAAACAGCACTATTGCACAAGTGAAAACTTTGCATTTGCATTGCACTTGCACCCTTATGATTTGAAACTCAATGAAACTTTAAAGACAAAAGATATATATCTTTAGGATTTTGCCTGCCAGAGAAAGAGATAGGTGTCTGAAAGATCACACGTTTACCGCGTGTGAAATGCCCACGTTTTACCCGACTACGGGGAAGGAAAAAGGGTATGATTTAAGCCGGTATTTCCACCATCGGACATCCCGTCGTACGGCGAGTATCCACCCCTACGTTGTCGAAACTCCTACGGTCCGGACTAAGCGTTTCGCCTCGTCGTTTATACCGCGTACATCGAGGAACTGGAACAACTTGCCTGCTGCGGTCTTCCCGAGCAACTATAATTTGGGTGTCTTCAAGGCTAGAGTGAATAGGCTCTTAATAAACTAGTGCACCTCAACATTTAAGATTGCATCACTGCTTACCATCAGGTGGGATCGCAGTCAAGCACTAGTTTATATTATTTAAAAAAAAAATTTAGGTATTCATCTATTCGCTAATAACTTCTAAACTACTTATCATATTTTTTTCTATAACACTCTTAGGTGTCAAAAGCGGTCTTGAAATCTCAATAACTTTAGAAGCAACAAATATTTCATTATAAGTTAAAACATTAAGATAAGTAATTAATTGATATGAAAATATGCCTACAGAGAGATTTGGATATTATTAAAGATTAATAATTAAGTACTTATTATTTATCTTAAAGACTGTCATGCCATTTGATAATAAGGAACGGTTCAATGCCCTCTCAATGCTGATTACACTAATCTACAGTGGTTTTGTTGCCCTAGATATGTAAATAATTATGGGTAATATACTATATTTATGCACACAATTCATGAAACTATCAATGATTTTAACTTGAACTTTTAATTTGAACTTAAAAATCTGCCATGAAATCCAGGGCAACAAAAAACAGTGTTTTTTTGTAGAGCTGTGTTATTTATTTATTAACAACTACATTTGTTGGTATATTACTGGCTGTGCCCTACGGTTTCACCTGCTTTCCCGAGGGATGGTTTATATTCCCACAGGATTTCTTTGCTAACATAACAACGTTAATATTTGTCTCCAGTTTCCAGCAAGCATTGTACCACTCGACTTTTGGTATTTTATTTTTTATGTATTCGAAATTCGAATATTTGAATAAAAGTCGTCGTTAACGATTCCGACGTGTGTAATGGAAAAGCGCGCCAAAGGTCCGTCATCAGCGGAGCTTTGTTTATAATTTGCTTTGTAAAAACATCCTCTAGCGAGCGATACGGCTACACCTAGGAACATAGGTGAACCGTGGTACAGCACCGGGAAAGTATCCAGCTGTTTGTGTATTTGTATGTTTTTGGGATGAATGTTTTACACACACACCTTCAATAAGCAGTATTACTTCAGGATAACGGTTTTGTCGGCAATTGCATTGTTTTGGCGGTCTGCTTGTAAGTATAAAACGTTTTTTTACAAATATATACGCTGCCCGTGTCTTCGCATTTCAAACACTATGTATTAATTGACAAGAACATAATCATAATGTTTGACAATTTGAACATTGACAATAAAAACGCAAGACAAAACATAGAATAAAATAACATTAAAGCATATTTCAAAAGTTACTTAAATGTCAATCGATCACTAAAACCCATATAATATTTAAATCAAAAAGTTTCCGAGATACAAGCCAACAAACACACTGTATTCTCAAGGCCACTCCCTTGCCTGAACTTTCATACACCCGTGCAGGAGTCCGCTGAAACATTTTCCGACCCTACTGGTCCCTGCGTTCGACTCATTCATACGCTATAATGACGTACAAGGCGACGGTAGTGCGCAAGCGCAGGCGCAATGAACCGAACTTGAACTTAGTTTTCTTTTTATTTATTTCGTTTCTTTCATTCCAACATTCTTTTTTCAAATCAAATGTATTAGCTTATTTCTTTTTATTATTTATTTGGAAAAAGTTTTGATGTTAAAAGTGAATTCAATATTGAAGATGTGTCGGAGGAATTTGGTGAGAATTTGTTTTTTTTTTTTTATTTAATTAGATTGATTAATTATAAAACATCAAAGGCGGTTGGTAAATTTAGGAGAACCGGCAAGAAACCAAGCAAGGATATTCTTTTTGTTGAAATGTTTAAGAATTATTAACAGTATTTCCAATCTCATCATGGAAAGTGATGATATGGAGAAAGGTGGTAAGCACACCAGGACCAGAAAGGTATTTGGAACACACCTGCAGGTGTTTAGGGAGAGATTATCAACCACAGGGTGACAGCAAACCAGTTGTATAATATTAATTTACATAGCATTGTAATATGAGTTCTTGACGAAGTTTTCCTTCACCGAAACCATAAATTCAGTATATGATTCATCCCACGAGCTTCCTTACGACATTTGACGTTATTACCACCAAGCTATCAGAGCCTCAAGTAACTCAGCTGAGTATTTGAACCAGTTAATCATCATAAACTAGTGACAGGGGCTCGATTCTGTAAGGAAAATTACACTAACTCGAGGATGTTTCGTCGCGGCCTCTATGCTCTGTCTCTGTCGCTTACTACGCTAATACTACTAATCACGTGAGAGATAAGCTCTCCGAGGCCTCCTTGAAGCGGCTCGCCGACGAAGTTTGTATAAGCTGAATAAAGGGGCTGTTCATGGATATTTAACAGTTCATACCTTCACTAAGGAGGTATGAACAACTTCTGATATAGGACGATAAAGATATGAAAGGTCTAGTCCGGATTCGAAGTCGGAGCGTAGCCTGATTTATTTTATATAACTCTGAATTATATATATTTGGGTAACTTTTTTTCTTATTTCAAAATAAATATTCTGGGACATTCCTTACACACGGGCATAAACTTATACTATAGAAAGCAGATAGGAGATATTCTATTTCTCTAAATACGTACTCGATATTGATTACATTTTCGTTCACGCACACAAATTTCTGACCAGAATGGGAACCGAACCCACGACTTATGGCGTGGCAGTTGGGTCTCCAACCACCAAGCCACATTATCAGTTTATTTATTGCAGTTATAATCAAAGTATAGCCGGAAGGATAGTTTGTTGTATCGTCAGGCTGTATCTAAATTTCAAATCACTAAGAAATCTTCATCATTTTTAATCATAATCTTATTATTCCCAAAGTATTAGCATTTAGAAGGGAGTTCCAAAATACTGACTTTGTCCTAACGACTTATGAAACATTTTACGGCTTATTTTAAACATCCAAAGCATTGAAATTACATTTTTGATGACTTTAAAAGCTTTGATTCAATGTTTTTTGATTATTTTGTGCGTTTGTTTTGCATTTTGTTTTACGTTTTTTCTGTATCTATCAAGGTATACAAGTATGTCTTTAGGAGAAAAAAAATTGTATATCAGATATCCGCTTTCCATAGTTCAAACTCTAATTAGTTTGGGATTATATGGTTGTGTTATTTAATAATAATTTATTAATATTTTTTTTTATTTCATAATACGACGAACGAAGAATTTGATCGAACAAAACGTTAAAAGCTAGACAAAATGATGGGACCAGCTAGACCACTTCTCAAAACAGAGGTCCAGTAGAGCTTATAGTAGCTTTCGGCCTGCGATGTCTTTGAATTGATACTAATAGCTTTTTTTATTTGAATAGGATTGCGTATAACAACTATCATAGTGTTAAATGGAAATTCTAGTCAAACCAAATTAATTACAACAAAAAAAACACGACGCTCTAATATTGTCTCTAAATTGCAGCTGGGACACGTTAGATTTCAACTAAAGAATGATGAACAGTTATGGTATACCGTGCTGGGATTTCCCCATAATGTTCTGCTATACCGAAACAAGATAACAAGAAGTAGCGGCGACGAATACAACCACCCTTACTTAACTCTAAGCTGTTGTAGGTGAGTAAAGCGTTTACTGATGACCACGTGCCCTTTATAACTTGTACCGCGTAATCAACTGACGGATTCCCAAAGAGAGTTTGCGAAGTTGACTGACCGGTCGTAAAAAATGGCCATAAAAAATAAATAAACATATCTTCTCGCCCATTATCCTATAAAAGAGTAGAGATCTCAGTAATACGAAATAAATATCTCCAGGATATTCTTAAGTAGAGTGTACTGCTTGTACTATGGTTACCAGGTAACTGATGTACTACATTTTAAATACATACTTTTATAGATATTTACACCCAGACAGAACAAAACATGTTCACTATTATTAGTCGAAATGCTCTACTCCACGGTAAATAATTAGCAATATCTAATATAATTGCAATTTGGGCAATTTAATTTAATGACGGGCCAGTTGGTTGGTTAGAGTCCCTGACTGCCACGCCGCAGGTTGTGGGTTTGATTCCCACCCATTCTGTGTCTGGGTGTAAATATCTATTTAAATATGCACTTAAAAAATATATAGTATAGTATCTCTTTTATATGTAACTAGTAAGTATATATCAGTTACCTGGTAGCCATAGTACAAGCAGTACACTCTACTTAATTTAGGATTAGTAAACCATGTGTGAAGAATGCCCTGGGATTAATTAATTTATTTGAATTTCCTAAGATATTTATTTAAAACCGAGATCACCACAGTCATAGCCTGTAACAGTTCCAAGTAACTGCACTATAGCCATTAATACATGAAAGAATAGGCAGTTCCTCAGATATCTCGCTCCCTAAACTGATGACCGACATTTGGTCACACACAACGGCCTCCCATGTATGGTATTTCTCGTTACAGAGCGATAACCATATCACAGTGTCGGATGACGCATTAGCAGCGTCGGATTACAAGTGCTGGAATTTTTATCGTCAGATATGCAACGAACCGTCTGACTGTTGGAGACTTTGTTCCGATTATCATCATGTTTAGTTGTATGTTATTCAACAACTATAGTTGTTCTAAAAGACCCGTTTTGGCAGCTGAAAATATTATACAAAAATCGTCTTTATTGCTTTTGGAATGGTTAATTGAATTATGATGCTGATAAGCTTTATCATAACGCCGTAGGATTTATTTTTCAATAAAACTCTTAGATTTGAAACGGGCCTATAAGATCTCGATTACATTGACGTGATTAAAGGTCTAATGTTTTCTTAAGACATTGTGTACCAAATTTCATCTAAGTCCATTGACTCGTTTATGCAAAATTTGTAAAGTCAGTTATAGGATTAAAACTCACAGACTGTAAATAATCAACAAGTTTCTAGGTCCAAAGGCATGTTATATCTATGTGGCCAAGTTCCATCAAAGATTTCGTCTTTAAGAGTAGCAAACACTTATGTGTCTCCTCGTAAAATTTCGCATTTAACACTAATCATACCAACACTTACTAGGTACCGATTTCTACCATAGCGGGTCAAATGTGACTTTATATTTCCTGCTTGTATGTATGAAATATGGTTGTTAGGAAGGGAAATAAATAGTATAACTGTATATTAATTAGTAAGAAAAAGTCATGAAGTCAAATGTGCAAAAGCAATACGATGATACGTGTATTTTCAAAGCAAAGTTCAAAGTGGGTCATTTGACCCGGTTATGGTATGTTTAGTGTTAATATTTTAGGATGAGAAAGTTTTTGACTCAATCAAGAATAAGCTGTAGAATTGATTCGGATAAAATTTTGTAAACATGAAATTCAATGAAATTTATTTATACAAATAGGCCTTCGCAGGCCGGTTCAGAAGAATGGAATCTGTTCTGGGCTATTGCCTATAAAGGCTGCTTTTCTATAACGGGAACATAAGATCCTTTAGTAAGGCGGGTACTACCGCGGGGCAGAAGTAAACTAATTAGTTTACCCACCAAAACAAAAGATGACAACATAATTTTAAAAATTACTCTAACATTTTCCTAAATAATATTATTAACAAAATATTTTTATTTTTCAGGGAATGCGTGCTGAAATCTAAGCGTATATTAATCTCAAATTGTAAGTACCTTGCAATTATTTTTAATTTTACCACAATTTGAATTTTTTCGGTTTTATTTTGGTGAATTATCTCTTTTGTGCATAATATTAATTTGGCATTTGAATTATAAAAAATAAACTTAGTCAAAAAAATCGTATTTATTCTTTTTTCAATTATTTCTTAAAGAATACATTTTATCAGTGTGCTAAATTTCTTTAATCCTTCAAACTATAATATTATATTTTACAGCGATTAAAAAAAACTAAAAAAAACTTTAAAGTAAAGCATCCAAAGAGCTTTTGATCTATTTAATAAAAAATGAAAGCTAATCGTTGGTAAGCGCATCATCTGAGAACGGCTGTTCCAATTTAGTAATTTTTATTTAATAAATTTTTTATTTTAAAATTTTACCCGGAAATTTTGACAATTCTGCAAAAGTTTGCTTCTGCATGTAGTATATCAGTTATCTGGTTTCCATAGTACAAGCTCTGCTTGGTTTGGGACCAGATGACCGTGTGTAAAGAATGTCCCAGGTTATTTATTTATTTATTTATAAAAAAAAAAGTTTAATATTTTTATAGGATTTTTCACACTATTAAAAGACGCATGGAACAGCTAGTAATTTATGATCATTTGCATTTCAGTTCGGTGCCATAAAGAAATCGAATTCTGCAACGTCCTCCAAAGTAGTGAACGTAATTTATCGTGAGTTAAATCTATAGATATTATGCCCATTACTTTGGATATGTTGTATGAACACACATCGGAGGAGACGAAATATGTGAAGGCCAAGACATGAAAGGCGCAGACAGAAGATGAAGAAAATATTCAATGTTTTTTTGTGATATTTGATATGTATAGCCAGTATTTTTGGAATAACTAGTGCCTTTTCAGTAAATTACCCTAATTTAAATACGTACTAGCTGTCTCCCGCAATAGGGGTGTGTCCTGACATGTCAAATCAGCAATTCTTTACGAAATGTCAAAACGATCGAATGTATGGAGATTTGTATGAAATAGCAAGTTGTGACGTCATAATTGTACAGCATCAAATAACATACTCTTTATGATTAGATCGATACTGAAAAATCACATTAATGATTACATTTTGATCATATTTGATGTTTTCGTATATTTTTGGATGTTCAATACACTGGTTAGTGTTTGATCATTTATCTTTAATACATGACACATCCCAATTTCACTCGACACAGATGTAACATTTTCTTATTCATATTCTAGAGGGATGTAACACAAAAAGCACTTACCAATAATCCAATCAGCAAGATCAGCGCAATCACACCAATCGTGCTTACTGCTATCGCCACAGCCGCCCCTGACTCCGACTCCTGGGACATGACTATCGTAGATGCCTCCGTGGTTACATCCTCACCGGAGCTCGTCAAATCTTCCAAGACATTCACTGATTTAATCCCTAAATATGTCGTAGATTCTACGTCTTCTACAACGGTTGTAGTTTCGAATATATTTGCATTCTGGTTAGTTACTGCTGGCGTTGTCGCTTCTTCTGTTGTTGCCTCTACTGTAGTCGGTAAAGGTGTTCTTGTAGAAGTTGTTGTTTTCACAACATTTTGTGTTATTACTTCGTTGCTATCACTGTTCTCCTCTGAAGTACAATCTGTTTCAGTTGTCGCTTCTGTTGTAGAAGCTGCAGTAGGTTTAGTTCTCTCTGTGTTTATTTCGGTAATGACTTCTACTATTGTGGTACTTGTTGTCGTTTCCATCTCGGTTGTAGTTGGAACTGTTGTGGTAGTTGTTGTTGTGCTAGGCGCAGTTGTTATTTTTTCTGTTGTGGTTATTGTTGTAGTCGGTTCTGTTGTTGTCGAAGTGGTCGTCGATGGTGTAGTTGAAGTCGTTGTTGAAGTTGTTGTTGTCGATATTTCTGTTGTTGTCTGCTCAAACATTTCCGTCGTTTCAGGCAGCGGCTCGGTCACATTTTCAACAACTTGCGACGATATTTCCAAAGTTGGTGTTGTCTCTGGAATCGTTGTTGTGTACACGTCTGGCATATCAGTTGTGGTCATATATTGAGGTCTGTATGTAGTTACGGGTAATTCTTTTACCGTTGTTTTAGTTCTGGTTGGGTATACTGGATGCCATACGCTTGGCGTCGTCTCTTCTAATTCTATGGTAGTTTCAGTAGTTTCTTCGGTGGGTACATAGGAGAACCTTATTGTTGTTATTTCGTAATCTGTGGGAGGCTCGGGTTTGTCATCGGCCACAGTATGATTAAGTTCCGAGCTAGCAACTGTCTCATCTGACGGTGTAGTCACGTCGGATGGCAATTTCGTTATCGATTCAAAACCAGTTGACCTTGTTGCGTCAACTGGTTGAATGGTTTCATTATCAACAGTTTCTGGTACATTTTCAGTTGTCGTTTTAACTGAATTCCCACTAGCTGGAACCCATAATGGCCTTATTTCTTTCAGATTGGCTGTAAGTGAAGATTTTGTAGTTTCTATCTTTTCAGTAGATTTTGTTAGTGCTTTCACAGGATCTGTACTGAAGGAAATATTACTTTCAGCCGGTTGTCTTTCAGATTTTGTTTCCGTTGGTGCTGCTTCACTGATTGTGTCTGAAGCTGGCGATGTTGGAGCATATATTGGCAGCCAAGGTAGCTTGTTCTGATTGACTTCAGATACTTTCTTAGTTATAATGTCATTACTGATTGGGCTAGTCGCTGTTGTGGTTGTCGAGCTTATGGTCGTTTCTTTCTTGTCTGAAATGATAAAAATTCTTATTCACAAAATGTTGTTTAATTTCGTTATGCACTAAGATGATAATTTAAAATAGGAAAATTGAATAACGTATCTACTTAAATTTTTATTTATTTTGAATTAGATTGACAAAAAATATCGTTAGTTATTTTATAATGAAATGTCGTCTTACCTATAACTTCCCCGACTTTCTGCAACTCATTTTCATCGACGCTCTTCTGCGTCGATCCCGTTGCGTTTACCATTGAGCTCGGCAGTACTGGAGGACTGATCAAACTAGCCAATGCCCAAGCCGTTGACGTCGGTGGAATCTCCAATTCACTAACTACCGTCTCATCTTCTGCAGAAGCAGCTGTAGAAGTTCCAAATTTTGTCGAACCACGTTTCCATACAGACGGGATACTATTATCTGATATAGATTGGGAATGAACGACCTTTTTTGTTCCACTCACATCACTTTGCAACACTGGGTCTATTTCTGATGATACGGTTGTCAGCATTGTCCTTATTGGTTGTTTAGGTTTTGTCGTTGTCTTGTCTTTTATGTTGAAGTGTTCAGAGTAAATAGTTGAAGGACTCGGTCGTGCGTAGGTTGTTCGTGTTATATTTCGTTTTGGAGCCATCCAGACTGGTCGAGTTCTAGGTGTTGTGTAATGGAACTTACGGGTCTGTGGTCTTACGCTTGGATTCGCTGTCACTTCATTCTTTGGCGTCACATTGTTTGGAGAATCCTTATTTCCAGTGAGGTTAAGTCGCTTTGAATAGCTGCGGTTTCTACTGAAGCTACTTGAATACACTCTAGTAACTCTTTCTGTTGATGATATTGAATTTTGGGTAGAAACTGGTATGGAGTTTACTGAACTGAATATTGGTAGTATACTAGATACAGGCACGATGTCAGAAGATAATGTTGATATAGATTCAGGATAAATTTCAGTCGGTGTTGGTTTTGTTGAAGATGGGAGTAGAGTAGGATGAGTTGCTTTCAGTGAAGCTAACTCTTCTTCAGATGAAGTACTAACAGTAGGATCGAATGATAATGTGTCGTTATCACAATCATCGTCAGTATGGTTTATGATATAATTTTCAGTGGATAGAACTGACATTTCATAATAAATACTTGTACCCTTCACATCAGATAGCTCTTTATTTGCGCTACTGGCCCCTTCGTTGTCCGATAGACGTATTTCTTTGGTATTTTTTATGAATACTGTTGATTTATTGGTCGGTGTATTATTTCCCAACCTTTCGAGGCCAACGTTCTCTTTTATAATCTGAACATTTGTTGTGTTGAGAGGTGGTGACTTAGCTTTTATAGAATCTAGGTTCTTTTTTATGCTCTTTGATATCTGTCGATATTTTTTATCGAAAAAGTCATTCTTAGGTGTCGTTAGTTCGGTATGGAAATTATAGAAGCTTTCGGACTTAAAGGAATCGTGATTATCATTGTAACCGTAGGAGGTTCCTTTTGGAAAGAAACTAGAGAAACTGCTAAATGTTGGACTACTATAGTCTTTTTTAACTTTGTTGTCGGAACTTTCGTTTGTAGATTCTTGACTAAATTCGTCATCGTTGAAACTGGGAATCGTAAAAAAGTTTGTGTCATGGAATTTTGATGAAGTATATTTTTCAAAAGATTCCTTGTCTTCCTCTTCATCTTCATCTTCGTATTCTTCTTCAACGCTCTGAGATTCCTTATTCACAGATACAGGTGTAGTACTGGAACTGAAAACTACGGGCATTTTTGTTTTCTTATATGTTTTCATACTGTCAATTATTTCGGCTGGCTTTTTCACTTCTGGCGTTGGTGTTACTATGACCAATTGACCTGCTTCGGTGGACCCTCGTATTTTTCGAGGTCTCTCTGTGCTGGTTTTTTGAGAATGGAATTTGACCCTTCCTCTATCTTTATACTTTGCGTTTTTCTCCGTGTGCTCCTCTGATGTCGCATCTTTAGGATTTAATTCATTAAGCGATACATCGGGGGATTTTTGCTTGCTCTTAAGGACCCATGATCCGTTAACTCTGCTGTATCTTGGAGCTCTCTCATCATTAATTGTCGTCGACGTGGTATCGAGTGGTAAAGCGTTTCCGTTTACTGTTGTGCTACTTAACAGTAGTAAGCTCACTACTAATGCTGCACCTGGAATTTCAAACAAAAACACGTGTGAGTCATTCCACATAAATACTAAAGATATAACCTCCAATGGTAATTTTGCTATTGCATGTTGATGCCGTTGGCTGTTGATATAGTATAAAATTAACGATTTTGATATACATTTAATATTAATCCTTGTTCTCATTAATAAATAGTTTATAAAACAATATTTGATTCTAATTAATTCTATCCTCAGAATATTTTTAAGATAGATTTACGAATGATTAGAATTTTTTTACTTAATAAAAATATATTATTTCATACCTAAGCATATTCTCACTGGCGACTCCATTTTCATTTCATTGTGTCGATGGGAATAAAATTTTCAAGTGTTTTTCATCTCGATTCGGTCATGGTTCGTTTCTGTAACAAACAACATTACTTTATTAGATTAAAACAAATAAATATGTATTCTATTACAGCTAGCATAATGATTTTTTTTGAATAATTTAAATAGACAATTAATATGAATTGTAAACGATGTTAGTGATTAATCATAGAGGCTTAAAAGGTGGTTATTTTGAAAAAAGATTACGTCTCTCTCTCTAAAGGTATTTAATATCCCAGCGTGATATGTGGTGATCATTGTCACCCTCTCTTGGACATATTACCAAAACATGCTAAAAAAAACTTGCGTTTACTTAAAAAAATACGAAAAAAAAATTCTTTGAAAATATTAAATAATATTTATTTTGTTATTCATTTTTTTTACATGATAGCATTAATATAAAGCTTTTTATATATTTCTTTACCACAAAACATTTTAAGTTTTCCAAGCGAACGCAAACTTTTTCGCTGTGTGTTGCCAACTTATCAAAGACTAGAAGCCAACCGGCAAAAGATTATCTATTTCCTTAAAAAATCGATTACAGTATATCTCGATACATCGGTAAGCCGATGTGTACCACAGATAACTATCACGAATGTAAGAAACAATAGTATAGGTTACATAATGTTCCCATGTGCATTATTACACTATCAGATTCATAATAATAATTGCGTTCCCATACGCGATGAGCATAATGCTGTAACTCATCACGATCCATGCTAAATTATAGCTTACTAACTGTCCCCCGTGGTTTTACCCGCGTTCCCGAGGGATGTCACATTTTCCAAGGGTAAAGAGCCCATATGTTATTCCAGGACATGCTCTATCTATGTGGCAAGATTCATCCAAATCCGTCCAGTAGTTTCTGCGTGAAAGAGTAACAAACATCCATACATACATTCGTGGGTTCGATTCCCACCCAGGACAAACATTTGTGTGGATGGATATGCCTGTGTGTTCCTTGTCTGGCTGTAAATATCTAAGTGTGAATCATGTATAAAAGTATGAATGTAGAAAAATGGTAAGTATATCAGTTATCTGGTCTCCATGGTAGGTAGATGCAAGCTCTGCTATTTTGGAAATTTTTTTTTTATCAAAAAGCATCAAATTTAGGAAAGGATAACTTGACAAAAAATAATAGAGGAGGCCTTCAACTCTCAAAGAATGACCTCAAACACTGATCCCGTTTGAGGCCACACAAGGTATGACCTACATTCATAATTATCATAGCCATAACGGTAATGACTTGAGGCGAGCAAAGTCGGGCGAAACAGCTAATTGTATATGTGGGTCGAGAGGAAATTAGGACGAAAGTTTGTGCTTATTTTCGTATTAGGCAAAGTTAGCATCGGCAAAGTTTTGATAACTTAACACAATCATTTGTCATCTGCAATATTTGTTTATAAAATAAATGAATATCCTGGGACATGCACTATGTATGTAGGTACTTTTTTAATTCTTTAATCAACTCTTTCCTGCGTTACGTTTTCCCTAAATAAAGTAGCCTATATGTCATTCTAGGGCATGCTTTATATTTCTATGTGGTAATTACGCGTTCACCAAATGTCGGTTAAAAATAACCTAACAATTCATTAGAGTCAATAGTATATAGCTTAAAAGCACCGATACAAATCACTTAAAAAGGCGATTTCTCTTCGAAACCACATCCTTAAAGGAAATTCCCACAGACCAACAAAAATGCCAAAGCCTTTACGACACAATCAATTTAAAACTTTAATAAACAATTTATTAAATAACAATATCCCGTTACTTAATAATTATAGCTGGCATTTAATTGTGGCTATATTAACATAGCTATAATAACAGGTTGATTCTGTTTTAGAACTTATTTTTAAGACTTGTGTTAAGCGATATCATATCCTACGCCAGAACATCGCTTTCTAGGTCAACAACGCATCGAAAATCCTCTATTGTGATTTCTGTAAGATAAACAACACTTAGACGATGTTTTTTCACGACCTCTATGTTCTGTCTCTTTCGTCAGCTACACAAGCACGTGAGAGTTTCGCCCTTGGAGGCCTCGTTGCGCTGAAACCCGAAGAAGTCTGTATTAGTTATTACTGGGGTTAGTATTTTTATCAGCCCTCTGACATAAAAAAAAGGTCAATTGAAGGCCTAACGTACATAGGTTGTAGAATGCATAGAATCTGTAAAGAGTACGGACTAAGACTCCGTAGAATAGTAAAAAAAATAATAAACATAAAAAAAAATTGTTTGATTGTATTTTTTTATGATAAGTACGCCGACAACCGAGCAGACGGCCCACCTGATGGTAAGTGGTCATCGCCGCCTATGGACATTTGCAACACTAGGGGCATCACCAATGCATTATTGACCCTGAGTTGTGAAGATGTTAAGACATGTGCCTGTAATTTCACCTTACCCTTCTAACTAAAACACAGTAATACAAGTATCCTGCTTCACGTTGGAAATGGGTAAAGTGTACTTCCCCTACTTTCACTTTCATATTCTTTTACTCTGGATTAAGTTGGGCTACTAACTTATGGCGTTTTTATGTATTACTTCACTACATAGTATAAAACAAAGTCGCTTTCTCTGTCCCTATATCCCTATGTATGCTTAAATCTTTAAAACTACGCAACGGATTTTGATGCGGTTTTTTTTTATAGATAGAGTGATTGAAGATAAAGGTTTTTATGTATAATGCATGTGACATCCCACGGGATCGCGGGTGAAACCGCGAGGTATTAAAGTATTAAGTAATTATCTCGTTTTTTTTTAAATACGTATCGCTATTAAGTGCAATCTGTATTATAAGTTTACACCGAAGATAGACATCAACGAGCGTCTTGTACCATTTTTTTATCATATTCGAAAAAATTAAGCTAAAAGTTAATTATCATTGAAAATATGATTTTATTTACAGCAACCAAAATAATAATCTCCTCAATAATTCACTTTCACAACACACATTACTCGTTCACTTCACATAATGAACTATAATGCGATATAAGAGAGGTAATGGATAGTGAACCTTTCGGCAGTGTAGTAATAGAGTTCTAAAATGGTAGAGTTGCAAGTAGATCGTGATAGAATGCGCTTGCGCTCCGATTGATGATTATATAGTGATGAGAAATCGACCTGTCGATATTTTAAATATTGCAAGAATGTGAAAACGGACCGTATTGTTGTGATAAGATGAAGATCAGATAAAAATACGTAAATAATCATTTACATCTTAGATTTCATTATTGATTTTATTGGTTTTATAATAGCCATTTACTCTGTAATATGAGCAAAGGAAACATCTCACTAATATTATAAATGCGAAAGTTTCTGATTTCTGACAGCTAGTAGTCTCGTTAGTCAGCGCATAACTTGAGAACGGCTAGACCGCTTTGGCGATTTTTTTATTATTAAAAGAAAAAATAAGGTAACATAAATAGGTATTAATATTTATTAATACATTTATATTAACAAAAACAATTTATACTTTCCACAGGTTCGTTAAGTACTGTCCAAAAAAATAGATAATTGAAACGACCTTGAAAAGTCAGCCAGTTATAAATATAGGAATAAAATTAAACTGAAATTACGCCTTTTGTTAATAATGTTGTAACTCAAATGGTACATATCACTACATAGTATAAAACAAAGTCGCTTTCTTGTCCCTATATCCCTATGAATGCTCAAATCATTCAAACTACGCAACGGATTTTGATGCGGTTTTTTTAATAAATAGAGTGATTGAAGAGGAAGGTTTATATGTATTAGTACCTACATTGCACCTGAGCGAAGCCGGGGCAGGTCGCTAGTTTTATAATAAACATAAAGTATCTTAAGTCTACCAAGTGTACGCAAACATTTTTTGAGGTGTGTATATTTATGAAATACCTATTACACTATCCTACTAATACTGTAAAAGCGAAAGTCTGTATGTATGGATGTTTTTTACCCTTTTCATGCAAAAACTACCGAGCGGATTTGGATGTGACTTGGCACATATATAGAAAATGCCCTGGAATAACATATAAGATACACTTTTTGTTTTTGGAAAATGTTACATCCCTCGGGTAGGCGTGTGAAACCGCGGGGGACAGCTAGTCTTTCTTATTTATGGATAGAAGTAGTGCACAAGTGTATTTGGTTGTAGCTTCAGTAACTTTAAATTTTACCTTCATAAGTGCCCTCCGAGGGCCTAAACTGAATAAATGGTTTTGAATTTGAATTAATACGTTGGATATGTGCTGCTACATATTGACTTTCTACTACTACCCACTCACAGAACACTTATCTGTGTATTCTGGCAGCTGCATTTGAGCCAGTTACTTTCCAGACCTACCACCACAGGCCACTTACCATAGTGACATCTGGTGGTCTAACCTAAACAATATACATTTTAACGGGTACGATCCATTTTTACTATGAATTACACATAATAAACACTATAAAAATTGTCTATGGTATAAATTTATGTTCCAACACATCATAAATAAATTAAAAAAAACAATATGTCACTTAATTCCAGGCCTCAAATTTATCGTTCACAAAATAAGGTCAATATCGATACTAGACAGGTCGTTGCGGTCACATCACTATGGTGAATGAAATTACGTCGGTATAGAGCAACCGTGTTGGTTGTGCGCGGCTCGAATCCCAACTAGTGGCTTACTGATGTTTTCTGTACAGTACAGTCGTGGAGAAAAATGTGTTTTTATTTCATAGACAATTAAAGGAAAAAAAATGGCGGTTTAATGGGGGTTGATATAAAAGAAATACGGATCGTGTGTGTAAGTGAAAATCACTGTATTTTTTTGTGTGAAATTGCCCCTAACCACAGACATATTTAAATCCTAAATAATATTATAAGGCTTTCTTGGTTAAGCGACTAGCTATGGTATAAAGAGGCTGACACTGGCACTTTATTTTCAAAGCAATTCCTCAGCTCAAAAACCCCTTTAAGTTTTATCAGCAACACTTATCTTCGCGATGGCACACGCATTATTTAATGTACGCACGGTCTGCGTGATGATAGCCCTCGCCACACAGAGAATAAGTAGCTAGTAGCTTGTACCTACGTCTGATGCAAGTGCGGACCACGGCGTTCAAGGCTTTAGAAATCTTCTGAGACAATAGCGTTTAAACAGCTTTATAACTGAGGCTAAGTTTATATTTATTAGCTTTATGACTTGTTTACACAAGCTTCGTAAGTCGAACTCTTTAACCAACTTAAAAAAAAAGGAGGAGGTTCTGAATTCGACTGTATGTTTGTTACGGGATTACTTCGCTAATTATGAATTGATCCCTTATAAATTTTATCAAATTTGGACAAGTACTTTTTTTTATTTTCAAAAGTATGGTATACATAGACTACTTTGAGACAAAAGTCAAAGCTATTTCTTTTTTTCTCTGCGTAAAAGTTTTTATTGCGGGCTGCAGGATCCCACAATAATCGATGTTCATGCGATGATAAACTACGGAGAGCAGTGTTTATTGACGCGTTTTATTTTGTATATAATTGTGCATTACATTGTAATACGAAACAAATAATTGTTCTTCTGGTTTAGTAGTATTAGTAGCGATTTGTAAAAAAACAATGAGTGGAAGGAAAAGAGATTATCCCAGTGGAGCTACGAAAAGAAAAAGTAAGCAGAAAAGGGAGGAGGTTATAAAAAAGTGCCCAAAATTTATTCATTTGTAATTACATATATATTATTTATCATTATTAATTTTATGCTAACATATTTTTTTCTTTTGTGACAAATCTTTACCCTTCATAAGGGCCCCCAAACAATTTTTTATACGGGGCCCCGCCGATACACGCTACGCCACTGAGACTCAGTAATGGGACCCACCTTTCGTCAAAGATATTTGAAGTAACGAGACGCGGTGAGCATTATTACCGTCTCTGTATTTATATTTATTATAGACTAGATGTACATGGTTACACCATGGTCACTTTTCACATTTTTCTGGGAAAAAGTATCATATGCGTTAATGGAGGTTACAAACGATCTATAATATGTACCAAGTTGAATCAAAATCCGTTTTTTGGTTCCGTGAAAAAGTAACAAACATTACATACATCCTCACAAACCTTTGCATTTATAATAGTAGTAATAATAGTTTTTCGCTTTTTTTTTTCAATTTGATCGGCTCACCGGGCTCTTAGCAATTCTTAGATTTAGATTCAGTTATTTGAAATACACAAAAATCATACGTGATCCGGACCACAAAATTTTTTTCATTGCTGTGACGGCAATTTTTCGCAATTGTTGGCCTTTTTGAGGTTTTTTGCATTCTACTCAAAACTGGAAGGTGACCTGGCCAAACGGACTTGAAATTCAGTTTCAGTGGAAAAACATGTCGGTAGGTAGGTCCGGTCCAAAGTACATTCCACTTTTTTTTGTGTGCCGGTGTTATTTTACCGAACCATTGCATTGAGTCAAAGCCTTCTTCACCATTAGCCATGGGTAATTTAATAGTGGTAGAATGTCACCACGGTCGGGCTCCACGACAATTAAGTGTCACTCACAGTTACATTGCGTGTGCGTGACTGTTAAATTTTAAGTCTATAGGTTATTTTTTTACTTGTTAGTTTGGGACAAATCTTACAACAGAATTTTATACCAGATGCCTGAACACAACCATTATTTATAACCACAGTATTTGAGCCAATAAGGTGGTTTGTATGGTATCTATAGAATACCGCGCATACAGTAACCCTGTACGATGTTCAATTTCCCATTGCATTGGTTTTGTATTTACGTTAAAAAAATTGCATAGTTAACTCATTGGTTATCTGGTTTCCATAGAAGAAGCTCTACATACTTTGGGATCAAACCGTGTATAAAGAATGTCCCAGAATATAATTTACTAGCTGTCCCCCGGGGTTTTACCCGCGTTCCCGTGGGATGTCACATGTATTATACATAATAAAAAAACCTTCCTCTTCAATCACTCTATCTATTAAAAAAAACCGCATCAAAATCCGTTGCGTAGTTTTAAAGATTTAAGCGTACATAGGGATATAGGGACAGAGAAAGCGACTTTGATTTATACTATGTAGTGATAGTGATTTACTAAAAAACAAATGCTAGTTTTGGCATTGTCTCTAAATACTTTTATTTTTGATTTTATAACCAGCTATGATATTCTGCAATCATACTACGATGAATTCACGCAGTGACTATTCCCTATCTCTCTCTTGACTCCACAATTATCCGAGAGGTCCACTATCCGCGTGTTTTTTTATACCACATGGACTTGTATGTAACAAGCAGACGGCCCACCTGATGGTAAATGGTCACCGCTCCCATCCATTGGCAATACAAGTGGCATCGCCAATGCGTTGTTTACCCTGAGACATGAAGTTGTTAAGTCTCATGTGCCTGTAATTTCACCGGCCTAAACCATTCTAACCGAAACACAGTAATACAAGTGCACTATTACTGCACGTCGGGAAAAGGTGGTAGTACTTCCCCAGACAAAGTCCGCGCTAAGAGCTCTACTACTCTTAAACGTGATTTTCGAGTTTTGATTTGTGAATAGCACGGCTGAAATCTAAATGATTACAACACGCATCTCCCTCTGCGTTTGTATTCGCACTGCACAGTAACGCAACTTCAAATCAGTTTCTGCGGATGACAAAACACTAGTCTATAATTATCTTTTTGCACATTTTTTTAAATATTTCATTGCATTCAAACCTTGGGTACGATTTGTTTAATTCTCCGCACAAATAAATTAACCATACAATTCGAATCTGAATATTACCAAAGTCAATAAAATGGAACAGGACAAAACAGATCTAGGTTTCGTATTTGATTAGAGTTAATGTTGCCACATTTGGTTATGGTTATTAATTGTCAAAAACACTTTTTTTTTTAAACAGCCTCACTACGCAATGGTAAGTTGTTGTGTTTTCCTGTGCTGTGTTAAATATCCTAATTAATATTATAAATGTGCAAGTTTGTTTGTTTTTTTATTGTTAGTATAGTTGATTTAGCTTTCACGCCTAAACCACTGAACCGTTTTAACTGAAATTTCGCGCACATGTAGTGAATGGTACAGAGAGACATAGACATCTTTATATCAATTTTAAACATGAGTGAAACCGTGAGGCAGTACTAGAACCCTATAAATTTATACTGAATCAACCAAATTTAATTTAAATGTAGTTTAAGTCATAAATGACACCTTCTGCCATTTATTTCTATGCATATAGATAAATAATCTGCATCAATTATTATATATTTACAATGATAACTATGATTTATTAGGGAGTAACAGAATCACTATAAATCATTATAATTAAAGACATATTATAAATTAACTTATTACCGCTACCGAAAAAAATATTAAACCCAGAATAATACCGGAGAATCCCGGATGGCTTTTAAAAGAAGTAGAGCTCTTAGTGCAGAGTTTGTCCGGGGAAGTACCTTACACATTTCCACCGTGAAGTAGTACTGTACTTGTATTACTGTGTTTCAGCGTGTTTCAGCTCGACAGGCTGGTGAAATTAGAGGTGATTTACAACTTCGCGTGTTAGGCGATGCCCATGGTATTCCAAGTATCCAAAGGCGGCGGTGATCACTTACCATCAGGGCCTAGTGAAATTACAAGCACATGAGACTAATCAACTTCACGTCTCGTAGACGCCCCTGGTTAGCGTTGCCGGGCGTGCGGATAAAGCCGGTCTTAGTTAGGCTTTTTGATTGCATGTCCGGCTAAAATAAAGGGTGTTGGTCGTCCGGCATTTGTTAAGCTTTTTATATTTCGGAAACTAGCTGGTAATAATGAGATACAAATTCCTCAATAATGTAGGGTGTCCAGCCTTTATACCCAATGTCCAGCCAAACTGAATGCTCTGTCCGGCTATTAGGTTTGGCGACCTGGCAACCCTACCCCTGGTGCTGGAAATATCCATAGGCGGCGGTGACCACCATCAGGGCCATCTGCCTGTTTGTAGGCCCAGTAGGAGTCGTTAATATCATTGTAAATTCGCTTAATTATAGGCTTATTCCATCTCAACGGTGTATAGCCACTAATTACACAAATATCACTGCCACGTCACGCCCTGTTTATTTAACATTACGATATCATTTTCACTTTTCTTTACACCCAAAAAATAAACAGTGAAAGTGTGCAATTCATCAGTTTTATGGTCTATAAACATACGTTTTTATATTTTTACTTTTTTTTTATTACAGCGAAGGTACGGATTATGTAAGGGTACTAAAGTTATCGAGATCGAAAAGATCTGTATGGACAGCTAAGTATGTCATAGGAGAAACAACTTTCTTGCTTTAGAGATAAGGTATAATAACTATTGATTCAATGGTTAATAGTGAGATGATGGTGATGCACCTTATTATAACGTTTTAGGGTTTATTTTTCTTTAACACTCTTTTGTCAAAGCGGACTACACCGTCATGTCCATTTTAAAATGAAATAATACATTTATTCAATTGTACTGTAGAGCTGTTTAACATATTCACTATCCTTCTAATATTATATCTTTGTTCTATGGTTCATACGTTGGCATAAAAATACCAATATTTTAGTAATATCGTATTATCGTGTAACCAACAACCGAAAGAAAGCGCTGTTTTTAATTTAAAAATGTCTAGAAAAGGTCGAAAATCGATAACACAGTTTCAATAACGATGACAATCATCGAGATACAAAGTAACAGAGCAATATCGGTGGGCGGATCGCGATCGTGTTACATTGTTCGGCTGGAGCCGATGTAATCTGTAAACGAGTTAAACGCTGACAAAATGTACATACAAACAAACCTACGTCATGGTGAATGCATAATATTTGAACCTACATTGGTAATATATCAGCCAGTTTCTTTTTAAAAATATACCAGTCGCGTAGACAGTGTTCGAAATTCGAACATAATTGTTTATTTTTTAAGTTATAAGGGTATTGAGTTTATTTGTCAGATTAAAACCTCTTTAATCATTGCATAGAACTTTTTTTAAATTTTGTTTTATTACGTCAGCGAAGGTCAAAGACGTTATTGTTTGACATTGACAGTAAAAAACAACTTGTACCATTTAATTAAATAAACTTTAGCTTTCTGCATACCTTTTCCTTATAAACCTTAACTGTGCCATAACTCACACTCATCCATTCGCGAAATAATAATAATAAATAAATATCCTGGAAATTCTTTACGCATGGCCATCTGATCCCAAACTGAGCAGAGCTATGGAAACTAGATAACTGATATACTACATAATACCTTCCGAACCGGTGTTGGAGTCTGACCATTCATAAGTGCCTATTTGAATAAATATTTTATTTCATACTATTATTAATAATATTATATTATACTAATATTATAAGCTCAGTTGGTACGGATGTCAGACTCCCTGACTGCGCCACAGATCATGGAATTGATGGTTGTTCTGTATTTGGGTTTAGAATATTATTACAGGTTCCTAAATAAGAACAATTGTGCCAAATATCTCGTCATACGTAATGCACCGAATGGGCAGAAATTATATGCATTGCGCCAACTCCAAGTGTTTGGGAATAGGGCAGACGATAATGACCCAGTTGGTTTCAATAAAGAACTAAATAAACAGTTTTTCTCAAGAATTTTCTAATTTCACATCTATTGACATCAATACAGGCAACGAACAGAGTTGTCTGTTTGTTGATTGCATAATACACCGCTTAAACCGTCGTTTCCTTATTAGTTTCGTGAGTAAGTGGGTTCTATTCCTTGCGAGTACTTTCCCTTTGAACTGGTTATATTTGGTTATTATATTTAGGTTTGTTGTTGGTTGTTTTTGTTTATTTATTAAATCAACAATACAGAATTATAAAAAGTCTGTTGGATCTAGATTTACTATGCCGGGTCAACCGATGATTTCCGATGTATACCAAAGTATTTGTTTTTTTTCATACATACATTAATATTTTACCGCGCTTGCTCAGCTCACACCGAAGTATAGAAGTACGTGGTCATCGGTATACTCCAGACCTTCCAGATGAGAAGGATTGGTACTTATTCATTCCCATTACCCCATTCCTCAGTAGTAACGACTTCGAAACTTGGTATTTAGTTCAATTAAGTAATTTTACGCAATAGTAAATTGGTTTAGCTGATCTCACGCACCAGAAGATTAAATGGCCATTCGATTACATTGACCCTTCCAATTGCTTCGATACAGTTTTTAAATTACAATTGCATAACTTTATAGGCACAATTCCGATTTAATGGTCAAAACATCGTCGCCCTTTTGTGAATAATTTGTGGTGGCACTTTTCTATTTATTGTCATGAGCTTTCGGCGGTTTCATCACTGTTTCCGGGGTATGTTACATTTTCCCGGACTAAAAAGTATTCTATATGTTACTCCAAGGCATGCTTCATCGGTGTGCAAAGTTTCAACCAAATCCGTTTGGAAGTTTTTGCGTGAAAGACTAACATTCATATACAATACATCCATGCATCCTCCCCCACAAAGATTTTTAGTGCACTTATAATATTAGTAGGATGAAAGGAAGAGAGAACATGTTTTTGTACAACAATTAAGAGATTTACATCGCTAGAAACCCACTATTTCTTATTAAAAATCAGGAGACAAAAGACTGTGCAAAAGAAATAATAATACAAGTGCATGACATTCAGTCCGTCACAGAAATGCACATAGCACAACCAGACAAAACAAATTACTGACACAAGAATCATGCTCTCTTTACCATAATATGAAATCACAGACTAGACTAATGACGTCACCCAGCCAACCTAGTTAGAAAGAGATTAACGACAAAGATAGCTAGCTACATGACTGCGACTCTCAAAGGAAACAAAAAATGAGGAAGGAACCAACGGAGTACTCATAGCCAATCCATCCTAGTCTATACTAATATTATAAAGAGGAAAGATTTGTATGTTTGTTACTCTTTCACGCAAAAACTACTAAACGGATATGGATGAAACTTGGCACATAGATAGAGCATATCCTGGAATAACATATAGGCGCGGGTAAAACCGCGGGGGACAGCTAGTAATATTATAAAATAAAAACATCTAAATAGATAATTTATAACCCAGTTTTTAGCGATCGAAATGGCACCCAACTAGGAATGAGTCTCAGACAAAGAAGTTACCAATTAATTTCGTAATAACTTTTTTTAATTCTAGGTACATTCTTTACTTTCATCTGATCCGAAACTAAGCAGAGCTTGTACTATGGAAACCCGATACTGACATTCTAATTTTTTCTAATTACATACTTAAATAGATATTTACACCCAGACATAGAACAAACAGACATGTTCGTTCATATACTCGTACTCAAATGTTTGTCCTGGGTGGGACTCGAACCCGCGACCTGCGGCCTATAACTCGCGCGAGGAGGTAGTTTATTCCCACACTTTTAACTTCATAGATAATTGAGACTTGGATCAGATTGTAACAAGGCTCACAGAGGAGTAGCCCATAATCGCCCATCCAGTAAATATCATTTTATATTCTTGGTCCAAGCTATGCTAGCTTTCCTGGTGAAAGGAACAGACCTCAAATGACCGTGGACCGTTAAGGATGGATGAAGATTTATCTTAATACATAAAATCAGAATAATAGTAAGTTTTGTTACTATTTTGTGATGGATTCTCTAATACCTCGCCAGACTTTGATTTTTGCAGACAACGCGCGAGTGATACCCATGGTGTAGCAGGCGTCGATAGCAGTGGCGTAGCTAGATAACCAAAAGCCAGGGGGCAAAAAATTAAGTAGGGCCCCAACTAAACTATTTAAAATCGTTTGTTCCCCCCCTCCTCCAGAGCTTGGGGGCCCAGGGCACTGCCCTGTCTAGCCCTCCAGTAGCTACGCCACTGTTTGTAAGTCAGAGTCCGAGGGGTTCCCTGAGCTTGGGGGCCCCGGGGCACTGCCCCGTCTAGCCCTATGGTAGCTACGCCGCTGGTCAATAGGCTGCGGTGACCGTTTACCATCAGATGGGTCGACAACTTGTATGCTACCTAAGTAGTATACAAAAAAAAGACTAGCCAATTGGCTTAGTTGTAGAGACCATGACTACCACACCATAGGTCGTGTGTTCGCTTTCCACCCAGGGCAAACAATTTTGTGCGCATGGAGACATGTTTGTTCTGTGTATGCGTGTAAATATTAGTGTAGGTATTTACAAAAAAAAAAAAGTTGTAATTGTGATATTATGTGGTATCTGGATACCATAGTACCAGCTCTTAGTTTGGTATCAAATGGCCGTGAGTTGAGTACATATGTTCCGAGATATTTATTATCTATTTATTAAGTATTAATCCTCGCCGGTGACAGGCGGGCGCAACAAGGCTGGAGAGCGGACCGCTCACCTTATTGCGTTGTTAACGAAAGAGACAGAGCATAAGGTCAAGCTGATTCATCAAGGTAGTCGTTTACCTTACGGAATACAACCTTTAAACTTTAGGCCAAACTAAGCCGAGCTTGTACTATGGAAACCAGATAACTGATATACTACATATAGTCCTTTTTTTTTCTAAATAAGTACTTATATAGATATATTTACCACCCAGACACAGAACAAACAGGCATCGAACCCGCAACCTTCGGCTTGCCAGTCAGAGTCGCTAACCACCAAGCCAATTGGTCTGTCAGTGATATATAAAAGAATAGATCTAGTCTGAAGCTACTGAACCCTATCATAACAGCATACGGTTTATTTTTCCATAACACCCTATTTGTCCAAACTGGGCTATTAAATCTCTAATGTAACCATGCTGTACAGCTTGTACCTACATAGTACTATCTTCAAATAGCTTATTGTCATGCAGAAAGTAGCAAGTCTGGCCTACTATAGGACACATTCCCTTATATATTATCATGGTTTGCATACAGATTTCACATTCACTAGACCAAGAGTAGATTGTTAACTATTGTCTAGGCCACGGTTTCTCAAACATGGGTCGGTAGAGCCCCAGAGAGACGTGAATATTTATAATCTATGTTATTGTATAAATATAAATCAATACTTATATTATAAAGATTAAAGGACTGTATGTTTGTATTATGTATTAAAGTACGGGGCCGATTTTAATCATTTCACTTATAGATAACTCCTTATCCAGAAGTAGCATAAGCTTTATATATTTCTGGGAAATGTTAGATCCTTCCTAATAATAATAATTAAATAATCTGGGTTATGATTTACTCGGGCATCTTACCACAAAAAGCTTTACCGCTTGTATTATGGAAACCAGATAACTGATATGTAATCTGATTTTTTTCCTGTTAATACATATCTCATATAGATATTTAGACCTAGACACTGAACAAACAGACATGTTCATGCACACAAATAATTTTCCTGGATTCTTAAAAACAAAAGACATATTTTCGAAAGTAAGGGTCGTTTGAAAAAAGTTTGAGAAAGGTTGGTCTTGGACTGACTCTTTAATACAATCTAATAAACGCTCGTTATGTTCCACTAATAACCATCCATCGAAATGTCACACTGTGATGAATCACATCTCTGCTATTAAGGCGAGTTCCCCCTCGAGACTGTCTACCAAAGCGTCACAAACCATCAGATAAAATAAAACTGTAGATAGATGTACTGGATCGGCCTTTGCGGCGTAAAAAAATACTCCAAGTGACAAAGAATAATAAATATATCGATTGATTTATTAGATATTGCTGTTTTTTAAGTGATGATGAGGCCCAAGGTATGAAGCACACATTTTCAAGTACTGCTATTGGAACACAATAACAGGTGCATGGAGACAGATTTTTCAACTCCAGAGTTCTAGGGCTGACATAAAAGCATACAGTCCATCTAATTGTAAGAAATCACTGCCTAGGCTGGACATTTGCAACACCAGGGGGATCGCCCATGCAAGTACTACGCCACCGAAAGCTCAACCTCAGTGAAGGAATCGATCGTGATTCGAACACGTTACATTGGGCGCCACTATCAACTGATCTATCATCGGCTCTAATTGTTTGTAAATGGTTACTATGGTAGTGTTTTTGGATATTCAATGTGTGCATAGCAGTAGGTTAAAATTTGATTGGTAAATATTTTCAACTAATAGCGGTAAACCTTTAAAATATACAATGATAAAAGTCCATTTGCATTGCAACTAAGGGCCTCTTGTTAGTGCTGACCACGATATTTTTGATAAGAGACGACTCTTTTCGAGATTCAAACATTTCATCATCGAAACAAATTTTTTACCGTTAAAACAAGCAATAAACAATTGTATTTACTATAAAAGAGTTTAAAGAAAAGAAACACATACATTACAAATAAGTTATGTGTTAAATCGGGTCGCGCATCTTCGTGTCGGGCTAAAAAATACACTACGATTTCGTACACACCTCAAAATAACTATAAGTAAAGAAAAACCGAAAGCAAATTTTTAGATTTGTGTACTCCAGAATCAAAAATACCTGGTATCGTAATACCATAACTGCAGGTATTTATTCGAGCCAGAACCACGGAATAACGGTATCTTGCAGAAGCGACCCACATACGTCTAAGTAATGATCTATGCGATGCGCCGGCAACACATAGAATATTAATCCTTGGTCATTATAAAATGGTGCTAATAGCAGACGAGGCGAACGAACACGTTACCTACCTAGTACCTAGCGGAAACCTAGCTGGATAAGCTGTAATGTACACTAAATTGAACTGCAAATAGAATGTACATTAGGGGCGTTATATTACTTTTCTAAATAAATATCCCGGGACATTCTTTACATACGGCCATCTAATCCTAACTAAGCAAAGCTTTAACTATGGAAACTAGATAACAGATATCTACGAGTATACTAATATTATAAAGCTGAAGAGTTTGTTTGTTTGAACGCGCTAATCTCAGGAACCGCTGGTCCGATTTGAAAAATTATTTCAGTGTAGGTAGTAGTGCATTCGAGGAAGGCTATAAGCTATAGGAGCGGAGCACCAATGAAGAATGTTTCAAAATCGGTTTTTTTTTTCTTTTTGAAAGCTTCCGCTTCGTGCGCTGCGTAAACAATTTATATATTATTTAGATATTAATTATTTTAATTAGATATTAAAGTCTGGAATAGCACATAGCCTCCATTTTATCTCGGGAAAATGTAACATCCCAGGGAACGCGGTTGAAACCGCGGGGAACAGCTAGCCACTACATAGTATAAAACAAAGTCGCTTTCTCTGTCCCTATATCCCTATTTTTTTTTTTATGCCACTTCGGCCGACAAACAAGCAGACGGTCCACCTGATGGTAAGTGGTCACCGCCGCCTATGGACATTTGCAACACTAGGAGCATCGCCAAAGCGTTGTCGACCCTGAGACGTGAAGTTGTTAAGTCTCATGTGCGTATAATTTCACCGGCCCCCTTACCTTTCTAACCGAAACACAGTAATACAATTGCACTACTGCTTCACGGCGGAAATGGGTAAGGTGGTAGTACTTCCCCGGACGAACTCTGCACTAAGAGCTCTACTACTCTTCTACTACCATATGTACGAGTATGCTTAAATCTTTAAAACTACGCAACGGATTTTGATGTGGTTTTTTTTAATAGATAGAGTGATTGAAGAGGAAGGTTTATATGTGTTAGTATCTATTTTGCACCTGAGCGAAGCCGGGGCGGGTCGCTAGTACATTATAAAACATTTATTCTAAATACATGAGGCAGAGTTTTTACCCAGGGAAAACTATAAATCTCCCGTGAACGTGGGTAAAACCCTACACGAAAGCTAGTGTCTAAACTGAACTGTTAGTTGCATGTAAAATTAAGAGTTTCTTTGATAAAATTCAGTATCATTTATTTAGAAAAGGTTAAAACAAAAATACTAAAAACGCGTGTACCGTGAATTTATCAAAACTTTAAATAAGGCTGCGAAACTTTAATATTTATATAAATACATAGGTATTACACATTAATTTAGATAATTAGACATAAATTTTTACTCTATTTACATTTAATTTGTATTTTCTCTGTAAGTGACTTTGTAAATCTGTTGAGAAATATAGTTCTTTAACCTAATAAAATACTAATGAAGTGTGTTTTAGTAGAACTACGATAGTTTTGTTGTGTGGACGACATATGATGCGTTAATTTACGTTTTTAAACATAATTACTCAACACTGGTTAGAAATAACTCCAAGCAAAGTATTCGACCATACTTTTAACACAAGGCGTTTTAATTTATAAACGTTATTCGAAAGTCTGTATGCGGAAATCCTACTGTTCAATCCTATGCGGATATCGTCACCGGTTTGGGTTTTAGTTTCGCAATGCAAGCGAATATATACCGCTTACCTCGGCGGCATGGCACGGTAAAAGGAGAACACTTGGCTGTCAAATATGTTGAGAACTATAAACTCTTTACTGTCAATTTGGGACGGAAATTACTGAAAAACTTGAGAGGTGTCAAGGGACACCCGCATGGAACGAAGATACGCATTGGAATTGACCAAAACGCTGAGATTAGGTCCAGTGTTGAGAAAAACTTACAATCTCTCGTCTTTAGTATTAGGTATTCAATAAAAGATCAAGACTGTGCTAATAATTACTAATTATACTAATTTATAAATGGAACAAAATTTCAAACATGTTGTATGTAGCCTTTAAATAAATTATGAAAAAAACAAACCCAATAATAAACCATATCATTTAAATTTCGTAAAAAAGTGTCGTTACAATATTTTGTATGAATTTTTTCCGTCTAGCCCCCTTTCACAATGCGCGATAAGGAACTTCGTTCCAACAAGTTTTGATAATTTCCGCCCATGAAGTTTTGTTTAAAACTGTGGGTTTGAAGGAACAATAATTTCTGTACTTTATTGTAGTGTCGTAATGAAGTATAGCAATTATCATTGCTCCTCAAATGTGCAAAATAGTTATCTTTTACTAAACTTTATAACTAAACAAACATTAGTCTCGTGCAGTAATGAAGTACAGGAATATCTCGTTCAAATGCAGTCGTAAATTTAGGAGGAAACGTAGGAGCTTTTTATCCGTGTGGTTGCAACGATGATGACTAGCATCCTAACTCGTCTCCAGAGTGAGCAAGCGGCGACTAAAGAGTATACCAATGACCACATGCAGTTTATACCTTGCATCAAGTGTTCAGTAAAATTAGAGCTTTCACGAAGAAGGTTGGCGTTAAGCCAGTCTTAAGAAAGTTTGCCAAATCATTAGCCAAATAATTGGGAACAGGGCTGTCAGATTATAATAGAACCTCAATGTATGGTTTTGTAAATATTTATAAGGTACTAAAAATCTGTTAAAATGATAATTAGAAAAATAATTTGGGTAAAAGTGAAACAAATTACCGTCTGTCGTCGTCACAAATGTCAAAATTCTTATGTTTAGATTTAAGGTTGTCACTTATTTGTAATATGTAATTTAAGTAAATTTTGACAAAAAAATTATAAAAACCTTGATTTTTTAAATGGATAATTTAAGCTATTTTATAAAAATAAACATTCTTGTGCATCAAGCATGTTTTTATTCGCAATTTATATTTAATAACGATTTAACGAACAGAGTGGTCCAAAAAAACAACGAGAAACAAGCTAACGAATGCTAAAGGATCGGGTAATTTCTTTTAGTATCCAAGTCCTATGCTTAGGTAAATCAATTAAGCCCATCCAATCCCAAACCAATCCCCAAGCCGGACCGGATAACGAGACGGAATGTCTAATATCGTCGGCCAGAAAGATTAAGGTAAAGAGTAGCGATAGAAATATAGCCGTATAATTCGCAAATTTTTAAATGTAAGTATTTTTTTTTGCACAAGTAATTTTATTTTTTGATTAAAGTGGCAACCCTAAGTGGCGACGATCTCCGAGCGTGGGTCTCGGTCCAGCGGGCACCTTTACGCTTTCTCCCGTCCAGAGTGATTCCTCTCTAGGCAGCGCGGCGCTCCGTCACGACATGCTCCACACGAGCCATTGTGTTTACTGTACTGTTTATATCTACTTTACTCTCGACTTGTTTTTCTACAAACTAGTATTTAACTTCATCGCTTTGTTTTCATGAAACTAAATTAGTACAGCTCTCTGTGCAGAGTTCGTCCGGGGAAGTGGTACCTTACCAATTTTCGCCGTCAATCAGCAGTGCTAAGGTAAGGTCGGTATTACAGGTACCTAGTACACGAGATTTAACAGCGACACGTCTCAGAATCGACAACCCATTGGCGATGCCCCTGGTACTGCGTCCATAGGCGGCGGTGACCACTTACCTTCAGATGGACCGCATCGGTCTATGTTTCGACCTATTTGACATAAAAAGAACAACAAAAAAAAGAACTATTTACTCATCAAACGCCTGTTTATATGTAGTTATCTATAGGTTACGTTTGGCGCAATATGTATACTTTCTATCCATACGGTGCATTACTAATTACAAGGGATTTGGCAGTTTTTAGCCGGTTTTCTGACTTTAGGTGTTTACTACTCGTGCTGACTACAGAAGCCTTACGATACCCTAGAAATGAATTGTATAAGGTTTGAAGTCTTCGTAGTAAATCTATTGAAAAACGTTTGGTCGTAGTATAATAGACAAGTCAAAAATCATCACATCATTCAATCACCAAACTTATTATATTTAAAGAAATTAGATTTGAATCTTATTTAAATTCGGACGAAGAATATATATTTTTTTATGCCGCATGGGTCGACAAACAAGCTAACGTTCCACCTGATGGGAAGTGGTCACCGCAGCCTATGAACATTCGCAACACCAGGGGCATCGTCAATGCGATGTCAACCCTGAGACGTGAAGTTGTTAAGTCTCATGTGCCTGTAATTTCACCGGCCCCCTTACCTTTCTAACCGAAACACAGTAATACAAGTGCACTACTGCTTCACAGCGGAAATGGGTAAGGTGGTAGTACTTTCCCGGATGAACTCTGCACTGAGAGCTCTACCACTCTAACATAATATATTTTAGCAACGAAAAATTGTAATATACTGAGACATTCTTTACACATTGCCATCTGATACCAAACTAAGCAGAGCTTGCACTATGGTATCCAAATAACTGATTTACTACAAGATTACTGTTTTTATTGTCAATACACAAATATTACATCAACAAACAGATATGTTCATGCACAGCAATGTTCTAATTGAACCCACGACCTTTGGGGTGGCAGTTAGGGTGTTGAACCACAAGCCAACCGGTCTGTCAATATTGTGAAGAGCTTTTTATATTACACTAGTTGTCCCATGTGGTTCCATCTATATTTCAGTTAGGGGCATAACTTTCCATGAGAATTGCGCTATCAAATAAAAAAAACTATTTTTCTAACCCGATTGATAATTCCAAAGATCACGTTCAAACACAAATATAAACAAAATCTTCAGCTTTATTATATTAGTATAGATTTTACGGTAAATTGTTATTATCATTATAACTAAAAAATTAAGTAAAAAGCCTTACAGTGGAAAAATAATATTTTTTTAACATAATTGATTTTATTTCAAAACCCAATATCATTAAACTCTACCTTAACACTGCATCACCAGTCTTTTTAAACCTGTAACAAACAAAACAAAGATTATACAAGTGCACAAAGCTAACAGTATCACGCGGTTTCGCTCGTGTGGTCCGCTGAAGCTCAAACAGAATCATCGTAGCATGATATCGTAAAGTTGTCAAGATTTAAAAGGCCGTTTTGACAGGTAAGAATGTCATAGAAAAATCGACTTTATCGCCTCTTGCATAAGGTTTATCAATTGATCCAACGGTTTATTGTATGATGATGCAGTTCAACATTATCATAACGGTATAGGATTCATTTTTGCATAACACTCTTAGCTGTCAAAACTGGCCTATTCAATCTCGTCAACTATAAATTTGCTACAGATATATTACTAACTATGAACACGGGGATAGGGTACTTTGTAGTACCCGCCTAGCTGGGTACTTCCATCATGGTGGAAATCTGTCACCAGACGCAGGTGCGTATTATAAATTATATGATGCAGGTGAAGTGCTACAGGAAATTTACTTCTTTTGTGCAATATAATCACTAGATACCTATTTCTTAGAACGCAATATAACTAAGCAATTTATAGAATACTAGCTGTCCCCCGCGGTTTTACCCGCGTTCGCGTGGGATGTCACATGTAGGTATTATACATAAAAACCTTCCTCTTCAATCACTCTATCTATTAAAAAAATCACGCATCAAAATCCGTTGCGTAGTTTTAAAGATTTAAGCGTACATATAGGGACAGAGAAAACGACTTTGTTTTATACTATGTAGTGATGTATTTAGAAATAAAAAAGTATCTGGTTTCCATAGTTGGTACAAGCTCTGCTTAGTTTGGGATCTGATGGTTCTCGAGTCCTAACCTTATTTGATCAAAATTTATTCAACACACAAACTTGCATACTGTAATATCACTCTGCAATACATAATCGAAACTTTGTTATCCATCGCTGGACAGCAACAAAAAAAAATTACACCTATCGCCACCCCTAATCGCACCAATTAGGGGTGCTCGCTCACCCCATTCGATCATCGCGTGATAGTAACGAAATGTCAACAATCAGCACATGCACCCCATCAACTCACACATCACCAATGAATAATGACCCCTCATTTACCACAAGCAACCTATATTCAGGGTTTTATGAAATTTGTTACTTATTTCCAATATATGCAAATTTCAATTCTATAGTCTAGAAAATAAGGTGGGGTTTCATGTTGATTGAGTATGATTAAGGCATTGACTGACAAAGTGGTCATCGCAGGTGAACGACCCATATTATGAACTTGGATTACAGGCAGCAACATTGTTGATTTTGTAGTCATATTGTGAACATTTATTGTAATTTTTCAATTCTTCAATATCTTTAAATAAAGAACAAAGGGTTTGTCTAGCAATGGTAGGAAACAAAAAAAAGCTCTGAGTGCAGAGTTCGTCCGGGGAAATACCATCTTACCAATTGCAAAAGCAGTAAATCACAGTTTCGATTAAAAAGGTAAGGGGGTAAAACATGTAGAAGAGACTTAACCACTTCACGTCTCAGGGTCGACAACGCATTCGTGATGCTCCTAGTGTTACAATTGTCCAAAGGCAACGGTGACCACTTACCATCATACTTGATATAACAAAAAAAGCCTACAAAAATAAAGACACGATAGGAGTGAAGCTTTTGTATTACAGGGAAACATTTTAATTATTCATCAATCACTTTTGAATAGTACAGATTGTGTTTATCATTCATTTATTTTTCGTCACACAAAACGGTGGCGGATTAGAATTTCAAAACATTCACTTATGAAGCTTGAAAATGTCTTTAAAATTTTACTTTAATATTGATCGGTAACTAGTGTTTCCCCTGCCCTTCCAAGGGTTTAATCTATCCAGGTGATAAACAATATGTACCAAATTTTATCTAAATCCCTTTTTGCTTGTTACTTAACAAACATGCAATTTTCGACATTTATAATTTTAAATAGAATAGTGAATTTGTTTGGTTTGGCACCTACTAGAGTTTTCGATGGGTTCTCCCATCTAGGCTATAAAGTACTTACCAACTACTGCCACATTACTTACTATGGTGATATTGTGGTTAAACAAGCCTTTACAGTCAAAGGAATTCAATATAATAACAATAATAATACACAGCATAGTGAAGTACCAGGCTACCATAAACTCTAGGAGGTAGGAACTAAAGTATTGCATAAGCCACTCGCGAGACCACGTGGTTGAGCAATACACGCCTGTAATTAGGAGCTGAGTATGTACTTATAAGTTACCGACTAATATACATGGTTAGTGTGACAAGGCGATCTGTTTATGGGAAAATAACTTTACTTTAGAATCTTAGGATTTCTCAACAACTTACTGGTTTTCTTATTGCATAATTTGCTTTTCCGGAGTTAAATAAGATGTTACATCAATAAATCTGGTAGTTTCTGAATTTTATCATTACCAAGAAATAAAATTGAAGTGATTAGTTAAAACTGATGTTTATACTTGTATCATTTTTGTATGATTGAAAATTTGTCGTGTTTAAGCCTCAAAATGTCTAGCCTGTTTTAAACGAAATTTGGCATAGATGGGTAATATTTTCAGAATTGTCACGTAGAATCCATTATATCGTAGATATTATAAGATCCTTAGGGAAAGCGGGTGCAACCGCGGGGCAAAAGCTAGTTGATAAATATACAATTTTAGCTCAAGACTGCGACATGAAATATAATTTTAAACTTTCGCCACCGCTAGATGTCGCTGTGCCGAAATTAACATATTATTTAAATGAATTAATTGCGCTCAGCAATAGGTTTAGCTACTTGTCAGTTTAAGAGTGTAAGAGCGATTAGACGGTAAGACATTAGTCCCTTCAAAAGAAATCAAAGAAATCTCTGGGTTCCCTTCAACACGAATCACACAGAAATCTTATTTTTTAATAAATGAGAGGCCTCTATCATAGCCTTTATTACTTATTTTCTCTAATAAAATTTTAATTAATTAATACTAGTGATCCCTCGCGGTTTCACGTGCGTTCCCGGGGGACACTTCCCCGGGATAAGACGTAGGTAAGGGTCCTAATATCATCTGCCAGTAAAAGTCCTGACGGTTTGGAGTCCAAAAGGAACATACACATAAAAACATTGTATATGTATAGATAGATTAGTGTAGATATAGATGTATAGCCTCGGGTCAGGCTGTTGTGAACGTAGAGTTGATTGCACGCAGACGCCATTTACAATGTTTTGCAACACAACCCAACACTACAGCCGTCTCGGGAAATACCGCGTTTACATGGCTGAGCTAGCCACATATTATTTGTTATTGAGTTATTGATTGTTGTTGACTTTTGAAATTGTTTAACATTTGAAAAAATTGTCAACCTACTAATATTAATCGCATTTTTAATATAGTTTAGTACTTATAGGTTTGTAAGAATGGATGTATGGATCTTCGTTACTCTTTTACGCAAAAAATACTGAACAGATTTTGATGAAACGTGGTGCGTTGATAATTTATAGCCTTGATTAAAACATAGGCTACTTTTTACCCCGGGTAAACCTTCACGTGCCATGTCAATACGGATTTTATAAGAATTTATTATGCTTATGACGATGATTTTAAAATTAATATAAATGCCTTCCCGCCCATTATACCCAAAGAGGTAGACAGATGTCTCAATACTGAGACCCACATTCCACCAAAGATATTTAAGCCCCAATGCGAGCATTGCCGCCATCTCTCAGGCAATCCTGGGCTAGATGTAACTTCTGACAATTAAACCTCAGCTTGTAGTCGTAGCTCGAACGTTATTCCCCTCGAACGAGGCGACTTCAATTTGAGTATTCTATTTTCAAGTCCAAGTGCTCAGACCTAACCTAAAGGCATTAGAGCGTGAGTCAATTGACGCACTTCATTAATTAGTGTATAGCGTCGTCTGGGGCGTCTGCGGCCGGTCTCCATGTTTCGGAAGACTTGTCAGTGTCACCCAGAGTGTTGCGACCTTATTTACAATTCGTTACGACTTTCTTTAGAGGCCCACTTCGATTACGATAATAACCTTTGCGGTTGATAAGGCAAAATATGCATTAATGAAATATTGTTAAGGTGGAATTTTGAATGCGCTATGTGTTAACAAATGGTTTAAAAGTATATTGGGGCGTATGAATTTGTTAATCGGTTCAGATATTTTAGATTTCAAATAGTTAGTGTATGATAGGAATTCTTACTTCCTTGTTTGTAATTTTTGTTATTTTATAGTGGCGGGATATGGTGTGCGTGATAGTAAGGGGTTACCGAATGCAGACATTAGGATACGTAGTCTAGTCTAGATTCAATCGCGATCTAGTCTAACCAGCTACTGAACCTTACTTATACTATAAATGCGAAAGTAAATTCAGTATTTTACCACATTTTCACGGCTAAACGACAACACTGAACATACTGAAATTTGGCACACACAGGCTACGGCTTTTTGTCCCGGGAACGCAGATGAAACCGCGGGATTTTATAAATGCGAATGTTTATGAGAATAGGTGGATATTTGTTGATCTTTAAGGCAAAAACGTCAAACGTCTAGATTAAGATGGCTAGGTATACAATCTCAGGAATGCGTTTAAAACCACGGGAGACAGCTAGTATCGCAACATAGATTAAAATGTAATAAATATGGAAGCTTGCAACACTCGTTGACGAAATTTAGACTTCCATTTATCAGAAATATGAAATATAATTTTAAAATTCGAGCTTAATTATTAAAAGCGTAAAAAGAAACGAATTACGTTGCATAAAATCAAATGATACAGTCTAAAAGTTGCATCAAACCGAATCTGTCAAATATTATAATTATAATTATTTACCAACATTTTTGGCAACTATTTCACAATATTCACATAATATCAATCGGCCAAGATCACAAATTAAAATTTATAATCAATTAGTCATTGCAATATTAACCTTATTTTTAAGTTAATAAAGACGATAAATTTAAAGCACTTTTACGGTAAAATTTCATTGATATTTACCAAAAAGACACGTTTCGTTTTATCGAAATGATCTTTATATTTATTGGAGTTATTTTAATTTAGATACAGTTCAAAAGTAAAAATTCAACCATTTATTCAGTTTAGGCCTACGGAAGGCACTTATGAAGGTCACATTTAAAGTTACTGAAGCTACTATATCAGCTATCTGGTTTCCATAGTACAAGCTCTGCTTCGTTTGGGATCAGATGGCCGTGTGTATGGAATGCCCCAGGATATGTAGTTTTTTTAATACTTTGCAATTTAATGATCTTGTGTGTAGCTTGTCTGTGGAACCCTAAACATGAGTCATTGAACGATATTGCAGCTTATCATAATCATCACAGTAATCTTTATACCATAAATACATATTAGATGCAAAAATAGAAAATTCAAACGAGGTATTGACGTCAATGCAAACTGCCCCACTATACATCTAATACAAACGTCGACTCGCCTTCAGGACTTCGAGAGCGAACCTCTCACGTAATTACGCAGTTAGCGAAAGAGACAGAGCATAGAGCTCGCGACGAAACATCCTCGAGTGTAATTTCAGCCGACAAACAAGCACACGGACTACCTGATTACAGTCACCGCCGCCTATGAACATTTGCAACTCCAGAGCATCGCCAATGCGTTGTCGACCCTGAGACGTGAAGTTGTTATGTCTCATGTGCCTGTAATTTCACCGGCCCCCTTATCTTTCTAACCGAAACAGTAATATACGTGCACTACTGCTTCACGGCGGAAATGGGTAAGGTGGTAGTACTTCCCCATGAGAACTCTGCACTTAGAGCTATACTACTCAAATCCTGTCGTTTTTATTACTATTAATAAAATAACTATAATAACGTAACAAAGCGATAATTCATAACAATTAATTATGATGTTACATAGTTTACTCGTGTAATTATATGATTATTTAATTTAGATTATCATCATCCGGTTGCATATTAACATCGTTATGAAAATGTGTTTTTTTTTTAATGTAAATATCTTAGGTTTGTGATGCATACACACGGCCACCTCATCCTAAACAACGCAGAGCTTGTACTATGGAAACCAGATAACTGATATACTACATTAATACTAATTGTTTACCTAAATTTGCAAGAAACTAGTGGTCGCCCAGCGATCGAAATTCGACCGTAATTCTATACGATTTAAGTTTGAACTTTATTGAGATTTTTTTGTCAGAGTATAGCCTCTATGATCATTACATAGAACTTTTTTGAATTTTCTGTTTTACATTGGTTGTATGAGCGTAGGCTATTCATATTATAAACTATGTGTGTGTGTGTGTGTCAAACGTACGGTAGTGTGTGTAACGTTTATTTTAATTAATTGAATGTGTTTGTAACAATACATATTTATAAATTTAAGCTATCTACACGCATTTAACAAACATATCATGAACCTGACTGTTTTTCCTGGTCGTGATTTCGATTCCCATCCACGACTTGTGATGTAGCAGTCCATTTAACCAATAATCAAAAGCCATCCGTATAATCATTATAATATATATTATATCCTGCGATATTTTCACTACTATAATCTTCAGTCTATTAAAGTGTCAGAACCGGGAATCGAACCGAGTATCACCGACGCGATCCTTTTAACTACGTTCGGAAGTACACTAACCGCAGAAAACAGCATCAGTACTCGATCGAGCGTGACCCAGTCGCGCTCGACTGGCGGCCACTCATTTTGAAATAACATTATTATTGCTTTTAATTTGTTATTAAAGTATAAATAAATATCTATCTATATAAGTATATATATAAAAAACAGTAGTATATATAGTATTATCAGTTATCTGGTTTCTATAGGACAAGCTCTACTTAGATTGGGATCAGATGGCCGCGTCAAGAATATCTCTGGGTATTTATTTATTGAGATTATAGTCTTAAGGTGTGATGATGTCTGACGAGATAGTCATCCTTCAAACAGAAGCTTGCCCCCTAATTGTATAAATCTTGGATTTGATGTTTAAGCCGTGTCATAATATGTGGAGCAGCAGTTGCAGCGCCGTCAATGTAACACAAAATTGACTGCACCGATGATTCAAAAAAAATTCAAAATTCAAAACCATTTATTCAGTTTAGGCCCTCAGAAGGCGTTTTTTTTTAAGGAAGGAATTTTATTTTATTAAATTCTTTTTTATCTATTCTGACTTTTTGGCTATTTTATAACATCAATTTTACATATTTTTATATTTAACAATTACAAAATACTTAATAAAGCTAACATTCAAAAACAAAAAACAAAAAAAAAAAGAAATAACAAGACTACAAAATAGAAAATGACAATAATTACTTACAACTTAAACAAGAAAATTAGAGGTGCACTGTGCAGAGAGCAGCTATTTCCATACATTTTTATCTTCAATATAATGAACCACCTTGTAATACGCTTTTTCTTTCAAAACTTTCCTAATATAATTTTTAAATTTATGATCAGACATTTTGGTTACTGAAAGCGGTATCTTATTATAAAATCGAACACAATTACCAAGAAATGACTTGTTTACTTTAGTTAGTCTAAAATATGAAACAACTAACTTCTCCCTTTGTCTTGTATTAATATTATGGATATCCAATTTTGACTCAAACATTCCTATGTTTCTACGTATAAACATTATATTTTCATAAATATATAATGAAGGCAATGTCATTATATTTATTTCCCTAAATAAATCTCTTAATGATTCACGGGGACCCATACCGTAAATTGCACGAATTGCTCTGTTTTGTATAATAAATATTGATTCTATATCCGCTGCTGCTCCCCAAAATAAAATACCATAGGACAAGAGGCTATGAAAATATGCAAAATAAACTAATTTGGCTGTCTCAACATTCGTCAATTGTTTAATTTTCCTAACAGCAAATGCAGCCGAACTTAACTTAGCAGCTAGAGTATCAACCTGAGGTCCCCACTGCAATTTATTGTCTAATGTAAGACCCAAAAATACCGTTTTATTAACAAGATCAATATGGCTCCCATCTATTATTATTTGGCTATCTACTTGTGCTACATTCGGTAAAGAAAACCTTAAGCATTTAGTTTTCTTTGAATTTTGATTCCGAGCATTACACAATAAACCTCCTGGTTTGGGTAGTTTATCATTTGATATTTTTGATCCTAAGTTTAGCAATTTAAAAAAAACCATAAAAGATATCCTCCAAATCAAACCGGTTCATACCCAGCAGATAAATTAAGTCTAAATAAATAATATTTATTTATAGTTTCTAAATAATAAGATTTTTATCTATATTGTCATTTGGGAGTGCTCACCTGCACTTTCATCGCATTTGTTTTGGTATTCATTTCTAGTTTTGTTTTTCTGTATACATATGTTTTGAGTTACAACCCAGCTCTATATGTGTTATTACTTATTATGTGGTTACCTTTTGGTTGTAATTTGTATTGTGTATTCTAAATAAATTAACTTCTTATGATATGCTTGTGTTCCTTGAGTGAGGGATATTTACATCTCTCTAAGGAAATGCTTTTATGTAGCTGATGCAAAGTGAAGTGTCGCCATTATATCGTTAGAATCAATTCTATTGTACAAAATATATGCTGATATTGTATCATTACTATTGAAAATAATATTTCAGATCAATAGGACGACAGCAAATGGTTGAAAATAAATTTCTTATTTAGAACGGAATTACTAACAAACAAACACTTTATTTGTAAAAAAAAATAAAGTACCTAATTTAATGTCACCTCTTAAATACTACAATATTTTGTATTTAATTTGCTCATTTTATTTACCTTTTTATTACAAAACAAAACTATGTCTCATTTTCACAGAAATGTCAAACGACACTTCTTCTTTTTATACACAAAAAGCTATTATAATAAAACCTTTTTGACTGAAACATGCAGGCAGGTTCCATCTTTTTTTTGCTATTATCTTGGCATTGAAAATTGGGTTTGAGAATATTTATTTCTTTTAAAATAAAATACATTTATCAATTTAAATGTCAGGATGTTTGAAATGGAGATTGATCAGTAATTCTGAACACACCAATGACGTTTTCAAAACAACTGCGATTTATGATTTCCGCAAGCGAACAGCTTTGATATTCTGCAACTCGACGATGAATTCACGCAGTGACTATTCTCTGTCTCTCTCACGACTCCGCAATTAAACGAGAGGTCCGCTTTCGTCGTGTTCACCTGTACCTCTACCATGAGTTGCTATCGAAACTTACTTTAGTCACTAGCAAGTAAACTACCATCGATACAGTATTTCTCGATAGCAACTGTCAAATATGTGACTCATGGTACCGAATTTCTATAGCAAAGGCTAAAAAACGTTACTCGCTAGTGTTGACTCGTACTATCGATTTTAGTTCTTTAGGTGACCGCTAGTGGCGCTGTACAGATTTGCCATAGAAATGTTTGACGCCGTCGCTAGCGAGTACGTACGTTAAAAACTCATGGTAAAGGCACTGAGTGACCACTCGCGGTTTTTTTGACTGGACAGAAACGTGCAACTAATAATACCATAACTGAATATTGCACAAATGTATTAACAAATTTGTTCTGTCATTGGTTAGTCCTGACGTGAATGGCGAATAAACAAAGATTTTATCAAGTCAATATGAATTTTACATTTGCATAAAGTTAAAAACATTTTTTTATCTTATTTTTAAGTTTTTTTATCAAATAATGATTCATTCAACACCTTTTAATGAGTTCAGCGACTTGTGAAAATAAGCTATTAAACAAAGAGGCGGTATATTTTTAGATTTTCGGAGTCAATTGGGAAGAAATGGCACCCTTATAGATTGGTCCTGTCTTCTTGCAACCATTCTTCAAGGCTAGAGTGAATAGGCTCTTAATAAACTAGTGCGCCTCAACATCTAAGATTGCATCACTGCTTACCATCAGGTGGGATCGCAGTCAAGCACTAGTTTATATTATTTAAAAAAAAAATACAAGAAGACTATTTGCTCTTGTATATGAAATTTGAGTTGTACAATGATGTAATGAAATTTAAAAATATATTTAGGGTGGTACTCAATACCGGAGTTAAACAACTCCTGCGTCATAAGTTTAAATTCCCCTATCTTGCTTTTTAGGGTGTAGTATTGAACCCCATGTGTGGTCGGACAAGTAGGTACTTGGCCGGTAATTTTATGTAAAAAATTAAAAATAATTTATCCGCGGCAGTTATTGCATATCTACAAAAAACCTTTGTGCTTTATTCTGATTTAATAAAAATACATATGTATTAATTCAGAACATTCGGGGATTGAAGAGGACAATATATGAATTCTCCTTTACGGACAATGTCTATCAAAAATAATACTTAACTACCTATAAATGGAGAGTTTAATAAAAGTATCCTTTTGAATATAAAATCACGTTGGGACTTCAAAAAATCTTTGGTCATTACTGAGACCTCGGTCTACCTCTTCGGCGGTAATGGGCATGAAGATATACATGTATGTGTATAATTTGTAAACGTAACAATAAAAGTCTCTGTCGCGATTCGGTCAGCGTGGCGTTTTCGAAGAAGAAAAACAACGCGCGGCCATATTGCGTGCTACCAGAGAAATCAACGCAGTTATGCATATTTATGGATCTATAGCTTTCTCTCTCTTGTATTCCAGGCGAATTCAATGTCACAAGTGTTTATTGTAATCGCAAATTGTCTATAGGTTGATAAATTACTTCATTCTGCGAGAATATCTATTTAAATATGAATTGTGATTAAAAAAAAACGCGTGTGTATGTACTTATATACGCACGTAAGAAATTATAAATATATTAAATTATTCTTGAGATAAACTGCACTCAAAGAAGTGCATGCGTCTTTAATATTCAGACGTGAATATGATTTTTGTAGTATTGTTGTTCAGTTGTTGAGTATTGTCCTAAATCTTTGCACCTGTAGCAACGAATAACCGTTATTGTCATTTTAAGGTTAAGATTCACAATATAAACATTATTCACTGACAGTTGCGATTTGTGCGATGTTCCGGAGAGACAGTTATCAGCTAACTTCATGGTGTCGCTTTTTGGCTGATAGTGTGCATGCGTATCGTAAAAAATTTACTCTCATAATTTTTTCCAAACGCCCAAAAGAAGTATATTTTCAAAAGTTAACATATGTAGTGTATAAGTTTTACAATTTTAATTTTAATTCTATTAATTTGTACCTTGTTTTTAATTTTCGTATTAGTGCAAATTATGTAAGTAAAGTGTAAAATGTTGTTTCACACCTATTATTATTAAGTAGGCTTGTCCATATCTCTAGATTATGATTTATATATTGTACTGCCTATAAGCTGTTGGTGTGCCAATAAAGTAAAGTAAAGTAAGTTATCTGGAAACATACCAACGTTTTGTATAATGAACACAATAATATTAGGACCTTGAATAAGTGGCTGTTTCTTAAAAGATGGCATTAGTTGTTCTCCGTGCATAGAATTTGGAATGGTAACGCATCTCCATGAAGTACTGTATATAACCTTGAATTTCAGTGTATGTTCGTTCACTATAGTGAACACAAGGTTTTTGTTTATTAGTTCTGAAAATGTTTAGTTTTATGCCAAATAAAGTGTTTGCGGGGAATTTATTGCATTATTTTATTCAAACTGCAGCTGACGCACAATGCTCGGTCGGATATGACATGCAGAGACTGGTTTTGACGCTTCAAAAATTATAATGTTGAACTTAAGGATAAAGAACGTTCTGGCGCATCGAAAATGTTTGAAGACAAAGACTTAGAGGAATTGCTTGATCTAGACTTAACTCAGATGCTAGCAGAACTTAGAAAAACATTACAACTAGATGAGTCAAAGGTTTAAAAACGCTTTGTACCGTAATAACAGATTCAGAACATTGGATACCATGTGAGTTGTGACCGAGACGTCAAACAAAAACAGCGAGAACTTGTTCAAGGTCCTAATACAATATCCAGGACTGAGGAAGTCAGAGGATCTTTGAAAGTAGCGTCAAAGACTGAAAAGCTAAGGAAGACCGAAGAAGAAACGGGTGGATTATGTGAAGGATGAGTAATTAGGGAGTGAAGATTGCAAGTAGAAGGGCTGAATGCAAGAAATTAAGATATGCCACCGATTCCCAAAAGACTAAGAACAGGGAAGACAGGTGATATTATAATCCAACATCATAATATGGGTTGAAGAAAAATAACCTATATTGACGAGCCTTAGTGGTTCGAGACCCTGACTGCTTGAAGTTCAATTCCCGACCTGGATAAACATTTGTGTGCATGAGCATATCTGTTTGTTCTTTATTAGTTTGTGTTTAGATGATTGTTTTAAATTATATATGTAGTATATCAGTTATCTGGTTACAAGATGGATTTACAAGCAGTACAAGCTCTAGTTTGGGATCGGATAGCCGTACGTAAAGAAGATCCCAGGATATGTATTATTCGATAAAACTTCAAAGTAATAATTTAGCTGCATTGTTCTTTATTCTTATTAAAGAAATATGGATTACTCATATTTGTTTTCGATATCATATCGTAATAAATAAACCAATAAGCCCCCGATCTTAACCGAGAGCAGCCGAGCAAAAACGATTTATGCGAAACGAGTTTAATAAAAAGCGGTCAACAGGTTTTACCCTAACGCTACTTCCACGTGCGAAGCCACTAGGAAATAATAATAATGTTAAGTAATTTAAGACTAAGGTAATTTAAAATAAACATAATTTATTAAGTAGTGAACATACTTCCTGAAGCTGTTACAAACTGTTTAATATTTATGTTGCTTAGTACACAAGTCTCCACACCGAGGTTTCACCAGCGTAAATACAGGATCTTACATTTTCTCTGGATAAAAAGAATGCTATGCATGCTCTATCTATTGTCAAGTTTGATCCAAATCAGTTTATTTATTTATTAAATACTAGCTGTCCCCCGCGGTTTCACCTGCGTTCCCGAGGGATGTAACATTTTCCCGGCTCAAAAAGTTACCTATTTTACTTGCGTGAAAGCCTAAGAAACATACTTACATACACATTAATAATATTATGTCCCCCGCGGTTTCACCCGCGTTCCCGAGGGATGATACATTTTCCCTGGATAATAAGTAGCCTATGTTACTCAGTGATAATGTAGCTATCTAACGGCAAAAGAATTTTTGAAATCGGTCCAGTGGTTTTTATGTTTATTCGTTACATACAAAAATACAAATCTTTCCTCTTTATAATATTAGTGTAGATGACACATCAACATGATCACTATACATATTAAGCATTTGCATTTTATAATGAAGTAATGTTACAGTATTTAGATATGTACACTAATTATAGATCTGCACAGCCTTGACCACATTTGCACCTGTCGATTCATAAGACACTTCAACATACACTGTAAAGGCCTCAAGTAGAATGAGTTATTTTAAGAGTTCTGTCTTGGATTTATAGATTTCATTAAGGATCATTGTAAAATTATTATAGTACTACGCTCAAGTTCTACAGAAAATATACTCTATAACAAAAAGCAGAAGGTTCCATTTAGTTTTATACATTAATTCTACGTAAAAATATTTCGCAAGTAAGACAAAAAATATAACATAAGGCAACAGAATCTCAACTGTCGCAACCGACTCAATGCGTTTCAAAAATGTGATGCAAACACAAAACCGTGATCCATATCAATTGTCACAGCATCTGACTTAGACTATTTTAATGATTAATAGACAATGCATTTTTAAACTGCAACTAAAATAGCGTTTCGAAATACCGAGATAATTTCCATGCGTTTCAGTGATGTAAAGCATGCAAAACTTGATCTATAACCTAAATAGGTTGTGAAAGAAGGTACAAATAAAAAATACGGTCAACCTGACGGAAAAAATAAAAACGACGAATGATCACTATAGTAAACAGAACATAATTTTAGCAATGTTTAATTTCACGGTCAGTTTGAGTACGGAGAGCGGCGCAGGCGCAAGGTCGCCGTTGCATGATATTTTAAACTGTAAATCATGAGTACCTTATACTATTGTGATAGTTTTAAATGAAACCGTATCGGAGGTGTGGCGTACATTCCTGGCTGCTCGTTGAGAATTGGCGACTGTTTTATTCGTTACATAGCAATCTAGAGGATATAAAATTGAACAAAGAATTTTCGTCTATAGAGATAGGTTTTATAATCGTATAAAGCTGTCGGGATCCAAAAGGCAGACCAACTGAAGAAACATCATCGAAATCTAAATATCAATAATTAGAAATGGAAATAGTTTTTTCATTGTCATTTTTTTCATTGACAAGCCAGTTGGCTTTGTGGTTAACGCTCTGACTGTCAAACCTAAGGTCGCGGGTTCGATTCCCACCCAGGAAAAACATTTGTGTGCATGAATATCTATATAAGTATGTATTTAGAAAAAAAAGTAGTATATGTAGTAAACCAGTTATCAGTTATCGAAAATAGCAGGTACTTTCCATAGTACAAGCTCTGCTTAGTTTGGGACCAAATGGCCGTGTGTAACAGAATGTCCCAGGATATTTATTTATTTTATTTATTTTGGGCTTAGGCAAAACAATTGCGCCTTAACAGGCCTTATGCCACACCGGAGCCCTTATTAAAGATATTCACTGAGTGAAATCCAATGATATTACTGTTTCCCTAAGCAAGAACATCTTCATTTCATATCCTAAGAACGGGTAAGACCATAAAAGGCTTCGGCGGTAAATACCTCCGAACCGTAAGCTAAGCAACTTTGAATTTCAATAGTGGTCTAACCTATATAAATGGTTTTAAATTTTAAATGAGCTAAAGAGCGTAGCTAAAAATATATGGTTTTAAAAAGACGTTTTTAAAAAGAGTAATTGCTGAGTTTATTGCCGGCTCTTCTCAGTAAAAAAGCAACCATCCGGGCCGGTGTTAGAGTCAGACTATTCATAAGTGCTTGTATTCCATAGATCTCAATTTAAACTTTCCCCTATAATTTTCTATAAAATACAAAATTGAAAAGTGACATGATGTGATAAATGCATCACATTAAAGGACGTTAGAAAACAAGTGACAGTGAATGCAACAATTCAAATAATGAGCTTTCTCACTGAACGCCTATCGGTAATACAACATGAAATGGTTTAGAGAAAACGACATCACATTACTGCCTCAGCGTTCGCTTGCATCAATCAGGTTTCACTTTGAACAGCTTTTCTTTAAATGAAGGTAAATAGAGCTAATTGAAATAAGCGATTGGAGTTGCTCGTCAATACTTTTGATATCAATAAAAATGTTGGAAATCAAAAGTATCTCAACAGACAGAACAGTCTCAGGGAATATGAAAGTTGTTTTGCTTTATATTAAACAGAATTTATATGATTTTTTAAAAATAAGATTATACCAATAAATAAACGTAAAATCTGTTGTCTAGTATGGTTTTTCATTTTTTTTTGTATGGACTAGAAGTACTCTAGCCTTTATTGGCTTTGACTCCCTTATATGGACAATTCGGCGAGTGCTGACGGCTCTCAACCGAGGGCCACACGCTTCTATTTGATCAGAAAAAGGATAACAAAGAAACTAGAGCGATTAATTTCGTCAGATCAGCAGCTTCCTATTAGAATTTACTTCAATATTTTCTGAGCCAAACTCTATCTAGTTGAGTAATTTAATATTTTTTATTATTGCATTCGGATATTATTGTTTATTCATATATAATATAGGATATGTAATCCTACTTTTGTTTTTTCTAAATATCAGTTATCTTGTTTAAACCATAGTACAACCTCTGTTTAATTTTAGCATCAGATGGTCGTGTGTAAAGAAACTAAACTAAGACTGTAGGAGTAAGAAACAAAATATCAAACATTTAGTCACACTGGATAAATGATGCCACTGGTATAGATGTAACGGTATAAGAAATGTCCCTATTACATAAGTATGGTTCAGAGCAAAATCAATTGGCAGTACGATAACTATTACAAAAAGTGGTTTGATTACACAGTCTGTACACAGCTATTGAAGCATAGACCGATGAGGCAAATTGTATATAGAGCCGGATATTACGAAGAAAATGGTGAAATTAAATGTTGAGATCTGTTTTGATCATGGAGAATGTTCTAGAATACGATTTTGAGCTCCCATTCTTTGTACGAAGCGTAACATGAAAATATTTTGATTGGAATTAGTCGGAATCTAATACCGGTTCGGAAGATTGCTTTTGCTGAAAAGAGAAATACTAACTCCGCAGCTACTCTTTTAGAACAAACTTAGATAAATCATATGCATTATAGTCACATGAGACTTAACAACTTCACGTCTCAGGGAAGACAACGCATTGGCGATGGCCCTGGTGTTGCAAACGTCCATAGGCCGCAGTGACCACTTCCCATCAGATGAACCGTTTGCTTGTTTGTCCAGCCTGCCCAAACTCTCAAACCTTGCGTCTTAATTATAGATAAAGACTTATTATAGTAAAAATCAAAATAAGAGTAGATACACAAAGCGATTTTAGATGTTATAGATACTACATGGCATTCGTTCATACTACCATTGAAAGAGGTTACAGCGATCCAATAAACGACAACTAGAAACAGAAATTGTCAGATAAATAATATGAAATGTAAGTGTCACAAAGGGTAAGCGAAACGGTGACTGAGCGTCCATACGTATTGTACAATGCTATTAACGAGAGCAAAAGGTATTCGGCAATATTCGTAGCTACTCGTGTACCCGATTGGGACATCTATAGAATCAAATAGCTTAATTAAACTACCATATAAATCTGTCCAATTAATACTTTTGTCAAGTGTTGTGATAAAACTAAATAATGCTTTACAATTTCTGTGTGTTTCCTTTTATAATTCAAGAATACTTTAGATTTAGGTCATTGAAATATTGTTAGTGATTAAATTCTTCAAGGATTTATTTTTATTTTTACTATATTATTACCTGCCTATGATCTGTCTGAACGTTTAGACCAATCTTGATAAAAATTGGTATGTAATCTAAACACGTCATTGCGCGAATTATATGTTATGATTTTGAAGATTAAATATATCGATAAACGCGTTTCTCCCACGTTATATTTAATCTTGAAATTTAATTCAATTAATCTGACATATACCAGCTGTCTCCCATTTTAATTAATTTAAATTGCATTTAAAATGAGGCAGTACATCGGTACAAGACCGCGTAAAAAACATTGTGCGACTATACCACAGCAAGCATACATTTACTACAATACAATTGTTTCTACCGATCGAAATAGCAACCAAGGTTTGATTAAGGGGTCATGTCTCCTAAAGTGTAGTAAACCAAGCGATTTCCGACCTTATTGCTTAGTGAGAGAAGTTGTGTTAGTTCATTTTCTATCGCAAGATAAGGAAGGCAAACTTATCATAACGTTTTCCTTTCTCTCATAGATCATGAGATTTTTGATGCAATGTGAAGGAATCAAAGATAAAATTATTTGGAAAAACATTTGGCCATTATTGATGTGAAATACTAATTCTATATGTTTGTAGATAGAATGTTAAAGATTGAGGGAAATTAGTCGAAGGATAACTTAAAAGACAGAGAAGTAACAATTCAGAATTTTTAACGACTTTCAAATATTATTATCTATCCAAAATAAACATTCAATGAATATAGACATTTGAAAGAAAATGGTGAAATTTAAAGGTACAGTTAAATATTTCCTTTCACGCCACTAGATGTCGCTGTCCCGAAATAAAACGAGCTATGGTTTCGTTCTCACGATTTGGATATATACCCTCAGTTTGGATTTTGTGCGTTAACTCTGGTTTCCCTTCATCACGAAAAAATCTTTCGCCTTTTACTAAAGATTTCCGTGGAGGGGAACACTCAAATGAGTCTAAGATATTTTTGACGCGCTGCTGTAACAGGCGGGGCTTATAATTCCTTTGTATCACAATACTATCATGTCAGGTTACTCTAAGGGCAACGATAGATTAATGTAACATTAACAAAAAACCTCAATAAAATTCTAACTTAAATCATATAGAATTAAGATCGAATTTTGATCGTGGCCACCATTATGCGACCACAAGTATAGATAGATAGATGTTATAATCGATAATTTGATCTGATTAATAAAATGTATAGTTTATAGGTGCTTATAAAAACTTTTCTTAGTAAACTACCTTAGAATATTGACTAAGCTAGTAGCAATATACATTTATTAAAATAAATATGCAGACGAATATAGTCAACAAAAATTATAATTACTTGAGAGAGTAATACCCTAAAATGAGATACGGGTTGAACTAAAGAGCTCTAAAAACTTTCATCGCATTATACGTGCGACGGTAAATACGTACTGAAAGTCCATAAAGGCGGGGGTCTGTGGGAATCATAAAACCATAAGAGAACCGAAATTGCGTACACACATTGCAGTTGTACCACTGTAAGAGGTTAACGAAACCAATACAATAAATGACAATATTCCAAACAGAAAATGTCGAATTACAATAATATTAAATGTATTTGACACAAAAGGTCAAATGTTATTAAACGGTAACCGGGCGTCCGTGCGCACAATGCTGTATTTATAGGCTATTGACGAACAGGCAAATGATCATGTCTCCTAAAGTACAGATAATAAACCAATTTCCAACCTTATTGCTTTGTATAAGAGACGTTTTGGGATCGCCTATTCTCTATTGCAAGATAAAGTAGTTTAAAACTCAACACAATGTTTTCCTTTCTCTCGAAGATCTTGAGATATTTAATGCAATTTGAAGTAATCAATGACGTTTAGAAAAATATGTGATTCACGTGAAATATTATCACTTGATTTTCTGAATGGAAATTTTAGACATTTAACGAAATATGTAAATAGACAAGATAGAAGATAAAGAAGCAAGACTTCTTTTATACAATTTTCTTTTTACCCAAAAAGAATAATTTACTATCTCAAAATTTATAATAAATCAGTAGTATTTATTTTGTAGGACATCATTATTATATTCTAATACCAAATGCAGAATCAAACATGTACTTTTTGCGCCACTAGATGTCGCTGTACCGAGATTAAACGAGCTATGGTTACGTTCTCACGATTTGGATATATACCCTCAGTATTAAAATTTAAGTTAACTCTGGTTTCCTTTCATCACGAAAAAATCTTTCGCCTTTTACTAAAGATTTCCGTGGAGGGGAACACTCAAATGAGTCTATGATATTTTTGACGCGCTGCTGTAACAGGCGGGGCTTATAATTCCTATATAAGACAATACTACGTGTCAGATTACTCTATGGGTAATGATAGATTAATCTGACAGTAACAAAAATATTAGGCGATTTAAATTATTTTCAGATGAGTTTAAAATAGAAAACGACAAATTAGCAGGAGCAAGAGAAAATAAGTCTGTGCTTGCTCGGCTCTCCCGTTCCCCGATATGATGTACTTTAAAACTGAAAAAACCTGCGAACAAAAGACATCACAAAAATTGTAACGATTTATATGGATCGCAGAATAGTTTATAGAGACTGGCAGGGAACCGAAATACACCCATGAACACGTCGGTGTTTTGGTTTTTCTGAAGATTAGCAAGGTCACAGACTATTAAATAGTTTGGTAAGGTCGTTTATTAATACTGTGGAAAGGACTCCGAAAGTACTGACTTTCGGAGTCCTTACCATATTAGCACTGGCTAATGTTCAGTTAAAAAAACATGGTGAACTGTGGATCTGAGTAGCTTTGCTTTTCATATATTGATTAAAAAGATTATGTGTATAGGTAATTCTTTATCATCCCCCCCCCCCCTGCGATTTCATCCCCCCAAAGGATGTAACATTTTCCCGTGATTAAAAGTACCCTATGTGTTATTCCAGGTTATAAACTATCTGTGTGCCAAGTTTCATCCAAATTCGTGTAGTCGTTTTTGCGTGAAAGAGTAACAAATTCATTGCATTTTCTTTTCTTGAATTAGTAGAATAATAATGACAGTCAGTTTGAAAATTAAACTAGATAATTTTTTTTTTTTTTTATACTTGGTCCGACAAACAAGCAGACGGTCCACCTGATGGTAAGTAGTCACCGCACTATGGTCACAGCCGCCTATGGACATTTGCAATACTTGGGGCATCGCCAATGCGTTGTCGACCCTGACACATGAAGTTAACAACTTCTCAGTCTCATGTGCCTGTAATTTCACCGGCCCCCTTACCTTTCTAACCGAAACACAGTAATACAAGTGCACTACTACTTCACGGCAGAAATGGGTAAGGTGGTAGTACTTCCCCGGACGAACTCTGCATATTATCTCACATAAGTATGTGAATAGGTACCAATAATACAACGTGTAATTGCTAAGACTACAACCAATTTATGACAAATTCACACAACATTTATTACTGTCATTGATGCCGCTACCCTTCACACCAATTTACTCTTAACAAATAAAATTATACAGTCCAATATTAATTGGCAACTGCTGCGACATAAGGCGTTTGAGAATGGTCAGAACGATCAAGAGGCAAAAATGGCTCTCCAACTAAATGCCATTGTGTAAACTGTATCAAGGTTAAGTTCTGGAGTCTATTAAGTCCGTTTTGACTGAAGAGTTTTATAGAAAAATGAACCCTATGTAGTAATGACAAGGTTCATCTATATCATCATAAAATTAACTATTGGATCAATAGATGCACCTTAACAGTCAAGGTATAGAGACGATTATTCTCTGACGTTATTAGTTGACAAACGGACTTTTTAGATCTCGACAAACCAATTCTAGTATTAGTATGCCATAGTATATGCGTACACAGTAGGATCAAGGTTTTAGATTCTTTTAGCTCAACGTTCGTTGGTTTGAATGAACTTTCAGTACACTATACTTGTGTATAGTAGCTCGTTTTTGTTTGACAAAGGATTCATTTACGATAAGTTATACACTGAGCTTTTTAATGAAAATAATTTCTTTATTTTTAATTGGATTGAAACTTGGTTTACCGTTAATAAATATAAATATAAATAAATATATCCTGGGACATTCTTTTTACACACGGCCATCTGATCCCAAACGAAGCAGAGCTTGTACTATGGAAACCAGACAACTGATATACTACATATACTACTTTTTTTTTCTAAATATACTCGTATACTTATTTATATACATATTTACACCCAGACACAGAACAAACAGACATGTTCATGCACACAAATGTTTGTCCTGGGTGGGAATCGAACCCGCTACCTTCGGTTTGGCAGTCAGGGTCGCTAACCACCAAGCCAACTGGCCTATCATATCTGTGACAATATACTGTGACCAAGTTCGTGCAAAACAAACTTGTTTTTTTTTTTTTTTTATGCCACTTGGGCCGACAAACAAGCAGACGGTCCACCTGATGGTAAGTGGTCACCGCCGCCTATGGACATTTGCAACACTAGGAGCATCGCCAATGCGTTGTCGACCCTGAGACGTGAAGTTGTTAAGTCTCATGTGCCTGTAATTTCACCACCCCCCTTACCTTTCTAACCGAAACACAGTAATACAATTGCACTACTGCTTCACGGCGGAAATGGGTAAGGTGGTAGTACTTCCCCGGACGAACTCTGCACTAAGAGCTCTACTACTCAAAATTAAAATAGACGGACGTAATCTTGTTAATTAAAATGCCATTTTGTAACATACAACTTATTATAAATGCAAAAGTTTGTGAGGATAGGTGAAAAGTTATTTGGTACTCTTTCACGCAAAAACTGCTAAACGGATTTGGATGAAACTTGCCACATAGATAGAACATGACCTGAATAACATATAGGATGCCTTTCTTCCCGGGAATATGTTACATCCTTCGGGAACACGGGTGAAACCGTGAGGGGCAGCTAGTTAATCAATAAGAGTGGTTTCGCACTACGTCCGATCAGAATCCGTAAAAATACTGTCCGGACTTCTGGAGTAGTCGTAGAACTACTGGTATGGTAGTTTTGCATTGGATCCTATTGCTTTAGAGTTTTCCAAATCTGTATTTCGATCGAACGTAATCCGAAACTGCTCTAACTGTACTTTTAATATCCAAAAAACGTCACAAAACGCAAATATTTGTAATAAAAATTTATTTGAGAAGTTCCAAAAGTCTAAAATTAAAATCATTTATAAAGTTTAGGTCCGCAGATGGCACTTATGAAGGTTAAATTTCAGTTATTGATGCTACCACTTCGGAAGTCAGCCTTCAACTGACAAGAACCGGCAAGATACTCAGCTAAGTTACATTATTTTTTAAATAAATTTTATTTTTATTTTATATGATTTTATATTTACAAAAAACTTAATATAGGTAACATTCAACAGGCCTATTCAATATAAATAAATGACATGTGAAGATTATTGACACTGAGACCACGTGGGCGATGGGCCAGCGGCTTGCAGAACCGGTTCGAATCCCGGACCGACTGACCCACTGAACCCGTGGCGCGAGTATCTCCGATTCACAAATAAGGATTGTACAAAAACTCATTACAGTTATGATGATCTGCATGAACAGCGTCATCACATTAGTCATTCATAGAAATGTTTTTATAGCGAAGTTATTTATGGTTTTGATTATTTATTATATTTGAATATCACAGCTTTACATAAGTACGAGAAGTAGAGAGAAATAAGGTTAATTCTACTAATATTAAAAGTGCGAAAGTTTGTGAGGTTGGATGCTATAAGAAAATACTAATAATAATATTATGAACGAAATATGTACGTTTTATAAAAATCAAATAAAACAACGAACTTTTTAAATAGCCCCCGCGTTATATTGGGGAATGCCGTGTTTTACGGGGGATTGAAATCGCGTAATATGACAATGCGTTATACGAGTACCGTGTTATTGGGGGTATTATTGTATATATACAGTACATATTTCGTTCATAATATAGTATTTTCTTTATATTTGATTTAAACCCCGTTTAGCGAGAAAAGTTAAAGGTGAATAATTTATACATAATGAGAATACTCCTATAACGCGGAACCAATCTACCGTGTTATAGGGGGATTACTGTATATTACTCTTTCACGCAATTACGAATTTGATAGCACATACTTTGATAATTTATAACCCGGATTAACACATAGAATTTCCCAGGATAATATAATAATAAGTAGCCATGTCCCTCACCATACTACAGCTATGTTTGTGCCAAATTTCACCAAGATTGGTTCAATCGTTTAGTCGTGAAAGCGTAACAAACAAACAAACTGACTTTCGCATTCATAATATTATTAGTGAGAATGATTAGTTGCGAAGATTACCCTCTGCGTCCAAACTTACAAACCCAACTCTTTATAATAGTGTAGATAACGAATTTCCATTCTATAATAGTTTAGCGAACTTACAATCCAAGGTTATCTGTGGAAGAAAGAAAAAGGCCTACTTAAAAACAAAAAAAGGCCATCAATAATCACAATTCGTTCTATCATTTTACTTATTGCACGATTTGTGACATTTTAAATGAACATAATTAAAAAAGCATTGACAATAAAATAAACGACGAAAAACAGCAAATGAGCGTAAACATTTCCGAGATCTCAATCGCCATTTCCTAATAGCGTTCAACTAATTCTTTAAAACTGACAAAAAAATACAATTACAATTTACAATAACCGAAAACTATGAACCAGTGCAGCTTAAAAAATATTCGGCACCTCAATTTCATGTCACCTTCACGGCGAATGGCTGCCCACTGTTTTGATGATTGCCCATCGCTGATTTCGTACAAGGAGTCAACGGTCTACTGACCATCACTTGAATTGAGAAAAAACACCCTTTTTTCATCACCTGTCTTGTAATGGAATTTTTAACATCGATTCACGCGAGTGACTTGACGGCATTGCAAGTGAGACGTTTTTTTATAAATAATTGTATCACGCCATTAGTGTTACTGTTTAATTTGAAATTGAATAGTTAAAAATAGTTTTTTTTTTTCAAGTAATTGTAGTATTACATAGATAGAAAGAAACCTTTATTAATATAATGAACCTAAACAGTTTTGAACGCGTAAATCTGTAGAACTTCTGTTGTTTTTTTATTCGCTATGCCAATTCTAATATAAGGCTATTTATAGATCCATTGTATGATGATGCTGATGAACCTTATCACAGAGCAATAGGTTTAATTTTTCTATAACATTTTAGCTGTCAAAAAGGGCCATCGGCCTGCTCTGTTCCCAATCATTAGGGGCGGCGATATATGTTTTCTCACTTCTCCATTCGAACCACATATCACACCTTGTGTGATGACCGCTCGATGTAAGAAAATTGCACTATTTCAGTAGGCAGATAGTCCAGTCCAGTCCAGTTTATAACCGAAACAGTAATACTAGTGCACTACTGCTTCACCACGGAAATACTACAACTTCTAAACAATAGGGATGTGTCCTGACATGTCAAATCAGCAATTCTTGTATGGAGTTTTTCACAAAATAGCAAGTTGTGACGTCATCAGTGCACAGAATCAAATAACATACTCATTGTGATTAGATCGGTACTTAAAAATCAGATCAATGATTAAATTTTGATCACATTTGATGTCTTCGCAAATTTTTGGATTTTTAATACACTGGTTAAACACAATGGTTAGTGTTTTACAATTTATCATTAATACAGGTGAGTTGCCTATTCAGTTCCAAGAACCCAACTACATACTACCCAATACCCCTACAAGATAAATATAATAATACTAGCTGTCCTCCGCGGTTTCACCCGCGTTCCCGAGGGATGTAACATTTTCCTGGACAAGTATCCTATGTTACTTCTAATACCTCCAAGAATATGTGTACAAAGTTTCATGTTGTTTAACTCTACGACATCCACACATCTCGTTCATGTGGTAGTATTCGTCGCTACCAAAAAACATCAGCTGTGACTCATAATCTCATATTTATAACAAAATATAAAAGAAGCCTTTGGATTTTTGAGAAAACCACAGTCGTGTATATCAATATTTTTATTTTTGTTACCGTCACGATCCTATCGTTACTTTTAAAGTTTCATAAAAACAACCTTCAAGCCTAATGAACCATCGAGACAATGAATAAAACTAGTATTTTTTTTTTTTACTTTTTCCAATGGTCGATTTGATAGACCGTGAATAGTATCTACTTAGTTAAAGGTTACAATTAATTTTAAAAGCAATTTTTATTACGTAGAGTAATCTGATTTCTGGAAATCTCGAGAATTTTGCTATAAGTCGACAATAAATTGGTCAGTAGTTGAAGTCTGACGCTGTAATAGTCGTGGGTCAAATCCTACAATGAGATTTCATAAAGAGACCTCACGGGGCCACTCTGAAGTACCCATCTGAACGACTTTGATACTTCTCGAATAAAACCTACTTGTGTGTTACTACAAAAAAAAACGAAAGTGATTCCCTTGATTAACTGCCATGATATTATTAATGGAACTTTTATCCATGAGTCTATCGAACTATAAGTCCTTGATGAAGAGATAGAGATGTCTATAAATTCCAGATCAAAGAAGCCAAGTTTTTGTAAGTTAAGTTTGAGCAAAGTCTAAGTACTCTCTATAGATCACAGCCTCAGATTCTAGCGTTGGTTCAGAAGGTTGAATTTACTTTGAAGATTAGAAGAACACTTGCCTAGTGGGACCAACAATACCTTACGTGGTGGACCTTGTCACAGTTCCACATAAATATCTTTTCATATATATATTACGCACGCTTGACACACATTTAATAAATCAAGGCATGTTGCTTTTAGATTGAGTTATCGCACTTGTTATTATTTCGTTCAATAATTTAAATGTTGTTATTTAATCAACGTTGCTCGGTTGGGAGTCGCTGACTCCCAGGCTACGCCACAAGTCGTGGGTTCGATCCCCACCTAGATTAAACATTCTAGTACATTAACACGGCTGTTTGTTCTGCCTGGGTGTTAATAGCCCTTCGGCACTCTGGGCTAGTTCACAGGGCACCGGCATCTATGCGGCTCCTGTCAAATCACTGACGCCTTACCGATGTTATAAAAGGAATGGTAGAAACGGTCATCGGTAACGGAGAGAATATGTTCTGAGATTGGATCGGAGTGTCTGACGTCCGCGCTCTATGAGCTCTCATATTTCAAGGTGTTTAGCATTTATTGAAATTAATTAACATTTTTCGGGAAGACATTAGTTCCTAAAATACAGTTTTATTTTAGTTTTAAACCTAGAGCTACATTGTATAGATCATTTAACTTCACTTTAATTGTCAAGTCCCCATGGCCACCAATAGGTAATAGAGGCAATGAATTCAAGTGCACCACAGCTTCACGGTGGATTAAGGTAGTTTTTAAAAGAATCGGAAACATATGTCTTGCAACACTGACCTTAGTTAATACCTATTGTAGAATTCATTATCGCATTAAAAACAGATGTTGGCTGCACGCGCGGTGCCGCTGCGTGCCATGTGTTGTGGTGTATTGTGATAAGAACCTGATATACTGCTTATGGTAAATATTACAAACCTTTATTAGATGTTTTTTCGTCTCTAAAATATAGTTATAACACCCATATATTTATATCACCCATTTCCAACTTAAAGCTGTAGTGCACTTGTATTACTGTGTTTCGGTTAGAAAGGGGCGGTGAAATTACAGACACATGAGCCTTAACAAGTTCACGTCTCGATATTCAGGATGGATAACGCATTGGCGATTCCCCTGGTGTTGTAAATGTCCATAGGCGGTAGTGACCACTTACCATCAGGTGGATCGTCTGCTTGTTTCGCGTCTTGAAGCGATCAAATGTTTTCCTGAGTAGAAAGATAGCCGTCGCTAAAAGGTTACAGAATAGTCGGTCAAAAAATTCCCACAAACAATCAAACATATAAAAAAGGTAAGCTTTTTTAATTAACTTCAGTCTTACCGTCAGCTTGTTTATACATTAAATGTAATTACTAATTATTGTAATTACTAAGTTTATTGCCGACTCTTCACGTTAAAGGTAACCTTCTGAACCGGCGTTTTAGTCTAACCATTTATAAGTCTAAATATATATTTTTTTTATTTTATTTCAGTTCAATCACGTAAATAAACGATTTTTTGAGGTTAGGTATTATTTGAGACAATTTAAAATGTTATAATACACTCATTCACTTTTACTTGTACTTGTAATGATCTATAATGGATAAAACATTACCGACATAGCTCAATAATACTCAAATTACACTATTACATAAAAACTAAAACGTAACGTCACGTCACTTTGTAAGTTTCCGCCAAAAAGTCCGCATTTTTGTTCATAATTTACTCCTGCATCAAACCTCCTTGCTCTTAAATGAAACTCGCTTACACCATCAACTAGTGATGTGCTAAAATTAGCAGTAATTAAGCATGCTTACCTACTCTTGTACGACAATGGATTTCCCAGCGGGCCGCATAATCTCTGTCACTTATTACGTTGCAACATTAAAATATACACTATGCAATATATCGTATGCAATTTTATCGTATACTAACTGCCCCCGTGGTTTCGCGTTGGAAAGGATGTAAAATCTTACCGAGACAAAAGTAGTCTTAAGTTATTCCTTATAACATCCACTAACTGTCAGTGTAAGTGAAAACAAACAGTCAGACAGACAATAAATGAAAAAAATGTTATGTTATAAGACCGTATATACTCTCATATGCTAAAATATGCTATTTTGATGTTACAAACAGAAACTAAAATTTTATTTCTTTGTATCTATAGATAATAGTGCAGGGTCTCACCATCCTACGGGGAGGTGTAGCCTAAAATACGAGTAGTAAGCATGGAATTTCTTGAAGAAAACGTGAGATTTTCAACTTGAGGGGGTAGGCAGCCAGGCGAGCACCACGAAGTAGTGCGCCATCGTGCTATGAGTTCCTCACCATAGTTTCCTACATCGATTGTAAGAGGAACAGCGATTCTCGCAATTTAAGGTCACTACTATAACTAAGCTATCCACAATGAATATGGAATGAACTCCTCATTACGGTCTTCCCGTACCGATACTACATGGGATTCATTCAGAAAGACCTCTTCAACGTCGACAACCTCCTTGGCATTGCAAATCCACAAGAATCGATATTGACGTTAGAAGGTGGACCGTTACTGATTGTCAAGCTCTTCACATCAAAGAATCTTAAACCCAGGGGTTATCTAGCTACGCCACTGCTTAAACCCCGGAAGCAGGGTTTGATATATTACCCAAAATACGGTATCCCAAGTATATAATCTATCGCCTATATGAGTGCAACAACATCTTGAAGGCGAGATATTTAACTAGTTTCCTAAAAACCAAAGACAAAAAAACAGCTTTTTTACTCAAATTCTTCGAAACAATGAATAACCGTTAGTCATTCAAACCATACCGTTTTTAAATTCATTGTCTGGATGCACGCATATATTAGATTTGTGATTGACAGTCGCATCCTTTTGAGATTTTATTAAACGACACAATGCATGTTGAGGGTTTGATGTACCGTCGACTTTTAGTTTACAGGCTTGTGTTTGAGGTAAGAGAAGATGTGTTCGATCCAGCGCTGGCCCTGGGGTACAGCTAGAGAAGCAGTCGCTCTAGGCGCCAGGTGGCAAAGAGCGCCAAAATAAATAGCTAATTACAGCGGTAAGAACTATGCTTATATTAAAGAAGCTCCAGTGTTATAATTAGAGCTTATTGATTTAACATCATTAAAGGTTAATTTTTGCAATAAAAATAATTTAATTAAGCTGAAATACAATTTATGTAATTTAAACCATCGACTAAAGGGCGCCGAAAGACAATCTCCCTCCGGTAAGGGCTCTAGGGCCGGCGGTAGTTCGAAGGTGGTAAGCACACAGCCTAGAAGGGAACTGGCTATCTAGTGCAGCTGTCGGAACCAATCGACAGATGTTTGGCGACAGAGTTTCAACTAAAGGGTAGTAGCCAGCCAGGCGGGTACTTCAAAGAATCCGTCCACCGTGCTCTGGTTTCCAAAGTTCTGGCTCATGGTAAGATTCAAACCCACAACTCTACCAACTGAGCTATAGGCACCTATGAAGGTGTCCAGTTGGACAATGGATCATGTTTTCTGTCGTTTATCAAGAAGTAAGTTTAGCAAGCTCGATAATATAATATCCCCGATAATCATAATGCGTTATAAATATAATTTAAATGAACATCCCTTGGTACTTTCTTTACACACGGCCATCTGATACCAAACTAAGCAGAACTTGTACTATGGATACTAGATAACTAAAATCACAAAGTTTTGTTGACGTTATAATCTAGATTAAAACAAAAGAAATCCACCAAAACAGTAAAACGTGTTAGTACCGAATTGTACATCACTCATTGAGAAACTAGTGTTGCGCAAGTTAATATCGATACCAAATCGATTCTCCCCGACCGAGATACAGTATCGTGAATTGACGATTGCGATCGCACGTACTTCCGTGCTTTTTGATAGCACGCAAATAACGTTTAGATATGCGTTAAATTTTGCATGCGGATCTTGATTTTAGATTGACATTTGTATCAACAGGCTTGAAGGTTTTAAACCAGAGACAAATAGAATTTGTGTATATCCTTCTAATATTATAAATGCGAATGTTTGTTTCTCTTTCATGTAAAAACTACCGAACAAATTTGGGTGAAACTTGGCACATAGATAGAGCATATCCTGGAATAACATACTACTTTCTATCCCAGTGAAATGTGACATCCCACGGGAGCGCGGGTGAAACCGCGGGGAACAGTTCTTAATATAATTCTAAAGGAATTTACACTATATTATTTATATCAGTGACGACCTGTAAATGGCTAACCTAATTTTTAGACTGATTTTAGACACAATTTCGTAACCTGTTGGTCCTCCTAAAATAATGCGCTTTATTATAAACCAAAAGAGTGCACAACGGTTTAAAATCAAATTGAAATCTTTTCTTTTTCATCATCAAAAGATAGAAGAATTGCAGCGGCATGATACAAGTGCTATATAATATGAAAATAAAATATAATGAATGTATAATAAAAAATGTGCGTACATACGTAATAGACGTAATATATATTTTAAAAAAAAATTCTCTTAAGTTACTAAAATAGGGTACTTACTCATGGCATCAAATTTGTTAATTTTATTTTATTATTATTATTTTTTTTTTTTTTTGTGTTTTCTAGCTTTCACTTCCTTATTTTGTCACTGTTAACTGTTCACTGCTCTTACTCTTACTCTCTTTAATATAATTGTTATCATGTAATCCTGCCTGGACTTCACTACACGGCCCCAACGGAAGACCAGCGCTGGTTATGCATTTGTATAATCAGCTTCATGCTGAGTTGGTGGACCTTTTTGTGACACATCAGTTGATTTAACATGTAAAATTATACATATCATATTTATTTATTAGGTTAATTAATGTTTTTTTATGTGTATGATTTTTTTCTTTTTTTTTTATGTAATATTCGTCACAAATAAACATTTCTTTCTTTCTTTCTTTCTTTTCATTTCACTATAACATTCTCATATGTCAAATGGGACTTTTAATATTAGACAGATTATAAGTTATCTGGATCATCATACAAATTAAGTACTGAATCAAACAGTAAAACCATATTTCAAAAGCAATTAAAAAAATCTATGACAAAATTTTACTTTTACTACCTACCCTAAACTTTGAATACATACCTAATGATAAATTAGAAATTATAGGTGTAAAGTACTATGTACGTAATGGTATAGACATGGAATGTGTTTTACGGGTGGATAATGTCATTTTGATGTAAATGCAATTTGCATTTCAATTACTAATTTATTACAACAAGACTTTCCATCCGTCTTGCCTTCTAACCTATTTTATTAATTGTTTCTTTATGTCAAGTAGGCTAACAGACAGACTATCCACTTGATGGTGAGTGGTCACCGCCGCCAATATTCGCAATACCAGGGGTATCGTCAATGGGTTGCCGGCCTTGAGACGTGAAGTTGTTAAGTCTCATGTGCCTGTAATTTCACCGCCCCCCTTACCTTCCTAACCGAAACTGTAATACAAGTACTACTGCTTCACGGCAGAAATCAGTAAGGTGGTAGTACTTCCCCATACAATCATTTTCTGAGTAGTAGAGCTCTTAGTGCAGACTTCGGGTAGTACTACCACCTTACCCATTTCCCCCATGAAGCAGTAGTGCACTTGTGTTACTGTGTTTCGGTTAAAAAGGTAAGGGGGCCGGTGAAATTACAGGCACATTATAGACTTACCAACTTCAAGTTTCAGGGTCGAAAACGTATTGACGATGCCCCTGGCGTTGCAAATGTCCATATAGTGCGGTGACTACTTACCATCAGGTGGACCGTCTGCTTGTTTGTCGGACCATATGGTATAAAGAAACTCAGCACTAAAAGAAATAATAATAGAAAAACCAGTGCACTATCTCTTCACGGTGGCAGTACTTTCCCGGACGAACTCTACTTCATAATTGTCCTTGTACTTTAAATACGGCATCCATTTATAGGAAATCAATTAAACTTTTTATATTATGCTGTGTTGTAACCACCATTGTCAATTATAATGATACATTATTGTTTAATCGATTCCACGAGTCATGAATAGCGATTAGTATTACTACGTCTTGTTTGTGTTCGCATATAAGGTGTGCTACGTTGTGTGAAGCATTAATTTAATTGCGTTATATAATTTTAAAATTATGTAGAAATGTGACCGAGAAACGGTGACAAACACCACGTGCCGCGTTGGAAAATAAATGTGGGTGTTACGGATACGGACTGCATACCTCGTCGGGTATAAGAGGCGTGAAGAAATTTGAAATCGGTGGATGTATGTGACTATGTTTTTTATATTTTCCTACTGTTTGTTGTATTTGATAAAAAATAAAAATAAAATAAAGATATATTATGTAATGTAAAAGCATAGGTCTACTCTGTTCCCAATTATAAGGGGTCAGTGCAATAGTATGCTTTCTATCCATTCAGTGCATAACATATTACGAGAGATTTGGCAGATTTTTACACGCGCCTGACTTCAACTCTCGTTGGGAACGCTTTTGTCAACTCCTCGGTGTAAAGTGTTAAGTGCACGTGCACCTAACATTACGGAAAATAAAGGCTTCATAGGTAATTCCACTTATATGGGAAAGCAGTTAGATTAAATAAATGTCTTAATGAGTTCTTTACGGTAAAGGTTTAGGATAAAGTTTTCAAGTCTTGAATATGTTTAAAGTTGTCGAGAATGTGTTGGCCGATTTTGACAGCAAAGGGTTATAGAAAAATAAGCCCTATGACGTAATGATACGGTTCAGCATCATCATCAGACAATTAACCTTATCTCCAAAGCAATAAAGATGATTTTTCTTTGACATTTTTAGTTGTCAAAACGGATCTTTTAGATATAATTTAAGTACATCAAAACAAAGTCAAACTGTTTATTTAGCACAAACACCAATACTTCTATTCAAAGATGCAATATACACAAAAAACACGTGCGATGTTGCCACAAGTTTGACGTAATATTTTTTAAATTGTCGACATGCAAAACCTGTTTGCGCCACTATCATGAGCTTGTCTTGTAAACATTTTTAACTCTGGGGCTCGATTCTGTAAGGAAAATGACACTAACTCGATGTTTCGTCGCGGCCTCCGTGCTCTGTCTCTTTCGCTAACTACGCTAATACTACTAATCACGTGAGAGATAAGCTCTCCGAGGCCTCCGTGAAGCGATTCGCCGACGAAGTTTGTATCAACTGAATAAGGGGGCTGCTCCTAATTTATATTTTACCTAAAATACAGGTTACGCCTTGTTGTATATTTATAGAATACAGGTTGTTTATATAATAGTTATTTGCTTTTCCAGAGTATTTTGTAGTTTATTTGATTACTAACTTCCCGCCCCGCGGCTTTTCGCATGATTTGAAGGACTTAATGTATCTCAGGATGTGTAACGTAGCCATTGTCACTCAGGAATAGTGTACCTGCCTATATTTCTATCAGGGGTCTGATTTTTCAAATGAGATAGTAGTTACGGAGTTTCCTACATCCAAGCTTACAAACTTTACCTGTATCCTACTTATATTATAAATGCGAAAGTTTGTAAGGATCCATTCTCCCTATGGATGTATGTTTGTTATTCTATCACGCCACATCTACCAAACGGATGTGTATGAAACTTGGCACATAAATAGAGCATGCCCTGGAATAAATAACACATAGGCTACTCTTTTATGGAAAATGTATCATCCCCCGGGAATAAGGGTTCAAAATTCAAAATTCAAAACCATTTATTCAGTTTAGGCCTTCGGAGCGCACTTATGAAGGTCAAATTTAAAGTTACTGAAGCTACAACCGGTTCGGAAGTCAGCCTTCAACTGAGAAGAACCGGCAAGAAACTCAGCAAGGTTACATTCTTTTTTATTTGTTATATAAATTTTTATCTATTCTGACTTTTTGGCTATTTTATAATTTTAATTTTATATAATTTTATATTTAACAATTACAAAATACTTATTATAGGTAACATTAATAAAAACAAAACAAAAAAAAAATATGACAAGACTACAAAATAGAAAATAACAATAATTAGGTACTTTCAACTTAAACAAGAGATTTAGAGGTGCAGTTGCAGGTGAGTTGAACCGCGGGGGACAGCTAGTAATATAATATTTTTAAATAACATTGAAAAAAACATTTTGATTGCTTTAAAAATAGATATAGCCAGCAATAATTTAATGACTTAAAACTAAAGTGTACATTTAATATGTACTTTTTTATTATACATAAATAAATACCCTGGGACATTCTTTACACGCGGCCATCTGGTCCCAAACTAAGCAAAGCTTGTACTATGGAAGCCAGATAACTGATTTACTACATATACTACTTTTTTTTTCTAAATACTATATATATATATAGATATTTACACACACAGAACAAACGGACATGTTCATGCACACAAATGTTTGTCCAGGGCCCTTCGAACCAACCCAATCGAACCCGCGGCCTTCGGTTTGGCAGTCAGAGCGTTAACCACCAAGCCAACTGGCCTGTCTCATTATACCTCCTTGTTTGTTTTCACTCAGGTCCATTTTTTTATGTGAGTTGTGTATTGTAACATTTGACCTTAGGGAACAAGTAACCCAAAGATGTTCACCGACGGTTACGGCCGTATTACCTATCACAAATTGCAGCAACACAAACTATAATAGAATACCAATTGTAATTCAAATCATTGACAATAGACCCGCGGTCAGGTGCTGCCAACATTTGGCATTTCCATTAACATTGCATATTGTGTGGATGATTAAAAACTTGTTTTGCTTTGGTAATATTTTGCGAGAACGATCGCTTTACATAATGCCACAATTCTAATTTAAATGCCGTGATTCACCTTGGTTTATTTTAATAGTTGCATTTAGTTTCTATGGGAGACCTCCTTTGATAGGTAAATTAAGTTAGGGTTTTTTTAAGCTATCAACGTTCATTTGAAAGTGTCAGATCTAGGTTATATTGAGTACTGGGTACTAATACTAGAGACATATTTTAACTAATATAATTAAGGGAAATGCGATTTTTAATAGTTTATGAATAATTCGCATGTTGTCGGACCAGCTAGCTTGGTGAACTTGACTCCCACGCCCTGGTCGTGGATTCGATTCACAGGACAAAGATTTGTGAGCATGAACATGTCTGATTTTTTTACAATAAATATTATTAAGCGAAATAAATAAATTTTATCAATTATCTGGTTTCCGTAGTACAAGTTCTGCTTAGTTTGTAATCAGATGGCCGTGTTTAAAAAAAAATCTCAGCATAAAAAAAAACAATCACCAAAAACTAAAGTACATATTTTTTTTAAAAATTCACTGGTCTACACTATTACCGAGTCTCTTTATTACATGAGTTATCTCAAAGTCCCGGGATACATTATATCCCCCGGGAACTCAGTAATTTATAAATAAATTCATAAACCAGGTGCAGAACCCCTGGAAAAGGCCGTAACATGGCACGTGCAACGCTTATGTGCCTATTTGTCGTACATTGCTTCACTGGTAAGGTACATTTTTTACCTTTTTTTGCGCCAGCGCAACAGGTCAAGCTTTGTTCGCTTAGTTAACATTTGACTTGAAATTGGACATTTATAGTTGGAATATATTACGTTTTGTTTCATAAAAGGTAATGTTTTTCTATGTGGTTTTATCTATTTGAAATTAGATCCCAAGTTAGACAACAACTAAAGCCGGGTTACTATATACGATCCTGATCGAAAATCCATGGATGGATGAACCTTTTGACAGTATTTTAATACACGTAATGTCAAAATTCTACTTCAATCTTGCGATTTTAGATCGGGATCGTATATAGTAACCCGGCATTAATATTACTTTGTACCTATAAAGATTCTTCGTTAAGGGTATCAGAATAATAAGTCATGAAACAGAACTTTATAACTTAAAACTTAAGTAACTTTTTACTGTAACTAAAATTTTATTTTAATATTTATGACAGATAGCATATGTTCCGCATTAACGCTGTAGCTGGTAATTATTAAGTGAAAATATTTATATTCTTGTTTGTAATGAATTAAGTCAAAACGATTGGATTGGTTTTAATATTTTTCTCACTATTAGAAAGCTATGTTATCCAGAAGTAACATAGGCTATGTTTTAATCCCGCGATACATTAGTCTTATTAATGATATCTTGCCTATCCTCTTTGGGGATAATGAGCGTGAACATACATAATACATTTCTTCACACTATAACAAGTCCGGTGTTTTCAGAAGGAGCAACAACCCTATATTTTCCCTCTTACTACACAGAGCCTGCAATACCAGGAAAAATGCGGGGAATCCCCACATGGCAAATATATTTTCGACATTATTTATAACAAATTTACTTATTTCTTTTTATTTACCCAACTTCACTCAGTCAATGTCACCAAAAACAAGTAACCTCATCGAAAATATGACTATGGTAAACTAGCTGTCCCCCGCGGTTTCAACCGAGTTATCGAGGAATATTAAAATTTTCCAGGATACAAGTGTCATGTATATCATCAAAGTTATAAACATCTATACTAATAATATATTATAAAGCTGTTAGCTTAGAGCTAAGAGTTTGTTTGTTTGAACGCGCTCTTTCATCTCGGATCTCAGGAACCGCTGGTCCGATTTGAAAAATTCTTTCAGTGTTGGATAGTGCATTTATCGAGGAAGGCTATAGGCTATATTACATTTTAAAAAAATTGGGATCTTTCCTAAAAGTCCAATAATGTAACTCAAAGTGTAATATAATATATACAGATGGAGATCTGAAACAGCATATTGTCTTTTTTTATCCCGGGAATATGTAACATCCCCCGGGAACGCGGGTGAAACCGCGAGGGACAGCTATTTCAATATATACGCCAAATTTCATCCAAATCCGTTCAGTAGTTTTTGCGTGAAAGAGTAACATTGCATTTATAATATTATTAGGAAGCCAAATAAATGAATTTACCAAAATAATATTGATTAACATGAAGTAATGCTTTCAATTTCAAAACTGTTACCAACCTAAAGCCGAAAACATTTTGCGACACCGTTGAAATTACCCGATCTAGCAATTAAGAGTTAATTTCATAATAAATAGTGCTTGAACTATAATTACTTTCTGATTCGTACTAATATAATAAAAAGGTTAAATTTGTATGTAACTATTGGAATTGATCTGAAATCTTTCACCGATCGAAAGCTATTCTTTTGACAGGCCAGTTGGCTTGGTGGTTAGCGACTCTGACTGCCAAACCGAAGGTCGCGGGTTCGATTTCCACCCAGGATAAACATTTGTGTGCATGAACATGTCTGTTTGTTCTGTGTCTGGGTGTAAATATCTATATAAGTACGTATTTAGAAAAAGAAAGTAGTATATGTAATATATCAGTTATCTGGTCTCCATAGTACAAGCTCTGCTTAGTTTGGGACCAGATGGCCGTGTGTAAAGAATGTCCCGGGATATTTATTTATTATTCTTTTCCTGAATGACGAAGGCTAAATTCCTCAACAAAGTCCAGCCTCTTATTCACCTAAGAACTTCGTTGACGAGAGCTTACCTCTCACGTGATTGCCTAGTACCAAAAGAGACAGAGCATGGAACCCGACGAAACATCATCGAACTAGTGTCATTGTCGTTACAGAATCGAAGCCCAGATTGCGGGTAAAACCACGTGACCGAACAGTCACGTAAAAATGATCGCTCCGTTGAACCATTTCGTAATCCTTGACCTCCTCTGTCAAGATGATGGTTAATAATTTGTTTGACTTCCTTATAGACTACCTTAAGCAATGTAGCCTTAAGTTACATACATGAAACGTGTATAAACTTAATAAGTATATGAGGAAATACAAACTTTATGTCCCTTTAGTAAGAGATTATTTATGCAAGGACCTTTGTGCTGCTTAACCTAGGATAGGTTAAGCAGCACAATAGGCCTAATATTCTAAAATGCGAAAGTTTGTGAGGATAGAAGTATCTTCTTACTCATTCACGCCAAAAATACAAAACGGATTGCGATAAAACTTGGTATATCCATAGATCATGCTCTGGACTAACACATAGGCTACTTTGAATCCCAGGAAAATGTAACATCCCTTGAGAACGCGGGTGAAACTACGGGGGACAGATAGTACCTATATAAAACAGGAAATGTGGGTTACCTAGACATGCAATGGGTAAAGTCACGAAAATTAAAGTAAATAATTAGCTCAGTCTATCTCTTTCTATTCTTAAAACTTAAAAATAAACTTCATGTAAGTAATAGATTATAGGCGTTCGGCGTTACTTCTGAAGAGAAAATATTATTGATAAAGATGGTACAATTCTAACACAAAGACATCGTTCTGTCGCCAACCAAAGTTAGACATTCCATTCTAAGATTGACGAGGCTTATCAACAAAGTTATATATCGGGACCAAAGATAACATGCCCTGTTAGTTATACGATAGAATTCCCGGAAAGATTTGCCATGGGTCTTCCTACAAAAATGAGATTATAGCCCCCCTAATTTTACATCGGCACATCTTCTGTTGTGAGCAGTCTCTACATGAGGTTTTTTTTTTTTATACCACGTGGGCCGACAAACAAGCGGACGGTCCACCTGATGGTAAGTGGTCACCGCCGCCTATGGACATTTACAACACTAGGGGCATCGCCAATGCGTTGTCGACCCTGAGACGTGAAGTTGTTAAGTCTCATGTGCCTGTAATTTGACCGGCCCCCTTACCTTTCTAACCGAAACACAGTAATAAAATTGCACTACTGCTTCACGGCGGAAATGGGTAAGGTGGTAGTACTTCCCCGGATGAACCCTGCACTAACAGCTCTACTACTCTAAGAACTCGCTTCCTGGGGAGGAGTTCTTTTCTGCCCTCCTTTATTCGAACTACTAACAATTCACCAAGCACCATATTTTCAGATGTTCCATAATACTATTTGCAAGTTAAATACTCTAAATAAATGTTGATATCCAAATTGCAATCTCCCAACAGGATGCACCAGCCTCTCATTAAGGCAAGATGTGTTCAACTGCGTGCATTTAATTGGACGTAACGGTGTTTAGAACCGAACCCCGGAACAGTGTTTACAGACCATGAAACTATTGGATTCAGAATCACAGCTCTTACAGTTGTTTGTATTGTCGAGGAAATAATGAGCGAAATGTGTTCGTAAATGATTTTACGAACACGAAATGACTCTTTATCATTATCTAGAACAGGAAGCCACTGTTCGTCGATGGCATTGGTGCCAAATATGTGTAATTAGAAAAAGGAGAGTAATACCGATCTATTACAAGGTCGTCAATTTCGTCTGACACTCTGGACAAACGTTTGTGTGCATGAATAATGTGTTTATTCTGTACCTAGATTAATCAGTTGTATTGGCATAGTTATAAACTCCTTAGTTTGGGATCTACTTATCATATATTAAGAAATATCCCAAGACATGACATCTGGAAATATGAATGAAAAGCAATTGTTTTAGTAAGAAGAACAAAATGTAAATCAGTTAATTACTTTCTGAGCACTTGTATTGATCCTTGTTTTCGGAGTAACTTACCTACCTGAACTACTAGAGTAACCACTATTTTTTTTTTACTTTTTTATACCTACAAGGGAAATTAATAGGAGACAGAGATAAAAAACGAACTTCCAATTGGCACTCTAAGCAAAAGAAACAGGAAGGAATATGGAGAAATGAATGAGAGACTATGCCCTGCCCTGTAGTGGGACGATCTGGGCTTTAAATAATAATGATCAACTTTCACTGACCTAAGTTACTAAATCATAACATAAATGATAATTAAGGCTACGGCTAACATTGGATCGTTAGTACGTTGAACCGAATGTAAGTATTCAAAAATACATTTAGGTACCCAATTGTGGTTTGTACGCGTTAAACAGAATCCCACATTGATTTAATTGGGCCAGCGACAAATACTAGCATAACGGCATTCCGAGCAGCTTGTTCATATCAATTTAATTCGTAAAATAAAAATACGTTGCTAAAATATTGTCAAGAAAACACATCCAAGTTTTAGTTCATAAACTACCTAAATATTTACAGAGCTAAAAATAACTGTTGCACGGTGCAAGGCCAGCAAGACGCAAACTTTGTCTTGTTATATACAACTCAAAATAATTAACTTTCCAAAACAATGGTGCATTTAAAGTTAGATTCAATTCATTCAACAATTATTTCGTTTTATAAAGCAAATAGATGATAAGAAGGTACATAAATTAATTACAAATACGTTCAATTACAGATAAACATTTATTGTTTCGAATTCTAGGTTTATATTTACTGGAATTTGATCAATGAAAAATTTATTTAAATTACTGGTTTCAGCGAATAAACACCATTATAATGCTTAATTTATGTTGCTAGCCATGAACAAATTGACTCAACAGTAATTTTCAATATGTCCATGGTAAACAAAAAATTAAAAAGCCCATAAACAATCGTGAGGTGAACGTGCTTAAAAAAATAAATTAAAAACATTATCACGTGTTTACCTCGGCTGGCTGTCCCTTAGATCCGGCTTGTGCCACCACTATTTAAAAAAAAAAACAAAACACGAACACACAAACACTAAAGTTACCGGCACAGATAAAAGTTGTTGTATCACTTTTTTTGTAAACTGGATGGAATTTACGCGTGATATTTCGAGTCCCCGAGTTGTTTGACAGTTCGTAATGGCGGGAAAACGCGTGCAACAGTGATGGCGCGCGCAGTCCGACTGGCTTGACCAACAACCGCCGACCAAACGAGACGCACCGAGATAATCATTGCACTCAGCAATCGGTATTAGAAAACGAATAAATCGCATAGATACAGTATATTTGCTAATAAATTGTCAGTCTTGTTGTAGGTATGCGCTCGATTAATTTGCTTGCTACGAAAGTCGCACGTACCCTGGCGAAGCGGGCACGTTGCTAAATGTATTATGCGCGTTATGTGAAATTTCCTTTGAAAAATATTGGCATTATGAAAAAAATCAATAAATGGGTCACTGAATTAAAATAACAAAAAACATACAACTACACATAAAAAAAATAAGTGTTGTATAGAAAAACGCCATGAAACTGGTCAATGGCCGTGGGTCGATCTTTGAGGAGCCAAATATTTTGTTATGATGAAACATTTGAGATTTTTACTTTGAGAATAAAATAAAATGTGTGTACTAATTTAACCACAGAGATCACAATCTTATGTTAATAAATATGTCCACATTTTTTTTATTGACTTGATTTTAGCTGTAGATGGTTTTGTTTAACACACATACCTACGCGGACAATTTTGAGAGAGCCGAGGGCTCTCGATGTAAACAAATCAACGACTTTAATTTGATAAATTGGTCTCCTCGTCAAAGGAACACGCATTATTTATGTTCATCGATTTATGTACCTTTTTACATTAGGTAAGTCTCGGTAAGAAAGGAAGGTTGAAATTACAGGCACGAGACTTAACAGCTTTACGTCTCAGGGTCGACAACGCATTGGCGATGGTGCAATGGTGGTGCAAATGTCGATAGACGGTGGTGACCATTTACCATCAGGTGGAAAAAAACATCTAAATAAAATAGGTTAGAAAGCTACCAAGTAAAGTTAAAAAAATTATTGCCACCGAAAATATCCCGAATATTTAATGTTGGCCTATAAAGACACGTGCGCTCTCGTTTCTGACGTCAAGAGAACTGCAGATAGTGTTCCAAAACCAAAACACGTTATGACTTCTCCACGCGCCATCTTATCAAAACATACTTAACTCTGCCCACAATATTATTCTACGCGAATTATTATAGAAAACATAGTCTTTAAGTTAAGGTCTTTGTTTCTAATAGGTACCTTTAGTTACATAGATCCATACTACCTACAAATATTATGAATACGAAAGTTTGTAAGGCTGGAATGGTTGTTACTCCTACAACGACCAAACGGATTTGGATGGAACTCAGCCAATATATAGTTTATAACCTGGAATAAAACTTATATAAATGGAATATATTTATTTCAACAAAAAGTAACATCCCTCAGGCACGCAGGTGAAATGGTGGGGGGCAGCTAGTATCTAATATTAGAAATTCGAGTGTATCTGTCTAGTCTGTTAATTTGTCACGTGTCAAAGATTAAACAGCTCAATGTAACTTAATAAAATTTGGCAAGGAGATAGTTTGTATCTTTAAGAAGGACATTGAAAAATAATATGTAACTCTTATAACGCGGGTAAAACTACGGGGCGGAAGGTAGTATATAATATATTCAACAAAACCCTTGTCTATCCTATGACGTTATCAGTCAAACTACGATTATTTTATAAATAAATTAATAAACTCATATTAATAAGCAACTTGGTAATGACAAAAGATTAAAATTGCCACATCATCCTTGACCGACCAGTTGGCTTGGTGGTTAGAGACCCTGACTTCCACAGGTCGTAGGTTTGATTCCCAGGACAAACATGTGTGTGCATGAACATTTCTTTGTTCTGTGTCTGGAAGTAAATATCTATATAAAAAGTATTTAAAAACGTAGTATAATATGTAGTATATCGGTAATCTGGTTTCCATAGTACAAGCTCTGCTTAGTATGGGATCAGATGGCCGTGTGTAACGAATGTCCCAGAATAGTTATTTACTTTTGTATCCAGTACCCTAGACTCCTGATATGATGATAAACAATTATTAAACCATTTTAGGCAATAAACACAAACTGCTTATATTATAAATGCGACAGTTGGTTAGGATGGAGGGATGTTTGCTGCTCTTTCATGCAAAAGCTTTGGACTGGAGATGGACGAAACTTGGGACATAGATAATTTATAACCTGGATTAACATATAGGATACTTTTTATGCCGGGACAATGTAATATTGCGTGTACGTGGGGTACGCGGGTGAAACCGCGGGGGACATGAAGTAAAAATAATTAACTTGACTTCATAAACTTAAAATACCATATTAATCCATCCAAGAACATTATTTGGAGTGAAAATACTGATAAATACAAACAATAAGACTGAAGACACTAAGAATGAAAATAAAAACAGGTCTTTAATACATTAAAAGTCTCGAACAATTGTTAGTAAAATTTAAGAAAAATAATCTATATCTACCTATAGATTATAATAATAACATTCTATATTGTGGCCCGTCAATTGAACACATCCAATTGGAATCAAGAATAAGATTTTATGAATGGTTGGAGGAAAATAAGAAAATCGGAAGTGTGAGCCGGTATAGCTTGGCGCTAGTATCGTTATCGGTTATCAACATCGACTATCGCGACTTATCTGATCCGATACTACTAATGGGATTGGCGAATGTTTTTAGATATTGCATTAATTAACTAAAGTTCTTGGAAAAGAATGATTTTGTTACCACAATCTGTAATTAATGCCACAATGCTGTCTCTCTCGTTTACTACGCCATCACGTGAGAGGTCTCATTGCGGGTACTGGCCGTTTGTATGAGAGAATACAACACATGAGTAGTAGAGCTCTTAGTGCAGAGTTCGTCCGGGGAAGTACTACCACCTTACCCATTTCCGTCGCGAAGCAGTATAGCACTTGTATTACTGTGTTTCGGTTAGAAAGGTAAAGGGGCCGGTGAAATTACAGGCACATGAGGCTTTAGAAGTTCACGATGTTGCAAATGTCCATAGGCGGAGGTGGCTACTTACCATCAGCTGGACCGGTCAGTACCGGACAGGTGTCAGTCTGCTTGTCGGCCTATTTGATATAAAAAAAATCATACCTACCAATGACTAATCTTACTTTATCTTTCTATAACTTAAAAAGGCTATTACCAATTAAATTCAGATAGGTATTATCAAATCATTTAATCACAATTCGTTTTGTTTACAGTTTTCGTACAATAGTACATACAACTACAATAAATTAGGTGGCGTCAGAACTAACATCTATGTGTTAATAAATTAATCATACAATAAGTATTTAAATAATGGTTAACATTAAACTGGAAGTAAAGTTAGTTAAATTGTACATTCACACGGTTAATATAATAAAAAAACACGCAAAAATTTATAAAGGGGACGTCCATTAATTACGTGAGGCGTTTAGGAAGGGAGTCGAGCGAAACCTCACACAATCTCACGTTGGGGAGAGAGGGGATCTCGGAAAATTCCACGTATTTTTTTTACCGTAAGATGAAGCAAGCTTACAAGAAACACGGAAACAAACTAGGTCAGACAAAATAATAAAAAGATGTCCACTAAATCTCACGACATCTCACCAGGTCGAAAAATTGCCAAAATCACCTCACGTAATTAGTGGACGCCCCCTAATTTTTAGGACAATTTTTATTTCAATTCCATTTAAATATCTTTGGAAAATACTTTGTACTGTTGACGTAACTACGGAACCACTATTTATTTAATAATAATACACGAGATTCATTTACAGAGTTGATTTCAAAACATTACAATTATCCAATTATCATCATTCAAAACTTACAGCAAATTACAAATAAGTAGGTATATTACACAAAATGTTATCATAAAATAGGAAACGGATTCGGCCCTGGATTTCCTGCATCCAAAGATTGACATATATTGAATATATAAAACATTGTACAACTTTATAAAAATACGATTTTTTATTTTAAAAATCAATTCCTAAATCACTTCAAGTCAAAATTTAAAAAAATGTTGTTAAATAAAATTTAAGCATACAGGTTGATTTTCGAAATCGTTAGCTTTAACAACTTTTACTGGGGGCTAACGGCTTTAAAATAACCCTTAGACTTCTAATCTAGTTACAAACATATAGGTAATTAACTTTACTAAATAGTACTTCTACAGTAGGCACTGACATTATTATTAAGGCCAATATTAAAGTATCAAAGCGTAGATCACCTTTTAAAAACACACACACACAAACACGCACACACGCTTGACAATAAATACAATACATAGTTTATAGAATAATAACAACAGGTTATAAATTAAAAAACATTGGGAATTATTAATATGAATAAATTATTTGTACTTTCAGGGCAAGGCACATTCCAGATAAGTTATTCATTTGTCATGTTTTTTATTAAGTCTATGGGTGTATTATGATCATCGTTCAGACAGAAGTATGGAGGACCATCTTGTATGGGGGATTAGTCGAAAAAGTGTCCACTTGTAAACAGCAAATTAGTTTTCGAATTCTATCCGAAACAGAGTGAAGTGTGCTGGGTTGGTTTCCGGTAGTTCTTTAATACTTTTTCCTATTTACAATTAATTGGGGTACTTAAAAACACTGTTTAATTTTATTCCATACTCATGTTTGTCTATATATTATAAGAATTTTTAAAAATGCGTTGTAACAAAACGGAAATATTTCTTTCCTTTTTTATTAAGTTTGTATCCTATTCTAATAATTTGTGGCGCTCTATTTAAAGTTCTTCCACTTACAGCAACGCCACCTTAATTTGTTCCCTTTCAACGGACACTTTTAAGTACACTGAGATGGTCCTCGTTTACTTCTACACTCCATAGACAGAAGGGAGTTAGTTCATTTGACAGCTGTCATCGACAAAATACTTGCCAGTGTAAAAAATCACTCGAAAAACTACTGAAATAGCAAGGTGATTTTAACCCAACTGGAATACACCTCTAGTGGAATGATTTGGTATTAAAATTAAATAAAAAAAATATAATACGACGGGGTTTACAATACTGTAACTTATATTATTATTTTGCTAACAAATTGGCTAATCCGTATCAATATAAAAATAGTTTATAGCATACATTTAAGTTAATAAAATAAATAATTTGTTACGTATAATGGTAACTTCACTTCGGAGTGAGCGTAATGATTTTGTTTACAATTATTGTAATAATTGGAACTGTATTCTAATTCCAGTGAAATATGTCTGAAATTCACTTAAAGATCATTTTATCCCGTCAGATCTTGTTTTAGAAGACAATGTCATACATTTAAAAAATATGGGCTGTCATTGGGACATACACAATTCAATCTAATCGTTAATTCGATATACAGATAAAAGGATGTATATAGACAATACTTTTCTTGTTGGCAGCATTACTTTCAAGTTTACAATATATTTTGAAACTGATAAACGTAATTGGTAAAAACGAAATATAACAAAGTAGTCGGTTTATAAAAGTGTTACCTCGCTAAATTCTTCGCCGGCTCCTCTCAGACGAAGGCAACTTGGGAATTTTTTAACAAAATATTTTAAATACAAGTAAGACTTTTTCAATTTTTGAACGACCCGTTAAAAGTACCTCAGTCGAATATAAATTTAAGCCGTTAGTAATTTTTTTAAGTGAAACGATATTAAAAAGAGTTTACTAGCAGAATTAGGATTTAGCCTGCGAGACAATCGAATGGGTAAAATTTGAGAAAAGTATTTTTTTTGTCGGGCAACAAGACCGGCGCGGGTCGAGAGAGCGAGTTAGGAGTAGAAGGTGAGCACGGCGGCGTGGTTCCCGCGCACGAGCAGCGTGGTGTCGGCCGCCGTGGCCAGCGCGTGCAGCCACGCCACGTACAGCGGCGCCGGCACCACGCCGCGGCGCCGCGGCATGGGCAGCGTCACGCACACCAGGCGCGCGCCGCGGGACTGCGCCGCCACCAGCTCGCGCAGGCGCAGGTGCCGCTGCGTGCGCTGCGCCGCCGCCGCCAGGTCCGCCGCCGTGATGCCCGTGCCCGCTGCCGACACGCACCCACCGGTTGAGAGTACTCGACGCACACAATTTATAGATGTGTACGATCGTAGGGGGAATGCAAACAGGTTCTTCAATTAAATATAAATGCATAAGAAAACCGGTTTTTAGAAAAAAATACATCGGTTTTTCAGTGTTTATAAGTAAGGATCGGTTTTCCTGGTAGGTATGAGCTAAAATTAACTTAACGACGGCGCTCGCTATCGGATCTTAGAGGGTATGAACAAAGATTGAAAAAAACTATCGGGTGTGAAAAGTATACGCAAAATTTCATAAAAACCAAAAACCATCAGAGACCAAAACGATGGCCTATAAATCGTTCAACGAATTAACATTTTACATTACCATCCAATCTGGCAGATGGCCACAATCGTATATGACGTTGCTTTCGGATAGAAACTTTTATAATTTAAACGCTTGGGCCTTATTTTAATAAGCAATTATTATTCATATTACCATTGTATTTACCTGAGTTACGTATATAAAAATCCTTCAGATACTACAACCGATTTTACGTCCGCAACCGGCTTTTGTTTATCAAATTTATAAAAAAAATATGAATTTTTCAAATAGCAAATACACTTACTTGGATCATTGCTATCGTCCGAAATCATGAAGGGAGCGATGAGTTTGTCGAAGTAGGCTAATGTCGAGTCTTTGGGTCGCTTCGTGATGTCAGGTACCATCTTCAAAGCTGAGTAGTCTATCCGGAATTTGGACAATAGAGACGCCATGCTAGAAGAGAATAACATACATTACTCTCATTCTCTCACTTCAAGACTAACGTGCTACTTTCCTTTATTTGCGTATTTTAGTATGGGAACCAAACCTTTTCTATTATTTATACCGAACCTGTTTCGAGTTTTATTTTCCAATAAAATCTAACGCAACTAATTTAACGTTATTATGTGTTACAAAATTATATTTACATTAATTATAATTTCGTTGGCTCCTAAGTAGGTACCTATACTGAGTCAACTGTATTCTCACGATATCGACGAGTAAAAGGCGACTTGACTCAACCGCCATTTTTGACGAAAGTAACAATTTTCTCAATGAATTATACTACTGATGATACTGATGATGGCCCATGCACAAATTCGTTAAAGCTTGCATGTAGTTTTAATATTCAACATCTTCGTTCATTCTTCGATGTGGAATGTTAAGAAGTTTCGATGCAGTATCTGTTTTTGGGTTTTTAAATAGCTCTCTTGTAAAGTTTTGAAAATGGCGCTTGAATCAAGTCGCCTTTTAACCATCGATATGATTTTTTGAACACAGGTAAATAGCAAATGTAATTATTGTTGTTAATATCTTAAAAAGTGAAATTGTCGAAACCTCTTTAATTTAATTTAATTGAATTTAGATTTTACAAAATAAAACGAAAGCCCAACGTGACGTAGCAAGTTCCCAAAATAGCTGATTATTTAACTCAATCCATTATTACAAGATTTATAAGTGATCCTGTTACGGCACTTGGATAGGTCCTTACCTATACCTTACCTAATACTATATATTGAACCTACTTAACCTTTTAAGTAGGTTCAATAGGGTTGTGTCCTGACATGTCAAATCAGCAATTCTTTATGAAACATCAAAACGATCGAATGTATGGAGTTTTGTATGAAATAGCAAGTTGTGACGTCATAATTGTACAGCATCAAATAACATACTCTTTATGATTAGATCGGTACTGAAAAATCATATTAATGATTTAATTTTGATCATATTTAATGTTTTCATATATTTTTGGATGTTCAATACACTGGTTAGTGTTTGATCATTTATCTTTAATACAGGACACATCCCAATTCCTCTCAATAAATTAATTAAAATGGGTAGTAATAAAAAGTGATCGAGCACTCACTTCCTCTCCTCAAGTTCCAGTTCAGTATTCTTGTTGGCGAGCGTGAACACTCGGAGTGGGCACGAAGACCACGCTCTTCGGGTCGATAAGATGTACGGTAGTAACAGGGTTAAACCTGGCAAAAATATAGTTTAAATAATTAAACCTATATACATCTCTTACTATTTCCATAGGATAAAAAAAAGAAAGAAAGTCTTAAAACGAGCTTTTGACATAGTGACGTGACAAATGCTGGTGTGAATGAATATATAATATAGTTTTGATTAAACTGACAGAACTAAGAGTGTTCTTCACTCTTTTCAACTTCAGGAAAAGAAAGAGGTAACGTAGATGTAAAGCCATTGGCAGGTTGCCGAGTCACCCCACGGTTTGATTTGCGTTCCCTGGCTTCAAAGAAACCTTTGTCCTTCTCCACCCAGTCAAAGTCTTGATGAAAAACAATCAAACATATTTTACAAAATTAGTAGTTTAAAGAGAGCCATCAATAATAATATATATGGATATACGAGTATGTTCATCGTGAGTCCAGAGGAGGCAAATTAATATATATAGAGGACAGGAAAAGTGTCCAATGAAGTTACAGTCAACAGCACATACTATATAATATACTTTAACAACGCGGACGCATTACTTGGAATTAGTTTATTAATTCGGGAACGATCGGTCAAGCATGATTGCATTTGGCTACATTTCTAGGAGTGACGACAGCAGTTCCTGTCCTCTCTTGTCTTTGCGTAAATATCGACAAGCAGCAGTATAAAGTAGCAGGACATCATGAGAATGCAGCGAGTGACTCACCGCCGTCGTCGTAGAGCCACCACACGTCGACGGTGCCGGCGTGCCTGCGCGTGAACTGCTCGACGGACGTGAAGGAGGAGGTGCGGCGCGCCGCCGCCCCGCCCAGCACGCGCCGCACTGCGCTGCCTATGCCTTTGCTGCTGCTATTATAATGAGCATTTAGAAAGAATTAGTAAATAAACGGTCATCTGTTCCCAAACCAAGCAGAGCTTGCGCTACGGCAACCAAGTAACTGATTTACTACACAGATTTAGAGCTTAGGTAGTAGCTTCAGTAACTTTAAATTTGACCTTCATAAGAGCCCTCCGCGTGCCTAAACTGAATTAATGTTTTTTTTAGAGATATTTATACACACACTTATACACTTTACAAATCACAATTAACACACAACAATTATCAGAAGAATTATTTCCAAATTTTAAAGTTATTTACTACTAATTGGTCAACTCGTAACGCTGCCGGAAGGCGGTGACATTATTCACCACATGCCACTTAAGGACAATGGTACCTCTTCGGGGCCTGAAGATATCTTTTCAGAGTTGTTCTAATGCAATTAATTATCATGTTAATGCGCCTTGTTATTAAGGCTATTGATGGATAAAGAAAGAGACTATACCTCTCCTTTTCTACAGGTTTCTGCGGAGCATCAGGTTTGTTGGCAACAGCACCCGGATCCGTCGTGACGGCCCTCCTCAGCTGTGGTGACCCCATGGAAACATCTGACAAGCTGCTACCTATGATTGATTTTATTCATGCCTTTATAATTTTCTACATTTCACTTATAAAAACATAATATATAATACACCCGCGTTCCCGAGGAATTTTACGTTTTACTGAGATAAAAAGTGTTACTATTAAGTGTTATTCTATGGGTTATATAAACTTTCTATCAGCCAAGTATCATCCGTATCCATTTAGTAGTATTTCTCGCCTTTGCTCTGCTATAGTATGCATGTATTATACAAATAAACATTGCTCTTGAATCGTTCTGTCTATTGCTGAAAACCTGATGAAAATTTCTCAAAGACTGCGTACTACTATACAGAAGCGTAGCTAGGTAACCAAAAAATTTAGTAGGGCCAACTAAACTATTTAAAATCGTTTGTCCTCCAGCCGAAGCTTTGGAGCTCCGGGGCACTGCCCTGTCTAGCCCTCCGGTAGCTACGCCACTGTTTGTAAGTCTGAGTTCGTGGGAGCCCTGGGGCACTGCCCCGTCCAGCCCTCCGGGAGCTACGCCACTGCTACTATAACCGTATAAGAAAAAAAAATATTTTAACGCCTAAAATTAAAGGGGGTCTCCCATACACAATAAGCGTCTTATTTTCGGCGTATTATTAAATATTGTATGTTGATACGAAATCCTTCGTGTGTAAAGCTGATTTTCATTTAGCCGCTTCTTGAAAAAACACCGCCCACCTTTTAAAAGGTGTTAACATCCATCCCTTTCTAACATCCATGCTTCTCATACATACACTATCGTTAAATATATAATTCTTCTGTACTATACGTGTCTGGACAGTGAATTCCTCCTAAACGGCTGAACCGATTTGAATGATTTTTTTTGTATGCGTTTGGGTGGCGCCCTGGATGGTTTAAATTCACAATTGGACCCGGTAGGTGGCGCTGCGAGCATGTCAGCGTCATAATATATGATTAAAACATAAATATAAAAGTTAATTACAAATTAAACATACCTATTGAGTGCGTATTGAGGCTCTCAGTGGACTTTGATTCCTTGTAGTTATCGCCCATTGAACCTGGAGGTGGAGGCAAGCTTTTTGATGGATGGTTGCGTACACGTCAAGTAGCGTTTTAGTTTTGAACACATATATGTACACCTATCGATTGTAAAAATACTAGATTAACCAATTATATTTGATATAACAGCCAATATGACAATGCAATTTTCATTAAACACGCAAAAATAAAAATCGTCCTATTTTTTGAATACAAAACGGGCCTACAAACAGATTGGATTCGTACCTTTCTAACCGAAACACAGTAATACAAGTGCATTGTTGGTTCACGACGTACTTCCACGGACGAACTCTATACTTAGAGCTCTAATTCTAAAATCTTATAAACGACTTTATAAATATTAAAACAATATTTTCTATTAACTCTATAATTTCTATAATAGTTTATATTTATAGAAATTAAGGTCATGTTTGTAAATAAGCTTAAGTTAATGTAATAGATACACTATACATAAAGTTTATAAACTACACGCATTTTCAGAAGTCCAGAATTTATAGGATAATAGTGAATCTAGTATTTTTATTATCGATGCTGAACCACACCTAATTAAGTCTAAAGCTGTGTCGCTGAGTTAGTCAAATAACACTTATACCAATAAAACATCTATAGTAATGTAATTCGAGCACTTTGTATGATATGAAAAGGAGATTTTTATGGTTTTATAGGGAACCGCGAATGACCTTTATCCCTTAAGTAGAAAGTGAGCTAATGCCTCTCAAACAACGTAAATATACGAAAAAAAAATAACTTGTTTATGCGCAGAAAAAGTATAAAACGAATGGGAATCGAACCCATTAGGTTGTGGTGGTAGTCACAAACAAACATGCAGATTAGATCCAGGTTCCCCGAATTCATCTAATTACTGTAAATAACTTTAAAAAAAAATAAAACCTACTTCAAAAAACAACATGTTATAACAAAAAAACATGATTTGGTTAAATAAATATATGAATATCTGACATATAAACATACGAAGGAAAAACAGAATCTTTATTAATTAAGGTTAAAAATAAAATAAAAATTGTCTTTTTAAGTATTAATTAGGCTTTAACTAGGCTGTAGATAGTTTTATATGAAATTCCTTTGAAACAATATTGAATAATATAATTGGAACTAATACATAAAAATGGTTAAAAAAAAAGTAAAAAAAAAAATTATGTATCATGATTGATTGCTAACTGCTGTACAATTTGCACAAATACTTTTAATTAAATATATCATATAAATCATAATAATTTTAGTAGTATGCATAATAGTTAGTATTGTAGATAAAAATGAGCATAAAAATTCCAGTTAAAAATTATCTAGGCCCTAATGGAACGGGAGAGCCGCGCCACCAAGTCGAGCAAGCACAGCCTTATTTTTAAATTCCACTTAAAAAACCCGGTGATCCTAAGGGATTGTGATATATAGGATTTATAAGCCCCGCCTGTTACAGCAGCGCGTCAAAAATATCATAGACTCATTTGAGTGTTCCCCTCCACGGAAATCTTTAGTAAAAGGCGAAAGATTTGTTCGTGTTGAAAGGAAACCAGAGTTAACTAAATTATAAAACTCAGAGTATATATCCAAATCGTGAGAACGTAACCATAGCTCGTTTAATTTCGGGACAGCGACATCTAGCGGTGGCAGAATTAAACATTTTAGATTCATAGCAAATATTATTGTTTTTTTTTGAAATCTTGAAACTTATGTGAAAAACCATGACGTCTGAAAATTCTAAAGAAATATTTATTGTTATTATTACATACTTAAAGAAATATTTAAGTAAAATTTCATTTTGTATGAAAAGAAAATGATTAGCTATTCTTGTCTACCATGATAGGAAAAATATTAAATTGACTAATAAATATTCAATGTTAGCAACAATAACCTAAAACCACACATCACCATACAGACTAAAGAATAATCAACTCACGTGAGAATGCAGACAGATCCTTCCCGTTCATATCCTTGAGGTACGCTTGGAGGTCATCGTCCAAGGCCTCGCTGGTGTACTGGCCACCTTCAACCCGCAGGAGGGCGATGGCCATGTGGACGTCGAGAGCTTTACTGAGAAAAAAAAAAGAAAACTTTCAGGTACTAGAATCTAATAATAATAATAATAAATACCCTGGGACATTCTTTACACACAGCCATCTGGCCCCAAACTAAGCAGTGCTTGTAATATGGAAATCAGACAACTGTTATACCACATATACACATTTTTTTAAATACATGCTTTTATAGATATTTACATCTAGATACATAACAAACATGTTCATGGTAAATTTCTAGTTTCTTTTAAATTCAGTGTTTGTGTTCACATAGTTGTATGTTTTGATATATTGGACCTGACAGAAACTGTCACCCCGCAAATACAAGGTCATTCTTAATCTGAGATATAGTTATTAATACTTTGGTAAAATAAATTAAACAAAAAAAAGAAGGTCTTCTGTTAGACTAGCTGATCGTGAAGCTACAGCGGTAGAACTGTTGATGTTGGAAGCTTGTATTTGCAAAAAAAAAAGGATTAACTCTGATAGTGAATTTTATATTTTCGCGAACGGGTTTACGGTCAGAACTACATAATTAACCTATCTATATGGTTATTAAATGAATATTTCCAATGAAAAATCTAAAAAAAAGGGTTTTTTTTTATACTTTTCTGCTATATTCTATGGGCGAGAATTCTTTGTCAAAAAAATGTTACTCACTGCATAATCTCAACATAATCAACAATTTCGTTTCTCTCGCACGTTTGCCAATCCTCCTTGAAACCCATCATCAGTATATTGGGTTTCAATTTACCTAAACCGCTCGCCTGAAAAAAAAAACAAAAAAAATATACAAACATATATCGAATCATGTATTCACTCGTAGTAATCAAATACTAATGTTATATGTATTTGCATGCCTACAGTAGTGAAGGCGAAACATGTAGATCTCAATTAATCGTCGACATCTTTCTGTACCTTGTTTCTGGCAATAAAATTTCATTTCATTTCATTTCATCAATACCCAATAATAGTAAAAAAACTGACATCACGTATGCTGTCCGGCAAGCCCATTTTGTAGACACCCACGTCATGGAGGTAGCTTATTTAGAATATAGATATTAGATTATTATTAGCTAATTAATAAATGACCATCTTATCATGTCCGCCATATTGGATTTAGAATGACGTCACATAGTGCAACTAAACTTAAATTAATTGATTTCAGGGTAGATGGAGGATCTGGTCTAATCAGTCCTGAAGTTTTTAAGCTATTTCATAAAAATACAGAAATACAAACCTTATCTCTGTATATTAATAGTATTAATAAAATAAATGAAACAAAAAACCTGTCGGCGTATAAGTAGTAACTAAAGAGCGAATAACAAGTTAAGTAAGTAAAATATAAGTCAATAGAAATATTAATAATAACTTGAATACTAAGAAATGTATCGCAGTCAGGAAACAGTAGATTATTATGTCAGGCATGTTTGCCGATGCGACTGACTTTAACGCCATAATAAGAAAAAAAGTACCATCTATAATACTGAGAATGCTGGGTAGCTCTAAAAAGGTGCTGAAAGCTCTGGCTGGCATATAATGTTCTGTAGAAGCATTGGGTGTCAACATTGATAAACCCTCATGCCCAGCAATTTTTTTTATATAAATTGACAATTTTGTGTATGTATTAAATTTATTCATTATATAACTCTGGCTTGTCTTGGTAGTTTTAAGAAATGAATCCTTTGTTGTTTGAATAAAATAATTTTAATTTAATTTAATTATTTTACAAACAAAGAAACGAAACATTTGTTTATAATATTAACCATTTCAGTTACAAACCACCAATTAAGAATAACTTTAACCATTAACACCGAATATCTCCAAATACGTATGAAGTCCGTCACATTCGTTTTGAAGATATTTTTCAACATACACACCTGCACTAGAGCACTAGAGCCGTCTTTGAAACCGACGTCATCAACGATCGTGTAGAAAGCCTTCATCTTACGCTTGCTGAACCACTGGTAGGCCCTCGTCGTCAGCGCCTCCCTGCCGCGGTGACTTACTTGGCCCTGAAGTTAAACATATTTTATTGAAATATTTATTTATATTCCATGTATTCGGCAATAGAAAAATTCAATGTAGCACTATATATTAAGGAACCACAAGCCACAGTTCAAAACAACGAGCTGAGCAAGCGCGGAATGATGTTAATTTTTAAAAACACAATACAATTAATCTTAAAATAATTTATTGAAGAATCTTTAAAGAGTACGTCTAAGAGTCAGTAGAAAATGTAACTAGAAAGAAATAAAAAAAATCATATTTTATTTAGACAATATCAGATAAAAAAAACAACCTGGGGAATTCATCACACTTCATTAAGCAGAGTGTACTATGGAACCCAATAACTGATATACTACAAACATACTTATATAAATACTAGCTGCACCGCGGTTTCACCCGCGTTCCCGAGGGATGTAACATGTTCCCGGCACAAAAAGTATCCTATGTTACTTCTAATACTTACTTCCAAAAATATGTGTACAAAGTTTCATGACGATCGGTTAAATAGTTTTCGCGTGAAAGCGTAACAAACTTACATTCATATTTATAATATTAGTAGGGATTTACAGCCAGAAACGGAACAAACATACACGTGTGCATGAACACACAAATGTTGGTTCTGTTGAATCTGGAACCCAAATAAAAAGAAGACCATACCTGTATAATATGTCCACATAGCATGAGAGACAGTCCCTTGGTGAGGAGATACGTGAAGTCTGTGAGCAGAGGCCTCTCGCCCGGGAAGCCCGTCAGCACTAGGATTTGGGGCCTTTAAAAACAAACATATTAGTTAAGAACTTTAAAAGTTTTTTTTCATACTCACATAATGATCACTCTCTCTTTCTCAGTCAGTATACATATAATTCAAATTCAAATATTTTTATTCAAATAGGCCTTTACAAGCACTTATGAATAGTCTCGACTCTAAAACCGGTTTGGAAGGTTGTTTTTTAAGGCTGACTTCCGAACCGGTTGTAGCTTCAGTAACTTTAAATTTGACCTTCATGAGTGCCCTCCGAAGGCCTAAACTGAATAAATGGTTTTGAATTTTGATTTTTTTTAAATTTTGAACTGTGAAGAGCCGGCAATAAACTCAGCAATTACTCTTATTTAAAATCTAAGATCGTCTTAGATTTATTACAAAATATTTATTTAGTCTCACTGACAAAACCTGTGTGTAATCGCAGAAGTGAAGAATTATTAAACAATAATAATATGAATATCTAATAATAAAAAAATACAAGCAAACTAAAGCTGACCAGCCCCCACAAGCAGGACCTGTTCACAAGCATGACGCATGTGGCAGCCATCGCCCTCCTCGCCATACTGTAGGGAAGTGAGCGACCCGCCACACAACGACGCCGCAAGCAAAGGCATTTAAGTGAGCATGACTAACTTAAGCTTGTTGTGCATCTCACCTGTAATTTTTCACGTGTTCCGTGACCCGATTAAGCTGATGGACACCAGAGAGCGCCGCTTTGTAGGTTTGCGCCTGCGTTGTCGAACCCCAATTGACATCTGATTTTTATTTAAAAAAATTAAAATATATATTATAATCTTTCGTGTATATTATGTATGTATACATAATATTTTATTTCTCTTATTTTAATCATTTTCCAGTATTTTTTAATTAACTACGTTTATGATTTCCAAATTCCTTTTTTTTTTTTTTTTATGCCACTTGGGCCGACAAACAAGCAGACGGTCCACCTGATGGGAAGTGGTCACCGCCGCGTTGTCGACCCTGAGACGTGAAGTTGTGAAGTCTCATGTGCCTGTAATTTCACCGACCCCCTTAAAAATCTGGGTGAAAATCGAACCGACCTTGGTGGACTTGTACCTCAGCAGTGGGGGAACAACGTAGAAGTATACATTACTGACCTGGTTTCCTATAAGAGACGAGGAGGTACAGTCCGAGCAGGAACCCGAAGGTGACGAGCGCCGTTACCCACGAGATCACGAACATAATCGCCACGCACAGGACTGACCCCACTAACGACAGCCACATGTTGTAGAACTGGAATGGCAAAGTCAATATTGAATCAGTAGGATTGCACTAAGACGGGATTTTTATACCACAGGGACCGACAAACAGGGCGACGGTCCACCAATTGGTAAGTGTTTATTAATATTTTTACAAATTACACAGTTATACGAGTGCACAACAGCTTCACGGCCGAAATGGGTATGGTAGTACTATCCCGGACAAACTTTGCTTTAAGAACTCTACCATGTTTTGTAGCTGGGGCATAGAATAGCAGCTATGGCTCTTCCTTGTCGTAAGAAACTGTACGGCAACATTCTGTATCTTGGGCAATTCAAACTTCTTGGTCTCCCTGACCACCCTAAACTCATAATCCAAAGCTGATGCTAGTATTTCAAACACTTACCCTAAAGGTAGGTCTCCACCCGACAGGCTTGGCGAGGCTGGCGTGGAATGTAGAGAAGTTGATCAGCGCATATGCAGCCAGGAAGAAGTTAGAGATCAGCGGGGCTATCTGGTTCAAACCGCCTGAAATTTTTTAAACTTAATTTAATTCTATAAATCTTTATGACTTTTCCTAAACTTGAAATGAATGAAAACATTTTTCGTTCAGTCATTTTGATCAAAACCATTCACTAATTCATAAATCCTCAATTTAAGTGCACATCGAAACATATCACCACCAATCATTAAGTATGTCTCTAATAAAAATATCGATTGTAAAATCCTTATAACTTACTACTCATGAAGCGTCTTCCATTGATCTAATAGTTAATTGCATTATACAGACAAACCTTATTACAATAAGCAATAAGAATGCTTTTTCAATGACATTCTCAAACGTCAACATAATCAATATGGAGCAGATCAGTCACACATAATCCCTGTAATTAAATCAAGCAAATCCAAACTCTATCTTAATAGTTGAATGGTTCAAAATGCAACAAGACACTCACCCATTAGTATAAAGGCAGTGGCGATGACAAATGTGAGTACATAACCTCGTACTGGCTCGTTGTTCTGCCCGTAGCCCTTCGCGAAGAACTCCAGGTACGGGTACAGCTTGTCTTGACATAGCGCCTAAAGTATATATACAATTTCATATAAATGATTAACTCAGGCGTGACCTTGCGGGAATCCATTTTAAGATTATACACAAACAAATATCTTGTAACTAATTCCGCTGGATCTCCTTCTCTGTCAAGAAGAGTAAGAAATTGTAGTTCAATATAAATAAGTGATATTATTATGGGAAGTGCAATTTTGTTGCGATCTAAAAATCTCAAGCTAGATGAAACAAAAAAGCGACAGAAAAAAAAGAGACAAACATATACATCTTTAGGATTCAGCCTGCGAGAGAATGAGACAGGTAGTTTTCTAAAAGTTTTACGTCTACCGTGTCCACTGCACACTTTCTTTTTTATAGTTACAAGCATCCCATATTAACAATTTTTGAAATTAGAGTAAATTTTAAGCCTTATTTCTAAGAAGTTACAGTTATAATTAATATTGAGCTTTTACCTGAAATACTTTAGGCGCGGAGACTAATGAAGCTAGCGCTGAAGACAAAGTCGCGGCGAAACATCCACCGTATATGAGCGGACCAAAACCGGAAACCAATCTTATTACCTGAAAAATAAGAATCATTTTGATATTTCACCACAATATGCTTTTTCGTTCTTTTTTATTAAAATAATATACAATCCATAACTGAATTTGGCATTATTTGTTTGTCTTTTTGTTTTTATACAACATGGGTCGAGAATCAAAAACACGGTCCCCCTGATAGTAAGTGGTCACCGCTGCCTATGGACATTTGTTACAGAGTGAGACGTGAAGTTGTTAAGTCTCATATGCCTGTAGTTTTGTGATTGTTTTGCAAGTTGGAGTAAGTTTTAACACTATATACTCCACAAACTGTCTCCCGTGTTCCGTAGGGCTGTAATGGCAGAACTGTCAAACGCGCGCAGTTAAAATAGTCGTAATTCTTTGAAATTATCACCTTTTCCCTACTATAATATGCATGTACTATACATATAAACCATCCTCTTGTATCATTCTGTCTATTGATGACTATATGCTTGCGATTTAGTTAGTGCTTAGGCCTCTATTGGCTAGTTGGCTTAGGTATTTAGATTCTAGACAGTTAGTAGGGTTCTATTCCCATCTAGGAGAAATATTTATCTAATTAAGTAGATAATATTGCGGGAGATGTTCATGCTGGACTGTTATAAAATGTAAATTTTAAAAGTAATAAGGTATACAGACGTCGTTGCTGTTCTGCAAGCCGTAGATACAGTCCGGGGGCAGGCAGGCGGGCGGCGCGTCGCGGAGCACGGTCCAGCCCGCCACCAGCGCGATCACTATGTACGACAGCGTCGTCAGCAGGATTGCTAGCAGCGTGCCTTTTGGGATGGACTTCTGTGGGTCCTGGAACATGGAGAAACAATCATGAATTTATGCACCGCATGCACGCGACAGGCCAGTTGGCTTGGCGGTTAGCGCTCTGACTGCCAAACCGAAGGTCGCGGGTTCGATTCCCACCCAGGACAAATATTTGTGTGCATGAACATGTCTGTTTGTTCTGTGTCTGGGTGTAAATATCTATATAAGTATGTATTTAGAAAAAAAAAGTAGTACATGTAGTATGTATATCAGTTATCTGGTTTCCATAGTACAAGCTCTGCTTAGTTTGGGACCAGATGGCCGCGTGTATAGAATGTCCCAGATATTTATTTATTATTATTATTTTATTATATGTTTATCGCAGGCAGAACTACAAAATAACCTATTTATCTATCCAGTCCAGTAGTTTTGAGAAGCAATACAAACAAAAATAAAAAACTTTTTTCGTAGTGTAGCCAAACATATTACAAAAAGAGCACTATTTATAAGCAAAACTTTATCATCAGCATCATCATCAGCCTATTTCCGTCCACTGCTGGACATAGGCCTCACCTATGGCACGCCACTGAGCTCGATCTTCAGCTCTTTGTTTCCAACCGCTGCCAGCCAGCTTGCGTATATCATCGCTCCATCTAGCTGGAGGGCGCCCTACACTACGTTTACCGAGCCGTGGTCTCCACTCTAGAACACGTCTACCCCAACGGTTATCGGTTCTGCGACAGATGTGTCCAGCCCACTGCCACTTCAGCTTGCTAATCCTTTGAGCTATGTCGATAACTTTGGTTCTCTGACGGATGACTTCATTTCGAATTCGATCCTTCAGAGAGACTCCGAGCATAGCTCTCTCCATAGCTCGCTGAGCGACTTTAAGCTGGTGAACCAGTCGCACCGTCAGTGTCCACGTAAAAACTTTATACAACGTGCAAAATTTTCATCTGCCTTTTTGGGCCCAAATCATCCAAAACTGTCAAGCCGTAATTTTACTGAACATAACAAGCTCCTTACGCAAAATACAATAATGAATAACAATGAAAATAAAATTACCTTTAAATCCCCCGAAATGTTAGCACCGGCTAATATACCGGTCGCCGCGGGGAAGAATATAGAGAACACAGAGAAGAAGTTATGTTCCACGCCTTCAAATAGCCTGTAGTCGGGGCCCATGTTCTCCATGAGGACCGTCACTGTGAACAAATAATACAAGAATTAGTTTTGTTAATGAAAATACGCAGTTTTCAAGGGAATATTTAATTTTTCAAGTATGCATGGATGACCAAATTCGAAACTATGGGAATATCAAGTACTTTAAAGCATCGTTCATCAGCATCATAGGATATTTATTTAGTTAAATCTTAACAGCTACCATACCTACCCAAGACACAAATCTGTTGATATTGGAAAAAAACAAATACTATATTATTACACTATCGCGAGACAATTGAGTAGAAATAAATTCAAAAACAATAGTTTCTCTTTCGGATAATATGTAAGTGTGTCTGCTAAAATATTGAATATTGGTGGAAGTGAGCGAGTGAACAATGCCCATCCATAACTAAAATTAACCTTATTCTAGATTCTACTTGGATGTGTTCAACTGGCAGGCCAGTTAGCTCGTGATGAGACCCTGACTAAACAAAAATAAACTAAATACAAATAAACAATAAACTAAACTATTTATTTAACTTACTATTATAGCCGACAAATCCCTGGGCCACTTCAAGGTCGCTCTTTGGCCCAATGAACGAGCCAATAAGAAAGTCCGCTATGGCCGCTAGTAATATGATCAGGAGAACTATCTGTGCCTTCGCCTCCCACTCCATTCCCACCATGACTATACCGGTGAGCAGGACTATTGTGATACACCCGTAGATTGCTTGGTCCTGAAAAAAGATAATGCGTGATAAATTAGTAGTTGTAGCTTCAGTAAATTTGACCTTCATAAGTGCCTTGCAAGGGCCTAAACTGAATAAATGGTTTTGAATTTTAACATACTTAAGATTTGTAGGCAATGACAACTCTATTGGTAGTGACGATGGTACGGTATACATGGTATAAGTAAGTTTAAAATTATACTAAATTTCATCCATTTTCGTTTAAATAAATAAGTTTAACAGAATCCTTATTGAGGAAAAATATATTCTATTAATAAAAAAAATGTTGATTACAAAAAAGTCACTATGCAATGGAAATGTACCTATTTGCATGGTATAAACCGTTTCCACCAGAGATATGCGAGGTAGTCCGCCATTAGCATAGCGTAATTTTTATAGCTTACCGCGTCATAGCTCTAATGAAGCGATCCTTACTCTCCACAAATGTACCTCGCACATCTTTTTAATTAAAAAAATATATGAAGACGAATATAAAGCTTGAGAAAGCCTACATCCTATAAAGAATATTTCTATTTACCTCTCTGGAAGAAACGAAACCTTTTACACAGAGGTACCTTTTTGTCAGATAAGAGTATATAATTTTTTTCAGTGCGTACTATTTTGTAGTATTTATCTCTGGTTATAACACCTCCTATGTCAGTTTCAGGAATAATGTACGTGAAGACAAACAAGCTCAATAAACGTACCCAGCTCTTGCTGACCATATAAGCTGACTCGGGTATGAGGGTGATGAGAGACTCCCCAAAGCCGACCACGTACATAGCGCACGCGACAGCATTGGCCATTGAGAATATCAGCCCTATAGACCCACCGAACTCTGGGCCGAGAGACCGTGATATCATGTAGTATGTACCTCCTGAAATAATACATTTTCTTCATTATTTCTGGTATAAAATATAACGACAAACAGGCAGTTGGTCCACCTGATTGTGGCCGCTGCCTAAGGATATTTGTTTTAAAAGGCCTTCACAGGCTCCTATGAAGTAGCCCGTTTAAAACGAGACTGAACATTAAGACGTAGGTATGTATGTTTATTTAGTCGCCAGCAATTAAAATTTTTCCCGAATTTCCCAATATCCCGGGCAGTTGCAATCCGGGCAATAAAAAATTTGTAATGTCTTTCAAATTATTAATTCACTATTATAACCTGTCCAGTTACCCAGGTCGGACCAGCTGTTCACTTGATACTTAACTAAAAACTAGTAAGAAGGGAAAGATAGAGCTGTCAATATCCTCTTCGAAGCTTATTTCACTAACTATTAAACACAAGTACAACATACCTCCTTTAATGACTCCATTGGTGCTGATGGCTGACATGGACAGCGCCGTGATGGTGGTCACCACACACGTCGTCATGATCAGGAGGATTGACTGCGCTGCCGGGAAATTACACATTTTACTTCGGCATTTACGCAAATACTGTGCGTGTAAGGACAGATACTTCCACTCAACTTTAAAGGGCGTCGTGAGAGACGACTTAAAAAGTTTTAAATAAATATCCTGGGATATTTTTCACATACAGCCATCTGATCCCAAACTAAGCAGAGTACTTTGGAAACCAAATAACTGATATGCTACTTTTTTCTTCTAAATACATACTTAGTTATTTACACCCAGTGATCATAATAACATACAACTTACACTCGAATTAACAAAAGCATTCCCAAAAAGGGGCAGGCAGATGGCCAGTCGTATAATACATCAAATGAACAGTGCATACATATTCCGCCTACTCCAAATGCCAGATGGTGCGTACATTAATCCTATACCTAATTCAATGATGATGGAGATAACTTGGCCCTGCATTCCCTCATTATTTTCACTGTTGTCTGTTTATCTGAAGGTGGCAAGTACTCTTAGTTGCAGCTGCAGTCAATTTTCAACTTAAGTACTAGGAATTCTAAACATAAATTCATTTTCTGCATTGAGAACCGATCAGCTGGAGTTTCAAACTCATCAACAAGTATACTAACCCACTCCAGCCTGTCCGACGACCCACGACAGCCTGAGGAAGAGCATCACACCCCATATGTTGAGCAGACACCTCATGAGCACCCCCTTGATCCAACCAAACTTTATATTCGGTGACGGCAGGATTGTCGTCATGTCTTTCTCGAGCGTTTGACCTGGCTGGAAGAATATTAATCAAGAGTAAAGCGACTGTAGAAACATTCCGGACAGCAACAGTTGCGGTTCGGCCGAACATAAATAAGAGTAAAGATAACACCGTGGTATCGAGGTCTCGCTTAGGTATTTGGTACGAATCCTACACTTAACTTGAAACATCGGGAGAGAGACATTTTGTTTGTTTCGTTATTTCTTTCTTTCTTTATAACACGATGGTAGACTAGTATGTAGTGCCCGCCTGGGTGGCTACTACCCTCTAGTTGAAAATCTGCGACTAGCGTCTACTGAGGTTGCCCCGTTCCCTTTCAGGCTTGATTGCGTGAACCTTAAGCAACTAGTTAACTTAATAGTCTCAGTCAGGTATGGGACTAGGGTTGCTTGCCTGGTCCAGATCCCGCGATACAAAAACAAGACATTTGATTTAAGGCGTCAACTGACAGGATATAATAGCTTGGAATCTGTCGTCTTTATCTATTTTTTTTATACCACATCGGCCGACAAATAAGCGGACGGTTTACCTGATGGTAAGTGATCACCGCCGCCAAAATGTCCATTTTGCAACACTAAAGGCATCGCCAATGCGTTGTCGACCCTGAGACGTGAAGTTGTTAAGTCTCATGTGCCTGTAATTTCACCGGCCCCCTTACCTTTCTAACCGAAACACAGTAACACAAGTGCACTACTGCTTCACGGCAGAAATGGGTAAGGGGTAGTACTTCCCCGGACGAACTCTGCACTAAGAGCTTTACTACTCAAAATCTATCTACTAAATAGACATTATAGTTCCAACGGAGTATAGCCCTCCAGCTAGATGGAGCGGTGATCGAGCTCAGTGGCGTGGCATAGGTGAGGCCTATGTTCAGCAGTAGACGGAGATAGGCTGATGATGATGATGATAGCGCTTAAACTTAAAACGATATTCAGTTACCCAGATACCCCTATCTATTTAGAAAGAGAAATCTACTAGCGAAATACGACACAGAACAAACATGTATGCTTATGCACACAAATATTTGTCCAGGGTGGGAATTGAACCCACAAACTGCAGTGTGGCAGTGTCTTTAACCACCGAGCCAACTGACCCGCAAAGGTAAAATCTTAGATCAGATAGCACGTGCCGTGAATCACGTTAATTGGATTAATTAAAGGGGTCATTAGATCGCAATGCAATTTAGCGCTTAATTACTTGACAAATTAAGTACGGCCAGACGAACACCTAACTACGCGTGGTTGACAATCAGCTCGGGTCATAATCCCTTGAACTTGGGTTAAGTACGAGCTATTGCGCAAGGTCGTCTACGTGTTATTGGGTCAATATGAAACGGTACAGAGCACATGTTTAGAAAGTAATAAGATTATTAGAAGGGCACTCTCTTATTGACTTGATATTTGCATAGGTAGTAGAACTTTACAAAGTTAAATAAAGAAATGTATGGGATTCAGGGCTGAAGGTCAAAAGAACACAATTGATTAAATTATGAACTCTATAGTTATATTTCAAATATTACTTTTTAGTTCTGATTTCGAATTTTTGAATTTTGAATTAATTTTAAAAACATGGAACTCTATTTTCCAATTGTACCATTCGTTTATTAATATGTTGAATTTTACCGTACGCAGTGATCTGAATAATATAAATAAAATAAAAAAAAAAAAACACTTTTATCACGACATGTCACCAAGACATTTTAATCTTTATATTGGATTATAATAATATAGCCAGTTACATTTTCAACTACCAATATAATAAGTGTTCTGTTAATTTTTTATTTTACAACGTTTGAATCTGTTTTCGTCAGCATGACAAGCAAATAAAAATCTATCTATGGTGAAATTAGACGATAAATAAACAAATTGAGCATCGTTTCATCGTCGCCGACAAAGATTAATTACTCGGACAGTCTATATGATGTCTCATAAATCATAATGGCGATTACTGGAGACGTGGGCAGTACGGCGAAGTGGACAGGGTCATCTTGCAACGTGATGGCGACAAATGGTCCAATTAATTAATGAGACGTCCATTAAGGCAATTACACTTACTCAGGTAAATGCGTATGAGGCTAGACAGCCCGTAAGGGGGCGGATTTAGGCCTTGGGCGTGGTAGAATATCTAGTTGCCCAAGGGTCATATTCCGACCAATTATACTAATAGTCTCTTTTTCTGATTAATTTTCCCATATAAAGCGGCAATTTCATTACAGATGTGTGAGACTCCTCCATTTTAAAATAAGAGATCTTCCGCTGTTATAGGTGATCGTACCTGGGACTGCGGTCCAACTATTTTTTTTTTCATTTCAAGGGCCTAAGGTCTCTAATGGCTCTCAGACCCTTAGGCGGACATTGATGTTGGAAGCTACTTTATATCGTAAAATCCCAAAAAAACATCGATACTGCGATGCAGGATTCTCGTGTCCGTGTTCATAGATGCGGCAAAAGTCATGATTTAAAGGTATTGGGAAGTTTTTGACCGGCAAATTGGCTTGGTGGTTGGAGACCCTTACTGCTACGCCTCAGTTCGCGAATTCGATACCGCAGGTAGAAAAGGTAGTACGCAGTATATCAGTTATCTGGCTCTCATAGACAAGTAGTGCTCTGCTTCATTTAGAATCAGATGACCGTGTGTAAATAATGTCCCAGGATATTCATTATGTTCCAAACGCAAGGTACATAGTAAAACATACATACTTTGACCGTTTTCAAGGCTATCTACACTAGAGGTATGGCTTCCTAATCACGAACGGCTACAACTATTTCATTAGTAAATCAATTTGCAACCTTAGTGTTTATATCAATGGAGATTCGCCAATTAAATAATTTTCCACCAGTATCTGTACATTTCAATTATGATCTTTAATAAAAATATGTTTTGATTGCATTTTAAATCAACTTATGAACATTTATTGGAATTATATAATGAAGTTTATAAATAATAGTGCATTAATAAGTTAAAGTTTCCATTAACCATAATAATCAATCATTATCGCATTGTCCGTAAGTAAACAGTTCTTATCTACATAATATTACGACATACCTAACGTCATTCGCGCCCATAAACTTGCATTATTATATTTTTACGTATCAAAGGTACAATTATTAAACGAGCAATTCTATACATAAAGTATTCATATATCTTGGTATTAATCTTCTATATACCTAAAATATATATATATATATATATATATATATATATTTAAAAGTAAAATCCTTCCTTTGACGCACCATCACCTCAACACTACAGAGCATATCGGAATGGGACTACTACCATTCGACGCGAAGTTTTTCCTAGATGGTTATAGGCTATATATGATATCGATAAACGCGGGTGAAACCGCGGGGGACAGCTAGTTTTATATATATAAGGAAAATAGGCTTCCTTTGAAGCACCATCACCTCAGAACTACTGAACATATGGGGATGGGGCTGCTACCATTCGACGCGCAATTTTTTCGTAGATCGTTATAGGCTATATATGATATCGATAAACGCGGGTGAAACCGCGAGGGATACCATCATATTCATATACACAAATGTTTGGGAATCGAACCCACGAGCTGTGACTTGGTAGTCAGGGACAAATGGTAACTAAACTCTTCAACCGGCCCGTCGAACTTGACCATCTCTACATCTTAGATCTATTTTCATGCCAAATAGGTCGATATACAGGCCATATTGCGCCACGTGATGGTAAGCGGTAACCGCCTATGCGTTGTCGACCCAGAGAGGTGAAGTTTGCCTGTAATTTCACCGCCCTTCTTATCTTTCTAACCGAAACTGTAATACAAGTGCCCTACTGCTTCACGGAAATCAAGTCCGGTAGCCGCCTAAATCTTCAAATGAGTTTTACAAAGGTCGAGTTTGTTTGTAGACTGTTTAAGCGTAACCTACCTTACAAACATAAGTAATAATAACAAATATTCTCTTTATTTGAACTATGTAGTTAGAATTTTAAGTGCCCACTTCACTTCCTACGCACACTATAGAAGTGTTCAAGTACGTTTGAGTCATTCATAAAATACTTCAGCATTGCTATTCAGAAACTAATACTGGTAGGATTTAGGAGATGAGCACGATAGTAAGGCGTCATTCTTAAATGAGAATCGAACACACGACCTTTACTATGTATAGGTATGTGTTTCACCAGAATCCCTTGGTAAGAAATCGGTCGCCTGACAAGCAATTAATTTAACTACCTATTTTTATTTATTATTAGTAATTTTTTTTTGTTATACCACGTGGGCCGACAAACAAGCGGACGGTCCACCTGATGGTAAGTGGTCACCGCCGCCTATGGACATTTGCAACACTAGGGGCATCGCCAATGCGTTGTCGACCCTGAGACGTGAAGTTGTTAAGTCTCATGTGCCTGTAATTTCACCGGCCCCCTTACCTTTCTAACCGAAACATAGTAATACAATTGCACTACTGCTTCACGGCGAAAATGGGTAAGGTGGTAGTACTTCCCCGGACGAACTCTGCACTAAGAGCTCTACTACTCTAATACTTCTTATTACTTCCCCCCGCGGTTTCACTCGCGTTGCCGAGGGATGTAACACTTTCCCGGCCCAAAGAGTATCCTATGTGTTATTCCAAGGCATTTCCTATATATGTGTCAAGATTCAGCCAAATCCGTTTAGTAGTTTTCGCGTGATAGAGTAACAAACATACTTACATACAAACTTTCACATTTATTATATTTGTAGGATATTTAATACTGATATATGATATACAGCACAAAATATAAATAATAATCAAAGAAACCAATGGCCAAGTACAGGTCTCCACATAAAGGAATACGCTAAAAGTATGTACCTACTTCAAAATCATTATAGCCTATTGTTTGTATTATAAAAAAAACAATCTATACTAATATTATAAAGAGGTAAGATTTGTATGTATGTATGTTTGTTACTCTTTCACGCAAAAACTACTAAACGGATAAGGATGAAACTTGGCACATATAGCATATTCTGGAATAACATATAGGCTACTTTTTATCCCGGGAAAATGTTATATCTCTCGGGAACGCGGGTAAAACCGCGGGGGACAGCTAGTTTAAAATAGACAATATTTCTATTTAATATAAATGAAACAACTTGTAAGCAGACGAGATCACGTTTTAAATATCTTATTACGCAGAAACCGCGATCGTATCGTTTACAATATTATAATGTGAATGGATGTAAGCAACCACAAGTCTTTCCATCCATTATTACCATTTGGATTTATATGATGAGGAAAATCATACATTACTTCATCAAAAACTAGCTTATCCCCGCAGTTTCACCTGCGTTTCCGAAGGGTGTTATGTTTTCGCGGGATAAAAAGTATCCTAGGTTTGAATACAGGTTATAAACTATGGATGTGCCAAGTTTCATCTATATCCGAGAAGTATTTTTTGCGTGAAAGAGCAACAAATACCCATCACAAACATTCGGATTTCTAATATTAAGACCAAAATTAAAACTAGCTGTCCCCCCAGCTTTCACCCGCGTTCCCGAGGTATATAAGTACATATAAACTTTCCTCTTGAATCATTCTGACTAATTATGAAAACCACATCAAAATCCGTTGCGTAGTTTATTAGATCTAAGCGTACAAACGGCGGAAGCGACTTTGTGTTATACTATGTAAGGATTAGTAGCAGAATAAGATTGGACTGTCATGCTAAAGGTTTCAACAAACAAAAAAATAATACAAATGCGAATTAAAACAGGCCTGTTGGAAATCTGTCCAAAAGGTTAACGAGCTCTAAATATCTATAGAAAACTGGGAGATATTTGACGTCAACCAGGCACGCAACTAGTTTGGATCTGTACACATCTGTATCTGTACCACACTGGCTGTCCGACCGCCTGACGCGTCGGTCTGCCTGACTAAGTTTGTGTAAAATTGACATTTTTGTTTCCTGTTTTTATTTTCATATTGTGTTCGTGTCTGATTTTCGTGATGTCATGGACGTAGGGTCCAACTAAAAACCAGCTCGAGGGCTATATATAATAGCCTTAGCTTTTTGCTGAGTCGGGACCTATTCCTGCCATCACGTTTGGTGTATTGTATGTTTTTCTTTTCTTTCTTTTGTATGTTTTTTATTATTTTGTTTTTTTTTTTAATGTAATGTAATGTTGTGTGTTGCCACGAATAAACGTATTTTCTTTCTTTCTTTCTTTCTTTTTTTCTTTCTACGTTGACAGAAACTAGATAGTTTATTAAAAACTAAGTGGGTATGGGACCCGTCAGAAATTAATTATATTTACTGGTATGCCTCCTCATAATACGTCTCAAGAGGCTTGACATTCCTATATAGTCTGACCTCTATAATGTATTTCGTTTCAGGGGCGAGGCGTACTCGATTTTGTGATGTTATACCCTTAACCGATTAGGGCAGGCCTGCGCTTAAACAGTGTGGTCTCATATAAGCTGGTACAGACTGCAGTATATAGGTCCATAGCAACTATTATTGTTGACTCACCTTCCTTGATAGTGACGCATTGTGCAGCTCATCTAACGTTGGTCGAGGGGCTGCGTGTAGAGACAAAACGTTTCTGTAGTTGTCCAACCTCGGCAATGCTTCTCTTGTGAAATGTCTAGGAAAAAAAATAGCAATTAAAAAAGTGTTTTTGGTAGCCCCTCGTTGGGTGCCAAAATCATTCGTTTCTTAATTTTATTGTAATCTTTAAAACTGTGTGCGGAAAATTCAAGCAGTGAATTTAGATTCTGTCTTATACAATATAAAACTATCTGTTTATATGTCCATACTATGGTAGTATAAAAAAATCGATAGTTTTATTTTTTTATTTTTTTTATGTGTTGGTAGGCAAACGAGCAGACGTATCGCCTGATGGTAAGCGATTACCGCCGCCCATGGACACCCGCAACACCAGAGGAGCCACAAGTGCGTTGCCGGCCTTTTAAAAAGGAGTATGCTCTTTTCTTGAAAGTTTGGAGGTCATATCGGTCCGGAAATACCGCAGGCGACAGCTCATTCCGCAGTTTTGTTGTGCGAGGCAGATAAGTCCTAGAGAAACGAAAAATAGTGTATGTCTGTCTGTTTCTTATGCAGTCACGACTTAACCGCTGAATGGACGTTGGTGAGGAGATAAATTGAATTTTGGGAAAGACACAAGCTATCTTATTCCCGAAAACTAATCTTAATCCCATTTGACGAAGCTGAAACCGCGGACGCAAATTCCTGAAGGAAATAGTACGAGTTTCTTCCTTACTAACCTAAAACTCTTGCCATATTTAGTGTCAGTAACGGTGAGTAGATCGTCGCTTCCCATTCCAGATGCATCTGAATCTTCTGTGCCGTCATCTTCATGTTTATCCTCTTCCATCTGAAAGTAAAGATAACCATACATACATTGTATTACACTGGTCTTTAGGAAGGAATATGCACGGCAAGATGGCCCGAATGAAGTAACACCATGTTGTAATGGAAAACAAACATTATACAGTTGAATTTGATAATTATCTAATAACATTTGGTTTTGAGGAAACTCTTTGATGACACGATTACATTATATTTAATTTTGTAATCTTCTTGAATTAGAATTATAACATAACTAGCATTTGCACGTAACTGCGCTCGCTCAGATTTCTACGTTTGGTACACAGCCATTCCTTCAGTCTTATTTTATTTACTTTCCGAACCGGGGATAGAGTCTGACCATTCATATATGCCTATGAAGTTTTAATTGAATAAATATAGTTCATTTCATCCCTACTAATATTAAAAATGTTAATGTAAGTTTGTTTGTTACGCTTTCACGCATAAACTACTTAACCGAGCACCATGAAACTTTTTACACAAATTATAGGAGTTATTAGAAATAACTTACGGTCCTTTTTATCTCAGAAAAATGTCACATCCCTTGGGAACGCGGGTGAAACCGCGGGGCATAGTACTAGTAGCTAGTACTATAAAAAACCATACGATTTTGTATGGAAGTTTACTCCTACTCTTGTAAAGTAAGTACACTATATAATATATTTGTTCGAATACCTACAAATCAGATAAAGTGCTTTTGATAGTGAATTTACGATCATGCATTACAATCTGGCTTGATTTACTTCGACATCGACCAATAACTTCACTCTTAATATTTGTACGTATTTCTATCAGTTGAGAAAACATTTCATAACATATTTGGTATTACTTCTGTTGTATAATGAGTATTTCAGTGTATTAACACGTGTTTAGAATATTTGGACTTATAGACTGGACTTGACAGGCAGACAGTTGACTTGGTGGTTAGCGACTCTGACTGCCAAACCGAAGGTCGCGGGTTCGGTTCCCACCCAGGACAAACATTTGTGTGCATGAGCATGTCTGTTTGATCTGTATCTTGTTGTAAATATCTATAAGTATGTATTTAGAGAAAAAACGTAGTGTATCAGTTATCTGGTTTCCATAGTACAAGCTCTGCTTAGTTCGGGATCCGATGGCCGTGTGTAAAGAATGTGCCTGAATATTTATATTAGGTATAAAAAAATATATTTTATTATGATAAGACTTCCGTGGTCTTAATAAAATATCGGCATATTTATTTATTTTTATTCAAAATCCCATTACCCTATCTTACTAATAGATATAATAAAAGCGATTTATGAGGATTATACATACAGATTACATATGGATGCATGGATGTTTGTTACTCTTTCACGTATAAACTATCGAACAGATTTGGATGAAATTTGGCACATAGATAAAGCACGGTATGGAAAATCATATAGCCAGTGCCCCTGGTGTTGCAAATGTCTCTAAGCGGTAGAGACCACTTATCATCAGTCAGTTGACCGTCTGCCTGTTTGTCCTAATGGCCATAAAAAAAAAAAGAATACTTTTTATTTTTTTTTCATTATACCGAACTTATATTAAACATTACCTATCCCCCGCGGTTTTACCCGCGTTCCCGAGGGATATCATATTTTCCCGCGATAAAAAGTAGCCTATATGTTATTCCAGGATATGCTCTATCTATGTGCCAAGTTTTATCCATATCCGTTTAGTAGTTTTTGCGTGAAAGAGTAACAAACATACATACATACAAATCTTACCTCTTTATAATATTAGTATAGATTTATTCAACATTCAAAAGCTTACAAGTAGGTACTCAGCCAGATATCAGCCGCCCACTACCTTTATCAAACTACATAACGGATTCCCATTGACGAGCGATAGCAGTCCGAGTCGGCTAAAACAAGCAATTTCCATAGCTTTTGTTTGAGCAGAAACAGAGATCGAAGAACGAAGATAGGTGCGCCAGTAACGATGAACTGGTACCTTCACTAGTTTTAACACTAATCATACCAACACTTACTACGTACCAATTTCTACCATAGCGGGTCAAATGTGACTTTATATTTCCTGCTTGTATGTATGAAATATGGTTGTTAGGAAGGGAAATAAATAGTATAACTGTATATTAATTAGTAAGAAAAAGTCATGAAATCAAATGTGCAAAAGCAATAAGATGATACGTGTATTTTCAAAGCAAAGTATGTTTAGTGTTAACCTTCATGAGTTCCCTTCTATGGTTAAATAAGTCGTTTTGACATAACCAATTTTTTTTAAGGTTTTCGATTACTTCGTATGGCGTGAGATAGACACAAAGAATGTCTGATCTCTTTTGAAAACTTTATAGTATAAGACCTATTTGCAAAACATAAATAACAGGACCTAAACTTGACGGGCCAGTTGGCTTCGTGGTTAGAGACCCTGACTGTCAAGCCGCAGGTCGTGCGTTCGATTTCCACCCAGGACAAACATTTGTGTGCATGAATTTGTCTGTTTGTTCTGTGTCTGGGTGTAAATATCTATATAAGTATGTATTTAAAAAGTATAATATCAGTTACCAGTGCCTTTACCATGAGTTTTTAACGTACGTACTCGCTAGCGACGTCGTAAAACATTTCTATGGCAAATGTATACAGTGCCACGAGCGGTCACCTAAAGAACTAAAATCGATAGTACGAGTCGATAGGTAAAAAACCTATCAAAATGTAAACACTAGCGAGTAAAGTTTTTTAGCCTTTGCTATAGAAATTCTGTACCATGAGTCACAAATTTGACAGTTGCTATCGAGAAATACTGTATCCATAGTAGTTTACTGGCTAAAGTAAGTTTCGATAGCATCTCATGGTAGAGGTACTGGTAGCCAGAGTACAAGAAGTACACTCTGCTTAATTTAGGATCAGGTAACCATGTGTGAAGAATGTCCAAGCACATGTCAAAATTACAGTCTGTCATATAAAATCAATTAACATATTTCATAAAATTATTAAAAATAGGAAAATATCATTGTAATTAAGACCTAGCGTACTCAGGATAAGGTGAAAAATGAAAAGCCCTGAAACCACAGACCTTATTTATTGATCTATAAAGTAACCATTTATTGTATAGGTACGTATTTATCCTTGTTCAATTAATATCAATAAATACAATTACCCCATTCAAACTGATAACCGACTTCATATTTAAGGATAAATATCACCAAATTATATTGGTTGTATATTTAACAATGGGCTGTTAAATAAAAAACCACGACCGAAAAGTGTTTTTAGTTTTACAGCGTCACGAATATTATGAATTACGTCATATTTGGACCTTGAATACACATCAGGGTATATTTGTCCGTTTTGACAGCAAAGAGTGTCATTGAGAAATGAATCCTATGCCGCATGAATAAAGTTCATAGCTATCATCATACTTTTTACTATTGGATTAATAGATAAACCATGTTGCATACGTAATAAAGATGATTTTTCAATAATATTATTGCTTGCCAAAAGAGGCCTTTAGATATTGACTTCGGTTTACAGAGCTAGGTCAAGTCATAATTATAGTTATTGTATTGAATGTGTCCTCTATATTAACAAAATAACTTCATCCCCATTATCTCCGAATAGGTAGAATAAGTCTAAATACTGTGACCCATATTCCACTGAACATATCTTAAGCCCCAATGTGTGATGTGCAAAGCATTGTCACAGTCTCTCGGGCATGTTACCAAACCAGGGGCTACAGATCATTTCTGACACAAAACACCGAAGACTTTACCATGTCCGGCCTGGGAATCGAACCTACAACCCCCGAACTCTATGCTGGGCTTTATACCACTCGATCAACGAGGATATTAAGTATGTGCGTACGTGTTACATTAATATGGCAGAATGTAGAATGTGGATACAACATTGTTCGCAATCATTTACTGAATCCATTCAAGTAATCCTAATATCATTTTTAATTACCTGCCACACGAGTTGGTACAATTGAAAATAAACCTTAAGTTGTACGTTTTAAAAAATTATTTTTTGTTTAAACAGATAAAACATAATTGTATTGAAAACATCAAATAACTTTGTTAGAGTTTGTAAATAGTAATGTTTTCTGAAAAAAAATGCACGTATTTGTATTGTAGTCAGATTCTGCAATGCCACAAATATAACTGCACTAAAATTATCAAGAACCAACTTTCCCCATATTTTGGAAAATCGTTATTTCGAATTAATATCAAAATATTTTATCTTAAATAACGATTACAGTGTAAAATCAATATTATCCCCAAATTTTGTAATTTCTACATTTTATCATCGGTTTGAGCTAGGCCATCTGGGATGGATGTTGATCAGATTAGGTAAAGTTAAATCGCAACAAGACGCGATAGTCCGTGGTACCTTGCGTACCCAATTTACATTCCATTCACGCGTACTACAATCTACAATGAATCATTAATGTCATATGTATACCAAATTGACAATACGATTGGATACTTGTGTTGTTAATGGCCGATGGTTACGGTCTGATGGCCCTTCATTCATAACGGGATTACGCTCTCACTTATTGAATATTAAAACAGTATCTGCTTATGCATTAACCGACTTCAAAGCGAGGGTTCAACTTGATGTGTATTCTGAAGGGCTAGTTGGCCGGGTGGCCAGAGATGTTGGACAAACATTTGTGTGCTTGAAGATGTCTGTTTGTTCTGTGTCTCGGTGTAAATTTGTCTGTCTATCTTTGTCCTCTTAAACGGCAGGACCGATATGAATGATTTTTTTTTGGTATGCGTTTGGGTTGCGCCCTGGATGGTTTAGATTCACAATTGGACCCGGTAGTATGGCACTGCGAGTGAATTCCTGAATTTTTGTATGGACTTATTTCGACAGAACGACGTCTGTCCGGGCAGCTACCTGACACACCGGACAGACGTCGTTCGATATACGACTCGTACTTATACATATATAAGCGAAATAGTGTTCCTTTGACGCACCATCACCTCAAAACTACTGAACATATCGGGATGGGACTGCTACCATTCGACGCGGACTTTTTTGTAGATGGTTATAGGCTATATACGATATCGCTAACGCGGGTAAAACCGCGGGGGACAGATAGTATCTATATACGTATGCATATAAAAAATGTAATAGTTGAAATATATCAGTTATCTGGTTTCCATATTACAAGCTCTGCTTAGTTTGGGATCAGATTGCCGTGTGTAAAGAATATCCCTTATTTCCAGTTTTAATACTATGATCGTCGCTATTTTTAGAAAAAATTCTAATAAAACTCAAGCATTCATAAAATGGAACATAACTTCGCCTATATTTATCTCAACCCACCAATATATTATGTGTAACTCCGCTGAATATCGACTCGCTGCAATGCGACTTTGAGTAGCCGTCAAAATCGCTGGAAATATTATCGTTAGTATTTCACAACAACTTGAAGAGGTGCCAATTTATTTCTGACTATAAAAAAACAGGTATCAAGAAGGGAAACAAAATATGTAATACCATACTAGCTGTCCCCCGTGCTCCCGTGGGATGTTACATATTCCCGGGATAAATCAATGTGCTATTCCAGGCTATAGTCGCTCTATATATCTACGCCAAATTTCATCCAGATCCGTTAAGCCGTTCTGGCGTATTGGGACGAAGTTCCTTGTCACGCGTTGTGAAAGGGGGCTAGACGGAAAAAACTCATACGAAAAGTTGTAACGACACTTTTTTTCGAAATTTAAATGATATGGTTTATTATTGGGTTTGTTTTTTTCATAATTTATTTAAAGGCTACATACAACATGTTTAAAATTCTGTTCCATTTATAAATTAGTATAATTAGTAATTATTAGCACAATCGTGATCTTTTATTGAAGACCTAATACTAAAGACGAGAGATTGCAAGTTTTTCTCAACACTGGACCTAAACTCAGCGTTTTGGTCAATTCCAATGCGTATCTTCGTTCCATCCGGGTGTCCCTTGATACCTTTCAAGTTTTTTTTTTATATCATGTGGTTACGAGCTCTTATCGAAAACTGGGACGATATTGGACGTCAACCAGGCAAGCAACTAGTTAGAATTCCTGTACATTGACAGAAACTGTAATAAACTAAGTCCCATACCCGTCAGAAATTAATAATATTTACTGGTATGCTCATAATACGCCCCCAGAGGCTTGACATTCCTATATAGTCTGATTTCTATAATGCGTGTTGCTATAGCTATAATCCTTCCGATTTTAGAAAAATATTTTTTTTATGCTACTTTGGCCGTCAAACAAGCATGCGGTCCACTTGATGGTAAGTGGTCACCGCCGCCTATGGACATTTGCAACACCACGGGCATCAATACAAGTGCACCAGTGCTTCACGGTGGAAATGGGTAAGGTGGTAGTACTTCCCCGGACGAACTCTGCACTAAGAGCTCTACTACTCTAGTAAAGATTTATTGATACTGAAGCGATATCTATGAGCGGATTAGAATCCTACATCGCACTATCGAAGTTTTCTCAGTATTTGACCATATATTTAAGCATCTAACTAGTTCTAACATCCAACAGTTGGACCGTGGTCCCTAGACACGATCACCTAACCTGGAGGATCTTCCCTATTAAAAGAAGGAGTCTCACACCTCGCTCCACCATAGTAATGTAATCAATATGTGTAAATATCAATCACAATGCATTTAGAAAAAAGTATTATATCAGTTATCTGGTTTCCAAAGTACAAGCTTAGCTTAGTTTGGGATCAGGGGCTCGATTCTGTAAGGAAAATGACACTAACTCGAGGATGTTTCATCACGGCCTGTCTCTTTCTCTTTTTACGCTTATACTACTAATCACGTGAAAGATAAGCTCTCCGAGGTCTCCGTGAAGCGGCTCGCCGACGAAGTTTGTATTAGCTGAAAAAGGGGGCAGATGGCTGTGGGTATAGAATGTCTCGGAATTTATTTTGTCTTATTACTTGCATTATTACTTTACAAAAATATACCTACTTTAGTAAGAAAATGGTTATGCCTTGATGAATTTTTATACAGCCCAGGTCACATCTTACTTCAAACAAATGGTAATGGCTAAGCGGACGAACGTCCTCTCGAGCAATTTCGCATATCTCATAGCCACGAAAGTTCGCTCGTATTATACTAAACCTTTCTAACAAAACAATAGGGTTTCATATCGTTTGGTAAATTGATAAAAAATAGCAGCATACGCCTCCGACAGTATGCATCAAGTGAAACACTTCTGAGTTATTTTTACATTTGCTTTTAGAGGATGTGTCTCTTAAGAAGTGATTCACCATCATACTGGTCTGTTCATCTTAGTAAACCATTTATCTGTTACCATGCGGTGTGGCATAAGAAACTAATAAATTACTGGCTGTCTCCTGCGGCGTTACCCGCGCTCCCGTCTTATAAGGTTTCTATGTGCCAATTTTCATCAAAATGCGTTTGGTAGTTTTTGTGTGAAAAAGTAACAAAACATCTATACGTCAAATCATGCATCCTCACTTTAGCATTTATTATATTTGTAGGAAATCCATCCCGTATATAATCCTTTAGAGAAAGTCAGGATGTTGCTGAATAAGGGCAGCGGAAGATGACTTCCAGCCCACAGACAAAGTATTATATGTTTTTATTAAGCTTCTAACCAATAAATAAAGTTAAATTGTCTGTCTGTGATAATATAAATAATAATAGTAAATATTCCGGGACAATTTTTTACACATGGTCATTTAATCTTTTACGAATTTATGTACTTGGATATTTACACCTAGACACAGAACGGTCAGAGATGTTCATGAACACAAACGTTTCTCCTGGATAGGAAACCACCAAGCCATAAAATAAAATTGTGAAAAATGCTATTTAAAATCAAATAGACTATTATAGTATTTTATTGTTTTTCATACAAATGTTTACAGCGCAAAATCGAGGCAACCCCGGTATGTTATATATATTGAATAAAAATTTTGACGCACAGATATTTCTGGATTAACCCATTACCATTACATCGCGGAGAAAATAAGATCAAAACGCGTAAGAATCCGAATGGCGAAGGCTCCTATGGAGGAGCGAGGTATGAGAGACTCCTCCATTTAAAAGGGAAAATCTTCCGCCAGGCTAGGTGATCATGCCTGGGGACCGCGGTCCAACTGTTGATGTTGGATGCTTGTATATATGTCAAATCCTGAGAGAATCTTGATAGTGCGATGTAGGATTCTCGCGTGTTTCTACGCGTTCATAGATGTCGTCACACTACTATGGAATACGCTTGGATTTGAGATTGTATTTGTTAGCCTGACCATTCATAAGTGCCTGTGAATATATACCAGGCATATTTGAATAAATATTTCAATTCATTTGACAAGCTTTTCACAACTGTGGGTTATATGTGGCAAGTGGTAAAAACATAGTGTTTAAAGTAACTGTCTCTCAAGTCCGGCCCGCCTGAACTTACATAGGAGCTTGTCTGGCGCCACAATTCGCACATCATGCGGTTAGTCATGTTAAACTTTATGATAATTCAGAAAAGCCATAAAGACATTGAAACCATTTTTCTATGTCGTGTCGTAATTCTTAAACACATGTCATAAATTACAATGACAACCAATGGATGTGTAGATTCGGCATGCTCGAGATAATCGATTTAAATCCACAAAATCTTTAAAACTGGCTTTGTTTTTACTTACTCATAATATTTACATTTCAATCGTTCGCAAAACTAAATTCTGTTCTTACAATAACGCAGCCAAAGAATAAACACCACTAAAACTTGTGGTAAGACAAACAATAATAATTATTATTCCCAAACCTTAAATGTAAACACTGATTCAAAATAAAGCTAAGTCCTTTGATGCCTAAAGGCGGTGACATACTTTGTGGTGTAATCTGTTTCGAAATTGTTCCTTATTTATTCAAACTAGTGGTCGCCTAAAGATCGAAATTGGAACGTAATTCTATGAACTTTTATCTGTCTTTAAATTCCCTCTCACACTTCCCATTTCTATTGCTCAATCATTCACTGTGTTCGTCTGTGGACCCTTCCACAAAGTAAAAGACAAGCTGAGACATTAGATATGACTTAAATCACAGGTTATCTCCCCATATCTAATCTAAATTCATTATTAAAACCGTTTGTTCAATCCTAATGCTGTTATTGCAATAATTTTTTTATTATAATATTATTCATATGTTGATTAGTATAATATTTATATTTCTGATGTCAAGTTTAGGTCAAATAACTTGTTTATTTTATCTTAATATTCTATAAGCACCAAACCTACCATCACCATATCCTGAAAGACAAAGGTTGTCTTTTAGAGAACGCTTCAGCTAAAAACCGCCTAAATTGTACCAGCCGTACATGTTATCTTAGTGTGTCTTTCATGTGTTTTGTGTTGCAATAGTATTTGTATTGTATTATTTTCAAGCCTGTAATCACATAAAGTGTCGCAAGATAACCTACGGAATATCGTACTTCGGAGAACAAACAAGTTCAATATGTTGGTAATGCGCGCTTCCTCCTTGATAGGTTCATTAGCTATACTATTAAGCACTTATTACCAATCCAATGGGCACCAGATTCCTCAAGGGGACCCTAAGATTCACGAGCGAGGCTATAGGAAGCATACAGCCGCCGGTGCACTTATCCAATTTGCCGCTATTATGATTTATTGGTAACGTCCAAGTAGGCGCATCTGCCCTTGACCGCACGATTAGAAACTAGAAGTCCGCCGTCTGCTAGATAGCGTAATGTAACGTAAAAGTGGCTCACATGTCTCATACACACAACGAAAAGAGTTTGCGTTCTCCTTTGAAATATCCTATAGTTTATGGTTATAAAAAATATATAAAGTAAGCTCTATAATAATGCTATCGTGATTAAATACGTATCATTTGTTCTATAAAAAAAAACAAAAGTCAATTTGTATCATAACTACATAGTATAAAACAAAGTCGCTTTCGCTCTCCCTATATCCCTATGTACGCTTCTTTCATGTACGCTTAAATCTTTAAAACTACGCAACGGATTTTGATACGGTTTTTTTAATAGAAAGAGTGATTGAAGAGGAAGGTTTTTATGTATAATACATGTGACATCCCACGGGAACGCGGGTAAAACCGCGGGGGACAGCTAGTTTCTAAATAAAGAACAAATGCTTATTTTTTTTAATTTAAACCATACAGTCTTTATTAAGTAAACGCATTTCGGTTGTATACCTTAATCACATTATAGTCAAAAATATCTTTATGTAAACTATGCAGAAACTCTAACTGATACACGAAGGTTTTCTTACTTCCTCTACGATAAATTTAAATGACCAACTCACGAAAACTACTGACCATAATGTGTCCGCTATACGCCTTTTAAACTCAGTGTCAATTTAGTCCATGTCTTTTGTTATTTTATTTATAGAGGCGGACTCTAGTAGATATCTATGTGCGTGATAGTATCTATGGTAAATAGGGATGTGTACTGTTCAATGTTATTTTAAATGTGTAACAAGGTATCTCCCATGCGAGCTTAGAACTATATATAAAGCGATTGATAAGCTTTTCCTAGTTTCCTCCTAGACCTAATGGCAAAATAGCGAAATGAAACCGTATTTCTATGCCAATAGGTACCTTTATTCTGAAACGTAGCACTCGCTCTACATATCCGCTGTTATGAGAGACTTAGCTTCAAACCCTACCAGCTGAAACTAGTTTGTTATTGATTTCGACGTCTCGGTATGGAGTGTACCCATTTGCCATGGGTATACTCCATACCGTGACGTCGATAAAGTCTTAAGAACATATAGGGGAAAGGTAGGTATGTATGAAGCCCTATTATTCCGCAAGGTGAAAATAATTTTCATACTGTTTCAATATCTAATGGGATAGAGTTGACCGTGACAAAGTTTGTCGGTTCGAACGTCGCAATGAACTTACGCTTTCGGTTAAGAAAATCAAAACGAAACCATGATGCGATGATACAGTATTTCAAGTTAGGAGTCTCGCCAGGTATCTATTTGCCGGTGAGTTTCGGTACTTTCCCATCCTCTAAAGGCACTAATTCCGATACCTCTCCGTCACTGGAGTTGATATCGGCTATCCAAAGTGTGAAGACAACACTTAAAAAAATTTGGAGCGGGTACAGTGTGCCACAGTACGGCTCTTTCACGGCCACCGCCACTGAACCCGGAATTCACAATACGGACCGGGAGGCCTAGACATAACCGACTGGGTCAATAAGGAATACGCGAGATGGCCCAAGACGACACGCGGCAGGCGGCGTTTGGCCTTCGCGGCCGGTGAATCGGGGTTCTATTGCCTGCGCTAATAGTCTCATGCTGGAGTCTGCCAAATGTTCCTGCGCCCTTAGCTTAGCGGTAGGGGCAGGGCATTTATAAACCTCGAGAAGGGATCTGCAAGTACGTGCGATATACGAGAGTCGTCAACGGCGAGAAAAGAATCACCCCAGGGGTTTCGTCATGAGGAATCGGAGATATCATCAGCCACCCCAAGGTGGCGGGGGTTTAATCTAAGTTGAATTTCCCAGAGTCAAATACAAAAAAATGTGGCGGAGAGGGACAGACGGAAGCTAGTGTGAATCACTCGTAATAATGAACCCGTATTAAAAGCACATCCTATCATTAAACAATTGGTATTTTTGTATTCAAATTGAAATCATGTTTCATTCTTTTGAAATAGAACATTGTTAGTAAACACAATAAAATTATGTTAACAACACACAACTTCCAGTGGCATTTATAATCATTTAAGCATTGTTTAATAATAAATAGTGGCCCCATTGTTATTCTATCTGGTTTATCTGATGGTTAAATAAACCATATGCACACTATTTCACATACTTTATGACTTATCTGCTAGTGATGTCATAATAAAATCTGCATAAACAATGAGTCTCATAATAAATAAATATATAATAGTTATATAAATAATTAATGATAAAATTGTGAATATTAAACAACAGATGGTGTTTATTTATCATGAGTTGTCCACCACAGTATCTGTCGCGTTCCTGAGGAATGGTATATGTTTCCAGGATAAAAAGTATCCTGTGTTAATCCAGGTCATAAATGATCTATGTGCCACATCATTAAAACTGTCTGGTTGTTTTTATGTGACAGTAAAAAAAAACATACACCTTTACAATATAGCTAGGAACGGGGGTATTTGGGTGAAGCCCCTGACATCAGGACCGTGGCACAATTTAACATAAAGGTAAGGGTACCCATCGCTCCCAGAGTTAATACTAAAATGTAGCCAGTTTTTTCCAGTCATACCACAAACTATCTTCAGACTTTAATGTAGCCCCAAAATACATAATCATTAAGTAGTTTATTATTATTTTATACATTTATTTATTAGTATTAGATTGACCACATTATCAAATATCACACTGAGGTTGTGGTCAAAATAATTTTACGAATGAAATTAAGACCTATCCAGCCTCCAGTATGAGAATCTGAATGCAGGTATTCTGCATTCATTGCAAAATTGTTCTTATAGATTACATTTTAATTAAATACATAATTGTCATGTTTCTACAGCCATTTCTTTTTGACTTGAATAAATGTGACTGAGCTTTTTATTTGAGGTTTATAATGTAGGATTTAATTAACATTTTTAGGAATGTTATTTAATTCATTTCAGCATGTTTGCAGAGTAAAGATGTATTTGTAAGTTTATATTAGTTTTAATGCAACACAATAGTGTACAAAAATAGATTTGATTTTCTACTATCAAATGAAATTTAGTACCTATAAATAATAAGAAATAAATACTACTCACTTGAAACCTGGTAGCGGATGGTTGATCCTTAAACCTCGAAGGCTTCTCCACATCTCGGAAACTGCTCTTCGTGAGTTGCGTCTTCTGAATAGCTCCACTAGCCACCGGCTCTGGAAGCAACTGGTCTCTCTCATGCGGCTCCTTCGTCCTGAACTGAAGACCAGACTCAACGTCTTCGTGCCGCGCGGGGACTTCAGAATGATACTGTATGTTACCATTTGTCGCAGCCATAGACTTTGCCGAACTTATTTTTCTAAATCTACCAATAATAACATCTTCCTCATCGTTTACCGGTACAGCAAGTTTCTCCGCTGCAGTGCTAGTATTCGCCTCGGACTTTACTGGACTAAGCTCTATATCTTTTTGCATGCTACCCATTATAACTTGAGTTGTAACACAACACTATTCGAATTAAATATTAATTTCTTTGGTGCACATGTTTTTATAACGTTTCAGCAAAACACGCGATATAAATTGTATCGGGGAATTGTTGTATAAGTTCAGGATATGTGATACAATTGAAAGATTATCAAAAATATACAGGTTTGTGTCAGTAATATACAAAGTATGGTAAATTGATCGAAAACCACGCGGTATATCGCGCTAAAATAAACGCACATACATCCACATCGAAAACGATTTGACAACTAACTTTAGTTCTACCTATTATAGTTATGTAAGGTTGCCTGCCTGCGCCATGCCAGCCACTCTCACCCCCACACCGACCACTAGCCAGTAGTGTTGCCAAATGGCAATCATAAAGTTCTTTAAAATTTGATAATCCATCGAAAGAATCTTTTGTCTTTATTTATTATACATGGTATAGAAATGTTTTTTTTTATTTGTCTGCTGTTAGGTAAACAATTTGCGACATTTTTACCACATTTCTAAAAAAATATATCTATACTATATTTAATAGAGGTAAGTTCTAAATGCCAAATAATGCATCGTTTTGTAGCATCTCCTTGTAGCATATTATTCATTTCAGTGGTCCGTCCGTGCTTTCAATAGGCTATACTATCAACGAGTCTATCGGATGAATCAATTCAAAGACGAATAGTGATTATTGATATGTTCTGTGGATGATATCCTCGATCAATCCTCTTCAGCGTTGCCGTTTGCACGTCAATTGCCGTCATGTACGGGAATTCGGTCTTTCTGACGATGAATTACGGTATACGGCAGAGCGGACATTGCCGTACGCTAAAATACAGCCATCAGGCAACCATAGCATTAGGGAGTATTGGGTATACCACTAGCGATTTAACTCAAACAAAATTAAATAAATTGTTGATGAAACGTAATCATCGATTGCGTAAAAAATAACGCAACTCTACATTATTGTATTGTCTTTTGTATTCGGGGAATTCCCTAACCCTAATCGGTATAGAACAATACTGTACTCTTTGGACCTTAATTCATTCATTTTGTCTTATTCGCTCTCGTCACTACTATTTAATTCATATCAAGATACTAATTATGTTTTATTTTTGAAACAGTGTTTACGCACTGCAGTGAAATGAAATGATTCATTTCATTATCTGTAGGTGTAATACCTACTATCTTCTGTATGCTGCTACCCCGAGGTTGTCTGGAGACATCGCTTAATATATACTACTACTTACTTGTTTGTTTTTCACAAGCATGCTATGTGGAGTACTAATACAATATGTTCTAGTGTTGCCTCTGTGAAACTATGATCCTAAAAATGGCTGTCTGTAAAGTCGGTTTACGGACGATAGTGACGAACGTGACAACGTCATAACTAAACATTGATGAAATGATTGCATTTTATGAATAAAAATGAATCATTTTTATAGAATTATCATTATTTGATAAATTTACTTTTATTTGCACTCATCAATTCAAGTTGTAAGTTGTTAAGTTCTTTAACAAACATGTTATTTTAAAGTGCAAGAATAATTAACCTTGTACAATGCGCGTAACGGGACAATTTTTCGTGCATGCAACCAGCGTTCATCGATTTATTATACGTTGTCACTTCAAAAAAAATCATTTGGTTTCTACTTGTTCTGTTAAAATATGTAGAATCTTGAAAGTAAATAAGTTATAATTTTTGCCTGAACTGCGCCCGAATTGTGTAATTCTTTTGGCTTCAAGTGGAAGCCTATTTCATGATAGATTGATGGTTTGGCGTGCGAGCAGTATGGGACAACAGTCGTAGCGCCATCAATGTAATACCAAAATGACTGCAACTACGATTCCGAGAACATTACACAATCACCCTGCGGGAATGAAAAAATCCCCACCATAATAATTATACAAAGAGGTACTTTTGGTTACGTCAATTTGAGGTTGCAATTCTGAACAAACATCTGTCAAATCCAAATTCCCGTCCATAACATGCAAGAATTAGTTTAGTAGTATTGATTAAAACAAAATGCCAAAAGATTTTCGTTCTTACAAAATTGCAGAACGAATGGAACCTTAGTAGGAAACGCACGCAATAGTTATCGAAATATCGTTTTTACTTGAATAAGACACTAAACCAGGTTTCAAATAGCCAATATTTTTTATTATACCTATTTTAAATACAAATCAATGTACAAGTTTACCGATTTTATAGCGCAGCTCTACCGATTTGACATTCGCCATTCGACGAGCGAAACACTATCCGTAATTCGAGTACCTACCTACCTACTCGGATAGTACTAACTCGGGTCTGTTAGATTTTAGATCGCCTCTCGTAACAAACAATCTAAAAGCAGGCAGACCGAGCTTTATTTGTTATTGGTTATTTTAATAATTTTCGATTGTGAGGACTTTGGGAGAAAAATGGGTTTCGCAGAGGGAAGGATAGCTGTAGACCATGAAAACGGCGTTTATAACCCGGGTCAAACTGTTTTTGGAAAAGTGATATTTGATCAGGGAAAAGTTAAAACTTTTCGAGGTAAATAACTCATTGTTCTTAATTATATCCGGTAAAAAACTGGTCAGAGAGTAGTCTTAGGGGCGGGTCGAATGATTTGTAGTTAAAACTACGTTGAGTAGGAAGTTTATTTCAGGGACTTAGATTTGTAGAACTTTTTAATAAGCACATACTTAAATAAGTACTTAACTAACTAGTGATTGAAGATAAAAACCGGCAAAGTACGTGTCGGTTCACAAACTATGTAAAGTTCCGTAGCATGAGAGTGGCTTAGAACAAAAATAAATAGCTTATATAAATTATAAACGTCTATAAGAGCTCATTTGGTACTAAAATAAAAGTTAAATTCAAACCAAAAAGATAAATTTAGATATTCAGTCGTTTTAAAATTAGTAACCCACCCTAGCTTTGCATGATTGGATGAGTGGTGAATATAAAAAAAAATATAGTCATGGAAAAGCCATTGCTAGATGGCCTGTACATTTAAAGATAATATGGGCATCATATTTTAGGATTTAAAGCATAATATTATTAATTTTGTGCCACTAGAGACACCTATGAAGTTACCACTAGTTTGGAAATCAGCTTATTATCAAATGAATTAATTATATTGCTTAAAATAGGCCTTTTCAGGCACTTAAGAAAGTTCAGACATTTATTTAGCGTATATTGTGCTGGCTGATGTTTATATGATCCATTTTTAAACACTAAAAATTAACTAATAGTTTGTTCAGAAACAATAACAAAACATTTTTTTTTAATAGGAATATATGTGGTGGTAAACGGCTTTTGCAAGGTCCACTGGACCTCAACCCACACCCGCCGTGTGAATGACCGTGATGAAACTTATACAAGGGTACATGAATCCTATGAAGAATACTTTGAGCAGAAAATATACCTTGTTGGGGGGAAAAGTGGTATGTAAATAAGAAGGTTCCTTTTTTATCTATTTGTGAATTTTATTCCTGTGGTGTTTCGCGAGATACAATTTCTCACTCTGTGTGAATCCAGTTCATGCCATACAACTATAATAGTCTTATCCTAACTAATATTATAAATCCGAAAGTTTATTTGTTACACTTTCACAACTAAAGAACTGAACCTATGTTGCAAATATTTGGCACACACATAGCCTATGGTATGGAAAGGGACATAGGCTTTATCCCAAGAATGGAGGTGAAATTGTGGACAGCTAGTGTATAGGTTTTAGATGTTTAATTATGTATATTAAGGAATAGATGTGAAGGCTAGACTTAGACTTTAATTCAATTTCTATAATGAAAAATGAAAATATTTTTATTAAAATAGGCCTTAACTCACACTTATGAATAGTCTGACTCTAATATCAGTTCGGAAGGTTGTTTTTTAATGAGAAGAGCCGGCAATAAACTCAGCAATTACCTTTTTAAAAACCAACTTAGATTTATTACATAACATTTATTTAGTCTCACTGACAATACCTGTGTGTTATCGCAAAAGTGAAGAACTATATAGTGACAAACTTGTTTTTTTAACATAACAGTGAATACATGGAAATACAACTAAAAAAACCCAGAGGGTTATACCCTCACACAGAAACATTGCATTGTTAAAACAAGGTTTTATGACATGTATGAATGCTAGATTTTGTCTTAAGAATGATAGGAAAAATAATTTGTTAACATATATGTGAAATAACAGCCACAGGAAAAAATATGGCATAAAATATATATTCATGACTAGTGCTTCACATTAGTCATGTAATGACCTAATATGTAATTGCTTTGACATTTTATTTTAATGATATGGAGCCTTGCAACGACAATTTTCGACTTATATTTAATTATCGATTATATTATTACTAGCTATCTGGACAGACTTTGTCTTGTCGAAATAAGTCCATACAAAAATGAAGCAATTCGCTCGCAGTGCCACCTACCGGGTCCAATTGTGAATTTAAACCATTCTCGAACCCACTGGAACACATAAAAAATTTAATCAAAATCTATCCAGCCGTTAAGGAGAAGTTCACTAGGTATCAAATGGACAGAAGAATTATAAATATTAAGATTAAGTACAAATAAGCAGTGGCGTAGCTACCGGAGGGCTAGACGGGGCAGTACCCCAGGGCCCCCAAACTCAGGGGGCTCCTCGTACTCTGGCTTACAAACAGTGGCGTAGCTACCGGAGGGCTAGATGGGGCAGTGCCCCGGGGCCCCCAAGCTTGGGGACAAACGATTTTAAATAGTTTAGTTGGGGCCCTACTTAATTTTTTGCCCCCGGGCCTTTGGTTACCTAGCCACGCCACTGCATATAAGTTTTTTATGTGGAAATAAAAACCATTTTATTGCTCGTCTCTAGTACCACAAAGTCGAAAAACCCAAATAAAGTACAATAAAAACTGCATACAAAAACAATGAAGCTTAAGTATTTCTCAGTGTATTCAAGTCAGACATAAAGCCATGCATACAAATATACTTCAATCTGTTACATGTGTGTGTGCTTTCGAAATTTGAAACTGTAGTTGAAGGTCGCGATGGCCATGTCCACGATACGGATCGGGCGTTGTTAATTAAACAATGACGAAATCAAACTTAGGGTGTATTATAGATTTTGCACGGTTCCAGTTTTGGTTGCTTTTACCTATAAAATTCATTGATATAATATAGATTTGAAATGGTTAGTTATTATAAAGCGGCAACTTCATAGGTAAAGACGTATTTATTATTATTATATGTATATTAATAAAAAAATATTTTTATTCGTCTTCTAATAGTAAAAACAATTGGGGTACTAAAAAATAAAAGACGTAGTGTAACGCACGCCGGAACTAGTGAGAGATGTTATGTTTTCCCGGTAAAATGTATCCAAAGTAATATGTTAATCCGTTTGGAAGTTTTTTGGTGAAAGAGTAACAAACATAAATATTGTTTTGAAACAGTAATTACTGAGTCTATTGCCGGCTCTTCGAAGCAAAAGCAACCTTTCGTACCGGCGTTAAAGCTGACAATTTACATTTCCAATTTCCCAGGAGAAAACAAGCTTGTTCCAGGCCACTATGAATTCCCGTTTCAATGCGCCCTCCCTGCCAACCTACCCTCCTCATACGAGGGCTCTGTCGGCCATATTAGATACAGAGTGCAAGCCGTCGTGGACCGCGCCTTCAAGTTCGACCAAGAGCTGTTCTTTACACTGAGGATATTATCGCCTATTGATTTGAATACTATTGCTGATGCCAAGGTGAGTTCTTAAGTTGTACCAAGTAACATAAACATGTATGCAATTAGAAAAAAAAGTAGTATATCCAGAATATCAGCGCGACCAATTTTGGTCGATCACTCGCAAGTTCCATGAGGGGACGCATTCAATGCCAAATGTTTCTAGTACTTGATACAGGAATGACCTGGAATGAACATGTACGCAGCTCATGGTTCGAGTAGGGAGACATTCGCAGCCGTTGCATGTCTCGTGCGCATATTGTTCATTACCTGCGCTTCTCAAAATAGGTCGATCGCGACTCAATTTTAAAATAAAAAGTAGATCTTATGTGCACAAAAGTTGGCCACACCTGATCTAAACCTTGTGCTATGGAAATCAGAAAACTGGGGTCGATTCTGTAAGGAAAATGACACTAACTCGAGGATGTCTCGTCGCGGTCTCTATGCTCTGTCTCTTTCGCTAACTACGCTAATACTACTAATAACTTGAGAAATAAGTTCTCCGAGGCCTCCGTGAAGCGGCTCGCCGACGAAGTTTGTGTTAGCCGAATAAGGGGGCTGATATACTTCTTTTTTAAAAGCTTCTATTTAATTTGTATGGAGTGCGCAAATAAGATGGTTTGTATGGAAAATTTAACATCGCAAATACCGTGGCGTTGGGCGATCGTCTGTATATATTTTATTATTTTGTGTTTTCCAGAAATGTATGGAGTTTGACATGGAGCACACATACTGTTGCTGGTGCGTCAGCTCTGGGGCATCTGAAGTCCTAGTGAAGGTGCCCATGACAGGATTCTGCGTCGGGCAGACCATCCCGGTGGAAGTCAGCTGCTCAAATCTCAGCTCCGTAGAGATTAATAGAATTAGGATTACCATATCGAAGGTAAGATATTTTTTTTTATTATTTACTGATTCATCTGTTACTGATGTCATAATTAAATGCTGCATATTCAATGAGTATCATTATAAATACAATATGTAATTATACATATAAATTAATAAATCAGGATAAAATAATAAATATTAAACTGCAAAGTTTGTTTAATTACTATTTATCACTAGAGCTGTCCCCGACGGTTTCACCAGCCTTCACGAGTGATTCCCGGGTAAAAAAATATTGTATGTGTTAATTTAGGTTTTAAACAAACTATGTGTAAATTTTCATCCATTTCAGCTTTAGTGTCAATGAGAAACAAACATTGATCTATACTCTCAAACTTTATATGATGACAAGTGTCAATAAAAAAACAAATAATGTTTTTAATGTTTCACGATTCGTAATAACCCACGTGGGTCACGTGAAAATATACCTCAAATTATTACACGATTTAGACTGGTGTCTATAATAATTAGAAAAAACAAATAATGAAATAATTATCTAATCAATGTATGCAATTGTAAATTGGTCGATAAAGGTATCGTGACAAGATACCAAGTTTAAAATTACTTCTATGATGTCAACCTATATGTTCCCTATATGCCCTCAGGACATAATATTCCATGCGACTTCGGAGCCGGACACCAAGAAGGAGCACGACAAGCTAGCGGAGCTGGCCAAGGGGCCCGTGCCGGCCAACACCACCAGGAACTGGACGCTGGAGATGCAGGTGCCAGAGATGACCATCTACAACCTAAAATCCTGCCGGTTTATAGATATAGACCATTATTTAAAGGTGAGTTCTGCAGACTGAATAATAAATATTTTTGTTTGTTTAAAAATATATATTTAAAAAATATATATATTACTGCCTGGCCGATAAACAGACAAAAGGTCCACCTGATGGTAACTGTCACCGCCCCCTATGGACATTTGCAACACCAGGGGCATCGCCAATGCCTTGTCGCCCCTGAGACGTGAAGTTAAGTCTCATGTGCCTGTAATTTTCCATCAAGTGAGATCTAGTCAAATGCGCTCAAGTTTTTATATAAAAAAAAAAATCACCGGATTTTACCTTTCTAACCGAAACTCAATAATACAAGTGCACTACTAAGGTGGTTGTACTTCCTTGGATCTCTGCACTAAGAGCTCTACTACTCTTAATTTATATTAAATTATTTAATATTATTGTACTCATAGTATCATACATAATCAGGGGTTCGATTCTGTAAGGTAAATGATATTAGCTTGAGGTTGTTTCGTCGCAGCCTCCATGCTCTGTCTCTCTCGCTAACTACGCAGTTACGTGAGAGGTTCGCTCTCCCAGGCCTCGTGTTATCACCAATTTACTGTATTAGTTGAATAAGGAGACAGTACTTTACTCAATCACTGCATATTATAAAATAAAACAAAGCCAGTAAATATAAAATAAGAAATTGACTGTGAAAGAATCTGGGTAATCTGAAGTCAACGCGAGCGAAGCCACGAGCAAAACCTAGTAAATATATATAAAATTAGGTATTTATGACAAACAATTGAATCAATAATTCCTTCATATGTCACTTGAGAATAGTGTACTTTTCTATCAGTACTTAAAAGTATTATCTTAGATTGTATACTAACTATTAGAAACGAATCATAATTTTCAATGTCATGGATTTCTGGCTATACTATTTTTAAATAGTAGCTAGCTGTACCCGGCTCGTGCGATTTTTTTTTATTCATTAACATTTAATCGAACAAATTGTATCACTTTATCATTTACTCGATAGAAAGAGACGCATAAGAGACGAAAAAAATACACTTTTTATATATTAAACCGTTGAACTGTCTGTTCTGCGTCTGGGTGTAAATATCTAGAAGTAATAGAAAAAACATGACACTAAAAATGTGTATATATTTTTGTTTTTGTTCATTTTCTCAAAAAGTACTGAATCAATTTCGATAATCCATCTCAGGAGTATGGCCTACCAAACAAATGAAGAATCATCAAAATCTATTCATAATTGGCGGAATGGTGGCGGTTTAAAAAGCACAATGGAATTGTATATATAACGTTTAACCATTTCAGGTGGCCATAGAAACATCGGGATGTCACGAGGATTCGCATCAGACGCGCAAAATATACTTCGGCACCATTCCCCTGCGGGGTGTGAGCGGCGCCGACGACAGCGGATTCGTCAACCCCATGAACAACGTCCAGAACATCCCAGGAGTCACATCCCCATTCCCCACGGCTATTATCAACCAGCCCATGCCTTATCCCGGAGTCACCAACCACCCGTCATTCGGCCAACCTAATCCATACCCTGGTAATCCGCCATACCCGGGTGCCAATGTGCCCAACCCCGGAGACTACCCGCCGCCTTACTCAGGTCCTAATGAACCCGGGTTCAAACAGCCCTACCCAGAAGTCCACACGACGCCCGGATTTAATCCGTCCTACCCTGGTACCTATACGACGCCAGGGGCTAACCCGCCCTACCCGGGTATCCATACGACACCCGGGTCTCATCCTCCAGTACCTGTCGGAGTTGCTGTGCCGATGCTCCCGCCTGGAGCTGGAAACCTTATGTAAGAAATCTATACTTATCTAGCAAAATTACTGAACAAATTTTGATGGACAACCTTTTGGTGTTTATAGTTGTTATTTCTCTATTTTCACAGCAGTCGACCGAATCCATTCTCATCTGCGTCCGCGCCTGAACCTTCGACTCCCATCAACGAAATTAACAAGTGAGTAACACTAGTACTTATTGCAACTATCAAAACAACTGTCGGGGAAATTGGCTTGGTGGTTAGAGACTGCCAAGCCTGCAGGTCGAGGGTTCGGGTGCATGAACTTGTCTGTTTGTTCTGTGTCTGGGTGTAAATATCTATATAAGTGCGTATTTTAAAAGTAGTATATGTAGTGTATCAGTTACCTGGTAGCCATAGTACAAGCAGTACACTACTCTTATTTGGATCAGGTAACCATGTGTGATGAATGTCCTGAGATATTAAACTTATACTGTAAAGAAAAATATCGAAAACTAATCTCTAAAACTCTACCTACCGTATTAGCCTATGGATTGTACTTATTAGTATTTTCTACCATTTCAGAATATAACTCACTCTGGGATTATGGCGCAAAAAAAGGGTAAAGAAAGAAACAAAGTTACAAATGTATAGATGTTACTTGTAAGTACAATTAAGGTAGATTATGCTGTATTTTATATTTGGACATGCATTTTTCTCAATTTAAGAAACTTAACTGAAAACCGACTTTTGGCCGAATACTGAAACGCCACTTAAATATTTAAGTACTGCTTAAACGTTTGAGCAGCTCCCAAACTTAAATTTCGTATACCTAAACGTCTTTTTTGAGTATCTGTTAAATGTAAGTGCTTCTTAAATTAAGTCGTGCTCAAACACCACTCAGTTTAAAAGTCGTATACCGAAACGCTACTCAACGTTATTTATCTGTCAAATCAACTGTCACACTGATTTGAGCAGCCCTTAAATCTGAGAGTGGTCGCGAGGTCCCTCAAATCAAAATAAATCTATTGAAACTTTTCAAATAGTGATAAAAATGTCTCTTTCGTCCTTGTCTTCACTTTCGGATCACGAAAGGCCAACTGTGAGGCGCAGAAATGAAGAAAAGCTGAATGCTTTTGAAAAGTACGACGACAGGGAGTTTTTTTCACGGTTCCGCATCTCGAAAGAAACTGTATTGTATTTGGACTCTGTATTCGGTAGCACTATTAAACCCTTGACAAAAAGAAACCGAGCCATACAGCCAGTGGACCAAATTCTTATAACTCTCCGTTATTATGCGACAGGCAGTTACCAACGCGTAATAGGGGATATTTTTGAGGTTGAACAACCCACGGTGCATCGAATAGTGCATAAAGTAACAGCCAAAATAGCCAGCTTGAAATCAAGATATATAAATATGCCAACACCAGAAGAATTTCCAGTTGTGGCAAATGAGTTCTTTGCAATAGCAGGATTTCCAAGAGTTGTGGGAGCTGTGGACTGCACTCATATTAAAATAAATTCTCCAGGTATGTACTTACCAACTCAACTGTTAATCATGTGCCCAAAAAAGTCTTATTAATCCTAATAATAAACAGTACAACAGCAATTTATAAAATTCATAAGTCTTGTTACATTAGCAATTATAACCTTATTTTGTAGAATTGTTTCTACAAAAATATGATAAAGGTACTATAATAAAGTTTATTGTCTCACTTGTTTTAGGTGGTGCGCAATCTGAAGTTTATCGGAACAGGAAAGGCTATTTTTCTCTTAATGTGCAAATGGTATGTGATGCAAGACTGCGCATAAGGAATATTATTGCAAGATGGCCAGGTTCTGTACATGACAGTACCATCTTCAATGATTCACCACTATGTGCTCAATTAGAGCACGGGGACTTTGGGACTGGTATTATACTTGGGGACAGTGGATATCCATGTCGACCTTATCTGCTGACTCCATTATTGCATACAAGGACAGCTGCTGAACAAGCTTATAATCAATCCCAAATAAGTACCAGGAATCCTGTGGAGAGGCTTTTCGGGGTTCTTAAAAGAAGATTCCCTTGCCTCCAAAACGGGATGGGCCTAAATATTAAAAACATACCACCAGTCATTGTAGCTTGTGCAGTGCTTCATAATATTGCCCTGTTGCGATTGGATGAACTCTCGGAGGAGGATTTTTCTTTACCCTATGTTGAGGAGGAACCTACAGAACAACCACCTATAGGACTTAACATCAACCAAAACTTTATTGTAAGGACCAATTTAATAAATACACATTTTGCCACTTAAAAATAGTTTTATTTCAATGTTTAGATTTCAGTTTCTGTAGTCTCAATTTCCAATATTGCATTTCTAACTTGTATTTATTCATTTCCATTTTGTTTTTATTAATGAGGTATTTGGTTTCTAATTTGGCATTTCTTAATTTTGTCCTAAAATATTGTTGTTTCAGTGTAATATGTGTAGGTTTCAATGATCCTGAAAAATGGTATTAGTAAGTACAATATTAATGAAAATTTCAAAACATTAGCACAAACAACAATAATTAGATTATTACCAGCAGAGGATGATCTTAGAGGTTTGTTTTTTCTTGCGGTTTGACCTGGTTTTGGGACCATTGCAGCTGGCTGATCATCTATGAAGTAAAGGAAATGCCTTTATAGCAAAATATCTAATTAGTTTACCATATAATACTACAATAATGAAAATGTTTACCAGCAATTATTGAATTTATTGATGTAACTGTACAAGGTTTGCTATTGCCTGCTATACTCCTGTAGGGCATAGTTTTGTCTTGATCTAAAAAAAATATCCACTTATAGTATACAATAGATAAATTGGGGAAATAAAAACAAAATTGAAACTAAAATTTACCAATGGTCTGGATTATGGCAGATGGTGATGATGAATATATTATTTCACAATCTGGTTTTTTAAAACTCTCTATGGCTTCTGGTTCTGTATCACCTATAAATTCAACAAGAACATGATTATTATTATTTTGTGATGTTAAAGTACAGATATACATTTCAATATTCCACAAACCAAAATATATTGCAGCATCATCATAGCAATTAGGTAATGGTTGAATTTGATGAGCAGCCATGGCTAAAATCTGAGCATCTTGTTCAGTGAGAATGCTTTTATAGCTTCCACCACCAGTGCGATTGATTTCTTTCTATAAAATTAAAAATTACCATCACAATCTGTAAGGTCCTTTCGAGAAATATTTAATTCATACAAACCTTATCTATTGACGCCTTCTTTTGTATGTCTCTAGTGTTTTCGTAAAACTGAAGACGCTTAAAAAATATTTAAAGAATTTAGTAAGTAGAGAAATATTATGATAAAATAGTTACTTAACAAAAAAAAAATCAGCCTACATTTGCTTTGGCTATATTCTTTTTAGACCTCTGTTTGAGGTTTTCGTAGAGGTGCCGGAGTTGTTGCCATGTCCTCGAGCCGCTCACAGCGACAGCATTATACTGTTGGCACACTGTATCCCAAGCCTCTCGCTTCTTCAAAATGATGTTGGCATTTGTCTCCTTATTTTCAATTATACTTTTATATCTGAAATATGTAACATATTATCAATATGAAATAGTTTGGACTTTGTAATGTATATTATCAAACTATACATGCACCAGGCTCTTGCGGTTAAATAAGTATAAAGTACAGTATCTCATTGTATAAAATATGTATGTACTTACTTCTTTATCACTTCCAAGAGCATATCTTTCTCAGCTGGCGTATAATTGCATCCACGTTTCTTCTTCTCCTCCATGGTGTATTAATTACTCTTATTATATTTTATTATTCTGTCCTCTGTTAAGACACGACTCAACTAAATCAAACTAAACTAAATCAACGTTCGCGTAATGATAATGGAGACAGTGGAGTAACAGTTTGTGGCGCTTAACAAAGGTGCAATAATGAAGTAGGTAACAGCATAATGGTGATATTGTTTGAAATGAGCGCGCGTAAAATATCAAGTGTTACGTTCATTTCTACGACAATTATCTCAAGAAATTTTATTTTCGTGAGACGTCATATCAATTGTATTAATGTAAATAAATACATAATTTATGTAAATAAATACATAATTTATGTAAATAAATACATAATTTCAATCGTAATTCTAACCAAACTTACATTACGCTGTTATATTTCGACTGATTAATAATAATAGAAATTATTTCTTCAAAGAAGACTGCGTAAAACGAATACCTAAATTATTTTGTAACTGAGAACGTGCTAAGAACAATTTTTGAGCAGGATGTTGCCATGATGTAAACATTTGAGCACTGCTTGGCTAATCATGGTTTCAAATTGCTTGAGTGGCGTTTGTGTATACCATTTAAATTTGAGGGATGCTTATGTTTAAGTAGCTTTTAGATGATTATGAGATTTGAGTGGCGTTTCAGTATTCGGCCGTTTGCCTCCTATTTTATGAAAAAAAAAATGTTAATTCATGTTTTATTGACTATCTTAAATCTAGATTATGACTGAAGAATATATAGAAATATTAAATAGATATTATTATACATGATAAGTATATTCTGTGTACTTATTTACTATTATAATATTACATATTTGTATCTCATTTGACTATAGAAAAAGTGGTGCTTGTATTTTCTATTATATTTTTTATGCTTACCAATGTTGTAGTAATAAGAGTTTATTTGAAAAGTTTGAAAGTGTATTCGTGTTTCTAACTTCATATCGTCTATTAGCTAACGTACCGCGAAAGTCAAACTAGCTCAGTTTTCAGGAGACAGATAATTGGGTGCGTCAGAAAGACACATGATAGAAGTGAAACTTTTGTATTGCAGGGAAATATAATAGGGTACCGGACTGCCGAGTCAAATCAGTTACTTTTTATCATCTGTCAAAACGCATCTGTCAAATTTTGTATGCAAAATGTACTGAGTACTAACTTAGGCGGCGTCCATTAATTACGTGACAAATATCACGTAATATTTTTTGCTGCATGAAACTGTAAATTACGCGAATACTGGGTAACGAAGTAAAAAAAAAAATATCCACGACATCTCACCAAGGGGGTGAAGGGGTCGAAAAATCGCCAAAATTACCTCACGCAATTACTGTTCTTTTTTCGTTTGTTTTATTAATATAAAATTTGCTTTAATCGCAAAATTAAAATTGAAGGACATTTATAGGTGTGTTTTGAGACAATCTTTCTGATAAATGATAATTCGCCATTTATTTTGAATACGGTCCGCTACCCTATTATTCATCATACACTGTTGAATAGCATAGTTTGTGTTTATCATTCATTTATTTACATAAGTGTCACTATGTATCACCTTCCTTTTTGTCACACAAAAAGGTTGCGGATTAGAATTTCAAAGCCCTCCCATTAAGAAGTTTCACTGATAAATTTAACAGTCGCACACCAACGAGAGACAAAAGGCGGGCTGCTTGTGTGGTTTTAACGCTACGAGAGACTTGCGTTGTCAGTTTTATTTGAATAACGTGCTGTGGTTGGCTAATAAAATTTTTGTAGCACTATTTATTTGATGCGCTATTAAAAATTCGATCCAATGTGTCTTGCCCAATGTAAGACTTCGCGGTTGTTAGCTAAGCGACGATATTCCACGTGCCATAGACTGTTAACTGAACAAAAATTTGAAACCGAATTTAAGAAAACAATAACTTGGGCCAATTTTTTTATTATGTTACTAGTCAAGTTTGACCATTATATTAGAATAGCTTCCGCTTCCGAGGGATATGATGTAACCCGGAATCAAAAAGCCTGTTACTAGGGAATAGTTTATCTTTTTATCTATCGACAAGATTTTTTTGATAAGTGCAGTACTTACGGAGATTAGTCTCCAATAACGCACTGACTTACAAAATTCGCACATTTTATTATATTAATATATCGATATTCGATAAAACTATATGTTATGAAAAGAAATGAATAAACGTCTAATAGAAAGCTCCAACAATATTATAAGATAATTCATAAATATTAGGGCGACGGTCACCGCCCTTTAAGGGCATTGGCAATCTTCTGCGATTTCACTCGCGTTCCCGAGGAATGTCACATTTCCCCAGGAGTATCCTATGTGTCACCCAGGTTATAAACTATCGAAGTGCCAAGTTTCAACCATATCCTTATAGGCCATCTTTATCCTCAGAAACTTTAGCATTTATAATTATTAGGATATCGAAATGTGAATTTTGTCGGGTACACACGGAGCTAAGACAAATGTTTGTGATATTGTTTGATCTTAGACTTATATTATAGGCATGCAATTCCGCTATACATATGTCGTTTGACTATGATTGTTATGTATAAGATAATTGACTTACGGCCAAAATTAATATACGATCCCGATCTAAAATCGCAAGATTGAAGTAGAATTTTGACATTACGTGTATTAAAATTACTGTCAAAAGGTTCATTAATCCATGGATTTTCGATCGGGATTGCATATTAATTTTCGGCATTATAACTCATTATAAGATTATAGAAAAAACTAATGTCTAGTATAATTCCTTTGGATCTCTTTTTCTGTCAAGTCCCAAACAAGGAAACTCAACAGGAAATCGTCACGTGTTTCGCTACACGAAGCATCATCAGTACCTCTACCATGAGTTGCTATCGAAACTTACTATAGTCACTAGCGAGTAAACTACTATCGATACAGTATTTCTCGATAGCAACTGTCAAATTTGTGACTCATGGGACAGAATTTCTATAGCAAAGGTTAAAAAACGTTACTCGCTAGTGTTTACATTTCGATAGGTTTTTTACCTATCGACTCGTACTATCGATTTTAGTTCTTTAGGTGACCGCTAGTGGCGCTGTACACATTTGCCATAGAAATGTTTTACGCCGTCGCTAGCGAGTACGTACGTTAAAAACTCATGGTAAAGGCACAGGATGTAATAGACCTGCTGTCACCGACTCGAACTAGAACCGCAGACTTGCTACCTCGCCGACCGCTGGATAGAAAGACAATTGGAAATCCAGCTGAATTAGTTACTAAATATTTGTTTTTTTTTGTAATCTTATAATATAATTATTATTATGAAAGGGAAATGCTGTAGAATACGCGTTCTCGCGTTACATGTTATGTTTTGATATAGGCTTTATAGAATAGACACACAAGACAATTGAGTAGTTATTTTTTTAAGCATTTTTTCTTATGAATGTTATTTGAATTTTTTACTGGAACTTTATGCTTACTCTCGAATATTAGTCAAGAAAGAGTTAAGAAGAATTCTTTGTTTTATTTATTAACCACATCGCGGTTTTACCAAACCCTTTTCCCTCTTTCTAACTATTCCTGTACAAAAATCAGTTGATTGCTTGCTAGAATATTATATTAACGGGCCAGTTGGTTTGGTGGTGAGATACCCTGATGCCAAGCCGCAGGTCGTGGATTCGATTCCCACCCAGGACAAATATTTGTGTGCATGACCATGTGTGTTTTTTTCTTTCTACTACATATACTACTTTTATTTAAAAAGTAGTATATGTAGTATACATAATATATTTAATAAACTAGTGCGCCTCAAAATCAAAGATTGCATCACTGCTTACCATCAGGTGGGATCGCAGTCAAGCACTAGCTTATATTATTAAAAAAATAGCAGTTACCTGGTAGCAATACTACAAGCAGTGCAATTGCTTAAATTGGGGTCAGATAACCATGTGTGAAGAATGTCCTGGGATATTTATTATTTATGTTATTATTACATATCATATAGAGGGGTGAAAGGCTATTTGTTTGAAGTGACATTTTATTAGGTATGCAGAGGTGTACGAACATGTATCGTCATCGTATCGTTATCGCCAAAAAACCAATGTAATGGGAAATTTAACACCGCGCAACGTCACGGTGTGCACGCTGTTCAATGTTACATGCAAACTAAGTTTTTGGCGCACTCGATATGATGACCATATGCCTGCAATAGATGTTTGTAGTAAGAAAACAGGAGAGTCAATTAAAAATTCAATATTTAGGAAAAAAAGTCGTTATGATAAAACTGCTATTAATACTTTTTATTGCTAAAAAAAACCTTTAATATTTTTGTATTATTTTAATTCACGAAACCGGTTCCATAGAAAACGTCTCATATCTTTATATGGTCCAAAATCTTTCAAAATTAAGCCATTCACACCTCGATGTTTAAAAGTAAAATAGGGAAGAATTATTTATTTTAAATGAATATAGTTGGCGGTTTACTACAATCAATTTTCATTATTTTGTTTTAGTCACAGCGGAAACAAATACTTATTAAAATATTATCCAGGCCTATATTTGGTTATATGGGAACGATTTCGATATTTGAAAGAATGTTTTTTTTGTTGGTATTCTGTTGTACTGTTCTCAAAAGGGAAAGAGAATAGCGAAAACCGGATGGGACTGCTACCATTCGACCCGGAATTTTTCCTAGATGGTTATAGGCTATACATCCAGATTATTTAACAGAAAGGCCTACGTACCTATTTTACCTAATAATTGTTTACTTTAATAGTTTTTCTATTTTACATTCATAAAAATCAGTTTTTTTTTTTTGGTATGTTATAAACGTTACTACGGTTCTTAAATATTGTGAATGGACTCGTTATAAGGCCCTATTTAACCTCCTTTCGGCTTTACAGGTTTACAGGTTGTTTTGTAACACTCTGTATATGATATCGATAAACGCTGGTGAATCCGCGGGGGACAGCTAGTATTTTTATAAGATGACGGTCAGAAGCGAAAGAATCTCAAAAATATTGTTCTGCCAGTATTTTAGTGGTGATGGTAGAATTTTTAATGATAATAATAAACTAATTACAGTAGTTTCGTTGCATAATGGTACTTCGTATATTTTATGTATTTCTTTTTACATTTTCTACGGACTCTTAGACCGTACTCTTTGACGATTCTACGATACATTATTTTAAGATTAATTGTATTGTATTTTTATAAATTAACATCTTTCCGCGCTTGCTCAGCTCGTTGTTTTGAACTGAGGCTTATGATCCCTTAATATATAGTGTTACATTAAATTTTTCTATTGCTGAATGCATGGATTATAAATAAATAACTTAAGATTTAAGTTTAGTTACACACTACTTAGTATAGGTACCTACATTTTAGATCATTGAAAAAAAACTATATACTTTACCTAAAGTTGCCAAAATCTAATAGGAGAAATGAACTCTATAGCGTTTTGATAAGATTCATTTTCATCATCATACAACCAACCATTGCTTCAATATGTGAGCCTTATCTCAAAGCAATAAAGCTGATTTTCTATGAAATTCCTTCTTGTCAAAGCGGGCCTTTAGACCTTTTAAACTACATCAGTATTCAATTTCCGATAACATGCTTACGCGTAGTTTTGCCCCAGGACTTTCTAGTAAAAACTTTGTTGACCAGTTGGACCAACGTGGCGGACCTCTCGAAATTGCGAAGCTAACGAAAGAGACAGAGGTTAGTGGTCGCGACGAAATATCGAGCTCGCGTAAATTATTTTACAGAATCGCACCTCTGATATACGGCTTTAATACTAAATATATATAAGTTAAAAGTTGTATTTTAATCGGACACAATTCTTTGTACTTTTCGAGAAACCGACTCTTTTAACTAATAATACAACAGTCATAACATTTGGTGTTATTATTAAAAAAAATTGGTCCCGGTCGTTTGTGATACTAGATATACCAAATTAATAATAAAAATAATAATTTTGTAATAATAGATGTAATATGGGATTTTCCGAAGGTAGATTTGAGTTGAACCAGCCCAAAGGCGTCTATTATCCAGGGGATATTATAAGTGGTAAAGTGATATTTGATGAAAGTAAACCAAAAAAGTGTCGGGGTGAGTATATATGTTGTTTACATTGTTTTATTGTTATTGTATAATTATTTTTAGCTAGATTCTGTCGAGCGGTTTTACCTTCGTTCCCAAGAGAATGTAATAAATAAATATCCTGGGATATTCTTTACACACGGCCATCTGGTCCCAAACTAAGCAGAGCTTGTACTATGGACACCAGATAAGTGTTATACTACATATACAACTTTTTTTTTTTCTAAATACATATATAGATATTTACACCCAGACATGTTCATGCACACAAATGTTTGTCCTGGGTGGGAATCGAACCCGCGACCTTCGGTTTGGCAGTCAGAGTCGCTATCCACCAAACCATAGAGTAGTAGAGCTCTTAGTGCAGAGTTCGTCCGGAGAAGTACTACCACCTGTCCCATTTCCGCCGTGAAGCAGTAGTGCAATTGTATTACTGTGTTTCGGTTAGAAAGGTAAGGGGCCGGTGAAATTACAGGCACATGAGACTTCACGTCTCAGGGTCGACAACGCATTGGCGATGCTCCTAGTGTTGCAAATGTCCATAGGCGGCGGTGACCACTTACCATCAGGTGGACCGTCTGCTTGTTTGGCGGCCCAAGTGGCATAAAAAAAAAAAAAAAACCAACTGTCCTGTCAATCTGCCTTTCAGTTGGGAATAATAATATAAAAATGCCCTCGCGGTGTCACCCGCGTTCCCAAAGGATATTAAATGTTCCAGGGATTCAAAGTATATTCTGTTTTATTAAAGATAGATTCATTCCAACTCAGCGAGGAAATGACTAAACGCAAAAACAATAAAAAAGCGCGCGCAAAGCAAATTAAAAAAAATACACCAAGAAGGTTCCGAGTCTGAGTTTTTAACAAATTAAAAAAGGCTGTATGATAAATTCGGCACCATGGAGGTAGAAAGTAAATAGGTTTAATGATGTTTTGAATTCACAAACTAAGTGCACACGATGTTCTAAATTCAATTTACTGTATCTTCTAGCGGAAAATTTTGCACTCAGATATCGAAGATCAAAAATATTTTATCTTTCCGAGATGGGGGGATGAACAGATGGTTTATGTACAAAAGTTTATGATCATAATTTAACCTCGAATCGAAAAATCTTTAAAATCGAATTAGTAGCTTAGGAGATTACCTCTTAAATCCAAATTTGCTTTCGTTACTTCTTTACGATATTACTGGGTGACTGGTTGGTAAAGGTAGATAGGGCCGCGGTGTTGTATTACCGCACAGCTCCAACCAGAGGCGGCCTTAGGGGGTGGGGAACAGGACAATCGTGCGGGACCTCGCGCAACCCAAGCAAATAAAAAAAATATATGGATTTCAAATTTTCTTTATTTGTATAACTTAAGCATGACAAATACCTAAACCAAACAACCAGACTTACTTTGGCGTCACATACTTTTCACGAAGGGCCTCACAATGACCTGCCGCCCGGAGCCTCGCAATGGATAATGCCGCCGCTGGCTCCAACAATTCGTTTGAACTTATAAGTATGTATTTGTTATGTGTCTGACTGTAAATATTACGTATACCTATGAAATTGCCGTATAGTACAAAAAACGTATCTAGAATTTTTTTTTATTGTAGGGCAACTTCTCAATGCCTTTCTTGAAAAAGTCAGCTGGATGGGAGACAACCAACTCTTCAAAAGTGTTTTGTGCTGCGTCTCGGGTATTTCATTTTTGTCCCACCAAGTAATTGTCCAAATTCTGGGAAAAGTAGAAGTCGGTTGATGCAAGGTCTAGTGAATAATTTGATGATTGAGAGCTCTTAACCCTAGCTCTTGTTGCTTGGAAACCGACGGTTGTACAGTGTGGGTTTGCGGGTTGTTTATTTGGTATTAATAATATATTGTTGCGTCAGTAGAGTAAACTTTTATTTTGGCTACATCTAATGCCCCATAATTAATACCCGATAAATGCCTAGATCAACATTTATAAGACTTCCTTCCTTATTTTTTAAAAATACATTCCACAATTGTTTTTTTTTTTTTAAATATACCTATACTGGACTTAAGTATTCAGTTTTTCCTTATTAAACCGCGCGATACCGAAATCTATCGCATTACACAATATGTAACTTATCAGTGATCTTGTAACTATAGTGCAAGCTCTCTGTTTGAGATACAAAATACTTCTAAAGCTCTAAGCTTCAAAGCTAGTGGGTTCGATTCCCACTCAGGAAAAATAATAAGTACCTACGTACATATTCAAAACATACCTGAAAACTACGGTATCTATTCACGCAAACTGGCCTATCGCTACATTTAGCGTTGCTAGGCGTCCGGATAAAGCCGGACATAGGCTTTCTGCTTTTTTAGGCTTTTTACAATTCGCTAACGAGCTGGTCATATTTTTTTTTCGTATACTGATACATACTATAATCCTCAATAATGTGGTGTCCGGTCTTTTTACTCAAATGTCCGGCTAAACTGACTTATCTGTCCGGCTATTAGGTTTGGCGACCTGGCAACCCTAGCTACATTGATATTTAACATTACATTTTTATCAGGGATACACCTGTCAATTAAAGGTTACTGCAAGGTCTACTGGGAGACATACCGTCACCGAGCTCCCAACGACGTGTACGAATCGTACGAAGAATTCCTACACAGGAAAGTATGCCTTATTGGGGGTAATGCTGGTAAGTGAACACATCAATTTAGTGTCGTGCAAACAGTAGGTATAACAAAATATTAATGATAATAATGTCCTCGGTCGAGACTCCTTTGCGCTCACCGAAAAGTCTGTGTAATTGCAACGTAGCTATGTATCAGAGAAAGAATTATTAGATTATAAAACGGATGAGTAGACTCGGATATCACCTCCTATATCCAATAAGCCACCAATAGTTAACTAGCTTCCGTCCCGCGGTCTCAGCCGCATTCCCAAGAAATTACATACAATTCGAAACATGCATAATCTATATCTTTCTCGCCATTAGCAAGAGAGAGACAAAGACTTAAAATAATAAGTTAAAAAATATTAAAATAATCGTAAAATATGAGTGAAACTAGCGACGAGGACAGTATTTTAACATCGGAAGAGTTAAAACATCAAGTTCTTGTTTATTATTTGATCTCCTTTTATTTAAAGTGTTCTCGCCGCGTGCTGAAGTGAAAAGTCATGTGTGTTACACGAGAGCAAAGTTTTTTGCATCTCGTGCCTTACATGTCATTTTTTGTGTTTTTTTTTATTTATAGGTAATACTACGCTTGCTGCCGGTCACTATGAATTCCCATTCGAGTTTGTGCTACCGACTCACCTGCCTTCCTCGTACGAAAACGAGTTCGGCCATATCAGATACGGACTCAAAGTCGTCATGGACCGCGCCTACAAATTTAACCAAAATATAGTGATGCCACTGAATATCCTATCAATTATTGATTTGAATTTAATACCAAGTGCAAAGGTAAGGTTAATTTACGTTTGGCCACAAACTGACTGTCTTGGGGGACGAAACTGACCCTTAAACGTAGCAGTCCCTTTGACATTAGTAAAAAAAACGTTAAGGAAATAAAGGAAGATAATATAATTCAAGATTTTACAGGAATTTTACGTCCTGAAGATGCTTCGTGTAAAAGCAAAACACGTGTCGGTTTCCTGTTGAGTTTCCTTGTTTGGGACTTGACAGAGAAGGAGATCCAGCGGAAGTTGTCACTAGATATTTGTTTTTGTATAATCTTACATTCGATTTCCGCAAGGTCATCTGAGAGATTTAGTTAGAAAATGTGTAGTATTAGAATTAAGCTTATTGTGGTACATTCATTCTTCACGCACGTTTATCTGATACTAACTAGTATACTACATAATATACAATTTAAATAAGTACCTATATACTTACATAGACACATAACAACAGACATTTTCATTTAAAATATTGCCAAGAGGAGACCATATGACTCGCACTGTCAAAAAGTTATCTGCTCTCAAGCTTCAACTCTTCACGCTCTTACTCTAAAAGCCTTACTTCACAAACTCTACACCTAAGTCAAAATATGTGGCTGTAGAACCATTGTATATCGGAAAAGTAATTAACAGTGAATAAATATTTCTCCTTACGCCCATTGACTAAGGTAGAGTTTGTGAAGTTAGGGCGTGTAGAGTTAGAAGCTTGGCTCTGCATGAGATCTTCGCCTACCTCGCGATATCTAAGTTTTCTCAGGAATTGACTATATACGAGTATACAAGCTTCCGCGGTCCCAAGGCGCGATCACCTGAAGATCTTCCATTTGTTGAACCTGACTTGATGGTTAACCGGTTTTGAGTCTGACCATTCATAAGTGCCTGTTATGCCTATTTGAAATTGTGATTTACAGAACATTCTGGAGTTTCCAATCGAGGATTCTTACTGTTGCTGGTGCATGCTCACTGGGTCGTCAGAAATCCTAGTAAAGATCCCCACGACAGGGTTCTGCGTCGGGCAAACCATATCAGTGGAGGTCAGCTGTACCAACAACAGCCCTGTAATTATTAAGCGGATTAAGATGAGCATCGTGAAGGTGAGAATTTGTACATGTTCTTACTTCTATACTTTTTTTTATTTATACCATGGAGCGACAAAGAGGCAGGCGCTCCACCGGATGGTAGGTGGTCACCGCTGCCTATGGACATCACCAATGCGTTGTCACCCCTGAGACGTGAAGTTGTTAAGTCTCGTGTGCCTGTATTTGACCGGCTAAGGGAGCAGCAACCTTTCTAACCGAAACACAGTAATACAAGTGCACTACTGCTTCACTGTGGAAATGAGTAATTACTTCCCCAGACGAACTCTCCATTTATTTTGAAATCACAGACAATTATAAGTTAATTTTTAATTAAATAATAACTACCCAATCACCAATCTAAATACGCCCGCAGAAGACAAAGTTCATCGCAACATCTGACAGTGGCGAAAAGTTGACGAATGAGACATTAGTAAAAGTAGAGAGGGGCCCGGTTCCGGCGCGTGGAGCCAACAGCTGGACGCTTCAGATGCAATTGCCAGTAATGCACTTGTACAACTTGAATATGTGCAAATATATAAATATGGAATATCTTTTTAAGGTAAGAGAAGGCTGACTTCCGAACCGGTAGTAGCTTCAGTAACTTTAAATTTGACCTTCATAAGTGCCTTCTGAGGGCCTAAACTGAATAAATGGTTTTGAATTTTTTTTTGAAAAGTACCTTTAAGCAATATTACATTATGACAAATATTTTTCATACAATTTAAGAAAGCTATTACGAAACTTCTAAACTGTGACGTCACCATCATCCTCCAGCCTTATCATCACTTAACGACATATCTTCACGCTCATAAACCCCGAAGAAGTAGGCAGAGATCTCAGTAAAGAGACCCACATTCCACCATATTTTGAAGTCTAACGACATGTGGTAAGCGACATCGCTTCTGTCGGGGGCATTACCAAACTAGGTAATTATTTCCCGGAAAATGATTACCCGGGAATTGAACTTAGGACCTCGGGTATACCAATGGTCCACCAAGGTGTTTTTTAATTGAAAGAGCTTATTCAGTTATCATGTTCAAAGTGTTTGATAGGCTCAGGTACACAGGTTTCCGTACAATAAAAAACTTAAAAATTTACACTTTTGCTGACCCCTTCTTATTGCCCTCAATTTCACCTAAACTGATTTTCATTTCTCTCAAACTTCACTTTTTTACGTTGTGACGCTCTTGGCACAAAAAATACATTTAGTCTGAATTCGACTGCTATTTCAATTGATGTAGAGTTCTTAAAGTGGTAGCACATTGGGTAGCTGAGATCAAAGAAAGAAGAGAGAATAATCTTTGATCTTTGGGACGCTAGGGCCTCAGTAACCCTGATCAAGATATAAGTCAAAATATATTAGAAAGATAAATTAAACAATTATTATGTTTACAGGTAGTCGTAAAAGTTGGCGGATGTCACACGAACACTGACCAATCACGCAAAATATTCATCGGCAACATTCCCTTGCGCGGTATACAATAAC